>OZ010747.1:51663140-53076740 GCA_963932245.1 Tachinus rufipes | reverse complement strand
GTGCGTATAAAGTTCCCCAAATAAAAGTTATAGCTTAAATGAATATCTTCTATGTATATACCTTTCAAAGTATAATTAAATCTTACTGAGATTTTGCTTGTTGAGAAAGCAATAACATAACATTTTATAGACTGTTATTTTTTACAACATCTGCATATAACAGGTAAAAGTTTGGTATATCAGTTACGTTGTTAATAAAAAAAGGTATGTAGAATATACCCAATATATCCCTAAACAATTTAAAAACATATTTTTTTAATCTTGTTTACTTAACCCACATGCAGTTAAATTATGAATTAACAACGTATGTAAATAGATGACATAAACCTCTGTTCTTATTATCAAGGCTTTCATTATATTAATACTGAGAATAAATAGATTTGTAAAATTTGATAATAAAAAAAAATGTTTTGCAGAAACAAATAGGTTAGTTTAATTGTCATTAAAATATAGATAGTAACATTAAGATTCCTGATGACAATGATAAAAAGTAAATTTGATGGAATAGCTAGTAATTTGGGCAAAAACTATCAAAGATGTAAAACCAAAACCTTTTAAAATTTTTTTTTCTACTAAACTATCAAACTTATAATCCGCTACTATTTAAGTTCAATATCTACACAGACTGCTCAATATCTCGTCTTCAATTTGTTAGTTTCAGCAAGTGTAGATTTACTTTTGTGTTAAAAAAGTAATAGACCTATTTAAAAATAACGTGAACACAAAAGCTTAAAGAAACTGACATGTTCTGAATTTAAGAGGCGTTGTATAATACACAAGTTATTGCAACAATCAATACAATAAACAAATTAGTTAATTTTTTTGTAATTTCAGCTGTTAGTTAGCAAATATACTGATTGAAAATCAACATAATAAAAGAGTAGATAGAGTGTAATGAACAATAGATAAAAATTACAAACATTGCAAAGAAATTAATATCAAAAAAAATAATATCACAGATTTATTAGTAAGTACTATAAAACTTCAACAAATATAATTTGTTTGTCGTTTTTAGTATCACAAATAATGTGCATTGTATGTAGTACGGTTTACGCTGTTTGAACAAGTGTTATATCGTCGTTGTCAAGGATGATATATTATTTAGTTTAAAATAACAGTTTTAAACGGCTCGGAAAGGAGTGTCCAAAAACCATAGAAAGAAGATAAATAGTTTTTGGAGCCTATATATATATATATATATAATAAATAGACTGTACCGCGGTATAACGTATAACGCCTGGCTATAAATATATCCTTAGACTGGTATTTAATACTGTTGCCGCAATGACATAATATAAAAGGGGTAGAGAGAGGGTTGTCGCTAGCCTTCTTACTTATATATGTTTGCTGATAGTGTTTTCGTGATTACGTTGTCAAGACTGTATGTTACATTAGATATATTCCTCGTGGTATTATGTATGATATTACTATAAGGGTGCTGGATATACATGTGACACACGAGCGTACTTGAAATATATGGATAATACATTGTTATACGTGCCGGATCCAATTTCAGTACAGAACTTTTCCCTAATATCCTTTATAACATTATGTTTCCATTTTATTTGTAATTTATAATAAAACATTATTAAATATAATCAGAATCGTGAACAAAAAACAATAATATTTTATTATAATAAGTCTTTTCAATATTCATATTCCATTTTCATACATTTGTTTATAAATATGTGTGTTAAAATATATGAACTATCCCGTTCCATGTTACAAACATATTTGAATTAGTTGATCGAATAATGTCAAAATTAGCTAATAATACAATTGCTTGTGATTCAAATAACTCGATAATATCTTTAAAGCATGCCTAATATAGATTTGATTGGGGGATGTTATTGCCGTAATAATCTATGAAATTAGGTAAGCTTCATTACCTCTGTACCTTCAAAGCAGTAAACAACGTATACATTGTAAATTATTAAATTCCTATCTGTTTTGTTAATGTAATCAATATTTTAATATAATTTTATTACATGTTGTTGACGGATAAATTTAACGACAAAAAACAAGTATATTTTAGAATTTAATAAAATGCTCTGTATAATTTTTTTTGCAGTTTGAAAATATGGTTACTTAAAATAGTTAAAAAACGTATTGGTGTCCCAATAAGTAGAGAGTGAATGACAAACATTCAGATAAAAGTTTTTTCTTTTTTGTTTGTAAATAAAACATAATATAGTATGCCCATTAGACTGATTCTTAAGTTATTTTTTTGAGGAATTTCTTTGTGTGCACCCTCAGAAAGTGATCTTTATGCAAAAAAAGTAACCCATGCCAAATTTTAGCCCTTAAGAATAAAAAAAAACACGTGTCGCACTGCCTTAAAAGTAAACCCTTTACCTTATTTAAAAAAAAAAACATTAATAGAATGTTACAAATTTGACAAAAAAAAACGTAGAAAATTTTTAAAATGTCCTATATTTTAAAAGTTTTCTGAATAAAAAAAAATTATAGGCTTAAGTCTCAAATTCAAATAATTTTAATTTACGAGTCTAATTTTATGTTCAAAATTTAAAAAAAAAATAAAAATATTTTAATTAAAAAAAATTATACAGAGTATATTGGTGTAAAGTTTCATTTTTATTTTTATTTAATCACGTGTCTCATTTATTCTCCTTGTGCTTCTATTTTCATTCATTCTGCAAACATGTCCAAACCATCTCATCTGTCCTTCTGTTATTTGTTCGTTTATTGGTCGAATCTAGAGGTTTTGTCTGTGTGTGTCGTTCCTTATTTTGTCTTTTATGGTTTTATTTTCTATTTTTCTAGATATTTGTATTGTTCTAATTGTTCAATTTTATTTTCCTCTATTTTAGTTTTGTGTGTTCTTACTACTTTTGCTATTATCTTGCTTTTCGTTTTTTCAATGTTTATTTTCATGTTTATTTTTGTCAGTTCCTTTATTAATATATCCATATTGTGCTGTAGGACTTCTTCCAATTCTGCTACAATTGCCATATCGTCTGCAAATAGTAGTTTTGTAATTTGGGTTGTTTTCATATTCCAGTATCTAATCTTTAGTGCTTTCATCTTCTTTTTTAAATAATAGTCATTCCTCATTATTGTATTGTATTGTATTGTATTAAACTTTATTTCTTAAATATATTACATGTCAGAAAAAGGCAATGTTCATTGCTGTTCTTCCACATAACCATTTAAATTTGACAATTATTTGATTTATTTATAAACATAAACTTTCTGCAGTATAGCCATATTGAAGAGGCATCTTGTGTTAGATTGTTCGTATATACTTCATATTAATCTTCTAAGTAAATACTGCAATTACTCATAAATTTGTAGTAAAGAAAATATTAGTCAATCTGACATTTTTGACGTTTAATAAATAAGTTATTTGTTCTCACTATGTTTGAATTCTCCTTATACATGTTCTTTATTAGTTTAATCGTTGTATTTTCAATCCCTCTGTTTTCCAGTTGATTCCATATATCTTCACTAGAAAATCTGTCAAAAACCTTTTCGAGATCTACAAATGTGTATGTCATTTTCTTCTTTATTAGTTTTTCGCTTATTTGTCGTAGAATAAAGATCAGGTCTTGGGCGCTTCTTCCTCTTCTGAATCCACATTGACTATCCTCTATTGTCTCTTCAAGTTTATCACTCATTCTTTTTTCTAGAATTCTAGCTAAGGTTTAGTTGACAACCTTTGTTATTGTTATTTCCCTGTAGTTGTTGCAATTTCTTTTGTCTTCCCTTCTTGTGTATTGGAAGTATGATTCCTATATTCCATTCTCTTGGGTTTTTTCCGTTCTTAATTATTTCATTTAGTAGCTTCTTTAATTGTGTTATTCCTTCTTTTCCTATGTATTTAATCATGGTGTGATAGCTCAATGGTAGAGCACTTGCATATCATGCGAGCAGTCCGGGGTTCGATCCCCGAAATATGACTGAAATGATAACTTGCTTTATATCCACCAGCGTGGTTCGGAAGTCACGTATTAAGCTGTTGGTCCCATCAAACCACTTTAAACAAGTCGTAGACTTACTGTGGCGATGTAAAATAGCCGTAAAAAGCATAATAATAATAATAAACATATTTCGTCTATTCCTGCTGCCTTTCAGTTTTCAGCTTTTTTAATGCTTCCATTATTTCATCTACTGTTATCTCCTCCATTCCTTCTCCAACTCTCCTTCTTCATTTTCTTTTTTCTCCCCGGTCTCGATCTCTCCTGTAGTTCTTAAAAGTGTTGACTTCTTCGTTTGTTATTATATTTTCTTGTTTGTCTTTCATATTTATCATATTGTGTTCTTTATTTTGTTAAAGTTGTTTTAATGTTCCATAAAACAACTTTTGGTTTTCTCTATAGTTTTCATTTATCTCTGTACCAAATTTAATCCAAGATTCTTGTTAGGCTTTTTTTATTTTTTGTTTTAGTTCATTTCTTTTTATTTTGTATACTTCGTAGTCTTCTATCTTACTTGTGTTAAGGTATTGTTTCCATTTTTCTTTTTTATCTTTTATCTTTCTTTTAATGTCTTCTGACCACATTGGTGGTTTTTTTTATGTCTAATAAACTGTTTTTGAATAATTCCCATATTCCTTCGATGTCTAACTTTTCTTTTTCTCTTAATTTCTTCTTTAGTATCTTTTGATATTGCTCTTATATTTTTGTTTGTATGTTTTTATCTTTTCTGTTATTTTTTTTCTTCTTTTGTCTGTTTTTTCCTTATTCCACTTCATGTACATTTTAAGTAAGTAATGGTCGCTTCCTATTTCTGCTTGTCTTATTACTTTTACGTTTTTAATCTTGTTCCAGTTGTTCTTGTTTACTAGAAAGTAGTCTATTATTGATTTCTCATTTCTAGATGATTGTGCTCTCGTGAATTTGTGGACATTTTTGTGTGCAAACTTTGTATTTGTTATTACCAAGTTATTTTCTACACATAATTTTATTAATCTTACTTAGTTATTATTTCTTGTCTCTTCTTATTCTTTCCCCATCCATTCTTCTATTCCTTTGTTTTCTCTGCCCACTCTTCCAATCATATCCCCAAGATTATAATATTTTCAGTTCCCCATCAATTTTTTTTTGAATCTTCTCAAAAAATGTGTCCATTTCTTATTTCTTTGCGTCGTCGTTTTTAGTGATGAGCAAACTCGAGTCATTAATCAATTCTGAATCGATTATTAAAACATCTCAAGATTTTCGAGTCATTAAATTAAACAACTCGAGTCATTGAAGACTCGAGTCATTAAGGACTCGAGTCATTAAGGACTCGAGTCATTGACAACTCAAGTCATTGACAACTTAAGTCATTTTTGAAAACGAGTCATTGACAACTCGAGTCATTAGAAACTCGAGTCATTATAAACTCGATTCATTGCCGACTCGAGCTGTTTTAACTAACATCGATGTTAACATTTTACAGAGTAAACCTAATAAAACGTTATATTTTTAACATTAAAAATTAATTTATACTAACTTTACTAATCGGGGAGGGGTGGTAAATAATGGATTATTAATCGATTATTAAATTATTCGAATACTGGGTAATCGATTATTGAAATAACCGATTATGCCCATCACTAGTGGTTTTGCTCACATGCTATTATTAGAGTCCATATTTCTTCATTTAGTTTAATTTATATTGACATTATTCTTTCGTTGCCGTATCGTTCCATTATGACATCTTTTATTCTTTCCGATGATATTATTATTCCTATTCCTCCTTTTGCTCTGTCTTTCATTTCGACTCCTGACCAGATAAACCAATATCCTTTATGTATCCTCTCAATACCTGCTCCCTTCTTTTTCGTTTCCGTTACTCCCAATATTTCTATATGATGTTTGTTCATTTCTTCTACGATCTCCTCAGCTTTATTTTTGTATCCCCTTATGTTCCATGTCCCTAGTCTCAAGATCACTTCTTCTTCCTTCTTCTCTCTCTTTCCTCTTATTGTTCTTTTATCTCTTTCTTTGTTACTTTCCATTTTTGTTTTATATTTTTTCCTATTCATTTTACATTGTCCAGTTCCAATGCTATTGTCGTATTTGTTTCTGATCTTTTTTTATTGTTTTGTATTAGTTTTATGGAATTATCATTTCTTTTCTTTCATCCCATTCCCATGTTTTCTCATCTATTATTATCTTCTTGTACTTTACTATTACTCAGTGTCCTTTTCCTCTTTCTTCTCTAGCAATTTCTCTTAGTTTACCTTAAAGGCTTAGTTCGTTTTTAGTTAGATCGTTATCTATGAACATCTTTGTGTCTTTTAATTTATTTTTATTTTTCATGATATCTTGCTTCTCTTCCCAATTTATTATTTATTTCTGCTATTATCATTGTATCTCTTCCTATTTTAATGCTCTCAGTTGTTCTTATATTAACATTTATACCTAATTTATTTTTAAACATCTCTTTGACTAAATCCTTACTTATGTTCTTTTCATCCGTTACTTTTATCACTATGTTATGTCTTTTCTCTCTTTTTTACATTGCTTCATTCTATCTTAAAACTTTCATGTGGAACCTAATTAGCAAGTAATCTATTGCTTATTTAGGGACCTAGGGTATGCATCAGACTCAAATCTAGAAACTATGAAGCGATGATATGAAATTTAGCATGGCATACTTTTTTTGTATAAAGATCACTTTCTGAGGGTGCACACAAAAAAATCCCAAAAAAAATTTAATAACTAGTCTAATGCCCATAGATATAGTGTCGACATCGGCTGAAATTATATTAACGGATTATTTTATTAGCAACCAATTATGATAGTATTATATACCTAGAACCCGAGGTAGTATTCAAGAGTATATATTGTATATTTATATAATATTTTCACACTTGAACATCGAGGTGTCATAAGCTATTTATGGTATATAATACAAACATAATTGTCTTTCCAAAGCAATTAGTAATGAATTAATGCGCTGAGATAATTCAAGCCCATGTCGTAAAGACACTATATCTATAGGCATACTATAAAAACATTTCATCTAAACAAGATGATTTGTTAATATGTAAATTGAATATCATATTTTTTTGATTGCGATTAAAATATTAGTAAAAAGTATTTTTGACGCTTGAAAAAGTTCTTACTAAAACTGTTTTCTTATTTAGTACTAACGTGAACGTATTTTAGCATTAGTACTAACATGCCTTCTGCAGACGTATATAAATAATAATAATTATTTAATTACTAATAATTAATTCCACACGAGAAGTTATATGAACCCGAGGACAGCCTGCACTAACTAGTCAGACGGTTGGGTCGTGCATGAGTTAATTTAAAAGAAATAGAGGTAGCGGAAATAAACAAATACAAAAATATTAATAATAAAATTTAATATTTATGTATTTTGTTCTATATTATTATTATTACATTGGCAATGATATTAAAACATCGAAACTAGTCTGTAACAAGCACAGAAGATAATACAAATACAAAGTAAAATCATTTATAATTTATTAAAACATTAAACTATTACAAAAAAAATAAAGCAATGATAAAACTTCAATCATCATAATCAATTATTTACTAATTTATTAATGTTTATTATTAGTAAGTATCTCAAACAAACATAACTTAATATAATTTGTATGACAATAAAGTCCTACGAGTATCATATTATACAGCTACTAAATCACGATAATGAAAAAAATAAAAATAATGTTTAATTTAGCAACACCCAATATCAAAGTTTTATAGCCGATCTATTTATGCTTTGCGATTCATCCAGATAGACTTTCTTTCCATCGGTAATTCTCCATGAGTTCATGAAAATGAAATAATCTCTCAGCGGAGAACACGAGAAGGCGGAACTTTTCACCATTTAAAATTGAATTGATGTAGATACATGTAGAAATTAGATTAATAATAATTAAAACACCCGTTGTTTGGGTTTCAAAGATTTATTTGATAAACTGTGACATGTTTCACCACCCAGTGTCATCAGACAGATGATTAATGAAGAAAAATATAAGTTTATAGACTAAAAAAAATAAAATAGAAGTAAGTGGAGGTTTGTATACAAAAGGGTGAGAATCTTAAACAAATTTACGAAATGATTAACACAATGATTAGTGAGAGTATTAGTAGATATTCAAACACTTAAAAAAAGATTAAAAAAATAAAAATAAAACTACAAATAAAGACATAAAAAGATCATTAATACTGTTATTTTTTAGCATTGTTTATATTAGTTAATGTATCATATTAATTGTTATTTGCGTGCAGGTAGAGCGCCAGATGTTGTGTTAAGTGTATATAAGTAATGAACCAGTTATAGATTGTTATAATTTGTTAATAAAAAGTATTAGTATCTTACAAGTTCTAAGCAAAAGAGATTTAATTACACAATGATAGGAAAGCTTTTAGAGGTCTAATTCAGCTGTCAGAGGTTATTCAAACATAGACCGAGTCTTGAAGATGTTTAATATAAGTACAATGGCTCATCAAGCTGTAGCATGCTTGTAGAGCTGTATAAGACTGTTATTCACACAGGCAGTTGAAGCCTTAAGGCCTGGCTACACAATGCGAGCTAGCATCTGAGCTGACCTAGTCAGTTACTGCATTAAAGCTACTCGCACCGTGTGACCGCATCATAGTTACTGTCATGTGCAAGTCGGTCAATACTTTGCATCCCAGTTACTATAGCATTGTTTGTTTTTACTTGCCTCTCAAAATAGCTGTACACTGTCAGGTCAGCAACTCGTATTGTGTAACCAGGCCATTAGAGTTGTGTAATTGTATCTGGCAGTAAGGCCTTATGCGTAATAGCCCAAAGCATGCTGTGCACTGACAGTTTAGGTCTTATCGTTGCACAATAACTGAAAGATTTTCAAGCTTACACAGGCCAGTTGGGCTTTAAAGTTGTATGCAGAGCACATTACAAAAAGTACTAAAAACCTGTAGCTTAAATTTTATGAAAATTTCAGATAATATGTAAATTATTCACACTAAATTATTAAGAGGCAAAACATATTATTATAATACTACAAGTCTAATATGTACCTTCTTTTTTGTATAATTTAAACAGTCCATGCCAGCTCTCAGATTAATATTTTTAACAAACCATTTTTGTGTAAAAAGTGTTTTTCACCGATCGTTCTATTGTGTTGATAAGCACAGAAATGTTTATTAAAATTTGTCTTTCACTATCATGCGATGCCGTGGTCATACAAGGCATACCGACCATTTATTAAATGTTATAATATGACATTTGACAAACAATCTGTCTTTTTGTTGTACACTACATCATCAACAATTACAATAAATAAAAAAAAAATGCAGTATATGGAAACTTTGTGTAAATTGTACACTGTTTTGTATGATTAAAATTCTTATAATGTATACAAAATAAATTATTTACATTAGGTAGGTGATTTGTCAATTTTTGATGGTCCTGTGCTCAATAAACCGTATTACATTTTTTATGGTGTCTCCTAGGATTTTCTATATTTTATGAATATCAAAAAATCTATTTTTCATTTTTGCATTACTACTTTTTTTCATTCTTTTTTTTTCCAAATTGTCAAATTGTTTGAATTTGTTCTTGTAACAAACCAGAAGTATAGTATAAATATAATATAATAAATGTTATCAGTTAAAGTACCGATCATAACTCAATCTTCCAATTATAGATATCAATAATGACAGGTCAATTACCTATCCCATTTCCGTAGGGATAAATCGAGATTTTGTTTATTACAAAATCTACTGCAATTAGAAAGCAATTAGGGCAATGGATAGAAATGATTTATTGCAATCGGAAAGGAAGCATAACTAACCTCTATTACAGCAACAATATGCACTACACTGATATATCAATTAATTATTAGTATTAATTACACTTCCACTACATTAATACTTATGTTATCTTACCAGAACCTATACTTAGATCATAATTTAGGACCAAAAACTCACCTGAAACAATATAAAATATATTAGTATATATAACACACAAATAAAAAAATTACAAATTTGTATTAAAATAAATATAGGCTAACTATGTTTTATTTGAATATTTTTCTTTTGTTCAAGTGTTTTTTCAACAATTTATTTATAAATGGTTAAAACTGATCACGTTATAAATTCGGATAATGCGACGGTAAATATCCCATTTGATCTTAAGCGTGCGAAATATTTAAGAACCAAACATCCGAGGTTTACTGTACGGCTCCTAGATTAAAGTTAAATATTCACAGAGTATTCTGCAAGGGGCGCCAGTTGCCTGTAGGTGAGATAATCCTGTATTATGTTTTCTTGCACAGCCTTTAACAGGATTCCAACAACTGCCTTGCAAATAGGAAATTTCGTTAATGCCGGTCTAAGTATAATCCGTTTTACTTTAAGGCTGTTACATTGCACGTCTCATATACGTGCTTTTTTAAGCATAAAATTATCATAAATTTTATGATGATATAAAAAAGTCAACATGTATGTTGCTGTTTAAGTCCCGGTTATATACACACATTATTTTTTTGAATTGTTCATATATTGATTCATAACATGTTTTCAAGTAAATAATAACTATAAAACAATAGATATAAAAAAATTAAAACCTGGTACACGTTGCACAATAAATATATTATTAGAAATAATATTAGTCCAATACTTGTAATTTGTAAACACCTATACACATTCGCAACTATTATTACGCTATCGATAACCGTGGGTTTGATCTGATAATTAAATCACTTGTAACTTATAGTAAACTAGTCCCTGGTAATATATTTGTAAGTATAAGTACGATTAAATAGAATCGTGAGTTTCATTTTAAAAGTCAGAAACAAATTTAATAAATTTTTCAAACTATTATATAATTTATAAAGAATTAGCGATTAGTGCAAATATCTTATCATGTAGAAATAGTAACCAAGAATGAGACTTGGTAATATAATTAAACAAAATAAAGAATATAAATCACATAAATTTTACAATTAATAAAAATTATTCTGTTCTATTTGACTTTTGAATAAACACATAATAATAACCGTAGTTTTTAAATATTATCGACTGATTTCGCTAGTTTAGTAAACTAGATAATTCAATTATTATAAACTCTTTAACGCAGAATCCTTGTTGGATCAACTAAAGTGTGTTATAATTAAACAGTTTTAGTTGCTTCTAAAGTCCATTGTAAATTGTACGTATACGAGGTTTGTCTGGAAAATACGTATAAAAGTGGAATAATAACTTTATTTTACAATTATTCAGGGATTTCAATATGGTATCCTTTAAAGTACTCTCCCTGAGACAAGATGCATTTCCACTGTTGATAAGATCGCTGAAAGTCTTCAGTTGTGAGGCTCTTCAGTTGCCGTGTCGTTGCTGCCTTGATGGCTTCCATATCCCCCAAGTGCCGCCCCCAAAGCACCATTTTGCATTTTTTTGGGAACAAGAAGAAGTCGCAAAAAGCTAAATCGGGTGAATAAAGCGGGTGTTCTGTCACGGTGATTGAGCTTCGGGCCAAAAAGTTTTTCATTTTAAGTTTTTCAGTCAGAATTTTGTGGATGGTTGTTTTGGGGATTGCCAGATCAGCAGCTATCATTCTAACTGTCAATCGACAGTCTTTAAAAACACAAACCCAAATTTGTTCAACATGTCCCTCAGAACTCGATGTGGAGGGGCGTCCTGAGGTCATCTTTCGCGTCTTCTCGGCCTTCCCGGAACCTTTTTAACCACTCACTACCAATTTCATAGCCATTCTTGCCTAGCTTTGCAAGAAACTTGATGTTAATGCGCTGTTCCTCAATCAGAGAGAGCTCTATGCTGACGGCAGGTAAAAAATAGGTTACTTTCAACAAACATACGTAAACTCATACTTACTCGCAGAGCGCTCTGGCTCGAACCGAGTGTTGAGGGGATTGCATAGCAAGGGAAGATCACCACCCGCCCCTCCACAACGCCTTGATACGTCGCCCCAAATGTTTTATACGTATTTCCTGGACAACCCTTGTATTAATTTTTCCTCAAGATGGATTTGTACTGTTGAGGTTGCTTTAGGAAATTCTGATCATTCACTTCCTATTACAATAAACCTAAACCGCACCTCATCTATCATTATACTAAGAGTAAGTAAGTAAAAATAAAAAACTTCTCAATAACTTTGATTTCTATACTCATTGCTTATATTCTGAGGATCCATATATTGCAGCAGAAAATCTCATAAAAAAATGTCATCAAAAAGATCATTTCATATTAAACCAAAACAAAACAACTTGTACTCAATTCAGACAGAACAAGCAGTTAATCAGAAACACATCAGTAATCCTTCCAAACAAACTAAACAAGATTCTAAGAAAACTCAAAAATATTGTGACAATCTAACACAATGTAAATAAAATTGACAAAAATAAAGCTAATCAAATTTCTCAACCCGGCGTTGATTCAATCTGCTATAATTTTATTTGATATATTTTTGACATATGATATTCATATATCTCTCAAATACTAAATATCTGAAAATTTATAAACTACAAAAAATCTAAATCAGGTGTATAAAATAATCTAAACAGCCTGCTTTAAATCGAGCTTTCAAAAAAACACCCAAACTCCATATTCCGGAACGATAGAACCTTGTCTTTTATAATAACACGTAAGTACTAATAATAAAACTACTAATCTTGACCTGGCGGTAAGTATAAAACGTGCTAATATATTATGATGACTTACTCTGGATTAACTAATTTTGCAATTAAAAGAACCATTCATTCGGATGTGCTAAGAGTGAATCTAATAAATATGTTGAGTATTCCATAGATAGTGGTGGAGCACTAAACCATAATTGGCAAACCGTCGATATAGTACAGTCGAGTCTGTTCTATAAATAAATTTATCAACATAACATTGGCATAATTTCTGATTTAAAAATTAATATCACAACTATTGGAAGTCAATAGTTTGGAAAACCCCAGATCCTGTTGTTAACTAAAACAAAAATAAACAAAAAATATCCAGATTGCCGTAATCTAGGACATTTTAATTATATTTTCAAATATTCATTTGTTGACAACGAGTCTTATAAAATAACAAACTTCTTAAAAATCTTCTTCATAAATTGTCTCAATAAGATTTTTGTAGTAAGCATGTTAGTTGATAAATAAAGCAACATAAAACATTTTTGTTGGTCTTTGTTAAAATTTATCACAAACAAATCTCAAATTATTTTGTTACTTATCTACAGAACTATTTGACCAATAAACTATACTCTTTGCCACTTCTCAGAATCTTACTCCATTTATTTAGCAACTCAACTAGTTTCCTCGTGATAGACTACTTAAAAACTAAGGTTATTAAGATCTGTATCTTTTAACTATTCCAGAGATTACAACAACTACTATTTATAAAATTTTAATTATTCACTAATTGCTTTTCATCTAAAAACATCTCTTCTTCTTACTTCCAAATCTAAACCGCGCCTCATCTATCATATATACATATATACATAAAAAAAAACATTTTGCATTTGCTTATCTTCTGCCAAGCTAAATCAAATCTCACTAAAAACTTAAAAAAAAAAACATTAAAAAAAAGAAAGATCTATAGTATATAAGTACTTTTTTCAATTCAAACAAAACGAGCAATTAATAAGAAACAAAATAAAACAACAAATCGGATAACTTATCCATTCAATCTGAAGCAAAATTTCCAAGTGTAACCTCAAACTCACACTTAAACTAGACATCACATATTAAAACTATGTGTTCTAAAATTAGTAGCTCTTATTTTGCTCAAAAACCTATTGGCTTCCAACTAAAGAAACTATTACCAATATTTGCTTTAGATTTACATACTCTATACTCAGTTATAATATCATAGTGTAAAGTCTTGCTTCAGACATTAATAGAGTAATCCAACAAAACCAAGTAATCCGACTGATGTTTAATATAATTAAAACCGCCTTTTAACTGTTACTTCAATTTATTTGTAACATTTTTACTAATAGAAATACTAGTATAAGAGCTAGCAACGTCGCAAAAAAGTTCAGTTCACGTCGACTAGTCTCCCATGCTTATTGACAATAGGTAGTGACGGGCCGCGTCTGGAAACTGGGAGCGGTTGCGTATACCTGTGCGCAGCCCCACTGTACAGTTAAAATTGAGCATTTTCAAAACATATTAAACAACATTTTTTCCATAATTTTCAATGTCACTTTACCATTATAAATCTATCTTGCCAGACAGTGTTGACATCGTGCTCGACATAATTTAAATAATTAAAAAATAATAATTTTAAAAACAATTTAATATGTCTGGCAATTTAAAATATTGTAATGGCAATTTAATATATTGTAATTCCATGATAAAAGAATATACTGTTAATTTGCCAGACAGAAATTCGGTTGTTTAATTAGTTGTTCAGCAAAATTTTTAATTCAGCTTGGTTCTAAATTGAACGTCTTGTAATTACTTCAAACCACAAATATCAAGAGTGTGAGAAATTAAAGCAGCTCTTGCTATGACTTTTTATCCAGCGTTGACGTGCTACTAACAAGTTTGTAAAACGTGGAATGCCACTTAATCGTCTAGCTGCAACGGCATTTATCGTTTCTCTGTCCTTTTGACGCCAAAGAAACCTTTTCTAAAATCATCTTCCAATCCCAGATGCGTTTCATTAACACTTTTTAAATTATCCGAGTATTTCACACACCACCGTGCATGGTTTTGCTGATTAACTATAAAAAATATGTTATTGATTTTTGGTATAATATATTTATACATTTCAGAATTACCCATACGTATGCTTCTAGAGAAGCAGATGTAATAGTTGACAAAATGTATATACATCATAAAGTACTGAGCTGTCTTCCTAAGGTCGCCTCCTCTTGTACTATTAACATATCTTTCATATGATGAAAATAGTCCAAATAAAACTTCATTCTCTCTGACGCATTTGAATGCAAAATATTTGTGTCTTGACATTTTAAAATCATATTCAACTTCTTTTGTTTATAAAAACTGTTCAAAATGCAATATTTGCAAACCGAGAGCCATCAAAAGATGCAAACGTTTACAGCGGTTAAAATGCTATAATTTTGCTCTCAATCATCATGTGCAACAATCCAGACTCATTTATAAATGTGTCAATTGAATTGAAATATGCCATCAAGTGAAATGAACCAAGTTGTATGAACAGATTATCAAACCTAGGCTTTTCCACAGCTTGATTTTTCAATGCAGTTTTTGTTATCACCAAATCATAAGTTACTTGTAAATGAGTTTACAATTACATTTATTACTCATTTTTTTGTTTCATTGTATTAACTATGACTTTTTGCTTTAAGCTCTCGTCTTTCAACAATTAAAGCCTGTCTACATTAGAGTATTTGGCACATAAAAGAAGTGTGAAAGTGCAATAAATTGATAGATTGTATTAATGGCAATTTATCTAAAAGATAAATTGACATCTTGCTCAAGAGGAGTTAAACACAATGTCGACAACAATAGCTTCAAAGATTTTTCTTCTTTTAGATGGGCTTGGCAACATTTTATTTACATCATCATTGGAAATATTTAGATTTCCAACTTGACTATTCTCCCCGAGACTTAAAATGATCAATTGGCAAATTAAACAACCTAGTTTCTGTCTGGCAAATTAAAATTTTAAATTGTTTTTCAAATTACTATTTTTTAATTATTTAAATTGTCTCGGGCACGATGTTAACGATGGCAAAACTGTCTGGCAAAATAGATTTATAATGGCAGTGACATACATAGAAAATTATGGAAAAAAAATCGTCTTAAAATGTTTTGAAAATGCTCAATTTACACATGTACCGGAAAGCTACGCACAGGTATCCCTACCTATCGTCAAAAAGAATTGTAAATATCCACAAACTAGTCGACCTAAAATGCCTTCTCAAAAACGTTCTATACTAGCTCTCGTGCTACAAACTGATAAAATCGAATCACAAGTTTCAAGTCGCCAAAATATGCAGGTGCACATTTTTTTATTTTATTAAGCAATCCACTAAAAACTTCTTAACTGAACAGTGTTTTTATACAATTGAAGAGTTTTGTAATTATAAATAAATGTAAGCGTGTGTTTTTATATTTATGTATTATACTTTTAAGTTTTATATACCTTGTACATCATTTAATCTGTACCTAAAAGAAAACAAGTCCAATTCTTTTTAATTATTTAAAAACGCAGAAAAACTAAATCTAGCTTTCAAAGACTGAAAACCTCGCGTACTCAAACTCCTTGCCCCGGAACCATAATATTTTGTACTTTTTATAACTTACTCCCTAACCACTTACTAACAATAAGTACTAATCCCAACCTGGCGGCAGGTACAAAACGCAATAATGTTATATTATGATGAGCTTGTTTTAAGTTATTTAATTCCGCACGTAAAAAACCTCTGATTCAAATGTGCTGGAAAGATTACCAATGCAAAAGATTCAATAGATGCTTCAACAGAGTTTAGTGAGTACAAAGCTTAGTCTACAATTGATTGTAGAGCAAATGGTACTAATTCACGGAGCAAACCGCTTTGACCTTGTGTCAATGATAGCTTCTGATACAATTAAATTAGCAGAGCAAACTACAGTCTGTTCCAGAAACCAATTTAATCAACCAAACATTGACATAATTTATGATTTAAAAATTAATTCTTCTAATATTTGTGTCTAAAAATTAAAAATTAAATTCTTTTTATCAGCATCTCCAACAAAATCCTATATCCTCTTTTTCACTGCAACTAAAGTAAACAATAAAGATAATAATCTAGTAGATTCCAATTATCATATAAAACATTCATTTGATGCCTACACAAATATTCTAGACGAAATTCAAAGCACAAGCTATAACAACATATTTCTTAAACTAAATCTTTTCAATAAGACTTTTGTCTTGATCAATTTCTTGGTGAATCAAGTATCCCAAACAAAAAACAACTAATTTCGTAATAACTTTAATTTTGATACTCATTGCTTATGATTATAAAAACCTCGTAAATATTGTGACAATCTAATACAATCTAAAAAAGATAAGATTGATAGGGATCTATAAGATCGGCACTACACCGTGTAACAAACCAATGCAAAACATTCACTACAGGTAACACCATTGCTGTACTTATAAGAAGGTACATGTGACAAAACCATCTCCCAAAAAAGCTGTCACAAGCCCTATGCTCACCACACCTAGGGCACTGAACTGGCAGCCAAAAACTAAGCTAAAAACGTCTGCAAACTAAATCAGTTGCACACCGCAGAAACGGCCAGCAGGCACTGTTGCCTTCTGAAGGAGGCCGTAAAAACAACTCTGCTGGGAGTGCAAACTTACTTCATGGCACCCCATTTTCTATTTAAAAGATCCTACAGTGTAAACACCCATTAACAATAAAAACAACGTGGGGACAAAAACAAACTCCATCAAAACAGACAACACAACAGCAATACTAGCTATAAAAAAGCCACATCCAAACTAAAACTAAAATGTCATCATGCCTTCATATTGGCAGCTTGTGTAAGTAGCATCAAATTGTGCTGGTTAAAAAGACACTCCAACAAAGTAGGCAACGTTAAGGCTGATAGGTAGCACGCAAAAAGTCAATTCTCAAGATGTGTGGGCCTGAACCCTGGACCGCGCCACCAATACAAAACCTCAACACTACTAAAAGCTAATACATACAAAACTTTTAAAATACAGTACAGTACAACAACACGAGTTGTCTATAGACAGGCAAAAGCCATATTAATAAATATAGCAGAACGTCTTAATACATCTATGTGCCATCTATAAACAAAAACCTTAAAATAATACGAAAAGAATCTGAGCATTTGAAACTTCTTCTAATTCCATTCTATTTAAAAACAAACTATTCAAATCATTGTAATTCTAAAATTGACTAACAATTTAGATACAAATATCTAAAAATTCTAACAAATATACATTGACAGTTCAGAGATGTAGACCCAAAATATTTAAGCAACATTTTTTTTGACTAAACTATCGACAAATAGAATTATCTCTCAAACTCTTATTTCCCAAGGCTTATAATTAAAGACCGGATTTAAAAACATTAAAAATACAAATAAAAGCGCTGAAAAAGGCATGAAAATGTAACTAAAAAAGCATTAAAAAAGCACCAAACATGCAAAAAAAAATTAAAAAAGCATGAAACAATTAAAAAAAAAGAAAACTTTAAAAATCCAAAACTATAAAATATTTTAATAACAGTTTGAGTGATGATATTTTTCACACACATTTTAAATATTATAAAAAAATTATCTACAAAAACAGTAAATAATTAAATGTTGCTCTAAGTGTTTAACTGTAAAATTCTGTCTTCAATCACTTAAAATGTTTTTAAAGGGGAAAAGACTTCTTTCAACATACACATATTATAGGTGCATGTTTAAATTTTGCTTTAAAAGCTGGATTCATATCGAAATCTGGAACATTCTCTTCACTCAAAATATTGTTTATTTTATTTAATGTAGATAAACCTCCATTTTTCAAAAATACATCTTTGGGTTTTGATTTCACTGTTTGCCTAATACAGCTTAGTAATTTTAAAATTGCATCTTTGAAATCTATAATTGTACTTAGACTTTCATTTAACGTATTTTCCTGTTTTCCTAGCGATTTTATGGCATGACTATTTTGAAGTTTCTTATTTTTTCACTGACTTACTTGCAGGATCCAAAAATTGTATTACAACGTTTTTAATTTTTTTAAAATTAAGAAAATATCCGATTTACCGACTATTTTAGGAATTATAAAATACAGTTATTTGACTTGCTTGAAGAGGTGGCACTAAAATAACCCATGAGCTCAGTCGGGATTTACAGAATTATATTAAACTTGTCTAAATAATATTATAAAAAAGTATGTAAGATCTCGATACGTAAATTTTGCTAAATAATAAAATAATATACGCTTTTTTTATTTACATTTCAATCTACTAAATTTCATAGAAGAATTGATTTATCAAAAAAAAAACCAAAACTGAAAAAAAAGCTTAAAAATAAGCACAAAATTTTAAAATAAGCACCAAATTCAGAAAAAGTACTAAAAAAACAAAAAAAGCGTAAAAAACTTAGTGCCAAATGATTACATTCTTCACAATTCGTGCATATATTTAGACATCATTTTGATGCTTTAACTATTTAGCGTAAGCATAATAGCTAGGAATCCGCTCTCTACTTATAATACACAAATGTTTTAACAAGTGTAGTTTCACTCGTTGAAATTCAAAAATAATATTTATGTTGTTGTAACAGATTAAGTAGTTCCTAAATATAACATTTTGAAATAAAATTAAAAACAATTACTATTAAAAATGTTTAAGAAATATATTAATTTTCACATTGCCATACTCTTAAAATAAAATTTTATTTTAGACACTCAATATAGATTTTGATATTTAGAATATCATTTATCGAACGTGTGAACTGTATTGTTTTTATTTCACATATTGCATGCATAAAATCAAAGTTCAGGTATATAGCTACTTTTTCACTTAACCCAATAGTTTTACAATTATATAAGTATATTAAATTAATACCGCATTGCAACAACCATAACCATGCATTCCATCTTTTTATCAATTTTAGTGTTTTTTCTACTTTAAACAAACATAGTAAAAATCTTACAGTATCTCTAGACATTTCCAAAGCATTTGATAAGGTATGACATCTTAAGTTTTATCAATAATTTTCTTGACAGCACGGATATTATAAAGAGTGATTCACAAAGAGCAATGTATTTTTAAATAGTTATTTGTTGGCAGCCTTTTTGAGTCTGTTGTTTTGACATGTGTGCTTGTCAGTGCTTATCAGTTCATCATAGAACGGTATAAGTTCTAACAACGTTTACAAATTGTTCAAAATGCATGTCCAGTTGCAAGATTTGTACGTGCAACTAATCTTTTGTCGTTATAATCTAAGTAAAAAAACATGTGCATTCAAATCACTTTATAAGATTTTCATGCCAGTGAGACAAAAAAGTGCAAGAAACAAAATACATAGTATATAGTGTATCAAGTGCCAAAAATAAGCTTTAGCAAAAGGCTGCTAAAGCCTTTTGGCACAAATTAGACTAAATATTTTTTCGCCTGTCCCAATTAAAAACATTGTTTTCAATGTTTATTATTATCTGTCACTACTGTCAAATTTTAAGGTATGACGTCATCATATAAAATTGTGATTCTTAGCCAATCAAACACCGCAAATAGTTTAAAGGCTTAAGGGCCAAAAAGACTATTTTCGGCCCGCATTTTAAGACCAAAACAAATGCTTTCAGTAGAGGCAGGCAAAAAATAATATTGCAGCTGTACGTCAAAATGTTTGTGAAGATTCAAATTTGTCAAATCTATGTTGATCTCTGACTCAAGCAATTAAAGCAAACAATCATTTGTTGCGTCGCAGATTCAGTAATTGGGCTTTAGAGAAATTTGAACATGATGCCAAATTTGTAAAAAAATTATCTTCAGCAACAAAGCTCATTTCCGACTTAACGGTTTTGTGAACATGCAACACTGCCATACCTGGTCTAAAAAATAACTAGATGCAATGCATATAAAAGCATTACATCCACTTAAATAGATTGTTTGGTGAATTTCATGTTGTGTGAAGAATCAGTGTTTTTTACCAAAATGTGTAACACTTTAGTTAGAATGGATTGTTTTAACTTTAACCCTTAAATCATAAATGTTAGTATTGACTTGATGCAGCAGATATATGTTAAAACTCCACATTAAATGATTAAGATAACCTAAGCTAACCTTAAAATCCTAAATGCTGTCATTGACTTAATGCGGCAAATCTATGTTAAAACTCCATACTATTAATACACACGTTGTTTCGGTTTCAAAGATTTATTTTATAAACTGCAACATACTAAAAAAAAGAACACAACTGTTAATAAAAATAAAATTCCTTAAAATATTATCTTCATTTCTTGATGATGGCGATTTGTGCATGGGAAGATGCGGTAAAATAGTGGGAAAGGGAACAATTTGCATTATTTGTAAATTGCCGTGTCATCCAGGTTGTATCAAGGATCACAATTGTGGATCAAAAACTACATGTGAACAAAAAAAACCTGCAAGTATGGAAAACTCCGATTTAAATATTACTACTGTTCTCCGTGAAAATGTTCTATTAAGAAAATTAGTAGCTGAACTTGAAGACAAGAATAGAATTATGGTTGAAAACATTATTTTGCTGAAAGAAAAATTTGAGTCACAGGTAAAACATGCGATTGAAACGGTACCGACGTATGCGGATAAGATAATGAATATCAAAAGTCCGGAATTCGATGCGAGCCCGCTGAAGGCTAACGAGTCTGCAGCAAATGTAACTGCTGCGCGTAAGGGTATACTCACGCGCAGCCGGCTTAATTCAAATAGATCAGCGGCACCCAAACAAACCGCCAATAATATTAATAATAAAACCACTCTTAAAAAAGCATAAAAAAACAAATCATTATTGGTGCTGGAAAAGATGATTCCAATAATTTCGTAGGGAGTCAGAAGTTAGCCTGGTTATATTTAAGCAGAATCAAAATAAATGTTAAAATTGAGCAAATCAATACTTATATTAAAACAAAATGCAGTCCATCTACAATTCTCTTGGAAACGGTAGCAATTACAAAGAATAGTCAATCTTTCAGTCTGGGCATTGACTTTACATTGCTGGAATCTGTCATGAAGGATGATTTCTGGCCTGAAGGTGTAGCTGTTCGCAGATATTTTCACCCACGGAAAGATATTCAAAAACCTTTTTTTATCCAAGAAAGCGGCCACGGGATCCTCGAAAACACAAGATTAACAGGTAACAATGTGGCATATAAAGAATTAAATATTCTATTTATTAATATTCAGTCAATTAGAAATATTATTAATGAATTTGAATCCTTGCTTTACAGTCATGCTAACAAATTTCATGTGTTATGCTTTAGTGAACATTTTCTCAAAACTTTTGAAACAGAAATGCTTCAAATAAATAATCTGCAAGTTGCAGGACAGTTTTCAAGAAGTTTTCACTCTCGTGGAGGTGTTGCAACCTTAATAAAGCAAGAATTTAAATATCAAGCACTTGAGCAAATACAAAAAATGTCTGTTGAAATGCATTGTGAAATTGTTGGCATTTTACTAATTGATTTTAATACTGTTGTTTTAAATGTGTATCGTCCTCCATCTGGTGATATTAATGTTTTTTATGATATTATGTCTAGCGTATTAAATGAAATCAACGTCCTCGAAAGATATGTAATAGTTGGAGGTGATTTCAATGTTTATTTTAATAAAAATGATGTACCTGCCACTAATATGTGTGATTTTTTTAAAAGCTATGGTCTTTTGGGTTTTGTGTCATTTAAAACAAGATTTGACAACCAGCTCGATAATATTTTTTCAAATATATGTGACAGGATTACTACAAACATCTACCCTGTTAATACTGTGTTAACCGATCATAGAGGATGTGCTATAGACATATCTTTTAATTCTTGTAATCATAGTAAAAATAATGCTACCATAAAAAACAGGCCAATAACTGAACATGGAAAATATATATTTTTTAACCTTATAAACAATTTACACTGGAGTTTTATAGAATCCAATGATATTGATGTGAATACTAAATAGATAATAAATAGTAGGGGACCAAGCACCGACCCTTGTGGAACTTCTTTTGACATAGGCAACATATTTGATTTCTTGTTTGCTACTTCTACGTAGTGATATCTTCCATTTAAGTAACTCTCAAACCATTTAAGTGCGTGTCCACGTATACCGTACATATGCAGCTTTTTCAGCAAGGTGTCATGACAAACCAAATCAAACGCTTTGCTTAAGTCCAAAAATATTCCAACACAGGTCTTACCTTCGTCGAGGTATTTGTATAATTTAATTAAAAAAACAGTTATAGCATCAGAAGTTGAACGACCTTCGCAAAAACCGTATTGATTGTCATTAAATAATTTGTGAGCATTAAAAAAGTTTACAATTCTTGTGGCTACTATGGATTCTATTATTTTTGATATGGGACTTACCAAAGATATTGGACGAAAATCTGAAATAATTGAGCTTGAAGATTGTTTTGGTATTGGTATGATTTTTGTTATTTTTAAGTCATTTGGAAAGCAACCACTTGAAAATGATAAATTAATTATTGTTACTAATGGATCTATAATATCTAAGATACATTGTTTTGTTAGGTTTGCATTGATATTGTCATAACCCATAGAATAAGTTGTTTTCATTTTGACTACAGCTGAAATAACTTCGCGTTTGGACACAGGATTTAAGAAAAAGGTATAAGGATTTTTTTGTATGTTAAATTGTGTATTAGGGACATTGACATCCTTGTATTCACTTGCAATTGCATTAAAATAGTTATTAAAGTAAAGTAATAAAACAATAAAATTAAGAAACTAATGTCATCATATGGAATAACTTGCAGAATTAGTTAGCACTTTAAAAACAATAATTCTGCAAAACCTCCATAAAAAATTATGCAATGCTCAATGAAATGCGTATGCCTAGTATGTTGACGCTAACAAACAATTTTTAAAAAAGTGTAACCTCAATACATCATTACTAATCAGACCGAATAACCGTAACCGATAAAAATTGTAATGAATAAAGAACCAAAATCTTTTTTAAAGTTTAAAGTAATTAATTGCATTTTATTATGTTAAGTAATTGTTATTTTTTTATGTCATCTTAGTCGTTATTCTGATCATAGTTGAAGGCATTTGCCAAGTGTATATGTTACTATTTCTTGGTCTTCTTGATGAGCCAACTATAATTTCGACATATAGAATAATAGCGTTTAGATATAATATTTACAGAAAACGGCATATTGAATTCCACGTAAAATATACGATTCTAACTATACCTTTATCCTTCAGATTAAGTTCAATCCAATGCACAAACAGAAGCTATAATATTGCGCGTTTATACATGCAGCTATAATTCGCATATAGTGCAATGTTATATGTAATCACGGGAAGAAGTTAAATTTTCAAAGCATTCGAATAGGGAGGCGACGATGTGTACAGGTATTTTACCACCTCCGCAAGACTAACGGCATACAGCAAAATCAGATTTACGACATATAAGATGTCAAAACAAGTAATAAATTACAGCTGTCGCATGAATAATTTTCAAGCTAACTCAAAATTGCATTTCGTGCGGTGGAAATTTATTTTCTTTTCCGCTATATATTTTTTCTACACATACATATGTACACACGTTTATCGTCAGTAGGTATAGTGTGTAATACCTAAACAATTTACGTACAGTATGTTTAAAAAATTATACATATTATACTGTACTAATTGCAATACTTTAACAAAAATCCAAAGTAATTTATTTCTATTTAATTTTTATTATAAATTATATTTACATAAATTTCAAACAAAATGTTTTAAAAATAATGAATTGATGTTTGTTTGAATGTGTGCTATGGTTATTTCATCGCATTTACTTTAAAATATTATTAATACCTAATTTATTGTAACTACATTAATTTATTAAGTGTCTAACAAGTTCATATCAACATACTAGACTACTATATTTAAGGAACATTATGTATAGTCTACTCAATAAAAAAACAAATTTAAATTAGATTATGTTTTGTATTACATTTCCAACGTATATGACAAATGGATCCAAGTTTAAAAAAAATATAAAAATTTTACTTTACCTGTTTTTAATATTAAATTATATATGTATATAAATTAAATGATTAAATAAAACTCTTCATTTACTACGAACGTAAAATAGAAATATAATACTTCAAAATAAATTTTATGTATATGAATAAACTAGAATGGATACTTAACAATATTAAATTCATATCTTTATTCAGACTATAAATATGATCATATATGTATGTAGCCATAAGTATGAAGTTATTATTACCAAAAAAAATATACACTTATTTGATAATAATTAGAACAGTTAACACTTTGAAATAGTTAAACTTAATACGACCATTAGCTATAATAAATTGTCTACTTTGCGCATATTCCGCTCCCTAATATTTGTCACGTACGAGTGAAGAACATTTGTATAATAGAGGAAGTAGTTATTACTAGCGATTTTACACAATGTCTTCGCGTAATTTGGAGGAGGAGCGCGATGGTCTCATTGCAAAAGTCAGGTGTGTAAGTTATATACCTTGTTAGATACCCGCTGTTAAAGACGAGCAAGCTAGAGGGGATGGAAGGTCTTTTCTCCAAATGCGATTGTATAAATCAACCCCAAGAGCTTACACTTCATTATAGAGCTTTATGGGGAGTTTATTAAAAAGTTCTCCGCCTCAATTTGTTACTGTCGCCTTTTTATTAATATTATTTTAATCATTCTCTTTGCAATATAAAAAGTTATTATTATTCATTTATTGTCAACAAATTATAAAATTTAGACAACTTATAATATTATTAAATAAAATTAATTATATTATAAACCATAACAAAAATCATAAAAACCAATAATTCATTAACAAAAAGCTACAGTTACAGTACTATAATGTTGTTTTGTTAAATTTACTCAATCGTAAAGTGCTGTGATTTAGTAAGTAAAAGTCTCACGTAAACTTTGTCATCTTTAAACCATTGGGCATAAAGAGACCACCGCTCCGTCACGATTTTCTTTAAAGGCTTTTGTAGTTTGTCGTCTTTAGAGTTGTACTTGATAGGTAGTGGCTTCATATTGCAATGCATTTACTAATGAAATGCAGGAAATGTCCTTCCACAATACCTCAAAGAAAACAATAACATTTGAGTATAACGAATACATTTTAAAGTAATAAATAATTCCTTTTAATATGTGATATATAGAGATTAGTTAAATATTTTTATAATAAAACACAAATTATAGTACTATAGATCAAATTTATTTTTATTGTAAAACTACAATTGTTTCACAACACAGCCGCAATTGTAATGAAGTTCAAACTCAGCCTTATTTTTTTTATACATCTCTATATATCTCTCCAGAATCTACTTTTTATCTGTAGTGTACCATCTAGTAGGTTCTCAACTACTCTTTTTAATAGTTCAGTTTTATTTCCTTTAATGCCAATTCTTAATAATTATTAATATTCTTTCACTCTATATTTTTCTTAATTTTCAATCTTAAACGTACGCACAAATCTATCCATCATCCACAATATATCTTTAATGTTATTTATCTTTTCTTGTTTTTTTATATGCTTTACATTTATTGTAGCTTTTTGTCTGATAGCACTTTTTATACTTTCCAAAAAAGTATCTTCAGTATCAAAAATTAAACTGAAAAACTGAACAACAAATCTATATCTAAATCTTCTTTAGTTTGTCTTCTAAGAGTTACAACCTGACATAATCTTCTTTGGAACAACCATGTTGTTGGCATAGCTTCGAGAGTATCTAGAAAACTAAAATTTCTTAATAGAAGTAAACATTTTTTTTAGTTCTGTACAACTTATATATATATATATATATATATATATATATATACGTATTAAATATTGTTCCCAAGTAGGAGAAAGAATATCTGAATTACTTTATCTCTTATAAATTATATATAAAATAAGCTATTCAAATCATTGCTGATCCAAAATTACTTAACAACATCGGCGTAATGTAGCAGATTATTCCATTTTTGATAAATATTTCCATAAACATTGTTAAAACAAAACACAAGACATTTTGCCATCTAAACAAATATTTGCTCGTAGTACAAAGTTTTGTAGAAATTCTAGCAAATGTTTACTAAACGTTCAAAGATGTAGGACCATTATTTTTTTAAGCAAACTATCGACACATAGAATAAACTTCTAAATTCTATTATTTCCCGAGATTTATAATCCGCAAATAATCAAAGTCAATTATAGACTGCTTAAATATCATCTTCAATGTAATAGTTTCAACAAGTCTGGTTTTATTTTTAGAAACTCAAAAGTATATTTATGCTGAAACAAGTAAATTTGGACCATTCTCTTATTACTTCTAGTAATAAAAGTTCTCTTTGTAGTACTGCCAAACCCAAATCGCAACTCATATATCAACAATAGTCAAGTGTGCAAAAATCAAAAGTTTGATTATAACACTAAAACAAAAATGCTGTGTTCCTTAAGGTTCTGCACTTTTACCGACTCGATTTTTGATTTATATCAACAAACAACCAAATCTCTTACACTTTCTAAAGAATTAGATTTTGTCGCACCAATAAAAAAAACATCTGACTGAGGTATTTCCAGCAATAAATCAAGCACTATTAATTTGCAAAAAAAAATTGACAACTCCCTTTACCTAACTAGCTGCATTTTCCGTGTAGAGTAGAGTATATATTGTACGTTTAGTTATTGACAAAAAACAACGTGTTTAGAGTGTTGTAAACACCTTGCAATTATATATTTTGCCAATATACTAATAAAACAAAGTGACTACTTTTGAGTTAAATTTCTAATTTTTTATTGTTGATCTAATCATATATTTTGTCAGATAAAAAAAAGATGCACTTTTTTATAAAATTTTATATATTATTTACAGAAAATAACAAAAGTTAAGCAACGGCCGCTCCGTTCAAACGTAGCGTTCTTCCCAATATGGATCCGTTACCTTTTTTTTTTAATTATAATATATTTACATATTTATAGTTATATTTCATTTTGTTTTCTCCCCACTTGCTGCTCTACACCGTCTCCATATGGATGGCTGCAGAGCTTCGTATTAGGGGCACCATTTTATGTTTCAATTCTTCTTATTTGTTATTTATGTTGTTTGTATAACTTACTTTACTCATTTCTTTGTTTTGATCTTTCTAATATATAGTGTTCGTTTATTTTTATTTTGAATTCATTATAGCTCTTGAGACAGTTGACTGTACGTGACTAGTTCATTGATTGCCTAATATTGTTTGTTTTGCCTTTTCTGTCCTTGTTGTGTGTACATGTATATTGCATCTTCTTCCAGTGTTATATCCGTAAATTTCTTTGTTGGTTTTTATTTGGAGGTTAGTTTTAATTTCTTTATTTTTAATTTTGTATATTAGTTTGCATTTTTTTATTTGTATTTTTTCGGTTATCTTTGTTTCGTTAATTATTTTGTATACTTCTTCTGTTGGTGTGAGTTTTGGTAGTTTGTGTATTATTTATAGAATTTTGTTCTGTTGTCTTTGTATTTTTTGTATGTTCATTTTTGATGTTTTTCCCCATATGTTTATTAAATAATTTATTTTTGCTGAACATAGTGAGTAGTATATACTTAATGCAGTTTCTTTTGTTATGCATTCCCTGGCTCTATATACAGCTCCTATTGTTGCTGCGCTTTCTATTAATATTTTGTTAATATGTGTACCCCAGGTGAGTTTCTCAGTTACTATTATTCCTAAGTATTTTGTCTGCTTTGTTCTAGTAATTGGTATGTTATTTATTTTAATTTTAATTTCAATATCTTTTGTGTTTTTTGTCTTATTACCATATAAGTTGTTTTTTCTTCATTTATTGTTTGTATGTTTTCGTCGTACCATTTAGTTAGTATCTTAATGTCTGCATTTATGTTTCTTTCTATTGCTTCTTTATTTTTTCCGTAATATATAATACATGTGCCATCAGCATATGTATAAATTTCACCAGTCAAATTTATATTATATATATATATATATCATTTATGTACATTTAATATATATATAGTATTGGTGCCAGCAGTCCACCTTGTGGTACCCCATATTCTGCTTCCGTTGTAATATGTTGTTTATTTGTGTTCGTTGTGTTCTACTTTTAATATATGTTTTTAACAGTTTTAAATTTGTGTTTCTTATTCCTAATAACTCCATTTTTTTAATCAATTTGTTTTTCTCGATGGTATCAAAAGCTTTCCTCATGTCTATAAATATTGGTATAACATACTGTTTCTCGTCCAACTTTCCTGCTATATGTTATGTTATATCGGTTGTTATGTCCATTGTGCTTGATTTTTTTAATTAATTAATTTATAATATTATGTTTGTTTACGTGTGTCATTAGTCTGTTATATATTGCCTTTTCTGTAATTTTGCTAAGAACTGATATAAGTGATATTGGTCTATAGTTTTCAGATTTTGATTTTTCTCCTTTTTTGTATATTGGTTTTATAATTTGTTTTTTAAGTATTTGTGGGTATTTACCTGTTTCTATCATTTTATTTATAAGTTTCTTCAATATTGGTGCTACTTCTTTTTTTATGACTTTTATCACTTCATGGGTTATTTGATCTTCTCCTGGCGCGCTTCTTATTTTTAGTTGTTGGATTATATCTTCTATTTTTTCTTCTGATGTTTTGTTAAATGAAGCTTCTTCTTCAATTCTTGCGGTTGTTATTGATTCATTGTCATCATTTTTTTAAATTTTTTCCGCCAATTTTTTTCCCACTGTTGCAAAGTAGTTATTTAGTTCATCCGCTATTTCAGTTTCATTTGTCTTTGTTTGTCCGTGTTCTGTAATAATTACAGTTATTTCTTGTTTTGTTTTCTTCTTTGTTTTATTTAGCAAACTATTTATTTCTGCCCAATTTTAGCTTGGTTTCCGTTTGCATTCTTTATTTTGTTTTTGTAAAAATTTTCTTTATTTTGTCTTCTACTTCTTTTTTTTCCGTATTTTTTTAATTATTTAATTTTTTGGATTTCTCATGTATCTCTCTTGTGTTTTGTTTCTATCTTTTATCATCGTTATTATTTCCATGTTTATCCACTCATTGTTTTATTTTCTTTTTATTTCCGTTATTTTTGTGTTTCAATTTATTGTGTTTTGTAATATTGTTGTTAGTGTGTCAAAATTGTGTACTGTTTTATTATCTATGTTTTCAAATTCTTTCTTAATTTTTTCATAGTTTATTTTCTTTTTAAGTACTTTTTCATATTTTGTTTTTTCATATATTATATTCCATTCTGTTATTACCGCATTATGGTCTGATAATGTTAGTTTTTTAATTTTAATTTTTTTGTTATAATCTTTTATGTTTGTTATAACGTGATCTATTATAGTGCCAGGTTTATCTGCGTTGGATCATATAGGCATTCAAACAACACTCGGTGTGTCAGATACCTCGATAACTAACGGTATTAAAAAGTTATAGATTATAAATATATGATAGATTACAAAAAAGAGCAAATACGTCTTCTGAAATTATTTGAAGATCTTAAGTCATCGGATTTTATTGGCTCCAAGCTCTTGAACTATGTCTGCAAAGCATGCAAGAAAAGTATAGAAAAAAAATTCGTGTATTCATATGTTACTAAAATAGTTCATTTGAGTTTTTCTTCTTTTAGTTTTAATTTGTTGTGTTTTGTGTATTTTATTATAGATTACTACAGACTTATTAGAAAATATATTTTAAAGTTAAATAAACATTTTTTTTATTAATATTTGTTTTGTTCTCTTAAACTAAGTCCAAAATAAAAAGACAAAAAAACAAAAACATTCCGTATTAAAAACTAAGTTGCTAGTAGCCAGAATGTTGCACAAAAAAACTGTATCTTTTTTAGTTGTCTAATTACTTTGAAAACTATATAACAATTACTAATGATACTATTAGATGTTTCCATAGACATTGTTCAAAAGAAAGAGTCCAAAGTTCCACAAAATAAACATAAGGACACACGCAATAGATTTATGTGTAAGTTTTTCTTAATATTTTTGTTATTCTGCTCAGGCTTACGACGTACTTTTTGATAATTTTATTAAAAACAGCATAAATTTACACTTAGTTCAAAATTAGATAATTTTCTTAAAAAGTAATATTTATCAAAAAATCCAAGATTGATTGAATTATTTTTATAAACATTACAAATATTATCTTATCCTTTTGCAAAAATTAAAAGAATATGGGCTACCACAAGGTAGAGTGCAGGCACCAATATATGTATATATTATACATAAATAATATATATATGGCCATGTCTGAGTCAAGTGTACAAAATAAAAATTTGTTTTTGCTCAAACCACTGAAAATGTCTTCCTCTACATAAACCCTGATTATGTGTTTTTTTTTTCAGATTTTTCTAGTGAGCCATTTCCGAGTAATTAGCAATCAAAATTTGAAAAATTCAAATTTTTTGAGTTTTTCTACATTTTTTAATCATTTGTAACTTCTTAGGATTGCATTTTTAGAAAAAAATTATAAAAAACTTTTTTCTTCAAAATTGTTCAAAAAATAATTTTTCATAGCCAAAAATTTGTTACCTTAAATTTTGCAAAACTTTAAAAAACAGTTTTTTTTAAATCGACACGTATTTTCTATTTTTTTTTTCAAATATGGATAAAAACTTGCTTTTATATGTGCAATACTTAAAAATAGCAAAAAAGCTTAAATTTTAAATTTACATTTTTTGATCGTTTGTAACTTCTTAGGATTGCATTTTTAGGAAGAAATTATAACAAATTTTTTTCTTCAAAATTGTCACAAGAATAAGTTTTCACAGACAATTTTTTTTTCTTTAAATTTAAAAATTTTGCAAAAAAAAGATAATAGGTATTTTCTTTTATTCTCAATTATGGATAAAAAAGATTTACATATAAAAGCACATTTATATAGACCATATCGTCAGCCACGTTTGAAATGAGTTTTGTAATAATAAAGCGTCGTTAATTGTTTTAACAGGTCTCAACATGCCTTATTCTATAGGATATACTTTCGATTATCTCAACTCGTCTCTCTTCCTACGGATTTTCAAACCGGATATGCATTCGATCCACATAATTCTTACCTTTTAATAGAGCGCTACCACCTTTATCTCAACGGATGTGATACATCCGCTCCACCAACTCTTATCTTATACATTTTTATCTTTTAATTAATAATTATTACATCACACCAATTAATTTTGAACAAGTCCCAACCTGTATAGTTTTACAAGATGTTTTAATTATTTCAATCTTGTCCTAAAATTTCGAAATACTTTCTGATGCTTCTAAATCATGGCTCTCCAAATACGACATTTTTACTGCTGCTTATTTTCCGGAACATCAGAGCAGACGGTCTTTTTTTAAATATTGCAAAAAAAAACAGTATGAGCTGGTAAAAGATAAATTACAAAATACACTTATTGAGATACTAACTACTATACTACACTTTTTTTATTTTTGTGATACATATAAACTTGTTAAGTCAATAGAAAATCAATAGCCTAAGTTTGTTATGCACAAAATAAATTAATTAAAAACTGATAAACTACTAAAATAAAGAACAAAAATATGATAATAAAGTTCAATTCAATTCAATTAAAGTACTATTAAAATTACATTAAAAAAATAAACATTTTTCTATCACCCTGCAAGTACCAAGTAATGAATAAATTAAACGTATTCGTTCAACAATTTAGCAGAACTTTATTATTTAAATAATAAAAATATTGTCTAGAAGTATATTTTACTTTCGATTTTATGATATTTTAAATACAAGTTTAAATGGTGCATGCGCCGGGCTATCATTACCATCGTAAGAAATAAAAATATAGATTATAAAACTGATAACAATAATATTTGAATAAATTGAAAATATAAAATAACGGACCAAACATCTATGTGTTGAAAAAATATGGCAATAAATTAATCATTTGTCAAAATTGCATCTAGTAATTAATATTTTTAATAATAATAACGGTTCATAATAAAATTGTAAATATATTAAAATGTTAATATAATGTTTTGCAGTTCAAAATAATATATGTCACAGTTTCCTAGCAGGAGCAACACAGTTTAAAACGGTAGAATCTCCACAACGTTAATAAAGTAAAAACAAGTTCGCAAAAAAGGCTCAAAAGGATCGAATTCTGGTCTCGTTAGTCAGTCCGCAAAGCTCTATAAGCTGTTTCCTTCTGAATAGATTAATCTGGATAATTCTGCAAATCCAATCGAGCTAAGAGACCGTCCTAGGTCCTTTATAATCCTAGTCTCTATTTATTTCTTCCATGCCGTTATTCCTTTACCTACACTTTACCATTAATGAATGCATAAAAGCACAATCGGCGGGTAGCAATTACAGCGCAAATAAATATTTCAAACAATCTTCATGGAATTAATACTGTGCTTGCAAAAGTATATTGTAAAATGTTGTCATTGTAAAACTTGTTAGAATTCAAGAAATTTAATTTTAGTAACATTTTGAGTGATTTATATAATTAATATTGAACGTTTATGGTTTAGTTATGTAATTATTTTTCAATAACATAAAATATTGATATCAAATTTCAACTAAGATAAAAATGTTTTGGTTAAATATAAGTTTATAATAATTTATTTTTATAGAAACTATTTTACATTCATAATTCAATGTATGATACACAGCAAAGTCTAAAATAATGCATACAAATGATTCTGATTTGTTTATAAAGTTGTATTATATGCAACATAAAAAGTATTATCATATAAATATTTATAATTTACATTTTTTCTTTTGTATATTATTGTAGGCAGTATAGCCTTTTACTTTTGATGAATCAGCAATAATGTTTATCGGTAACTTGTTAACAACAATGATAAAAAGACTATACTAGTTATATGTCATAAAATAGAGCATGTTAATAAAATAAATTATATATCCAAATATATTTTTAATACTAGGCAGAAAAACTTCAAACAATAACTTTTTCATATTTATGTTTATGAATATAGAATAAATGTTTTCTATTACTCTTTATACAATTTTTAACTTAATTGTTAAACGCAAATTTGCACTTACGATAATAATTACAACAATTTCCCATTCCAGTGTTCAGTTCATTTAATGAATAGCGCGTTTCTATCAACGTCATCGCCAACATAAAAAGGGTATAAAGTTAGATAAATTGAAACAAGAGTATACACTCAGACTGGTCATCATGTGATTAAATCTACACAATGTGGAACCAGGCAGCCAAAATTGAAAGCCATTATGCGAATCGAATACGCTTTTATATGTTCCACGTGTAAATTACAAAGAACAACTGCTTTTATCACCGGCAACGAATTCAATTCCTATATAAATTAAACTCCCGTTTTATATATTCAATAAATATGGTAATAGGTGTATTTAGCTTTAATTCCGTGTAGATAAGAACAAGTATATAAAGCGTAACAGCAAAAGATAAGAATCTATGCAAATAGGCACAGTGCAATCTCTCGTTTATATTAATCGCAATATTAACAAACAAGATTTAAGGTTCAAACATAGAAAAAAGCACACTGGAATATAGCTCCATCCAATGGCACGACCTAAAGAAAAATTACGAGCGTTTGATCAACTTTTATTGACACCGAAATGAGGTTGTACTATTTTCTAGTTCGAACTTATTGCACTACGCTTTTAATTAAAATCTATACTATTATAATATAACACCTGTATTAATATAGCTCCTTTGAATCACACTACCTAGTTTCCAATTAGAACTCAATTAAAATAAAACCTCAATTTTCATGCAGAATTACTAATTTGCTGAGGATTGCTCATTTAATTAAAATATTTGCAAGGTTTTAATTTAATTTTAATGCGTATATCCGTATATAATAACTGGCGATTATGATAGCATCACTGGACATAAAATATTTAATTTAAATTGGTAATAATAAATGATTAGTTCGATAAAAAACCAATTTCACATATCAGCACGTAATCTGATTAACAGAGTTTACATCCTACGTTTTTCAATTAAGTGAACAATCAAATGTATATATGTAGATTTTTTTTGCAAATTTAAAACATAAATTATACCTATACAAATTTTAACAAATTTAAAATATTTTGAACTTACTCTTATTATTCAGCAATGGTGATATTGTTGTAGTTGACATACCTGAAACAAGATTTGTTATTAAGATTTGTATATACAAAAAGTTAATAATAAATAATAAATAAATGATATTATATGACAATATATAATTGTTTACTTTCTGTTTTGTTGTGCTTTTCAATCATATCTTCCATAAATACTTTAAAAATACATTTAAAAATATACACACATATGCAAGTAATGTTTACAGTGATGTGTTTTTTGATTGCGCACATTAGAATATAATAGAAAAAAATTTAGTTTACATTTTGAACTGCATTGTAATTATGAGGTTTAGCAGTTATTGGTAAAAGCAAAGATGTTACATCATCAACTGCTTATAGACAAATGCTGCTGGCGTTTATATATTTTTTTAAAGCTACCAGCAAGTTTCAGTAAACCTACTCCGTTGATTGCTCGGACGGCGTTTTTGGAGTATAAGTATCTTGTCAAAGTGAGATGATATCCCCAACATTCAATACAATACCACCATACTTTTATCGTATGTAGTATTTGTAACACTTTTGATAGCGTATGCCGGGTATCTAATGTAACACCTAAAAACGTTCCCGTTTTCCTCGTGGTAGCATATTGTGGTAAATCTTTATAATACATTATTTTTAACATTAACCAATTCATGCTATAATATTTTTTTATCTATATATTTCAAAAAAAACGTTGTATCGTCTGTACAGTATGTGCAACGGGAATATTATAAGATTATATAAGTCATTAATAAAGATGATAAAAAAACAATGGTTCTAATATATTTGCTGCATATATTATGAAATATACCCTTTGTTTCTGTCTTGAAAGTAAGAGCGTATGAAATTTACTACTACTCCATAAAATCCGTAGTAATTTATTATTGTAAGCAAAAAGTAATGTGACATAAAGTCAAAAGCTTTGCTCTTTGCTCAGAACGAAACATGTTTCATGTTTTTCAAATGCTGAAGTAATACACTACATCATGAGAGATTGAATATAAAATAATAATACAGTAACATTATTAGTTTTAACACTACTAAAGCCTTCTATAGATGTAATAAGTTATATAAGTTAAAGAATGAACAACAACATAATATATAAATATCTAAACTACAAAGTTGGGGTAGCGGAGATACAAAAGTGATTAAGAGAGAAAATTACATTTAAAGGTTACAGTAATGAGCAAGCAGTACTAATGGTAAAAGGATTATATTAAAGAACAGATAAAAAACGCAGCGAGTATCTAAAAAAAAGAAAGACTAACTAATGGCTTTAAATACTAGAGAATAAATTAAACCTATTTGGTCATTGAAAAAGGCTGCAGCGTTACTTGTTTGTTGATTTATTTTAAGTCCTTTTTACAAATTATGTAAAAAATTTACGTCCTCCAGTTTTAGAAAAATTTGTTGATGTTCCTAGACGTAATTGGCAAACGTTTAATCTGTTTCATTATTTTGAAATAACTTTTTATGTTCTTTGTACCAGGTTACAAAATTCCTGCCTGTTTATCCTATATATACGTTTGTGCAATCTCCACAAGTTAATTTATATACTCCCAATTTTGTTAAATTTATCTGTTCTTTCTTTCGCGTTAAATAAAATGTTGGATAGTTTTTACGTTTACCTAAAAGCAATGTTCATGTTAAGTTTAGAAAAAACATTTGACACGGATTCGGTGACTGAGCCAAAATATGTGCGACAAGTAAATTTAGAATCATCTGTTTCCATTATTTGAGAATATACATTTTTAAAGGTTTTTTATAAATTTTCTTAGTTATTAACTTCTGTATGGTATTATTGATAAGATAAAAATTGTTAAGTGCAATTTGTTCAATTGTGCCATTGAAAATGTGATGTCTTTAAATTAATGTTCGAAATTTTTTTCTAATAATATGGACAACTTCACTGATGTTTTTTGCCAGGTTATGTGTCTGTTAGACTAGTTTTGTGATTTCTTTTTTCTCTCGATAGTGAGGTTGGATTACAGTTTTGCTTGGGATTATATAGTCATTTATTCAAGTAATTTGTCCTATAGAGCATTTGTCACAGTCCCTACATAATATTTCGTAAAAAACGTGCTTTAATTCCTTTCGAATTCCCTTCAATTCTGTGTTGAATAAACCAATGTTAATGTGGCTGCATATTAGTGCCCAAATAACAAATTTTAAATATTTTATACAGACAATCTTTTATTTATTTAAAAATCCAGGAATTAGGCTTCGAATGGTCGTGGCTTATGATACAATTGACGGAACCTTGTCTGTCCCACAAACCAATTTAATTAACACAGCATTTACTTAACTTATGGCTTAAAAGTTAATTTCTCTAATATTTATTAACTAAAAAAAAAAAAAATTAAATTCTGAAATTAAAAAAAAAAATAAAAAGTTACATCTTCCCAATAAGACTAACTTTGTAACAGGCATATACCGTTTTTTAAATAAAACAACTCCAAACTTGTTTGATAAACCTATTTTAAGTTTTGACTAGTTTCTTCAAGCAATAATCATAAAAAGATTAAAACTCTTTGTTAGGAGACTTTATTATACTAAATGGTTAAGTTACTCATCTTCTACAACACGGCCAACAAGCAATAATTTTTGCTGCTTCTCATAATCATACTCAATTTATTATTATATTTAAATATCTACACAACGGGACATCTGTCGGTATTAAAATAAGCGTAGAGGGAGGGAGTCTAGCGGGTGGTAGGCAATAATTTCAAACAAGATTTTTATTACATAAACTTTGCCCAAAACATTTTTTTATTCTTGATAAAAACGAGTCGCAAAAAACTATTATTTTCAAAATTAATTAACTAAGATGACTCTCCATCTAAAACAAACACCCTAATAGTAAGAGGCAAGTAGACTTAACTGAATAAGCCAACCAACAAGTAAAAGGCAAATTTTATAAAATTAAGCACTTATTAAACCATGTTAAAAATATTTAATCAGCGTAAAAAATAACATTTGTTGTATTTGTGGTTTAAAAAAGGTTTTGAATTATGTTCAACTGCATCTTAAACATAAAGAACCCTATATTTTATTTTTAGCTAAAACTAAACTAAACAATTAAGATCCGATTGTTTTAATGTAATAGATTACAATTATCATCTTAATCGTTCATTGACTTACCAATTACCACATTTACTCAAGGGTCTAATTTAAGACTTTTGCTTTTTTTGGTGTATATCAATAACATTGGTTATTTTTTAAAGTCGACAGCTCTCTTATATGCAGATGATTTAAAACTATGCAATACAGCACATAACAATGCCGATTGCTTGTTTCTAGAAGATGACCATAATACTTTGTTGTTATGATGCAATACCAATTGTTTATCACTAAACATTAGTTAGTGTAAAGTCCTACTCTACCAATGTCACAAAAATTAAGTATAGTTACAACATTAATGAATTTACTCTAGAACGGGTAAATTTAATAAAAGATTTAGGAATAACCTTTAATGACAAGTTTGGCTTTTCTCATTGATAGTATTTCAAAAGAACTAAATCGTATGTTAGGTTTCATTATACGCACCGGTAAAACTTAAAAAAATCTACAGATACATTATCCTTATTGTTTAGAGCAGACATTATATATAAATTGTCTTATTGTTGTATTATATGGTCCCCTTGGCAACACAAGTAGTTTCTTACTCTAGAACGTATTCAAAAAAGGTTTTTGAAGTACTTATACTTACGTAAACATGGAGTTTATCCGAGCTAAAATATAAATTATTAATCACTTCTTTCCGAATTCAAATACCTCTCCATAAATGACTGCCACAGGCTAACTAACTATTGCTACTTATCTCTATAAAGTTATACATTTTCTCTTAGATGACAGTTTTAGTCTGTCAAGTATTAATTTTCATGTTCCAAGATTGTCTGCAAGATGCTGTCGTACATTCCCCATACCAATATTTTGTACAAATCATTTTGCTAATTCCCCTATAGTACGTATGTGTAGAATTAGTAACAAACTTTCATATTGTTCCAATATTTATAAAAACAGATTGGCGCATTTTAAAAAAATCGTTGTTATAGTCTATGACTAACTAATTTTTAAATACTGTTTTAATATTTTTTATTTTGTTATAGTTCGCATTTATAATTTGTTAAAGTTTTTAATTAATTTATATATCCCATTACTTTACAACTTTATTAATTTATATACAATGTTTATGTGCATATGTCGATTTGAATGTAATTAGAACACTATAATTTTTATTGTAATCTTTTAAAACCTTTATTATTATAATTATTATTATATTTATTATTATATTTATTAGTTTATAATATTACGTTATATAATTTTACTCTGTAATTGGCTGTGAGCTGCTGAGTAATAAATTTATTATTATTATTATTATTAATAACATTTACTTTAGCAAAATACACCGACATGCATTTGTTATAACAGCAAAGCTTGCTAAATTCGCATAAAGTTAAACAAATTTACCGGGTAAGATTTCAGGCATTTCCGTGCTTTCACAGGTGACATTACAGATCAAAAATTGAATAAATGTAGGAAAATCAAAACAACCTCCAGTATCAATATTGACTTAACTTAGATATTGTTTTGTTTAATCATTTCTGCAAACATGTGGTAAATATAAATTAACAATTATTTTTAAATTTAAATACTTCTGTACTGTTGTATTGTTTATTTGTCGACCGGTTGCAAGATTTTATTTTACAAATATTTTATTTTATTATGAATTGTAATCAGTCCTGTAAAAATAATTAGATGATTTCATATGTAATTAATCAAACAAACAACTGTGGCTCCAGCTAGTGCAATTTAATAAAAGCACACTGACAAAGTTTGCAGAACCAAAACAATTGTCTGTGCTTGACCCTTGGCCGCTGTGATTGTTATATTGAGTTTGAATAAATTATAAATTTGTTTAATAACTTTATGTTTCTAATCAAATATAATAAGTCCAAACATGTTTTTTTACAAAGCGAAAGCAATTATTATTCCTTTCATATAACATATTTATGCGTCGTATTAATCACGATAAATACCTTGTCATTAACTTCTGAAAATAGCGTTCATAATGATTTTCATAATGTTTACTATTTTTTTCCAATAATCAACCGCTCCAAATGTTTTTTTTTACAAATCTTGAAATAAATGCTAATAAAAAATATCATAAATTACTATATGTAGATATTAGGTAATAACAAACATATATTGATTGAACTTAATAAATAGTTAAATACGACTCAAATTGAAACAGTCATTAATAGATTTGTTCGCTTATAATTTCCTCAATCGCAGAATTAGGATCCGTCGATTAGAGATTAATCACCGTGCAACCGCAAATTCCATCACAACGATGTAAATATGTATTCATTGTGTTCTTAATGGTTCACGAATAATAGGAAGAGAGGTCAATCCTGCCAACCACATGAATGCAATTATAGTATTATAAATTAACCATCATTGTTGCCAACAGACGGATATTAGCTACGACTCTTGATAGATGTTGGTAATATGTAATATGCTGCACATGATGGGACTATTACTATAGTTTGTGGTGGACTACAATTACATACCTAATTAATGCATAGCTCTACATCATCGACGTACTTACAGCTTTCCAGTTACAATCAAAAATTAGTTACGGTAAATATCTTAAAATTGACAAAGTATAAACCCAATGTAAATTACAGGCAGTTTGCAGAAAAAAAAAATAATATTTCAAAAACTCACAATGACATATATTTAAGAAGATAAAAATTAAGAGTATTTAGAGAGAATTCTTTTAAATTCATGAGTTATGTGGAAGACCATCTAATAAGCTAAAACTTGTTCTTTTAATTTTGTATACATATGAAATATAAACATTATTATATGTATTAATAATTATTATATAATATATTTTATATAAAATTCTCATACATATTTTTTTTTTTAATTATTGTAATTATTATTTTTATTTCACCCTTAATTTTATGCTAATAACATCAAAATAAATAATTTTGTTATTGTGTTAAAACCGTAAATTGTAACAGATTTTACAGGTCGACGTTAATAGCATAAAAATCGATTGAGTTTTATGAAACTGCAAACATGGTAATTGAAAATGTAAAAAGCCGGATAATTCAAACATTTATTACCAATATGATCCAACCATTTATCGAGGAGTGCATAACTGCAGAATATAATGGACATTACGTCGACATAGCAGTTGGCAGTCGAATGCCTCATCGAATATAATACTTGAATTATTGATATTGGACATGACTTTTATGTGATCGCCAATAATATGTACGTGATATGTTCCAATAGGTGAGTATGTATTATAGTAAACCTGCAATATTAATGTAATTGTAACATATGTATATGAGCTGATATTATTGTTATGCGTATAAATTTAAATAATAATTTATTAAAAAAAAATGTTATATATCTAATAATAAAAATTTGAAAGAGCAAAACCAAACAAAATAATAATATTTAAAATTTAAAAAGTGTAAATAAAATTGTCATGATTGTTCTATACAACTATAAATAATTTTAGTATACATGAAATAAAAGCTAGGTATAAAGAATGGTTAAGACCTTTACTATGTGGCAATTTATAATCATGATGAAATAAAACAATAATTGAGTTTTTACCAAAAATGCTTTATTGACATAAGCATATATTATAAAAGAATGTATAGAAATAAAAAAAAATAACATAAGTTTTGATTCTTGGAAACCACTCAAGTGAGAACAAAATAACAAAACAATACATATATACAGAAAAATGAATATAAAAATTAAAGTGAAGGAAAATTAAATGATGATTTAAAGGGATTTCAACAGTGGTTATTTATATTGTGGTAAGTCCTTTTGCTCGTTCAGCAGATTAACAAGAGAATTACATTGTTTTTTGTGAATTTCGACGGCTTTTAACAGATCAAGCTTAGTGCTTTTGTACAGTTGAGTAACATTTTAATTTTATTAATTTAGTGAAAAGTATGATTACAATTTATAATATAATTTGCAAATGATTTCAATTTCCTGTTTAAAATCTGTTGGCCAGTTTGTCCTACGCATACGCTATTCCATTCGAGACATATTTTTATTTTGTTCACTTCATGAACACCAGATTTGTTTAAAGAATTAATTTTATTTTTAGCAATAAATAATATATTTAAAGCAATTTGTTTACTTTGTTTTCAAATAATGTACACTATGTTTTCTAAAGTTTGTTTCCAAAATAAGTTAGCGTTGTGAATAAATCTCTTATTTAAATTTAAAACTTTTGGATAAACGTAAAAAAATGTGTTATAAAATTTTGAATAAGACTGACTGACTAGAAAACCATTCATTTCCTATAGGTATAACAATTCTAAATTAAAAATGTAATTTGATAATAGAATTAAAAATGCTCTATGCCAGCTTATGTTAATATAGAGTAGATGTTTTTAATAGAATATTAAATTTAGATGATTCTGTGTTACCTGGCCCTAACGGAATACTAAATATCTTATATGTATATGTGTTAGTTAAACCTCTTTTTAATTTATTCTTAATTTCTATAACAAAAGGTGAATTTCCAGTTTTTGGAAACAACTACAGGGGTGTGTGTAACCAATCTGCTATGCCTAAACTACTCGATTTTTTATTTGCCAACCAATTAAAATAGATGTATAAAAACATTATTACCGAAAATCAACATGGCTTTATGAAAGGACGATCTACTTCAACAAATCTTATGATCTATCAATCTGAGATAATTGAGGCATTTGAAAACAAATTGCAAGTCGACACAATTTACACTGTTACGTCAGGTGTACCGCAAAGTTCACTGTAATCCTCGCTGTGGTCCTATTCTATTTATATTATTTGTAAACAATTTATGTGATGTGATTGTAAATTCAAGTTGTCTCCTATATGCAAATGATTTAAAAGTTTTTAGAAAAGTAAGCTCAATAGCGGACTGTATTGCCATTCAACAAGATTTAGATAACATTGGTAAATGGTGTAAAAATAATAATTTGTTTTTAAACCAATCCAAGTGTTATGCAATATCATTCAGTAGAATAAATAATCCATCAACTCATTGCTACTCAATCAATAATACGCCTTTAAAAAGTGTAAACGAGATATCTGATTTGGGAGTCATATTTGATTCAAAATTAAATTTTATTAACCACATAAATAACATGTGTTCAAAGGCTAAGAAGATTATGGGTTTTCTAAAGAGATCGCCATAAGAGTTACAGAGTGATGCTTGTATAACACTTTACAGATCTTTGGTACGCCCAATACTTGAGTATGGAGCATCAATTTGGTCTCCTTATCAAATAGGTAATATTGACAAAATAGAGAAAGTACAAAGAAACTTTTTGAAATTTTTCTCATACAAATTAGGTATGAATAGAGAAAATATGAATTATGAAATGATAATAGAAACCCACAATCTTTGGCAGAGAGACGATTTATAGGTGATATAAATTTGATCCATAAATTAATAAACAATTACTTAGATTGCCCGGAACTTCTAAGCAATCTCAATCTTAATTTTAATCAACTAAGAATTACGCGCAACATCAATATATTTAGATGCAACATCTATGCAACAAACTACGGACATTATAATCCAGTGTCACGCATGATGAGAACATGCAACCTGCTTAAATTAGATGAGCATTTTAATTTATTTGAAGCATCACATGCATCGTTTAAAAATCAATGCCGTAAAATTAATTTAAAAAGATATTTCTAAACGTGTTTGTAAGGGATATGCACAAATGTAAAAGTAATTATGTAACTTTAAAAGCGCTGCCGTAAATAAATTTATTATTATTATTATTATTAGTATGTAGTTGGTTTTGAAAGAAATTGTAAAATTGATGATGTCGGTTTTGTAAATACTATTTTGATTCAATTTCGTTATTGTTTTGAACTAAATTTTGGGGTGTATGTTATTAATTTTATTTAAGAGCAAGTTGACGTAATGTGCCGCTAAAACATGCAATTATTATGTCCACGTATAAATATATCCTAACAAAACGCCGATTGTTAGATTAGTTTCCTGATAAAATTAATTGTTAAATTAAAAATAATTTTGGATTAAACAAGTTTCAAATGCATTATAAAGTTCTGAATGAGTAATAGGGTCTTTAACAGAATTATCTATGAACTATATCACAAATATATTTAAAAACCGACGGTGATACAAACAAGTATGAAAATAAAAAAAAAATTACAAAGCATATGTACGACAGGAAAGAATAAAGTATACAGAGAGGTGAAAATTGCATTAAAATTATTATGATTAAAAATGATGATAAATTAATAATTGTGTTGATCTTTTGAATATATGTAAATATAGAGGTTATGTTATGTTATTATATTAAATAAATATTAATTTAATTATTTTTATTGTTTTTACAGACCGGCTGTTAGGCCAACGTCGGTGTTAATATATGATGATGTTATTATATATTATATATAATAACATCATCAACAATAAAAATAAATCTCCTCGTGGGTACTACGTTGTCGTGGTGAGGGGATTGATGAGTAACTTCTGCTCGAGCTATGCCGGCGAGAGTTTAAACTCTTGGCAGTGCCACCCATGCCGGATGGGTCAACGAGCAGAAGCCCAACCAAATGTACCCAAAGCTATTCCTGGCTACCTTCCCTATTTGTCCTGTCATTTTCATTTCTACCCCAACCTTCTTTTCCTTTCATTCCCAACCTGGTAGGTAAAACGCAAATTTTTGTCATGGACACACATCTGTTCGTTGCTCCAAAGAGCAGTGAGGAAAACTTCTGCATGAAGGTAGCAAATGTCAACAGCCATTTACGTGTATCAATTGCGAAGGAGAACACTCCGCAAGATCACGTATTTTGAAGCACGTAAATTGGTATCAATCTCTATACCAATAGCCGGAATATCATACGCCAAAGCAACGACTGCATTGAAAAGCTCAGTGGACGTAAACGAGCTAATAAATAAACTTTTACCACCTCTTAATGCTGCACTAAGCGAACGGATTCAGCTTCCTGCAGCAAAGAAACTACCAATACCGGTCATTAAAGCCAACATGCCCACACCGAATCCTCCGGGGCAACAACGGTTGAGAAAAAATGTAATCTCCTTAACCAAAAACGTGGGGGAAGCACCCTCCACAAATTCTCAGGTTGGCCTTAAAACCGACCTTACCAAACTTGTTTTCGCATATACGCCAAAACAAATAGATAAGGATCAGTCTGATCTGGGTAAACGAAAGCGGGATGGACAACAAATCCAGTTCGGCATCAGAACTTTCTGTTGTCGACAGTGGGAGTTACAGAGGTAAAAGAAGAATGTAACGTTTCATTTTTGTCCTGGCTACTTTATTGCAAATCCAGAATAAATGTAATAAAGAAATTGTAAAATAAAATATTGGGATAGATTTGAAATAATAATTCAATTTGCGGGCTTGTGACGTCAGCCTCGCGCAGAATTTGTACCCTCCGCGGATAACCTGCGATTCTTTCATTGTCTCGCGGTTCGTTTTCATACACACGTGGTTCCAAATGTTTTGATATCTTCCTTGTGCGCTCATTAATGCTGTTAAAAGTATAAAGAATGCATTTGTAAAGCTATCCACCGCACAGTGCAAATACGTCGTTCATTAATTAATTAAAAACTAATTTATTCCAGGAACAACCAATGCTGTCAAATCATTTGACCGCACTGCTAAAAGTTACTGATGCTCCTTTCTTTATCTTGTTCGTGCCCCGCTACGCTGCGCTCGGGTTAATCTAATATATTTCGTCCTCTCTGTACAACTCGTTATACTAGTTCCCTATTCTATAAAATATCAAACTTTTTTTTTCTAGCATAAGACCCACTAGGTTGTAATTCCACAATCCTCATCATAATATTAATACATAATAAACCACAAAACTAGTCACTTAGTTAATATGACCTTGTTTGAAGAGTAAATCTCACCAAAACTTATTATGAGACAGTTTAAACAAGCTATTGCAAAAATTGGAGTTTGATGCTGTAATTATCAGGTATTTTAGGTATAATAAAGCTCCAATCTCTTTTCACAAAACCTTTTAAATAAATGATTCAGAGACAAATTGTTTGGTTGAACCATTTAAGATCTCCAGATCCAGATTTAGATTTTCTTTTGAAATGTTTTAAAGATATCCTCTACATCATCTACTTTAAATACGCCAAAATGCGTTATTGAAAAAAAATGTTTTGATCTCTATTAAAACCTGTTAAAACGTGGAAGGTTTTTTTTAAGCCCTGTTATTTTATTCAAGGGTGGTTCAGTTTATTGGTTACGCAGTATATTTTTGACTCTAACAGTATATTAACATAATTTTTTCTTCATCTAGGATCTACAACACAATCTAACGTCATACAATATGTACTCCTTACATTACCACATCGTCTACTCTTGCACATCTTTTTGTTGTTTTAAAATCTTAAAAAATAATAACATTAGATAAATGCCATTCATTATTTATACATTTTATTTCTCTAGATATAATTTACGACATATTCTATATTCTAGTATTGAGACAGTTGTATAAGTATATATTTATCGTATTAATTTGATGCAGAAGAACACAATTGCGCTACGTATCTAAGATAATGTTATTAAACATAGATTAAAAACAATAAGGTTTATTAAAAATTCTTATGATTATATCCACACTTGAATGAGTAACTGGAATACACTCCATTCAACGTCTGTTCTATAATCGGGAAACCTGTTTTTCGTAGTAAAATTGATGGCACTGTTCGAGAATTATTAATGATTTGAGTCACATCATTTGACAAGGATTTGCATCTTTAACGACTGCTAAGACGTATACTAAACAGACAATGAATGATGATCCGTCTTATATATACTTTGTAAGTTGCCTTAACATTGATTAAGATGAAATGATATTTGAAGCCGTTGTGATTTTATTATAAAAGACATGTTTTATTAAATAATATTAATATTATCTAATGCAAGTAAATACAATGCAATATTAAATTTAAAATAACAACAAATGATTAGTTTTAAATTTTGTTTGTATTTAAAAAAGTACGTATGCAACTTTAATACAAAAACACATAATTATAAAAACATTCAAGTATTTAAAATATAAACTACAGTATATATTCAGTAGGAACATTATTAAATAAAAAAATTAAAACGCCAAACAAATTTAATATACATTCAACAACCAACCTTCCAGAAACATTTAATGAATCCTTCAACGGTGGTGCATTCTTTTGAACTCGACTGTTATACAAATAATAAACAAGCACCAGGAAGAAGTCGCTTCCGATATGTAAATACATCCTCTGCTCTAAACGCTAACTAAAATATATCTTTAATTCAAGAATTCAACTGGTATAATTTAGCGAGTTTGCATTGTAAGTAGTCGCTGCATCCACGCTATGCGATACAACAGCTGTTATCTAGCTGTAATTAACAATGCATATTTTAAATTCAGTTGCAAATTACTTGCATATTCCATCAAAAGACAAAGTTATATATTATATTTTAACAGCAGTAATAAATATATTTATAATTCTGAATTAAACAATTAAAATACTCTCTATTTTAATTGTACCAATTAATAGTTTTTTAAATTATAAAATGTTATATTTAAAATTAATATATATTATAATGACAACATCTTTCAATTCCTACAATGAAGACAACACTGTCTAAAACTAAAACATATAAATGCTATAAATTTAAAGGTCTTCTAATTTATAGCATTTATATTCAATAACGGTTGATAGTTCCTAGCCTATTTTTAAGTTCGTTTTTACAAATAATTATATTAATTAAATTAAAATTTAGTTTATTTATATTTAAATATAAATTAATATTTTAATCTATTAAAATATTCGTAATTATTTCAGTTCGTTTGCTTTAAATAATATAGTAATTGTTTTTTTGTGTGACAAAATTTGTAAAAACACCGGTCGGTCCATTTCGTTATAAATCAAAATTGGCAATATAAATGTTAATAATATTATAACTTTTTAAGTTTTATAACGTAGTCCTACAGCTTGTAAACTGTATATTAGATAGTTTTTTACAAAGTGTAAAATATGTGTTGATGGCAATACCTATTGGATTATAACAAATCGTTTAACATAATTTTTCCTCATTATATTTTATCTTTTCTTTAGAATATGCCAAATATGCCAAAAACGCCAAAAGAAGTACTAAATGACGTACAATCAGTGCTTCTTATTATTGGAAAAGATAAAACTTAACTTCTTTATGAGTACAATATTCCAAGCCCGCTGCTCATTTAAAATATTAAAAAAAGTTAACTAGTTGCTTCTCTATTCTGAGTTTATATCTTCTTTATGCTTTAGTAAAAAATGTTTACTATGTTTTTGTTTTGTCTCCCGTTGGTTCTCGACTTCTGTGTTATAATTTTTGCAAGGTTTAAATACAATAAGTTTGTCTTTTAAATCAAGAGCTGTCTGATTGTTAGATATCATGTAACTAACATGTATGTTCATGTATTTTTAACTCTTATACTAAATATACCAATTGACTTAACAAATAATTTACTTCTTCTTTAATTTTATTGCGTTATAAGACTGGACTTGAGCTTTCAACCAAAATTTTCTAGCAAAGAAGTACACCGCACGTAATGTTGGTTAAGCACTTGATCGCGTTCAAAATTTTTTGCATTTTGCGACCATTTCACAAATCCTAAAAAAATGTAGTTTCAACGCACGTGATTCTAGATCCTCACAAGCCAAAGTCCCAATGAGGTTTTTTGTTGGCAAAATTGCACGCACGAGATTTTAGATGTAAAAAAACAAAAAAAAACCTATCTCTTCTGCCTCATTGTTCTCTTCGTCTATAGTGTTCTGGTTAACCCAACTATAGTATCACCCGCCATGTAAATAGTCAACGTACAGGCATTTGTTTACTATTGTAACTACCAAAGCAAAAGCAATATCGCAAAAAGAATTGTTGAAACACCATTTTTCAGAGTGAGAAGTTCCCACCTTTACTTTAAACTCGCAATGCCGCATAATTGATTTAAAAACAGAAAACATATGACTTCCGAATCCACATGCGAGCAGTTTCTATAAAATTCCATATCGTCAAGTCATATATCATTTCTTCTGCAAAGCAAATGATTTTTTTAAGTAAATTCCGTACATAAAAAAATTCTCACTGGCAAAATATAATTTACTTTCCAATCTCATTACGTAATATATTCTAAGCATATATTTGATTAGCTAAGTGTGTAAAATACACTTCACTACAAGGCTAATAAATTAGTTATTCTGTTAACAGGTTAGATATCACGGCCATTAAATAATTAAAAATTTAACCTTCTTTGGGCCTTTTGTATGACATCGTTATATATAAAATATATGTATTATTATTTTATTCGCTTATTCGTTTTCCTATGTAATTTAAATTCTACCTCTGTAAACAACTACAGTCTGATATATGAATAAATGTTTTGTTTTAACCGGGAAAAGTTGTTTATGGATAAAGTGGTAGCATTATGAGCCGATGGCGGCTTCGCATTATGATAGGCACAGAAACAACTGTATGCGTACAATCTGAAACGATATCAAGTTTTATTTAAAAGCTCATACAGAAATTCAGACACATTTAGTCTCGTGTATGTGTGTATTAGCTCGTTCGCTTTAGAGGATATAGACCACAATCCGGCATTTTAGTTTACACAGACTTCAAAATATTTTTTTATGGTATTGAACGAGTTTATGCGCTTTACTTGTCAAAAAAGCTTAATGTAATTGAAATAAAAATACTACATATTGTACGACTAATAATTCGAATAAAATAAAATCAATAAATTTCCAAAGCATAATTATATATTGCCAAACAATATGATACAACTAAAACATATAAAATAATTGAAATAAAAACAGCATTTTTTTTTTTAAATTTATACTCTATTACTTTACTAAATCAAAATATTAAATAAAAAGAATATGTTTATATTATTTCTACGTAAACTGACTACATAATAAAATCCATTACTTCAAACAAATATAGTTTTGCAAGTAATATCTTATAATTAAAATTACTAATAAAAAAATTGTATTACAAGCTTATTCCAACTCAACTAGTACAATTGTAAAAAAAATTAATCAAGAAATAATAAATTTACAAACCTACTTGACTTATTCCACTTCAACTACACCAATCAACAGTTAGTAATTAACTGTTTAATTTTTTTGCAAGACAACAACATCAGTTCTTTTGTTTATTGAATATAATTTTTATAAGAGTTCACAGAATCAAAAGCAGCAACAAAATACATTAGTATGAAAATTTTAATCAAGAAAAAAATCCAATTGTGCCCTCAAACTTAAAAAAATAATGATGCGATAAGTCGTTTCTCCGCAAATAATTTTTCAAAAGTAAAGTTTTATTTAGTTCTTCATTAATTTTTTAATTGTTAAATATAACTGCAAATTTCTTTCATAGAACATTGTAAGTAGTTCAACATATAAAATAAGTAATAACTCAAATCTTATCGTTTGGATATTGAGTTGATTAGCGTATTGTCCCATAAGAACCAATTTCAATTTAAAAACGGCGCTGTACGTGTCAATATTTTTCTATAGAAAAAAGTTCACCAATATTTTCGTAGATGTGATTTCAGTATGTAATGTTTGCTTATAATATTTTTCCATATCAATACTCCATCAAGGCGCGGCAACTAAACCCGGCAATTCTCTAGCTTTAAGTGCACAGTTTTTTGTATAAATTTGCCATTCGGCTTTGCTGCTATTGTTGTAATAAGACTACCCTCAATTTAGTACATCGCCAAAAACAGCAGTAGCTCAGATTTTAAAATAATAAAATATATTAAAAACAAATAGATATTAAACTCAATAAGTGAATAAAATACCAATTGATAAAAGCATCAATTAAATGTTTGAATCAATCAATACAGAAACAACAATTTACATCTATCTAGTCTAGACTGTCTGTGAAAAACAAAAACAAATTACAAACAGGAAGTGTAACCAATCTCTGTGTAAATATATTAAATGTACCTGTTTTGCAATCAAACATTAAACGCTGTTAAAAACAGCAATACTAGTAGCAAGCAATAACAAAATTAGTTTGCATCTAAACTTAAATTTCCAAAAAATCAAGTTATGCGTAAAAACCTCCTTTAAATATTGATTTATTGCATTGATAATAGATTCATTAAATCTTACGCAGTTAATCCATCTTTTAACAAGGATACCCCTGTTTTTGCTTTCTTATTGTCTAAAGTAAAATTAGATATCACCAATTTTGTACCATTTCTGAACACAAATGACACAAATATCAAAATTTTAAAATTATTTAAATATTAAAATACTAATATGTATATATTTGTGATAAAACAAAAACACAGTTTAAAAGAACAAAAATTATTTCACTTTTGGACTACTAGACTGACCACATACAAAACTCAGAGCATTAGATATAATAGCATCTTAGGCTAAATATTTCCGATAAAACTATTTTTGTAACAAGCATATACCCCTCACTAAACTTTTTTAATTTGATTTTTCTAAAAGTTTTAACAAAATAGAGTGTTTGTAACTACACCCACAAACAACAAGCATATTCTAGGCTGACAACATAGAAAATAAAGAGTATTGGTTATAATACCATTATTCTTAAACTAAATCTTCCCGATAAAACAATTTTTGTAATAGACATATACAATTTCCAAATAAGGCAACTACAAATTTATAATATTTCTGAAAGTATCGACAAAAAAAACTGAAATAATTTTGTTAAAAGATTTTAATGTACATGTACATGTACTGAATGGTTATGTCACTCTTTTTCTACAAAACTATCCTTACAACTAATTATAATTTATGCTGTTTCACACAATCTTACTCAACTTATTCAACAACCCATATATTTCCTCGTGATAAACTTCTTGGTGAACCAAGATTATTAAACCTGTATCTTTCAACTACTTCAAAGATTACAACAACTACTGTTAGAGCTGCTTTAAAAAACTTTTGATCATTCACTTATTACTTCTGTTGTTAAATCTTCTCTTCCTATTACTACCAAACCCGCGCCTCATCTATCATTATTCGAAGATGAATAAAGTAAATATAAAACAAATTAATAATTTCAATTTTAATATTCATTACTTATATTCTAGAAATCCACATATTGTAGCAAAAAATCTCACAAAAACTATTAAAAATGTCATTAAAAAATTTGTTCCATTCTCTGTTATTAAACCAAAACAAAAGTACTTAAGTATACTCAATACAAACAAAACAGGCAGTTAATAAGAAGCAAAAAGCATTTAACAAATACGCCAGTCAAACCTATCAAAATTATAAAAAAATTCGTAAACATTGTGACAATCTAATACAATCTGAAAAATATAGGATTAACAAAAACAAAGCTAATAAAATTTCTCAGCTTTCCATAAACAACAAATATTCCTAAAAAACAATAAATTTATTGCAAGGTAATTTGAAATCTTACATACTCCTCTTCAAAATGATCAAAACAATCTAGTTACTAATAAAAAACATATATTTTTGCAAACCAATTTGCATCTAATTCTACAATTCTAAATCCTCCTACTGTTGTTCCTACAATACCAACTAGTAATAAAACTAGTACTTCATTTTAAACAACGGGTTGTTAAAAGATATCTTCATAAATTAAATACCAGAAAAACATCAACTAAAAATAAAATTCCACCCATTATTCTTAAAACATTTGAAAATGAATTAGCTCCCATTCTGACTAAAATATTTGCCTTATCATACAGAAAAAAAAAAACATTCCCAAACTGTTGAAATATTGCAAATGTTCAACCTATACCTAAAAAAGAGACAAATCTGTTTCTTCAAGTTATAGACCAACTACATTATTGTCCAATCTGTAATTTTTTTTGATAAATAAATTAATTTCCACATTGTCAAGCACTTAGGACAAAATAACTTCATTTCACATCACTCAATATAGATTTCGATCAAAACGTTCAACAAGAAAAAGATCTTTCTGACTTCAGTCAGAAATAGATTTCTACTTTAAACAAACATAGATAAAATCTTGCAGTAGCTCTAAACATTTCCAAAACATTTGATAGTGTATGGCATCCTAATCTTATTAACAAGCTTGATTGTATAAGGCTTGATCAATAATCTGTAAATCTTATCAATAATTTTATTGACAATAGAAAAATTATAGTTAGAATTGATGGTTTTAACTTTTACCTCAAAACCATAACTAGCATTTATGGTTCCTCAAGGTTCTACTCATTAACCAACTTTTAGTTTTAATTTATGTTAATAAACTTATTCAAATAACTAAAAGCCCTTTTTGTAGATTAGCAGATGACAGCACCCTTCATACTTTACAAAAACCATTTTGACAAATATGCAAGAACGTATTAACATTTCTAAGTTAGAATTTGTAGCATCTATAAACAAAGACCTCAAAACAATATCTGAATAGGGTACTCCCAACATAGTCAATTTCAACTCTAAAAAAACTAAACTTCTTATTGTTTCAAAATCAAAAACCTATGTATCATCAGTATCAAACATTAAATTAATCAACAAATTTCAATTTTCTTCTATCTGTCTTCTAGGGATTACAACATCACATGATCTTCTCTAGAATGACCCAGTTCTTGACGCTTCAAAAGTATCTAAAAAACTAAAATTTCTTAATAGATGTAAACAGTTTTTCACTTCTGTTCAGCTTTTGCATATATATATATATATATATATATATATATATATATTTTAATTTTGATTAATCATTTCGACGTTTCGGCAGAATCCCATCTGCCTTCATCTGGAGTGATACAGTTCAGTCAGCCGACCGAACCGTTGTTAGCATTATTCGTTCTACAGCTACCGCTCAGTTCACGCATCAAGATGTCAGGCAGAGGAAAGGGAGGCAAAGTTAAGGGAAAGGCGAAGTCCCGTTCCAGCCGCGCCGGACTCCAGTTCCCAGTCGGTCGTATACACAGGCTGCTCCGCATGGGCAACTACGGCCTGGCCGTCATGGAGTACTTGGCCGCTGAAGTGCTCGAGTTGGCCGGTAACGCAGCCAGAGACAACAAAAAGACCAGTATCATCCCGCGTCATCTTCAGCTCGCCATCCGTAACGACGAAGAGTTGAACAAACTTCTCTCCGAAGTCACGATCGCACAGGGCGGTGTATTGCCAAACATCCAGGCCGTACTCCTCCCCAAGAAGACCGAGAAGAAGCCTTAAGTCGTCTCAGAGTCGTCACTTAAGCAAAAGCAATGAGTAAGGAATATATACAAGCCTTGGTAACGCTTGGCTTCTATGCTAGGCTAAACTAGCCCGCAATTCAACACATTCCCGTGAACATTACGCCCGAGTAGTAGTTAACGATGGCACGTACCAAGCAGACAGCCCGTAAATCGACGGGAGGCAAAGCGCCTCGCAAACAGTTGGCCACCAAGGCAGACCGCAAGAGCGCGCCGGCCACAGGCGGAGTTAAGAAACCCTATCGCTACAGGCCCGGCACCGTTGCCCTCCGTGAGATCCGTCGCTACCAGAAGCGCACCGAACTTCTGATCCGCAAGCTGCCCTTCCAACGGCTCGTGCGCGAGATCGCACAGGACTTCAAAACCGTCATGGCTCTCCAGGAAGCCAGCGAGGCCTACCTCGTCGGTCTCTTCGAAGACACCAACTTGTGCGCCATCCACGCCAAGCGCGTCACCATCATGCCCAAGGACATCCAGTTGGCTCGCCGCATCCGCGGAGAACGCGCCTAAGTCCGGAGACGGAGACGACAAACGGCGGTGCACGCACCGACACAAAATGATGATATGATAATTGAAATAATATATACTATTTATCAATATGACATTGATATATGAAACTAAGTTGATTGTCAAAGCTGACTTATAAGAAACTTTATTGAGTGTAAAGTTTATTTGTTTGACATCTGGTTGTTGGCCAATTAATTGATCTCTCTACAGTCAAAACTTGTAAAAGAACTGGCTGTGATTTGGGTGCCGTATTTAAATTAGTTGTTGTTGGTAAAGAATCACTAACAGCGGTTTTTTTAATTTTAATGCAAAGCATCATCTCTCTTATTGAGATTGTCTGGTCTTATTTCAATTTCGATGGCTTCTCTTGTTATATATATATATATAAAGACTTGCCGGGTTAACATATATATATATATATATATATATATGTATAAAACTTATCTTTGTCCTTGTATTAAATATTGTTCTTAAGTATGGAGAAGACCTAGATACTTTACAACTCCGGCGTAATGTTGCAAATTTTTGCATTTTCTATAGAAACTTCCATGGACATTGTTTAAACAAAATAAAAGACATATTGCTATCTAAACAAATATTTACTCGTAATACAGGACTTGCTAGGAATTCTAACAAATATTCACTGACAGCCCAGAAAACTTTTAAGACATGGAATAAACTTCCAAATTCAGTATGTTTTATGCTTAATGGGTCCACTAGAAAACTACTTCGACAACAAAATAAAGTTACGCAAAAAAACAGCTGAAGTAGCACATAGAATAAAACACATTTGTGCGGCATTCGGAAAGCTAAAACACATCCTAAAAAACCAAGTCAAACCACACAGTTTTAAAAGAAAGTGTATGACAAATACTATTTAACGGGTAGTTGCAACTTACAGATTGGATACCAGAGCCATCATTGTAGAAAGTGCTACAAGATTAAGAACAACCCAAAAAGCAATGAAATGTTACATGCTCAGTGTAAGTTTGAGAAACAAAATTTGCAATGCTAAAAATGAAGCTGGGTAAGACATGTTGCAAAACAGAACGACTCTAAGTGAACAACCCAAATTACAACGTAGAGACCTTGAAAAAGAAAACAAAGAGTGGAAAGACCACAAAAAATAGCTGAATGACATCACAGAGGTAGTGTAGAAAAGATGGCACAGTAAAAGACAGAAAAACATGTTCAGAAGTAAACAACTGAGAGTTGAAAAAGAAGAAGAAAAATAAGAGAAAATGATTGTTTGTAAATGTGATGTAACTTTCAAAACCAAAAATTTCAAAACATTTTCAAGCAATGTGAATTTTAGAGCAGGTTGAAAATATCCGGATACCCAATTATTTAAGTTGTTATACTGTTCAAAAAATACTTCAGTAGTTTATAGAGACTGAGAGAAATCCTTGTAAGTCATGCTTCTGGCAGAAAAAAAAAACACTGCACAAGATGAGCGTTTCATCGTACTGAAGACTTAACAAAAACGCCATTTAACTGCAATAACAACAAAAAACCATATTTAAATTTAGAACAACAATTGAACCAAAATTGTTCCCACGTAACTGCAAAACAAAACTGCAGTTTGCTCGTATCTATGTCAATTGGTCATAAAAAAAGTTAGTTGTGGTGTGAGTAGGTCTATGTTTGCAGGGTCGCACAGATTTGGTATTTAATAAAGAAGGTTCTTTGACTCCACAACGATATGTAGCAGATGACTTTGTACTAATGCAAGATAACAACGCAAAACCGCATTCAGCAAAATACGTTATTTAATACTTAGATAAATTTAGAATTGAGAAAACAAACTAGCCAGCCTGCTCTTCCAATGCCAATCCAATAAAACATGTTTACGGAATGTTGAGCAGAAGTGTTAAAAGTTGCGTTATTATGCTAATTACAACAAATGATCTTCGTACAAAAATTTGTTCCAATATTTTACTCATTGGTAACATGTATGTATTATAATAAATGCATATTGATTCGTTAAAACTGCTTCAAATTACAGTTACAGTGAAAAATGTAAAGTGTCCGTTTTTTGTATCTGAGTTTATTTAGAAAAATAAATAAATATATGCAACGCATTATATAGCCAATTATTAATACGTAAGTAATGTTATAAAAAAATAGCATTTATAAAAATTTCATCTGAGGTCCAATACAGAAAATCATTTGTGATGACCAAGTTCTTAGTTTTTTTCTTACAAGAAATAGTAAAATTTATTTTCTACATTAATAATTGAACGTACAAATATATTTAAATATTATATATATTATATATATATTATACTGCTTATAGAATTCACTTGATAATATTTTAATTATAAACACATTTTTATTTTTATTTTGGTTTTGTTACAACAATCTAAAACGGAAACTTAATTCAGATTTATGTGAATTTTGCTACTACATACAAAATTAAAATATTCTGTTACTTAAATATTCAGTTGTTTCACAGAAAATTAAACATAAAAATATAAACTACAAACAAACAAAAACTGAAACCCAGCAGTGTTAATGCCCAGCATATACAGCATTTTAACGATTGCTGAAAACTGTTGAACTTTTCTATTATACCCGTGGATTATCCTGCGGATTTAAACAGGTCGCAAGATGCAGTTTCTCTGTTTTATCAGAGCTGAGAGAATGCAAACATACGTTGTTATATCCCGTAGCGGAACCGTGAAAGTTTGCATAATAAAAGTTGAAGTAACGCTTTAAATATACTGCACAGAGTACGTATACACGTTTTTAATTTGTTACCTTTTAATTAAAACTTTCTAGTATTAAGTTTATACTTTAACGAAACGAAACTTGTGTATGGTTGCTGTAAATTTCATACATCCTTTTTTTCTCACTAGGGATAATTTATAATTTATTTACACACGTTTAATGCATCTGCATAATAACGTTAAAAAGTTGCTGAAGGTATATAAAATATTGGCGAGTTTGTATTTGTACAGCGGATTTAAAAAAAATTTGATGATTAAGCTAGAAGATCATTTATGCTATAGAATCTAATATTTAATAAATTACCATTAACAAAGCATGTCTATTTACTGAAAAAAATGTGCAAGTTCCTATCTCATATATGCTGGCTGACCGCTGATATGGAGCTAATGCTCTTTCAGTACCTCGTAATCTGTCTTGCAGACAAGCACTGGGCAGCTGTCAACTTGACTAATCTAGCTACCCTTAGTTCTATGCCTTTAAAAGTTTGGACCGTGCAATATAGTTATTTATAACGTTAAAAAATGTCACTGTAAACCGCCGGTCTATAAATTTCATCACGATTTAACAATGCATTACAACAATATGCGAAATGATTGATTAAACCACCAACTATTTATTTACAAATACAGAACAAATTATAATTACTCTAATTTATTTATTAATTGTGATATAAAGTCATAATATATAACTCGTTATAACGGTAATATTATAATATATTTGCCTAAATACCAAAATGAAATCATAAATTATCCACAATAATGATATTTATTAGTCATCCCTCTTTTCATATAAACCAAATATCTTACATTTCCTCTAAATTGCGTTCATATTATTCTTTCAACTACAAAAGCCTAGATGTTAAAGCATTGTAATAACTTGCCATTTAAGGCATTCATACATCTCTGAGAAATGAAATGATTAAGGAACGAAACGACGATCTTCCCCTTCATCCTTTTGTTAGTTCAGAGGATCAGAATTACTTGAAGTAAATTAGAGCGGTGATTTAAATGAATCGGGACAATTTGAAGCCAAGCCAAAATTGATTTTGCAAAAAAGAGAACGGGAAAACACCCGCCCCTCAATTTGTTTTATCGGTTGCAATTGCAAATGATAAACTGCGCAATACATTATGAAGAGTGTGCATCAATAATGAGCGTTTAATAAAGTTCCTAGATGATAAAGAAATGCAACGATTGAACTTTTAAACTGTATTTCTTTTATAGAGCAAATATTAATTGAGTGTATAAGTAACTTTATGATATAAAAACAAATTTACATAAAATGTTTAAGTTTGCTAAGTACTCAATTATTAATTATTATTTATTAGATGACTCTTTATGTACAAAGAGGGGTAAAGTAAATTAACCATTATTATATGATGATTCTACATAGTTGTTAATTGATAATATGTAATTGAAAATTTTACTGTATATTTATTCAACAGCTTGCAAACTCTGTTACATGTTAATTATTTTATTTAATATAACTATATTAATGATGTAACAAGTTATATTTTATATATTTTTACGCAAAGTCAAATGTACCTCTTTGTAGTTAATACTTCTAGACGGTTAGTGACCACAGTCCAGTAAATTTCAAAGTAATTTACGAATGTTGTATTCGTTCAAGTGGTTTTGAGAATTCCTTTAGGAAAACCCTGCTATAGTAGGATTTTGTTCACATGAAGTTTTTCTATTTAGAATGATTCCGTTTTTTACCTTTTATCGGTTTGTAGTGGATTCTATTATATTTATTAAATATAATTAGTTTGTTATTTAATATTATACGTTGTATTTAATAAATTATTCTTAAATTACAATAAATTAAAAAATATTAAATTTATAATTATTAAAAAAATTGTTATTAAATTATTGTAATTTTAAAACTGTCTTTATAATACCGATGTGAAAGAACCAACAAACGCTACAAATAAAACTATGTTTACTAAAAATAAAATTACTCTCTTTTTATTTAATTATTTAAATTACAAAAAAAATTGTAAGCACCTTTTATAACGCCATAATCGATAATATCATGTGCAATTAAAAAATCCATATGATAAACGGCTTAATTAGAAAACAACTAATATTTTTATATAAGAATGTGTGCGTTTAGGAAACGCAACTATTGACAATTGTTGTAATATCGTTCGCTTATTAATTGCTAAACGAATGCGGTGGTAAATATACCTTGACCGCCAACAGTTGACCATTTTAGGTTGTTTAAACGAATGCTTGCTTGTGTTTAAGCTTAATAAGTTTTATAAGCTAACCAGAATACTGATTTCGGTGAGTATTGTCATAGAAATTACGTAATTTCAGTAAAATCTAAACAGCATTTTGTGTTATTTTGGTGACTACGTTATTTGCATGAGAAAAGTTAATGGTAATAATAGTTACAGCTATGAGAACTAAACCCCAAAAGTAAGCATTTACGGGTATATATATACAACAATAAAAAAAATATATTAGTTAAATATAAAACAACTAATACTAAAAATAAAATAATAACTAAATACTAAATACTAAAAAGATCATGTACAAATGATGTACAAATAATAATAAACAGTATAATGCATTAAAAGAATCCTTAAACAATAAATAGTCATTGTGTAAAGATCGAGCTAAGATATGAATGCCAATTTAGCCAAGCAAGATAATCAATAATCCCACTAAAGCTAGAGTTAGGTTAAAATTAAAACGTTCTTCTCAAGATTAGTCATATTAAATGCAGATGGCAATTCAGTGTAGTTATACTTATACGCAAAAAACAAACAAACTTCATTTAGATCTATTCATTTTCACCACACATTTGTCTATAAATTTATTTCCCAAAATGCTAAGCAAGATAATAAATAATCCCACTAAAGCTAGAGTTACTTTAAAATTAAAACGTTGTTCTTAAGTCATATTAAATGCAGATTGCAATTCGAAAATTAGTGTATTTACACTTATACGCAAAAAACAAACAAACTTCATTTGAATCTGTTCATTTTTGTTAAATAAAGTCAACACATTTGTTTCCCAAAATGCACCTTCAAACAAAAGTAAAAAAAAACTGCTTAAAACAACTGCCACTAATTGCAAAGAACATCTATGCGTACTGCTAGAAGGTGTTTCATCAAAGTGTTCCAAGACCTGTTCTGTTCTTCTCTAATTCTGAATAAGTACAAAAATTCTATCTCTTCGCAACCGCAATAAAGTTGATCCTATCTCCCTTAGACATTAAAAAGTATTGGAAAATACTAATCTGTCAGACAATATCCTTATTGAAAATCTTACTACGCGCATTGTCATTACAATACACGTGAATAAACACAGATCCGCGTATTCGGCTGCAGTGTAAGGTAAGTTAAAAATACGCAATAAAACTTCAATAAATAAACTTACTTAAAAACATGTCAAAGGTTGTCAAAGTTTGACACAAACAAAAAAGCTCGAAGTGTATTTTATAAAATAAATTTATAGACAAAAAAGTCTGATTTTAATCTAAAAAATCAGCCGTGGACTTTTGGCGGTTAAACTATAGATCACTCTGTATATCGCAAATAATTAATTCTAAACTTTAGCAATAACTTTTCTAAAAGTTTAAGGAAAGCACAGAAAAACTAAAATTATTTTGTTAGAAAACTTTAATTTAATTTACTAACATGTATTTTATGCATAATTGAGCTTAAGAGCATATTGCGCAAGCTTATTTAAATAAACAGACAGATTAGTCATGAGAGGTTATATGACCACCAAATGTAAATAACATTAAATGGCTAACTGACTCGTTTTCTACAACACTATACGGCTGCTTCTAATAATCTTACTTATCTTATTCTATTTAATATAATTCTATCATAATTCTACAAAGTATTTTTGTATCATTTACCTCACTAAAACGATTTAAAAAATCATCAAAAAATGTGTACCATTTTAAGGTAATAAACCAAAATTAATTAATTGCGCGATATTTTGAGTATCAAAACTTCTAGCACAACTCGCGCAATTTAATTCCTTTTTAAAATCGTCTTTTCTAACGTGTAGAGAATAAAATTTTCAATAAAATTTATAAGAATCCAAAATTTTCAATTGTTTATAAAAATTTATTTTTTTGTTGAAATTTTTGTCTAAACTTTAAGAGCATTACTTTATTGCACCTTAAACTTAGACGACTTTTGTGCTATTAGTTATTTTTTTAAAATAAAAATCTGTTATAGTTCAAAATTGTAAATGTATGATAAAATATTGAGGATTGTTGAAATCTTACTAGTAAGCATCAAAAACAAATTGAAGTATAAATCAAATCAATGATTTTGCAATATTTTTTATGTACATTATTTCTTCATATGGTTTGATAAACAAGACATTTTGTAATTTTCTAAAAAAAAAACGCGATTGGTGTTAACAAATAGATACATTATCATATAACATATAAGAATAAGTATTAATTGTTTAATCAATGTTATATTGATATTACTTAAGTATAGAAAACGCAGCAAAAATAGTTTCTTGATATTAACCAGATTGTAGTGTATAAGCTTCTAAAAAAGATTCGTCAGAACGTAACAATATAGTAATAAGAGAGCTTATATGTTAAGTTTAAACTACGGATTTGGAATATGCCATAACTATAAAAGGTTTTATTACCAATTTGTTATTACATTTTAGTAAAACTGCATACAGGTTTTTAATATTAGCTATCCATATAAATTATTCAGAGTTTGTTACCGTATTATTGCATTTAGATCTATAAACGAAACTAGTTTAGGTAAAGTAGAGCACTGTTCAACATACTCTAAAATTTGTCTAGATTTGTTTATGATAGTAACTGTTTAATAAAGTAACAGACAACATTTTGAATAAGTCCTATAGAACGTTACTGTTGATAACGTATGTCATTTTAAAATATCGTGTGCCAAAAAGGAGCTAACAAAAATATAATATAAAATAATATGCAATAAATGGCAAAAGCAAAATACTTTTGTTTCTCAATATAATTTATAATTCTTTTTTATTATGTGTTAAAATGGTGTAATATTTACTACAAATTTATTATCAATTATTATACATACATTGAATATATTTTAATGATATTTTGTAATCGTACACTTGACTAAATTACTCCGCCATCAAATAATTTAATTCTTTCTGAAAATACCTGTACAAAAATAATAGATAAACAAATAGAAAGAAATCATGATACAGGTAGTTTTAAAATAAATGAAAAAAATTATAAAGTTGTGTGCTCGTTTTTTTTTTTAATTGCTTACTTCCTATTATTGTGATATTACTAGACATGTAAAGAGCACCCGTGCATTTAGTAAAATTTAACATACAATACAATTAAATTAATTAACAAGAAAATAAAAAATAAGTTTTTGATTTAATAATTTACTTAATTTATACTTTTATTTGTGCGTTAATTTTTTTAAATTCTAGATTATGCTTACGAAAAAGCCTACTTACATGAACTCTTTATTATATTATAAAAGTTAATGTAAGCGAGTAAAGGAAGGCATTCTTAAATCTTAATAATTGCATAAGTTAAAACTTTTATGTAAAGGCTCGTCTTACCCCCGTTTATAGTAACATTACTGCACCGTAAAATCTGTTTTTATATGAACAAAAAGCTTTATACAGCAAAATGCGTTGCCTTTTTATTAGCGAAACAATTTTCAACTATTTAAAAATTTAGTTTATACGACTGGAACGCGAAATTGTTCTGTATCCACGGAAGTTTTGCTTGTAAAAATCTTTTACGAGGATGATATAAATTAAGGTTACATCGTTTTCATAATTTAGCGTCGATATAACTGAACAAGATTAAAGGAGAGTATTTTTCTACTGGAGAATTATTGTTTTAAATTTATTGTACAATCTGAAACCGGAAACTTTATATCTAGTTAAAGGCATTGTTTTCAAAAATGTGAATTCTTAACAATAAAATTTAATTGTTATAAATCTTATTGCAGTTAATTATTTAAATGACCATATTAAAAAACATATTTTTTTAATACAGTAAAACATGCTTTGTGATTTTTCCAATCAATCAATCTTTCTTTTTTTTAAATTTCAAAATGTGATATTTAAAAAATACTTAAATTAACATATTAACCTTTGAATTTCAATGCGTGAAACCCCACTCAATGAACTATTACATTGAAGTGGAGATTTGAGCAATTTGTCCGTGTACGGTAATTATTTAAAAAAGAATCAGAATCTATTCTGCTCTAAATATACTCGTACATATCCACACCCAGTTTTCGACTTATAAATCAACAAAAACAACTAAATCTGTCTATTTAAATTTATATACTTATACGGGGTGAGAAAACCTTCTTTGTTCAACGCATTTAAATCATTCAAATAATACATCAAATGGTTTTTCCAGTAATATAAATGCAGTTCTATAAAAGTAATATATTATATATTGCTATTAGTATACTTGTAATGATTTTTTTTAAGTAGAGTTATTAAGCAATACATGTTATTTTCAATAGTCGTAAATAATCAAACAAATTGCATAACATTTTAAAATTAAATATTAAATGTTGACTTTAAAAAATTGTTTGATTAATTGATTACTTTAATCTAGTAGATTTATATTATTAACATTTAATTGTTACAAAAGCATATTTCTTAAACTATTTCTGTAATAATAAAAATATATCATTTTCCAAATAAAGCAAGTCCAAACTTTTTTATGAGCTTTCTAAAAATGTGGACAAGCTTTTTCAAAGTAATTATACAAAAACTAAAATTACATTAAAAAAAAAATTGAATGGTTAGGTCACTCATCTTCTACAACACCGGATACTAACAGGTTATAATTTTTGCTGCTTCACATAATCTTATTAAACTTATTCAACAACCTATACGTTTTCCCCGTGCTGAACTTCTTGGTGAACAAAGGTTATTAGATCTGAATCTTAAATTTATTTCAGAAACTACTATAACGACTGTTAAGGCTGTTTTTGAACATCTCTAAACCGCATATATAATATTATTCTACATAACACATTCAAAATAAAATCAAACAAAAACCATTGATAATTTTTTGATTTTCAAAAAATGTGTTCCGTTCTTTGTTGAAAGAGAAAGACATTTAACAAATTCATAAGTAATCATTTCATCAAACTAATCATTAATACAAAAAAAATAGGATTGACTAAAACAAAGCCAGTAAAATTTCTCAGCTTTCCATGAGCAACAAATATTAAATTCATTTTAAGGTTAATTCAAAATCTTCAACATGATCAAAACAATTTAGTTACTTATTAAATTCCTTAAAAAATAGATAATTATCATAATAATCTTAAAAATAATCGGGTTTTCAAATATTTAGTCGTAATAGAAGTCTTGCTAAAAATTCTAATAAATATTCACTGACTTTTTAGAGATGTACGACTAAGATTTTTAAGAAAATTTTTTTTAACCGGATTGTCGACACATGAAATAAGCTTTCAACTTGATATAAGCTTCGAGATTCTAGAATTATCTCAATTAATATATTGCTGCAGCAAAGCTAGCAATATAAATGTGTAAGTAACCCATAACCATTTTATAACTTCAATTTTGTTCCTCATAAACACATGACTCTTTGAGTCATAGATCTACGTTCATTAATACAAAAGCACGGCAACTTAAAAAACCTATTTACAAATTTTGAAGGTTTTTTAAAGAATGATCAAAATGGTATAACTCAATTGCAAGATAGGATTAATTAATTTTAAACTCATTTATGTTAGAATTAATATAGAACTGTAGTTGGCTGTAGTCAGTTGCACATGTAAACGTCAGTAATAAACATTTATTTTCATAATCTCCTTGTGTTCTCATTTACTGAATATCGAACAGGTTATGGGCCCAGTGTTGAGATAACGGGAGTTTTGAAAATTACGAGAAAAATCGTAGTGAGGTTAAGGAACAAAGAACAAAGCAAAAATGGCTTCAATAGAATCAATCACGTTGCCGCAACTCAAAGACGGAACGAACTTTCGCTTAAAATTAATACTTGAAATGAAAGAAGTATCGGATGTCCTAGAAATGGAAAGTGTAACAGAAGCGAACAAGAAAAGGGATTGCAAAGCAAAAGCAATCATAGTGCAATGTCTGAGCGACAAGTACATTGAGTACGTGAAGAAGAAAGAAACGGCAAAGCAGATGATGACAGCGCTAGAAGAAGTATTCGAGAGAAACAGTACGTTTAACAAATTAAACTTGAAAAAGCAACTGCTAAAGTTAAAGTGTTCAAATAATGATAAACTAGTAGATCATTTTCTGAAATTCGACACGTTGATAAACAACATTGAAGCTGCGGGATCCAAAATGGAAGACACCGACAAAATATGCCATCTACTAATCACAATGCCGGAGAAATATCAACACGTGGTATCGTCTATAGAAGCGATGAGTATGAGTAGTACACCTACATTAGAGAAAATAAAATCATGCTTGCTAGATGCAGAATTGACACAAGCTGAAAAAGGACCAGTGAGAGACACAGCGAGAAAGGAAGCATTCGCTACACACAAAGAAATCGAATGTTTCAAGTGCCATAAGAAAGGCCACAAAGCGTACGAATGCCGGTCGTCGAACAAGCGAGGCCGAGCGAGCGGTAGAGGGTACAGACGTGGTTACTACCACAGTCAAAGCCAACGCGGTGCTGCCGGTGCAAGTAGTAGTGCATCTTCTCAACAACAGACGCATGTAACGCAAAACGACGAGTCGTCAGCGTATGTGTTCATAGCCAGTATGGTTAGCGCGGAGTGTTTAAGTGCAACGCACCATACAAATCCGAATGAGGTCAACTTCATCGTCGACTCAGGGGCGTCTGAACACCTGTTAAGAGCAGATTTAACAGCAATTCAAAAAGTAAACAAACTGCCGGTCACAACAAAAATTAAAATAGCAAACGGAGAATTATTAAAAGCTGAAAACAGAGGTGAAATAACAGTGGTAAGTGACAACAAGAAAATTAAAATTAACGGTTTGATAGTGCCTGGACTTTTTGAAAACATTTTATCGGTAAAACAACTAGTGGAAAAACGCTATGTTATAATATTCGACGAATTCGGTGCAGAAATAAGCAATGGAATACAGTCTTGGCAATGTAAAGAGGAAAATGGACTCTTTATCATGAAAGGAAAGCATCTCGACAACAAGGAAAACAACGTACCGAGGAATAACGCACATAATGACAGCGAGGAAGCGGCTCTTACTGTTTACAAAAACGGTAACGAAGACAACTTGTGGCACCAACGCCTAAGACACCTGAACAGGAAAGGATTAGCAAGAATGCAACTACCAACGTCCGATAAAATATGTGAGCCATGTATAAAAGGTAAAGCAACTAGGTTGCCATTTATGACTGTAAACAAACCAAGAAGTAGTGCAATAGGTGAGCTTTTGCATACAGACCTAGCGGGTCCAATTAATCCAGCATCAAAAGACGGATTTAATTATTTTCAGACAATCACTGAAGATTTTTCGCATTATATTAAAGTCTATTTACTTAAGAATAAATCGGAAGCAGAATTAAATTTACAAAATTACGTGAGGGAAATAAATACTCAATTAAACGTTAAAGTCAAGAGAATTAGATTTGACAATGGGGGAGAATTTGTATTAAATCATTTTAAAGTATTTTGTCAAAATGAAGGGATAAAAATGGAATATACCAGACCATATTCTCCGCAACAAAACGGCGTTGCAGAGCGAATGAATAGAACTTTGTATGTTAAAGCCAGAACCATGTTAACAGAGACGGGCTTTCCAAGGTATTTGTGGGGCGAAGCAGTTATGTGTGCTGCGTATCAATTGAATAGATGTCCCTCAGCAGCTATTAATAATCAAATACCTATGCACATTTATACCGGAAATGTAGATTTGAGCAAGTTAATAGTTTTTGGTGCAAAAGCGTGGTTTGTCATTTTGCCAAAACCAGCGAAATTTAATGATAGGGCGCAAGAAGCGCGTATGGTCGGATATGCTGCTAACGGATATAGATTGTGGGAACCAGTGACCAAAAAGATAATAATTTCAAGAGATGTAAAGTTTGATGAGACTAATTTTGTATTTAATAAAAATAAGACTGGAAATGAAAATCAACTAATTACATTTGAAAGTAATGAAAAAGAAAATAATGATGTAAATAATGAATCTGATGTAGAAGATAGAAATCAAGATAGTGAACAAGAATCAAATCAGAGTTTGGATGACGACAAAGCCGAAAATGAAAATAGACCAAAGAGAAGTAACAAGTTACCAAACTATTTAAATGACTACGAATTGCATACCGCATTTTGTCTTGTCTCAAATAATGAACAAGTGCCAGATAATTTTGAAGAGGCTAATAAAAATAAAGAATGGTGCAAAGCAATTAATGCTGAACTAAGCGCACATGATGCTATCAACTCTTGGACTGTAACTGAGCTACCGGATGGAAAACACCCGATTGATGTAAAATGGGTATTCAAAATTAAAGAAGACGGTACTAAAAAAGCACGTTTGGTTGCTAAAGGATTTCAAGAGAAAGAAAACTTTGAAAATAACTATGCTCCAGTAGCAAGATTGAGTACGATCCGATTGTTGATGGCACATGCAGTTCAATGTGATTATAAAATACACCAACTTGATGTACCAACTGCATTCCTAAATAGTAAACTAGATAAAGAGTTATATGTAAAAATTCCAGATGGATTAAAGAAAGAAAATAATAATAAAGTATTAAGGTTAAATAGAGGACTTTACGGGCTAAAGGGTAGTCCAAAGTATTGGAACAATAGATTTAACGAGTATATGGGTTTTATCAATTTAAAGAGATCTTCATACGATTATTGTTTATACACAGGAAAGAATGTATGGTTAACTTTGTTTGTTGATGATATTTTAATAGTTGGAAACGAAGAAGAAACCAATAAGTTAAAAACATTGTTAAAGAAAGAATTCAGCGCCAAATATTTGGGCGAAGTAAAACACTTCTTGGGAATGGAGATTGAGAGAGATCAGAATGGCTTAAAAATTACTCAAAGCAAACAAATACAAAAAATGTTGGAAAATTTTTACTTAACTGAAGCAAAAGGAGCCAAGTCTCCAATAAACAAGGGTTTTCAAGTTGAAGATAGAGAAGAAATGATAAATGTACCTTACCGAGAATTAATCGGAAGTATTATGTATGTGAGTGTTGTATCAAGACCTGAAATTGCCTATGCTGCTAGTTATTTAGCTCAATGGGTAGAAAAACCAAATAAAAGTTGTTGGATGGAAGGAAAAAGAATTTTACGATATCTTAAAGAAACGAAACATTTAGGTCTAGTTTATAAGAAAAGTGCAATAAAAAGTTTACAAACATTCTCAGATGCCGATTGGGCAGGCGACAAACAAAACAGGAAGAGTGTAAGCGGGTCACTCACTTTGTATTCGAATTGTGTAATTGCATGGTTTTCGAGAAAACAAAACAACTGTGTATCATTGTCCACCGCTGAAGCGGAATATATAGCTGCGGCTCTTAGCGCATGTGACCTAATCAACTTGCAGGGATTGTGTAAAGATTTGGATGTTGAATTAACCGGAAAACTTTTAGTTGATAATCAGGGGGCAATAGATATTTCACAGTCTTATGAAAATTCAAAACGAACAAAGCACATCGACATTAAGTACCATTACATTAAAGACCTAGTAATAAATAAAAAGATCATATTGATACATGTCGATACAAAAATTAATATTGCAGATGTTCTCACTAAAGGCCTGACCAACGAACGATTTTTAATGCTGAGAAAAATGTTAAACATTCTATGAGTAATGAGTATGAAAACAAAACTTGTTATTTTATTTACATTGTATTTCATATTTGAATTGTTTAGCGATTGCGAAGTTTGTTCATAAAGAAAAACTTCAAATCGAGGAAGAGTGTTAGAATTAATATAGAACTGTAGTTGGCTGTAGTCAGTTGCACATGTAAACGTCAGTAATAAACATTTATTTTCATAATCTACTTGTGTTCTCATTTACTTAAAATTTCAATTAAAAGATAAAGAATAAAATTTAACAACTCATCAACAAAAATTTTATGCATATGTGCTACTTTATAAGACAACAACAAAAACAAAAAAAATAATAACAAAACTAAAAAAAAGTGTAACTCAAATTTCCGCTTAACAACCTTAGAATGATCAAAATTTAAAACGGATAACGTTTTCAAAAATGTTTAAATACGTATAACAATATTGTGAAACCACACATAGATGCTATTTTTAGTATTGAGACAATAGTAAAAGAATCAGCAATTTACAGATAATTAAAAAAAAAATAAGATCATTAAAAAATCTAAAGAAACCAACAGATATAATTGATGGTTGTGACCTCTACTATGTGATAATTCATGTTTATAAAATATAATTCTTAAATTTTTTAACTTATTACATTTGTATAAGGCCCTAGTCAAGCTCAAACTAGTAAGAAAATTTGTGATAAAAACATAATAAGTTGTTTTATTATTTCATTTCATGATGGCTATCTGCTATTGCATATTATTTCTTCAAAATTAAATTACACTATTCGTATAGGTTGAGAAAAGATTTGTTTAACACGTGTAGATTATAAAGTAAAAAAACTTTTTAAATCATAAATGCAAAGTATGAAAAAAAAAAATAAATTAGATAACAATACCACAATTAATAACTTAATTCAAAATATTAATTTAAAATATAAACAATTTCAATCTCACCAAACTCTACAAACTTAAACTTTTCATATTGCAACGGTGTTTATTTAATCTACAATTGTGACAAAATTCTACAACAGACTGTTCACAATCGCATATCAAAACATTGCAATTCTTCTACTTGTAAAAATGATCAAAAAAGACATATTTGTAAAAATTAATTCAAACATGAAATGTTATAAGAATTCTAATCCTAAAATTCATCATTTTTTTCCTATACTGAACAATGGTTCAAGTATACAAAAAGAATTGTCAACAACAGCAGGGCATTATTAGATAACTGTTCCCAGTCAAATTTAATAAATTAAATATAAATTTAAAAAACACCTTTATCAAATTAGTAGGCGTAAGGCAGTCTTCAGTCAATTAACACTGTTGATTTAAGTTTTGCATCAATAAACAAATCATTAAAAATTCAATCTATCATGTTTAATAATTCAAAACGTCTTATGTACCATTATATAGTTTTAATCCAAACTCTTTATCGTTACAAAAAAATATACATCTATTCAATCCTATTTTTTTCAAATCTATTAAATTTGATTTATGATTTATTATTTGTGCAAGCATATTCTGGAAATTGCTTTGTGAAGGTCAAATTTACTAAGTTAAGGATCGACTTTTTGCTCAAAAGACAAAGCGGCAATAAACAGTCCTAACAAAAGGCAAATAGGCAATAAACGGCCCAATCAAAATACATACCACCACCAAAAACTATCCAATGTCATTTAAAGCAAAACTTAGTACAAAAATACATTATAGCATCAACATTATGAACTGTAAAAAAAAGTATTGATCATAATTTTATTAAAAATACTACACAAGATGTCACTGGTTTATCTTGCGTATACTAAAAACGCGTAACAAAGAGATCAGTTCTAGCACGCACTGCCCATATTTTGACGATTTTGGGCTTTTATCACATTTAATAAAAACATCAAAATTATTACCTGATATGAATTTGTGCCATTAGCTATACACAGAAAATAAACTCAGTTTTAAATCAATTAAACTTGTTATTTCTAAAGAATTAATTAGAATAAAAATTCACGGTTTCCCAATGCTTCTGAGAAAGCATAAGGTGCCTTTTTATGATGATATGTGCAGAAAATCTAAAATTGCTTTAAAAAATTAAATTAAATTAAAAAATACTTCTTTGCCACGTTAAGAGCTATGCAGTGCTCTTCTACTAAAGCAACTAATCCAAAAATATATTAACAAGTTAAAAATTGACACACGCCAGTATTATTACTAAACACATTCCACAATTGTCCTATCATGAGTTTAAATGCCATCAAATTATTATCTTCAAAATTATGATGGCATGGTCCAGCATAGCTTTGTCGTCTAATCTACCAGCCCATAATACACCATTCTGATGTCTCACACAAATATTTATCTGCGGATTGGAACCGTTCGGTTATATTTACACTTTTTGGACAGCGCCGGTTCAAAACCACCGTCGCCCGAAATTGGAATCGACAGATAAAATTCCTAGATTGAAAATCTGCATTTGAACTGCGTGTTAATGTGCGAAATCCACAGGTTTATCTTTTCCCTTGACCCGGCACAAAAACTTTCAACATGCTGAAAGTATTGAAAGTTTTTGATCGCATAGTTGAAAAGTAAGTCGTATATTAGATAGATAAAAATGTGCAACGTCAATAAAAAACAAGCTATTTGCATGACACTACTATATATCAATAATATAGCATCGGAAAAACTAGGACAAGAAACGTCAAAAATGCATTTGATTTATTAGTTTCCAGGTTTATAATTTTACAAAACTTGCTATGCACCCTAAGAACATAAATTCTGTTGTACACGCTGCATGTGTGTTGCATAACTTTTTAAGAAAAACATGTAAAACATGTCGTACCAAATACTTAGATAAACTTGACTGGCAAGATGATATGGTAGCTGAAGGCAGAGTAAAATAATAAATAAAAAAATATATTATAAATAAGTAGATATGTTAAGTCTTAATAAATAAATATAATTTATATTTACATTCAAATCTGTTTCCTCCTGTTCAGCTGCGTTAATGTTATTTTAATTATATTCATCTATCGTCTCCGTTGGGGCAAACTCTGCACTCTCAACACTACAAATAAGTTATTCCTAGTCTATTGTAAATAAAAATAAATCATACCCAGAGGGTTGGTTCGTAGAGTTTATCGGCTCCTGCTCCAGTTCTCTTTGATTGTTCTACCTACCTTAATTCTTTGAAGCCCACATCAAATTTAAATTTTTTTAAATTATGAAATCTTTATTTGCGTTTGGATAGTTTTCTTTTCAGTATTTAATTAAAGTTTTGTATGCACTATTTTTTGTTTGTATATTCCTTTGATTTTATTTTCCATAAACTTGGATTTTTTCTATATAATCAAATAATTTCTAACATTACATTTTATATCACTAAATTAAATCATATTTTTCCTTACGTAATTAGATTTTCAAAACAGGCAATAAAGTCAATAAACTTTGATCTAATTCAGCGGTTCCCAACCTTTTTTTGCCGCGCCACCCTTAATTTTGCGGCACAGCTACTCTTAAAACAGTTTGAATATTAAATAAAAAAAATAGTGCAAATGTAATGCTCCATTTTCTTTAATGCGATGAAGAAAACTATTTAAAGCATTTTTTTTTAAATTCTTTAAAATCTTTGTTTATGAAAAGTTTAGTTAATTTTACCCTAAAATCAATTAACCCAGATAGTTTGTTTCTGTATCTGTTTTTATGTATGAGTACATTGAGAATGCAGATCTACAGAGATAAGTTAAAGTAAAACGCACAAATCATTTCACAGCATTGTTTTCTGAATACATCTGCATCTTCTTGGCGTTTTTAAGATATTTTTGTTTTAAACTGCTGTCTTTGCTGATCCCAAAAAAATAAAAAAAAAATATATTTGTCATTCCAGTAAGTTTATGTTTTGGGTTGCAGGAAAACAGGTTTGCCATGCAGCTGTAGATGTTAATGTTGGGATGATTATCAACTATGCCTTTTTCTAAAGCTTGCAAGTACGCAATACTAATTAAAAAAGAAAAATAGTTTGAATAGTGATCTTGATTGCTTTTACAAATTCTTGCAACTGAAAAAGTTGGAGATGTCGCTGCTCTCAATACACGCTTTAAAAAACTTAATTATTTTCCAAAATGTTTTTATTTTTTGTAATTGTGCTCCTCCTTTACCTTAAAAAGAAGAGGTAGATTCATTTAGTTTTTTTTTTAAATGTCAGAAAAGTTACCCAATTTACGCAGTCAATTGACAACAGTTAAATGTTGAACAAAAGGCTCCTCTGTAAATGTGACTACCAGTGCATTTTTAGTTCAAACAGTTTAGATAATTTTTTCCCTAAATAGCCACCGCATTTCTGTGGGCAGAAAGAAGTGGTAGTAATCCTTGATTAAATCTTCGGCGGTACTACTAAAATGCCAAAGAATGCCTATGGATACTAGTGTCATTTTTTGCCAATTGCTTTATCCTAGGCACGTCTCCCCTCACTTTTCAACCATTGCTGCAAATATCTACAAGTTCGCTCTATAAAAAATCATTTTTTTGTACATATTTATTGATAGCTTTACAAACCTTGTCGCCAGTAGTATAAGTTTTAAGCACTTTACTCATCAAAAATTATTCCTCTATTTGCATTTCAAATAGATACCTCACAAACACAAAAAGAACAGCAAATTCCGTAAAGTCGGTTCTTTCATCAAGCTTTAAACTAAAAAGCTCACAAATTTTCAATCTTCTTATAAACTCATTCTCTACAAACCAGTTGCCCGTACGAAAAAACTCTCTTATACTATTTTTCACATGATAATTCCCAATTTTCAAATTGAATTGCATTATTCAATAATGCGGGACTTCAATTATTATTATCATCGTTTAGTGTCAAAAGAGTCACGCATAAATGTGTAAAACGCTTCAAAGCAAAAACTACCGTTGGTTGCCGTTACTGTGAGTCACTTCCACAAGACTATTCTTCCACAGCAGTGTAAATTGCGCTGGTTCTATGATTACAAAAAATAAACAATGGCTTCTAAAATGATCAAAGCAAAAATATGCATTTTTGTTTTGTTTTTCTACTGAACTATTTATTCAGAAAGTGTAGGAGATTGTAAAACCAAAGCATTTTTGGTAGCGCTATTTTAATTTATAGCACGCAAAAGTATTTGTGCTAATATTTTCTCAAATAATGGCTCAAACTTTATTGGTGTAAAATAAAAATTAAGGAAATTTTATACATTTTTCAAAAATAAAGTCCTTTTGCTGATACACTTAGCCAACAAAATTATTATAAAAAACAAAATTAAAATCAGTAAAATATCACCAAATTTTAAACTACTCTGACTCAAGTTAAAGCATGTTTAAATTTCCAACCGTTATGTCAATTGTCCAACAATCTTTCCGATTTGTCATGGATTACCATCACTTTTTAATAGAAGAGCCACTGAGATACAAAAGATAGTCGCAGAAGTACATAACATTCTTCCATTGCACTAGAAATTGAGACGCACCATCTCTCTTCAATTCAAAAAAGATAACATAACTTAAGTAGTAACATTAAAAACTGCAAATGATACAAAAACGCTCTCTCTAAAAACTGATACAAATATCTGCAACCGGTTAAAGTAAATTCAAATCTACTTAATATTCTCTTTTATATTTGTACCTAACTAGTATGTAGTAGATATTATATGTGTGTGAGCTGTGTTATTATTATTATTATTTTTTTTTTTTTAAACTAACTTGTTGTCGTGTTTTATCGATATATACGCGGGTTTCCCAAGGGTATATATAACTATGTTATTTATTAAAAAATGAATTTAGTTTAAGAAAGCACGTGTTATATGTGCTGTGTCTAGCAAAACGGATTTTTGCAGATCTGCCAGTGTTTCTTCAGCTCCTATTAGTTTTAAATTTTTTACCGTTTCTTTAGGTATTAATCCTGTTGCAGAAATTATAATTGGTAATATTTTTATGTTTGTTAATTTCCATATTCGTTTTATTTCATATGCTAGTTCTGTGTATTTTTGTATTTTTTCATCGGTTTTCTTTATGATATTTTCACTTGCTGGAACTGCTATGTCTATTAAATATGTTGTTTTTGTGAGTTTGTTGGTCCAAATAATATCTGGTCTGTTATGTATTATTTGTTTGTCAGTCTGTATAGAAATGTCCCATAGTATCTTATGATTGCTGTTTTCTTTAATGGGCTCTGGAATGTATTTATAGTATGGTACCTTGTCATTTTCTTCTTCTAAATTTTATTATTATTATTATTATTATTATTATTATTATTATTTTGCGTTTTACAGCTATTTTACATCGCACCAGAAGTCTTACGACTTGTTTGAAGGGGGTTGATGGGACCCCGATGGATAAAGAGCAAGTTATTATTTTAGTCATATTTGGGGATGAAACCCCGGACTGTTAGCGTGGTACGCTAACGCTCTATAACTGAGCTATCACACCGTTATGCACTATAAATAGCCACAATTTGTATGAATAATGTCTTGTGTACATCTTATTTACATATTCACGTTTAGATTATGTATTGATCGGCCAAACCACAAATAAAGTAATAGATCACACATGGATCGCAAACAGATTGCTTAAATCTCTTCATTAGCAAGTGTGGTTTCAATCGTTGAAATTCAAAGGTATTACTATTTTCCTAAAAATTTCAATAAAAAAATTCATTATGACATTAATAATAACAAATCAAATGTTGAAATATTAATACCAAAAAATCAAATTAAAAATACGTATACAATACTATTTATACAATGCATTTATAAACTTAAGTATGTTACTAGTAAGCCAATAAATCTATTACATTTAAAATGATTATATTTTAATGATATATGAAATTTACATGTTCTGTTGCTTTAGTAAAAAATAAGAAAATAATAGAATATTAATTGCTTTAATATTTTCTAGTATTTCATAAAACGGCGTGCTTATGTTTTATTTATTCTTACATCTAGCAAACACAATGATATATTTAAAGCCATAAATACAACGTCATGTAATAATAATAAATTCATTCTTCCAACACAATACATTTAAAATGTATTCGTATGAAATCTAGCTTTACAAAATTGCAACGAAACTGCGGAGTTGCAACTGGAAAAGCCAATTAGACAAGTGTTGGATAAAATAAGACGAGCATAAATCTACACTTACTGGATTCTGCGTTCTTCTTTTCTATAGTAAATAACAGCATACGGAGTGAAGAAAGATAAGAAAGACCGGTGGAACAAAACTAAACACAAGTAACAAACAGTTAACACTGCAACTTTGGCAGCTATCCAGCCTTTAATTTTAAGCGTTGCAATGCTTCGAGGGCTAAACTTACAACTACATGCCGCTGGACTTTACACAAATATATTTTTATGCAGACTAGTATTCTAAATACATTTATTATATAATATTTAAATAATAATAACTTGCCAAAATATCTAGTAGTTACGTAATATTTATGCTATTTTGTATTAATGTGTTCTTATTAAAAAGTAATAAAATATCTGTACGAAACATAATTCATTTTATTTGTATATTCTTTGAAGTTAACAAGCATTCACAGCTTTATAGCTTAGGTCGGTAGGTATTAACAAAACTCTTAATTACGTCAGGTAGGTCAATTTAATTAGATAAAGTATTGTTTTTATCAAACATCAAGCATCACTCAAATGTGACTTTTGGTGTTTAACTATTAAATACTACTGTTGTTACGTATACAGTTTGTAGTACATTTATACAATATATTATGATATTTAAGATCAAACTTATTAAATTAAATATCAATTTGTTTCTACTATTCTAGTGAATTCTATAAAAATACTAAAACATTTCTTTTGTAAACATTGTATTTCTGTTCCTAAATACACAAAGAATGTGAAAATATTACTTAAATTAAACTTACCGTATGTTAAAGGACAGAGAGCAATGAGGAGTATCCTAATAAAACTTGTCATTCTGTTTGATGTATATAACCTTCCCATTTATCCTGTAAAAGAAACAAAAGTTATAGATTTAAAATTTTCATTTGGTACAATTCAAAACAAGTGTATATAAGATTTGTTGTTCTTTTGATGGTTAATTGAACCATTCGTTTTATATTTTTATTTAAAATTGTTTCTTATGTTATCGAACAAAATAATTTTTTTTTCTGATAAACTAAATTAGTAACAGTTGTAACTAACATTTAATATATCACATTCAACTTTAAAACAAGCTTACGCCTTATTTCACAAATAATAACATTTAAGAAACGCATACAGAGCACAGCACTAAAAAAATAATGCACAAGTTACCGTATAATATTTTCAATTTGTATTCGTTACCAAACCTCGAACAAAAACTCGGTTGTTAATTGTATTTCCATTATCGATGTTACAGTACATTACAGCCCGCTCAGTACATTGAACAAGAATATACAGTATATAATTCACAAAATATGGACGTATAAATTTAACAATTAATATAGTTGCATTTAATCCGGAATTAAACTCAACTAATTATTTAGCAAGATAGATAGAGTGTGCTGTAAATGGGCAATACTCAACTCCTTTAGAATCTGATTATTATATAGATTAAATCATGTTGGTGTGGTTTTACTTAATGCAAGCACTAGTTAATATATTATAATTAATTGCGTTGCATATTATCCCATAATACAATACTAAGCAATGCTAATAACAAAAAGTATTAAATATTATTAAATTAGCATAGTTTGCACAAACTTGCTCAAAATACTAATGTTGTAGTAAATAAGCTTTTGTTATTACATTCTGTTTTATGTTTGCTTTCATTAAATAATTTTGATTAACTTGCTTATTCTTAGCTTAATTGAATAGGCCCGTTCTTAATTTACTGATTTAATAATAAGCAACAAGTTTAGCAATAGGTATAACATTAGCCTAAAATAGTATGCAACAATTAATACATTCTCCAAATGTCACGACCCTTTCAAACATTTATGTGTGGAATAATTTACATCAAAACGTCATATCGACGTTAAACAGAATTCATGTACGCAATGTAAGTTTTGTAACTATTTATCAATAAAAATATACATAAAGTATAAAATAATGCATTTAATTAATTACAATAAAACGTATAGTAATTTCCAGCCAAATCTTTTAACAGTTCATTTGTGGCTATAATATCTTTGTGTAAAATTTAATATGTAAAATAATTTATAGTAAAATTGAAAACATAAAACACGCTGGAAATGTGAAAGTACAACAAATAATTTTAACCCAAAAAGAGGTCTAAAACGCAATGACATTTTATAATTTTATAACTTTATTATTTTGCTATTCATTTGCTATTAATCTGTGTAAAACTTTTGTTCCTGCATAAATAAACTATTATTATTATTATTATTATTACTATTAATAATTATATTATGATAAGCAAAACATCTAATTATTTGTAAAATCTCGTGAGAACTTGTGATTTCTATAAGCACATAATATCGTTCATGATGACATGCTCGGTTCACAAAATAAACTCAAGCAAACCAATAGAATATGATGGCATTGTATGAATACTCTAAAACAAATAAAATAAAAACCATGCCATTGCCGTACCCGTAGAGAACAATAAAAAACCCTGAAGAAACGTTTATATATCCTGACAAATACTCTAGTTTAAGTAAAATGTCATTTTAAGCAAGAAATCAAAATGAACCTTGATAAATTGACTGCGTTGTCCAGCCAGATGGCCTACAATAACAATGCAAATTAGCAAAGCAAAATTTTATTTTCATAAAAAAAAAAAAACTCTTACCAAACGCATCTCTATGTTTAAAACACACCGCAGAAAACTGTGTAAACAAAATATATAAACTGCATAGATAAAAACACAATAGTCTCATTATAGGCTGAGTACTTCTGCTAGCACTTGACAATCTGCGTCAAAACTAAACTAAAAACCTTTCCATAACAAATGTTCCAAAAAACAAAACCATGCAGAAACAAGAAAATAAAAAAAGATTTTACTCTATGTAAACAACTTAAAAAGTCAAACCTAAAAAATTAACCTTTCAACAGGTATAAATCAATTAAAAAGAAGCTACTTAAAAGCACTTCTAATCTGTTCCACCGCCTAATTAAAACTGCCTGTTTTGTCTACCGTAGAAAATACACTGGCAAGCAAAAAATAGAAGTCACTTTAAAATTATGACTTATTTTTGAAAGTTTTTGTTTTAACTTCATGTTTGCTGTTTTAACTTTATGTTTGCAAATTGTAAACCAAAGTAAGCGTTTATTAATTCATTTCCTAACAAATGTTATCTATCTGTCAGTTATTATAACCGTATTACAGACTGTTATGAAACAGCATCCATTTTGCTCTAATTGAAAACCTACACTTCGTTGTAGCTTTTTACTACTAGCCTGATAACCAAAAAACAGGATTCTAGCAAAAAAAATCACCGCAAACAGAGATGACCGTTTTTTGGTGTTCACAAGTAAATAGAATAGAAAAGCTTTTGCAGTTTATTTACAAAATCAACTCCATAAAGTTAGAGATGTAAATGTTAGTGAATGGACAGTTAAGAAAAGGCTATGGGCTGCTAGATTATCTTGTAGAAAGATGGCTACAAATCCACGTGTTGCAAGATTGGCATTTGCCAAAAATAACCGAGTATGAAATAAAGAAAACTGAAACAAAATACTGATTTCAGATTAGTCGCGTTTTTGCCCAAAATTACCGGGTATAGAATAAAAAGAACTAAAGCAAGATACTGTTTTCAGATTAGTCGCGCTTTTGCCTCAATGGATCAGATGGACGTCGGAAAATGTGGAAAAAACGCGGAAAAAAATACGCTTCAGTTTGTATTAATGAGCGACTTCCATTTGACAGTAGGCCGGTTATAGTTTGGGTAGGAATATCTACCAAAATACGCACAGAGTTGGTCTTTATAGAAAATGGTTCCTAGACAGCTCACAAATACAGTATGTAGGTTCTTAAAGATCATGTTATGCCCTTCATGACAACTATAGGCAAGCGCGGCATTTTCATGCAAGATAATGCTAAACCTCACGTAGCCAGAGTTATCAGAGATTATCTGAATGAAGTGGAAATTTTGCGGTTTGATTAGCCAGCTTTCAGCCCGGACATAAATCCCATAAAACATTTCTAGGATAAGTTGGAACAAGATATCCGAAAGCATACACCTGCTCCAAGAACTGCTCAAGAGATAAAACAGTTGCTATTGCAGGCATGGAATAATATCGACCAAAATGTGATCCTTAATTTAATTCAAAGTGTCCCTCGTCAACTTCAAGCAGTCATTAATGCAAGTATGGGCAATACTCGTTATTAATGAAAAAAAAATTTCATAATTTTTGTTCCATATTAGTCCAAAGAATAAACATAGTCTAAACTGTAAATTTGTGTAATATTTCTAAAATACGCAATAAAAACAATAAATATGCTTTACAATACAAAATTTTTAATTTAGTGTGAAAAATACAGTACAATTGTTAACAATTTGCTAACATAAAATTGCAAAACTAAATCATAATTTTAAAATGACCTCTATTTTTTGCTAGCCAGCGTACTTTTTACCTTGGATTAAAAAGATCCTTAGTCATTTTTAATGATGACTCAACTCTAGAGTGTTTACTAAAAGTACAAACTTGTGCTTACAACTGTGGCTGGAGTCTAAAGTAAACGTCGTTATTTAAATGGATAGTTGCTATAAGAAAATAAAAACTACTTTATAACTTCCAGCAAGTTCGCCTGGAGAGGCAGAACCTAAAACTCAAAGTAAAAATCTGAAAAAAGTTTGAAATAGTAACAAGAAAAAACAACGCTGCAAGTTATATGATTCTCAAGCAATACATTAAAATTGTTATTAAAAATGCGACACAATAGAAAGAGAATAGAGGTAAATCAAAAAACAAATGTTTTCTTAACTGGCCCGAAGCGAATAATAAAGTGCGTATTAATTAATCATCAAGCAGTGTATGGTTTAGATTTAAATCAAATAAAAATTACCAAATTAACCGTATTTGTATTTTCATATAATATAATATGAAGAATGTCAAATAAATCATGCAGAAATTTTGACATAAAATGTAAGCCCGGCGCATTCACCAGAAAGGCATTGTAATACCGCATATGAAAATACTTGCTTAAACTAAACTTTATTAATAAGAACTGTTATGCGTTAGTTACGCTTTATATAAATAGCAAACTTATACAAATTAAATTTCAATTTACTTTGTTCCTGTACAACACACAAAATCAATATATTCAGCTTTATCCATCATTCTGATATATTTAACTTTAAATTTGGATGGACAATGTATTACCGTTATATTAATATATTGATTTATGTGCAATTTGCAACATGGTCCAAGTAAAATCTGCTAATCCGATAAACGTATAAATTATAATAAATTATGAAATAATAAATCAAATAAAAATTCAAACAAAGGCGTGATTGTTTGCGCATATACAATCCAAGGGTATTTATAAACTTGTCTGGGATATATCAACCCTCTATTCTACTTTTGAGTGTTGGAATTCACGGTTTTATTCGAAAAATTAATTTTCATGAATGTGAAATAGGAGACCAAAGTAAAGCAATAACGAAGACAATAAGCGAGGACCAAAAAGGACTAGCGCGTGCATTGTTACACTTTTATTGTCCTAAACTAGCTGAAATAAACTTTCTTGCCGCAACGTTTTCTGTTCCCTTATCCTGTCAGAAGCCGGGTTTCGTTGCCACACATTTTTTTTTTGCTAGACTCGTCGAACATCTTTGGGAAATTTCTTAAGAAAATATTTGCTTTGATTCGAGAGACGTGGTTTATAAACAAGTAATAGACGTTCAAGAAATACAAAAAATAATTTTATTTTTGTAATTAATATAAAAAATAAATTTAATATACCCATACTTTTTTAATTATATATGTAAATTATATTAAATAAAATTATTTTTAAATGTTAGTGTGTCGTATTAAATAAAACCAAAATAAATTTAATAAAACTCATATTTAAAAGAAAATAATCCGGTTTATTAATTTTGTTTAATGTACCTCAGAGGATAAAGATATTCGTTTTATATGAAGTAAATATAAATGAACTTTAAAGAAGTAAAAATACTTAAAATTCAGAAACAGTTCTCATTTACTTGCGTCCTATTTCATTCCAGAATCACTTGTTGAACTAATCGATATAGCTGCAATGTTAAAGGTAAGTTAAAGCATGAGATAAAATTACGCTAAATAACTCTGACAGTACGATATAAATTTAAAAGCATAACATTTAGTTTAACAATTAACTTTTTTTATTGTGATAACCAACAACTAATAACAATAGATGTGCATAATATTCTGCAATGTAGTTAGTTTTTTAAAAATTTCTTATAGTATGGTGATAAAAATCCGTGCACATTATTTCTTCTTTAGATGTGCTATACATGAAATAGCACGTGGAAAATATAACAACTCAATATGGTTGAATGCGTTTTATTTTACGACGATCGTTTATTCAACAATCTCCACAGTTATGTATATAATCATGCCACGTGAACGAATCTCATATGATTATCCAAATAGAGACATTAGAGTGAACGACTACAGAAGCAATGTACTGTTAAACTGTTATTGCAAAAGACATACTCCTTCAAACGTTACGGCACTATTACAGTTGCATTCCGAATAAGGATCACATTACTACTGCGAAGATTTTTATTGTGGCTAATCTGAACTTTTATGTTCATAATATATTTATTATGTATTCTCCCTCATCATTTTGTTACAAATGGTAAGCCAAACTGACGTGCAAACTAATAGTTTAGTTTCGGCTTCTCTTTGTACCGTTGCAACTTGTTTATCACGGATGTGCGCGATAAGAGAACTCATTTCCTTCACAAAACATGAATGTGTCACACGTTTTACTCTGACCTTTTCCTGAGTAGTTGTGTTAAATGTTTAGGGCTCACGTACAAAATTTAGAATGCACAATTAACATAGTTTTATAACAAACAAAAACTAAACAATATCAATATTTCAATAATATTAATTCAATATTTCCTATATAATGTTTAGTTTTAGTAGATAACAAAACAAATTGTACCAAATATTTCATTTTATGTATTATTAATAATGCAATCTAAAAAATGTTAAGTAAGTATACTACTATTTTTTAAAGATTTTAGAGACTAATAAAATATTTGAGTAAACTTTAATTATATTTTGTTATGTCAATCCTCGATGCAGAAATAGGCCAACATTTATTTATTTAATAATTATTTAACTAAGCGAGTTACATTAAATAAAATTCTCTAAAGTATTATTGAAACTTAATTTTTTTTATTATAAAGAAAACAATTTTCTTTTTAATATACTAATACAATGTAGGATTGTCGTTATTCTTTATTCAAATAACTCAACATCTCTAACTAACAAAATTTTCCATTTGAAATATAAAAATAGTATTATTAATTATTATTATTAATATGTAGATAAAAATTATATTAAAAGTGCTTAATCAATTGTATTCTAATCATTGGATATGGTTTTTAGGTAAAAGTTAAAAAAATTATGCGTCTGCTCTACATAACCGTAAAAAATCAAACATCAAAATAACAAAATGGCTTCGAGTTGTTTTACATTTTTTGTTATATTTGGACGCAATTTAGTAGTATACAAAACGGCACCAAAATTATTTTAGGACTGACAACGTAAATTAAATATATCAACACATAAATTAAATTAGTAAAAAATATTAAATAAACCAAACCTTACCGACATTTTCATACCTTTCGTTGGTTCAATTATTCACATTTACAAGTTTTTAAATTTTAAAACAATAAAAAAAAGTTAAGTGAAGGAATATTAGAAAGAAGCGTGTATGGAGTATATAAATGGATCTACCCTACTAGCAATTTTATTAATGATCTTGGTAAACGGATGTATTTGTTTGGCATAAGAGATTTATCACTGGATTTAAATTCTCTAATAAATTAAAAAATAAATAATTTAGTAAAATATTAAGATATATTATCTAATAAAGTGTTTAAAAATAATAGTTGTAACTAAACACAATAATATTAAAGTTGCATATTTAGTAAAAAAATTAAATTGTTTTGCTAAATAGTTGACAATGCAAAAAGAGAAAATGTGAATTTATTTGACCGATGATATAATATTGTTTGCAAAAAGTACAAAAAACTGAATTGTAATTAAACAACTTAAAAATATAAAATATTATATATTATATGCATAAACTTAGTATAAACAAAAAAAAAACAAAAAGTAATTAAAATTAATAAAGCTGAAAGTGTAGGGTATACAAGAAAAAAGAAAATTAAAGCAACTAGAAAAATATCAAGTATAAAAATCTGAAATAAAATTCACATATGTCTAAAAAAATTGTTAAAAAATATTTAAAACGTATAGAAACATTTAAACAATATAATATAATAGGGCACACCATTTACCATTTAAAAAAATCAGTATAAAACAAGAACTTGTAATCAGTTACTCTGAACGTAACCACTCAAACACTATAGTATCCTTCGTTGATTATATGCCTTTAAACAATTTTAGATATTGAAATATGAAAGGTGATCAAATACACCAATAGCAACTGAAAAAAAATATTTGGTGTACTAAACGTAACTTTCTTTAGTTAGCAAAAAGTGCTTGCCAAAATAAGCAGTGCGTTGCTTATTGTATGCTTCACATTTACTCAAAAGATATAATAGAGTCTCTTTGTATTTTAAACATCAGCAGCATAAGAGGTCTGTAATTATTCATATTCTATGCATGTGCTTCGGCCACAAAGTCTAGTCTAGTTATCTGTGTAAACCTTCGTTGTTTGGTAAGACTCATACGTGATACGTTTTAAGTATTTTGTGTTGATCCTGTTAGAAATAATCTTGTGTGTTTTATTCGCTCACAGTTTTTCTACAAGTTGCTAGGTTCAAATTATTTCTTTTCCAGTCTCATATAGAACCCCACCAAAAGCAGATTTAAATCCAATAAATGTCCCAATTTTACCCTTTTTGGTGAGTCAATTCTTCTATAATTTTATTACTGGCAAACGTAACTTGTAATGTCGCTTGGTTATTGGACATAATAGTTATCTGTTTGTTAGAGTATAGTCCCAACTCAATCATGTTTCTACTTAAAATACCAAAGCCTGTTTATCGATAAATAACGTATTACGCATTCTTCTGTGTTTGTCTTTGTATATACCAGTGCCATTTTAGTTTTATGTTTGTCTATTCGTCTTGCAGCAGTATTATCACATCAATAGACTTTTTCATGCACATTTTTTTATAAAGTCTAACCTGATTATTGACCTTCTTCTTCAAGCAACATATTTGTTGTTCTCGGTCTATAAATCCCAAAATTTAAAGTGTGTTTGTACTTTGTACGTTGCGTGGTAGTAAGAGTAATGCTTTTATGGCTGCTGTAAGCGTTGTTTTTATTGCCCCCGTTATCAGCAAACACGCTAATCTCTATACTTTGCCAAGTTTAGTAGTCATATTCTTGAGGATGTTCTAAGAGCACCCAAATAGTAAGACAATATTTATATTTAAAAAAAAAAGTGTTGAAGATTAATCTGATAACAAGCGTTTATTTGTCAGAGCAAGCGTAGCTCTATACATCTTTAAATTTTTTAGGTCTTTAGTATTTTGTAGTCTTGCAAAAAAGACAATCGTCGTTTTCCAGGGTTCATTAAATACTTTTTCTTTTTGCACCACTACTCTAAGGTGTTTAGGGCATTTTGCATTATGTTTAATTCAGTTGCCTCAAATTTCCCGTTTACCCTTGTAATCATTGTCATATCATGTTATAGTTATAGTTCGATTCTTAACCACTGTCTGACAAGTGAATATATTTTTAGTACTCTATTATCATAAAAATGGATTCAAAGGTATAATTATAAAATGCGCTTTCGTAGACCAAAAAACTCCATTAGTAATTTAATGGATAATATTACCTACTCACTAGCTCGTGTATAACTAGTTTTCGTCCCGTATGGTACAATCACTATTTTCTTCAATACGTTCTAAATGAAAGATGTCAAGGTAATTAGTGTGTACGGTTTAGTCAAAAAATATGAAGGTCGCGCCGGCTTTAGTATAAACACCATCTTAGATTAATTATTATAGCAGTCTCTTTTGTGTGACTTTTCGTCTGACAATTCAGAGTCTTCTAAATTAAGAGGTTCTATTAACGAAAGCCCAAGACATGTATCTGCAGAATACCTTCGACTGACTCCGTATATTTTGTCGCCTTGTATGTCGTTTTTAATGCCGCAAAGTCCATAAAACCAATATTTGTTCCTAGTGGGATAGACAAAAAAAGGAGCATTTTTGTAGTTTTATTTACCGCCAAAGTTGACGTATTTTAATGTGAATTATGTAGTTGAAAAATATAAATTTAGTGTATTTGGATTTGAGGGGTCTAAAACTCAAAAAAACTGCAACATATGGTAAAATGCCTATTTTTCAACATAAATTCTTACAAGATTAAATAAAATAAAACAATTACTATGTTTTTATATCACTATTTATTTTGTCACACTGTGACTGCAGAAGGCTGAGGTTCAGCCAAAACTGTAATTGTTTTATTTAATCTTGTATTATGAATTATCACGTAGTAACGGTCAACTCCATCAACTATATTTAATTCTTACAAACCGTGCGGACAATTCTAAATAAAATAGTCGGTGTCGTGTGCATCGGCCATGGAAAAGTGGTGCGGTAATAAATGCACAGTTATTCAATGGTTACTATTACAGGCGCTTAAAAAAAATTCAACCTTTTTTGAATATAATTTCATAAATTACATTTTTTTATAATAACCCATTAACCACCGAGCAATAGGAAACAAGATACTAACAAACATCCGTTTTTCGCAACCTTTGATTTTGCTAACTGCAAATTGTTTCGCATTTAAAATCTAAATCTACTAAACTACTAATTATCATAAAAATTAATTTTCGAATATAATAAAAATAACTTTGTAAAAAAACATCATATCTACAAGTCTGTACTGGATATCAATACGCTATTTAGATAAACATTCATATTTTTTGTAGATTTTTTACGTTATTTAATCATGACAAAATTACAACAATTATAGCTATCAAAAACTTGAAAATCATAAGATTCAGTAATTATTCAAAGAATAGACAGTTTTATCTTAACTTTAAAATAATAAATTATCACATTTAATTATAATTAAATATTTAACAAACAATTTCAGTTTTTTTTTTTTAATTTAATTATATTAACTTATATAAATGTCAATTTTATAAATTAAAATTTGTCAAATTTGACAGAATGTGCCGGGTAATTAGCAGTCAAACAAATGTAACTAAAAGCAAGCAAATCAATTAAATATAATTTTTATTTTTTTTTTCAATTAATCTCATTTGAAAAGAACTAACAAAATAAAGATCCAAATGCGTCGTTAACCGTAAAAAAATGCAAAACTGTTAAATATTCAAATTACAAATATTATGGTTTAGTTTCAACGTACGTTCACCTGTTTGAAATTGATTCGAAAGGGTAACTTAAAAATAACATCTATCTAATGGATCTTGCAATACAATTTCCAAACGAAAAAATAATTTTGAGCTAATTTAAATTGAACCTGATGAGAGCCGTCAACGTAGAGTTAGAATTGAATCACATGATCCATTCGCAACATCGGGCCGATTCAAATCAAACAAATCGATCGCGAGCTAGACATCACTACTTAAAATATTTAAGCAAGTACGTCGAGCATTTCTATTAATCATTTACCACACGCAATATAGACTCAATTACAGCAGTGTTATTAAGGTTGATAGAAAAAATAAGTATATGAGGCTAAAAATAACTTTAACAGCGCTGTAACCTGATAAAATATGTACAAAATAAAACTAGAATTGAATATAAATGTTTAAAATGCAACGCCATCTCATACATAACAGTCAGTTTTAGTATTATGCCTAATTCCTAGAATGTTATTTAAGTATTCACCAAATAAAATTTATAAAAGGTGCATAATATCTAAAGCTGGGATTTTATGCAATTGCATATTCTATAATCTATAATATTTATATGCCATATAAATAATTTTGTATTTACTCAAATTAGAAGAGAACAACTGGTAACAACCAATACTTTTTTTTGCATATTTTGTATATTTTTGAGTTTCTGTGCATATTTGTATTATTTTAAAATATTTATTTAGCGTGTTAGAAAAGAACAACAAAGTAAATATAATTCCCAGCTATATTTACAACATCTTAAATTTTTTTATAGCAGATGATGGCTTCTTAATTGCCAAAAACCGGTTTATATATAAAAATAAAATATAAACTATCATATACAAATATGATTATTAAACTAACCTCAAATATCTTACACATCATATTTACCAACCGTTTTTTATCGTCTAACTCATTGTAAAAAAAATGTTCACTTGTCTGGATTAACGCTTATAGATATGGGTAAGTAAAAAATCAAAAATAACGTTGAAATGACAATTTTTAACAGTTCAAATTATATAGCAAATGAAATCTCCACAACCGCTACAGTACGCTACAGTAGCAATTATTACAATATACCAATTATTCTTCTTCTTCTTGAAGTGCCGTATCCGCTTAGCGGACGTTGGCTATCATGTTAGCTATAATAATTTTGTTGACAGCGGCGCGAAAGAGTTCGGTTGATGTTTTTCCAAACCATTGTCTTAAGTTTTTCAACCACGATGTTCGTCTCCTTCCGGGCCCTCTTTTACTATTTATTTTACCCTGCATTATTAAATGCAGGATACCGTATTTTTCGGGATGTCTCATGACGTGCCCGAAATATTGTAATTTTCTTATTATGATGTTTGGGACTACTTCTAGATCTTTGTTCATCCTTCTCATCACGTCTTCGTTACGTATGTGGTCCATCCAGCTGATTTTTAGCATACGCCTGTACACCCACATTTCGAATGCTTGTAGTTTTTTGAGTGCGGCTTCCGTGAGAGTCCAGGATTCAATCCCGTAAAGAAGAACCGAAAAGACATAACAACGCACCAACCGCATTCTGAGGCTCAGGTTTAAGTCATGCCCGCACAGTATTCTCTTCATCTGATTAAACGCCGCTCTTGCTCTTTCTATGCGGCATCTGATTTCGAGAGTATGATCCCATTGTTCATCAAGCGTGTGCCCAAGGTAGGTGAATTTCTTAACGCGTTCCAGCTGTATTCCGTTGACTTGAATACCGGTATCGATTATTTGTTGTTTGCTGATAACCATGTACTTCGTCTTTTTTGTATTTAACGTTAAGCCGGAGAGTGAGCAAGCTTCAGTGACGCTATGGAGAAGTCGTATAAGTCCTTCGAGACTATCTGCTATTAGTACAGTATCATCCGCGTAACGTAGGTTGTTAAGTGTTACTCCATTAATTACTATTCCTTCTTGTGCCTGCTGAACTGCCTCATCGAATATTTTTTCGGAGTATAGATTAAAAATTAATGGTGACAGAATGCATCCCTGTCTCCTCTCCGGATTTCTATTTCTTCGGTTGAGCGTTCACCTACTCTGATAACTGTCTTTTGCTGCCAATATAGGTTGGCAATGATTCTTAGATCTTTGTCATCAATACCTGTTGTCTTTAAGACCTCAATCATCTTCTCATGTCGGACTCTATCGAACGCTTTTTCAAAGTCGATAAAACACAGAAATACGTCGCTATTGACGTCCCTACTTCTCTGTACCAACACTTCTATGCTAAATAGTGCTTCTCGAGTTCCCAGTCCTTTTCGGAACCCAAATTGTGTATCACCGACGTGGTCTTCTATCTTATGATATATTCGTTGATGAATGATGCTCAGAAATATCTTAAGGACATGGCTCATCAAACTTATTGTTCTGTGATCACTACAATTTTTTGCGTTGGTCTTCTTTGGTATTGTGATGAATGTCGACTGCAGCCAATCGTTTGGAATAATTCCAGTGTTATAGATTGCATTAAAGAGTTGCAACAGTAGTTTCTTTCCCTTTCCTTCTAATAGCTTTAACATCTCTGCTGGGATTTCATCTGGTCCGGTAGCTTTCCTATTCTTTGCATTCGTAATTGCTCTTTCTACTTCTTCAGTTGTTATAGAAGGACCAGTTACTGCATTTGTTACTTTGTGTTCTACATTTCTCTCATCGGTAAAAAGCTCTGTTACATATTCTTTCCACCTGATCAGTTTTTGGTCGATATCAAGGATTATGTTACCTTCGCGATCTGCTAGTCCACTGTTGGAGTTGCTGTTACGTTTGACACCAACTAATTCTTTGACTTTTTTGTGCAAATGGAGGCTGTTATATTTTTTTTCAAGTTCTTTGATTTCCCTACATTCATTGCTGAACCATTCTGACTTAGCTCTCCTTATTTCCTTTCTGATCTCTTTGTTTACTTCCTTGTATGCCTTTTCATCTCTATTCTTGTATTTTCTTCTTGTCTCCATTAGGTTCAGAATCTCGGTTGTCATCCATTTCTTTTTATTTATGCTAAGTTTATCGTTTTTTAACTTAGCTTTTCCTGCGTCCATCACCGTTGTTTTGAAATGGTTCAATGATGTCTCGATATCCAATGTCCCTGTACTATGTATCTCCAGTAGCTGACTTTCCACTATTTCAGATATTTCCTGTGCAATGTGCACATCTTTTAGCTTTGTTAGGTCTAAATGTGTTTTGTGTTTGGCATTCTTCAGTTTTTTAAATTTAATTAGCATATGCGCTACTAATAAGCTGTGGTCTGTAAATACATCAGCGCCTGGATATGTCTTGACTGCTTTAATTGTATTCTTGTATCTAGAATTTATGGTAATATAGTCTATTTGGTTACGTACGATCTTTGTGGGTGTATGTACAGGGGATTGCCAAGTGTATAAGCGGCGTTTTGGAAGCTTATAGAAGGTGTTCATAATGGCTAATCCGTTTTCTCCACAGAAACTTACAAATCTATCGCCTCTTTCGTTTCTCTGCCCAAGTCCGTATTCTCCGACCGTTTCACCCTCTTTTCCAGATCCAACCTTCGCATTCAGATCTCCAAGTAAAATTATGATTTCATTTCTCTTACTTATCTGCAGCAATTATTACAATAATTTAAATCAAAAAGATGGTTATTATTAAAAATGTCAAGTGAAAAAACAAACTTAGTTTGAACTTTGCCTATTTTTAAATTTATATGTATATATGTTTATTTCTCGCGGGATACTTATAGATCGACCAAGCAGAATTCGCCAACAATAATATGCAAACAGAAAAAACTCATAAGTACATAAAAATATCTAACCATCAGCACCTGAACTCTCTTCTAGACTACCGGGTTGCAAATAGGGGTATTGCACACGCGGACTAAGACTACCACTTCATTTCTCTATGAACTGTCAACCTTACTTGACCAAACTTTTTGGTCTATTCTAGACCCCTTTTCGGCCACCAATGTTAATTGGTTACAAGAGCTAAAAAATAACAAAAAATATTATCTATCTTTTACAAGACATACAATGTAAAAAAAATACCCCAGGTGAGTAGCACTAAAAGTGCAAAATCCAACCCCGGTCAAAAATCAGGCAACTCACAGAATTCTGGTAGAAGTAATTACCCAAAAGTAACCAAAAAACGTAAGCTTTCACGAGCAACCAGAAGAAAGCTAAAAAACTAAGAGCAGCCCAAAATGTACTAGCAACTAAACAAACCTCTGTGGTAGGGAAAAATTACCCTACGTTAACATACACAAAACATAGCAAACACAAGTAAAAAATGCAACAGCAATAACACACCGGCGTACTAGTAATTATACCAAAAAAGTACACCAATTGCTCACTCAAATCCTCCATTCTTGGCACAATTCATAAACTAAAAAAAAAAAAAACAACCTGTTGTTTGAAATGCACCCATAAAAGTAGATTCATAAACATTTTATGTGCAAACGAACCAAACAAAAAGTGTCTTCAAACACATCTACCAAAAAGGGCTTTCTATTGAGCAAAAGACTTCAGATAATTGGTTTAAAAAAACTGCCAGACCCAAAACAGAATCTTGATATAGGTTCCGGGACAACAGTTGAGGGCGGCTACCGTGTCAAACAACTAAAGTTAAAAAACCCGAAAAAAATAAAAACCTCAGCAAGCAAATTGCACTTCTCTCCGGAATGTCTCTCGGGGCAGTGTCTGATCCTAATTAGATAGAAACAAACCAAAAAATTATAATAGCTCTTATCAGCCAAACCCTCAAGCTATCCCCATACAGGTATCATAGCAAAATATAAACTAAACCTAATGCCATTATAGAACCAGTTTCAAAAACCAAGTGACAGTGAAAAAGATCCAGAAAAAGATTACTCTTGGATCAAAGTAACTTCTCTACAATCAGCAGGGTTTTCCGCCCCCAAAAAATCAAAAGGCTATTTAGTAACGAGTCTAAAACACCACTAATCCTTGGATTCTAATGCACGCTACATCGCATAAGAGAACATCGACATCAACCCAAAAAAACTTTTGAATTATATTTTATTGTATTGCTATTGCATTCTTTATTTTTCATTTAACATGTACAAAAAACTAATAATAACTTTATAAACAAAAGTAACTTGCCCACGTTCAAAAACGTAACGCGGAGTTGCCAATCTAACATTAGCAAATGACAAAGCAAGTAAAGTTATTAAAAAGTGACTTGCTGGAGCCCTCGTTGTTAGACCATGCATAAATTTGATTCAACATTGAATCAGAAGAAACAATCCTACAAAAATATAGGATCCAAGAAAAACTGACTAAAATGCATTTAACAAAATACTAGTTAGTTAAATTAGGGGCCTCTCCTAAGACGACAAGAACATGTCACGTGCTAGAGACAATTGCAAACATGTTTTTTAACTATGTAAAAATAGCTTGCTCTTGGGTGTTGGCAGGTGCCCACAGGGCGATGTGTTATTACTGTGGTGCCTTGTCGTGGAAAGTAAGGTTTTTTTGTCCCACGCCATAGCGTGCCAATGATCTCACTATACTGGTAAACAAAAAGTTTGAAAAAATTAAATCTAACATTATGCACAATGCACGAAACACAGTCAAAAGATGATGTAAGAAAACTATCAGTAAACCAAAACCAAAACAGCAATCGTTCTTTTTTAAAAGACAACAAAAAACCAAAAAGTTAACCTTAAAGTTAACCTTAAAAGTACGGCAACTAATAAAGAAAAAGTACATAAGTTAACATAAAAAAAAATAATAAAAACATTAGTCTTCCCTATACTACTATACGGGGCCAAATAACGGACACTAACAGCAGTAGATAGGCAAAAGATTAAAGCATGCAAATTGAGGTGTTAACAAAAAATACTGCGCATACTCTAGACAGCCAGAACTCAATGTGTCTATTATCTAACAAATAAACAAACCCAATGGAGCCTTAAATATTTCGAACACATCACAGAAAGAAACGTCAAAAACCTGAAGAAATGAATAATAAAGAAAAAAATAAAAGGAAAAGATCAAGAGAACAATCGCCAATAAGATGGATCAACTTTATAAAGATAGTTACAGACCAAATAGCCTTACAAGCAAAAAAGTCCAAAAACAAGAATAATGGCGTAATATTATAAAAAAACAAAAAAAAAGTGAACCACAATCACAACTCCTCTGCAAAAAAAAAATCTAAGAAGAAAAATGCGCAAATCTATGCAACAATATTAAAAAAATTAAAAATCTAAATTTATCTACATGATTGTCCAAAACCACAAAGAGAAAAAAGAAACATCCCTGGATTACCAATCAATCAAAGCTGTTCATTACCGTTCTCATATATCTCGTAGACTAATCACCCATTATTTAAAAGTTATAACGGTCATTGATAAAGCCGTCCCAATCAACAACTTCATGACTCCAGCCACTAAAACTCATGAGACATAGACGCCAAGTTATTCCATCTGTTACAGAAAAATATTCGGTTACTAAACACAAAGTTGACTTCCTCTTCCAACAAAAAATTAAAATGCATTAAAAAACAGCATAGATACAGTATAAAGATAATTGTTGTCAATTTGCTTAATATAATCACAGGTAGGTATTATAAACAAAAACAACTCGTGCTAGCCGTTTGACTTCTACAAACAGAACTTAAGTATGCATAGTAATAACTCATTTATGAATGTTTATCACAAAACAAGAAGAATCACCGTCAGCCAGCAAAAAACAGGAGTTGCTGGGAAAGCCAACGTACCACCGCCGCTCTTGGAACCACTGTCTGTCATTTAGATTAAAACATTGCTATTTAAATCTACCTACATAATAAAGTATTCTTAAATCAATAATATCCAACTTAATAAACAGCTAATAAACTTACAGCAGAACCTAACATTTAATTTTTTTTTATTAAAACTTGTAAAAAACTAAACTAAATATATACTTAATATAAACATTTATAACAAATGAAAACATTAAGCATATAGATTTATTAGCTGCTCAGAAGTGTTACATAAATAAACTAATTTAAATTAAACTAAACGTTAATCTGCTAATAGTTTATTAGGTGCTTTATTAGGAGGTAGATATTACGGCCCTTAAGTTTTCAAATTTTATTTGTTGCTTATAAAAATATGTATTTTTACAAGTAAAAAATTGCAAAATAACTGTCATGTACTAAAATTGTTTAAATTGAATAAATTGATGTTAGTTGAATAAATAAATACTGAATAAATATGTTTGTTCTATCATGCACCCATGCAAACTCAAACACAGTGCGGGATTTTTATATGCTATGTTGATTAATATTCCATTTAATTTAATATATAAATATTTATATTCAATCTTTATATATTGTTTTATAAATACTATTTACCAAATAAATAATATGAGTTATTTCATAATATAATATATAATCGAGATTTCTGGTCCAACTTTCTTATTTTAGTTTATTGTAAAACATATTAAGTCAAACAAAACTAATTTCTAAATATATATTCTTTTATTTGGTACATTTCACTGTAACATTTAACATTGACAATGAATCTAAAAAAGATAGCAACAAATTTAAAATATGACTGTGAATATATTATGATTATGACGCCCCGTGAGGTTCGGAATCTTATATAGGTTAGCGGCGGCAGATTTAGAAAGACAATGAAAGCCAAAGTTTATTCAGAAGTCACGAAAACTGCTGGAGTAATTTCATTAACAAAGCTTTCTTATTGTTATCCGTGCAATCGTCGATTCTCATTCCCCACCGGCCGCTACACAACACAAAGAAACAAATAAAACATCTCTAGAACAGCAGAAATTAATATCATGAAACAAGATTGATATTAATTACTTATCAACATTGCTAATGGCCCTCCATCCACATTACCGCTTCTGGAGAATTATAAATTTTCCCATTCTGCTTTGCGTCAGGGAGGACAATTTTCTAATTAATTCCGCATAGTGGAATAGTGGAATTGATATAAATCTATCAAAATTATTATGATTATAAGCATACAATAATATTGGTTTTAAATTTATAATATTACAAATTAGTATTATTAGGTGTTTAGTATATACATAGTTGAAAATATAAAAAACATTTAATATGGCAGATTATATAAAAACTATCAGGAATACAAACAAATACGTATTATAAGTTTCATTAAATTCGGTTCCATTCTTAAAATTGATGTCTAAATAATAAAAATGTTAAAAACACAAATGCCAACTTAATTAAAAAATTGCCAGAAATATTTTACTCTAAGATATTGTTTTATTGGTGGGCCTTAAGTGTTTTAAAAAGTAATGCCTAATAATGCCTTTTTCCACTACTAAAGTATTCTTTTAAATCTAAATTGAACGATACATTTTACTTGACACTGATAGATTATACAAAGAAACGACGTTATAAAAGAACTAGAAAACACTTTAAAATAACATGCTTGCATATTTATGGAATATATTGAAAGCAGTTTCACGCACAATTTGGTTACGTGGTATTATTATACGACCAATTAAATATTGTATAAATAATTTGGTAAAAAAATTATAAAATATAGTGGTTGATTTTTTTAAATTTGTAAATGAAAAATTACTAATATGTAATATATGTATACTTATAATATATGTATACTTATAATATATGTATACTTATAATATATGTATACTTATAATATATGTATACTTATAATATATGTACTAATAAAAATACAATATTCTGGACTAGTGTAATATTTAGGTTGGAAATAGAAGCGATTGCGCATGAGCCAAAAAGTTTACTAACCCTGTGAGTAGTATTTTTGTCTGCTAACATCAAGTGTAATGCAAAATAATTACTTGTACTTAACACAACCGCATATGATGGGCTTCAAATAGCTTACAGCTTAATTCAGAATTAATTGTAAAATCATTTTCTTTAGAAACTCGATTAGCTTTGTTTATGTCTTATTAGATTGTCACAATGTTTACAAGTTTTCTTATAATCCTGATTAGTCTATTCAAAACGATTACTGACTTTTGCTTCTTATTAACCGCTTGTTTTGCCTGAATTGAGTATAAGTACGTTTGTTTTGGTTTCATAACAGAGAATGAAACAACTTTTTTGATGACATTCTAAATACTTTTTGTGAGACTTTCTGCTGCGTATCAAAATCATATTTTAAATTATTGTTAAAAAGCTAGATGTAGAAGTTATCGGAATTATGGCTGTAAGTACATGCATAAAAAACTTTTAATCGGAAATGCAGGTAGAAGCCGTCATTATAAGCTAAGGCAAAATAAGCCTAGTCTGTCTTCTAACTAGTTTAGTTAGCTTATGGTTTAAAAACTAACTTCAATAATATTAATGTCTAAAAAAATATTTGAATTCTTCACATCGCTGCTAATTTCACTTTTTAGTTGATCAAGTACCAAGATTTTGAAATAATACCAACCAAAATGTCCAGAATGCCACCATTAAATATATATATTACAGAACGCTCATTCCCATGTATATTTTGGAAGCGCACGTACTTAGTACAGTGGTATCCTGATAGATAGAGCCTTATGTTACTTTCCTCTCTGTTTGGTAGTTTTACGCGTTGGTGAACTAGTCGGGTTCACATCAAGCAAAATGCGGATCATGATATAATAGTTCAGCTGGAATTTAAGTACATTGTGGTTATATAATTAAAACAAATAAATAGTTTTTAGCAAGTTGAATTTTAATAAACAAATTCTTAATAAAAAGATTTAAAAAAATGTTTGTGTCTACCAATAGAAAATACTAAAACAATTTCAAATATTAATATTATATAACTGCGCAATAATAAAGCGTGAATAAATTTTTTTATTAATTTTATTAAGGAAAATATTAATGGCACGACAAAAAAGGTTGCAATGCCCAATTAAATAAATTTTACGACGCCAAAATAATGCAATCCACGACAAAATAATTACACAACAAATAATATACGTCGCACTTCAGAATAATACATGACACGACAAAAATATATTTCATGACAGAATTATATATTTCACGACAAATAAGTCTCGCACGAATATTTCTGTATCGTCAATATTAACCGAATATATAAACTGAATTTGCATTCCGCATCCAATAACTTTCTTTACCATCACATCTAATACTAAGTAAATGATATCAAAATAATTAAATATTTAACATAGAAAAAAGTATATTAGAAGACACGGCTTTTTAAATGCATTTACAGCCTTCCTAATTAGCAAATTTAGTAATTTTAAATCTACACAGGATTTTTATTGACGCAGCAAATATGTTTGAAAATGTTTGCAACGTTAGTTTACAAGAAATTTTTTTAAATTGGTTTAAATCTACATGTAATTTTGTTATTTTCAGTAACATTCTTGAATTTTCAGTAACATTTGATTGATAATAAAAGTGTTTCTAATATCAATAAATAAAATTCTTTTTTCAGTATTGCCAACAAAATCATTTTTAATCAAATTATTCCAAATATTTTTAAATAAATGAAGCACATCGCATTCAACGTAAACTTTTTTGTTTTTAATTAAAACATAAGGTTTAATTGAGGTAACTTTTTAATGTTTTGCTGGTGCGTTTTATAACAAAATACGCAAACAGCAGTTTTTAATTAGAATACAATCTTTGCAGCATAAAAACTAAAACATATTGTCCAATCTCAAGGTGTCGGTGTAACGGACCCATATCAATAAATCCTTCAACATAGTCTAGCACACAAGAGTACTCTAAAAAAAAAATATTTTTATTTCATCAAAACATACCATACAATTTTTTTTTGCTCAGTCATTGTCTGTCATTTTAATTTTTAATCCACTTCTTTACATATAAGTACACTTATGCTAGGTAAACATATCTTTTTCTTTAAAAAAAAAATTACGCAGATTGTGATTTTTAATAAAAAGGTACGTTCTGCTTTTAACCACTTTGTTTTCTTTTAGTGCAACAACTTTATACTGACTATAGATTTTGAAAAAATAGATAAAAAACTAAAATTATTTACGACTTTTTGATTTGAAAATTGTACAACTTTTTTATTCTTTAATTTTACAATAGTACTTCGTTTATTTTTCAAAAGTATATTCTTTTTTTTTTAAATTTGATCGCTGTTCAAATCTAGTTTTTGTTCAACAAAACCTTTTAGTTTGTTAACAAATTTTTGATCTTTAGCAGGTGTTTCATTTTCATTTAATAAACTTGGCTGATTTTCTGTTTTAAATTGCAATGTTGCACTTGAGTAAATTCTAGTTGGTTTCAAAACTTTTCCGGCAACTGTTCACAAGTGGACAATGATTTATAATTCATAAGAAGTATAGATTTGAAAAAAAAAATATTTTTTGCAAAACAGGAATCTTTAAAAAGACTACCGCATTAACTTTTCTTTGATAGTGAAGAAAGCAATAAATTAGATAAAAATGCATTTCCTACAATAATAACATATGGTATTGATAAAATATAAAATCTAATTGATTTTTTAGAGATTTTTAAACCTTTTTTTATTCGTAGTCAATTAAATATTAAAAAAGGTTATGAATAAAAGTATTAACCTAGTAAAAACCGCAAAAATCTGCAACATTATGCCGATTACGTTGTAAAGACTTACAGAATTGTGATCAAGACCTATACAATGTCAATAAAATTATTATGTCATACCATCTGATATGCTTTGAAAATGTCAAGAATTATTGCAAAATTTTCAATACTATATTTTTTCAGTTTGTATTAAATTGTTGCAATGTTTACAAACTTTTTTATAATCCTGTCTTTAGTTTGATCCAAACCATTACTGATAAACTTTATTGATTAAGAAATTGTTTAATTTTTGCTATGTTCATTTTAGATAAGACAAGAAGTTTTAACAGTATTAATAAAAAAATGGATAAGGTTTCATAAAATAGAAGCCTCAAACAAAGCTTAAATAAATAATGAAAAACTTGTCTAATAACCTTGGTTTTCCAAAAAGTTTATTACTAGGAAAATAGGCAAACAAGTAAAACAGCAAAAATCATAGCAGTGTTATGTAAATTAAAATATTTTAACAAAATAATTTTAGCTTATATGCAATTTTAAAATCTACAAAAAAGTCATCAAAATTTTTTCATTCAGCTGTAAAAGATATGCATTTCATATATCCGCTAAATCACCTAATACTTTTATCCAACAACCCCCTTAACTTTATTAAAAATTAAATATAAATAAGTAATTCCATTACTTTTCAAGTAAATACTCTTAGATTTTGCTCAATTTTTTACAACAGAGTGTTTGTTAGAAACTATAAAGTTTTATTGAAGAAAACGCCAATTTTGACAATTTTTGACCATTAAAAACCTTTTATTAAAGCCCGATATACCATTTCTCATATAGATAACTTTTTTCTTATGGTCTGAAGAGTATTTACTAAAATCTTGACTAAAATTGACATAGTGTGACAGCGCTTTTTTGAGACCTAAAAATTACAAGTTTTGAAGATCGCAAAAACATATTGTGCACCTTCCTGCATCAAAATAGTGGTGTATAGGTATTGATTTTATAAGTCTCGTGTAACCGCTCTAAAGAAAAATTAAACACAAAAAAATCTAGACTTTTTGAATCAAATTTCATTAAGATTTAAAAAGTTAGAACGGTTTAAAGAAAGTATAAGTTTGCAGTTTTGCTAAATTCACGTTTTTTTTTTAATAATGTTTGATATATCCAAATGACTGCCCCAATATTGAATATACAAATATAGGTTTTAAAGTAGATGTAATAAGGAACAATTTCAACCATCGTGAACCTTCAAGTCTTTTTCCAGAAGCACAAATTGAGATACAAAAAAAGCTAAAAAAGACGTTTTATTTTAAAATTTTTGACCTTCATATGTGTGTCATTTTGAACAGGCGATATTCTAAGCTACAAAATTTTAGAAATTTTAATTTTTTCATTCATATTTTGATAGTCCAAAATTTTAGCAACACTCACTTTTTTAAATTAGTCGACAACTAATAGAATTACCCAAATACATTTGCAATATGATGCTTATAGGTGGATGTAGATATAAAACTTATAGTACTTTTTAGGAGCATACTCCTTACTTACAACGTTCGCTATTTTGTATCAAAAAATTAGCTGTTATATAGGAGACATTGTAAAGCGTCCAAATTTTATTTAAAAAAAATTATCTTATTTAAATTTAATATTATTTTCGAAAACTACAAATGTGTTCACGTTTAAATAAAATTTATGCTAATTTATGACAAAGTAAATGAATGCACTAGACTAATAACCACGGTCAGTTTTCTTAATTACGAGCGCTGCCAAATATTTACCTATAAATGAGTAACAAAAGTTTGATCTCTCTATTTTCTTATAACCACCTCATATAGTTTTAGTTAAAATTTTCAAAAATAACAAATATATAACAAACTGTATACATAAATATAAACATAATATTTTATACTCTTTGAACAAATAAACTAGATATTTCGGGATATTTAGCTGATGGTAATGACATGAAAGAATTAAAAAGGAAATTTGAAAATTAAAAATAGAATAAATTTTTTTGCATAAATTATAATTACTATTATACAATTTCGTGTATATCAGAACATATATAGAATATATAAAGAAGAGACGCAATGTCCTCAAATGAGACAGTTGTAAAAGCAATAGTTTCGAATAAAGCCTAGTTAAATAGGTAAATTTATACGAATGTTCATTCTCAGAATGCTATTAACCATAGCCATTAAATAAAGTCATTAAGTCAGTTAGTATAAATAGTCAATACACCCTTTAAAATATTCTTTTTGAATTGTGGTGGTGAACAATGTTGACGAAGTAAGTTAAAAATCAATTATTAAGTTTAAATAAATAAAGCCATACTGATGAGAGGTAAACCTCGAAACGCGTCTATGGATGATTTTAGTTTAGAATATTTTTTCATAAATTTAATTTTTTAATGTTATTATTGGGTTGTCCGATTGAACAAATAGTAACGAGCGCTACATATGTCGTTGTGGCATTCGTATAAATTTACCTATTTAACTAGGCTTTATTCGAAACTATTGCTTTTACAACTGTCTCATTTGAGGACATTGCGTCTCTTCTTTATATATTCTATATATGTTCTGATATACACGAAATTGTATAATAGTAATTATAATTTATGCAAAAAAATGTATTCTATTTTTAATTTTCAAATTTCCTTTTTAATTCTTTCATGTCATTACCATCAGCTAAATATCCCGAAATATCTAGTTTATTTGTTCATTCTCAGAATGCTATTAACCATAGCCATTAAATAAAGTCATTAAGTCAGTTAGTATAAATAGTCAATACACCCTTTAAAATATTCTTTTTGAATTGTGGTGGTGAACAATGTTGACGAAGTAAGTTAAAAATCAATTATTAAGTTTAAATAAATAAAGTCATACTGATGAGAGGTAAACCTCGAAACGCGTCTATGGATGATTTTAGTTTAGAATATTTTTTCATAAATTTAATTTTTTAATGTTAAAAAAAAAAAAAAACTATTTACTTTTTAAATAATTAATTTATCATTTGTAAAAAATAGCTGTATAATATTATTTTCAATCATAATTCAATAGAAATAATACACATACAAAATTCAAGTATATTCAAGTAAATAGTTATCTAGCGACTCATTAACTGTACATAAAAAGCCGAGATATGTTTTTAGGGATACGTATATTCACACGCTATTCAAGTACGGACGTATGCCGCTCTACTATGACTAGATTGAATTTTATTAGTATGGAATAGCGCCACCAGAAGTCGCACCAAGAAGTTGCATCCAAATTCGCGCTGTATAGCCGTCCATATAAATCAAACTTCTATATTATATATATTCAATAATGCAACTATTAAAGTATTGTATATTTCTTAAACTAAATTTTCCCAATAAATCTGTTTTTGTAATACTAATATGTCGCTCTCCTAATAAAAGCTTTTCACAACATTTTTGATAACTTGTCTAAAAAGTATCCACAAAAAAACTAAAATCCATCTTCTATATTACCATCCGGTCAACTACTCATTGCTATACTCCGACATTCTACATTTTGCAGCACAACAACTTATAGTAATAGTTTATATAAAATTTGTTTCGCTTTCTATTATTAAACAAAAACAAAATTACTTAACCAAAACAAATCAAGCAGCAGAAAATAATTATCGATTGCGGTGTACCTCAGCGATCTCATCTAGGTCCAACTCTTTTTCTAATATACATTAATAATTTTCCTTCTTTGCTCCAAAACGCAAATGTAGTATTATTTGCAAAGAAAATACATTAATAAATGCTAAAAAATGGTTTGAAGGGAGTTTATAAATGAATGGGATTATGTAATCACTTTAAATATGCCGCCTTTTTAAAATTGTCCATTAAAGTATTTGTTTTGACAGTTCAACTTTGACAGCTGCTAAGCAAGCAAGGTTATAAAAATGTATACAAAAGAAAAAAAAATTATTAAATCCTACTTCGTCTGAGAGTTTACAATTAATAATTATAAACATGTAAACAATGTAAACATATAAAAATATTGTTATTATTGAATCCTAAGAAAGTCAACTTTATTTACGCATTTTCACTAGAGCGACTCAAATGTACAATAGATGGTTACATAATCCCAAACATTTATAATCACCCTGTAGTAACCGACTATGTTTAAATCAGAACAAAACCGTCAGAATGTTATTTACACTTAGAAAAAGACATAAGTTAGAATTATCTACTTCTACATAATTTCTTGGTTTTAACATTAATTGTCAACTCAATTGAAATATGCACAGTAAAATTCTGTCTGGCAAAATTATAAAAAAAAAACGTTTATCTTCTCAGAAATTTAATTCGTTGTCTGTCAGTACCAGTTGTAAAAACTGCATATTACCCTGTATGTCGTTCACTCATACTTTATGAAATACTAGTATAAATTGTTTTAAAGTAATAATAATGTGAATCAGACGGTGCATTAGTAACTGAAAATACAACCAATATTTTTTCTTTGAGCATTCACTTCCAAAACAGTAGAAAAAATGCATATAACGTAATGTTATCCGCTTAGGTTCACACTTAATAAGTATGATGCTAATAGTACGAAAATCGTTTATTGAATCCCCAATAAAATACAAATGTGTTTCATTTTATAATGTAATACTGCGTACACACTTGCAACAATCTGCCGTACCCTAACACCATCGCGTAACATCGTCGCGTATCATTACTCCGCAACACAACTGCGTACCGCAACATCGCCGCGTAACATTTTCTTTGATCCGACAACAGAAAACCAACAAGCGATGGGAAGATGTTGCGTGGTGATGTTGCGCAAAGATGTTACGCGACGATGTTGCGGTACGGGAAATGTTGCAAGTGTGTATGCAGTATAAGAGATACAACAAATCTAAATAATAACAGCAGTTATTATAATCTTAGTACAGTTTGCATCAAACGCAGTGTTAATTTAATTTTAATACCATTAACTAAATTAGTTAATAATCTAATACGCACTTCTTTCCAAACACATTAAAAATTGTAAAAGTAGTTCCTGTTTTTAAAAAGAGTAATAAGAACAAATGTCTATTTCATTTTTTTAAATATTTGAAACCATTTTATTAAATCAAACTACTGAACAAAAATCTTGTAAGTAAAACAATATAAAGATTAAAAAAATAGTAAATGTACAAAAGTATGTCTGGTAGGCTTGAGTAAAACTTTCGACTGTATATCACATAATATACTGCTTCAAATTTTTTATTAGTTTTCCCAACATAACATTGTTAGTGCTTTCTTAGCAGATTATTGATTGAAAAAGTATAACATCAAAAATGTTGTATATACGCTTAAAAAAATATGGATGGTATATGTACATAGGTTTAATAAGTTGCCCGCAGATATAAACCTAAGTTATGTTAAATTTAGATCTACCATTAAAGATAATCTCATAGAAAACTGTTTTTACAAAATTAACGATTTTATAATTTTTTTAGGTATTTATTTTAATTTGTTAATTGTTGCAGAACTACACCATCTTCATTTTTTGTATTAATTTGTTTAAATTACAGCACCACACCACATTATTAAATGTAAATGTAATTTATACAGTTTTGTATTTATGATGTATGATCTGTGCAACTATTTTATTTAAAATAGAACATTAATAAACTTATCTAAGGTTTTTGTTTGCCTCGTATAGTTAAATAATTTGTAGTGTCAATTTGGGTATAACTATCCTGTTTCTAATAAATGAGACATCAACTAGCTAATAATAAATCGCATCACGAAATCTGATACAATTAATTCCCATGTTTAAACGGTACATTTATCTTTCCACAATTACCTGTGCCATCACATACACAATATTAAAATAATTACGTCACGTAATGACATAAAATTTATTACGACACAAAACACATGTAAGTAATAACGTGTTCGCGCTACGAAATTGCAATTTCGGACATGTTATTATAATACGTGAGCGTCATTTTTTAATGGGCGACTTTTTCCATTAGTGAAATTTAGGGGTGTAAGCTTTCACGCAAATTATTACAAACGCCCGCACAAACAAAATAAAATAAAGTTTTCCCTTGCGGGGCAAATAAATGTATTCGTGCATCCTCATTTAAAATTCCAGTGATTGTTTCTTGTTGCAGTATTATGCCACACATTTTTTTATTGCATCCGCTTTTCGGATAGAATTTGGTCTTATAGTTCAATTTGTATGTTTGTTCGTTGTGTATATAGTCGTTTAAAAACATTTTTAAAAGTGTTTTGTAATTTCCATAAGGAATATTGTTATTGAATCATTGAAAATGAAGTTGCAACGAAAGTTCTTCTCTTACAGTTTCTGTGCGAATATTATTTTTCAAACAAAGAGCTATTGTAAGTACATTTGACTTGTTGACGTTGAAGAAGCAAAAGGATAATTAGAATAATTCAACACTACGTTTATCGTGTCTAAGTAAAGTTCGCTTGTTATAAATTTATAATACAATATAATTGTATAGTGGTATGGGGTTACATTTAAACTTAGTTTCCTCTTTCCACGGTTTCATTCCATTCACAATAGGATACAACTTGAAAAGAGTATATATAATGCTCTGATGAGGTTCATTCGAAATAACTAGCTGATTTGCATCTATATTAAAACATTTCCAATTTTGATTTATAATACTAATAATAATAAACCGCATGTATCTTATGCTTTATATAATCTCTATAAAAAAACAGAATAATTAAAACAGAAATTATTAATGATTTATTATTACTGCTGTGCAATATCATGTAATAAAAAAGAACTAAATTATCTAAAATAATGACGAAAATTTCCTCTATGATTTAAACATGAAAGCGTTTTTATTCTCTTTTAAACTATATATAACAACCCGTTCCACAATCAAGCCCCGGTACATATCAGTGTGGTTGCATAAAAAAATGCAAAATATTGCTTAATTTTGGTGGAAATCACCGAGTTTATGGACGCGAAATGAAAAATAAAATATAAACTGTTATGAAAATGCTTTAATGAAAACGGAACAGTCTATTTTAAATAAAATTTGTCCGTGACAAACACAAAAACGTGCATTCTAATTTTATATTTAAATATTTATACAAACACAACAATAAAAAAAATTGATTAAGTTTTATTAAAAAATAAAAACATAATTTTAGTATGTTATATGTTTCCAATTGTATTTTTTATAAATCTTGATGTAGGATTTAATTCTTTTCTGCAACCCCATCATCTGTCACACACTGCTTCCATCCATTTTTTCTCCCTTGTTCCTCCCATCCAATTAACTGCCAGCAGAGACTATTGTAGTACAGATGTCCGTTTCTTGTCAACTTCTAGTGGTTTCAGCAGATTTCGCATTCCCCCGAAAACAAATGTATAGAATGGATAAAATAAACATTGAAATATTGTTCTCATTTTTAATGCTGACGACTGACTTGTAGTATATTAAATTGAATTGAGTTTTAAGTATACTCAATGATACTCCATAAAAACAAACTTGTTAATTAAAGACTTTATAGTTAGTTACGCTTTAAATCAATAGAACCTTTCTTGAAAGTGTTTACGTGACTGTGTGTGATTATATTGCATATAATTTAAAGTTGCTGTATTAAAAAAACAAATAACTGCAACTAAAACTTTAATTAATATTTAAAACATAATATTTAAATTCACATTCATGCATATTCTGTATGCAAATCTTTAAGAGTTAAAGATGTTTGAAATTGTTAACTCAAGGACAACTGTTAAATCTATATTTTTTATTATACATTCCATTGTTTTTAAATAAAATTAGTAACTATTAAAACCAATAAACTTTGTGGTTCCCCATTTAATTTCTATATGATTTTTTTATTTAACTTATGTTTTATAAGATTAGGAATTTCTAAACAGAAAAAAAGAGAAGCCTCATTGAAATGTAGTTCGTATAAAAATAAATTATAAAAAAAAATATTTGACAACTTTAATCTTAGTAAATAGGAATACATATTTAGTATTGTTAAAAAAATCTATACAAATTTCACCATAGCGATATTGTTATTAATATCATTAGATGTATTTTTTTTAATTGGTAATATTTTAGTAATTAGTAAAATAACATGTAAGTACTAAACAATTCAGTAATTTTTGTGGTTTTATAGTTTATTTTATAAAACTATATATCTGTATGCGATTAATATTTCATTCAAATATTAAATTAAAATCTTTAACTGTTAATAGATAAAAGAATTGTTGAAAACATTGCAACAATCTAATAAAAATCAAAAAAAATATTATTGATAAGATCACACGCAATTACATTTTTTATAAAATAGAAATAATCAAAATAATTTTGTTTTTAATAAAAAACTAATAAATGCATTGCATCTAACTCACTCGAGGATACGTGTTTAAAAATAAATGTTCTTAAATTAAACACTAAAAAAAATTAAATACAGATAAAATTCCAAACCAATTGCCTCAGAAACCAACAAAAATAAAATAAAAACACTTTTAAATTGTTGAAAATGTGCAAATGTTCAACTTATACCAAAAAAGCATTTCTGATTTTTCAAAATATAAGCCGTCCAATTTTTTTTAGAATAAAATAACTTTATCTCAATACCCAATATAGATTCCGATCAAAAAGTTCGACAACAAATCTTCTGAGACATGTTAATTACAAATAGAATATCTTTGAACCAACATATAAAAATGTTGAAGTAGCTCTTGTCAATTTCAAAGCATTTAATAAAGTATGACATTACAATAATTTTATTAACAAATTTTATTGTATAGGTCTTAATCAAAAGTATGTAAGTCTTGTCAAATCACAAATGTTTAAAATTTGGCTCATTTGACAAATGTGTTTCTGATTGAATTAATTGAAGGTAAGGTGGAAAAACAAGTGAAACGTGAATATTCTAAAACTTGAACCTTACCATTTCTCCAATGTAAAATTGCAGTATTATTATTCTTCGTATTTGTAATCCTTTAGATATGTTTTTGTAATGGAGAATAAAGATTATTATTATTATTTGAATTATTGTCCTTTTCTCGTTCGTCATTTTGCCTATTCTTATTCTCTTTACTCTTTATGTTTACCTTCCACCATACCCTTAATAACATCCCTCAGCAATTAATCATTTCCATCACATGGCCTATCCACCTTTTCATTCTATTTATAACTGCAATTGCTAATGATCTTTCTTCTCCAATTGTACTTAACACTTCTTCATTATTTACTTCTTTGACTACCTTATCATTTCCAATCGTTCATGTTTTGCATACGTAGTAAAACACACTTTAAACCAAAACATTTTTTGTTATTTAAAACTTTAAGTTCTGCGTTATTTACATACACACTTATAGAATTATGGAAAGTCAAAAATAATATAATAAAACACACATAAGTTTTTTTTCTTTGATTAAAACATGTATAAAAATTAATAAACCATTAATAAAAAGAGTTGATACAATTTAACTCTAAATTACAGATATAAAAGCATTTAAAATGGTTCACATAATTAAAATATACTGTAAGATGCATTAAGCAGGATTTGAAACTCATCAATTTAAATAAATAACGCGTTTATTGACTAAAGCAAGACGTGTTAGTCGACCACACGCCAGTATAAGATTAATTTAAAGAGACTAGGAAAATATAGGCAAATATGCTATTTTGGGTTGCGTTCTTATTGTCTTCTTTTAACAATTCAGTATAAAGTCAACAATCTGCAATCATGCCAGGACAGGCAAAACTGGGTTCATAAATAAACAAAGATTGTCTTCAACAACAAATCAAAATTTCGTTTATAGCAATTTGACGGGCGTTAGACAACCTAGAGGTCTAAGACAAAATTTACATTTTGTTCAACATTGCCACAATGCATTAACTCCCGGTGTGATGGTCTGGGTGCAAAATGTCCCCTTTGATAGAGTCTTGGAACCCTTTCTAATCCATTCAACCAATACCAACGCAACCTCATACTGTTAACATTAATTGTAAACTTTATACAATAAAACATTAATCGTTTACCTTGTCCATCAAGATCACCCAAATTAAACCCTGTAGCACATCTCTGGAGTATGATAGACAGAAATATAAAACATGGCGTTTAATTAAATTTAAACAATTGTATAATATCAACATATACTTACTATTTCTAATGAATTTCGGAACTGAACGTCAACTTCTTTAGGTTGGAAATTTTTTTTAAGCCTAGATGTTCAAATTTGTCAATATACATTTACAAATGTTAGAAAATATGGTGGATCGGTCTCAGATCTAAAACCGAAATTAACAGATCTACCAAACGCCGGGACGAGAGTTGAGCAACGCTGATAGAACTGGCAGCCAAAACTAAAGAATGTTTTTATATTTATATTGAACAAAGGCTGTAAAAACTACATGAAATATTAATTACGTGTTGTCCATGGTTGGTAATACTAAAGAATTTTATTATCTGCCGTTGGTATACAATTCTCTGCTATCAAATAAACACAACAATAACAAATATAAACATAACCTAGCTAAGGCAGGTTAACTAAGTGTAAAGTAAAGTATTGTGTAGTGAAAACAAAAAGATTAACTGATACTGGGTAAGTTCGTTACATTGTTTTTGACTTAAAAAAAAGCAATACAACGTTGTTTTTAAGCCCAATCTTTTTAAACACATATGTGAGATAGCTCAGTTATAAAGCCAAAGTTCAAACCCCAAAATATGATTTAATAATAACTTGCTAAGTCATTGGTCCCATAAACACCCTTCGAGCAAGTCAAAGACTTCTGGAGCGTTGTAAAATAGCTGTAAAATACACAGTAGAATAAAAAAAAAACATATCTATGAGACATGTACAAGAGTGAAAGAGAGTCAAATAAACAATAAAACTATATTAGAAACTTGATATATAAAATATATTTTTTATACAAACCCTCCGACCGCCCTATTTAGAAAATTAACACAAACTGAAATTTACTAATTGTTAAATTAAATATGACAGATATGCCGTAGGTAAATTTCATCCAATCCCAGAATATAAATCATTAATTTAAGTTAAATACTTATAATTTGTCAAAGTCAATGCAGATTAAAGTTTTGTTCAGATCCTTTTACTAATAGACGAAAAATATGTAAGACAGCGAATCTTCCAAATCAATTTAAAACTATTCCATAAGACAAGAACAATATTAATTGCCCTTATTAGAACGTTGATTTATTATCATATTAAGCTTGCCTCGAGAGGCCGCCTATAACTTTAAAATGCGGAAGGAAGATATCGTTGAGGATGTAAATTCGTCACGACAGGGAAATAATGAAAAATTTTAAAATTAAATTTTTATACCAAAAAGAATTTTTTAATGGTCTACATTTATTAATGCTTCAACGTGCATGTAATTTTCATTTATATGTGATCAGATAATTTATTTCTACAGTAAAATAGCAGACAAAGTGATACATGAATAATATATTACACAATTTTCAACTTAAGAAGTTGTGATAATTATAGAAAATTAAATAATTATAATCAGATTTTGCTCAAAGAAATATTATTACTTTAGTTAATAAAAAAATTATAACGGCAGTTACTTCCATGTTTTCTATCTTATTTCAATCCATTAAATAATTATACAAGTTATGTCCACATAGTTGAATTGTTGAAAATTATAGTGATAAAAACGAGTTCTCCTTAAATTCTCAGGAAAAGCACGATATTCAGAAGAACAATGGAATTTGGCAATGGAAGATTAAATGGCTCGTGATATTTTCGATATATTGGATACTCCTTTTATAAATTTCACGGGCGATTTTATCTTTATAGCTTTATTTATATTATACAGCTTGCATTTATTGTAATAGTTTACTATACTATGATATGTATAGATCATTTATGTTGAACGAAATATTAATACAAATATAATATATATAATTCTTATAATTTCATATTAAATGTCCTTTTACGCACAATAAAACATTAAATTTCAATTAGCTTTTAATAGCAAAGCTTAATATCCTATAATCAAAATGCGATTAACGGATCTAAATATATCATAACTTTACCCCATATCCAAAATGCTGATCTCCCAAACACGTATAAAGCTCGAGAGATCGGGATTTATACCTCGTTTGTATATAATATTGTAAATATATAGTTTATGCATGCCAAAAACAAAAGAATATTTGACGTATTGGTTTAAGAAACATTTGATTAATTCTTTGGCGGTATTTTATAAAAAGTTATAAAATCTGATTAACAATATACAGTCTGGCGAGAAAAATAAATCTAACGTATATTGTAGAATTGGTAAGCATATTTCATCTAACTTGGCATGCTGCGTTTATAAGACAGGCTGCATAGTTCGCAGCTTCGGGTATATTTCGATAAATATATCATTTTTACAGCGATCTTAGATAATGTTCATAATAAATAATTTTATGAGAAATAAAATCTGTTTCAATATATACATATATATATATATATTTTATATATACAGGTAAACAAAAAGATTTCGACCGTTAAGTAGAAGAAATTAGAAATATCGGGTTAACGGTCTAACTCTCTAAAATATTGGCATTTGATTAAATGATTATAAAGTAAATATTTATTGATTCAACTATAATTTGTTTATCAATTTCATTTCTCTATAGAACATAAAAGATCAAACTACATTGAACATTAAAATTTAGTCAAAGATAATTAATAAAAATAGCGTTAAAATATAACCAAAAATAACAAAGAACATTATTGTTTCACTTTGCACAATTCATTATTTTTTATATTTGCATTTTTTGGTAGCATTATATTTATCAACTTAAATATTCATTTGCTGACCAACGGTATATTTTCCTACATTCATAAACAACAAACATATTCTAAAGCAACGACCTTTATAATAATAGATATATCTCTCCAAATAAAGCTCCAACAAAGTTTTTCAATCAATTTTCAGAATATTCTTCAATATAACTATAAAAAAAGTAAAACTATTTTGTTACCAATTCATCATTTTTGCTGCTTTTTATAAACTTACTCAACTTATTTATCAATCTACCCATTTTCTTTCTTAATAGACAGCATAAAAATCTTTATCTTTCAATTATTTTATTAATTATTACAAGTGTATTAATTAAGTAGAAACACCAATGGTTGATGTTAAAAGCAAAATTCTATTTGCAATAAATAATATGCACACTTATGATAGAAAATAATAATTTTCTCAAATTTTAATGTTTAATATTACAATAACATCTAATTTATACCTTTATTTTACCATTTACACTAATTTAGTATTGTAAATAAAAAATAATTGCTAAGGCAAGTAATGATTGATGATAAAAAACAATATTTAATAAAGTATTTTTACTTTTGAAGTTCGGTAAAATGTGATAAAAACAATTTGTGTACAAATTAAGTTTGTTTGGTATTTCCATTAGTTTGTTGTCAGTACTTGCATATAAGGTTAATTAAAAAATTAAACAATACTATACATTTTTTTAAACAAAGAACTTATAGACGTGATACAAATAGAAAGTCAAGACAAAGCTCTTATGCTCACACGTTTCCAAAAACATTATACAGCGCGTAAGCTTTTTTTTTATTGTTCAGCGACGTAAGCATTTTTCGGAGGTCGGAGAAATTTAGAAAAAAACATAACCTAAGCAAACTTTAAATCTTGAAGATGATATTTCTGAGGAGTAGCTTCGTATAAGTACTAAGATTTAAAAAATCTCAAAGCACAATTTAGTCCAATCATTTAACTTGCAACTGGTACAAGCCCCGCTACTCAACTTTTGCAAGTAGTTATTAAAGGGTTTTTCAATAAGGACGGGTAGATGTTGAAATGGAATAAAACCAGCTGTGTGTGAGGTATTAACAAAATTCTTTTTTAATTTGAAAAGCCCATGTATGCAATTAAGTGTAGAATATGACATCGTTCAAATGCCCGCCTAGGCTTCTTACGGTGGCTCAGATCCGAGTGGTCCAACTTTCAATGACTCTTCCGCGTAGATCCGGCTGAATTTGAGCAATGGCCTGTGTTATGTTTACCTTTAAGGCATCGGTCAATTGTGGTTTATTTGCATAGACCTGCGACTTCAAGAAACCCCGCATTGTGTCGTCCGGTGTGGCACGTGGCGCCGTCCTGCTAAACCACACATGTCGTCTATGTTCAATTTGGGCCATAAGAAATAGGTTATGATCGTTCTGTAGCGCTCGCCGTTGACAGTGACCTCCTCACCAACGTCGTTTTCGAAAAAGTACGAACCAATGGCGCCGCCTGCCCAAAATGCACACCAAACGGAAACATTTTGAGGACGCATTATCACCTGGTAAACCTCGTGTGTGTTGGTGTCTTCCCATATACGTCAATTTTGCTTGTTAACAAGCCATTCATCCAAAAATGCGCCTCGTCGCTAAAGATGACTTTACCGCCAAAATTAGGGTCCTCTTCCAAATAATTCAAAGCCCGGGCAGCAAACAAAAGGCGTTGTCTAGTTTATAGTCATGAACTTTGAGCTCCTGGGTCAATTATATTTTGTACGGGTGTAAGCCTAAGTCCCGACGCAAAAATTTGCCAAATTAAAGTTCGCAAAAGTCCGAGATCTTGTGCTCGGCGAGAAATCGACTGCCTCGGGTTCTGCTGTACACTTTCACGGACCGCGGCGATGTTCTCCGCCGATCTTGCGTTCCTTGAACGTACAAGCTGATTATTTACTAAACCAGTCGTCTCAAAATTGTTTAAACTAAATTAAATAATTAAATAATGTACTATTACTAGCTCTAACAAAAGTTAAGCAACGGCTACTCCGGTCACGACTTGGAATTCCAAAAACATTAAAAAAAAATTATAAACTAATAAACTTGATAGTTTTTTATCTCTCCTTCATTCAATTCATTTTGAAAATAAAATGTAGAAACAAAAATATAAATTGTTACCTCCGTGTCAGCTACTGTCTACTGGCATGCCAGTACCTGTCGTGTGTGTTTATACATGCCTTATGATATGTCTTTTGCCGTCCCCCACCACTTTACTTGCACATTGCATGCCAAAAAATCAAATATTTTTGATTTCGTGCAATCGGCTTGCATGCCAGCTAGAGGCATGCCATTTGACAGAATACACGTGCTAGTAGCTGGCATATGCAAGTAGCTAGTATGAAATTGTGCAAGTAGCAGGAATATATATTCCATGACATTTTAGAATACTAACGTTGATTGATAAATGTACTAAAATAGGCAGTCTGGGATAAAATACCGTTCATGAGATATAGATGGCTCTGACACAAAAATTTATAATCGTTTATCTTATGTAAATTCTGTTCACAATTGCAATAACATTATAGTAAATCATGGAAATATGCATAAATAAAATGTAAATATGTATAATAAATACAAATTAAATATAAATGATTAATATTTTGACGTGTATACACCATCTACATGTTTTTATATATTTGTCAATCAATACTAGTTATAAAATTCAATATTCTTTCAATATCTCAACAACGACCAATAGTACATAAAAAAGTAATATTTTAACCTAAATTGTAGAGCGTGAAAAAAAACACAAAATTATATGATCGCAATTTTTGTATTACGTTTTCAAGATAGCAAAAAAAGAAATCTTGGTCGACAACTTAAGATGAAGTATTTCTAACCCCTAATACACAATATAAAAAAAAACTACTTATGTACATGTTGATGACTAACATCAATATCTGTAAGTTGCATATTTAGTTAGTTATATATTTTCTATTATTTTATTTTAGCTTAACATGTCCTTACGTAACGTAACTAGTCTATAATAATTCAATTTCTCATTAAAAAAATACAAAACTATCAATAATACGCATATCAAAACCAAATATGCATTTTTAATTTTTTTCAGAAACTATAATAACATAACAATACATTTTTTTATTTAATTTTCATAATATTGAAACACGGCATACATTTTTATATTTATGCTAAGGAAAAATAATCCACTTTATACTTGCTTGTATAAAAATGTCTATTGTATTGCTAAAAACTAGCAGTATTTCGCATTTTCTCTTCTGAATTTAGAAAAGAGCCGGAAAAGGTTGTGAGAACTTTATTGGTGTTGTTTATTTATGCGGCGCAATCGATGAAAGCACAAGAATGCTTTCAGGAATTTATAAATACTTTTTAATGCCGTTGTATACGACCCGTTCCTCTTTAAACTAATTAATCTTTATTGGCAGAAAAGCCTGTCTGGTGGAATCCGCAGTCACATCGGATTAACTTCATTCTTGATTTTATTTTTAATTGAAACCACCCCACCACCAAAGCATCCAAAATACAAATAAGATATCTTTACTCCAAATGTACAAAGTTTATTTTTATTGTTAATAAATTTAGTATGAGCTCGCATAATATAATAATGGATTTTGAATGAAAAATATACACTAATATTTTAACAAAACAAATTAAAATCATTATAAGATAATAAATCATTTACTTTTCTAATCAAGAAATTCATTTAATTTAAATTATTTTTATACGTTAATTAAATCAATTAATACTGTTAAGATTTATGTAAATGTCCCTACACCCTAGCCAAAAATTGGAATATTTTATCATTGTCGTTAAGCCCTTACGCTATCTGTAAATGTAGCAATATGTAATAGGGCCACGTTTTATTCGCCTGAAAGAAGAGAAAGAGTTGGAGAGTAAGTCGGAAAGAAATGAAAAATCCCATTTAATACTAAATCGTAAAAGAAAGGAAAGTCCCAACACCTTTTACGAGTTAATTCCTGGATCGCCTAATTACATTAATCACACTCTAGGTAACCTTAGAGTAATGAATGAAATTGCGGACTCTCTTATTTATGGTTAAACAATATCAATCAGAATCTTTTTACAAATCATTAAAATTAATTAGTATCTAAATAATAGTTATAGCAAAACCAATTAATTGACATTAATTGATATAAACTTCAAATGTGTCATATTTATTATGATGTTATGATTTGACAAGTGAATTAATTATAACATATTACGTTTTATAAGACAAATTTTATTGCGTTTGTCATTTAAAAGCATCGGTTTCGTTCTAACTGATACTAAAACCTTCTGGAATTATAATAATTTAGTGTTAGTATAACTAACAAGAATTTAAAACCAGCTTATAATATATATATATATATATATATATATAAACATGTATGAAACAACATGTGAGCTTTAGCTTTCAAAAACATTTAATTTTAATTTAAACAAATTAAATTCAGTTTTATGAAATTTTGTCAATTGTGCAAGTTTATTTTGATGTTTGAATATAAACTAAAAAAGCAAAAACGGGTTACAATTTTTAACTTCCTTTTATGAAGAAAGTAAAACAAAATGAGTATAACATCTATTTATCCCATTATTATTATTTTAGTAATTCTAGTTTTATAATTAGTAAAATTAGATATAGTTTAAGCTAAAGTGTTTGTTAAGAATGGTTGCTTTAAAGTAACTTAAGCAAAATTCTGTGACAAAATGTAGTTTGATTCTATTTAAATGTTAAAAAATAATCTTTATTATCTCACAAAGTAAATATAATATTTCTTCTCGTAGAATGTAGAACAGTTCAATTCCAGAAACATCACAGTTTTAGGATGTTGAGTCGTCGCCATTGTTTTGGAATAAAATTATAACCATCTTGTAAAATTGTGTGTTTGCAAAAATCTCAGCATTTTACTATAATTTTTTTATTGCCGTGTTGATTTTAAGCAATCATAAATTTTTCATAAAAAAACATAATATTTGTATACACCAGCCTTAAGAGAATGCCCAATGTACTCATTTTAATCCAATGACGTGGGTGTAAAATTATACAAAACAATTATTGACAATTCTATCTATAATAGGTTTAAAATTGTCCATTTTTGTCCCAAAAATTGACAAGTAAATAAACTTTCCGAAAGAAAAACAAATTGTTTTTTTATTGGTTTCTTTTAATTCATTTTTTAAAATTTAACAACTACTTCCAGTTTTGTTATTTAAATGCACGCACTCAAAAATATGATTTTGTGCATTTTTAAAGTATTTGTTACAAATATACAAATATTATCGATATAGGAAGAGAATGTGTCCTCATATTTTTCTAAATAACTATAGTAATTAATTGAAGTTTTTAGCATTTGAAAACTATCATGTTTGCTCAAAATTCCAAAACTAAAAACAATTAAGAATCAATAAAATATGTCAAAGATTTTAAAAATAGTAAAAACCAAAACTAGCTGCGACTTCAGTGTCGAATTTGTCAAATTATTAAAAAAAAAAACTTGCCTATTGTGAGTAAAATTATGACATAAAATTAATATAACAAAATTTCCACCGTATTTGTTTAATTTTACCTCCGCGTTATTTCTAAAGTTTATATAAAAAAATAAAAATTTTCCAGTTATGGTGAAATAAATTACAGCAACATTTGCAAACACAACACAACACGACACATTTTTTAAAAATAATTATACATCCAAAATAAAAGCAACGGCCCAACATTCTAAAACTGTAAATCTTCTAGGATTGAATTGTTCTTTAATCTGGTATTTTACTCTTAACACAATATATTATTTCTTGACCATCCTGTGTATATAACAACATTTTGATTGTGTCCTAGCTGTTAAATTAATCCTAGGTATAATCCGTTCTGGCCAGGTGTTATCCAAGTGTTACTGTTTAGGCATATTCATTTTTATTATTAAATAACTATCTACTACTACTACTACTACTACTACTACTACTACTACTACTACTAAAAAAAAAAAAAACTTATACTTTAATATAAAAATCTCTCTTCAACACAAAATCTGCCAGACTTAAAAAAATTGAAAAGATAACCAATTATGGAATCACAATAAAAAATCATGATTAATAAAATTGCTTTACTTAAACTATTAGCAACTCTCCAATTATAGGTAAAAAACTGAACTTAAACTTTAGCAGCTTTCCATGCAAAATGCAAGTAATGGCCGCTGATGAAACTTAAAACATTAGAAAATGTCAGTTTATGCAGTATATTGTGCCATAGTCACTTTCTAAAAAACAAATCGCAACTATTTTCAAAAAGTATGATAAACATCCTTTTAATTGTACAAGAAGTGACACTTCTAAAACCGGTTACTTCAACAATTCAATCAGATTGAAAATTCACAAACTTTATATAAAATTTTTGTAAATTGTAGTAGTTGCTCTTTATTTGTATTCACGCAAAATTGTTTTATTCCTGGATTTTCGATTTATAAATATAATAAATAGCACCTACATGATATTTAACATGCCATTAAAATTCAGAACTATTTTTATGTTATTATGACATATTAAGTAATTCGTAAATATCACATTTTAAATTTAAAAAAAATCGTTATATTTTTAATTCAAATTCAACTACATCAGCATTGTAAACCTAACTACAATCAACCTAGGACTATGTATACAGAGTGTACTACTTAAAATTCCTTCAATGTTTGTTTTTAATTTACATAAAATATTTAAAATTAATAAACGCTAATTTATTTAAGCTTTCAAATAAGTTTAAAAAAAAATATGTTTTTAACAAAACTCCTTTTATTAAAGTTCATATATAATAGTTTTTTTTTTGTATAATACATAAGCAACATAATTTAAAAATATTTTACTGCTGAATTATTTAATTAATTGTATAGTGACACTAGCTTGATTAGAATAGTGCAAGCTTGCTCAACACTGAGCAATGGTTGCATATATTGGCTAAATAGGCCAACATCAGACGGTATTTGAACTCTTGTCGTCAGCAGCTAAAAACTGTGTAGGGACGGGTACCATCAGGTTAGTACCCTGGTCTACTCAGTTAATTATTACAACAAAAATTAAAGCAATAAGGCTATTGCTTTAATTTTCGATGGCCGATGCGATGGTGGTCAGCAGAGGATATAATTTCAGAACCCATGTGATAACAACATAGACTATTGATACGGTTAAATTAACAAAACAAGGCCTCACCACTAACCAAATTAATCAACCAAACATTGTCATTGACTCAGCCACAAATGCTTAAAAGATAATTTCTCTAATATTTGCGGTTTAAAAAAAATTAAATAATCTTCATCAAATCTTGAAAATAAATTAAATTATCTTCATCAATATCTTGAAAATAGGAAACCCCGTATCCTTTTTTTTTGACAGAAACCAAAGTATAAACATCCAGATCGCTTAAATCTAGTAGATTCGGATTATCATCTTAAACATTCATTTGCTGACCAACAAACAACAAGCACATTCTAGATTGGCGACGTACAAAACTCAAAGCATTGGTTATACTAGCATATTTCTTAAACTAAATACGACTATTTTTGTAATTGACCAGCATCCAAATAAAGCAACTCCCTAATTTTTTTGGTGACCTTTCTGAAAGTATTGACAAGCTTTTTCAAGGTAATCATAGAAAAACTAAAATAATTTTGAAAAAAAATTTTAAGGCACATAATATGGTTAAGTAACTCAACTTCTAAAACACTATCCAGACAACAAGCTATGATTTTTACTGCTTCTCATTATCTTGCCCAACTTATTCAGCAACTCACATATTTTCCTCGTGATGAACTTCTTATAAACCAAGATTATTAAATTTGCATCTTTCAACTATTCCAGAGATTACAACAACTAATGATGAGAAGCTGCTTTAAAAAATTCTGATCATTCACTTGTTACTTCTGTTGTTAAAACTTCTATTTCTATTACTACAAAACCTAAACAAGGCAAACATAGTAAAAATAAAATTTAAACAATAAATTCATTGCAAGGTAGTACAAAATCATTAATGTGTCTTCTTCAAAATGATAGAAACAATCTAGTTACTAATTTACAACAGATATGTTTGCAAACCAATTTGCATCTAACTCTACTATTATAAATCTTTCTATTGCTGTACATACAATAGAAAAATTGTTAATTTTCCATTGATCCAATTCATTTTAGGCACAAGGTTGTCAAAAGATATCTTCTTAAATTAAATACTAGAAAGGCATCAGGTATAGATTAAATTCAACCTATTATTCTTAAAGCATTTGCAAATAAATTAGCTCCCATTTTGAACAAAATATTTGCCTTATCATACAAAAATAAAACATTCCCAAATTGTTAGAAAATTGCAAATGTTCCAACCTATTCTTAAAAAGGAAAACAAGTCTGATTCTTCAAATTATAGACCAATTGCATGATTGTCCAATCGGTCAAAAATATTTAAAAAACATATTAATTTACACATTGTCAAGTTCTTAGAACAAAATATCATCTCAAATACTCAATATGAAGTTAGACAACAGATTTTCTAACTTATGTAAGTCACAAATAAGTCTACTTCTTAGATAGAAAATCTTGCAGTAGCTCTAGACATTTCTAAAACGTTTGATAGGGTATGGTATCCTAATCTTGTCAACAAACTTCATTGTATAGGTCTTGATAAAAAAACTGTAAAATTCATCAACAGTTTTCTGGACAAAAGAAAAATTATAGTTAGAATTGATGGTTTTAACTCTGACCCCAAAATCATAAATGCTGGTGTACCTCAAGGTTCTGCTCTTTCTCCAACTTTGTTTTTGATTTACATTAATAAAATAACTGAGAATCTTATTCATAGTTTTGCAGATGAGCACCGTTCCTACTTTCCATAGACCATATCAACAAATATGGCACAATTTCTAGGTAAGAATCTGTAGCATCCATAAACAAAAACCCCAAAACAACATCTGAATGAGGCACTGTCAACATAGTCAATTTTAACTCTAAAAAAACTCAACTTTTTACTGTTTCAAAATCCAAATTTGATCATCAGTATCAAATATTAAACTAAACAACAAATCCATATCTAAATCTTCAATTTGCCTTCGAAGTGTTACAACTTCACAAAATTGTCTCTGGAACAACCATGTTGTTGACATAGCTTCGAAAGTGTTTAGAAAAATAGAATCAAAAATTACCGAATTAGTGCCATCAAGTGCGATAATTTTGTTAAACGGAAAACCGCTATTACTAAACACAAACTGTTTAATAGTTACTGTGATTTTAAGTAAATTGTCTTTTCAACCAGTGAGATGCTAGGCACACTGATGATGAGTGCATACCCTGAATCAGTAGTGTACATGTGAGACTAGGAGTGAAGAGGCAATTTACATAAAATACATCGTTTATTAAATTGAAAAAATATTATTAGTACTCTTTTATTATTTTTAGTTTCAGTCTATGTCATATTGTTATATCTGGACAACAGTTAAGTAGTCTGCTCAGTTCAAAACAAATTTTTAATATACAAGATGTTTAATTAAAAAATAAAAAACGAAGTTACATAAAACCAAAAGTTATTATTATTATAACTGTTTTACAGTATCTATTTAAAATTATTTGCAAAATGTCCACAACAGTTTTCTTTCTATAATTTGTATTAAAAGAAGCAAGTTATTTTCAAAATACCTAACAACCTGTTTTTAAGAATAAATAAAAACTTTTTTATTTATAAATTAATTCTATATGAAAAGAATTATTTCTTAACATTTCTAAAATCAAAAAGTATTTCTGTAAAGCAATCATCTACTTTGTATGCAAAAATTTATCTGTCAGGATGTAGAAAGTTGAAATATATATTGTAGTTTCTAAAAATCATTGAAAATTTTGAGAGTTTTAAATAGCACATCCTGCATTTTTTTTTTAATTTATTGATTGAAATTTAATTAATAATGCACACATTATTTAAGAGACAATACATTTAAGCATATAGAATTAAAAAAAACTTGGTTTAAGACTTCTAATATATAAATAAATAAATGTGACAAATTGTAGCATGTATGTATACATGCTAAAATAGATATAGCTTAGAGAGACTATAATACACATAATAATTATATTGTTATCAATTACTTTAACAGTCTCCTTGATGATGCATCACATTAATACAACCATTTAGCTAATAATTATGTACGCTAATTAGAGGTTAGCGGCTTAACATGTACTTGTCAAATCACAGATTTTGTGTAAACATGATCAACCATTGAAATAAATTATAATCGATTGTTATATCTACATAATATATAAATATTTAATTGCAAACTGTACAGTAGTCTAAAGCTAATTAGAACATATCATAAACCGGCTTGATTGACGCTCATATTATCGATATAAATCATAATAATGTATAATATATGGCCACTCTCAGCTTAATAGTTTTAACAATGTTTATATCAAACTAGCAAAATGTTATAATATAATCCCATTAAAGAAACACAATTCATAAGTAGGCGTTGCCAAGGTAGGAGAGTAGAATATAAGCTCATATTTTGTTATCTAGATATTTAAACAATAAACAACAGACAATTCTTTCCATTAAAAAAAAACTAAGATTTTTCAATAATAAAAATATAAATTTTATTTTTTCACGATATGAAACTTGAATATTCCTCATTTTTTACTGTAAATTTAGTTTATGTTTATTTAATAATAGATGTTTTGCAAAATTTGATTTACCTAAATATTTGTATTTAAAATCCTGAATTTGTTCATTATACTTAATATTTGGTTTGCCCAATATATACTACATTGCAGTTATAACAAATTTATATATATACAACTTTTATTCCAAAAAATATAAACGTTTAAAAATAAATATAATTTATAAAAACTACTGCAAATTTGTAAGTTTTATTTGACTATTATAATAATTAGAAAACGAGTTAACAATAAAAATGTTTATGTTTATGGTAATTATATGAAGTAAATTTTTAGATACTCACAAGTTTTATGCTCTTAAATAATACTTTAGTAATGTCACATAGCAATTCTACATTTCATTCATATTATAATAGGATAAAAAATTCTTACATAAAAACAGTCGTTATCAATCATATTGCAGACCTTATCTATCACTGGAATATACCACAGAGATTTTCATTTCATATTTTCGGCAGCTATTGACACATTCCGCGGCTGAGGTTTTTTTCCAGTCGAGACGTAGGATCTTACCTACGAAATTCTGAAATCTCCTCAAACTTCCATTAATCATTCCCATTTTACGTAAAATATTCTTATAATAAAAAAGGTTTTCTCATTCTATAACCAATAATATTTTATTATTGAATCGAAATTGATATGCTGCATTCCAGCATTAACATGTTATTTATATAAATTATAATATTTGTATAGTTTTGCATAACTGATTTGGTATATTAAAATAAAAACGGTTAATGTATTAAATATTAGCATAAATTTTATTAATTCCATTAGATTTCACATTTAGTATCAATCTGCGCTGCTTTATTTACATAATTTAATAATTGCTATACCGTTTTAAAGATACAATCCACTTTTGGTAGTCGATTCCAATAACAAATAAAACGTGATGAAATATACTACGAAAATGTCTAACGGCTAACGGTTTCAAAAGCTGTCAAAATATATAGTTAATTGAATGTATAAATTATCAAAGTAGAGTTGATATTGCTTAGTGAAAAGGTGCAGATATAAATATCAAATATCCTGAATTAGTGACGGTCTTTTTCACAGAAGAAACTTTTTAATCTTATAGGGTTCTATAGATAAACCTCACATCAAAGTTGATGAATGTTCCGTATCCATGATTGAACTTCCTGAGATAAAATTTTGAAGGGGAGTCGATATATTTCAATTTACATCTGGAAATCAATGTCCTGTATTCAGTATAAAGACCCATAGACAAATGAAATGAATGAAAATGTAATTCTTTATTTGCGTTATTTATTATGCAAAATTATTAATTAAATACCAAAATGTTAAGTAAAATATCCTTCTATCCAGCTATGCATATTATGTAGGTATAAATTAAAATAAATTCATTGTGAAATACTAATTTCATATTTGATAATAATTTATAATGCAATATATTAATTATTAATACCATAATCAATTTTGTTATAAATAAAATCATTATCAGTCTGCATGATAGTAACACAATGTTTGTAATAACAATGGATATTTCATAATTGTATTCATCAAGTATTTACTATCCGCCACATATTGTATTTCAAAGCAGTTTGTGATAGTAACCGATGAGTTTGTTGGATGTTATTCATGCAATATATAGATAGGGACAGAATTCCTATAGTATAGTTCTATATAGTATTTTAGAAAGAATTGCAAATAAAATACAAAATATAGCCGGAAAAAAACCAAACGTGATTGAGATTGATTGAACTATTTGTTCGCCACTTTACCACTAAAAATGCAATTTAAACCCAATGGGAACCTGTACATAAATTGTCAATCATTGCAAACGTTCCATTTCCAATAATGTCTCGTTAAAATAATTGCGTTGGCTCTTAATATCTACAAAGAAACAAATATAGTAATAGTTAAATGATGATATAAAAAATGTATCGGTTTCTCATAAAAATATATATTTGGATATGGGAATTGTATCCGGGATCCATATTTCGTAGCGACATTCGAATATATCAAGTCTAATGGCTTTATAATGTATACTCTGTTCTCAAATCGCACCCTTTCTCATTCTTTCACGGCTCTTTTTATATGGAACTTCCTTATCCATGAGGCCCTAAAGCCGATCTGTTTTCTCTCTTTCAACTACGATTTTATATTAGCCCTGTGGCAGATTTATAATATTCCGGAAGATTTTCATTTCGCTATAATGTATTTTAGATATTTTTGATGATCGATCTCACAAAAACTCTAGAAACAGAAGCACCATTTTATTATCCTCAATAGAAAAACCAAATAATTTTTTCGTAACTTAATTTGCAAAATATATAATTTTGTGAGTACTTTTATTAACATTTAAGTAAAAATAATAATGTAGTCTCTAGTAACTTTATAGGCAATAAGTCTCAATATACTCAACACAAATGTTTGTAGTAAAAAATATAACAAATTCAATAGAAATAGAAAGAACAATTTACAGTATATAAATAAATCTTTTTTAATATTTATCTACACTGTGTCCTGTATAACTTGACAAACCAAATTTAATAATAATAATAATAATAGGTATTTATTTAGCATAATTGCTACACATACACATTCATATTAAAATACACAAAAGTAATTACATATACTAATATTAATCAAAGAAGTAAAAAAATAATAAATACAGAACTATCTAAATCTAACAATATAAAAAATAACATTACATTTCTTCTAAATTAGCAGTAGTTTCAACAGTCAAAAATTGCAAATACTTTCGCTTAAAAATTCCTACAGATTTAGAATTTTTTATTTTTTCGGGAATCTTGTTAAACATCTTAAGTCCATCTACAAATATGGATTTTTGATTTGCGACTTTAAATACAAAATTAGGCCTAAAGAAGTTATTTGTCCGAGTCGGGTAATTATGAAATTCACTATTCAATGACAAGTTAAAGTAATCTGGAAAAAGTCCATTTTTTATTTTAAAAATAAATATACATGTTTGTAGGTTTATATGATCGTTTATTGATATCCACTTTAGGGTTGACAGCATTACTTTAATCGGTGTGTATCTATTACATTTTAAGATTGACCTCACAGCTTTATTTTGTAAAATTTGTAATCTGTTTTTTTGCTGTTCATTTAGCATATACAATATTTTTTCTAAAAACATGATGTGTCTTGTCCTAAAATCAACTCCTCCATGCCACCAGTAGACGGGTCAAGAGACAACTTAAAATTTCACATAAAAACACCTGTAACAGTGCTGTAATCGCAAAAAATATATTTTCTACAATTTTCAAAAAAATATTATTTTGTTTAAAGGTGCCCCTAGACGATCAATATTATCATCAATAATATTGAAAAATTTATTGTACAATACATTGCTAGGATTACTTACACGTTGCAATATAATTGCGCAAAGTCTTAGTTAGCTACTGAACCTTTTGCAGGCAACATGTGGAATAAAAATAAAGCTGTAAGATTATTGCTTTAGTTATAGCTTTAAAAGATTAAAAATCAAAATTTTTCTGATTGACTCAATATATTGTGCAATCTTTCAATATGATCTACATACGATCAATATTATTGTACAATATCAATTATTATTATCTATAATATTGAACGTCTAGGAGCCGCTTTAGGTAAATACTCTCGCTTCTCACCATCGGGGTATGTGTTTTAAGTGAGTGCTTTTTTTCAGTGAGTCTCCTTGCCTTTTACTATTAGAGTGCCTGATTTTAGTGAATTCTTTTGCCTTTCACTGGATTCTGAATTAAGAGTTAGAAAGTTCACCAAAATTTATCGGTTTCACATCCGCTACATGTTAGACTGCCCCCAATACCAATCGTTGTGCATGTGTGTTCTTAGTTGGTAGTGTCCTGTCAATATTCCTGTCATAATTTGCAAGTTCTTTCTGGACAGTCGTAAGTGTAATTGGCTGTCTTAATGTTACCTACTTTGCTGGATTGTCCTTTCACTCAGAGCAGCTTGATGTTATACCATCATATGCTATTAAAGTAAAGGCATTCAAAATTTCAATGTGATTTTAGGCTTGTTTAAAGCAATTAGAGCCGCTCTACTATCCGTTAGAATTTAAACATTCTTGCCAGATATTTTGCGCTTCACTATTTCCATAGTCCATAGCCCCATATGTTATCCAAGTTCTGCAAGAAAGATAGTCGTGTACATTCCTAATGGTAAAGATATTTTAAAGTCCAAGTCTTGTAAGGAAATTTTTGCTCCACAACCTTTTCTAGTTTTAAAGCCATCAGTGTAAATTCTAATCAAACCATTGACCTCATGATGCTCCTATTATTTATGTGTGCACACGTTATAGAATCTTTAAAACACAAAAAAGGTGACATGTTATCTCCGCATCCTCCAAAAGACTAAGTGTTTGTTAGCCCTCCTTGCGTTGTGCCAAAGTCTAGCTGCAATTAGAGGCAAAACTGCCATTGGCACCATCCCCTCAACGTAAATGTCAAGAAGCGGCTAACATTCTCACTATTGGAGAGCATTTTTTTAATTTAAAGTACTCTCAATACGAATAATTGCTAACTGGTACTTTTCTTTTTGGACGCTCGTAAATTATGAGCCAAAAGCCAGTACTGATAATTGATTATTTTTTCCAGAAACAGTAGCTCTATGTAATGTTTTTTAGCTGTATATTTCCATCAATAGAAAACAGATCATACTCTTTCAGAAAAACGCTCATCATACAAATTGACAGCATCGCCCAAATTTCTTACACCACTCCTGATTGGGAAAAGAAAGATGATTATGATTGAATCGTATCTAAGCACGGACAATAGAGAGACGCCCGAAACAAACTAATTACAAAAATCTAGTTTTTTGTGATTACAAATCCATCTAACACAAATAAAAAAATGTTTAAAAAAAAACGAGTGTTTTTTCGTAGAACTCAAATCTGTAATAAAAAATAGAAGTTTCTATTTGAAATTTTAAAGCTACCATCCGTGTAGGGGAGAGCTGAATTTAGAACATAAAAATGTTTTATATTTTTTGTCTAAAAAAATTTGTTCGTACAATGCGTATTTCAAGTATCAAGTAATTTTGAATCACCAGGTTAAAAGGGGTCCGGTATAATTATTCTAAAGCAAGAAGTTCTCGTATTCTTGAAGTATCCAATGTCCGGACCAACGGTAACAGATTTAGACAACCAACAAACCTGAGAATATGGAATTGAAACCAATAGCTATAAACCATCAATGGCTTATCTTGATCTTCAAAGTTATAATATTGTATAAAAAAATGGCTTATAGGCAAAAAATTAGAGCCATTTTACCCACATTGTATAAATAATGCACCTTAATGTCAGTCATTGTGCAATCAAAAATGATCTATCATGCTAGTTGATTATACAAACAAAAACAAAATTAAATGATTAAACCTATATATAAATATAGTTTTTTTAATAGTTTATAGTAAAGGTTCTTCAAAAAACCGGATATAATTTCGTTAATTCGATTCTTCTACAATATGAAACACGGCACATTAAAAAGCTTTTCAATTAGATGTGAAAGATAGTAACCATTTTAAAACAGGCAATTAGAAAGAGTTTCATTTCAGATCCGTGAACTGAGTCTAATTAATACAAAGTCAAGTCCTCCGTGGATACTACTCACGTAGTACTGATCCGCGGGTCGGCAAACCGTCTTCCAAGATCAAACAAGCTTATGATACAAGGGCAATTCCATTTCAAACGGACCAGAGCTAGAGGGGGGTGCGTTGAGAAACTTGCTTATGTATTTTTTTTTAGTTTTTATAACTTATTAGTAGTCTTTTGATCGATATATGAGAGTATGAAACCTATAAAAAAAAATTCTACGATTTTTTAAAGTTTTTTTGACGTTTTTTAACTTAATCACATTTTTTGTTTAAAAACCGCAATTTTAACTCAAAAAAATAAATTTACTAATGAAATCAATCAAAAAAGTCAAAAAACGTCAAAAATACTTAAAGAAATCGTAGAAGTTTTTTTTATGGGTTTTATACCCTCATATACCAATCAAAGGACTACTAATAAGTTATAGAAACTAAAAAAATACATAAGCAAGTTTCCCCCCCCTAGCTCTGGTCCGTTTGAAATGGAATTGCCCACAATATAACTGACAAAACAAAGCAATAACTTTATTAAAATTGAAGGCAATTGCAAACAAAGAATTTAATTCAGTTCATCCGTCATCTTGACCATACAAAATCCATTTTCTTCTTTTTAGATAAAAACTCTGGTCCCATTAATCAACAATAAAAACCCACAGTAATCTCATGTTTGATTCTAGGTGACAAAATTATATTTATAATTTTATCAAAATATTTAAACAATACAAGTAAATTTTAACTTTATAAAAAAAAATTATAATTATTACAAAAATTCATAATAAATTGGTTGCTTCATTTAATACAATAATTTTATACTTTTCAAATTTCAAATTATTATTAAGTTTTAGTACATACATACATACACATAAAAATCAACCTGTATACAAAAGCTGCAGATACAACTACTGCAATTAAAAGTAGACATATTACTAAAAAAATATTAAATTATTTTTATTGCAGATTTTTAATACAAACTTTTTTATATGTACTTACTAAATATTTTTCAAATAAATATTAAAAATACTACACATCTTGGTCTAATAACCTAGCATAGATTAATAGATTTATTAAAACATTTGAAAAAACTTGCGAAGATACATGTATACAAATATTCATGTCAAATATTAAATGATAATAAAACATAATGACACAAAACTGTATAATAATAATAAACATATACACATTGAAATAACACAGTACACAGAAAGAACAGTCCAGTCAATAATTTAATATTTTGATTTTTGTCTTAACTAGAATTAAATTTAGGAACACTTTGCGTCGTCTTAATCAAGTAGATTCTGATTATCTTAACCATTCATTTGCTAGCAACTAAGTGTGTGCGCCTACATCCATAATCAACAAGCATATTTCAGATTGACCATTTTCAAAATTCAAGTTATAAGTTAAATCTTACTCAACTTATTGAAGAACTAATATTATTAGATCTATATGTGACAATTATTCCAGTGATTGCTAATCACTGCTTTAGAAAAGTCGATCTCGTATTACTGTAGTTAACTTTCTTTTCCCGTTACTACCATACTAAAACCTCGACTCAAATTACATCAATTCATTTTATTATTCTAAAATAAACATTGCAAAAAAAATTTAAGCGTTTTTTATACTCAATAATTTATTTCTATTATCTAGTTAATCAAGCACTTTAGTTTTTAATTTATTATTGCTTGCAAAAGGTCGACAGATACTTACGGGACAGACTATCTAATAACCACAAAAATAAAAATTTATTTTATTTCTGTGCAGCATGATATATAAAAATTAATATATACTTACAAAAACGCCTTCATTGTTATAGCAGATTATATTAAATCGTTTCGATAACACAATATAAAAATAAAAAAAAAATATAGGAATAAAAGTGCAATCATCCATTAACACGAAATCGGGGAAATAAAGCAGTAATGCCGACGTTAAAAAAGAAAATCGTTTCTCTTTTCACTCGCAATAATTTTTTTCTCTCATATAAAACGAACGCCGATTATTATTAGCCATATATCTGTAGGTGCCAGCTAGAAATAAATTCCCGGAGCTGTGTTTTCGATGATACCAAACGTTATATAAAAGTGCAAAAGCCTTTATTCGACAGTTTAATTGCTTTCTCTTCACGCTTGATTTCGACAGTCGTCTATTTTTATATATTAATTATATGATAATTAAAAATTTATTAACAATTTATGTCATCAGGTATTAAAAAGAATACATTTAATTTGTTAGTTATTTTTTAACCTATTTCAATTATTATTATTGCTACATGCTTGTTAACAAAATTTGTTTAAATATTTAAAGTATACATGCACAATTTTTATAAATATAATTAATAATAGTACTTACATTAATAAAAATCTAACACATCTTATATTTATTTAATTTCAGTTCCGTTTTTATAAATAAAACAAAAACTAGTACGCTCCTGTAAACGCCATCAGTCATTCAGCTCGCCTAGCGCTTTTAGCAAATAAGGTCTTTCTGACCCAACCTATAAATAATCCTTTACAAATCGACAGTAAACGCACTTTGTACCACATCTCTTCTTTTGTAGTAAAAATCATGATATCAAACGTACTCAGAGTCAACACTTCTTATGAAAGTGCTCGTCTAGTACGCATAAATGTATATAAAAAGGTATTAATTTGGAAGCAAAGACTTGATAAATCCCGTGAAAATACAAAACTATTTTCAATATAAAAGCAACATGTGCACATTTCATGAAGGGATGTCCAATCGATATTCGATTTGATAGAATTTCTTAAGAAGTATGTGCAAACTGCTTTCAGACGATGAAATAATTTCAAGAAAAAATGTGTGTGCTATAAATCAAGAAACTCCAAATTAAAATATTTCAAATAAATCAAACATAATATGATAAAAAAAATTCAAAGCAATACATACTCTCCAATTAAAAGTTATATTGCTTACATTTTTAATACAACGGTGATAAATGCAAAAGTCTATCTATATATTTCAGATTCAATTCCGGTTGAGGTAGATACTCCGTGCTTATTAAAGTTCGGTAGATTGGAAATGAAAGCGCCTAGCAATTACATTCTGTAATTAAAATATTATTCTCACTAGTTGAAGTTCTGCTTAACTTAATTAAATAGGATAATATTAATGTACATTTAATTAAAACAGATAGATTCAATTATAGATAGAAATTTTTTATATAATGTAACCAATTAAAAAAAAAACTATGTAAAACTGTAAAAGTGATAATCAGCGATAAAAATAAAAACAATCAACAAGTGAGCTCCGACGTCACTGTTGTTACTGGTCAAGTAATATGTTTGAATATTTAATTGTTTGGAAGATCTGATATTTATCATATGATTTGAACAAAATAAATAGTTAAAATATAAAATACATTTTTGAAAAATATACAGTTATGTAAATAAGTTTAGAAAACATAAGAATATATCCAAGTAATAAAAACTGTGCTCCGGAAAGTAGTCCAAAAGCATGTTCAATTATTTAAAGCCTATTAATGCTATTTTAAAAACAAACAGTATGTTATTGCAATATTTAAAACAACAAAAACTGATTATCTTGCAAGAAGTAAATTCAAAACAGATTTAAGAGAAAACTGTGCTGTATTTACAATCAAATCTGACGTGTTGTTATTATTTAGAAAAAATAATCACAACGACATTATGAAGATTATCAAGGTAGACTCTTTAATAGTATATTGTACAACTAGCACTTAATAATACCCATTTCCCACCAGTATAAACATCGTTGCACAAGACTTTGGTAAGTTTGTTATAGGAGTGCAAAATAGACATCACGGGCATGTTGTACACAATAGTTTTTCTACAACTACATTAAATAAAAAAAAATTAACAAATTAAGAAAAAGTTGTGTTGGTTGTTTTTTATGACTAAAATTCTTATAATCTATACAAATAGAATTAAAGTATTTATTAAATGATATAATATATTTTACAGATGATCTGTCACTTTTTTATGTACCCGTGCGAAATGTTCACATTTCACACGCAATAGACATATTGCAGTAAGAAGTAAACAAATTTTTTTTTAGTTGTACATGCAATATATTTATTGAAATGCAATTTCCAAGAATCCTAATGGCAATTTAATAGCAGTTGCTAAGTTTAATAATTCATATGTTAAATAGATTTTTTAGATGATTTCAATTTTATTATACCTACTAATTTCAAAACTCTTATAAAAAGTTATTAGCTCAATCTTAAACAATTGTGATTTAAAATTATAAAAACATCTGTCTATTATTTCTTGTAATAAACACCATCCATCTAAGTGATTCAACTTTAGATAAATCATTTAATTTGAAGTGCAATCATTATAGATTAACATATATACATATCTGTCATATATCGACAGATATATACGAGTAGAATGATATTGCATATTTTGTTATAGATTTGTATGTAATAAAAAAACGCGTGGCCAATCTCGACACGTCCGTTAGACAAGATCCGTCATTTCATGGTCCAAAAATTCGCCATTAGTTATATGTTAACGCTCAAGATCTGATCGGACCTCATCAATTATAAAACAAATTCAAAATTATTATTATAGGAGCTATATAATTAGTTTTGGGCAATCTATATCATATAATATAAAAACTGTCATTTGTTCTCAGCAAAAACAAAAATTAAAGTATTTAATTTGTTTGCTAATTTGTTCTATTTGTTTATTAAGCAAATACTACGTTTCCTTCATTTTTTACTATCAAACTAGCCCTGATTAAAGAAAATACTGCAATTCACTTCATGAGCCGCTTTAAATATTTTATTTTTTTACGTTATTGTCTGACACTGTTCCAGAAATTTTAAAAAAATCTTATTTTTTTACAATTTAGAAAACCGTTAACAAATTTGATATCAAAACGAGTATCATCAGTATTATAGTAGCACTTATATTTAATAAAATATTGTATGCTATTTTTGGAGCATTTTGCACTATAGTTAGCAAAAGTCATCACGGTTTTACCTAACTACGTCAACGCATATTCATAACTTACTGTTAATGTAATTAAAATTGAAATTAAGTTCCATGTCGTCTACGCTATTGTCACTAAAACTTTTTATTGTGTTAACCATTTCATGTTACTAAAAGAGTTACATTTTTATAGCATCATTAATTTATTACTTAATTGAAGCTGATTTTATCTAAAAGGTAAACTGCAAAAAGTCAAACTAAATAAATTAATAACAGATTTATAAAAAGTAGTTTCTATAAGATACCTCAAAAATTTTCCATATAATTTTCATTCATTTTAGTCAATAATTTATCTGACTGGTTAATTAGTCACCCTCATTTATCATTTGCTAACTTTATTTTTTTCATAAACTTCACTGATAGTTGTGTTCAAAATTAACTACTAAAGGTATAATGTATAAAACTGCGCATTAATCGCAACACGTCAATTTAAATCTTTCGCAAAACCACTATAGCACAATTAATAATTAAGTATTGTTAAAGTAAGTAGCGTAAGAGACCTAAGTGTTGTTTTAGACGTTAACCATTCAATTTTTAAGTTTCGTTTCCTTTCTGAATAGCGCTAAAGTTTCAACGCTAGTACACATACATCAAAAACGCCTAATGAGCAATAAAAATAGCCGCTGTGGCTGTAGGTGGTGAGTATGCCACAATGTCACTCTCATCTTAACCTTTAACTGTTCAAAATCTTTACTAATAATGTCATACAATGTTTTTCAAAAACGCGTTGTATATATTTTATTATTTTTTAATACGATCCTCAACACAATTATTACATCGCTTAATTAATAATTCTATACCCTCATAAAAATATTCTAAATATTAGTCGTCTAAATGCTCCAAAACAGCAGTTTTGTTGTCGTGCAGCAACCTGATCCCTTTTATTATTTTTTCTCGACGCTTTGTTCGAATATTTTTCCTCGACCTATTTAACAAGGTAGCATAATCAACGCCATTCATCGTGGATTTTCTTTCTTTAAAATCAATCATCAAAATTCCCTCACAATCCCATAAGATTGTGGCCATGATCTTTTTGAGCAAGTCATCTTCTAAAGACTCATAGTCCATCACATTAGAATAAGAAGGTGGTTTTCACCGTATACACCATCCAATCTATGTTTAATTTAATGAAGAGTAAAACCTCACAATGTGAAGAATTTGATGACCTCTCGGTACTAATTTTTTTTGCAAATTTGGCATAGTTGAAACCTAACGATGTCGGCTTGGATATCACTTCAAAACTAATTAAAGTAGAGGATTGAATGTAGTAAGCCAGAAATTTATGGCGGTTACCTCATATATGGTAATAAACGCATAATTTTAGGCCTTATCAAGCGCTCAAATGTATGGTGTCCATACACCGCCGTTAGTAGTAAAAAAGTTAAAACATTGGTATTGTATTACAATGATCAAACCAAAAACATCGTCAGAAAATTAAGGAAAATCCGGTAGAGACTCAAACCACTATTAGATGGTAACCGTTGCATGCGCCGTATGTGTAATTAACACCAATTTTGCTTTTCGGTTCTGTTTTACACCCGTTTTTCAAAATTTCAAGTATGTAGCATTAGTAACCCTATTAGACATGTATTCTTTTAAAAGTAACCCTTTTGCATCCCAAACAAGGTCATCAAAACCTTTCTTGCCTTAGCTGTGTGCAAACTGTTTTGGGTTTTGTGGTTCACAATCTTTGCTTGCTCTCATGGTATCTAGTTAATGATAATGTCATAATTCTTATCAGAAAAATATTTCCTTCTGCTTCATATTGACACAAAGTCTAACAATTTATAAAATTAAAAGATTTCTCTCAAATAACGACTTATAGCATATATTTGTGTTTGCAAGAACATATTCAAAGGCAGCACAAACGTAAGTCAAATAATTAATAATAGTTTTGCAAATGATATTGTCCAAATATTATGACAAGTGTGTATCTACGTTACAATCTATATTTTTATAAACAAAGATCTTAAAAAAAAACGTTTGACAAATAATCTTAAACTGAGCAACTTTAATTCCAACAAAACTCAACTTATTATTATCTTTTCTAGATCAACCAGGTTTCTTATGAATATTAAAAGGTAAATTTTTGTTTACATTTAAAGTTAGATAGTAGATCAGTAATTATTCTGAACCTTGCCTTTTTATGTATATACATATTTTACTATAAATAAAATCATAATCATAATAATAACAATAATAATAATATACTCTTAGATATAAAGTATTAATATATCCATATTTTTTTTCTAGGGAACTATTGTAATTACAACATTTCAAATTACTATTATCAGGCGTATAACTTACTTTTTAAGTGTAATAAATGCATTTAAAAAATATAGATGTTGTTTTTAGTATGCTAGCAATACATATAGCATATATTTTTTGTATTTGTAGTTATTTTAAAATTAATAATGTATATAATACTTGCATAACAATATTTTGCCATAAATCTAATAAATGTATTATTTAATATTAAAATAAGCAAATAAGCAAACAAAATATTGTGAATGAAAGTATTTTTATGTAGCCCATAAAAAAATCAAAACAAAAAATGTTCTTTGTTTAAAAACTCAAATAATTAAAAAAGTAATTAAACAATGTAATGTCTATAACTTAAGATATGAGGTAAGAATCGATATAAAAATATGAAATAATCTTAAAAATGGCAAAAGTAGTATCAGTTTTTATTAAACTAGAAGTCACTATTAATAATTAATTTTCTGTTATATCAGTGCATCCGTTAGTTACAAAATTATAAAAGACCCTACTATGTAAATAAAGTAGTCAACTAGCACATAATAGTATAGATACTAACATTAGTACAAAAAAACCAATTGTAGATTAAATTAAGTCAAAATTTCACAAAAGTTTTTTTATAATTGATTCATAATTCAATTTTCTAATAGATACAAAATTCAATGTTATGAGATATTACTAAAGAACACTTCACAGTATTTGCTAGGCAACATTACTAACATAAAATTAATTCTATTATTAGAAAATTAATTATCAATAGAATAGAATAAAGTTAAATTTGCTAAAAACTAATATGTAAAAAACACCAAATTTAAACATCCATACTAGGCGGTTAAGAACAGCATACGGTTGCTGCCAGTGCTACAAATATTATATTGTTAGCAAATTTAAACTGTACTAGTATAAACTAATGCTAATTTAAAATTATATATTTAAAATTATTATATAAATAAAATAACTGCTAATTACCTAAATATATTACTGCTCAATATGAAACTCAAAATAAAATAGTAAAAATTTAATAATATTAGATTATATAAAACCTAATATTCAATTTTATCTCTCCAGTAAAAGGTACAATGTCTATACAAAAAGCAACAATTTTATTAACCCCACTTTAAGCATTACCATACTTATTCCATTTAGAGTTTTATACTTTTTCAATACCAGCTAAACGCATTTACGCGAAGAATATAAAGAGCAAAACAATGAATACAAACAACTATTTTCCATGAGAAATATACACGTTTGAATATGAATTTTCGTAGTACTTGGCGGGTGTATATATCCATATAAAAAGAACCATCGAAATGTGCAAAATCGTAAACTTCTATTGATATTTGATCCCCGCCCAGAAGAAGAAAAAATACAGATAAACATTATTTTATATATAGAAAGAGGGTTTATATACGCGGATGAGGATCTCTGGAATATCTTTAAGAAAACTGGCATCACAATAAAAAAATTTAAGGTTCCTTTCACGGCTGCGGTGTGTTTGTTGGAAATAAAGGCGTTCACAGAATCCGCGAGAGATAAAGGGAAATCTCTTAAAATATAAATACAAACAGACGATGGGAGTAATTGCAGTTATTCGATATATTTGTTTTTATATATAGGTTTTTTTCTTTTCTTTTATATTTGCTCCGTCAATTTTATTTGGGGCTATAGTAGTAAGAGGGTGACCCGTAGAAATGGCGATTGGGACAGTTTATGAAGTGGAAATGTAATCGGACAAAAACGGAGTATCGTGTTCCTAGTGTTTTGTTGAGATTTGTTCAAGTTATTGACTAATAATTTTATTTCACTTTTTGTAGAAACTAAGCATATCATTATATTTTTTATTTAATTTTATTTATAGAAAACTAACAGGTTAATTCTGTAATGTTTATTAAATGCCTAAAACTGAAACGAAAAGTTTTAATCAACATTGATATGCCTTGCAGAGCATTTTAGTCAATATTGCACACATTTTGATTGCTATATAAATATACTGAACAAAACGAATACATGGCATATTATTAAAATTGCATAAAGTGATGGTTTAGCCAAAATTAATTAAGCCCACCCGTTTCTAGATAAAGTTTTACTTAGCCTTTTTGAATAAGAAAAACAAATTTAAATAAAAAGAAATATCTGAATTAGTTATGTGTAAAAAAAAATTGAAAAGACTGACAATGTCAAAAGAAAAATTTAAAAAATCTAAAAATTGTAATTCAGCGCTCTTAAAGTAGAACAGACTGTTTTCAGCTACATCGTATGCAAGAAAAGTAAACTTCGAAAAACCATAAAACAGGTTTCTAATCAAAAATTTAAAAAAATAATACAGCAAATTGTGCATTTACTCTTACTGTAACAAAGTAAAGCTTTGCGCAGCGTTCTTAATTAAACAAACACCATTTTTCAAACAAAAACGCGTTCTCAAACAAACCGTCACTTTCGTAGTCGGGTCAACCAGCAGTAAACTCTATATATATATATATTTCTTATTGAAATATACCAGTGGTGTCCACTGGTATATTTCAATAAGAAAGAAGATGATTAGAAAAGAAAATATCAGAAAAAAAGAATGAAAATTATATTTCTGAACAATTTGGATCTCCTGGTAAGAGCACAGGAATATTTTACAAAAAAACGCAAATAAAAATTTGAATTTTACCAAAAAAAAAACAATTAAAAAAGTAAAAATTTAAATTTTACCAAAAAAAAAAACAATTAAAAAAATCCAACAAATAACCTACACTTGTAGTGGTAAAAAACGCAAGTCAAAATTAAATTTTACCAAAAAAACAACAATAAAAAAAAAAAAAACCAACAAATAACCTACACTTGTGGTGGTACCCCTCCACTACCACACCAAACCGTTTTTAAGATAAAAGAATAAAATAATTTACCAGCTAGGAGGCAATCATTCTTAAGAGAATGGTGATAACTAGAGTTTCAAATTTTCCAGAAAAATTGTGTGATGGAAAAAACCAGGTTTATTTCCAGAAAAATTACAAAAAAACGGAAATTTTGAGAAAAATTTACCGTTTTCTGTAAACTAGAAAAAATAATTTTAATTACTAGAATTAATTTATAAGTATTTCAAATAATATTTATAAATTGTTTTGATTAAAAAATGCATCTAATAAACAGGAGAGAATGTGACGCGCGCGGCTATGCAAAGTCACAGGTAATTCCCCTCCGTATTTTGGTAAATCCCGGAAAAGATTCACTTTTTTTTTATAACAGAGAGTAAATGTTTTGTTTTTATTACTTTAAAATAAAATATTAGGTAATTTATAAAAAAATATTAGGTCTTTGGTTTACTTTTTAAGATTCCTGTTTTGTTATACATTTATTCCAATTTTTCCAATGCATGAAAAAAACAGAAAAATACCGTGTTTATTTCCAATTTTTCCTGTTTTTTCCTAAACTGTTAAATCTCTAGTGATAACCAAAATCACTACAACCCATTACAGCAATCTTATTTACCCTATTCAAAGAAAAAGTTACGCACTATATGATTAAATTATTAAAAAAAATCAAATTAGAAATAGATTCACTCCACTGGCCGCAAATCTGCATATTAGGAAAAACCACCCCTGCATACATGTTAAACTACTCCAGTATGCGTCGCGGGGTGTAGCTTGTTAAAATCGACTACGTAGTAAAAATGTTATAGCAATTTACTTTTTATAGAAAAAGCGCAAAAACCTTATTTCGGGAAGATGGCAATTTTTAGTCCAAACTTTGGAATTTATTAAATAAAGGCGGAAAAGAATGCAAGTGTAGGACCAATAAAATACAACTTTTCAAACCCTACACGCCAACATAGTTTTTGGATTCAAACCACCTTTGCTTAGCCAGTTCTTGAAGTGCAGTTTTCTCCTAAACAGTAGAAATAAAAATAATTTTTTAAAACTAGTATAATAATTAATATTAAACTAGTATTATTTGTACTACAAACAAAAAACTGTAATAAAATAAAAAAATCACTCAACCAAATGACATTGCTGTAGTAAATATGTTAAATAGTAATAAAATGAGTTAAAAACAACTTAAATCTACTATAAAATTATTTCTACATAAATACTTCTTTTTTAATCACTTAAGAGCATACCGACCGCTACCTTGATTTGTAGTATTTTAACAAAAACGGCAACTTTGGCTTCATCGCTGCTTCTACAAATAATTTCATCATTTTATCTTAGTTTATAATATATAAATATATTATTGTTTTGTTTTAAAATGTAATTTATTGATATCTAAAATAAATTAGTATTGTTACAATTAATAAACAACTATTATGTTTAGTCAGAGTAAGTTTTAAAAAATCAAAATGCACAGCATAAGATGTGTTTGCTGCTAAGCCATATTAATTTTTATAACTCAATTTTAGATGTGCTGTCATCTTACAAAAAAAAAACATTAACCTAATTTAACTATTAAAATGAATTACATTAATTAATTGTATTAATTGTACTTGACACAACCACTACAATTTGAAGCTAATATTTAAATATTACCATACATTGTAATAAAAAAAACAATATGTCATTAAATAATGATAAACATCTCAATATTTACAACCGACAGTTGTACGCTACGTTTTACAATGTATTTAATCACATGCAAATTAAGACAATCTGGCTATTAACGTTTTAGTTGACAACTAAGCTTAGTAGTGTTTTAAATATCACTATGCATACGGTCTACTGTAATATTCATCTAGTAGCACCTTAGTAGCTACTAAATATGATTATGCATAAGGGTGTTACTGTCTAGGCTCAGTTTTACAATAAAGAAAAAATGAGAAGTGTATTTTATTTACACAAACAAATCAAAACTTTAGTATCTCATTTCAATGTGGTATAATAAAAAGCAAATTCTAAGACTAGGTAAATAAATATTCAACTACTGACTAATTTATTCAAACATATTATGCTAATAAACGCAACTAATTAATGAAATTATAGAGTGAACTGGAAAAACGTAAACTGCTACACTCAAATTTAAATAAAACTCCCGTTTAAAGCTAACATTATTAAAGTATAAACTCCATATGCCAACTAAATTGTAAATAAAACAAACTATTTACAATAATATCGCTGATTTAAATTCATTACCAATAGTTGAAACAGATTATGGCGCATATAGATCATGTTATGTCAAAGTCGTATATCGTTTTATTTTTATCATAAATAAATAATAGTGAATGCATTACTTTTTAGTCATCTAAAATGACATTGCATAGATTATACTTTGTTTTAGCAAATCCAAAAGCTAATAAAATAATATTTTATTGAGATGCTTCAACATAGTTGAATTTGAAATTAGTTATATTTGTTAATATCAATAATAACCAATTTAAAAATGACAGTAATAAATTAATTTAAATGCTAAAAGTGTTGCGGTATTTTTATGTACTATTTCATGACACTAATTGAATGATAAAACATTTTTACTATAATTCTAATAACTCAGACACAATGTAGAAATTTTAGCACGCTTGAAAAAAAAAATACAATTATAAGAATTTTCATATTATTTTACATTACAATAGGTATTAATCATGTATTAAATTTATAGCAGCAAGACAAAGAAAAATCTCATTAAAATTAAAAACAACAAATTTTTGCTCATATAAATATTTAATAATGTCATAAAAAGCAATTATGCCTGCTTACTATTTTATTACACAATAACATTTTTTATGCTCAATAAAATATCTTGAACTTGATATTGAGCAAAATAAATAACCGCAACAATTTAATACTCAGATTTAGAAAAAAAAAAAACATACAAAACCATAAATGGAATCCGCACATTACATAACCGCATATATTAACTCATAATAAAATCGAACTTGATCTTCAACAAGGTCTAACAACTTAAAAAAAAATCCGTTATGTAATTTACATTTTTCGAGGTATAGATAATACATTAATTTATGTACACCTACAAGGTTCAATAAACTATTAGAGATTCTCTCATTGAGTGATCACTAAGAAAAAAATAATAGTTCGATGGCATCAAACATATAATTAATGTCATATTTCAAATATATTTAGATGGCCCGTTGATATACTCAAGGACATCGTACAGTGTAAAGTCAATGATCGAAAATGAAATTAATGAGAGTGATAGAGAGGTTACAGAAATTGAATTTATGTATGTTTAAATAATTGCAATAAATATTTGCGTATGTAATAAGCTATTAAGCATAATTACTATTACATCTATGCTATGACGTGTATTAGATAATTGTAATTCTATTTGATTTGAAATAATAATTAAAGATTGTTAAGAACTACATAATGTAACAACAATCAATACAATAATGTTTTGTAATTGTAATAGTAATATGAATGTCCTGTTGCAATTAATATAATTTACCAATACAACAGAAATCATAACTTAAACATTAAGTATAAATTATACGTAGATTGCAGAAATGCTAATGCATGTAGAATCTCCTGAAGGAGTTGTTGACATCCTGATTACGTGACCTCTGAAATGGGTTGGTCTACAAGGAACAGAATGTAATTAGTTTCCGAATGGTAATTAGAACTAAAATCCGTCAGGTAGCCACAAAATTACTAGCTAGGTATTACCAATAAACTAGGGTAACATAATTCACTTAGGTGGGATCTATTTATACAATGGACGAGCACTGGTAATAAATTTTTACGATGTGCACCTACTTACCCAATCCACGCCACAACAATTCCAACTTAGTATGTGTTGAAGTGGTTGTATTAGTAGTAAAGAAGTCACTTCGCAGGGGAAGTTTTGCCAGGCAGCCGCGACAATTTTATTATTCCCATAAGGGGTCCACCCCATGTCTCACTTGGATCTATTTGCTATAGACCAATATATCTTAATGTTTTCTTATCTTTGTGTTTTCGTTGATACGATAAATGGAGCGTGGTTTTTTTAAGCAAAATCTTTATTTGATATATAGCCACATCATATGTTCGCATTTCATTCCAAAAATTTATTGTTTCATGATAATTTTATACTTCCAATCAATCAAGGGGCTCCACATTTTCTTTCCACGGTCTATTTTTTTACAACCTCTATTAACTTTTATTCGCAAAAACGTTGTTTTTATTCCACATTAAATTATCGTAAATAAAGGGCCTGTCACAGTCACGTGTATAAAATACGCTTCATGTAACGTAAAAGGAAAATTAACTCCTGCTTGTAAATTGTTACAACTTGTCCACATGTCGGAGCAACAAAGCCGTATATTACCAATGTGTGTCCTTTCGGCGGCAACTATTCCAAGAGGAAATTACTAATAAAGTCCTTCAATCGATTCGAGAATGAAATCGTAAAATCTTTTTAGTTCGCTTTACACTTTTTTGACCCCGCATCGACGCTTGTAAATGAGTTATGACTATGTTGATTACAGCAAAAATCCGATTTATCTACAGCCGCTGTCCGGCATGTAATAAATCGGATTATCTTCGAGAAATTAAGGTCTACTCGGTCAGAACTAACAACTGATTATATAAGAGCGCAATAACGCCAATATATATTTTAAATTATAATACAATCGCCGATGTTCTATTAAATAATTTAGTTTTATATGTAGTAGAGTATTTTCTTCGGCAAATTTAGTCAATAAGTAAAAGTAGTGTATGTAGTAGCATAGATAATATAACTATATTATTTAATTTAAAAAAAAATTAACATTTATGACATTTATTGATATTATCCACAATGCATTATTGAAGGCATGTAAACTAAAAACAAAAAATGTTGCAAAATAAAACTGTTGTAAGTTAAAGTTGTATATTGCAGCAATTCCAATTTGATAATATATTGTATAAAAATAAATTTAGGTTCATATTGAATCATATATCATGAGCAGATGTTTTATGTGGTGCAATTTGAAAGCAGCATTTATGTTCCTTTGATAATAATTAAATCGGCATTTTTACAATTTTGTTGCAGCTAAATTACAAATTACTAAATCTCATTTTTGAATCATTTTCTAATTTCAAATTTATTTATTTGACTAGTGCTCTCACAAAATCATTCCGGTTTAGACTAGGTTTTATAGTCTGTTTCAGGCCATAGCAAAGTAGTAAAATAAAATCCGCAATTACTTAATGAGAACTAAGAACAAAACAGAACGTTTTATAACTATTGTAAATAAATGCAGGTATATTCAGTAGTTAGGCAGGGACGCAGTTGAAAATAGATATTTAGTATAGTCTGTTTCAGGCACTAGCAAAGTGAATATTATACCTGCATTAATTTACAATAGTCATAAAACGTTCTAATTTGTTCTTAATCCTCATTAAGTAATTGCAGATTTTATTTTACGATTTCTCTATGGCCTGAAACAGACTATACCTAAGTTTGTAACTATATCAGTAATAACAGTCAAAGAGCTGGTCGTTTAAGTGCCATGTATGTCTTCTGAATACTACTTTGTCGTATATTATTAATATACATATGACACCAACTTATCTCATTTCAGCATGCTTACTCCAAAAGATCTTCGGCCAGTTTAAAACAGATTTGGTAAGAACGATAGAGTATAAAATACTCAATTTTTATTTCTGTAATAATTAATACTAATTTGCAATTATTGATTTATATAATTATTAATGACCAATAAAATATAAACATTAATACACTACTAAATCCACGTTATAAATATTTTATTGCTCTATAATCATACACAAGTGTTTAAAATTGTAATGGAAAAGCGGTGTTCATGTAGCATATAACGTTGAAAATAATTGAATTTTATGAGCAAATATATGTTATACAATTATCAGCGCCGTTACTGTACAGTGCTGTTTAATTGATATGTATTCCTTTTCATAATTACACTGAGTAAAAGTTCCAATTGCACATGTAAAATAACAAATTAATCATTAAATAATTAATTATGTTAATTTAAACCAAACACTTTAAAGTAAATGATTCTGACATATCATATGATTCAATTTCACACAATATTTTGTACAGAACAAGCGAGAAAGACTAAGGTTTACGATGAAAACAACCAAATAACACTATTGGTGTATATATAAAATCCCTATACAACATTTGGGGCGTAACACTTTTTTGTAGTAAATTAACACAAAGTACTAACACACAACTAACTTATTATAGAATTTTATTGAAAAAAACAAGACAGTAACAATCAATGAACAATATAGAATATTTTAATAAATAAATAAAGTATAATTTAATTGGTAGAAATAATTTCTTTTTTCCTAGTTTTGCAGCTGCTAACAAGTATGAAACTTTTCAAAAAACCAACAAGTTATATTTTGTAACTCATTGAGGTATTTCTCATTATTTGAAAATCAAAATCCAAATTATAAACCCTTAATCAAATCTAACCCTAAATAACAAACAACTAATTAAGTATTTGTCAATTTGCTTTTTAAAGTTCTCGTGCAATTTTCTCTACAACAAGCATATTTTAAATAAAAATGTTACTTTTTAAAAGTATCCAAAAAATTAAAATTTCTCAACAAGGCAAGCATTTATTTCCTGCGATACAATGTATGAAAAACGTATCTATCGAATCAAACACAATGTTATAAAATTAACAACTTTATTTCTAAAAAAAAGCGTTACTTTTAGTTTTCCGCAAAGTTGGCATTTTAGTAGTTTATTTAATTTATACATAAACAATTTGGTAGTTCTGATTGAAACATTTAAGTATCTACTACTTGCCAATAATTTAAAATTGTTTATTCAAGTAAAAAACATAGATGATTGTCCTCAAATGCAAAATAACTAACTGGAATATAATATAATATGGTGCAATTCAAATAAATTGCATTGATCTTAAAATAACCGACCGACCACTAACAGCAACTTTGGCGTAACTATTTGTACATATAATTTGATAATCAATTTATTTTTTACCAGTATATTCACAAAAAAAATTATTTATTGCCAATAGTAGTAGTATATGAGTATTTTAATTAAATTATAACTGAAAAAAGTTGAAAAAAAAAAAAATAGAGATAAATACGTTTTTGAACACATTTTAATGCTATTTGCAAATATAATTTGACTCTTTTCTAAACGTAATCAAATTGCTGTTTTTGTTATATTATTGCAAATCACGGTAGAGGTCGAAATGGTCTTAAGATTCAAGTTAATTAGATTGCGCCAGGTTGTAATTTTATCCAAATAATTTTGAATTTAATTACAATTATGTGTGATTTTTACTTGCATAAAAAATTTTAAATCATCAGTAAATACTTAAAAGCTTCAATTAAAGCAATTCAATTTAGCAGTTGGAAAGGTCTTTCTGTTAGCAAAAGAAAAAAAAACTTCAGTTAATAAAACGTACAAAATAAATAACACTAACTTACAAGTTGTTAGAGAAATAAGTAAACTTAAATTATTACTAGATAGCAAACTTCAAGTTTCAATAAATAATACGGTTCTGTTATATATCTAAAAATACAATCTAAAAAACTGCAATTAATTTTACAATTTAACAAATTATGAACTGCATAGCCCAATCACTAGATTGATAAATAAATGCAAATTTTGTTTTGAAAATTATTTATTATCGGTTTAATGAAACTATTGGTTACCTTCATTTAAGTAACAGCATTTTATTTACCAAAGAACGTTTTTAATTTAAATTTTGAATTCATGGTAGTCATGAATATTTCTTTAAAGTGGTTTTGTATTTACATACAACGTATAAAATGTTAATACAAACTTAGTTATTAAAATTAAATCTTTCATCTTACTTACATATATGTTGAGTATTTACAATTAATTAAACTGGACTCACCTGTAAAACAAAAAAAAAAACAATTAGACTTATAATAAAGTTTTAGACAAAATAATTATACCACACTCTATTATAATTATTTCACACAATCAATTATTTTAAAAAGTGTTATTATAAAAAAAATGCTTTTCGGGGATCTTTCTTATTATTATAGAAAGTACATTTGGTCAATTTACATCAATTTAGGTCATCGTATTTTAACTAATTTTCTGTGTTAATACATCTATTTTAGGTCTGTTTCAAGCAGCTTTAGACGGAAACGAGATATAAATAACTCAAATAATCAACAGGTGCCTAAAAGAAGGAACTTTCCCAGGATGTTGGAAAGAAGCCACTCTGGTACTGATTGAGAAAAAGAAAGAAGTAGAAAAAGCAACGTCATACAGACCAATATGCTTAATCACTGGCTAAAATAATGGAGAAAGTTATTGTACGGAGAATAGAACAAGAAATAGAAGAAAAAGGAGGACAAGCTCGCTAAGAATTTATAGATCTTACAGAACACTGTCACAAGAAGCAGTAGAGGTAATTGCGGCAACACCTCCCGCGGATATGATGGTGGAGGGAAGAATAGAAATAAAAAAAATTGTAAAAGAAGGAACGAGTAAAAAAGAAGCAATGATAAGAGCAAGAGAGAAGACTATGGAAATATGGCAGAAAAAATGAGATACATGAGAAAAGGAGAAAAGGAGAAATAGACGAGAGAATGAGTAGAGAAGAAACCCGAGACGTGCTATTATACAACACAAATACTGACCGGGCACAAAGCATTTGGAAAATTCTTGCAAAAAATTAAAAAAATTAAGAAAGAAGAAAGGTATACTTTTTGTCAGAAAGAAACACACAATAACGCAGAACACACTCTAGTAGAATGCAAGGCGTGAGAGGAAGATAGAAAAAAACTAGAATATCTACTAGGAAGCAAAGTGGATAAACAACAATCATTAACAAATGCTTAAAAGATGAAAATAAATGGAGGGCGCTAAGAAACATTGCAACAAGTGTACTAAAAAATAAGAGTTTGACAATAGAAAAATATAGAAAAACAAACAACGGAAACAAACACACAAACTAAAAACCATAGAAGAGAAAGAAAAGAGATAAGAGAAGCTAAATGGAAACATAAAAATAAAGAAAAGGATCAAAAAGAAAAAATAAGAAAGGACATGATAATTATGCATACCAAGAAACAGAAAAGAAAAGAAGAACATTTACAAAGACAACAATACCAAACAAAATTGCAGAGATAAGGAGAAAGAAAAAAGAAATATTAAAAGAAAGCAGAATAACAGAAATAACAAGGCAAATACCAAATGGTAGATATGCTATCTCGAAGCTGACTGAGAACGCAAACTTTCAGATAGTCAGAATATACCTCGCAACGAGAGGAGATCAAGAAGTAATTCCTGATGGAGATACAAGGACATCACTGGAGGTAAAACTTACAAATCTAGGACTACCAAAAGGAATACAACTAATAGAACTGCATAAATTATTATTGTTAAAATAATAAAACAAAATGTAGTAAAACCATAGCAACAATTATTGTTTTTCTGTTATTCTCAATGAAATAAAAAAAAAACGTAAAAATAAGTAAATATTTGAAGCAAAAAGTCAACTACAATTAAATATAATTATTATTATTACTTTAAATCATTTAAAATGTGCTACATTTTGTATTATTTTTTTAATGAATATTTCAAAAACGTACACCCATAATACCTTAAATCATTTTAATTGTTAAAAAAACTGATGATGACGTTATATCACTCAAAACAAAGCATGCATTGAAAATCAAAATACGTCACTATATAGATTAAAAAAATATACAAAAATTTGTAATAAGGTCATTTTTGAAATAAACAAATTATAAATTAAAAATAAATTAAAAATTCAATCCAAAATTGGGTGTTCCCACACATTTTCCCAAGCCAGTATAATAATGATATATAAAGTAGTGGACAGTAGAAAAAATCACCTACAATTACAAGGTAAATATTATTATATAAATATTATTTATTGATTGTTTTCATGGTTGGTAATAATGTAGAAAAACCGTTCAGAAAAGCAAAGCCGATCGGAAGCGAACCGCTCCATAAAGAGCGGAAACCGCTAAAAAACGTGAGCGGGGTTTCCTCTACGCACCCAATTCATATAAAATAAGTTCTACTTTCTAGGTTGAGTTTATTATGTTGCACCAACACAATATTCAATCTTTATAACTTGAGTTCTACTTTTCAGATTATGTTTATAAAAACTAAAAATATTGATGTCAAATAAATGGTTTTAAAATAATAATACAAGTGAAAATAACTTTGATAGTTAGATAAAGAAAATTTTTAAACTATTTCTGTTAAATGTAAGAAATTGTTCACATCAATAATATAATTAACATGTTTCTTTCTTTATGTATAATATTAAGATCGTTGATTAAAATGTTATTAAGAAGATACTCAATCAATGCATAAAAGCATTTATTATTAATATTTTATGCAAAGTAATAATTCAAATCTGATGAGGATTATAATTATCGTCTGTTTTGTACTATTACTTTGCATAAACCATCAAATCGTATGAATGTTAACAGATGGCCAAACAACATGATTTTATGTAATAATAATTATACAAAAAACATGTCGTGGCATAAAATATTAAAACAAATAATTACATAATTACAAAATAATATTGTTACAATTATTTTGATTGCGTTTTAGAGCTTAGAAGATATTTTTTTTTGTTACATCTATTGTTAGTTGAATCGCATTTTGCGCAGTCGCCAACCAAACCTATTTTAATACTAACTAAGATGATGCTGTCACATTTAATTACAATAACAAAATCAATAATCTATGTGGTTTTTGAGATGCACCGTAAATTGCTTTGATGCAACCGGGCATTAACAAAACAGTATTCCCATTATTGTTGATTTTTTGTAAATTTAATCTGAAGGAAATTTATGTCATTACGTAACACTATATATCCTGTAATGCATGTCTTATAACTAACTAAATTTACTATATTTGACATTCTCTACAATAAAAAGAATTACATGTGACAATCTAATCCGTGAACAATCATTACCGAGATTTGTATTGGTTACGCCAGAAGACTACACCTTTTAATCAATAAAGAAGCAGAGTATCTTTATTAATGTCCCTCGAGGTTACAAATAAAATTTCCAACGATATTTCACCGAAGACATTCCATATTGTATTGGAACTCATTAAGCGGAAAGGACGGATAAAAGTCATTAACTTCGCTTTTTTAACGGTACGAATTTTCACAGTTTTTCCAGCTGGCAATAGGAAGGCATTTATATCCTGTTAGAAATTAAAAAAAAGAGCAAATGTTAGTCGAATGTGCAATTAATAACATAGAATGCGCCTTTGAGTTTTGAAGTAACAAAAGTAATAAAGTTTCAATTATGGCTTCAAATATGTTAGCGTATAGTTGCATAAAACTTTGACAAAGCGTATATCTTTGTGTATGTTAATTAGAAAACTGAGCTATTTTCCGGAAATATTTCCGGAACTAACATCAACTTATTTTTCAATAAAACATAATAATAGTTGAAATATCATATTATAAAACTAATTAATTAAAATCAGTTGACGTATTTCTCACACAACATAAATAGTTTGTATAATTATAATTTGATTGGATTAAATTGTTATTGCGACAATGAATGCGAACATAAGGGGCCCCACTGCATGTACATGTCAGTCTTGTAAATCTCCAGAACCGCAGCAGGACTTAATTATAGATCTAGTCTTACCTAAACCGCACAAGGAATATCCCGACTAGGCTTGCTCACGTCAAGTCTCCGTCTTACTTCAGCAACTAACACTGTTACCTACCGCATACTTCGTCCTTGTTAAATAGTTTTACTTAATTGCAAGTGGCCCTATGAGTTCCAAGGATCTATTATTCATTCATTCCGATCGTTGTTGATTTTCTTTGAACCATTACTATTGGATAAGGAGTGGAGGCCCAGTTATTTATGTGCCTGTTTCATTAAGTTTTGATTAAAACAGTTATATTTTATTCTTGTTATTATCGTTAATGCATACCATTAGTGATAACGTCCTAAAGTTTAATTACTTATCAAAATATACTTTACTTTTAATTGGTCATAGAACTGACAAAAATAATACAAATTTTTAATTTTCCTTACTAAGTTTTACAATGTTAAATAAAATAAACTTATTGACATAACTTATATTTCAAAGCGTTACAATGAATTCAATTGTTATTGTGTTTACAATAATTATTTATCAAAGAAACAAAATTCTAATAAAGGCATTATTATAGATTATGTGCAAATCATAACGTGTAGAACTATCATCACAAATACAATAGATATTGGACAAGTATATTATTAATTTGAGAGGTAACAAGAATTACAAACTATCACAATATGAATGCTACCTCTAATTTACTCAAATTTTGTAGAAGTATTTGTTCTATAAAATCTTCTAATTAAACATATTTCGCTAACCTTAAAACTAATAATTTTAGATCAAATTAATTATGCAGTTCACCCATTCTTAACTCAAATTGATTTTAAATGCTAAAAAAAAATAATATTAGATTGCAAAATTGCTGCTTATGATGAAATGATATTGAAAAAATTAGAAATAAATAAAAATGTAGTTTGTTAAAAAAATATGTGTCTGTGAATGCAAATATAAATATTAACTAAACATCATAAATAATTAAATTCATTTTCAACAAGTTGGCGCGTTACTGTGGATAAATGTTTGGTATGTATATGTTTAGGTTAGGTTAAATTGTATATTTGATGTGGTTAACATAATATTATTTCATAGATAAAACAATTACTACTAATGCTGGTTGATCGAGTGATTTTCAATTGCACCAACGCAACTCCGACATTCTATGACGTATGCCAGAGATTAAGTAATGCATCTCTGATTAGTTTATAAGATATCTGATTAAAATATAAAAATATTAGTAAAAAAAAAATAAAAAAATGTTATAACTTAAACACAAAAAAAACTTGAAAAAACGTTACATCTGAATTTAATTAATTTGGAGAATCCAATGTCTTACTCGAAAGAAAATGAACTTAAACTTGATAAATTCATTATATCAAATAAATAAATTCAAAACTAATTTACTATTTTCAGATTAGAAACACAGATTAATTCAAATAACCGGCAGAAATTGGTCAGTTCAAATCAATCAATTTTTAGATGTTAGATAACAGAGGGTTTTGACAAACGTTTTAAATCAATTTTGAGATTGTGCAAATAATCGCAAAATGTAAATTTACTACAAAACAAGACATTGTATCCAGTAATGCATCAATTTTTTTTCCATAACTTTTGTTGTAGTATTTTGCTTCATTTGTAGCAAGTATAGCTTTTTATCAAGAAATGTCAACTATGGAGTTAATTTTTTTTAATAAAAAAATCTGTATAATTTTAATCAGAGTAGCCTGTATAAACTTAGTTAATGCATTAGTAAAATTCAACTCATTAAGGAAACTATTTGTATTCAGCGTCAAACATTATTTTTTTTATTGAAAGCGCCAGTAGATAACAAAACTTCAACAACATACATTTATGACTCGTCTATAAAAAAATCTTCTGATAATATAAATTAGCGTAGCATTGATTAACAAAGTAAAAATAAGTAGTACTAGCATAAAACACTGAAGAAATGTATCTTAATTTTGTTTAAATATCATAATTATAAGATAATATAAACATTATAAAAACCCAAATTTATCTAATTTCAATTTAATAACATCCCAGTTAACTGCATCAAATGCAAAAAAACATAGATATTACATTAATTTTGATCAAGTGTCCGTAACAAGTAAGTTAAAAAATCCAATAAATGCTGCTTCAATAGATTAATAACTATATTAACATTCTTTAATATAAAAGATAATTAAAACCGTTACAACTTTTTACCACCAATATAAAAGTTACCAATAAAAAAACCCATTTTAAATTTGGCGGCAGTTTTGATCTGTTAATTAGCAAGCCTTGAATCGTTGAAAATTATCATTAAAAACTATACAATTTAAAAAAATAGTTCCAACAATGTATAAAAATAATAAAAAACAATTATAGACACAGTAAAAATTTTGTTCTTGGTGTTTTTGGTCGGTATAAATCACGTTCCAAACCATTGTAAAGCTAATCGCAAAACTTGAGCAAAATGACCAAGTTACTGATGCCACTTTTAACAACAAAACCCATTTCCATCTCAGTACGTTCGTCAATAGACGGAACTGCCTTACTTTTTTTAAGAACAATGAAGGTGCAGCAATTACAGTCAATAAGGATCGCTACGGTAGAGCGCTAAGTGACTTTCTTATATTAGACATTTTGGGCATGAACAATTTTTATTTCCAAGATGGCGCTACGAACCACACAAGTCATAAAACAATTGCAGTTCTGTACAATAAATTTCCTGGGAGCATTATTTCGCAAATTTGGACTTAAATTGGCCCCTCAAATCTTGCAATTAAACTCCGCAAGACTTTTTTCGTTAGGGCTACGTAAAAGAAAGAGCCTACGCTAATGCCCGCTAACAATTTTAGCCCTCAAAGACAATACTCGAGCTGTTATTTGCCAGATATAGCCTCAGTTGTGCGCAAATGTACTACAAAACTTCCTTAAACGAATAACCTTTTGCAGACAGAATCAAAGTGAACATTTACTAGATATTATTTTCCACAAGTAATCGCAAGTTTTTAAGTTGAATTTAAATTTAAAAAATATGTACTACTTAAAAATAAATATATGTTTCTTTTATAATTAAAATGAGACTTCTTATTAGAACCCAATACTTGATTGTCCTTTTTCAACAGATTAACAACAATATCAGTACTTAGTGTCTTTTGTACAGTTGTTTATCATTTTAATTTTATCAATTTATTAAAGATAGAATTACAATTTATATTATGATTTGCAAATGAACTTCTATCTAATGTTTCAAAACTTTGGCATAAAATTTGACCTACATATACGCTATTGGATTTGAAACATGACATTTCTTAAACATTAAATTTTCTTAAAGGATTAATTTTATCTTTAACATTAAATACAGAGAGTATTTGTATTTAATAATTTGCAACTTAGTCTAAAAGCAATTTTTTGATCAAAATCTGTCTTAAGAATACAATTTTTATAAGTTATAAGACCGTACATTGCTCTTAGACAACAGCAAATAATATAAAAGCTCAAGATTTCAGAAATTATGCAAATTGTATTGATTGGGTTAAAATAAAACTAAATATATAATCGAATTTTAAAAACGCAATGTAACTTGGCTAAATTCAATTTAAGATTCCAAACCAGTAAAACTACGAGTTATCTAAGAATTTTAATACTCAATATATAAATCATTTATTTCTTAATAAAAAGACATGCTAAAACAACAGTTTTATAAACAACAAAATTAATATAATGTGAAGTTAATAATAAAATAAAACAATATATTAACTTAGTAAAAAAATAAATAGATATGTACTTCATAAAATTAGAACAATATAGTTTCTACTTTTAAGCACATAAATTACCAACGCAAATAAATACTCCTTTAGATAGAAAAAGCCTTATTTTCACAGATTGAAAAAAACTCAATGCAGTGATCTTCTTAAATAACTCGAAAAGGGTTAACTGCTCGAAAACAGTTGATAAGATTCTAATAAAAATTGAGAATCTGCTGACTAGCACCAACAATATCCATTAGAATGGACCTTAAAACCTCACAATGCAGCCTATAAACTTTAACAAATAAATATAATACTAAAATAAAGATTTAAATAATGACTTGGTTTCTATATTTATTTAGTGTAAACAATATTGTGGGTAATAGAAATGCCTTACAGTGTATTTCTCTATACAATGCATCAGTTTATAGCCAACACATCAAATTACTTTTATTTTATACATTCCAAAACTAACAGTTTCAAGTAAATAACACTTGCTAGTTTTTCACTATAACATTTTTATTTTGTTTTGTCGTGCATTCTATAAAAGTCATATATATATATATACGAGTATGACAGCAAAAAATAGAAGCTAAGCATGGTCCCAAAGGCATCGACAATGGTTGCTCAAATTGTTTGTCTAAAGCTCAATAAACGAGCTCTCGCAATTTCATGGCACAAAAACACTCGACTGATAAGTTTCCGACGTCTATATAAGGGTTGACGGAATATTATTATCTGGTTCTCATCATCCCCTTCAGACATGCGGTGGTTTCTTTCAGATTATATCTGATTTAGCCCCGATACTTATATGAATTTTCATAAAGATGGAAATCAGATATGAATTTTCTTTTTAAAACACGTTCTAAAATATGATTCTTATATTAATTTGGCAAAATTTATCAACAAAAATATATAATAATTTAAAATTTGTTATGAATTAAATTAATGTTTGCCATTACTTCATATTGAAAAAAGTAATTTGTAAGAATTAAATTACTTTTTTAATCTATTATAATGTTACTTTATTTAGAAACTGTATATAAAATCCTTAAAAACTAATTGATTAATATAATCTAAACTGGATAAATATGTTATTCATGAAATTCAGTACATATGATAACAAAGTACCACAGAGAAAATGCAGCGAGGCTATCTTGTTATCTCGTCTCCATATATTATTCCCAATGCTTACAACATGAGAGCCATCCACACGAGCAATCTTTTGAGAATTCACTCTCTTTACCGTCATCTTATAACCCTTGTTCTTACTTGGGTTCGACGCCATAAATCAGCGGACTGGTAGAAATTTTTCCGCACACTCAAACAGAATGACACAATCCCACCACCAACCAAAAGAATATTTTATGATGAATATGGTGGCAAGTTGTGTTTTATGGGTGGACACTAATTGTAAACGCATCTGTGAACATCAATACACATCCCAAATGGAAAATTCATTTAATATGAGCGTGGCATGAATGCCGATGATACGTTGGGAATAAAAAAAGAGAGATTTTAATTAAATATTTGCTACTACAAAATTTCGGTATGAATTTAACGCCGAAATGCAATTAAATTTTATAATACTGGTTAGGGAATCGTTATTTATTCAAGGAACTCACTCCGCTTCTTTGTTGCAATGAATATAAATTGACTTTAATCGTTCTAAATTGCATAATTCTTTTTTACCAATATGTTTATACAAAGAATAAAATGTGGTTAAAAAAAGCATAAAATGGATATAAAAATAAATCGAACAACTCAGTTTGAACTGAAAATTGCCGGGATATGTTGAACAAATACTTGTTATTTTTTCACCCTGAGGTGGTATCTCGAGCCCATATCTCACGTGGTTCAAGAGTACACATCATCAGCGTGTTTACTCCTCATGTATTCCCACTTCGCTTTTGTATTTGAATAAGGTTACGATATGAATCTTGTAAGGGATCCATTCGCTTTTACTGGTTGTATCGTATGCAAATATAAATGTAAAACCGACTCTGATTCAGTCAAATACGAAATGGATTAAACGTTCACATTATTCAAATGTTGCACTTCAATGTCATCACGCATATCCGCACATTAGAACTTTAAATATTGATATCGTTGAGCTCTAATATTATTAATATATTCATTGACTGCTTGCAAGAAAGATGAAAAATGTGTTATGAATTTGCAGTCGGTAATGTTCTACACAATTAAATTCTACTGGCATACTGATCACATAAACACAAAAAATGGTGTATATTATCCCAACTGGTTAGCAAATGCTTATGTGTGTTCATTTGCTTTTCGCTAAAGCAGAAAATACTACTGAGTATAAAATTAAAACAATCTGTTTCAGGGTACAAGCGCATTTGACTTAATTATACAATATACTCTACCATTGAAAAACGTTAAATTATGTTTTTTATCACCTAATAAGTTCTAAGGTACAACACCACCATAAATTAACAGTTAGAATTTAAAAAAATGCAAAAAATTATCAAATAGTTTTTCTAAGACTATGTCTATTTGATATTTCATAGTTTTATGTTCTACTGCGTTGCAGATAATTTTATTTATCTACAATAATTTAATTAAAAAACATTTATTGTTTGTTGTGTTTTATACTAAAAAATAATAAAAAGATCATTTTACTATAAAATATCAGTCTACATATCAAAAATACTAAAATCAAAATTTAATTATGCCGATTTACATAACTTTTTACATTTTTTATGTAAATATAGTCATAAAAACCAGCAACTTATTTACCAGTTAAATAAATTGCAAAAACTAGCTAAGGCTATTACTTTTTCATAATATTGTCAAAAACCAAGAAACACAAAAAATAGACCAACCAACTTTTATTTTGTGTTTGCTATAATAACCTTATTGTTCATTTAAAGTTTTCTTAATATCTCCATAAAATACACATGAAAAAGCAAAAAATAATATACATTCTTTCACATCGCATATTTTATTTCATCAGCTGTCTCATGTTGTTGATACTATACTCCTTTTATCTACAAGTATTCTTTGTACTTTTTAACTAAACTTAGTGTTTTAAAACTTTAACCTCTTTGTATCCCGTACTATCGTCTTTCAACAGCACATCATGTACTACCAACAAATAGTCGACTCATTTAAGATTAGTACACCAAGTTTTGTTACTTTTTTGTTAACTGTTGCAAATTTCAGCATATTGCATAAACACAGTATTCAGAAAAAAAATCCAAGTTTGTTATTTTTATATCATCTGATTGCTTCTGTAAAACAACTTCTTTCAAATATGACCAAATCTTTTATGTCATTTTTAAGCAAAGTACTAGCCATATTTGTTTCTCATTGCTTTTATACAATGTAGCTAATCAGCATTCCAAACAAATTATTAATTTCTCTTACCGCAACTACTACAAGTTCAGTCCCTTTGTGTAAAATACCTTTAGAGAACAAATTCCTCCGTAAACCAGGTACGTGATATACATTGAGAATTTTATCATATCATTGTCCATCAATCTATTTTTAAACCCTTAAATATCCAATTCCTTTCACAAAGACATATTCATGGTTGTATAGTTTCACGTTTACATTATTCATTTCTTTGTACGTTACAAAACCTTCATTGTTACTGCTCATGATGTGAGTTAACCCACTGTCTATCAACCAATTTGTTTCTTCCATTTGCAACTAAAACTTGAATCACTAATAACTTCAGTGTTAAATACTTTGCTACTTCATTTCAAGTTGTCTGCAGTATTTTCAGTTCTCCTGTTTATACTTCTTTTAGAAGCTCTACACTCCCATAACTTGTTTATCTTTTATTACAGTTATAGCACTTTTATTTAAACATAAATGTCTTATTTCTTTAAATATATGAGCTGGTAGCTATTAATGCAGTTTTCATAATATCATTAGTCTGTTTAATTTCTTCTACTGATAAGCTTTTGTTCTCACTGCAGTGTCACCAACTATGTCTCCAGATTCCTTAATATTTATTGCAAGTAACTCAATTGCTTTGTGCCAGAAGTAGTGGCACACAGCATGAGTCCATTTTTTATAAATAAACTGAATTTAATAATATTTAAAAATATTCCTTGCACAACGTGTTTGTCCCACTTTTCAATGTCAATATTATTTGTAGCTAGAGCAGGTTTCGTATCTCTCTTATTATAGGTACCTTTTGCTCTCAGAGCACACTTCATTTGAATCTTTCGTTGATCAAAATTTTATATTGTATCTTTTGTACAATCTTTTAAGCATAACACGACCTGAGCCCATAATATAATTAACAAAGTTCGGCTAAACACTTTAATGTAATTTACATAAAATTAGACTAAATTAGTGTTACACACAGCAATTAAGACAAAATAACATCTCATCTCATTAACAACAAAACCAATCATTATATAAACTTTCAAAACACAATGGTTTTGACAATACATTTAAATTTCAGAATTCTACTTTGATAATTTCAAAGTGTGACCGGACATAGAGCCTTTGAAAAGCTCTGGCAAAAAATTTAAGAAGTCAAAAGATGTATACTCTGTCAAAAAACAACACACGATAATGCAAAACACACTCTAGTAGAAAACGAAGCGTGGAATGAAGTTAGAAAAAAAAACTAAAAAATGTACTAGAAAGCAAAGTAAATAGAACAACAATCATTAAAGAATGCCTATGAGATAAAAATAATTGGAAGGCGCTAAGAAACTTTGCAACAAAAAAACAACAAAAAAAATAAGAATTTTATAGATAAAAAAAACAATAGAAACAAACACACAAAATAAAAACCATAGAAAAGAAAGGAGAATAACGAAAAACACAAAATGAAAACAAAAAAACCAAGAAAAAATCAAAAAGAAAGAAATAAAGAAAAACGGGACAATTATGCATACCAAAAAATAGAAAAAAAAAAACAGAAAAACATTTACAGAGACTACAGTACCAAACAAAACTGCAGAGATAAAAAAAATGTTAAAGGAATGCAGAATAACAGAAATAACAAGACAAATACCAAATGGTAGATGCGCTAACTCAAAGTTGACAAATATCTCAACTTATGAGATGGTCAGAATACACCTTTTTGTATTTTCCTACATTCATTATCAAACCATTGCTGTCTGGCTTTATCCGTTTATTTTTTAAGTTCCGTAAAAACTTTAATTTTTTTTTTCGATCTTTTGTTACTTGTGTTTTAAAATTATTTCTTTTTTCCATTTTAATTATCTCTTGTGTTACCTATGGCCGTTTTTCTGAGCTTTCTTATACCCAATAATTTCTTCTCATCATTTTCTGATTTCTATTTAATTATGTTCTACTTTTCTTCTACTCTGCCAAACTATGTTACACCTACCAAATATTACCTAGAACAGTTTGTAGTTTTTTTCTTCCGATTCGGTGGTTAATACACGTTCTATGTACAAAAATATATTCTTTTATTTTTCCAATTTCTAACAAGAATGGACGTCTGATGTGAATGGCTACACGCTTTGATACAGAGAAAAATGCAAAAAATTCTCTTCACACAATTACAATAATAATAATTTATAATTGTTAGAAAATTAAGAACACGTGTTGTTATCTTATAAGGTTGTATTGTGAGGTGCCTAAGATAAGTGTGATGTCGGTAATATCCCATTTAATTGCTGATGGTTTTCGATAGTTAAACCACAAAACAACTAATCGTGTTTACCCGTTAGTCTAGGTTAAGTGCCTATATAATTCGATTAGATATTCTTATTGGCATCTTTAGTCAATTTCATTAAATCAACCAGACAACCCTTTATTTGGCCAAGGTGTTATTCAGACACTTTTTGCAGCAAACTTATTTTGGTTGCAAAAATGTTGACATGTAAAGTGTATAATACCAGTCAAATCGCAATCACTCAAAATATTCTCTTGTCGCGGTCACACAAATCGGCACCTAGCACATTAACAACACACAACCGCAACCAACCAAACTAGTACAAATCAATTTCTCATAATACTGTATTTTTAAAAACGTTAACATGTAAAGCGTAAATAACTAGTAGAGTATATGTTTTACAATCTCAATTGCATAATATATAGCTGATCACTACAGTCTATATCTTTTCTTATTCAATTTTCCGTTATTTCACATATTTGATTTAGGAGCTATTAATATTTTCTGTTCTGTAACTTTTGTTGCTATTCAAATTTTTTTCCAGTCATTTTTATATACTTGTAATTAATATTTTTTGTAGGACCAGACTTGACATTTATATTTATTATATATCGTTAAGAAAGTTTTCCGCTCAATAAACATTCCCTCATTTCTTGAATTTTCACAGCTTTTCTCTATAATAGCCTAGCTTTTGTAAATAATCTTCTATCGTTTTTCTTAAGTTTATTTAAAATAATTAATAAATATTAATGAATGATATATTATAAATTGTATTTATTAACCCATAAAAACCAATCTCGAATTGAATTTTTCATTTTATATAAATATGAAATTTTGAAATTTAATAAATAAAAATAAAATAATTTTTGTATTCGGTAATTCTTGAATGTATGTTCTTATTTGTTGTTATATAAAAATATTGCATTAATTTAGTCACACAAGTTTAGCTTATTATTTGAAATGTTTGTATTTACTTTTGATTCATTTATTAAATATTAAAAATACATTAAATTTTGCAGAAAAAAACAGTTTAAATTAAACTTTTATTCCAAGAATAAACTTATGTCAAATTTATTAAATAAGCAAATAACAATTATAATTTAATTTAGATTTTATGATAATTTTAAAATATAAATAAATATATAAAAAATAACCATTAAAAAAAATGAATTATAAATGAATTATAAATAAAATATGAATAATGAACAAATAATGAATAATGAGCGGCAGCGTGGGTTAGTTCCTTAAGTCCTTGCCTCTCATGCAAGGGGTACTGAATTCAAATTCTACTGTGCCGTATATTATTTGTGAATTTGTTCAACGCTTTAACCGCTTCGGCATTCATGGTTTCAGCGACAAACAAATTTACAAGTATTAATACTCGGAATGACCTTCGGCCTGTTAGAACCAGGTTGATGAGGTCGATATAGTGTACAAACGTTAATTTCAATAATGAATTGTTCTAAAAACAATCTTAGTATGTCACTCTACAAATAATTAAAAGCGAACAATGAATAATAAGTGTGTTGACCACAATAAGTAAAAATATATAGTCATAGAATTTGAATTTAAAAACTATTGAATAACAATTTATTCGAATAGTGCCTACTCTTCTACCCAATTAATGTGTTGCTTTCTCTTATTTTTAGCTCTTCTCCATATAACAATTATTTTAAGTTTATTTATTTAACTATTTTTGACTTTATTTTACAATATTTTATTTATTAGTCCTAAATAAATAGTCATTTTAGGATAATATGTCAAAAATGAATAAAAAAAAATCTGAATACTAAATTATTTTAAATAAATTTAATCTATCATTTGTTAATTTAATACTATTCAATGACTAACCCAACCCATTTTATTATATTAATTATATCAAAGCTTTTTTCAGTAATAGTAACTTGTCATAATTGATCAATATAATTTGTAATGTCCTATTTTGCCCAATTTATATTGTTAATCTACAAGTATGTAGAGATGTTTTCATTTTAGTAAACATATCACAAAAAACAAATCGTAAAAAAATACGTATAGTATTTATTTCTTTATTTACATAATAATTATAAACTCAAACGTGCATTGAGGCATAACCATGCTGCTAGAGTATAAGATTGTTCGCAAAAAAATAATAATAATAGTGTAATAATTATTTTAACACAAAAAATAATATAATAATTAACTTTTGTAAAGCTTATAAAGCATATTTTTTTTGCTAATTAGCTCTGAAAGCTTTTGTAACAAAGCCCATTAAAAATAAAGCTGTAATAAAATTATAATTTCTAAGAATTAAGGAGCATAACTTTAATGTAAAATAATCTATAACAAAGTGTAATTATAGTTTGTTGAAGTAGTTGTCATTCATCGTATTAAGTTAATGAAATTGAAAGTAACTTGTTAATAGCATAACTGATATATCACAACATTTTAAATCAAACAATTTTTTTATAACAAAAACTATTTAAAATTTATTATTTAAAAATCGGTGAACATTCATGTAAAAGCAAAATTTTATAAGAAGATTTTTGAGAAAATGTAAAATTTCAATTGAATGGTACATGAAAATTCAATCCAATATGTACATTGAGTGGATTACGCAAACAATTAAATAATTAACAAAATGACGTAATTATAAAACAATTACACACTAACATGAGTAGCCCACACAACAACAACACTAAATTGTACTAAATCCGTAAACTAAATATCTACATGATTTAATTAGTGTGTCCTTTTAATGCGCCTAATTAAATCAACATACCAACTCCCATACTAATAATCGATGGCAACCGTTACAAAGCGATCGTGCCAATTTAAATCGAGTCTTAAACCATTCAACCCAAATAATCCATCTATAAAGGTTATTAAGTAATTGATTTCAGTTACTGCAAATCCAACATAATCCCATGCTAATTTAATAGCTTGTTATTATTCCGCGGGGTGAAATGTATTAAATTATCAAGGGATAAGTGCAAAAACCAAGCAGAGGGTCTGGCTTGATGTTATTAAGTAGAACTTGGATTTGAATTAAGGTGTAATATATAATGGGTTTATATGTTTTGTACAAGGATAAATAATATAATTATTTACATTACATATACTTGCTAGCTTATTAACCATTCGTTATAGTTCTATTATGCTAACCGATTTTCCTGATGTTAGTTCCAATAAATGATTTAGTATTGATTGCTATGTTGTATAATACTATTTTAATAATAATATAATTTTATGTTATGAGCTGTTATGTTGAATAACGTTCATTAAATTTTTACACTAATGACCGCTAATTGTAGAATTAAAATAGTGACGACAGACTTCAAGCAATATCTGTTCATTAGAGTTTTAATAATATTATATAATATAGCCACAACTTGTTGATACTTTTGTAATTCGACACTTATTTCTATGTTCTTTATGATAAAGAATACAATTACAAAAATTATCAGTTACAATAATACACATATTTCATAATTTACTTTATGGTAAATACAACAATAATAACAAGTATTTATGTTTCATAAAGTTGAGCACTCGCGTGTTAAAATCACTTAAGTAATATATATAAAAAAAAAATTCTAGACTTTTTCATTTTTATAATAAAATATTTGTCAACACACGTTTATTTAATTGTGTGCTCAATAACATGCCGGACAAAAATGTGTGATAAACATTCTGTACATCACTTATTTATCTAAACTACTCATTCTGAACAAATATATTCAGTATTTATATTATATACTTATAAAGGATGCACAAAATAATTAACAAAAACATTCTGTGAACTACAGATATTTATTATTAAAATTTCAACACAAAACTGTAACAATATTTTCATTGGAAAATTGCAGATAAGTTACGTATGAATAACTAAACTATTATGCACCAAATTCGGTTAAGAGCTAAAATTTAAAATTAAACAGAACTAACGGAGGTTTTTCTTGTTACATTTATTAGTGAAACGTTACATAAATCTGGATGTCTTGGAACCTTGTTATTTCGACCATGCTGGCAGTATCTAACACAGTAAGAATAACAATGAGCTTTATGCTCAGTAAAAGTATTCTAATCTATTCATCTAAAACATCTCAGGTTTGCGCCGGAACCCCGGATACCGCATTCTGTTGGAGGTCTGTACCTGGTTCCTGACTGTACCCCATCCGTAACACAAATACAGTAGTGTTACAGCTGAGTCCGGAACCCCAGTACCCATCGGACCGCAACGACACCAAAAATGGACAATACCGATTTAACCTATCTTTATATAATTAGCTATCCTAACGTTATAACTTCTAATCTTTACATTAACTATTCTAAATTAAATTATTAAATTCTACCACTTACCAAATAATCTATGTATTTGGTGATAACTGATAATCTGCGGGGCAATTAAATATGTATAATATTTATAAAAGCCAGCACGCAAGAAAAACTATATATATATATATATATATATATATATATATATATATATATATATATATATGTGTTGGTAATAATGTCATTAGGCAACTTAGTTGATAATGTTATTTCAGACTGCAGACATCAAATGATTAAACTAAAACATATTAACTAATTAACAAAAGATTAAATATAATCTATCGGTAAGTGTATAATTAGAAAATATTTTAAATTCTATAAATAAGCTATTGATAAAAACTGCGACCTGCTAGAATCTAATAATGTAAATACTATATGACTTTTTTATGATATAATCACTTTAATACACAAAAAATATGAAAATAAAATAAACTGCTAAGAATAGAAACATTTATTTTATTAAAAAAAGGATGATCCACAAATAATTAAGTACATACTACAAGCACTACAGATAAGTTTACAAAAAATACTATTAAAAGCCAAAGAATTGTAGTATAAATAAATAACTCAATGAATAAAACAAAAACTGTTAAACATTATAAAGAACAAAAATTTAAAAAAAACATGTCATTAAATTATATTGATCAGAATATTATTAACCCTAAAAAAATATCAAATGTGAATGACTCTTGGACGCTGTTATTATTATTAGATTTAATATAATTAAATTATTTAATTATTTCATAATAATAAATATTTTTAATTCGCATTTGCAGACCATTTATGTTCAACAGAACGCCAACTATTAGCAGTTGATGAGTATAATATTGCTCGGGTAATTTTCATAAATAAACCATCTACTTCTTCAAGTTAATGTTACGGTGACTTTCGTTATCAAGTCTAATAGCTGCGACTTTTGTAAGCTTTTTTTATAGAAATAACAAATGTCAGTAAAATGAGATAAAATACTATTTAGATTTTATTGTAATGACGTAATTTCTATGACAAAAGTCACAAAATCAAAATCAGTCCCCAAATGCTCTAAAATAAAATTTAAAAAAATCTCAAACTTATTAAATTATCGCCTAATATAACTGTTAAATATATTTAAAAAAATGATTGAATACATTGTTGCCGAACAAATTTGTTTAATCCAAACCAATTTAATTTTCGTCAAAGCAGATCCACAATTAATGCAATAATTCTATTTTTAAATCATTTGATTATTAAATCAATAGTGCTGATATCTTATTACGTTTGAAAAAAAGCGTATGAGCGTTGATTGATAAATTTACTAAGATACGTAACCTGAGATCATATTCCGTTCACGAGATATATATGGCACTGGCACACAAATTTATAAACGTTTATATTATGAAAATTCTGTTTAGAATTGCAATTATATTGTAATAAATAACGAAGGTAAACAAACAAAATATTAATAAACATAGTACAAAAATCACAAACTAAATTTCTTGGAATTACAATTGAACAAGGATTAAATTAATGTATGCATATCAATGATAAAAAAGCGTCTTCTCAATGTTACATAATTAAACAATTTCAAATAAAAATTAGTTTTTTCATATTAAGAATATACATATTTTTTTCAACCATTGGTGTTGTATGTATTTGTTCAGTATGCAACATCATGTGACACCAACAGAATATTTGTGCTTTAGAAAAGCAGTTGGTGCATTGCTACGGTTGAGTAAATATAAACCAAAAAAAATAACTTGTTAAAGATATTTTAATTTATAGTAGTATATTATCTAACAAGAAAGTAATGACAAATATTATTCGCAAAGATAAAGTTTTCCAAGACAATAGTGAAATAATGAAAAGAGAATCTTCAAGTACGTGACCAGAGACCATTACAACAGCCAAGGAAATAACGTAATAACGCTTTTATAAATTTATGTAAGCTTAAAAACACAAATTCATTTTCGAAAAATCTAAAGAGCACATTAAACATTAACAACAACATTAAAATTAATACATATACAGTTGACTTCATGCCTGCAAAGCAAAGACTCAAAGGGTTAAAAAAACAATTAAACAAATATAATTTATAAAGGTTACCCTAATTATTGGTATTATGGGAGCACAAGAACTGCAAGTAATTTAGTTCAATGACAAAGTAGTTCAATAGTAAAGACAAAAGTCTGAAAATGCATTTTTTTTTTCATTAATAGTAACAGAACAGAGTTGTTGCTGGTTTTGTTGTCGACATCCCACAATAAAACTAAAGATGTTTTTATAGTTGTGCTTTTGACTGCATGCCAATTTTTTAGTGAAAAATAAGGCTGATGAAACAATCATTACCATCGTAGGTAGTACGTTAGAATAATGTTTGTAATGTGAGTAAGCAAATAGTGTTAAAACTTTGGTACTTTTTTAAAATGCTAATTTTGTTCAATTTTTATTTTCAGTTGTTGTATAAAGATAAACAATACCGCGTTTGTTAAACTTGTCTTTTTGCTTAAAATTTTAGTGATGGTGACTTTATAACTGTTAATGTTAGTTTTGATTCATATTAACAATTATCGTCCAACGGTACTATTCTTGTCATAAAGCACCGTGTGTGTGTTGTCAAAACAGTTCAAAGACCATTAGCTTTGATTGAGGCACTATTCCTAGTAAAAAAAATATTTAAGGGCATGTATTATAATAGTTATTTATGTTACAAGTTGTAAAATGATAGTGTTTTTTTAACGAGTCGCAAATTATAGATCGAGTTCGAAGAACGAGATCTATAATGCAACGAGTAAAAAAACACGCATTTTACACGTGTAACATACACTATTTTTTGCAATTTTGGAGTATAATCCGCAAGTTTCTGATAATTATTGTTTTTTTTTTAAATTTTATTAGTAGTGAAAAAAAGTGCTTACTTTTTTTCACTAGTGAAAAAAAGTAAGTAGTTATAACATCGAAAATGGCAACTGAAAAGTCAATATTATAGTTCAGAATTGCAAAAAAATAATTAAATTTTATTAGTAGTGAAAAAAAGTGCTTACTTTTTTTCACTAGTGAAAAAAAGTAAGTAGTTATAACATCGAAAATGGCAACTGAAAAGTCAATATTATAGTTCAGAATTGCAAAAAACAAATTAATCTATGATTAAAATTTACTTAGCAGCTAATCTAATTCTGAAAATTTCTGTATTATAAAAGTCAATTAATCAAACAAAAACTTAATAAAGCAAGTAAACTAACTAACAATAATGATAAGGAAAAAAGAAGGATTGTTTCAATCGTGAAACATTGATTAAACTTACCTAAAAAAATGTGTACCAATGATTGAATAAAATCATATTTTGTCATTAAAATCATGCCATTAAAATTTAATTAACGTTTATATGCATCATATTTTAAGGTTTTCTCTGTATATTTAATTGACAATTAACTTTATTTCTTAATTAGTTAATTGATGATTAAATTAACGTTTATAATACCGGCCTTAAAAAATGTATAAAACGATTTAATAATACTTAAAACCCGCTAATCAAATAATATGTTGTTATAATCAAATATATCACAAAGGTATTTAGCATTCCAACATAACTCAACAAATCCTGCACATCTTTCATAAAAGTATGACATGAATCACTCAACCTGCTATCAAGATCAACACATAACTCATAATAAAATACACCCTCGTATACAATTCACAGCTAGATAGTTGCATCAAATAATATAATATTTACATTATTAAAATAAATATATTGTAAATATACAACAAAAAATATAGGTTAACTCTAAAATCATATTTCATGTTAGCATAATTAAACAAAATACTTTAATTTATAAATATTATATCTTAACATATCGTCATTTCATACATTATTACATTTTAAAATCTTATATAGAATGTACTAGGATGTGTGAACCTGCAAAATCAAATTTATTTTTAATGTTTCAATTTCTTATTTCCTCAAGGGAATAAAAACCGTTCCGCTATACAAAATCATGATCATAGTGTATTTTTTTATATGTGTATCCCACTCGATAAAAGAACAATTGCTTATACATTATATTTATAATAATGTAAAAGCGTATTTTAAATTAATATTATTCAAATTTCTGGTTTTGGCTGGATTTGTTATCAATTTATTTAATTTAAGTAATTATATCATTAATAGTTAATTAATTTTAATAATTATGAATTTATTCTTTACGTAAGATCAAAGCTCATGTCTGGACGTAACCTTTTAATAAGTCACCCTGCATCATTTATCTTGCCACATACATATCAATCGGATTCCACTGCTTGAGACAGGGGTGATCTACCCCTTAATTCCAATATATACACCCTCCATAATACCCCGCTGTGACATATCCGGAGATTCATTCAAACAAAAAAATTCTCAATTAAATTAAATGATTAATGGATTTTCAAGTTTCAATTAACTAAATAAAAAGCAACCATTCTTACATTAGCCTTTGTTTAATAAATAGACATTTTAATTATGAATTATAAAGTTTAACTAACCGGATTCGTTATGAAAAATAATAGTACCTGAAACAAAACCACAGACTTTTTCCGCATTATTTAAAACTGTCGAAACATGAATTTACACTTAACACCCGAACTTCGGGCTTCTAGTTGGAAATTTCCGAGTGAAAATCCTGCGGCCTGCATATTTTTGGCCACGGGATTCCGTGATGGGGGTGAGCATAACAAACCTCCTCTATTCTAAAGAGAAGAGTTGGAATTTTTTTATTTGATTGTTTCACCCTTTGCACTTCATGAAGAATGAAACTCAGTTATAAAGTAGGGGAGCGAATTGCGTATTGCGGGGCATACTAAAGTGGAGCGAAAAGAAGTTCAATATTATAAACTATATTTGATAATTTCGAAAAAAATATATTTTTTTATAACCGACCACATTTATTTTATGTATTATTATTTAAAAATAATGTCAAATTAAACAGATTGATAACCAATTTGAAATATAATATTTTAATTTATTCCAAAAATAAAATAAAATTAGATCTGCATCACAGAAAAAAAATTTAGATAAAAAAATTTCATAGTGTAGAATTAATTACATTCCAGACATTAATTAGTGTGCCAATATACATATACAGTTGATTTAAAAAGCTAGAGTAGAATACAACAAAAAATAATCTTCACACCTGTTTGAACTCTAAATTTACAAAACCAAAATTATTCAGTATAATCGTAATTTTTGCTAAACCAAATAATTTATTAGTCAAAAGTTCATACATAAATACATACCGGATGACAACGGATAACAAAACAAACAAAATTTGACAATATTTTTAACTAAATGTTAATTAATTGAATATGTAGTTATACACCATTTAAATACTATTCTATTGCTGAGTCACATTACATAAGTGGTCAATGAGCCTATAATATTCTAAGTGTTGTGCAACAAAAATGCACCATTGGTTGTCATTTTAAAAAAGCTATTTATAGTTACGCTTGCGTCTTTTAGTAAACTTAAGTTCCAGCATCTTTAACTTACTGTACAAAAGAGTGCAACGTATTCTGTTTTGATAGTTAATAAAAAAGTTGATGTTTGCTTTGATGATCTCTAAGATATGTTGTGCACAAATCCTGATGTAGATTTTTTTTCGATGGGTCCCACTCTCTCCAATCTGCATTCACGTACCGTCACAAAATTTCACTGTCACCACATCTGTACTCCAGACTCTTTTAATCCTATTACATAACATAACACTCGTTATAATACAGACAAGTTCTTTCAAAGCACAAGTTTAACATATGCAGCACATCAGTCTAATTTTGTGCCCAAGATGACATACAACAAACTTTCTGATAAGTTTCTGCATTGTGCTTCCAGTTCTGGGCTTTCCTCATTTTTTTATGAAGTAACTGCAGTTTAAACTTTAAGCAGACTAAAGACAATATTAAGAATTATTTTCTTTCATCCTACAGTTTTTCAATATCTGCTGTAAATAGCAACTTTGTTTCACATCTTGCCAAATGTGTATACCCAACTAATTAGTTAACAACCCCATGTCCTTCATTTCAAAATAATCTACATTTTTTAGCTCGTCAACATCTTCATCATCAGTACCTAAGATCAACAGATCAGACCGTCCACATAAAGTAGCACAACCTGGTTTTCTGTGTGAGTTTTCAGTATGTACACATATACTATATTATACATTCTTCAGCAAACTATACGTATTTTGGTAGATCTAAATAAACTTCTTCTTGGATGTCTTTATTTGCATCCATCTGATATATACCAGATAGATATAAATAAAATTTTCCTATTTGTACTGCTACTGCAATACATTTTCCTACAGTCGGCATTTTTGCTTTCTGTTGACATCCTCTTGCTTCTTGCTACTAATCTGAGTTTATATTGTAAGATAGTTTAATTTTTGTCTAGCTTTAGCTAAGCAATCCATTTTGTTTCAAAGGTTTAGCAGTTGTTTGTTTTTTTTTTATTTCTTAGCAAGTTTCGTATTTATATAAATATCGAGCTCCACCTTGATTGCATTGTTCCATTCTTCTAAATCTTTCCAAGTTGTTGTCTGGTCGTATATACACTCACGTCACTTCAACACAGCAAACAAATCTCGTAATCCTTTAATTATTGAAGTAGTCGTACGTTCCTTTTTCTTCTTTTCACGTTCTTTTGTTAAAACAAGTACACCTTTTTTATATCATACTAGACTCAGCGTTTGGCTTTGCTTGTACCAAAATTTCAAATTTTATTCGTTAAAATTCTTAAGTTTCTATCGTTTTTATTTGTATGATTTGTTTGATTTTTTTCTTTCATGAGCTACAGCTGGTAAAATAATTTACCTTTAACTGGGGTTTTTTGTGTGCAGTTTATTATAAAAGCAGCTGTATTAATAGCTTTGGCCCACAATGGTAATAATTGTAAATTCTTGGCATGGATCATGGACCTCGCACTTTCCACTGCAATTCTTTTTTTTGTCCCGCCATTTTCGTCATCAGTCAAATTTTTGTGCTAGATTATTGTAAAATTGAAATTGATAAGCTAACTTAAGCTTCAAAAATTAAATTTATATTTTTATATATTGTAAATGTTATTGATCTTAATTTAAATAGAACAGTTACATAATAAAAAAAAATACTTTTTATAATTTACTCTAGGTAGTAAAAACATTGGCATTAACCGTACAACATGCCTGAATAAATCATGTATAATTGGTATTAAATACAATCACAGTAGTTTGCAATTATAAAATTTGCTAATTAAAACAAGTTGCGGACGTTTTAAGTATTAATTAAAATAAGAAATCATTTGTATTGACATGTTTACAGTTAATTTAACTTTAAATAATTATTAAACTCATTTAAAATATTAATTGTTACAATTATATTTTATATTTTTTTGCAATTAAATCTACTAATTACAAATAATATATTATATTAATGTATTCACTAATTTATACTATGTTAGAGACAATAACCTTTTAATTTTACTCTACAGCTACGTTATTATTATTTATTAATATTTATTAACATTTATTAATATTTATTAATATTTATTAATATTTATTATTATTTATTATAATTTATTATTATTTCATATTATTTATTATTATTTATTATTCTTATCATGATGCATCATAAAATGACAATTAAGTTATCCAAAATTGTTTTTCTTATTTTAATTAAAAATAATAGATTAACAATTGACAAAATATTAATTAAAAATGTGTTATCATCAGTTTAAACAAAAGCAGTAACTCTAATAATAAGGTTTTACCAATTAATACCACTGATAAGAGTAACCATCAAAATCATGCTCTATTCGTATAAATGAATTTTATAAATTATGACTAGCAATAAAATGGTTTCTATAAGAATTTGAAGGAGAAAACTTGAGGGTCTTTATATCACTTTTTTTTCATCAACTGTGCAATACTAACTTTTCTCATTATTTTTACGTAATTATTTTTCCTCGTTAGTATCGACAACCGCCGTTGGCCCGTTAGACCGCAAAAAAATGCAGTTATCAATTTAATAATTGATTTATAAAGCGCGTGCCAGCTGTGGCTGAGAAAAAAAATAAATGTCGCATGCCTTTTCGTCATTATACATTATGCAAATATAATATATTTAAATTAAGATTGAAGAATACTAAAAGCACACAACTCAATTTAAAAAAGTCAATCACTTTTAGTTTTTAATTATTTTTTCATAAAAACAAATTTTATTTCATATTTCTACGAACTAAAAAACACAAACAATTTCAACTTATTGATAATACAATCTTGCCAATTTATAAACCTATCACATTTTAAACTCTATTGCAAATCTAAAATATTAGTTACAATAATAAAGCTTGATGTTTTTAAAAGTTTTATACAACCACAGCTGAATAAGTTAAAATAAATTTTAAGAAATAAAATATTGCATAATACTCATAATAAATAGTAATATTGCAGCTTCATTTTGGTGCATTAAGACCAAATATTATAGAATAATACTGGTATTACAACTGGCAACCAAATCGTGCCGATATAACGAGACAAATTAAATAATGATAAATAAAAACATATTATTCAAACCCAATAAAACCCCAAAGCAACCAAATACAGACTTTTTTCGGGTTTCCAATATTCTAATGTTACAATTTAATTCTACTTGCAGTATTCTTTATTGGAGTAAAACAGTAAATACCTAAATAATTAAACTAAATCTCAACGCATTTCCATACCTTATTATTATACAGATACTGCTTAGCAGTAAGGTATTTAGTAACAATATTAAACATTACTTATTCCGTACCCTAGTAGCTTTGAATGACGGAATAGGGAATGTTCCTTTACTCAACGCTAGTAAAATACTATACTATTCTAAAAATACAATTTTTCACATTTATTTTATATTATTTTGTGTTAAAATACAATAAATAAAAAATAATTGGTGGTGCAATGTAGTTGTAGCTCCATCATGTTGCTTCAACCAAAGAATCGAAATCATCGATAAAACTTCAGTATCACAACTGGCAACCAAATTGCAATGTCTAAAGAGGTAGACAATCAAATATAGTTTAATAAAAAACAAAGGTTTAAAATCAATTACCAAAACTCAATCCAACTCCAAAGCGGCTAACCAAATACAGACAATTGTTTCAGTATTCTCAAATCCTCATCAGTGCATCTTGGTGGTACGGCATCGCTTGATGGTGAAGAATGAATTCGAATAATTGATTTATGTGCTCTTAAACACAAGTTAGATAATAAATGGTGGTGCAAAGTAGTTGTAACTCCATCATGTTGTTTCAACCAAAGAATCGAAATCATCAATAAATAAAAAATGTTTTTATTTCAAGTTAATTTTATCTTTACTTGCTAAAAAAATTATTGAATTAATTAACTATTTTAATTTATTCGTTTTTTGATTGTTAATTTTATGTAACTCCAAAAAATAGTAATGTTTTAAATTTTAAAACAATAAATAAATGTTATAATTGTTTGACATATTTATTTATCATAATTATAATAAATACTTTTTTTGCATGCCCACTCTGAAAAACAGATTTTCCGCCCATATTTTAGAGAGGAAAGTCAGCTTTCTCTCCCTAGGGAGGTAAAATACTTTGTCTCCCGCTTAAGGGTTTTGATTTTAAAACACAGATGGCGCTAGTAAAAAAAATAATATTTTTATTGAATATAATTCTCAATTTTAATTATACTAAATTAAAAGTAAATATTATTAATTAAAAATTTAAATTAAATTAATTTATTACATGATTTAGTAATAATATTTTTTAATATTTGATAAATTTGATAATATTATATAAAAAAGACAGAACTGTTGACATCTAGTGTAGAGTGATTGTATTACAAGACTTCTTGGTTACGTTATAACAATACTTGACAAATTAAACATTAACCTTAAAAAAAAAACATTGGCACTTGAAGTATTAAACAAATTTTTCTTTTAATAATACTAATGAAGTTGTAACATGTTATTGTTATCTTACAGAGGCAGACAAAAAACAGTCGTAAGCACCACGAGCAAGAAAACGTTTGCAGCACTTCGCTGCCTGCCGCCCTCGCTTACTCGGACAGACAAACAGCGGTGTCCTGCAAACAGTGCTTTCCTGCCGCCCTCGCTTACTCGGGCGGACAAACAGCGGCGTGCTGCAAATAGTGCTTTCCTGCCCTTGGTACTTAATGTATTATAATCGTAAATCGATAGTCGTAGTCACTGCGTTTTTAGCGTAAGTTCAATTAAGACCATTCCGACCGCAACTTTGACATTCTTATTTCTACATATAATTTGATAATCAAATAATTTACATATACACTACATACCCTACTAGTATACAGATTCTAGAGCTAGTTACAAATACTATTATATTAACTCGGGACGTGTCACGTCATTACAAAAAGTTTTTTATGCTTATTTGTAATAATGCAAATCTTGCATTTTTTAATTTACTAAAAAATAAAGATTTGTTTATGGAGTTCTGTGCCGAGTTATTGAGACCACAGTGTGACCATTGTGTGATAACGAATAAGTGTGACCGTATATGGTTAAACAAAATTGAAAAGAAAAGAAAATAGTTTTATTAAAATTTATACAAATTGTACGAGTACATTTAATTTGTAACCTTGTGTGTTCTTGTATCGTACAATTTAATCGGAATTTGTCAACAAAATCATTCAAGACCGGATTTGAAGCCGAAGTCGAGGCGCTCTAAAATATATTATTATATTTTTTTCAGTTTGTTTATCAAACGTCGACCTGTTTATGTACAAAGCTAATTACCAATGCCAGAGGTTAAAAAAACCTAATCTATTGGATTCTTTAACTTGCACGCATCAAGCCAGTACAAGGACATACTAAAGCACATAGGCAGTATTTATATTACAATTAAATTATAATTTTATTATATTCTTAAAGACCCATTTTTAATACAATTAATATAATTTCTTTTGTTTAACATTTGGTGTATAAAACATCAAAATTAACTTAAATAAAATGCCACAATTTAATAGATATTTAAAACGTTGCTATTTGCTTCAATTTTTTAATTGATTATAAAAAGTATTGATTTTGTTGTATAAAAATATTCATTAAACGTCTAATTGTATAGGACAGTTGATACTTTTATTGCAAGTGGGTTAATATAATATAAAATATTTAATGCTCCATAGTTGCAAATATAAGAGACATTTCATTTATTAGCATTTTATTAACTATTATGATCATTTAAATTAATTCAGTTTAAATTATTAACTTTCATTAAAATGCAAATTTATTATAGCAATAGATTTATAAAGTATTTTACAATGTGATATTTAGCATTTACTTAAATAGTTCATGTATAACAACATAAACATGTCTTTGAATTTCAACATAGAAGACTATGTATGTACTCTCGCTGAAACTATCACATTGAAGATTTAGGCTTGTTGTCCACTAGGAGCAAAAGGTGACCGTAGCAAAACGTTACATTGATTCTTATAGGAATCAACTTACTGGTGCAGCTTCTGCATAATAAGAGTTGCTCCAACAAAGTCTTTTGACTTGCGGACAACCTATAAGCAACCTATGAACATTTATTTCAAATAATTGCGTATTATAGTTTTCTGGAAATAAATTTAAAGTTTCAGTTCCATTTACCCATATTATAATATTTAATACAAAAAAAAGTTAAATAATCCAAATTATAGTAAAAAACATTATTATTGAAACCCGTTCTTTAAACTTCAAAGTAAATATTAAAATATAAAATACATCTCAATCTATAATACTATTTAAAAAAAACAAATTGAAAATGTCTTATATTATTAACAGTGATATATGCAATACTTGGCCGTAAGAAAAAAAAGTTTGCATCTGTTAAGAAATGCCAAGCTCCTAGATACTTTCACAGCTATAATTGTTGCATGCTTGTTCCAAAGACAATTATGGAATATTGTAACTAAAAAAAAAGAAGAATTAAGATTGACTATATTAGAAATACCCAGCTAGATATAATTTCAAGATTTCTTCATAGATGATTTTAACATAAAAATTTTAAGATGCTCCGTTATATTTTGTTGATATAGCCTTTAAAAAGTATGAGATATAAGAAATGCTATAATCTGTAAAACTATAAATAACATTTTTGTTAGCTGAAGAAGTTCATTTAAGTATATTGAAAATAAAGTCAATTGATTTTAGAGTAGCAGTTTAAACCATCAATTTTAACTATATTTTGTCTATTGTCAGATAAACTAAGATAAAACTTTTAGATTTATGATAAAGACCTATAAAATAAAGCTTATTAATAAGTCTAAAATGTCTTCAAATGCTTTAAAATGTAAAAATTTTTTTTTTTATAATTTTCAGAAGTAAAATTAATATTTATCAACAAAATTTCACAAACGCGTCAATAAAAAATGAGTAAAACGTGAAACTGATCTCAAAATTTATTTTCTATTTTTTAACAAACGTCACAATTATTTTTCAAACAAACAACCAATTAAAGTTAATTTTATATAAAGTTGCCGTTTCCATCAATAGAAATATGTTTAAATGATGATAGACATTCCGTTCATCAAATGTTGATTCAAAAACGGTCTACAATCTGAACAGACCTAAAACCAGAAACTACAAATAAACGGTTGATGTCTCCAAATCCATACGTTTCTAACAACCTTATTCAAAACATAGACGGTACTTTGATAATCATAATGTTTATAATGTAATTATAATTTTTATTTAAACTTACAATATTTTCCAAATTATGTTATACTGCAAGTAAACGGAGTTTTCATAGTAATAAAATTTTATATTATATTCAAAATATTATAAAACAGACATAGACGGTACTTAGATAATCATAATGTTTTCATAGTAATCAAATTTTATATTATATTCAAAATATTATGAAATAGTTAATAGCACTATTAAAAATAAAATAAATTTGTCAAATTGACAAATATAAATACGTAGACGTATTTCATCCAAAAAATATTTTACATAATATTTAAATTTGTTTGAAAAAAAAAAAAAAAGTATATGCCGTTTGGAGTAATAAGCGCTCTGCCCAGTTACTCCGCCTTGGATGTAGCCTAGCTGGCAATAATGTCAACAAAAATTATTTTGTTCTACTCCTAACAGAAATATACTAATGTAAATATATAGTACAGTATAATCCAAGGGTGGCCAACCCAAATGATCTTGCGAGCCACTTTGGAAACAACTCCGCGGGTGGCATATAAAATTATATACCCATATATTAGATTTAGACCCACTATAGACATTTTTTGGATTGAAAAATTGAAACATAATGGGTTATTAATGTTATTATTATTGTGTTTACTATTATTCTGAAACTGAAAGTCTGCTCTGCTAACAACTGTGTGTATGTATCTAGAATGGTCACTGCGTCACTGAAGTCACTTAAGAGTAGGGTCCCGACAAATTTTTTTAGGACCTTCAATTGTCCCTATTTAAGTTTTAACTAAACAAAAACTTTCCCACAAAAATTAAAAAAGAAATCACAACAATGGAAGTTAAAGCAACCATGAATGAAACTATTGAAATGATAGAAAATTGAATTTATGACCAATTTTTACCTATGAAAAATGCGAGTTCGAATCGCAAACAAGAGATTCAAAAACAAAATTTTTAAACGTTATTTTATTCTCAAAACTTTAATGAATGTAATTTCTCTCACTCAAGATGGATTCTACAACAACTAATTCTATCATATTGTTTTGCAAGCTCATAACTCTAAACTCATTAATAAAACAGGCAATATCTGTCATATATGCGCAAGAATATTATTTTAAAATCAAAGTAAATTTTTATCATAACTTTTACAGTTAATTTTTGAATATATGGGTGCACAAATAATGTATTTTTTATACATTGGTTTTTACTTCTTTAGCCTTTATAAAATAAATATATTTTGTAAAAGTGTGATAAATTTCGCGAGCGGGAAAAATACTCAAGGCGGACCGCGGGTTGGCCACCCCTGGTATAATCCAACTGTAAAAACGCTATGTAGCAATATCCGGGAGTGTGTGTAATTAGTGCTGCCCAGTCGGATTTTGCAATAATATTCTAAATAAATAAACAACTGTAAAACCGTTCTTAATTACTCAATCACACACAATTACCAAAACTGCGTTTATCAGTTTTATAAAAAAATAATTAAAATTACCAGCACAAAATTCAATTCATGTGTTTTATTGAATTGTAATTATTCAGAAAACTAACCATATTTTTAACATAAAAGTTACTATTACTGTGATTTGTTTTGCTATTTATATTTGTTTATTAATTTTTTGTTTGTTATATACATGATCGTAGTCATACTTTGCAGTTAATAACGAGGCCGTTGCTCAGTTCATTTATCAATCACAATTTTTAGTAATAAAATATTAAATAAACCTTCATAATTTCAAGGTAAATATAGTACATTATATAAGGATCACTGATCAAATAATAATAGCACAGCTAATTCGCTTATTAGATTAAATAACGTGTATAATTTACAATTAAACTATAATATATTGTGAAACAATAATAAAAACAAAATCAGCATTTATAAAATCATTATTTCAAAAACTATATTTAAAATTAAATTAAAAAAATGCAATAATTTGTCAATTATTACTTTAAACCGGCACACATTGGCGCCGTCGCCGAAAAGTAGTTTATTTATTAATACCAATAATCCACAATATTATATTATTTTCATATTTTGACTAGATCTGATTCTCAGTTTGTCTTTTTTGTGCTGCTGCTATAGAATGTCATATTATAAACCAAGCACTATGGATAATCATAGTCAAGGATACTATTCTTAAGTTAAACCAAATTTTTTACAACGTTTTAAGTAAGTAACAGAGATGTGTTACATGGACTAACTGCAAAATGCATCGTAGAGAACTAATTCTAATTTTTGAATTCTCTTATATTTCATGTCTGTGGACATTTTATTTTCAATATATTACAACAAACCAAATCGAAAGAGTTAAAATAAGCAAGTAAAACTCAAAATTTTAAAATTTTAAACTATTTAAACTTATATTGATATTTTGTCTTCACACATCATAATAACTAAGATTGTAAAAAATATAACAGCTCAACTATATGTCTACAGTTGTAATATATTCTTGTTGCATTGTGAACAACCTCTTCAATTAAAACGTACAATTCATGCATAGGGAATAGCTTTATTAAATTGATTTAGGCACGTCTGAAGAGAGTATCGCCATATGCCATCTTTATTGATTGTTTCACTGCAATAATGAGTCTTTACTATAAAAGCATTCCTATGTTAACACTATTGTGCATATAATTCAAACATCCAATTCACAGTTTACATAACACAAACTTTGATCTATTTCAAATTTACACTGCACTCTACAATTCATAATTTATTATTAAATTAACCATAAAATAATTTTAATAAACATTAACTCCGTCTTGTTGAAAATAGCTTGTCTGCAATTTATTCTTGTGTACTTGATGAAGAAATGCATCTAAAAGTATAGTGTAATAATGTATATTCACTATAGCATTTTGTTCTTATGTAAATACCATTGTAAATGTAATTTGATCATTTAATTCACAATCCTATTATTATGATAAATACTAAGTATTAATATTTTCAATCATTATTAAAAAAACTTACGTTTGTTATTTTTCTTAATGGTTATTTTGCGAATTCAAAAATAAAAACAATTTATTTAAGTTTATTTATCGTATAAAATGTTGTTTAATGTTTAAATTTACAATAAATGCATATTTGGTTGCCTACATTTTCAATTAAGTTTTTCTCGTTCGCACTGTATACAGAAACAACAGTTTATTTACATCGGCGGTTATATTTAAACATTTAAATTGTTTAAAGATTTGTATATCTATGTATATAAATTAAAAATCACTTTATTTAAATTTAACATAGACTTGATAATAAACTATGAAAAAAAAAACAAATATAAATGAGTTGTGACCTCTACTACGTAATAATTCATGTTTATAAAATAATAAAACAATTTACTACGTTTTTATCAAAAATTAATAGATTACTAATTTCGGCTCTACCAAAGCCTTCAATAGATGTAATGAGTTAAATAAATTAAAGAACAAACAACAACATAATAATACAAAATTAAGAGAGCGGAGTAAATAGCTGTTGTCTTTATAAGTCATGCGTTTAAGTACAGAACGTTTTTGACAGTGCTCTGAAGCAAACATGTAAACAGAGTTTCTAACACCATTATTAGTTCTTATGTTTGTTAATTGTAATTCAACACGTTTATCACTAATCAGTCCCTCAATAAACCTGCACAAATAGACCAATTGTTCCAATATTTAAGTTAACTATTATATCAAGTAAAATAGCTGAACATAACTCTTAAAACTAACCTGAATTTAGAAGAGCGTAAAAACAATAGAACAGGCATCCACTTTGCAGATTATTATAAACAACTCTTTGAAATGATTGCTTATCTTGTTGGTATTATTTGACACATTAGATTGTCGGTTAAATAACAAAGAGGCAAACAACAAACACTAAAAAAAATATGACGTTTAGTAACACAAAAAAGTTTAATATACTGATGATCTGGAGAAGATTCAGCAAAATAAGCAAGTAAGTGGAATAGTGTTAAAGCGTTAAAACGCATAAAATTTAGTAACTAGCAAACGCAAATAATGTAATAATTAAAAAAAATCCCGGAAAAAGTAATAAAAAGTTAATTAAAAAGAATAAAAAGTAAACTAATAAAAGTAAAAAAATCAAATTGCTTAAAATCATTTAAGACATAGTAAAAAAATATATTGTCAAAAACTGTTATTTGTCTACACAGTCCTCTCTTCTATGCACCTACTCCACCGTATTGGAAATAGCTGAATACGATTCTTGTAAGGTAAACATAGTATTTTGAAACGTATGCATTATAAGCATTTTAATTTATTAATCACAATAAAAATTAAAAAAATTAAGTATATACATTAAGAAAATGTTTGAAGTAGAAATAGCATACATTCTCAGTGCTGCAACAGGTTAAAAGTAGTGAGATTTGAAAACACACTATAAGTAAAACAAATAAATAAAAAATGTTAAAAAAAAAATATAAATAAAAACAAATATGAAGTATCTGATCAGAAAAAAAAAATGAAGAAAATGTTAATGCATAAAGTATAAATTCTTAAAAGAAGAAGAAATGAAAGAGGCAGTAAGAGCTTAGCTATTGTGCTTCAATAAGTAGAAGTTCAAAAATATCAAGAACAAATTGATAGTAAACTTACAAAAAAAATAACAGACCCAAATATTTGATAGACTGCAATACCTAGATAAAGTGGAGGACTGTAGAAACAAAAAAAAAATAAATTTTTGTTATAGAAAGAAGAAACAGATCAAGATAAACAATCAGAGTAGAATGTGTAGATTTTGTATGATTAAGAAACAAATGTAGAATCATAGAATAACAGAGTATCAACAAATAAATTAGTCAAAAATAACAGATGTAAAACTAGAAAATCATCAAATATATAAATAAAATAGTCAATTAAACACTGACACTTTAATAGTATCTTATGGTTATTTTTTTTGTATTATAGTAATGTATGTAGTACTTAGTTTATTTAAATTTTAGATACATATTAAGAAATAATTAATAGTACATATTTATAATGCAATTAATATTTACCATCAGTGCCATTTGATTATTATGATCCAAGATATATCCAACTGCATTATAATCGCTCAATCACAATGATATGTTACCTACATCTAATTGATTTGTATTTGTTTTTCTTAGAGAATTTTGTAATAACAAGTTGTCATTCTGAAGGACGAAATCTAAAGCATTGTGATGCTAACAAATAAGGAAAATATTTATTTATTTCAGCCAATAATATTTATGTAATATAACGTATAATGGAAAATCACACAATTAGTAACTAATGAATTAGTAAACACAGTTTATTTAAATTTATTGATACATTGTCATATTCCATTGTTACAGTAGTTGATCGATAAGCACAGATAATAAAAATACAACAAATCCATAATATACATATGCAACATTTTGACACCGGTGATCATTTGCCATCATACATTATCAAAAATTTAATTAATCAGTTAATTAAAAAATAAACGTATTATGCTATTTTTAAATATTAATATAAATAAAAAATGCCTGCAGCGTGGATTTCATTAGATAGGTAAATTAGTGTTTTTATAAGCTTAAATATTATATAGACAATGATGTACATTGTGTCCAAACATAATTTAATAATAAATTTTAATTATCTTGATCTTTCGAAACATTTGATCCTGACACTGGTTTACTGATTCGCCTAATTGCTACAAAATATACAATTTCATAACAAACAATGTTTAATAATAATACCTTGAATGAAAGTGAAGGTTATTACTGCATCTATTATAACATTTATGTGGTAATAACTATACAATGTTAATAATTGGTTAAGTATCAAAATTCGAACATACAATTTAAATTAATCGTTATATTACAACAACATGCTCAACTAACACAGTTTTATATCAATCTAATCAAAGTAAATATATTAAGTAAAAACTCACCAATTAATCCAACGATCACCTACTTTTCCTTTTAAATTGCGACTAATATTTTCAATTTCACTCACTTAATTAGTTAAACGCAACGAGATTAATCAATTAAAACATTATAAATTAAACAGTGTTCATTAAGAACATCCGAACATGAGCGCCACGCGAGCGATACTGAGATGTAAATTACAAATTGTGAGATGTCCGTGGCCCGTCATGGTAGTGGGACAAGCTTTTCGCGAACAACAGAGGTTAAGACAAGGAAGGGATTCCCGTGTTACAAGTTTTTTTATGTTAAATATAAACACTACTAATCTGCATTGATTTAATTAACTCATATAAAATCTTTTATAACTGTTAAGAGGAAATTTCAGTGTATATATTTTTGTATCAGTATAAATATCATCGTATTTAAGTAACAGTTAATTAATTAATTAACTTGTTCCGTGTTTAACAATCGAATCCAATTTCCTTAAATGTAAAGTAAAGTAGATCTAAAGAATATCCGGAAACAGTATTAAATTAACAATGACGACCGCCGTATACATTCAGCAACACTATTAAAGTTGTCACTAAAACTAATTTGAAATACTGAAGTATTATATAGCGATAAATTTCTGATGTTTTATATTTAATTATAATAAAATTACAATTTCATCAAATAACTAGTTAAATGTCACTCTCAAACTAAAAAGAAAAAATATTTATATAACAACAATAAATAAACGCATTTAACACATTTAAGAATACAGTAAATAAAACAAAATACAAGAGAAAAAAGCAAATTCCTTCAATAATACAATCAACTAAGGGGACAAAGAATGATTTCAAATGTATAACATATAACATTGTCTTAGTTCTACCACTTGCCCTCATCGCCCTCGATTGTAAGAATATTAACAAAATATATACAAAATATACACATATTATTATATAAAATAAATATACCAAAAAATGTATTTTTTATTTTCTACAAATTAATAATTAAATGAGTATTGATTTAAAATCATGCGACAAAATGGCACGGTTAAATTGGATTATATTTTTCAGTAATTTGCAATAAAAATATGTCTATCTGTCTATAAATATAAATAAAAATAACTACTTTCATAAGATCAATTTAATTGCATTTGTGGTTTAAAAAACTTGCTTGAAGATTTGTTTAAAATTGGAATATTGAAATATTAATCTATTGATACAATTGAGTAATTATAATTAAACGAACACTATGCAACTTTTTTCTGTAACCATAAGAGTTATTTTAGCTTATGCAACTTTTTGTCAATTGATATCAGAAATAATCTAGGAGCCAATTAATGTTGTTTGAATTTGTATGGTCTAAAAGTATAATGCTGTTTATGTATCATCTACTTTAAGTCATCGCAGTTAACAGAATTCTGAAACATTTACTTATAAATATTATTTTGTATATATCAAAAGGTGTCATCCGCATAACAATAACATTTGCAGTAATTAATAATATTACTTTAATAAACCTATACTAACAAGAGGTCGTTTCTCTTTATTCTATTATCAATATACTTCTTCTTAGTTTTAACAGTACTTGCAATTTATGAGATGTGTAAAGTAACAACATTTAAGTTAAGTAAAAAAATAGATTAAATAAACTGTAAGTTGTACGTAAACAGATTTTTTAATAAACAAAATATTTACACCAAATTGTGTTTAAAAAGTGAATCTTTTTTAATCTGTTAAAAAACTCAAAAATCTTACACGCTTTGTTATGTATAAAATTCAGTTAGTTGGTAGTAGGTCCTATAACAATTTAAATTTTTAGATCGCCAAAAAATATCCACAAAATTATAAGGTATTGAACTTATTATTGATCATAATGCATAAAAAACCAATTACCATAGTTCTCTTTATTGATATAAGACTCCTTCTGGTTGCTATTTGCTCACTTTTTCAACATTAATAAAATGATAAATATTTTTGTAATATTGTGCATCTTTGTTTAATATAAAATATGCTCTTTGTAAAACTAATAAAAATAAAATTGTATCTATTACAATAAAATCTAAGAACCAAAATAATAAAAGTTTTTCTAACAATTTAATTTTTTTTGTGAACTTACTTTAAGCATCGTTAACATTTCTTCAAACGATGTCAAAAAAACCTTAGATTTTTTTTGTTAAATAATTATTTCAGCAGTGAGTTTGGTATTAAAAATTTCTTTAAAATTTTAAAATTTTTAGTTAAATATTTTTGGAAGTATCTTCTTTGTTGTGTAGTAATTATTTTTATATTTGATGTGATGATATTCATTAAGTTTTCATTTAATTTAACTTTAAATTGTAGTATGCTTTTTATATTTATTATTTCTCTGAGTATTTTTACTGTTTTACTGTTTTTTTGTAGTCGTTCTATTTAATTCTATGTTAAGATCATTTTTGCATATATAAACTTTCAAAATATTTCAGACCAAACTCATTTTCAAAAAGATACAATTCACAGGTAATTAGAAATAGAAATAAAATAGAAGAAAATGGAGGATGGGAAAGCAGACTTACAGAAATAACTTGGCCAATACCAAATGGTAGATACACTATATTGAGATTGACTGTTAACACAACTTTTGAGATAGCCAGAATATACCTGGCAATGAAAGAACACGAAAAGTAATCTCAGATGGACCTACAAGGATATCATTGGAGGTACAACTTCCAAATTTAGGACTGCCAAAAGAAATATAACTAATGAAACTGCAGAAACTATTCACGAAGAAGAGTGGATACAATGAAGAAAAAGTGAACGAAGACTTAAGAAAACTAAGAACACATCTGAGGAACAAAGGAAATGGAGAGAATCAACATTCGAAAATCATCAGACACACATCAATTTTCTCAAACTTATTTAACTTAGATAAAATAAAATGAAATGTTTTGTGGTGGTTATTTATACTTGCGGATTACCATCTTGCGCATACGTTCTCGTTTTCTATGTGCCCTGCCGGTCTACGACTCCAGTCACAAGAACGGTATTGTATGAAAAAAAAAAGGCCTCTACCCGTTCAAACTTCAAAAAGTATAAGCTTCACATGACAATCAATGAGCATCTTTTTCTTGAGTCATCAAACAAATTAATTAAAATTAGCAGCCATTTTGTCCAGTTCTGGGCTGATGTTTTTAAGAATTTTAATATTATTTGTCGTTTTTATCTTTCACGCAAAACCGAATAAAATAATATTTGATTGACAATCAACCATCATCTTCTTGTGTTGTGTGTATTGAGCCGCTATATATATAAAGTTGGTCAATGTAAATAAAATATAAACTACTACTTTTCAAAATGTCATTTTATTAGAAAAGCAACTTCAGATGATATTAAGAAGATAAAAAAATCTGTCAATTGAAAAAGGAAATAATACAATTTCATTAAAAAATCCATCTTACGTCCAACAACACCAAAAATTATATATCCATCTCAGTATGCCAACAATCTCCAAAAATCTTAAAAAATATATTGAACAAAATGTAAATCAATTTCTAATAAGTTTCAACATAAAAATTAAAAAAACAATGGCACCAAAAATGCTAAGAAACTATTCAGCTTTTGGAACAAAATTACAAACCTTATACATAAAAACATGCATGTTTTGTGCCTGTTTATAGACTTCTCCAAGGCTTTTTTGATACCTAGGATAATAATTTTTTTTTAATATTTAAAAAAACTGCGGCATAAAAAGCAATTTAAAAAATTGGTTTAAAGACTGTTTCAACAACCAAAAATTCCAATTGAAATTTGATCAAAAACTACGACAAGAAACAAACATCAAACAAAATATACCTCAAGGCAGCATCTTAGACCCCATTTGTATCTCCTATATGTGGATGACGTGGGTTTGTGCTATAGAACATTTAAACAGTTTTTGTATGGGGATGACACATTTATAGTGTCAATTTACAAAACCTTAAACAAGCTATAAAAAATTTAGAACCGAATTTTATATTATAAATTAAAAAAAAAACTAATCAAGTAATAAAATACCTGTTTTTCCAACAGAAAAACTCTACAATATCAGAAAGTTGTTCAAAGTCAGAATTGTTATAAACAACTTAGTTTAGAATAAAGTTAACAGAACAATATGTTGTAGAAACCAATAAAAATAAACATAGATATAAAAAAATAAAGTAACCGTTAGAATTTTTTTTTATTACTAAAAAAAACGTCTTAAATGCGCAAACAATAAGAGTTTTTAAAATCAAGAAACATAACAATTTTTAAATAAACCAAACATTTTATAATAATCATTATTGTTATTTAAACCATATACCACATACACATACCACAATTACCACTGAAAAGCCTCAGGGTTAGTAGCATCTTTAACAACGTTTAATATGAAAAGTGGTTTATAAGGTAAAACCACTTTTGAATAAAAGAAAAGGCAAAAAGCAATTACTACTTACAAACATATAGGGTTTTCCAATAAGAAGTTTCATTTTGATATTAAAAAAAACGGGTATTTTTGAAAAGAAATCAATAAATGTTTAATTCATTGTAAAGAGGAAAGTATGCCATTAACAAATGAAAACGATATCAGTCATCACACAAGATTTCGGTGGCCAATTGTAATCACCTCTTCAAGAAATAACACGGTCAGGAAACTTTTCTTGCAAAATTGCAATTGTTTTGTTGCTTGTGTGGCACGTAGCGCAGTCTGAAAATAAACGTCGTCCACATCAATATCATCCAATTCCGGTCATAAAAAAAATCATTAATCATAGCTCGGTAGCGCCATCCATTCACCGTAACAGTTGCACAAGCCTCATTTTTGAAAAAGTAGAGTCCAATCACAACGCCATCCCAAAAACCGCACCAAACAGTGACACTTTGAAAATGCAAAAACTTTTCACCAATCATTCTTAAATTTTCTGTGCCCCAAATGCGACAATTCTGCTTATTAACGTTGCCTCCGAGGTGAAAATGAGCCTCATCACTGAAGATGATTTTTCGATAAAAGTCCGGATCATTTTGATGCATTTGAAGAACCCAATCAGCAAAGATACGACGTTTATGGTGATTGACCGGCTTGAGTTCTTGTGTTAACTGATTTTTAAAAATCTTAAGACTTAAGTCTTAATGCAAAATATGGTGTAATGTCGTTTGTGGAATGTCTAATTCCAAAGATCGACAAGAAATCGACAAACCTGGGTTTTCTTTAACACTACGGGCTACATCAGCAATATTCTCATGTGTTCTTGAGCGATGCACACGGTTTCGATTTTTCACATCACAAACTTGTCCCAACAACTCAAATTTCAATGCGTTGTTGAAGCGTGTATCGATCCATTTTTAATAATGGCGTAATTTTTACTTGTCAATTGTCAAAAGATACATATATATTATATAGCTTCAAAATTGACAAAAGGCCAAATAACCTGTTATTCAAAATGAAACTTCTTATTGGAAAACCCTTTACATATTGTAGATCATAGTATTATCAATAAAATAATGAAGTTGTTATCTGCTAATAAATATAATGCCAAAATGCAAAACAAATATTTGTCATACTTAGACAATCTTTTATGCACAATAAATTGTTTGCAATCATGTGTTTTAATATATCTAAAACTTATTTTTTTATTTAAAAAACGTAAGTAAAAACTTATTCTAAAATAATAAATATTAAATTTTTGTACAGAAATTTATTCGTTTATAGTCATATTTGTAGACAACCATATAATCATATTAATAAAATTAAATTATACTAAAACTAAAAAAAAAAAAAAACAATCAAAATTAAGTTTTATTATTGCAGCAATAGTTCACAATTGAGTGTAGCTGTGGCTAATTTTTTAATAGATGCAAAGTGAATCAGAAGAACCGCATGGTTTAGTTAAATAAAAGTGCGGAAAATAACATCAACTTCCTTCTCAAATGCAAATTTGTTTGTATAGTTCTGCAATTTGGGGCAAATATCATCTTCCAATTTTTTCAATATTTGGGAGTTATTTTCATAGACACAGCACTTTAGAAAAACCCACTAGAAAAATCACCAGCTGTTAAGGTTAGGAAAACGAAGTAACTAGGGCACATTGCCAAAACGTAAAATGTTTTGTTTCTGAAAAATATCCCAAAGTACTCTCATAGAGGCTCTTGCTGTATGCGAGCTCTGGCTTTATCTTGCTACAAGTATATACTCCCAATATATATTTTTTATCTCTGTAATTCTGGCACCAAAATATTGGTGATTATTTTAAAGTAGCAATCTGGGCCAATAACGCCAACAACACACCATACCGTCACTGAAGGGCTATGTATTGATACAACTGTTGTGGATCCATAGCCCATTATCAGCAGTTTAATTTATTTTTATATTAAAATGTCGAAAAAAAAAAACCGTTGTGTTTAAATAACAAATTCCACACTTCTAACATAATTATTGTACATGAACGTACACAAACATACAATACTGCACACTCCACTGCGCCATAGTGACTAAAATAACAATGTACCGGTTTCCCCCACTCTTTTACTCGCTGTGAACTACAAGTTTAAAAACCACAATGTTCCCTTGAATCACCCTGTATAACAACAGGGAATATTCTTTTTTTAGTTACATGTTCAAGTGTCATAAAAACTTCAACCTAAAATAAAACACATTCAAAATAATAATCACAAATCATTTATTTAAAATATCATGTCCCAAAAAACTGAAGAAAGCGTCTCAACAACCACAACAGTAACAGCAGAGTCTAAACAATCGGAGAAAACATTAGTTTTGCGTCTTAAAAAACCAAAATCACCAACACAAGTACGTTGGACTGAAAACACAATTGATAATGAAAATATGAATAAAAAGAAATCTAAAGCATGTTGTATATATGTTAAACCAAGATCAATTGATGAAAGTAGTTCAGATAGTAGCAGCGATGAAGATGATAAGGAGCATCATCATAGTCATAATAAAATAAAAGTTACTAAATTGGGTGAGATTGTAGCCATAGAGCAAAACGATGCAGAAACTTTAACAAATGAAAACTCGGGTGAGATTAAAACACCTCCTATGGGTACAGAATAAAGATCATATTTTATTATAAACAAAGTGGTAATTTTTAAGTAATTAATATTACAAAATATAATAACCATATTATATAAGATTTAATAATTATTTTGTAAAAAAAATTATACATAATTTAATATATTTATTCCACACAGATTTTATGTACTAACTTTATAACACAACTATGAAAATCAGAACAAAGAAATACTGAAAAATATTACCAAGTACAATAAATTTTACATTTTATTTATTGTTTTAAATTACTACAGAATGTCATTTTTTAGAAAGTAATAATATATAAATTATTTTTTAAGTAAATCATTTAAAACAATTTGTCCAATTGTCAAAGGTTACAAAAATAAAACAAACAATTTTGTGTTTAATATCAGATTGTTAAATTTAGGAATTGCTTAATATGTCACAACTACATAAAATACATTTATTTACAAGTAAAACCATACTCGCTGAAACTATCCCATTGAAGACAAGATTTAAGCAGTCTGTAAACATTGACTTTGAATATTTGCGGATTCATATCTCGATAAAATTCTTAAAAGTTTTGATCTTACATCTCTGAACTGTCAGTAAATATTTGTTAGAATTCCTAGCATACCTTGTACTACGAGTACAAAGAAATATTTGTTTAGATAGGAATATTTCTAAAGAAAAAGCAAAAACCTGCAACATTACACCAATGTTGTAAAGTATCGAAAACATTAGCAGATTTTAAATGTGAGCAATAGTATTTATAATATAAACCAACTACTTTGTTAAACTGCTAATGCGTACATCGATTATACAAAAAACTTACACATGTTAATTTTTCAATCTACAATAAAATACAATTTTTTTTGTCTCCTGGTATACATCACCTTGTATAATATATATTGGTGTTATATATTCAAATAATCAATACACGGTCAAAAAGTAGATACAATTTTTTTAACACTTATCATCAGATTCTTGTGTAGTAATATTCAAAATAGCTCTATCTCTATAATCAATGAAAAGATTTATGTTTTTATGAGCTTTTTCAAATCAAATAAATTGTGTCTGTACTAGAACCTTTTAAAATATTTATTATTTCCAATCTCACAATCACAAGCTAACTAAAAAAATAAATTAGCTCCGCATCGATCCAACACTGAATAAGTGATAAGGCTTAATAAATACAAAATCCATAAATATAATTGCTTTTATTTATGAATTAATTTCTAATTATTATTTGTTGTAAACACCAATAAATTTAACCAATACAATGCAAATAAATAAAAGGCTATTTTGCGTAACTTATCGATAATACAGTTTGATTGCTATTGGTTTCATTAAGTAAACTTTAGTCTAGTGGAGCATGTCTCGTCTATTTGCAGACATCTATTTAACACTAACAGCATCAATTTGTATTATGTTAAACCCTTGTCAAATGTCATCATCAAATCATTTGTGGCTTGATTTATGATCCTAATGTACAAGCACAAGGATTATTAGTAGGGCTTTAACATACTGAGCAAATTATAATAAAATTTCCATCTCATTTATATTGCCGGTTTTTTAATAGATGAGAAGCGAGTCGCATAATGAAAAAGTTTTAACTATTCTTTTATGTTTTTCTTCATAAATTCAAATGAAAGATAAATTACAACAATTTAAATTAAGTTTATGTTTATTTTGGGATAGCACAATTTAAAGTATACCCACCATTTAAAATTTTCATTTGTTTAATAATAATTTTTAAATAGATTTGATATGCCCTATGTCGTAACTAATTGTTTTGTTTATAAACTCATTAAAACTATATACCCATGCATATCATTATAAAGTTCATGAAAATGTTTTTTTGCATTGCATAAGTTTACTTAATTAAAAACAATTTTTCCTTATGACTCAATTATTTTGATCGTTTCAGGAAATATTATGCACGTAGAACACAATGCGAGATGCAAATGGGAAATTCCGATCACGTGTTATGACTTTAATTAGTGCACGGCGGTATTATCAGATAAAACTTAACGAGTGCTATTTGGGCGCTGTTCTATTTACCTATCTCATCTTAGAAGCGCCTCAAATGTTCACAGTCTGAATGTGCACAAATATATAATTCCTTCCTTGTGTGGATAATAATATTGTGATTTAATTATAGATACTCACAAAAATTAGTACTTAATGTTGGCTTTTGGTCAATTTAAAGTTTTATAAATTACAAATAATAATAATTAATTTATGTTTAGAATTATATATGGTAATTTACTTAAACACAATTATTAAATATTTTAGTATCCGGTTAAGTAGTATTCATAGTATGTTATATTAATAAATTGTTTATTAAATACGTTTGAATAAACTAAGTTCCTAAAAAACATAAGCAATATTTTTATTAATCGTTTTAGCAATTTCATAACAAAGATATTACAAGGACTATAAATTCTCCTCACACTCATCTTCCATAACCCACGTTTCCAATAAGTAAATCACCTCTGCTGATTTTATGAACATATTAAGATGCCTCTTTGTACCAGAATTATTTTTTCAACTCATTTTAAAATATAATACCAATTCTGTTATAATTTTGCTAACATTTTTCATGTTGTTTTTATACAACATTGCTACAGGAAGTTTATAAATGAATGGGATTATGAAATCATTTTAAATGTGCCGCTTTTTTTAAACTGTTCACTATACTATTTGTTTTGACAGATCAATTTTGACAGCTGTCAAGCAAACATATGAAAACATCAGTCTTCATCTAGCTAATAAAAAATCTATTACAACTTCACTACACCTTAGAAAGATAACAAGGTATAAGTTTAATATGCTGTTTTGGGCGCCAAGGAGTGCTGCTTCCATAATTTCCAGACTGGGTACGTTGCGTACCCTACCTTACTGTCACGGGTCTAAAATACCCTGCGTTTTATAAAACTTACTATGTATAGTGTAGTCAAATTAATTAAAAATAACTAACCTGCGAAAAAATTATCGACGTAACCACTGCAAAAATTTTTACAAGAAGTCACAATAACCTTTTTTTAAAATATTTCGTCAACTAATGCTTTTATGGCAAAATACCTATAAGAACGTTTGTAGCTTAAATAATTTTGCTACAAAAACGATTATATTAATTATTTGTGTAGAAATAAACGTTTCGGTAAAATACGAGTATATAGACGTACAAAAATTAATAGATTCACATCCCGAGATCCTTTTCTGAAATTTAATCAAATTAAGTCAGAATCATCGGAGATGCTAAAGTAAATTGTTACAAGGTTTATCATGTTGTACTTGATGATTTGCCAGCAATTTAACAGCGTTAAGATAAAACGCGCAGACAGACTACATTCACTTTTAATGGTCTCTTACTATTTCATCAAATTAACATAGCAAAAACGACAAGTTTCAAGAGTTCTTGCAAAATTCCCGACTGACACTCTTTAATGAAGGGAGCCTACAACATTATGTAGAACTAAAAAATCTCCTTTTCTTTTATTATATTATTGTTTGCAATAATATAATAAAAGCAGTTAAATTCAACAAACACATACGTCATTGATGGAGTATTTATACCGTGTCGTATGAGACCAAGAAACTACATTATATTTTTGAAAAATATATTAAATGTACAAGACTATTTTGACTATATTGTACTTATTGTATTCGACGGTTACAGTGATTACAGTAAATATAAAAGATATAGAACAACTTCGCCAAACTAGCATTTACTGAAATTCTATTTGATCTTAAATGTCAAAAAAATAAAAGAATAAAAGCAAATATATTTCGACATAAACGTTTAAATAAAACCTTTCCGACGCAGATTCCAAATCTGAAATTTATGCTATAGATTACGTTATATGTAGCTTTTCAGAAGCGGATACTTTTTATATGCACAAATTTATTATTTACCCATATTGTACATAATCTTCGAGGTCATTATTCTACGACGCTGTACTCGCATAAAACTCCGGGCGGCTGTATCTTCGTGACTAAATCTGCGTGTGAAAAGGACTTTATCCAAAAAATTTCAAGCCGTTGACATCTACATTAAATTAAACAAGCGCAAAACAACGCTGATGTTCTTATTATCAAAACAGAGCTGAAACAAGCTCAGACTTCTGCAGATAAAGTCTTTTTAAACCAGAAAAACCAAAATCAAAACTATACTCTTTAAAAAGTTTTGTTGTATTTAAAAGCAGCAAACAATATCTTGTATGTTAAATGGAATAACTGGATGCAACACAACATTTTTGCTGTTCAAAAATACGCTTTTATTTGACGATATATGGTGTTTTATACAATAAACCATCAGTAGACACTTTCAGATATTATTTCTCTTTCGCAAAAGCAACCCTGCTCAATAAAGCAGTAAAATTAACAAATCTTCGCCCAACATCTGATGCCGTTCAACAACAATTATACTAGATATATAATTAAGTACAACATTGGCTGTGCAACAAACCTAATCCCACAGACTAAAGATGAAAGATTGTAAACAACATTTTATAGCCTATTCAAAATCTATTACGACCTGATCCAAATGTACTGTTGACTAGCATGTTCTGCAATTCCACCAAAAGCTGCGGCTTAAAGTTTAATTGTCGCGGTTAGTATTGTTTAAATTAATACTAAATACTAAATCGGATGCATAACAAAACATCAATGTTAACGTCAACAAAGATATAGATTAACCTGATTTCTTCGAAAAACAATTGAAATCAAAGATGCGGACGCAGAAATTGTAATTACTTCTTTTTATACCTTTTATTTTTAAACCGGATGCATTAACAGAAAAAAAAATTAAACCTATTAATTTTAAGTTATCAAGAAAACTGTTGCTAATAAAGTTGTACTTGATGCTTGGACTAAATCTAATAAATACTAAGTTTTATCCCTAGTGGATAGTAGAGCAAGTGACACTAATCCACATTTGACAAACCTTACATAAAGTTAAACACAGCTTATATAATTAAATTGCTGGAATAAGACCATATCTGTTCCACAAATCAAGCATTGATCTTATTTATAGTTTAAAACTAATTTCACTTATAGAAAACTAAAAAAAAAAAAATCAATTTTGATTTTAATCGTTCATTTGTCCACCATCAAAGTGTGTGTTACACAAACAACAAGCATTTTCTAATAAGTAATAGGCACATATCGCTCCAAAAATATAGCAACTCCAAACGTTTCAAAGTAATTACAAATACAGCTGTGAGTTAGTAACACTAACGTAAGAAATAAAATATCGGTTTTTTTAAATTATATCTAAATGATAAATAAAAATCAAGTAAAGTAAAACAAAAACAATAATATAGGTTATGTAAGTGTATTAAAATACTTTTATATGCTGTGAGTTGTTTATTGTACAGACCGGTTTCGGTTGTTAGGCCATCGTTGGTGTAAAATTGTGAATTAATATAAAATTATATTCATAACATCACATATATGTAATTCAGAATTTTACACCGACGATGGCCTAACAGCCAAAACCGGTCTGTACAATAAACAACTCACAGCATATAAAAGTATTTTAATACACTTACATAACCTATATAATAAAATATATGCACAAGATCAACTCAACTAAAAACAATAATTTGTGGATAAATAAGCAACAAAATTTCAACAGAATGAAATTTTCACATAATACTTTCTAATAAATCAATAGCGCAAATATTGAATTCAGTAAAATATTTATTTTAAGTTTCTAACTAATTTTCAAGACAAAATAAAAAAAAATTAGTGTGGTGCATTATCACGTATCTTGAGATTATAATACCAAATTTTTATAAAAATTAGAAGGTCAGAAGTGCTTATTATATAAAAATAAAACCCGCAGTGTCAAGTTTTTTCAATTTTTAAAGTTTGTCATAAAGCACTCAACGATTTGAGTATTGCATACTATTTTTGCACAAACATTTTCAGATAATTTTAACAACAAAAAATAACTTTAAAGTTTATTCAAAATGATAAAGTTACTGTATAAATTTTAGCACCGGTAAAATTAATTAAAACTGACAAATATTAACTCAATTAAAGTAGATTGCTGTAAATAATAGCTAAAATGAGTAAGTGCGACAAACACAGTATAAACACCGAGAAAGCCTTTAATGTTGGATGTCAACAATTAATTTCAACAAAATCAAAATACGGTACAAAATTGCCCATAAAACTTTCCAATGATGATTAAATAAAAACAGTGTCCCAATTAACAAAAAAAAAGACATAAATAGTTCTTTGCAGTGCAACGTTGAAATTCCCAGCAAGTTTATGGTCAAAATTATGCCATGGCCATATTGAAAATATGGCCATAGCATAATTTAAACTTGCAAAAATCATAAAAAAAAAATAGACTATTAGACTATATACGCAAGCTATTGTTAAAAAAATTAATTTTTTTACATAAAAAGAAATGAGAAGATTAAAAAAAAAAACAATTATTTTCAGGTAGTCATGATAATTGGGATTGCTAGAACATTTACTTAACACAAAAACAATTATTCTATAAACCAAACAAAAAGGATATTCAGTTTTTAAAAATCTTCAAAAAGAAGAAAATCCCTAATCTTACACTAGCCACGCATCCAAGAAAAGTTCCACTACTTTTCTCGCAAATACTAGACTAGATGTATTAGAATTAAAGCGCCATGAAAGATGAAAGTCTTCTGCAGTTGTAGAAAGCTATGTACGTAGAAGGCACTATTCAAAATAAAATCCAATTTTGTAAAAAATATACCGCACAATCCAACAATAATCACGCTAATTCTAATTTTTCTTCTGCATCTATAAGTAACAATAAACCGCAATAAGACGCAGTTAAAGATTTATTGTTAGTTATAAAATCTAAAAAAAGAAATAATACAAATGTTAACAACATTGCAATGAAATTCAAGTTTTCTATGAGCAATAGGAAAAAAAATAAATCTCCTGTAATCTTTAATAACTGCACATTAAATATTAATTCCAAATAAATGTTAATTATATAAAATGTTATTTTTTCACTTATCAACCTAGTGATTTTGATTAAATATTACAAAACCATAATTACTTTTTTTCCTTTGAAATCTACAGTAAATTAGTAAAATTTATTTACCGTTAGTATCAACAAAATCGGTAAATGCAGAATAGAACATAATTGTGCAAAAACTATATTACAACTCAATCTATTTGCAACAAGACGGATGCCCAGCTCGCTATCATCTGTTTATTTGAGTTTATTTAAACAAACAAAAATTGAAGAAAAAATGAACCAATTTCGTAGCCTCATCTAAGTCCCGATTAAACCACTTTAATTTGTGTGGTGGTTAAGACAGTTAGTCTACTTAGAACCATTAGATAACAATATCAGTTAAAAGCAATAATTTTTAATGCGTTGCTATCCAAATAATTATTAGAAAAAGTTATAAAAAGTTAAAATGTCGTATTTTTATGATTGTTTTGTAATTAAAATTTGATATTAAACGTTTTGTTAACTGTTTAAGGGCCGGTATTATAAAGACAAAATAAATCACCGAATAACAAATCTCAAATTAAATATATTTGACAAATAAACGTATTCCGGTATTATAAAACTAAATTAACTATTTGTAAAATAAGGAATTGCAACGCCGCATTTATATGTTATTTTAATATTGTAGTTATTGATTTGTTGTATTGTAGTCTTTGTTATATTACAATAATCCCCTACAACATTTTGAAAGGCAATTGCATAAAATTGTGAAGCAATCAAAAGTTGATTTTTAACTTTAAGAAATTGGTCCACATTATAAATAACCTAAGAAACATGACATGTGTCAAATTATTCATTAAATAAGTTTTAATCCCTAGATTTTGGATGATTAATTTATTCCACAGATTTAGTTACCTACTTATATTATTTGACATTTATAATACCGAAATCAGCCAAGTAAAATAATTTTCTTGATTAGTAAATAAAATCTACAGATTTTAATGGTTTATAATACCGGCCCTAAGTCTATTAATAGAAATTATACATAGATCGATAATAAGCTACTTTAACTATATACAAAATACTTTTTAATCTACCACTAATGATTTAAAACATTCTAAAATATTAATTTCAAGCTAAGAGTTAACTTCCATTTATGCAGTTTAGTTTTTTTTTGTCAATCATACCTCTTTGTTACTCAATCTGAACTTACTGTAGATATTTACTTTCATGAACACTAATTAAAAATAAACGATTATTGTAGAAAGTTAAATGTGTTTTTCAACTACAACTTTTTTTTAATTACTAACAACGCTCGTCCTCGTGGAATGAACCACATTTGTTGGTAGAATAAGGACACTCAATGTCAACAAATTAGTAATCAATAATTGTTGCATATTAAATGTATTAAATTATTTATAAACAATGCTAGAATAACACATGTTATTTAGTTTTACCGTTCAGTCTTACGACCCACTGAAAAACTGAATAGTTTAAGACGTCCAACCATATGGATGAATAATTATTTATAATTAAAACACATTTTATCGACAAAAAGCAAATGATCCTCTTATTAAATAATCAATCATCACGTACAATTTTACTCGTGCATTATAAAAACAGAATTCAAATGAGAACGTATTAAATAATAATAACTCACATGGAACCTCTATTTTAATTTAAATTTCTAGTCAACGGGACGGTTGCAATTTGCAATCTAAACCACACAACAACCTACGAGCGAACATATAACAAGCTACAGCAAAGACAGAAGGAAGCAAAAATGATAAACGAGTTTTAATTTAACAATTACAGTCCGTCAATAAAACATTTCATCTCTCTGTCTACAAACAAACAATTCCATTAAATTCTTTGTACCCGTCAAGGATATACCATCGTAATTCATATGTATCCAGTCTATATAAGATCTGTAACAACAGTCGATCACGTAACGATATCATCAACTCGTTTATATAGATTGTCAAGGTCTGCACCTTGATTCCTAAACAATTGTATTTAATTATATTGAAGGAGTGTAGCACCATGCAATCATTTTGAATATTAAGATCGGAAATTATGTTCCAATGTTAACGCTTCAGTCTTTAAACAATAGATTTTTTGTTCAAAGTATATGATTAATTAATGTATATATTTCTTTAGGCAAATCTATTTCTACGGAGATGTAATAAATATAATTACTAACTATTAACAATATCCACAAATAACAGTTATTTAATATATTATTAAGTTATAACAATAAAGAATAAAAATATTTTTTCTACTCCTACAGTAATGAGTGTCATTTAGGCAACAAAACATATGTAATATGTTAATATGTTTTATTACGCACGCGTAATTTATTAAATTATTTATTTATAAGATTTATAAGTTGCAGAAAAAGCATAAGCAATGTGCAACTTTTATACCCCTGTAAAATAATACCATTCTTGTTGCACAATATACTATACAACATTGTTTAATTTGAACTTGATAAAAACAGTTATTGTTGACACAATTTTGCATTGTTTAGATAACGTTTACAAATAATAAACTCAGCAAGAATTTCAACCCCAAACTAATGAACAAGTACACGTTTGCAACTATCATAAAGTTTATAAACCGCTAATCACTCTTGGTTTGTTTATCTAACCATTGTGAAGTATTGACGCAAAATGATTTTGAACTGTATTTCCATATTTCCCTCGTATTAATACATTTCCAGCAAAATTACGTGTAAATAAAATGTATGTAATGCTTGTTGAATATGCGCTGACACGTACCAACAACGCGCACGCCAAACCGCGGCGGTTTGCTAATAGTTGTTTTATGTGGTCTGGATTAGAACGATAAGATGTTTCTAATAAATGTTAATTAATTCTTTGGTGCATAGTCAATTTAGTATGTGCTAAAATATTACTTTGAATAAATAATAAAATGTAATAAATTCCTTGTCTACTTTTTTTTCTATTCTAGTATTAACAATCAATTATCGTAGGTGACGAGGTGCCGTTTAAATTAACTTCAAAAAATTAGAAATATCAACTTTTTTTTCAATTTATACAAACTGGGTTATAAATTAAGTTTTTAAATAGGTCTTATAAATACATTTTTTTAATATCATTTAAAAATGAATCCATTTAATTAATATTCATAATTTTTTAATTATTATTGTTTCATATTATAAAAATGTTACAAAGATAAACTAGTTGTGTAATAATAAATAAATTATTAAAAATAATTTATAACAACATATGAATATATCAAGAGTTACATAGAATAAAAAAAGAAAATTTTGAACATTTAATTAATGATTTGACAAATTTGATAAAACTGTAACACAAAAATACTATTAAAATCAGTTAATTCATTCAAATGATTTGATGCTATTATTCACCAAGTTGATAAAAGATAGAGAAGACAATTTTATTTAAAACAATATTGTAGCTAATAGGAGGATTATTAATTTGTGCAAGTAATACCTAATATTACGACTATAACTTTGTTTGGTTTATTATTTATTCTATTCATTGATTTGCAGCTTTTAATCAAACATCAAAATTTGGTAGATCAATTACAAATTTATTTAAAGTACATTATCAGTAATAAAGCCGGAGGCTTGAAATCTAGTTTTGCTTATTATAAACAATAAGTAATCCGTAATTGCATAAAAAAAAAATTCCTTTAAAATATATAATTAGATTAATTAAAAATTTGCAAAAGAATCATCAAATTATTTAACGAAGCGGCTGTTGTTGATAGGTTTACAATATGCCTCTTATCAAACGGCTGCTCCTTAAAGTCAATAGATGATCATAGTGTTGTTAATTATAAAAACAACATAAGATAAATGAAAGTTAAAACGCCAGCAACATTACTCAAAAAAAAGATAGTCAAACCGTTAATTTGAATAAAAATTTATAAAAGTGAAAGTTAAATTTTAAACCTTTTGTTCACAATGGCTATTTCTATTGTACACGACTCCACATCGTTTCCCATTTAATGAAAAACAACGCTCAAGTTTTTTTGAATTTTGAAAAAAGATAATAGTCACTGTAAGGTAAATTTTATAAAGCCGTATTCATTGACTACTTCTTAAACTATACCTGCTTTATGCACCCTGCAGTTGTCGTGCAGAAACAGCGTTTTTTGAACATAATTGTGGTATTTTTTTGTTGTGTATAGCCGCTTTCAAGTTTTTAATTGTGTCTTTGTAGACATTTTCCGTTATTTTAGTATATACTCAATTAAAAAAATCCTAAACCTTCGTTGATGACTTAGTTAGTTCCTGCTTCCAAAAGTCTTCCTCACTTTAAAGCATTATAAATAAAATCCCAGCTCCGTTTGAACTGTTTGCACCAATATTCGACCAAAACAAGATATTGTCTCCATATTCTCATGAATATTCTTTCTGCTACTGCTTTCTTTCAATAAAAATGTCACGACGCTGCTAGATTCAAGTTGCAAACCACTCATTTTCGCCTCTTTAAACTGATATAAAAATGAAAAATACTAAGCAACTAAAACTAAACTTGAAGATAACACTATAAAATATCTCCGAAAGTTGACATAAAAAATTTTTTACTTATTGTTTTCATAGCTAGTTAGATACCATAAAAAAAACTGATATTGTAATAACATGTGTATTCAATATGCCTTTTTATCATTAAAGTCAATATCATTTTATTAATATGTTCAATAGAAATAACAAAATTTAATACTAAAATCAATCTTTACTTTTTTTTTATATTTTGGTAGTTCAGATGAAATCATAAAGTAATTTGTAAGTGTTCTCTTAAGTCTTTGTTCCTTATAAACCGTCTTTGTTCATTATTAACCATGGAGCTTCGGTAATCATTCTAAAAGATATTGACTGACATGCTTCAAAGATTTTAGATGACAGTTTGCTGCCAACAGTTGTGTTCTAATGATAGATTTGTAGAGAATCATTTTTTGTTTTAGTTTTTATTTCCTTGTGTCGAAGCAGTGGTGAAAAGCTTATCATCGTAGCTCTTGCTTTATCCCTGACGTTTTTTTATGTAATAATAATAAAAATAATAATTTAAAAAACTAATTATTTGGAGATAAGATAAAAATTATAATTAAACTAAAGCTCAGGATTCAGTAATAAAATAATTAATAATTTTACTAGTAATTAATCCTTTAATTACTTAACGTAAATAATCTAAAAACTAAATGCACAAAATTACATAGTAAAACTTAAGATAGTAAAATGAAAATGAAAGTACACAAAAACTAATATTAAATTCAAAGAACTAATTAGTAGAAACCCACATATTGAGGCACTTACCTAAATGCAGGCTTCTGTACAGTCAAATAAACTGATAAAGTTTAGACAAAATACAACTTTGTTTTAAAATTAATAAAATTGAGTGAACGTGGGATTAATGTCGGTTGTTGGCCGCACGTAAAAAAGCTCTTTAGAATGATCCCGCGGATATCCAAACGGAGTCGGCGTGTTCCGAAGAAGTGCGCGGAACTCGCGCACACACTAAGTCGCATTACTTTACCATACCGGGTGACGCGCAATTATGTATTATAATACTTCGCTACAAACAAACGGTTTTTAATAGTTATAAGTAAATAGTTCAATTATAATTTCTAACCTATCTCCAAAATAATTAATTTTTTAAATCAATAAAAAAAGATATAACAACAAAACAAAATAATAATAATAATGCAGTGATTGTGTCGCTTATTATGAAAACTTTTTGTGATAATCTTCAATGACGTAAAGCTTGTATGGTAGCTTAAAGATAATTTCGTTAGCTATAGTTAATATGTCTTCAACATAAAAAGCTAGATTGATCAGAAAGTCTTCAATTGATTTACTAAGATGGTGTGGGTAATTTCGTCTATAGAGTTTAACTATAAGGCCGTCATGCCAGACTTTATCAAATGCTTTTTCAATATCAAAAATAGATTGCTCCAGTAGTAAACTTTTTTGTGTTAAATTTGTAGTTCAGAGTATACCGTCCTACAATTTTTTAGGCAAGTTTTCCCAGTAAATCGTTGTCTCTACTGATGACAGAGATAGTAGCTTTGTCTTGAGTTTTTAAGATGGACTTGGTTAGCTCTTCCACTGCTTCGTTAATTTCTTCCGTGGTTTTAATTGTAGATAGAAGCCCAATATCATTTTCCATAAAAAAGTTAAATCAATTCCAACTGGTTCTCTTTCAGATCTTGGCTTGCTTCTCATATCATTTATTATTTTTAATGTGGTGTCGATGATTAGTCCTTTTAATATTGCAATGTCCAGTGTGTCAAGTCGGTGACCTTAACAGCTATAATGTGTTAGCTCAGTAAGCTTGTAAATGACGATGTTCTTTTTATTCATAAATTTAAATAATATCCTGCCTCTAATATAAAAAGTTTGGCAGTTCCAGAGCATGTGTTTTGAGTTTATGTCGTATTATAAGATGTTGTCTTCAAAAGACAAGTCTTAATCGTTTTCAATCATAACTTTGGTGGGCAATATTGGTAAACCAAGACTATTTTAATTATTCCTTCTTTTTTCTTTCTTTCTTTCAACTCTTTCTTTTAATCCATTAACGCAATAAAATTGAAAAAAAAAATCATAGAAGACTTTAGATTTTGTAAAATGATCATGCAAACAGTTTTTTAATTTACAATGTGTATGTTTATTATACTTCAATTTAGTTCAAAGTAAAGTTGAATATCCTGAGCTAATAAACAGTACTTCTTAATACATTCAATTTTATTCTACTGAAAATTAGGCAAATAATCTCAACACAATCATTTCTATATAAATTATTATATTTTGATTCATTGCTCATATTTACTAAATAAGCTTTTGTTTAATGTTTTCCGATTATTATATAGATTTCAGCAATTATTTTACTTGCCCAGGATTATAGCTCACCTGTATATAAAATGTCTATAATGTATAACTGTTTGTGTGATCATTTAGAATAGATCATTTTATACATTAACTTAAATTAGTTAAGTCCAAGCTGATATCTTTGTTGAATTAAAACACTGTTACATTAGTGGATAGTTGCAACTTTATTAATATTTTATTTATGTGTATATTGTCACAATGCTCGGTAATGTACGCCCCTATATAAATTTTAATTCAGTGGTAAACTTCCCACTTAACATACCCGCGGGTATCTCCGCGGATTCTTACCTTAAACCACCACATCACTGTTCCCGTTTTTCCATCTTGACTCTCGCGACAGAAGACTGCATGCCTTCAGGTATAATTTATAATCGTAAACTCCATGTGCGAGTTACCTGCACCAGGTATGTTAGCCCTTTAAATGTTTATCACCATGGCAGTTAATTTCTATTTTTGTTAATTACGGTTCATTGTTAATTTGAGTTATATGTTATAAAGAAATAAAATAACTATTCGAGCAACAATTAGAAATTATTTCTTTAGTATCTTTTTTTAAATATTTTTTATGTTCTTTAGAATTATTTTTAAACATTATTTATGTTTTTTTGTATTTCTTGTTTTGTATTTCATATACTCAGTAATTGGGTACTTGTACCTGTTTGTTTTATCTAAATAAATAAATAAATAAATAAAAGTAGGAAAAATTACCCCAGTTGCTTCAAGATTAGTGAAATTTGGTAAATTAATTTTAAAATAGAATGATTTTGACATTTGATTTGTTTTTTTTTTGTATGTTGAGCATCCTTTGTAAGAGGCGAGATGGTTGCCTTTACAGTTTGTGCTGAATTTTATCTTTGTCGGCGGATGTTAGATAAGCAGTGTGCAAAGAGATGATTTTTCGCGCATTTGAAGCAGTTATGTCTTTAAGTACATATCTCATTACAACTTTTTTTTAAATATTTTATCCTTTTGTAAATGGCAAGTATAAAACTTAAAGCCTCCAGTGATCTGAGGGCGTTTGTGGAATTATTTTAATGGCATTATTGAGACATTTAATTTTGACTCAAATTGAGAGTTTATTCAAATCGGTTTTAACGTCTCTCCAGACACTTTTGTTTTTTAGGATGATTGGTCAAAGAAGTTGGATCTTTTGTTGAATTGATGTCGTCTTCTGCTGCTAAGAGTGTAAACCCTTTTCTTCTCCTTTCCTTCACTGTCCACTAGGTGCTAGCTGATGTAAAGAGATGAAAAGTCCCAGGTATTTGTTCCGTTTGCATTAAAATGTTTTTATCGTTTTCATCTTTTTGGTTGTAGATTTGGCAGTAGTAAGAATTCTGAAATTCTGAAGGAATCCTCTTCCTATCGTGTTTATTCTTTTTGTGTTAGAAATATTTCCAGAATAATTATTTTTTATGTTAGTTTGAGAATTAATCTGATTTAACTTCTCAGCTAGAGCGGTCATCTGGATTGCCAATTAATTGATTGATTGCAATAGTCACTTTATTATGTATGTTATTGATATCTTTTTACATTTGGTCTATAGTAGATTTAAAATTTTCAACGTTGCTGGTGTTAATGCTTAAACTATTGTTTAAAACTTCCAGATTTGATGTGTTTCCTTTAATGTTTGACTAAAAATTCATTGTATTTTTATAAATTTGCTGTTTTAGTGTACCAAGTTAGTGTATGAGTTATCTTCTTCTTCAGACATGTTTTTGTTTTCATTTTCAACCATGTTGATGCTGTTTTTAACTGCGGGTGCATTGTAAAACTAGAAAAATATGTAATATAGCTTAACTAAACTAATGATTCTCTGTCAACAGAAAACGACGATGATATACACTGGCAAGCAAAAAATAGAAAGTCACATTAAAATTATGATTTAATTTTGCAATTTTTTGTTTTAACCTTATGCTAGCAAATTGTAAACAATTGTATTGTATTTTTCACACTAAATTAAAAATTCAATGTTGAATCGTAAAGCATAATAATTGTTTTTATTTTCAAATTTTTGTTCCTAGGACTAATATGAAACAAAAAATATAAAAAAAACTTATCACTAATAACGAGTATTACCCCCTCTTTAATTAATGACTGCTTGAAGTAGACAAGGAATACTTTGAATTAAATTAAGGATCACATTTTGGTCAATATTATTCCATTCCTGCAATAGCAACTGTCTTAGCTCCTGAGCAGTTCTTCGAGCAAGTGTATGCTTTTGGATACGGCGTCCCAACTCATCTTAGACATGTTCTACAAAATTCATGTCCAAGCTGAGAGCTGGCCAATCAAACCGCAAAAATCCCACTTTATCCAGATAATTTCTGACAACTCTGGCTACGTGAGATCTAACATTATCTTGCATCTGTGAGCTGTCAGGGAACCATTCTCTATAAAAACCAACTAAGTGCGTGCTTCGGTAGAAATTCCTGCCCAAACCATAATCGACTCACCGATAAATGGAAGTCGCTCATCAACATAAACTGAAGCGCATCTTTCTCCGCGTCTACTCCACACTTTCCGGCGTTCGTTTAATCTATTGAGGCAAAAGCGGTAAATTCGGGCAAAAACCAATCTTGCAACACGATGTCGGCGTTGTAAAGGGAGACCTGTAGCCATCTTTCTATAAGACAATCCAGCAGCCCAAAGCCATCTCCTTGCGGTCCAATCACTAACATTTAGATATCTATCTTTATAGAGTTGATTTTGTAAATAAACTGCAGAAGCTGTTCTATTCCGCAAACTTGTGGACACTAAAAAACAGTCATCTTTATTCGTTGTGCTTTTTTTGCCTAAATCCTGATCTTCTGGATATACACTACTTGTGAATGACAAGTTTTGCAGAGAAAAGTCAATACTAAAAAAAAATCAGAACAAAATGTAGGTTTTCAATTAGAGCAAAATAGATGCTGTTTTATAGAAGTCTGTAATACAGTGATGATAACTGACAGATAGTAAACATTTGTCAAAAAATAAATTATTAAACACCTATTTTGGTTTAAAATTTGCAAACATAAAAATAAAATAAAAAAATACAGAAATAAGTCAAAACTAAAAAATAACCTCTATTTTTTGCTCGCCAGTGTATAAACTGGTTTTCATTAATTAGATAAAACAAAGTGGCCCTTAAGAATGACGCATGGCAATACCTTCTGGTTTTCTTCTCTGCGTAAATCCTATTGTTATATGTCTTTGTCAAACTATTCTAGATTTGGCAGTAGTTCAAGATAGGCTGGTTATTGCCTCGCGGATTTTCACACAGAATCTTTGGCACGCATGATGCACCTCTCTCCCTATAGCCCCTACCTTTTTTCTGTCTTTTTTGTCTTTTTTTTTTACTTTTTTACCTGCACTGACATCCAGCTTTACATCCTCTTCTATCTCCAATCCGTGTGTAATTTATTCTAATTATTTGGTTTGTCCTCAGATGCGTCTTAGTTTTTTTAGGTCTTCGTTCCCTTCTTCTTCATTGTATCCTCTTTCCTTCATAAATAGTTTATGCAGTTCCATTAGCTGTATTCATTTTGACAGTCCTAAACTTGTTAGTTTTACCTCCAGTTATATCCTTGTATCTCTATCTAGAATTACTACTTCGTGTCCTCTCGTTGCCAGGTATATTCAAACCATCTCAAAAGTTGCGTTATCCGTCAACTTCGAGATAGCGTATCTACCATTTGGTAGATCGTTATTTCTGTTTTTCTGCATTCCCTCAACATTTCTTTTCTCCTTCTCCTTATCTCTGCAATTTAGTTTGGTATCGTAGTCTCTGTAAACGTTCTTTTAGTTTCTTCTATATCTTGGTATACATAATTGTCCTGACCTTCCTTATTTCTTTCTGTTTGATCTTTGTCTCTGTTTTGTTGTTTCCATTTTGCTTCTCTTGTTTCTCTCCTTTCTCTTCTATGACTTTTATTTTGTGTGTTTGTTTCCATTGTTTGTTTTTTTTTTTCTATATTCTTCCATTGTCAAACTCCTCATTTTTTTTTCTCAGTACTCTTGTTGCAAAGTTTCTTAGCTCCCTCCATTTATTTTCATCTCTTAGGCATTTCTTAATAATTTTTGTTTTATCCACGTTGCTTTCCAGTATTTTTTCTTGTTCTTTTCGATCTTCCTCCCACGCTTCGCATTCTACTAGAGTGTGTTCTGCATTATTGTGTGTTTCTTCCTGACAGAATGTACATCTTTCGTCTTCCTTGATTTTTTAAATTTTTTGCAAAAACTTTCTAAATGCTCCATATCCGGTCAGTATTTGTGTTGTATAATAGCACGTCTCGGGTTTGTTCTCTACCCAAATTTTAATCTCCGGGATTAGTTCTCTTGTCCATTCTCCCTTTTCTTCTCTATTCCACTGTCTCTGCCATCTTTCCATTGTCATCTCTCTTGCTTAGTTTCCTATTTATTGATTCCTTCTTTTATTAGTTTCTTTATTTTTATCCTTTCTTCCACCATCATATCCGCGGGAAGTGATGCCGCAATCACTTCTACTGCCTCTTGAGACACCGTTCTGTAAGCCATGCAAATCCTTAACAAAATGGCTCTTGTAGCTCCTTCGATTTCATTTCTGTTTTTTTTTGTCTTCATGGCTTCTCCCCATGCTTCTGCGGCGTATAACAATTTCCTTTTTGCTCCTGTTGCTATTAGCCTTTTGGCTTTTTTTCCTGGACATCCGTTGTTTGGCATGAGTCTACTGAGCTTTCTCTCCATTTCTTTTGTTCTCATGACCGCTTCCTTAACCTGTTCATTCCATTACTTTGCTTCAAGTGAGTTTTTTCCTTATGGTTAATTTTCATCCATATCTATTACCAGCTCTAGTTTTCCTTTTAGTATATCCATTTCTACGTACCTACCTATTAGTGCTACGTCGTCCGCAAATGCCGTTATTGACACGCCTTCCAGCAACCTCATTCAAAGTAAATCATTATAAACAAGGTTCCATAGTATTGATCCTAGTGCTGAGCCCTGTGGTACCTCTCTCGTAAGTTTAAATCTTCCGTTCTTGGTAACTAGGTTTATACCCTGTAAGTAGCTCCATATGATCTTAATTGTTTTCTTGTTCAGTTCTCTTTTCTTTGCCGCCTCTATAATTGCTTCCCATAACACGCTGTTAAATGCGTTCTGTATGTCCAACGCTATCATTACACAGTAATGTCTTTTCCACTGCGTTTCGCTGTTTGCTTCTTTTGCTATTGCTTTTACTTTGTCTATAGCTGCTAAGGTTGTTTTTCCCTTGGTAAATCCGTATTGATCCTTTTCCCATCCTCCTTTTTCTTCTAATTCTTGTTCAATTCTCCGTTCAACGACTTTTTCCATTATTTTAGCTAGTGTGTTTATTAAGCATATAGGCCTGTATAAAGTCGCTTTTCCTACTTCTTTCATTTTTCAATCAGTACTAGAGTGGCTTCCTTTCAACATTCTGGAAAAATTCCGTCGTTCAGGTATCTGTTGATTATTTGAGATATTTCTACTTCATTCCCTTCTAGAGCTGCTTTAACAATCTTTGTTGTTATTTCGTCCGGACCTGGTGCTTTGTTGTTATGCAATTCTTTTATTATCTCCTTTATCTCTTCCACTGTTGCCTTAACTGTTTCTTTTTCTTAATTTTCTGGTTCTTCTACCAGTTCTCCCTTGGGAAACAATTTCTTAATTATGATTTCTTTTCCTTCGTCTTGTTTTATGTAGACTCCCTTTGCTCTTCCTTCCAGTTTGTTCATCACTATTTTGTACGGTTTTCCCAAAAGATCATTGTAATTCTTCTGCTATCTCTGATTGCCTTTTTTAAGGTTTTCAGTCGCTTTTTAGTTCCTCCTCCGTTTCCTCTGTATTTTCTCCCCTTTTTCTCTATCTTTTGACTTTCCTCCATGGTTATATTGTTTTTTTTGCATTCTTTTATTTCCTTGCACTACCAGTATGGTTATTTTCGTCCCTCTTCTTTGTACCTGGGAATTGCTTCATCCTCCGCTTTTCTTAGCTTTTCTGAGTATCTATCGCATCTCTTCTCTATGATTTCGTTTTCTGTAACTTCTTCTGTTTTCAAGATTCTCTTTATCTTCTCTTTGTCCATTCTTCTTGCGTTCCATCTACCTTCTCTCGTGTACTCCTGTTTTTCATTCTTCTTTGTACAGGTATTTGTTTTGACAGATCAACTTTGACAGCTGTCAAGTAAACAATGAAAACATATGTAGTATAGTGAACAATTTTAAAAAGAACTGAATAAGAAAAATTGTAACACGGCACAAAACTGCTTCTAATAGTGAATAATATAATAATAATAATAAATTGATACTAAACACTGATATTTCAGGTATTGCCATTTACACTTCTACATAAAGATCAACAGATGTTACGCAAATAGTTTTTTGTGAGAAAATTTAAAAACATGATCCTGCCGCTGATGTGAAATAGTTATTGTTGTTAGGATTGCGCTCTTTTTTGTCGTTATGAATAACAATTGATACATTAAAATTAAAATTTGAGTGTTATTTTGAATTATTACAATTCTCAAATACAACTTTTTTCCAAAATAAAACCATTTGTAAACTTTCTTTACAATAATATTGTTGATTAAGTTTTCTTTTAATGCTTTTAAACTGAAATTTACTCTTAATCACCATAGAAGAAAAACCAATCATTTTTTTGCAGAAAAAAATTATCAGAATATATTACACAGAAAAAAAAACTATGAGCATATCTAACTTCATACCTGATTAGATTGGTATCTTAGACTTTAACTTTGAAACTAAAAAAAAAGAGTTTTTCAAAATTGTAAATAAATTAGGAATGATACACTATGATATTTGTTTTAAGATGCTTACTTTAATACAGATGCTACACATTTTAAATAAAAAAATTCAAAACGTTCTGCAATACCTAATAATATGATTTAAAAAAAATATATCATGCCTAGAAAGACAAAACAAATTGATAATACTTTAGGTTATCTGTAAGTTCAGCAAATCAAAAATAAAGTCGAAAATACTATAGAACCTTAATAAGTTATTCCGCATCTACTATTTTTTTCTATTCCCTTCTAAATATTGTCACTTTTATTCACGCCTAACTGAATGGATATATATCATATATTCACTCTAGTGTGGATATGAAATGCCGTACCAACCATAAAAACAAAAAATACAAATCACAATGTTTATTTGATTTCGTCGCTAAATACAAATAGTTTTTTTATTTGTAAAATGTCAAAAATAGATTAAGAACGTTTCATTTATTAAGTGTTATTATACAATAAAGCTTAAAAACATTTTTAATTAAATATTTTAACAGCATAATTTAAACAAAGTTCTGAATTTGATAATTATGCGAAACGTCAGATGTCAAACATAACCTGAATTTATTTCAGTATAAAATAATGTTAAATGATTAATTGAAAACTTTTAAAATAATTTTTAGATTTTTATCAGTCGTAGAAAAAGTATGCTGTACAACTCGAGTGGAATGCCCATATTGCACTTAGACGTTTGGAGCACTCCGCTTGCAGCGTCGTGCTCCAAATTTGTCTTCGTGCGATATGGGCATACTATCCACTCTTGTTATACAAAATACTATTATTGAAAAATAATTTAAACTAATTCGATTTTTTATTTGTATATATTTTTGATTCTTTATGAAAAAAACTAATTTTATTGAGTTTATAAAATAATACATCAAAATTATTTTTTAAAAGTGCAAATATTTTTTGAGTCGTGAGATTATTCTATTTGTTACAGATAAATTAAACTTAGTAGATGTACTGAACAGAGCGCACACACATTTGGCAAATAAATATTGAAATAATATGTATGTTCACTTGAACATGAATCATTTGTTACGCTTTTACTTTATTATGGTATAATGTTAACTGTAAATGATAATTTTATTGTTATACGCAAACTTTTTCACTTAAACGAAAAACAATACAGAAACCTCCACTTTATACAATCTGAAAACGCTATTTAAGAAAACTTTCTACGTAATTTACAGGTGCGAAGGCATGTAATTTCCACAAAATAAAAAAATCCCTCGATGATTAAAAACTTTGGCGTGACTGTAAATAATTCAAGGCCCATATTACATTTGCGAGCATAATGTTGAAAACTTTTTTTCATCGCCATAATATAAGACATGATAATAATTTCAGGCGCAACAAGAAGAACAGACATAAAATAGACTTTCGCAATTAAGTTCGGGAAGGAAAGAAGGCCCGATAATTTGCAAATAGCCGGTTTGAAATTGCATTAAGATGAGGGGCGTAAATCTGGAAAAGGGTGTTAGTTTAATCCTGAAAGGCATTAAAAATTTTATATGCCTCAAGTAAATTGAATCGTTTGGATATGAGGGTCTATTGGGTAGGATTACATTAGCATTTGATTTAATTTAAGTAAATAATCGATCGAAAATATTCACACTTCTTAATGGAAAATTTTACTGTTATCAGAAAATGATTTTAATGAAAAAAACATTTATGATTTTAACATAACTTTTTTAGTGGTGGTTACAGCCTGAAACTGTTATAAACTTTTCTTACTCATTTATAAGAAAGCATTGTTATTTATTACCCGTTTAAGAATAATATTAATCTTGAGACAAATGAGTATCAATTATAGCAACTTAAAGCAAGTGTCAGTATTGTTAATTATAAGTAATTATTATGAAAGCAATATTAGTGTGAATTGATTTGCACTTAAATTCCAAAAGTAGTATAACTATGCACTTGATTCGTAATTTGTTATGTAAAATATGCAATTCTAAAAGAACCGTAGAGCATTCTACATACAAATCTCTTTTGTGTTTTACTGGTCGTTCAATAAAGGACACCGACAAATGTAGCAAATGGCATCATCAAAAGGTGAATTTTTCCAACGGCGGCCAGAATAGGTGGAAATCTATTCACATAAAACGTCTATTTGCAGTCCCTTATATGTACATATGAGTAGAGGCAATGCACTAAAATGCAGCGGGTTGCAATTTCCAATTCCAAGTGCAGGAATGCAAGCTCGGCAAATAAAAATCAAGGAATACTTTCGCTACACTACTTTCTTCTTCTCGCACTACGTATCTTTTCAGTTAGACGTGAGAAAAGGACAATATTTGTTTACATCGCAATTACTTCTCTGCATAACAGACATGTTTACTTTAGAATATCTTTTACATTGGTTGCATTACAACGGCGCGCTCATCATGAAATGCCTTTATACACATGCACTGACAATTCTTTAGAGCGATGCAAAGTAGTGTGGAATTGAGATTCTATTTTTTTAGTTTTATGAATTATCATAAAACTAAAAATAATAAAAATTGTAAATCATTAAAATAATGCCCCATTTGTTATTATAAATAAATTAAATTAAATATCATGACATAATTTCAATGTACAGTAACAAAAGGTACAAAATACACCAAAGTTAATATTAATTTTAGTAATATTTGTTTATAGAATATTAATTAACTTTTTTGTACTTAATTGAAAATGATTATTTTGAGAATTATGATTTCTAAAAGAATTTAAAATTACAAAAATAACATGAAATGGAAATGTAAAAGATATATTTTTCACGTCTAATAGTTTCAAATATGAATCCTTCAAAAACATCGTTGCATTTCTGCATTGTTTTTCTGGTTGCAATCTGGATTTGTCAGAAAAGGAAAAAAAAGTATCGTAAATTCATTATTATACAATAAAAATTTGTCAAATTTGGCCAATATTTCTTTTTTAAAGATGCAATATCAAAAAAAATACATTACAATTAATCAAATCTATTTATAAATATAAAAATGATAATATAACACTGAATCAATTAAGATTTCAAAAATATCAATAGGCAAAAATTAAATCATCTTTCATATTGGCAAATCCACAGAAAGTGCAGCAGAACAACATTGTTACAGGGCATATTATCAGCTTCAAACTTGGCTGGGTAATGAACTGACAGCAACATCAACGTGACATTATGCCCAAATTTACAGAAAAGGAATTAATTCCGGAAATATTGCTCAAAACTATTTGCTGCAGCTGTGGACAGGTAAAATGCACAAATTTATGCTCAAATTGTCATAGTTCTGAAAAATGCTCCAATGTGGAAGAAAAAAGCTACGAGAAAGTTGAAGATTCAGATGAAATTGTCGATGAAGAACCAAATTTGTCAAATGTAACGATGAAGAAATGCCATCAAAAAGACAAAAACTAATGGATAAATGATTAGAATTCAAGATAAGATATTAAGAAATAACAAGATTAATGTTTTTAAAAATATCATAATAAATAATGTAATCAGTATAAAGTATCTAAATTGAATAATACGATTTACATGTATATTTATATATTATGAGATTTTCTATGACATAAATGTAATTAGAATTTAATAAATCAACTTTTTTACTGAAAAAAAAATAGCAGCAGTCACATTTTTTAGATGAAATCCCCTTTCAATCCTACCTTTAATTATATTTAAAACAACCATTTTCGCATGTTTTTTGCAATCTTTATGTTTAATGGATTTGTAATTTATTTGGTTATCAATGTAACACGGAATCTTACGTTTTTCGAGTAATTAAAGTATAAATTTTAATAAATAGCTCAAAATTGTACATAATAATTAAAAAAAACTTTTGGATTAGAGTTTTCTTAGTTTCTTTGCATTTTTTGAAAACATTTACCATAGTAATGTATATTTTTTTTACACCATTAAAAAGTAGGAATTTCAACAAACAAAAAACCCACCGAGTTTTTTAAAAAAGCAGATATTTTAACGCGAGAATTTTTTATTAATTATTTTTTATTTCGTAAAAAAAAATACAAAACCAAAAACTTGGTTATTTGAATTTTTCACATAAATTTTGAAGTTATGTAAAAAAAGTATAAATACAAAAGTTGTAGATCTTTTATTACCTTTAACTTTGCCATTTTCCATAAGACTTGTAGTTTTGCCGGAAATCGAGATAAACAGTTTTCTACCCTTTTTCCTTTCATTTTTGTTTTATTCTCTTCCTTTTCCAATGGGTTTGATCCTACTATTATTTTTTCCACTTTTTACCATTTTCAAAGGCTTCAGCGCTGGTCTAGTTGATGAGTTATTGATGCGTAGTTCGTGTAATAAATCTAACAAAGACTCGTAATTAGAAGTTTCAATAGTTGTTTGCAATCTTAACGGAATATTCGAGAAAAAATCATTAAAATAATTAGCAACATTGTTTTGATCTTTTATTAAAATTTCGTCGATTATAAGTTCAATTTTTTTACCATTTAAATGATTATTATTTTTATTGGTTTCTTCTTTAATATTCCACGTTGATTTAGCGATATTTTTTAATTAGAAACTTTCGAAACAATGTTATTTCGTTTTGCTGCTTTTTAAAAACATTACTATATGTTTGGTAGTAGTTATACAGCACTTTGTTGTTTCCTAAGGATCTTAGTAGATTATATAATTGTCTTTTAGTTCAACTTGATACCTTGATTGCTTTTTTAATCTAGGATTTGTTCTTAGAATTACAACGTATTTTGGTCTAAGGAAAAGCACGGTTATGATACTCAGAAATTATACAAAAAAAACCTTCAACTTTGTTATCTGTAGTACCAACTAAAATAGTGTCCCAATCAAGAACTTTAATCATATCTAGAAAATTTGATTTGATTTTTTCATTTATAATCGCATAGTTTTATAGTATGTAGAGGGCGTTTTATCGGAGTTAAAATTATTTAAATTAACTGCTATATAATTATGATCAGAGAAATAAATTCCATTTTTTAGTATAAATTTATCGATGCAAGTGGACGATGTATCAGTTATTCGCGTTGGAGATTTAGTTGTCACAGTTAGATCGAAACTTTGCAGAAGAGATATAAACATGTTTGTCTGATTTGTGAAATTTAACAAATTAACATTAAAATCGCCACAATAAACCGCATTTTTACAATTTTTATTGCCTTCCAGAAGCTCTTCAAAATAATATATAAATTGTTGAAAATCTGTCGTTGGGCTTCTGTATATTGAGAAAATGCTTAAATTTAACTCTGGTATCTTGATGCCAATGTATTCAAAAACTTTTTCGGTTTGTAGGACATTACAATCAAAAATATTAAAATTTAAATTCTTCCTAACAATCATAACACCTCCGCGCGTATATATTGATCTACAAAAACTATGTGCTACGACAAAATTGAAAAAAACATAAAGAATCTATCTGACTTACAGTAAGCCAATGCTCTTCATACATGCAATATCAATGAACTTATCTTCAAAAAATACTTCTAAGTCTATTTTTTTAGAGTTGATTTCTTGCACACTTAAATGTAGAATTCTTAGTCCTTGCGCTCTTCTAAAAAAGAAGTATGATCTCCATTTATGTCCATTGATGGAAAGGTCATATCGTCACTGTCTTCAAGGTCTGTTTCATTGCAATTATTCTTTATTTCAAACTCGTGTCTAATAATGATGGTATTTGGGGAAATTACTTCAGGAAAAACTTTAAATATTCTTCCTTACACTGGGAAGCTTCGTTATTGTCTGAATTGGAATTAAGTTACCAATAATAATATAATTTTGATTTTCAAAATCTCTACTGTATTTATTGTTAATTAGCAATGCAATTTTACTCACTAACTTAATAATACCTCTCTTATTTAAACGCATACTATTGTTAATTACATTTTTTGAGAAATTAATTTGTTAAAATCGACGAGAGCTATATTTTGATTCAATTTATTAGCTCTAACAAATTCAAGTAAGGTATTGTTGATAGTATTTATAAACTTATTAATTACTACTTGGAACTTTAAAGCTAAAAAATTTTGAAAATACTCAGTTGTATGACGTCCAAAGTGGTCTGCGACAATCAATATTCTTGGCTTTCTATTCTTTTGAGTATTTATAATATTTTTATTAATTTGATCAACATCTCCCACAGCAAGTTTGCACTAATTTCTTTTTATATCAATATTTTCGATGATATTATTATTAACAACAGAAATTGAATCGATTATATTTGTTTCATTTCTCGCAATGTGTTAATCTTCTTTTTTTTTTCTTTAAAGGTAATTTTTTTTTTATGTGTGTTGCTTGATCATCTTTTTTTTTCTTATTAATTGATTTTTTAAATTTTGTTAAAAATATTTCCAGAAAATTAACTCTCTTTTCTAACTCTCTAATTATATTATACAGCGAAATTACTTTGTTTGTTCTCTTGAAACTGTGCTTGCTTTTTTTTTCAGATTATTTACATATATTGTTAACATTATTAAAATCATCTTGACATATTGCTTTATTGTCACAATTAAATGATAAAAAACTAGAATTTATAGCATCCTTTAATTTTAAAGATAATTTTTCTTTATTCCCAGTTTTTGATAGACCTCGTTTTTCTAGCTCAAGTTTCATTTCTTTAACCGTCAAATCGGTAATTTTTTTCGATGTCAATGCGCTATATTATATATAAATTGTCGTCGTGGTATTAAAATACAAATTAATAAACGGGAAATTAAACAAGGATACACTTCACTCCACAGGGCCTATTGTGGAAACTTCATTACAACAAAACACGGAGGGATAGTAAAAGACAGTAAGTAAATATATCAATGCATATACAAAATAGTAGCAATATACCAATATAATATAATAGAAAAGATATAATAAAACGATACATACACTTTAAAGTATAGAAACATTGTATTTTTTTAAATTGTACACGTCGATACAAATAATGTTTCCTTCCCGTCATACAGCAGTTGAAATTTCCATACAGACACTCTAAGCAAAATTCGGCCAATTACACTAAATTAAAATATGATTTAACACACACTAACAAAACACCACTTTAAAAATTACAAACGTATTAATAAAAATAAAAATAATTAAAATTAAGCACTGGAAACACCACAAAATGCACTTTTAAAATAAGATGCTGTTAAACACGTCTTCTCGCCAGACAAACTCATATTTATTTTAATTTTAGTTTAAATTCACTATAAAGATTGTTCAAAATAGCCACCGTTGCCCTCGAGACGCATCTGGCTCTTTTTAAGAAAGATCTGGTTGACTTTTGTATCATATCAATCCTGCCAACACTGTCTGAAATAATTGAAACAATAGTTGAACGTCAATTACAGGAATACCTTACAACAAACCAAACTTTGTCACCATTGCAATCAGGTTTCAGATCATAGTTGTGCAACAGCCTTACGTAGTCAGTATCGGACGATATAATTTCATCAACAGATAAAGGAAAAAGTACTGCATTAATTTTACTTGACTTTTCAAAAGCATTTGACATGGTTGATCATGATATTTTGATTGTCATTTTTAAACATATTAGTTTTAGTATTGTTTTTTCAATAACTACTTAAAAAATCGACAAAATCGAGTAATTTTAGAACAAACTTCTTCAATGCCACAGTTAATGCAAATGGGGATACCACAAGGTGGTGTTTTAAATTAAATTTAGCTTTTGAACAATTACAATACCATTATTACGCAGACGACACACAATTGTATTATTCATTCAACCCAAATAGTCAGATCAGCACAATTAAATAAATAACATAATAAACAAAGAGTTAGAAAATTTGATAGTTTTGTCAAAACACCACAATTTAAAGTTCAATCCTAAAAAGTCAGTGGTAATGTTATTTGCGCATACGTCTAAACGCCAACATTTAAGTGAACAACTAAAAATTAAGTTAAATAAAATTGAATTAGTTTTAGTATATAAATCAAAAGTTTTGGGATTGATAATTGACAAGGATTTAAGATTCAGAAAACACATAAATTTATTAGTAGGCAAGTCATATGGAAAATTAAAAGCATTATATGGCCATAGATATTACTTATCAATTCAAATTAAGCAGTTGCTGTGTAACTCACTGATATTGTCAATCTTTAATTACTGTGACTACGTTTCAGCAAGTTCAAAACGCATGTTTGCGGTTTATCTATGGAGTGCGTAGACGTAGTCATATAAGTCACACATTAATAAACGCGCAGTGGTTGAACATGATAAACAGAAGAAAGAAGCACGCTTGTTGTTTATATCACAAAATAATTAAACTGAAAATACCGCCATATGTATACAACAAAATAACATCCAGAAGTGATGTGCACTCTATTAATATAAGAAGAAAAGATATTTATGTTTTTTTATGTTTAAATTCAAGTATAGACCAGGTTCAAGAAAAAGACTAGATGAATGTTACTACATTCAATCTAATCTTGATCCCATTGACCGAACATTTGTTTTTTTAAATATATTTTTGTAATTATGTAATATTTGTACTATGGGCAATAAATGTATTTATTATTAATATTATTATTATTATTTCAAATTAGTTCTGCTGCTGGAGGCACTGAGTCTCCAACAATCTTCAGCAGTCTCTGCAAATCAAGTCTAAAGACCTGTTCTCCTGTACCAATTAAATGTCCTTCAAACCATTAATTCAAAAATTGTTTTACACGTAACGCAAAGTATGAAAGGACACTATTGTGCTAGTACCACATACATTGTCTAATCGTCTGAACATGTTATCAATAATTCCACACCTAACATTCACTAAAAACCTATGGATAATTTGACACTGTTATGTTATGTTGTCCTCATTGTTTAGTACTTGTTGTATTTGATCGACGGTTTCAAGAAAGTTCCGTAGTCAAAAAACTTTTAATAAGCGCAAACAGAAAAATTAACTTTAAAATGCTTTACTGTTATTATTATTATTAATTATTAATATTATTAGAATAAAATTTATTATATAAAGTTTGTATTAAATACCACTTATATCATTTATTATTTTGATCGCTTTAGAGAAAATTACCGCACGTCGTGAAACTTCCGCTTCTATCGTTTTGCCTCATTTAGAAATACAGTTGTTGTTTAAAAATACAATTATACAATTATTAAATTTATCAACTATCTAGACAAAATGATGTGTTGCTAACTAGATAAGATTATTTAGTTCATCTAAGTTTTATTGTAACTTCAAAACTATGTAGTTTTGGACATATGCTTATTTTATTTTTTAAAGCAATTATCCAATAACATAACTAGCTCCTAATGTTGTTTACACATAATTTCAGTTGCCTTGCAAAATTAAATTTAAAAAACATGCATTTATACATATAAGTTAATGTACGAGTTACTGCGAGTATCTTTTTAAAAATGGTTTATTTATTTTATTATAATAAATTATAACTTAATTCTATAATACGGTTACAATAGTTACAGGTATGAATATACTTAATAACTAACTCATAAATGTTTATCACGCGTATTTATATTCGGTAACTCTGCAACGCTGCAGTCTATCGCACAGGTGTCCGGCGATGTGGGTGTCCGGCGAACAACACTTCCACGAAGTGATAAGTCTGCTGCAACTCAGCATAATTCCGCACGATAACTCCTCCCACGTTAGAATGAAGCTTTTCCTGGAAGCTGAACTTGACAGTCCCTGGAATCTTCGAGTGTCTCTAGTTGAAGGTCCACGATAGGGTCCATTTTTAATTGTTGCCTTCTTTTGATGCACTTTTTCAACATGTAGCAGCAAAAGATTATAAGTCCAAAATATAAAATAATAGTCCAAATACTTGGAGTGTGAGGTAAGATCGGGGTTTCTGATGATAATTACTGATTACTGGTCGACCATGGGTTTTTTCTTGAAAAATCAGTTTTTGTTTGTTGAAGTAGATTTCACAAGCTTTTTCTTTGATTAAATATATTCCTCTTAATGATTTTGACCAAGAAATTGATTTATTTCTGGAATGATTTCCATGTGGCTCTTCATTATGTTTATTTTAACAAATGTGCACTTGGTTGTAGTTTCATTCAACAGGGTTTCTTTTTCGCATGGGGAAACTTGGTTTAGTTGCAGATGCCGGGGGCATTAATAAATTGTACCTTTAGCACAAATGTCACTCATAGGCTTCAACAAATATCCCGCTTTTAGGAAATACTTAGTATCTGGTATAATTGCAACAAATTCTAACTCGTGTTTTGTAGGAATTGGATGTAGGTAGTAAATATCAAAGTTTTGCTCAAAATCAATAGGGATAGAGAGAAAATAATTTATTCTGGATTCTTCGATTTTACAATTAACTCTTATGGCTGATTCAAAGTCAAGAATATTTTCTATTTTTAGTTCAAACGGAAATTGTAATTTGTAATGAGATGAGATTCTTTTTAGTTCAGAGTATAATTCTTTCGGTTTGATTATACTAGGGTGCAAGACTTTCAGTTTGCAGAATGTAATTGAATGTCTTCGAGAATAATCAAGTGTGTCGCAAAGTATCAATAATTGAATGTAAACATCTTTTGCAAATAACGTATCCGTTATTTCCATGGTTCCTTTAATTAATTAATTTAATTGCGAAATCCTAGATTTTAATAATAATTCGTTATGTTGAACATCTTTGATTGTATCATTATATTGTTTAATAATTTGGTTGTTAACTGAATACTGTGATTGTATTTGCTTTTGCAAATTTGACTCATTTTTTTGCAAATGCGTCAAAATGTTATTTATTCTTTTCTCGTCATCGGCATCTAATGTACCTATCAATAATTTAGTTCCTAAACCGTTAATAAGACCACGTTTATTTCTGGGTTTTAAGGCGTGTAATTTTATATTGGATATTTTACCAATTGTATTTTTTGCAAGTAGTTTACTATTCTGTTGTAGTTTTCTAGTTCTTTAATAATTTTTGTATCGTTACTTTTTCCTAATCCTAAATTTAGTGTTTCATACTGATTGTTTAAATTTCTACACTCTTCGAATATTGGGTTCAAATCGTAAAAATGCACAAAAGTGTGTTCAGTACGTTGCGATTTTGCAGGACCTAAATTGATTGGAAGTATTCCTAAGTTTTGGGTGATATTTTTTATTTCTGATCCTTCTCCGAGGTGAAGGACCCTGAAAACATTTTAAATTTGTAAGTTTGTTTTCTCGGTCTTTTAATGTTCTGCAGATGTATTTTTTCCGCAGTATTTTGATGTCTAGGTTTGATTTCAGCAGTTTTAGTTTTTTGTTTAATAGTTTTAATACTTTCAACTTTGTATTTATTTTTAGTTTTATTTTGTTTTTGCCGATTTTTTACAAATACCTTGGAGGGTATAGTTGGAATACTTTCTCGATTTTGATTAGCTTTTGCAATGTAATTTGCTTTAGTCTGTTGTAGATTGTCATTGATCTGTTTATACAATATTTTCATTTTATCCCTGTGTTCATGGACATAATTGTTAACCAATTTTTTATCTATTCCCATATCAAATGGTGTTTCGACATCTAGGTGTCCTGTCATAATTTTGTAAGGTTTTAATTTAGTTATAGAGTGATATGAGATGTTGTATGCTAATAAGGCATAATTTACTTTACTTTCGATGAATTCGTTTTTATAAATTTCTTGATTATTGAATAACCTAATGTGTTCTATTAGAGTGCTATGAAAAAAACTAATAAAGTGAATTTTTACTTTGTGAGTTTCTAACAATTCCTTAATTACACTATTTTTGAATTCAGAACCATTGTCTGAAATTATTTGTTCAGAAATACAATGACGTGTGATATATTTTATTAGATTGTTTGCTACTTCTATTCCTTGAGATGAATTTAATTTGTACGCTTGCGCATATTTAGAGAAAGAGTCAATAATAGTTAGAAACTTAGTATTTTCTAATGTAATACTGTCAATATGCAATATTTGGAAAAGTCATATTGCCGTAGGAGTTATATTGAATTTTAATTTCATTGGTTGTCTGTCATATTTTGTGAGTTAACATATTTCACATGAATTTAGAAAAGTTTGAATGCTTCTCCTTTGGTTTGGCCAATAATATATTTGTTTTATTCTGTTTTCAGTTTCATCTAGGCCTCTATGATTAGTTTTGCCTTCATGAAAGTCTTGAATAGTTTAAATGATTTCATCTTCGTCACCGATATCTACTAATTTTTTAGTACATTTGATCATATTGATCTCAGAATTATTAAAATAAGTCTGTAAAACATTACAAACCTTTTCATATATTGGGTCCTTAAAATAAACATAGTATTTAACTTTCGGCACAACATATCGTTTTACAAATTTGATTACGTCATTATCAAAGTTATTTTTTGAAAACTGAACTAAGATTCTTTGTTTGGTTTCATATAATTTAATTATGGTAGGATCTACTGCATCAAAATTAACTTCAGAAATAATTATCTGATTTTTGCCATAGTTTACTGGGCATTCAATAATTGGGATTTTCTTGATTAGAGTGTTTAGTTTCATCACCATTTATTTCGTCAGGGTTTGTAATATCCGCTTCGACAATTAAGGAATCTGTTTCATCATTTTTTCCTTTATTTGCGTTTTCTAATGACTTATTAAATTCTTCTATATAATCAAGTATTACTAAGGTAGTTTGATTCGGTGTATCTGGGTCATTTAGAATATTCATCTCTATACCAGGGATTACTCTGCTTAAAGCATCGGCATTTTTGTTGGTTTTACCACATTTATACACGATTTCATAATCAAACTCGTCTAATTTCAACCTCCATCTCAGGAGTTTGGAATTAGGTTCCTTGACAGAAAATAACCATTGTAATGGTTTGTGGTCTGTCACAATTTTAAATCTACGGCCATATAGGTACGGCCTAAAATATTTGGTAGCCTAAATTATAGCCAATAATTCCTTTTCGATAGTGGAATAATTGGTTTCTGAAGTATTTAGCGCACGACTTGCGTACGCTATGGGTAGGTCTGATCCTATGTTGCCTTGTGAGAAAATACCTCCTAATGCATAGTTATTCGCATCAGTGGTGAGAATGAAAGGTTTTGTAAAGTCTGGGTATTGTAGAATTGGTTCGTTCATGCGCAAACTTTTTGATAGATTAAAACACTACTACTTCTTCACAATTTATAGTTGCGTTTTTTTTTTTTAACAATTTGTTAAGGGTTTAGTCAATTTGGAAAAATCCTTTATAGACTTACAATAGTATCCCAAAAGGCCTAAAAATCCTTTGATTTGCTTAGTGGTTTTTGGCAACGGGTAATTTTGGATGGCTCGGATTTTGTCCGGGTTTGGTTTAATGCAGTCAGGTGTCACTACGTGACCTAAATAAGAGACTTCGTGTTTTAAAAATTCGCATTTTTCTACCTGAATTTTGTTAGTTAGTTACTTTGTCTTAGTCTTTCAAAAACATCTCTTAGATTGATCATGTGTTCTTGTAGGCTACTACTTTTTTTTTTTTTGTTTTTTTTTGTTTTTGTTTTTTTTTTTTTAGGACGTAGTGAGTTGTTTGGCTCTCAACAAGTGGCCCTTAAGAATAACTTACGCATGGTAATACCTTCCGGTATTCTTCTCTGCGCAAATCCTGTTGTTTTAATGTCCCTGTCTAAACTAACCTACATTTGGTGCTACTTTGAGGCGGGCTGGTTTTTGCTTCGCGGATTTTCACGCATCATCTGCGGCACGCATGCTGTCCCCTGCCCCTCTCTCCCTATAGCCCCTACCTTTGTCTGTCTCTTTTGTCATTTTGCCTTTTTTATCTGCACTGGCATTTACCTCTGCATTCTCTTCTTTCTCCCATCTTTGTGTTATTTACTCTAATTATATAATTTGTTCTCAGATGTGCTCTTAGCTTACTAAGGTCTTCGTTCACTTCTTCTTTATCATATCCCCTCTCCTTCATGAATAATTTATGCAGTTCCATCAGTTGTATTCCTTTTGGCAGTCCTAGATTTGTAAGTTTTACCTCCAGTGATATCCTTGTATCTCCATCAGGAATTACTTCTTCATGTCCTCTCGTTGCCAGGTATATTCTGACTATCTGAAAGGTTGCGTTCTCAGTCATCCTTGAGATAGCATATCTACCATTTGGTATATGCCTTGTTATTTCTGTTATTCTGCTTTCCTTCAATATTTCTTTTCTCCTTCTCCTTATCTCTGCAATTTCGTTTGGTATCGTAGTCTCTGTAAATGTTCTTCTTTTTTCTTCTGTTTCTTGGTATGCACAATTGTCATATCCTTTCTAATTTTTTTCTTTTTGATCTTTTTCTCTGTTTTCTTGTTTCCATTTAGCTTCTCTCATCTCTTTCCTTTCTCTTCTATGGCTTTTAGTTTGTGTGTTTGTTTCCATTGTTTGTTTTTCTATATTCTTCTATTGTCAAACTCTTCAATTTTTTTTTTGTACACTTGTTGCAAAGTTTTTTAACGCCCTCCATTTATTTTCATCTTTTAAGCATTTGTTAATGATTGTTCTTTTATCCACTTTGCTTTCTAGTATATATTCTAGTTTTTTTCTATCTTCCTCCCACGCCTCGCATTCTACTAGAGTGTGTTCTGCGTTATCGTGTGTTTCTTCTTGACAAAATGTACACCTTTCTTCTTCATTTATTTTTTTAATTTTTTGCAAGAATTTTCCAAATGCTCCGTGCCCGGTCAGTATTTGTGTTGTATAATAACACGTCTCGGGTTTCTTCTCTACCCATTCTTTTATGTCTGGGATTAATTCTCTCGTCCATTTCCCCTTTTCTCCTGTATCCCATTTTTTCTGCCATCTTTCCATAGTCTTCTCTCTTGCTTTTATCTTTGCTTCTTTTTTACTCGTTCCTTCTTTTACAAGTTTTTTTATTTCTATTCTTTCCTCCACCATCATATCCGCGGGAGGTGTTGCCGCAATTACCTCTACTGCCTCTTGTGACACTGTTCTGTAAGCTCTACAAATCCTTAGCGAGCTTGCTCTTGTGGCTCCTCTTACTTCCTTTCTGTTTTTCTTTGTTTTCATGGCTTCTCCCCATGTTTCTGCGGCGTACAGCAATTTGCTTCTTGCTGCCGTTGCTATTAGCCTTCTGCTTTCTTCTCCTGGACCTCCGTTGTTTGGCATAAGTCTACCAAGCTTTCTCTCAATTTCCTTTGTTCCAATGACCGCTTCCTTAACCTGTTCATTCCATCCCTTTGCTTCGAGCGTCACTCCAAGGTATTTGATTTTTCTTCCTATGGTTATCTCTTGATCTCCCACCTGTATCTTACCTGTTCCTCTATTATTCCTCTTAGTCGATAGCCATGCCGCCTCAGTTTTTTGTGTTGCTAGTTTTAAGCCCTTACTTCTCATCCATATTTGTATCATATCAATTGCCAGCTCTAATCTTCCTTTTAGTACTTCTATTTCTACGTCTCTACCTACTACTGCTATGTCGTCCGCAAATGCTGTTATTGACACGCCTTCCGGCATCTTCATTCGAAGTAACTCGTTATAGACAAGGTTCCACAGTTTTGGTCCCAGTGCTGAGCCTTGCGGTACCTCTCTAGTAAGTTTGAATCTTCCATTTTTGGTCACTAGATTTCTGTCCTGTAAGTAGCTCCATATAATCTTGATTGTTTTTCTGTTCAGTTCTTTCTTCTTTGCCGCCTCTATGATTGCTGCCCATGATACTACTACTACTACTACTACTACTAAAAACAACTATATCATCTAGGTAAACTCGACAATTTTGTAGACCCTTTAAAACATTATTTATCGCTCTTTGAAACGTTGCCAGTGCGTTTTTTAAACCGAAGGGCATTCGTTCAAATTCATAATGCCCGTCGTCGGTGTTAAACGCGGTTTTTTCTATGTCACCTTCGAACATCTAGATTTGGTGAAAACCCGACGCAAAGTCAAGCGTTGTAAAATACAAACTTCTTCCCAACTTATCTAAGAGTTCTGTAATATTAGGAATCGAGTGCCGGTCGTCAATGGTTTTTTCGTTTAGTTTCCTGTAGTCTATGACGATGCGCCACTTACGATTTCCTTGAGAATCTATTTTTTTTTGGCACCACCCAAATTGGTGAGGACCATGGTGAATTTGAAGGACGTATTATATTATCGTCTAACAATTTTTGTATTTGTCTCTTAACTTCTAACCTATGAACTTCGGGATATCTGTACGTTTTTGTGTAAACCGGAAATTCATCTTTTGTTCTTATGTGATGCTTAACTTCATTACTAAAAGTTAATTTTTTATTTTTGTTATAGAAAATGTCTGAATAAGCTTTAATTAAATTAGTTATCTCATATTTTTCCTCTGAATTCATGTGACTTGTTTCGATGTTAGAAAAGTCTAGATCCAGATTTTCATTGTGCAGATTATTAAAATTTGGGAAAGGACGATAATTATTATCATCTAGGTTTTCTACTATGATTGGTTTAATAACCTTAAAATTTTTTTCCTTATCTGAATTATTTATTATTACACATAACGCTTCATAATTTTTTACCGTAGTTACACATTCAGGAATTTCTAAATGTGTTAATTTAGTTTCAGGGATGATTATATCACCATCACTAACATTCTTAATTTTTTTTTTTTTTTATTTGTTCACATTCTGCGATTTGAACAGAACTAATAAAATTATTATTAACATTATTAATTACGTTATGGAAAAAGATTTTTGTTTCACTATTAAAAGTAATTAACATATTTTTATTGAAATCAATATTCGCATTTAATGCTTTTAGGTTATCCATACCTAATAACAAATCAAAGCTACTATGAAAATTAAATAAATAAAATTTTAATAAACAATTCTGTTTCATATTAAACAATTTAGTACAAGGAATTTTGGTGCTATAATTTTCATACGATCTTTCGTGTACCGTTGCGATTTGAAAAGGATCATTTTTGATCTCATTTTTATAAAATTTATGAGCTACTTCAGGTATTACAAACGATTTTGTACTTCCTGTATCTACTAATATTTTTAAATTATTATCTGTATGTAATATATATAGTAAACGTGCATTTGCATCGTTTATTGTAAGGTTCATCAGTGTAAATTCATTCCCGAGGCTTTGTCCTCTAAAAAAGAATGGTTTACAATTTCTTGTTGTTCGTCTTCCTCTTTGGGAAATTCTATTTGTAGTTCGGAAATATTATGCAATTCATGATAAGGCAACGCAGGCTTAAATTTCTGGTATTGATAGTTTTTAGGTTGCGTGGTATTTCTTGTAGAAATACTCATGGGGGTTGGTTTAGTTAGAGCCACATTTTGATTAGGTCTAAATGCATTATTGGCATTTGTATTTCTATTAAAGTTATTATTTGGAAATTGAAAATTGTTGGCTCTATTATAAAATTGATTATTATTATATGGGAAATTAGCCAATTGTAATTGAGGCCCTTTAAAATTATTATTATTATACTGTTGCTTTTTATTATTTGAGAAATTTTGTTGATTAAAACTTTGCGATTTATTTTTTAAATCAAATTGAAAGTCATTAGTAAGCATATTCAATGCTGTGTTTAAATCAGCAGGATTTTTCGTTCTCATGAGTGAACCTAACCAGTAGGTTCACTCATGAGAACTTTAAACCTTTAAGTAAAACTCTTAAAGCATACTTTCTAAAATATGCTGATAAAACAGCTGATTCATTTGCAGAGAAATGAGTAGTTACGTAAGCAATTTGTAAGTTTAACAAATGCTGGATTTTGTTATAAAACTCAAACACAGTTCCGTTTGATTGTTTAAATTCGGTAATTTCTATACCTAAACTAAAACAGTCCCGCTTATCCTGATATGCATTCAGTAGAGCAGTTTTTAATTCACCCCAGTTCCCAATAATACAACTAGAGATACTCTTAGCGGCATCACCTTTAATTTTCGCGAGAATGCTGGACATCAAATATTCATTTTGAAAGTCTGCAAGGTTTGCGGTATTATAAAACTTGATGACTAGTTTTTCGCATATTTCGATAAATCTATTTAGTTATTCAGCGTCTCCGGTAAACTCCGGGATCATGCTTAAATTTTTTTTTTTAAGAACTGCCATTTTATTAAATTTATTTAAGTTGAAATTATTAAATTGATCAATCAGTTAATAGATCTGAATTAGGGTTGTTGGTAATAATTTCAGGAAAGTTAGAATTAGTTTCAGATGAGTTAGAATTAGTTTCAGATGAGTTTATTAATTAATTCAGCCTTTTTATATGACATTCAACTTACAGTACAATTATCAATATTCTTTCCATGAAATGTTGCTGGTAATCCAAATTCCTGGGATGGGTCTGTCAATGCTGTTGCTCGGCTTGAATGAAGATTTCTTTGTAACAATTCGCACTTGTTTACAAAACTTATATTCTTTAAGTTTTGTGCACTATTTTTTTTGTTCTCTTTAACACACCAACAAATCGTTGAAATGAACCGGATATTTATTTTCACTAAACTATCCGTTTGGCGTATCCTACCGACTGCGCCAGTTAATGTACGAGTTACAGCGAGTATCTTTTTAAAAATGGTTTATTTATTTTATTATAATGAATTATAACTTAATTCTATAATACGGTTACAATGGTTACAGGTCTGAATATACTTAATAACTCATAAATGTTTATCAAGCGTATTTATATTCGGTGATTCTGCAACGCTGCAGTCTATCGCACAGGTGTCCGGCGATGTGGCTGTCCGGCGAACAACACTTCCACGAAGTGATAAGTCTGCTGCAACTTAGCATAATTCCGCACGGTAACTTATATGCACGTCTCTAAGCTCTCCAATTTAGTTAAAGCGTTTGTCTACAATCCAATCTAATATCAATCAAAATTTATTCACTACAGTCCAAATACTAGTCTAAAAACCGGTAATTATTCAAATGACAAATAAAAAAATCCTGAACTAGTACCTAATTAGTTTGCATCATTACTTCAATTCTCTAATCAGTATAGTAAATTCTTAGATCATGAAATGACCGATCTCGAATGAGAGACGTTCTGTAGACAGGCGATTATATTGATCTGCCAACTTAACTATTATGCACTATTTTTAACTTGAATTTTATGTATTATGCAAAATGTATACTGTGTTTACATAAAATAAAGATATATTATTATTATTACTATTATTATTATTATTATTAAACAACTTAAACGCGACATCTAAAGTATGTGCCTCATCATGAAATCATGTTTCCTAATTTTTATGTAAATAAATATTATTTGTTTGTGATTTTGTTTTATTAGATTCACAATTGAAGAATTCCAAACTCGTTTTTATTTCATTATTAGAAACTAATATTATTTTTAATATCATATGTAAATTTGACAGTTTTTGCTAAAAAGGCGTTTATATTTATATTTTAGAGTATTGGCGCAGAAAAAGTTACCATTTTAATTAAAAACCAATTTTTTATTTTGTTTAGTATGTTAGATTTTTTAGTTGACAATAAGAATAGAAAATCATAGATATTGCTTTCTATTCTTATTGCTAGTATTGAAATTATATATAAAACAAAATGTAAGATAACTTATGCATAATTGCCAATTGAAGCAATAAAACATTACATCTCCGCCTTAAAGTACTTTAAAAAATTATTAAACATAAATCAAGTAAAAAAATGATAATTATTTACAAAATTGTGTAATACATACATTACTAGTTTCGGCTCGACTAGAACCTACTACAAATGTGATAAGTTAATTATCACGTAGTAGAAGTCATAACCATTCGTTATAACTGTATCAGATGTGGCAAAGTAAAATGTTAGTAGATTCCGCATGACAACACAACGTATATGCAAAACTGAAACTTTCAATAAGTAAGGTACATATAAAATGTATTATTTTATATAAGTTAACCAAACTATAGTGTGCCTGCTCTAAATTGATCTCATACTAAGTTTTGTAAGTAATGTCCTCTCATATTCTTTTAAAACACTGAGCAAATACTTTTAAAACATGATTATTAAAACTTAAGCTAAAGTAAAAAATACACATTTATTGTTAACATGTTGAGCATTCCTTGTATAAGAAACAATACAACATTTAAGTTTAAGCCATTATAGTTACACTACTCATAATTTTTTAAAAGATTTGTTTATAGCAGTTTACAGTTACACGTTTTGGGTTAAAAAGCTAGGTGTAGAAATAAAAAAGAACAAAAAAAATCCATTGTAACACTTTTTGCGGTTGTTCTACAAACATAGTCAAACAAATAAATATCTTTGCTTGACCCTTGGCCGCTGTGATCCTTAGATTGAGTTTGAATAAATAATTAATTCATTTTATATTTTATTGACGATTCAAAATCGTTTAAAGCCACAAAATGACTGTCAATTGCATAAATGCTAAATAATACCGATTGATGCAGACGTTTTGTATTAAATTGCAATAGCTGGCGTCACAAATCGTTTGTTTGATTATTTACATGATCAATTGTGTTAATATTGACAAGGTTTGTAGAACCGAAACAATTGTCTATGCTTGACCCTTAGCTGCTGTGATCGTTAAATTGAGTTTGAATAAATTATTACTTCATTTCTAAACTTCTTTTGTCAAATTTTAATGAGCGCCGGTCAGAATTATGTTCAAATACCAAAAAAATAACATTCTTAAATTTTGGTGCCAAAAAATTTAGTCTAATTGGTGCCGCAAGCGCAAAAGCTACCAAATGAAAAAAAATTGCACAAAATCGGTTCAGCAACAAAAGGTGTTTCCATCAGAAGTCTAAAATAAAAATTTTTTGTTATACGATGTAATTGTCTACTAGATTTTATGTTTCTAAATCCAATGTCTCCAATTAAAAAGTTATACAATGCATATAAAAAAGGTCTAATCCAAATTATCCAAACTTTTTTGTATTCACTATTTTGAAAAAAAATCAAACGGAATAATTTTCTTTACAAAATGTACAACAATATGAACACTGTCTTGTCAGTCTTGTCACTTTTAATCTCAAAAATTGCGCGTCCAGAAAATGATTGATTTTTCTCACTTAAATTTTTTTTTCATAAGACTATTTGACTTATAATTTTTTTACGCATTGTATGTCTTTTCTGTGGCTCGGTGTGTCCGACACCTCGACACCTAACGGTATTAAGAGGTTATTGATTATAATAATAAAAAAAAAAAATAATAAAAAATGATTCTAGTTGGCAACAATTAAAAATACCGGGAGTTGAAAAACTGTATGCTTTTCAAGTCTATGAGTATTTTTGATATTGATATTAGCATATATAGTTTAACTTTTATATTATATTTTATATAAATTAATACCGGTAACATCATAAATTTCATATAACAATCCAACGTACTGAAAGATGATAATGGAGGTACTGCATTGTTTCTGTATTGTTATTATATTATTACTTGCAGAGTTATTTTCCAACACATTAAGACAAGTTGTTAAAACGCACAAATCTGCTTTTAATTTTTTATTGTTTTTTTTTTACATTTTTGTTTTCGGTACGATATATCGAATACAGGGTTAATGAATAAAAGTAACAAACTTCTAAGGTGGGTAGGGGGGTTTATTTGAGACACTTTTTATTTATAAACTCATAGGCAACCATGTTCACCCTAGCAGTTGCACGTCAAAAACTTTTTTGTTTTTATATACAATATTCGTAATATCTCTCTTAAAAGACTAAATTAAAAAAAAAATAATAAGATATAAAAATTATAGGCAATTAAATTGTCCATCGATTGTGTGCTATTAAAAAAAACTTCAAGGAAAACATTCTTGTAAACTTTAATGAGATATCTAAACTGGTCACAATAATTGCTCAATATGTCTACTACCAACTTTGATGCAAACATTGCCCCTTCGCAGCATCTATTCATAAACCCTCTCAAAATTTCCAGGCGTTTCTTAAATTTTCTGCGCAGCTGCCATAATACGCGCTAACAAATCTTCTTCAGATTCGACTAGCGTCTCGTACATCAGATTTTTCATAAAACCTCACAAAAAGAAATCTAGTGGCGTTAGGTCCGGGGATCGTGGCGCTTCTCGCCCAATCCATCTACCCCCAAACTGTTCGTTGAGGTAGTCCCAAACAGCAAGCAAAAATATTGCCGGTGCACCGTCATGTTGCAACCACATCTGTCGGCAAACCCCCATTAGTACTTCCTCCAACAATTCTGAAAAGACTTCTTCTAAAAAGATCTTGTAAATGGGACCGGTGAAAGAAGGCCCAATCAAACAACCGTCAACATTGCCAGCTAACACGTTGATTCCAAACTTGTATTGGAATTTAAATTGTCAAATAGAATAAATGTTTTTGTCGGCACAAATATGGTTGTTGCGAGAGTTAAGAATGCCTTCTCTGTTAAATGTTGCTTTATCAGTAAAAAGAACATACCGTGGAAATTAAGGCTGTAAGCGACAGCAATTTACAAACCAACGAGAAAAGTTAATACGTAGTAAAAAATCGATTGGACTTATGGTTTGAACTTTTTGCAGATGATAGAGGTGGAGCTGATGTACTTTCAAAACGTGCCAAACACTTACATGATTAACACCAATGTCACGTGCAATGCTTCGAGTGCTGCTAGATGGGTTCTGCTCTATCTTATGAAGCACATCATTTTCAAATCGTAAAACACAATGTCTTGCAACACCGCAATTTACTTTGTTGACTGCAAAAGTTCCTGTTTCTCGCCATCGCTGATAAACTTTTGCAAACACTCTATTAGAAGGTATTGGATAATTTGGAAATCGGGATGTATACAAGCGTGTCGCAAGTATACTATTACAATGTGTTTCGCTGTACCCTAACATCATATTATCATAATCTTGAAAAGTAAGCTAATTCATGATTTAAGTAACAAGTAACACAAATTCAACTATTTCAAAATCATAAGCAATTTAAGACATGAAACATGAACATGGTTGTCTATAAGTTTATAAATAAAAAGTGTCTCAAATGAACCCCCCTACCCACCCTAGACGTTTGTTAGCCCTATTCATTAACACCCTGTATATTATTGTTTGTTTTTATTGCCTGAGAATCTACCATACTGTTAGACAACTCGTATTTATTTTAGACAATTGTGTTTTCCGCTGGCTGTATGTATCTGGGGTAAACTTAAAGTCCAAAACTTTCACAAATAGTCTTTCGTTTGATAAGATAATATAACATCTACCTACAAAAATAAAACCCATAGGTTCTTTCTTTGCAAGACTTACTACACTAATAATTTGACAAAAACACACGCTTTACACCAAATTGCCCTTTATAGTGACACAAACAAATAAAATGTAAAATATTAAAAAATAGAAGCCAATAAAATTATAATTAGAAACAATATATTAAAATACATTAAATTGATGCATATTGGAATACTCTAGGACTATATTATTAAACATTGCACCAAACCAAGCTGTTTACTATTTATTTATAAAACAAATTGTAAATCAAAAGATTGATCAAATTCACAGCCATTCAAACTAAATACACATATTTTTTTTACTTCCTTTAATAACAAATTAAATCAATATTTTGTCTAAAAGAATTCTTTAGTGTATTTAAAAAGGATTTTGTCAATCAAAAGTTAAAATTTAAAGTTAACTTAAGCAGAGATCCAATGTTATTACAACAATCAACTTACAAATAATATATCGTTTTTTATCGTAAATTTATCATAATATATTTTTCATTTATTACTTACATTGTATAAAATTAAATTAGTGATTTGAACCGGTGTCCTAGTAACTTACCTGAAACAACGTAAAAAATTATTATATATAAATCAAATTAATTTACATGTAAAATTGTAATTGTAAAATAGTTATTGCGATACGTGTGCAGTGAGTGCATTTTAAAGGTCAAAAAAATATAGTACAACAAAGCCCACAATTTATATTGAATAACTATCGTATACAACTTTTTGCACAATCAAGTCTGTTGATAGAAAAGGAAAAATGTCAAATTAAATTTGAATGTAAAATAATTTAGTGTTTTGTGAAAGCAGTTTTGATTTTTTATCTGACAAATAAATTTAAATAAGAAAAATAAAATTATAAAGTCAAATATTTTTATAATTTTTTATATTGTAAATGAAAATAATTACAGTCAAACATCTATTTTTTTTTGTTCAGTAGGTTTTTCCATGTGTTTCATTTTATCAATCATCGTGTCTTTCTAGTCGCATTGTGATTTAAATTAAACTTAAATTCAATTTGTGTTGTACTGAAAACATATAATAGTTCGATAGAATCAACTTGTGTTTCTATCAACAACTTCTGTGAGTAACGTAAAAAAACATGCAAAAAATATAATAAATTATAAAAACTAAAAAATATTAATTTAAAATAAAAGCATAAAATAAATAACAAAGCTTGTAATGTACTAAATCAAAATTTGGTGCAGCAATTCTATATAAATTGTTTAAATAGTTAATAGGTATATAAATGAATATGGAGTACAGACAAACGTGCTGCTATTCAATACAGAATTGAAATAGAATAATATTAAATTAAAACAAAATCTAGTTATTGATTAATAACTAATTAAAAACCAATCTAATACTAATTTGGAAGATTCTTAATAATAAATATAATTTATTGTTCAATATAGTAGATTAATAATTTTCAATTAAATAATAATGATGTTATTTCATTATTGGTATATGAAACATAATAATTTGAACCTGTTGATTATCATTTTCTATTGACATCCGTATAATCATACATATTGGTTCTTGCTCAAGAATATACATCAACATGTTTTCCTGCCAGCTTTGATTGGACATTGCATAAAGTGAATATACTAAACTAGTTTATTTAGGACATAAGAAAGTAATTAACCTAATTACCCGCTTTATAAAAAACAATCTAAAATGAACAAAAGACTATTTATCAACAAATTTAATTTATGCAAGCGAGTCATTCATACATTACATAATTTGATTTAGCCACTTGGATGTCCGCATCGCACACAAACAAGCTTCATTGAGCATTTTATCAACTCGTTTATACACCACCTATTCATACTCGTATATAAATGTGCTCTTGATTAGATTAATTTAAATTTTAATTCATGATTTAATAACATTATTCAAAAGCAAACAATTAAAGTATAAATGAACATTTTATTGTGTTATATATACAAAATACAAAACCAATTATAAAATATAAAATATAAAACTAAATTTCTAGTTCTTAAAAGTTCTATTATGTTGGATTTTTATATTAACACCTAGTAGACTATTGAAAACGTTGAACTCAGGAGGCTTCCACAAAACGTAACTCATAGTATGTGTATGTGTCTACATATTTTGCCACCCATTAACACTTGACTGATTTTTGTATATGCTATGTTGATTTTTAATTAAATAATAATATGTATATATTTAATTATCTTAAAAAAATTGATTACCTTTAATAAATATATAATACAATTTCAATTAATGCCTTTAATAATAATTATTATTATTTTCAATGCCTTTAATAACGAGACATTATCAAAATAATTTAATGTGTTCTGTGGCCGCATTAAATATTTAATTACGTTTATTATACAACCACACGGTTTAATGATATATTAAAATGCATACATAAACAAATATCATACAATAAATGAAATGATGTTATAATTACCACATAATAATATTGAAATGAAGACAGGTACTATTTTCTATTACTAAAACATTCGCAGGTAATTTGAAACTAATTTAAATTACGAGCAAACTTGGTAATAGCAACCTAATAAATCTCTATGCACCGATAAAATTAAATTAATATAATTGCTCTAGTTTTACGGTACAATTGATTTATTACATCGATCTAATCTTAATCGTGCACTAAAATTAAGCTATTCTGCAATTATAACTTAATCTACTTCAACTCTCAATATTGGAACCGCACTAATCAATTAATTTTAAGATTAATATTGACAATGAATAGAAATTAAGAGATGCTAATTTACCTTCTGATGTAAAAGTAAACAACTTTACAACTTGTTGATGCAATATTAATTAATTTCAATTCCTTAAAATAAAATCGAAGATAAAAATAAAATATAAAGATATGTAGATAAAAAAAAGACATCACAATAAAATTCCAAGCATTCATTTTTTGATATCCGTAATAAAAATGTGAGCGATCTTGAGAATCCCTATAGTCAGCATCCAGAAGTCGTATATACACAACTTTCTTTTTGCGGTAGTTTTCTATCGGATACGGAGACCATTGTTAAATACTATAAAAAATATATATATCGCAATGTGGAATAACACTTAAATATTGCGCAAATCTTAAAAGAATCTATCGTAAAATAAGATTGGCAAGGCATTGGCGTCAAGCATCATTGAATTATATAATTTGCAAGGTTGTAAATATTGCAATTAGCAACATGTATATTGTTATCTGAGTTTAAACCGGCGAGAGCCAAGTTGGTTTCTATCGTTAAAAAAATAAAACATTTTTATTAAGTGTCTAACAAACTAAAGAAAACAATTACTAATCTAATAAGATGATTATATAAGTTATCAGTATTTTGTATGGAAGTTTCATTTTAGAAGAAATTTTATCAAGATTCTTCCTAAATGAGATATATAGCTTTGTGGGACACTAAATCTAGTGCACTTCAAAGTGACCTTCCATTAATAATTTATTATAATAAAATATACTATATATTTTTTATTATAATTTATGTTTTATACCGTCTCAAAATAAATTTGTATGCTATAAATTTTATTAAATTACATATTAAGTTTGATTATCAAATTATATATTTGAATAATAGTTTTTAATAAAATTGAACAATTATTTATAATTATGAAGGAAATAGAATTTGTACCTAAAATTTAAAACATCAAAGTGATATGACACAGATAACAGTAATTACTATATAGTTAGCAATGCAAAAACAAACATATTGGTAATAGCGTCCCTTGACACGGATTATAGTTGCCCAACTAGAGACTTTTTAACCCACTAACCTAAACATTATTTGCCCGCATATTTACTACGTAGATTATGCTATTACTGAATCAGTCATATAAAACTTACTTCGACTGGATTCAATTTCACTTTTTTATTATTATTGTGGATTATATTTACTTTTCATGTAAGAATTTATTGAATTTAGCGACGTACATATAAATAATAAAACATTCAATTGAAAAGCTATGCGAGTTTGCAGCAATTGAGCTGCCTGAATTAAACATAATCATACTCACAATCTACAGGATCCCAGACTCGGATTTTAATATGTTTTTAGAAACTTTTAGTAATGTGTTGTCTAAAATTCGTTTAATTAAGTATAAGATTGTTATTTTAGGGTATTTTAACATAGAGATTAACACTAGTGATTTAAAGTTAATGAGATTTAACCAAATTATAAATATTTATGGGTTGTCAGTTATACTATATATATTATACATAAAAATACAAGATTTTGAAACTTTTGTAATAGATGCACATCTTTCAGACCACAGGGCAATTTCAATAAACATAAAAATTAAAAAACAAGCAGAAAAGATTTTAAAACATAGCTTCAGACCAATAACACAAGCAGGTCAATATAATTTTTATAAATGCATAGAGCAAATAGATTTTTCCTTTGTACAGAATAGTATTATTAACGTTGACATGAAATTTGATGTACAATATTTTGCAACAATCAATGATTTCGTCTTTCCCAGAGAAACAAATGCCATTAAAACATAAAAAACTAAATATAACTTGGTACAGTAATAACTTAAAAATATTAAGAGAACAATTATCTTTCCTTTATAGCAATTAATGAAAATCAAGACACAGGATTAGATGCTAATCAGTTTAATCATTATTTTTCTAATATTGCCAAGGAGATTCTCATTGATCTAGATACATCAAATATCTCCTTTGAAAATTTTCTTACGGAAAACATAGAAACAGAATTTTCATTTTCAGAAGTATCAATTAATCAAGTAAGAGATAGCATAAACAACATAAAAAGTCTGCACAGCAAAGATTACTATAACATAAATCTAAAATTAATTAAATCTGTCATGAACATTATTATAACTACACTTACATCCTTAATAAACCAGTCAATAAAAGCAAATAAGTTTCCAGATTCACTAAAAGTAGCTAAAATATTGCCAATTTATAAAAAGAGTGACAAAACAATGTGTTCAAACTACTGACCCATCTCACTTATACCAACTCTGGGCAAAATATATGAATCTCTGCTGACGATGCAAATTCGAAACTACTTTGAAAACAACAATCTTTTTTACGACCAACAGTAGGGATTTAGAAATGGTTTAAATACTAACATGGCAATAAATAAAATTATTTCCCATATAGTCAAATCATTTAAAGATCAAAATTATCTTAGGCTAACATGCTGCGATCTTAGCAAGGCGTTTGATTGTGTGTCTCATAGCATTCTAACCAAAAAACTTTACCACTATGGTTTTAATGGAAATAGTGCAGCACTGATGGATTCTAATCTGGCAAATAGAACACAAATGGTATGCTACAACAATAACTCCTCTAACACACTTCCGGTAACACATGGAATTCCTCAAGGCTCAATACTAGGCCCACTATTGTTTGTGATTTATGTCAACGACATTTACAAATGTACAACAAACCTTATATTTTTGTATGCCGATGATACGAGCATTATAAATATACATAATAAGCAAGACAATCTTGGTAATGTAATGAATGAAACTATGTCTAGTGTTGCTGATTGGTTTTTGTCAAACAGACTTACGCTAAACCAAGAGAAACAGAACGTATAGTATTTACGCAATCAAAAATACGTACAAATCCACCTGTGATTCCTTTTCTGGGTATAACATTAGACCAAAAATTATCATAGGAAGCTCATAATAATATTTCTGATCAGCTTTCAAAAAACATATTTTTAATAAGAAACCTAGCACCAGTAGTACCGTTTAATATAATATTTCAAGTTTACCATTTACTTTTCCATTCAAGGCTATCTTATGGAATACTTTCATGGGGTCATTCCCCACATACAGCAAAATTATTTGGGTTCCAACGGAAAACAATTAGATATATGTTAGGCTTACCTTATAGGACAGATGTAAAAAACAGTTTTAAAAATCTAAAAATTTTGACATTGCCGTCACAATATATTTTTCAATGTTTGTTGTTAGTAAAAAGTAATCTTACACTTTATGAAGAACGCACAATAAACCACAATTACAACACGCGTGCAAAAAATAATATAAAATTAAATTATGGTCGTATAAATAAATGCAGATGGGAAGGTAAATATTATGGGCCAAAATTTTATAACAAATTGACAATTGAAACCCAAGAGTTAAATTTTAATAGCTTTAAATCTACAATTAAACATATAATAATAAGTAACACCTATTACTCTTTTGATGAGTTTTTAAACTGTGATTATTGCATCAAGTAAAAAATAAAAATATTTGTTTTTACTGAAATCAAAACTAATGTACAAAAACATTAAATAACCTAGCCTATCATAAATACGGCAAATACATAAATTCCAGAAAAAATCTCTTAAATCTAAAATGTGAAAGATGCATCAGCTAACACACCAATAAAAATTAATTACAAAAAAGACTGCAGTCTCATTACCATCACCAGCTAATAGTTCGCGGAATCAAGTACTGCCTGTATTACCAGCGTTCTGCGATTGTCATATTCGTAAAATTTGACGTTTTTTACCTATAATTCAGTTGACAGTTCGATTTCAAACTGCTCGATTTCGTTTCAACAAAATTTAACGAGAGTAATAATTGTGTAAAAAATGGAAATTTCGAATCGTGACTTCCGAGTGATGATTTTTGTGGAAAAACTTAGTTCGTTATTTGAGGATGAAGCACCATCCAAAACTATGGTTTACAAATGGTTCGCAGAATTCAAGCGTGGAAGACCATCGTTGATGACAATCTTCGCAAAGGTCGTCCATGCACCTCTGTTGTTGCAAAAAATATTGAAGCTGTGCGTGAAATGATTTGGTCAGATTTGCATGTGACCTATAGTGAGATAGAGGCATCCTTAGGCATTGCGCGCAAAACAAAGACATACGATTTTGCACGATCATTTTAAATCGCTGATTGTGAAAGTATGTGGCCTATAATTTTAAAGTAGTATATACAAGAGAATGTTCTGAATCTTTTAAGCTGTGAAAAGAAAAGATTAAAAACAGTTTTCTGCGCACAATTTTGAATCTTTTTTTGTGTGAAACCGCTTTCAAGCATTTAATTGTGCCTTTGTAGACAATCCCCGCTATTGCAGCCTCTTTTGTCAAACGCTCAATTAAAAGAATCCTTTTAGCGTCCCAAAAAACTGTGATGACGGTCAAGCAGAAATCTTTGCCTTCTTGGTTAGTGAAAAACCTTGATAAACCCATTACAAGTGAAGTTTGGAAAACCCTCGTTTCTAATACTCTTATTTCTTGATTAATAATTAACACTAAATCTTCAAATTTGTTGATGATTTTGTGCTGCTAGAAGTCTTCCACACTAATTTTCGCATATAATGGCTACCATTCTCTCATAGATTTTCTACGAGTTACTGCCTTTATTCAATAAAAAAATTTTGAAGCTTTTGAGCTGCAGGTTTTGAATACTCATTTTCGCCTCTTTAAACTGATCTGAACATGATAAATGTTAAACAATTAAAACCAAACTTCGAGATGACCAATGTCAAAAAAACTTGACTTTTTTTGCAATAACATATTGTTTTCATAAATAGGTTATTAACATAACTTTTCTTGTAGTTTCTAGTTCAAATAAAACAGCATAAAATACATAAAAATAAAATATCAATATCCTTCAGCGCCGCGGCGTCATAGTTTAAAAAAACAAATAAATAAAATAGGTTAGAATTTAAACGTTTTAAAGTTAGTATTAATCAAACATACATTGCCTCCTTTTGTACACTTGGTTGGCAGGGCACCAACGTTGTTCGAAATGGTTACTGTTCATAATTTATTGATAGTTCAGTGAGACAGCAGCCTAAAAAACTTGTTTGATACAAAACTTTAAAATATATTTGCGCGTTGATGTAGGCCGTTTTAGCAAACAAAGACTTTAATGCAGAAAATAATTAAAATTATTTTATTTATTAACCATTGCCAATTAACATTATTTCAAATATTAACCATTACTCCTAAAGAAGAAAATTATAATTTGAATCTTTAAAGTATATAGTTTTTATTTTTACTTAGATTTTTATTTTACAAAGAAAACTGATTTACCCTAATAAATATAAAAAAAATAATAGTCACATTGTTATTTTTTTTTTAATATATTGAAAAATATAAATTCGACATTCAATTCAATATGTTATAGTCGAGGTTATGTTGCGTGCATTTTCACTCTAAACTATAATTGCGAGTGGTATTACCGAATGCGCAATGTGTTCAAGTAAACTCAAAAATCGCGGCCCTAGAACCCAAATAAACATGCATAAAATAGGAATTCAATCAGATCCCCTTTGCCGTGGATGTTTGGACGACAAAGAAACTCTGATACATCTGCTGAGCGAGTGCGTGGAATACAATACACAATGCAGTAGAGACTTCTTCAGCAAACATAAGCTAACCAAAAAGAATCCTAAGGCAGTTCGTTTGCAAAAATTTATAAAATTCATTAAAAAAACAGTACTATTAAAGGAATAACAGCCAGAGGAGCACAATGTAACATTTTTAGAAAAAAAAATCTGTTTTAAAACAAGACTTTAGTGAAAACCTAATTTCAAATTGTTAAGTATGTATAATAGTTATTTACAATACCAGTAGCAAAGCTTTTATTCAATGTGATATTAATTACTATTCAATAACTTCTGTGCTTTTATCTAATTGTGGTAAATATTGTTAACTGATTAAAATCCAGGACAAAATATATTCAACATTTAATTAATTAAACCCCAGAGAGTAGATTTTATACATAAACCTATGAAGAATGATTAACAATAGTATACATTCATATACTATTGAAAGCCGGATATGAAATACAACCAATCGTGCTGGCAAAGCATAGCAAAACCCACATAATGTACTTACTCTCTCACAGGGTGGAATTAATGTATTGCTTTATTATAATAAAAATTGTTTTCACATATGTATTTATGTTTTTAATTATTACTTATATAACAATAATATATTGCTAAGTTATAAAACATATTTAATATTTTTTGCTAATATTTGCACCGATTAGTTTTCTAGTAACATTTTGTCAAACCATATTTAAATTCTAAATCAAAGTTGATAAATGAAATATTACTAATGTTAATATGGCTGATAAAAATAAAAATTAAAACTATAAACGTCCATCAACATATTTTAATTAAATAGGTATTTTTTTATAAATTAATATAATGTCTATAATTTATAAACTTGCCACTTGATATTTACATGTATACCCGTGCATTGTTATGAGAGCACTTTATAAAATGAAACTATTTGATGATTGAATAAAATAAACACAGTGAAAGAACAGACAAAGCAATTTAGGCCCGTTTAAAACTCAAGCGGGAAAACACAAGATAAAATACACTGTTTATAGCCGGCTGAACCTACATTCAATTCATAGAATGGCTTCAATGAATGGAAATGTTTTAAAATCAATGTAAAAAAATTTAGGAAATGTAGACTGACTTTTTTCTTCTGCTTTTTTTATTGTTTGTAACATATCGTTCTAAAAGTAATCGAATATGTTGCTTCTCGATCGAATATAATTGGATATTCACTTGGTAATGAGCCGATGATAAATAATTAATTAATAAACATTGTTTTTTTAATTGCATTTATTAATTCCAATACCATACTACGATAATGGCATATTTGATTCTTTGATGTAAATTGTGCATAACGAGTTCAAATGATTATTGATTATATTGTTCGAAACCACGCTGACCCTTACGTTACGACCCCAACTTTTAAAATGCAAATATCTTTTTAATTCAATCATCCTAAAAACATTTAAATTACGAGAATACTATGTAAATTAACATGCTTCCAAGTTAAAAAGAGAGTATTTGTTTCAGTGACAGTGACCTTTGCTTATTTAGTTATGAGAATTACAGTAAATTATGATGGACAAATTCTCTTAATATCTATTTTAGTCGTAGTGACCTATAAAATCTTGGGTAGTAAATAATTTCCTTGAACCTACAACACACGCTATGTTATTATTAGTAACTGTATTAATAAAATAATTGACATAGCATAATACCATTAACATAATTATGCTCTTACCTACAAAAAACAATTTAGGTTATAGTAAGATGTGTAAATAAAACATAAAATTTTGTCTACTGTTGAAGTATAAAAATATGAGAGATAGGACAATTTGCCTGTTGCTTACATTTCAAGAATTTTTTATACTATATTATATTAAACTACGCTTCGTCATTTTGCTTCCTTTACTTTGCATATTTGTCCTATACTGCACAAATTCATAACTGCTTTATTTTGCAGAATACACTTATTATATATACATACACACATTTTACATTAAATTGTTATCTCTAATTGTACTAACAATTCTTTAAATTTAATTTCACACTAAAGTATTTTAAATTTTAATTGAATAATATTACTATTTAAAAAAAAAAATGAAGTCATAATGTGAGGTTACCACATATTAACAGTTTTTTCAGTAGTAAACAATAAATACAACACTTTATAGTTTATATCTATTTCATATCCAGCTCTCAATCTCTTCTGTTGTTTTGTCTGTCAGTTCCTTTAAGTGTTGTCTTCATCTTTGCATAATTGTCTCTTTATTCGTTATTTTCTCGTTTGTCTTTTATATTCATTATATTCGGTTCTTTTTTTTAATTTTGTTTGGGTTGTTTTAATGTTCAGCAGAAAAAAGTTGTATCTGTAGTTCTAAACGTAAGCTTGTTTAGTTATAATTACGTTTTTACTCTTATATCAATTGTTTTTGTTTACTAGAAAGTAGTCTATTATCGATTACTCATTTCTAGATAGTTGTGCTCTGGTTAAGTTGTGTTTATTCTTGTGTTCAAACTTTGTATTTGTTATAATCAAGTTCTCCCTACTCATAGTTGTATTACTCCTTGTATTTTCTTTTTTTTTCCGGATTTAGTCTTCTATTCCTTTGTTCTCCTTGCACACTTTTCTGTTTAAGTCTCCTATATTTCCTGATCTCTTTTATCAAATAAATCTCTTCAAACCTTTCTTTTCTTTCTTTGAGTCATCGTTTTCCCCATATGCCAATATTAGTGTCCATATTTTTTTATTCAGTTTTATTTGTATTGACATTATTTTTTTGTTGCCGAATCATTCCAATATAACATCTTGTATCCTTTTCGGTAATATTATTACTCTTATTCCTCCTTTAGCTCTTTTTTTCACTTCCACTTCTGATTATATAAGCCAATATCTTTTATGTATTTTTTTAATTCTTGTTCCTTTCTGTTTCGTTTCCGTCACTTCCATTATTTCTATATTTGATCATTTCGTATACTATCTCTTCACCTTTATTCTTTTGCTCCTTTAAGTTCCAAGTTCCTAGTTTCAGGTTGACTCCTTTTTTTCTGTACCCTCTTTCCTTATATTGAAATTCTATCTCATTCTTAGTTTCTTTCCATGCGTTTATTTTATTTAATCCCTTTCCTGTTTCACTTCTATTGTTGTCGTATTGTCTTCCAAATCTTTGTTTTGAAATTATAATTTCAGTTTTTCCTCCCACTCCCATTTTATCATATTGTATTTTACTATTACTCTGTGCTCCTTTCCTCTTTACTCTCTTGTAATGTCTCTTAGTTTATCTTATATACTTAGTTCGTTTCTAGTGAGATCGTTGTCTATAAACATTTTTGTGTCTCTTAGTTTATTTTTTTCCAGTTTTTTTTTTCTTCCCAACTATTTATTTCTGCTATTATCTTTGTATCTCTTCCTCTTTTAATTCCTTGGCAGTATCTTTATTTATGTTTTTTGTGTCTTTTCTCTCTCGAATGAATAAAATATGAATTTAACTTTGGCAATTGTTGAAGTAACAGCCCATACATAAAATCTAAAAACTTTTCATTTTCGCTGAGTTCATTTTTTCAAATAAATATAATACAAAATTGAATAAAATAAATTGATAATTCTCTAGATTTTTCACGATATCTCATTTCAAAATCCCTTATTCCTTGCTCTAACAAATCAGTAGATTGGTCGGAGTACTTATTGTAGAAATATTTAAGGCGTCACTTTACAAATACAATAAAAAAGCGTAAAGTAGATCTTGCGCGTATTTCTTTCATTTTTTGAATTGTATACGCAGTATCCAATCAATAATGATTCACAAAACACATTTTAAATTAACTTTACAAACATACAATATATAATAAATCGTGTACTGCCTATGCCGCCAATTTATTGCAACAGTTACCAGCTGCTTTTCATGTAACGGCTTTGTTCCACTGCAAAAAGCAGCTGTTTGTTATCTTCTTCTTAGTATTCTCTCACCCCACTCTAACTGATCTCGCAGCTTACCGTTTGACTCAGTCCTGCACATCTTCTCGCAACATCGCGCGCGATCGCTATCAAATAAACCGACATATAATTATAATATACTATAATAGCAATGTATTAATAAAAACTCCGGAAATTGTGTATATAACTGATTATCAGTATTGTACTGTATCTGCATACAACCTCAACGTCACACCAATTAGTGTAAGCTTGACATAGTTGTGCAGTTGATGTGCAACCCAAAAGTGTACAGCATGCTCAGAACGGCTGTATACTATATATTGATTGACCAAATACGATGTCAGCATACAACTCAAGGCTTCAAGGCTATTGTGTCAATAATTTGTTTTCACAACTTAGTACAACAGCAACTCTGGTAGCGTATGTAGCTATCAAGTAACTCAATGACACCAATTCTAAAGAAATATCAATGTAGTTTGTTTTACGCATCCCAAAACTCTGTCTATGTGTAAATGATCTCAGACTCTTTTTTTTATACCTTTGCATAAAGTGCAAAAAATTACAACAAAAGACAACAAAACCAAATATTTTCTGTGATTAAGAAGTCATGTATTTAGAAACATGGGGGCCAAATGATCCAATAACAAATAAAAATGAAAAACAAACAATGTGTTGATGCTGTATATGCCATTTACAAATGCAATATTTGCAAATTAAGTAAGAGCACAAGCATTAAAGCACAATATTTGGTGGATATGTCAAATATTACATGCCCAGACAGTTTACGTATAAAAGAGCACGTTAATACTGACACGATAATAAAACGATTATCACAAAAAAAATTCTAGACTACAAACTAATAAACCTTGTAGATCAACATTGACAAATTAAAGAAAAGATTTATTAATTAAAGCTGAAGTATATTTTAAGTCTAATACACAGAATGATATAAAAAAATCTAAAAAACAATATCGGATTTTAGAATTGTACGAAAAATGCCGTTTAATTTATAAATATATAGTCTACACGTTAAATAAATGTCTGAAAACGTAATTTAATTTAAAATTCAAAATATTTTCATATTAAATGTAATATAATTACATGGACATTAATTAAGCATTACACTAAAATAAACATCATTGATTCTAAAATTTCTGGCAAATATAAAGCTCAAATCTGCCACAATCTACGTCAAAATTCGGTGTTAGTATTTCATACAAATAAGCCATTCTGGTTATGCTGTGTTTACATATTTGATAATATATTCTAATTCTTGTAGTACATAATAACGAGTAGAATTAAATTGTCCCTCAAGATATACAAAAGATAAAATTAAAGATTAGATAGGATTTAAGTTAGTTATAAGTCTCTCTAGACCATAATACAATAAAAATCTGATTTTCTTAAATAATATTTATGCTTCGTACACTACAATATTTAAGATTTAAACAGTCTATTAAAGATCAATGTTCATATACTGCTTAAATCTAGTCTTCAATGTGATAGTTTCACATGCTAAAATTTAAAGGTAATTTTATGTTGTTGTGACATATAATTCCTAAATATAACACTTTAAAATTAAAAAAAAAAACAAAAAGTATGAATCATTGCACATTTTAAACTACTCTAAAGTCTAAAGTATGTTTTACATATTTAATATATATAAAAATGTATTTTAAAAGGTATTTTAATAAATATAAAATTGTTATTTAAAACGGAGCAATTTCCACAAAATTTATATATTCCGCAGATTTATTATTGTAATAATGCTTCCATAACGGTGATACATATTTATGAATTAATTCTTTTTATTAATAAATTTTCCCCTGAGGAAAACCATCTAATTTTATTTTTCTCGAGAATATATCTACAGTTCATTGTCTCGCATCCTTTGTCTCATCGTTCGTAACTTTTATCGTGTTAAAAAATTTATAACACAAAAAAGTATTGTTTTATCGCTGGCAAAATCTTAAAGTCCCTGTTGACAGTTATGAATTACGACGTTGCGGGCTAAAGGTGTTCTAAACTCTCTTACGGTCGACGGGAAGGAAAACTTATCGAACAAAATCTATATATTATGAAATTTTTGATCGTCGATCTCCTTTTTCTATAATGGGGTAAATGTTGCATTATTAAATTCTTGTCTATACCAAAGAAAGACATTTTATTCATAGTATAATAATTTTACAAATAGTCTGGGGTAAAATAAAATTGAAAATACGTTTATAAAAAGTAAACTTAATCGTTTATTTGAAATAAATATTAATAATTCATTAAATTATTAAATGTTTGCGCATAGGAAACTACCAGGTGTAAAAACCACAACTATTAACTAAGTTACTATTTGGTAGTAATCAGTAAACTCAATTTTGGATGCTGTTCGCTTTAGAGTAGCTCATTAGTGGTAAAACACAAGTGTAAAGTTAGCAGTCTGTTATCCACATCAGGTAAGTTTGTGTATGGAAACGTCCCTCTATTGTTGACAATCATGATTGGGCAAACTTACCGGCACACTGCACGCTAACAAGTTAAATCATCTAGTTATAATTAAATACGTCCTGGTAGATTAAAAACCAGCCCTCTTGCGCAAATATCAGACAATGATCGATAACATAATAAATTTGTATAAATTTAGTTATCCATACACAATATTTAATTATGAAGTTTTATAAATAACATAATTAATGTATGTATGTATTTATATATGCACCCTTAAGTAAACTGAAAATTTAAATTATGAAATTTAGCCAAGGTAATATCAAATATGTATCCAATAGAATTTGATTTATTCGTAAAGAATATTGAAACATTCTTGATGCCAATAAAAAATAATGTAATAAAGCAAACCAATTTAACTTTCCTTTGCTTTCAGCAAATAATCTTTAAATAATATCATATTTAATTTCAATAAAGAAATATAAAATAATATCCAAACATAAGAAAATATAAATTCTATTCCTAATTATACCTACGTAACTAATGTCCTTTCAGTAACACTCATATAAAATGCTAACTTTTTTTTTCAGCCCAGTCAACTTGAAATTTTTGCAGAGTTTTATTCCTACTCGGGTTAATATTTCGTTTAATCCAGGACCACGAAAATTCTAAATCAAACATGGGTTTGTCGCGGTGCTGATGATCGTGTCCATATTTTATAAGCTTTCTACGCGAACAATAGCCTCTAATAAAAGAGGGTATGAGAAAAAAAATGAAACGTTTTAAAATTACTGAAACTTAAAGCATCTACCCGTTTAACCGAGAATATGAGATCGTAAAAATAAAAACACATTAATTACCGGAAACAATGGGAGCACCATAAACATTTTTCAGATATTTATTCTTAGGGTAAAAAATTATTATCTTTCGTTATCGCAAAAAGATAAAATTAAATTTATATTAATATATTTTGTCATAATTTTATAATTAAAATTGTTGATATTCTTAGACTATATTCTCAATTATTTTAGTAGTTGAATGACTTACAAATGAGAAACTAAAAATTCATTATCAATCCGAACTGAACTCGGTGATTGATGGCGTTCTCTAAATTTTACAACACCCCTCGCATTTTACCACGACGCGACGGCAAAATGTAAGGCGATCACCAGGCGTAGCCATGTATGTGAAATAGCAAACCACCCCCAGAGGTATATATAATGGTGTAGGAAGGCGTGAAATTGAAAACATCAAAACTAAATTTTCCATCCTATTGCTCACTATTTGCATCTTTGTGCATATTGCAAATAACACAACGCTCTTGTTTTATATGTGCATTTACATTTATAATAAATAAAATTTACAAAGATAAATCGTCTACTGAAACGAAAATAATATTGCATTCTTTTGATGGAATAGGAAATAGGAATTGATTTTATATTGTTTACAACATGTGCTGCGAACTGCCTAGGGTACAAGCTTAATGCTGCAACGCTTTCCGTTGAAATTTAGATGCAGCTTATAATTCAAAGTTATTCTATAATCCAAGTGTGCATTGTACATTTTCTGGAACATGTGTAGTGAGTCATTTTTAATGTAACATACACATGATGAATTATTATTCTTGCCTATCATTGCTCATGCAATAATTTATTTTAAAGAAACTCTTTGTGGTAGTATGTGACTATAAAAATAAGTTTATAATTTGTCAGTAATATTTCTAATTGTAATCAAAAAATTTCTTGTCTTGATAAGTAAGCAAGGCCACGGATGTGGACGACAAAAAAAATTGAAGTAAACAACAAAAAATATAATTCTTCATCAAAAACATGGATATACTGGATACCTGACTCGCGTTTATAAAGTGAAGCAAAATATTTTACGGCGGCCATTTTGTGAGTGACTTGATAATACCAAATATGTATTAAAAACAACTTACATTTTATCATTTTAGTTTTTTAAACATTTAAAACATGCATAATATGCTCCTAAAATTGTAAACAAACTATTAAAATGTTCCGGACAACAATTGGTTAATTGGATCCAAAGTTAAGACCAATAATGCGTTTGTGATAAAAAAGTAATATCTTCTAACGAGTCTACCAACTTAAACTAAATTTTAAATCAATCCTACTATACGTATTGCTGACGATTTACTATCATAGTTAAACTTTGTATAAACAAGGGTTTTTGCGGTATAGTAATTTAAAATAAAAAAACTAGAAAAATTCTTTTGAAAAATTGAACCCATATAACTTTTTTACAAAAAACAATACAAAAATCGACAACAATCGTAAAACATCACCAAACATAAGCCATTTACGTAGAGCATTTAGATTTTTATTTCTAAACTTTATGTGCGTGCCATCTGCAATGGAAGTGATTTTTTATATGTTAAATAAACTGAATTAATTTTTCTAGCGTAATTACCAATTAAAATAAGTTTTAACATTGTATACATTATATGCATTATTTAACGAATTAATGGGATAGTACATCCCATTAATTTGTTAAATAATTGTTTGTCGCTCCAAAAGTAATTTCAACAGGATAAATGTGTGGTGTAACAATAATTCTATATATTCTATTTCTAATTCTCAGAAAGTGTAATTCTACATCTGTTTGTAGAGTGCAAAATCTTATCAAATTTGAGTACAATTATTTATAATACCCCATTAAAATCTAAGCTTAGTTTGAGATCTAGGTGTTGTGCTTGACTATAAACTAACATGTGGTGCTCACTAGAATATAGTGTGCTCAAAGACTAAAAAAATGCAAGAATAAGCAAAAAATCAGTGTAGATGCCTAAACGGTTTAATATTGTTTGCTTGTGAGATCAATATTGAAATGTAGGTGTATAATATAGCCTCAATTTTATTGTTGTTTTTTTTTTTAATTTAAAAGAGCAAAATTCTAATTATCATCAAATTTAATTGCTATCACGACACGCTCTTCGATTAAACTAGCTGCCACTACCAATGAAAGCTCAGAAGAATTCTACAAACGTTATCTGAGTGCAACATCGTGCACATACTTTTCTAGTACTCTTTTATAACAACATCAAGTATAAATTGCTTTTATTTTATCAGTTTGTTTTTGTTGGTTTCAAAGTATCGCGACTCCATCCTTGTCTGTAACTTGTTCTGGTTTGTGGTCATAGCAATTTTTGCGACTTGTATCTTTAGATCAACGCATATGCTGTAATTTTACTACCTTGGCATGTCATTTTACGTGTTCGTTTTTTGCTGTTTAAAGATTTTTTTTAAACCTAATGTGATAGCTTTATTTTGAGTAATAATTATTAACGTATCGGTCTCCCCTTTTAGATTTGATTTATATAGCTACCCAAAAGTTCCTACTTTGTCTATGTTCTCTTGCTATACACTTTGTCTGAGGTATTGGCAATAGCTTTCCTTATTCCTAACAATTATACCATACTCATGTGCTCTAATATTTTCTTATTGCTATAGATATCCTCTCGTAAAGACTGCTTAAGCACATTTCTCAATTGGCAATAGCTTTCCTTATTCCTAACTATTATACCATACTCACGTGCTCTAATATTTTCTTATTGCTATAGATATCCTCTCGTAAAAACTGCTTAAGCACATTTAACTGTATTACTAGTGAGTGAATTTTTAACATTTTTAAGCTTTTGAAATATCCAAGAGTGTGGTACGCTGTCGTAAGCTTTTTTATAGTGTATTCACAAAAGTGCAAGATTAAATTTTTGTTGCTTGCAATCTTCTTTATATCTGTTATTGGATGTAATCTTAAATTTTGTGTGCCAATCATAAAATTTTGTTGTAGTTTAACTTTTTCTTTAATAGTAAGTAAGTTATGCCTTTTGCTAACCATTCTAAATAACCTTATGCTATTTAGATATTATTATGTATGTGTACTGCAATTATTTTCTTCATCCAAAAAATTAGTATAATGTCCGGTTCTGAACCTTTCCAATTAGCTGAAGTTTTAAAGCATTCTCTTACATTTTGTTGTGTAATTGGTTTCCAGTACATTTATTTGCAAGTGTGTTCTTTTTAAAATCGGTCAATGCATTCTGCTTTTTTATCTATTTCGGTTTCTTATAAATCCATTCAAAATGTCGATGTTGTAGCGAAAATAACTTTCCTTCAATTTTTGTTTTTTTTTTTTAATAATCTGTAAAAACTTTTGCCGCGTATATTAATGAGTTGTTCTCAATTGACTTAAAATAATTTTTGCTTATAATAAAAGAGTTATCACAACAGGATAAGTTCTTGTTGCTTTTTTGTATAAATCTATTTGTTTAGAGAAGTCATACTTGCTAAGTTTTAAAACTTCTAATTATTATTATTTAATTATTTTTGTACATAATTTCAATATTGTTCTGTTCTATATTTTTTCATTGTTACTAACTCTAGTTATGCTCAAGTTTTCAATTATCTGATTTTCGGTTTTGATGTTTATTTTCTGTTCCCTTTCTTATGTAGTTTTTATGTCTCTCACATTGCCGTCTATTTTAAGAAGAGTAAATTTGTTCGTTTTCTGCATATACTTTTTCGTAACGTTTTATTTGCATCTATGTAAAGTCTAGACGTAAGATTTCTTATGCACCATTTTGATGTGCAAAATAATAGTTTTCGTTAGAAGTTTCTTTGCAGTACATATAACACCACACAAGTTCCTTATTTCGTCCTTGGTCCACGCTTTCGTATTTATTTTATGTCTTCCTTTATTCATTGCGGTCTTCTGTAGGTAGTTCTTGTTGAGTTTCCTCCATAAAGTAACTAACTGCAAGTTGTTGCGTAACAGCTCTCTCGCTGGATGTTCATTTCTTAATTCTAAGAGTTCTCTGCGCTTTTGTAGAAGTCAAATTGTCCTCCCCAGACTGCCAAAGCAGAGTAAGGTCTAAAACATTGTCTCTACCTACCTGTGATATATCCTTTCCTTTTCTTGACATACAAATAAAATTGTGGTTTGTGCCTGTAAACTGACAAGCATAAGTTTCAAACGTTCTATTAGAATTAGCTGTTGCTAAGCTGTCCCATTTTGAGAAATAAGCGCTTAGCTCACACGTGACTAATCCACCCGTAGCCGTTGATAATTGTATGTCCAGTTAGTTAGTAAAAGCATATAGCTCTTACCCTCTAAATCTACAAAATTTTAGGGGTTACAAGATTCCCCCCAAAATTATTATTATTATTATTGTATGCTATTGCCTATTTATTTGAAAAGTAATAATTAATTTTTTGTTTGTTTAAATTTACAAAAAAGATTTTAGCTATACTATGTATCCCATCAATATACACAATTTGAATCAAGTCCGTTTTTCACCCATATTATCAATATACAATCAATTCATTATTTAACTAAAATTTATTACTACACTGTTTTAAATTTTAAATTTTAATCAAATTTTATATACTATTTTGTGTTAAATTGCAAAATATTTGCTATAAAAACAAGTATGTTTTGTATTTAGACATTTTATATTATATCAAATAAAATAGTAAATTTGTAAAATAAAAAAGACTGCATGCTTATAGAAAACCATGGTTGACAAATAAAATCATTAGAAAGAATGAGTATAAGAGCCCAAAGCAGGTTTTACCAGAAGCAAGTAAACATATAGTAAACCAGTAAGACGAATTAAATATCTTTAAAATTAGACATGTTTTATAAATTGGCAAAACAAATCAAATTAATTATAAACTAAATATACAAACCAACAAAAAAAAATTTAATTTAACATAGTATTTCTAAAAGACTACCTATATATAAACATACACCAATTTTTAGATCAGCAAAATGTTTGCAGACAAACTTTACTGTACAATATTTTTAGCAAATAGACTTTTTTATGTAATCATGTAAAACAAAATCAACCTATATAAATAACTGATTGACAATTTAAACTAATATTCTGCATAGCATATCAAACATTGTTTCATGAAAATCTATAAAATGTAATAATGGAAATGCAATTTTTATCATTTCAGATGTATGTATGTATATTGAAAACCGCATATCCGTTACAATCTAAAAAATATACAGAATGACATAGAATAGGTACATATGCAATTTTCAAATACGCGAATTTGTTTTAATAAATGCATGTTCGTAATCCCACACTCTACATATTTGAATATCGAAAAAAGATTGTTTACGAGTTCAAATCCCGTATATTCTCTTTATAATAGTATTTTAGAATTATCTATAGTCACTATTTTTTATTAATTACAAAAAAGAATACATAAAATAAAAAATAATAACATGTAAAATGCAAAAGTTTGAAAAAAAGTCTATAACTATAATTATAAAACAATATACGTAATAGGCAGCTAATAAGATATTATAACACAAACATTTTAACTAATCTTCTACATTTGGAAGAACTTGAAACTGTTTACTGCAAATTCAATTCAAATCGAATATGAATACAATGTTTTATTATGTACCGATCAAACTATTTCTACCATCGTGTTTATTGTTTATATTTTATTATGTGATCAAACATAGATACAATTTATGATCGATATATGAAAGGTGAACCAAGATGATACCTGACATGTAGTTTAATTAATTTTAACCTTAAACTAAAATGCATTCCATTTATAGGTTTTAAATTGTACGCGTTGTGATCTTGCCATAGAAATTAATAATTATGACCTTAACTTATTATTTACTAGGTTAATGCTGTATAAAATACTTGTTTTTTCAGCGCAATGAGTGAACGTAATTGCAAAGACGATCCGTATTGAATATGTATGACGCCGACAAGAATGTGAATATGTTAATTAATTATGTGATTTACAATGGTTTTAGGTCATGTTTAGGTCAAGATAAAGTAAACAAACTACATAATATATATATCGAGATATATCTCAGTTATAGAGCGTTAGCGTAGCACGCTGACAGACAGTCCGGGGTTTGATCCCCAAAATATGACTGAAATAATAACTTGCTCTTTATGCAGCAGTGTGATTCGGAAGTCATTCAATAAGTCGTTGGTCCCATAAACCCTCTACAAACAAGTCTTAAGACTATTGGGGCAATGAAATAAAAGCTGTAAAATGCAAATAAAGAAGACTAACATTTAACTATAAATAATAAAAATCAAATTATTTTAAATATATATAAATTTTTGTACTTCTTACTGTAATGTATCCATTATGCAACTGACACATCAACAAAAAAATGCTATTTCATACAATCCATTAAGCACTCGTAATGCGTGAGAACATTGTATAATATAGATAAGCTTTATATAGTATTATATTAATTGAACAACGTGCATCAAACCATGTTGGGTGCACAATATACTAACAGGTTCCGTATTAATTAATATACAAATTAAACAATATTTAATCAATTTATTAACATTCATAATTGTAATACTTAAGGTAATATAAAACTATAACTTATACTAAAGTAAAAATATTATACAAATGAATGCATATGTTTTTACCTAGAAATTGGCAATTCAGTGACTGTGGAGTTTAAGATCTAGTTGCAAACTCCTCCTTGAAACTTTTTAAAACTTAATTTCACCTCGAAAAGTGGTATATATTTCCTTAAAAACTGAAAAATGTATTCTTTCTCGTTCAGAAAGCTCATATTGATTTTTTTCTTATAAAATTGATTTGACTTTTAATATAACTTTTCAAGATGCTAAAATGTAATTAAAAGACAGACAGCAAAATGTTGCAAATGTTTTTTAGACCGTAGTATTTACAGCTATTGGTTATGATTAACTGTAAGGTAAAAATGACACAATACGTTATTATCAACATATTATATTAAAAGGTCACTAAATTATATTATACAAAAAAAAATTACCTTTAGAAACATATACTATTGCAAAAATGGGCCAGTTTAAGATATAGAATGAGTGATTTGCAACTTGAAATCAGAAGCGTCATAAAATGTAAAACGAACAAAATCATACAAGTTAAAAATCAACAAATCAACATCAAGTTGATTGACCGTTGAGAGAAATAAGAACATATATATATTTATATAATTATTTATAAACATATGTTTTAAAATTCTACATAAAAATTTGAGAATAAGCAAACTTGTGCTACAATAGATTCTCAAGTTTCTCAGTCTCGATCAAAAACAGTGTAGACAACATATCTACAAAGACAAAATTAAGAATACATTTTTATGTTTGCTTTTGCAAACTGAACAATTATGTTAAAAAACTCTCTGCACAACAACACGGCTCTTTCCAAAACTCAAAAAACACTTAACGATGCGTCGCTTTTTATCAAATGACGATTTGGAAAACCCGGTGAAGTCGCATTTTGCAAAATTACCAAAAGATTTTTTTTTCCAAAAGCATATCGTTACTAGAATAACTTTCAATGGAATAAGTGTATTAGTACATGGAGTTTATAAATGAATGGGATTATGTAATCACTTTAAGTATGCCGCCTTTTTAAAATTGTCACGTTTTATTAAAAGTGTTTTACTTACTCTAGACGACAATTAAATTTAACCTATTTGTGTCAAACTTTATTATTTTATAATAATTTCGTACATTATTATAAACTTATTTATTTAATATCACAAAAAAACCAATTCTAATTTCTTATGTAAAACTTAAATAAAAAAGTTTAAAACCAGTATAGGAGTCAAACGGCTCTTAGGTATTAGTTTTACAACTACCAGTTACTGACATCCAATTAATGCAAATATAACCTTAAATTGTATACATTTCAAGTGCGCAACATAATATTTTTCACTTCCAATAGAAAGTGTTTCTTCTTTAAAATAAATTAATAACTAATTTAATCATATTATCAGTCGTTCCAAACACAAAAAATATATTCACAATTTTACTTTTGTTTCAAAAGCTGCAACTTCCGTTTGAATAGTATCAGTCCAAAGTTAACCCCAAGGTCAAGTCAAAATGTCTTAATAAAAAGACGTAAATTAAACCCAGGCTTACTAATTGTGTTCTAGTTCCGGTTCTTCGTGTAAACTTGTTTCTATTATAAAATGCATTGTCCTTAAAAAACCATTATTAACTTGTTTTAGCAACCATGTTAACATGACATAAGTCAATTTCTATGCACAAACGTGTATTTCAACTTTTAAAAAAGATAGTCCTAATAAAGTATAATAAAATGTATACTATTCTTCAATGATTCTTTGTGAACTAGTAGTTAAACCCTTTGTTTTAGCATATACATAGTATGAAATGAATTAATAATTTATTCAAAATCAGTCAATCGAATCACAGCGGCCAAGGGTCAAGCATAGACAATTGTTTCGGTTCTACAAACCTCGTCAGTATGCCTTGTACGACCACGGCATCGCATGATAGCGAAGACAATTTTGAATAAATATTTCTGTTCTTATGAACACAATTGATATTATAAATATTTATAATATACATAGTAGACTAAAAAATGCTCTTTTTTGCCCAGCCCACTGAGAACAAAAACTTGGTTTTATGGCTTTTGCGGCTTAAACTATTTATTATTCACCAGTAAATTTTTTTTAAGTCATAGTTAAAAAACGACAAAAAAACTAGAAAAAACAGTATTTTTTTTAAGAGTTTCATACCCTCATAAACCGATCAAAAGACTACTAATAAGTTATAGAAACGGAAAAAAATACTAAACAAGTTTCTCGACACACCCCTCCCTTGCTGCGTTTAAAATGTAATTGCCCTGTGTTATGACATTTTCATAAAAAGCATATGGCCTCCAAAGTACCTTGCATCTATTATTTGTTTGATGACATATTACGCATTACTTTCACACACTCATTGTCAGTACAAAATTTTTTTTGTGCGGCTGTCCTTTTGCGTTTTCGCATTATTTTATGTCTTTTATGGTGATATTAATTGTTTTATATTTGTTTCTTACTTGTTTTTTGTATAACTGGTGTATTAAGAATCTTTATCATGACATACTCTAAAATTAATAAGCTTTCTTAATTTTATTTTGTCATCATTTCAAATACATTTATCATTCTTTGGCACACAATTAAAAATTAATAGTAGTTTTTTCCCTGTTGTAGACATTATAAATTAATTTTATAAACTTTACATTAAAAACTGCACTCCATTTACTAATTATTAACTAAAATTCCCACAATTAATTAAATATTTATATGTGTTCTATTAAATACAATTTAATATAAATTATAATTAAAAATCCATTATTTCCTGAATCCATCAAGCTATCAGTTATTACAATATCATTAGTTTTCAATTTAAATCAATATTACATTACACAAATGGTTACGTGTTATAAATATGAATATAGCTAAAAATTTAAAAGATTATTATTATTAACGACCATTATACTGTTTTTTTCCGGTCCACGTTCATTAATGTACGGAAATGCAAAAAAGATAATACCAAAATAATAAGCAAAAATAATTAATATAATTACATATTAATAGTTAGATAATAACAAATCTACTTTCTATTGCAATTTTTACAATATAATATTTTTATAAGAAATCATAAATTAAAGAATACAAGAAAATAATCAAATAACATCATTATAAAAAAATAACTTAATTAATACATCCAAAACACGTGGATTATAAAATTGACATAACTTTAGTTGGTTTTATTTAGAATATTATATTAGATACCAAACAATATCTTAAGAATAAAAACTGTATTTCATTAAAACTGATCAAAGCAATCGAAAATAGAACAAAGTCGCGTGAAATATCAATTTCAAATAGAAAATTCGCATCATGTCTAAAAATTCCACGTGAAATATCAAAGTGAAAATTGATGAGATTAAATCACATCACATTTCACCATAATCCGATATTAAATGCCTCGTCGTCTGTATAAAATATTGGATTAATTCATTATAAATGGGATTATAGGAGGCTTAAGAGGTGAGTTGAGGTCGTCCAGTTATCAGTCGGGCAGGTTAATGCTCCGTCGTTTTTTATGGTCCCAATATTCTAGCCAGTTGTCAACTTACATTAGAATTGATTGGATAGGTTCAACACAGAATCAGAAGGTTTGGGGCTAGGTCATGGACAATGCCTTATATATAAATTTCACAAACGAAATTTGAAATTAATTGAAGATAAAGCAACTAAGTTAAAATTATTTTAATTTAAGTGATACGGTAAAAATAGTAATTTTATACAATAAAAAGAGTAATTAAGGTTATATTAATTAATATTAATTAGCAATTTGTATAAATAATACACCAAAAATATTTAAAATACATTTGTTGTCAATAAATAATTACTATAACATTAAAGACAATTACATATAATAAAGCATATTATTTTATTTTAACTAATAACTTAGTAGTCTTCATAAACTTGTTCATAATAATTTGATTGATTAAATTATAAAAATGGTTTTAATAATTTATAAATTATAATAGATACTAAGATCAACCAAGTGACAAAATCAAAACAAGTCTGGTATTCAGTAAGTATTAAGCTAACAATATACTATAGTATTTTAAAATTGTATAAATTAAAAAAATGTTATGCTTTATTATGCTTTATTTTAAACTAGTTTCGCCATTTAAGGCATCATCAGTATAAGTGTATAATAATATATATTATTATACACTTATACTGATGATGCCAGACAAAACTAGTTTAAAATAAAAATAAAATAAAGCATATTAAAGTATAAAAAAATTTAATTTATACAATTTTAAAATATACAACTCTTATATGCAAAAGTAATTTACAACTAATATACTATAAATTATAAAACAATTTCAGGCAGTATTTTAACTACTTTATAAATAATAAATGACTTGCTTATCTTCTACTTCCTACGAGTCACCAGATACTAACTGCTTAAAACATTTTGCAACACAGTTTCAAAAAAAGCCAAAAAACTTCAACAAAACTAGTGTAAAATCGCTAAATTATGTCTAAAGCTGCTTCCAAGTAGTATGCAGCTACAAATGCAATTCTTGAAAAATTATCCACATACATTGACAAACAATACAAACATAATAAATAGAAATAATAAAGAAAATAAAAATGAGTCGTTGGAAACAAAAACCCAAACATAAAATACATTTTTTTTTAATTTCAAAATGTGATATTTAAGAATTACTTAACATGTCACAACAACATAAAAATACCTTTAAATTTCAACGGGTAGAAACATACTCGTTAAAAATATTACATTAAAGACTAGATTTAAACAGTCTGTGAAAATTGACATTAAACATATGTAGTTTCGGGAAATACTGAAATTAGAAAGTTTTGGTCCTATATCTCTAATCAGTCAGTATGTCAGAATTCCTAATAATATTTGTTTAGATGGCAATATGACTTTTATTTTATTTCAACAATGTCCATGAAAATATCTATAAAAAATGAAAAAATCTGCAACATTACGCCTGTGTTGTAAAGTATCTAAATCATTAGTCAATTTTGGATTGGCAATAATTCAAATAGCTCGTTTTTGAATAGAGTTCTCCCCACACTTGCTATAATTGTAACCCTTAGAAGACAAATTAAAGAAAATTTAGATAAAGACTCGTTGTTTAGTTTAATATTTGTTACTAATAATACCTCAGATTTTGATTTTAAAACAGTTAGATTTTGAGTTTCTTTAGAGCTAAAATTGACCATGTTAGTAGTGCCATATGCAGATATTGTTTTGAGGTCTTTGTTTATAAATGATACAGATTCTAACCTAAAAGATTTAAGACGCTCTGGCATATTTGTCGATGTGGTTTTAGGAAAGTATAAAGTATAACGTATGAAGGGTGCTATCATCTGTAAAACTATAAATAGGACTTTTAGTTATTTGAAAAAGTTCATTAATGTAAATCAAAAAAAAGTTGACAAAAGCTTGAAGAACACCAGCATTTATACATTTAGGGTCAGAGTTAAAAACAACAATTCTAACTATAATTTTTCTATTGTCAAGAAAACTATTAATAAGATTTACAGACTTATGATCAAGACCTATACAATGGAGCTTGTTGATAAGATTAGGATCAAAAACTTTGGAAATGTATAAAGCTACTGCAAGATTTTCTTCATGTTTGTCTAAAATAGAATTCCATTTGTGACTAACATGAGTCAAAAAATTTGTTGTCAAACGTTTTAATCAAAATCAATATTAAGTATCTAAGATAAAGTTATTTTGTTCTTAAACTTATTATATTTTCCAAATTTTCCAATAATGCAACTGGTCTATAATTTGAAAAATCAAACTTGTCTCCCTTTTTAGGTATAGGATGAACATTTGTAATTTTTCAACAATTTGGGAATGTTTCTTTTTTGTATGATAAAGCAAATAATTTAGTCAAAATAAGAACTAAATCATTTGCAAATGTTTTAAGACTAATAGGTAGAATTTCATCTACACACAATGCTTTTCTGGTACTTAATTTAAGAAGATATTTTTTGACAATTCATTGTCTAAAATAAATTGAACAAATTATTTAACCACTAACCGGTATTGTATTGTAGAAATAGTAGAGTAGATAAAAATTAATTTGCAAAAATATCTGTTTTTTTCAATTAGATTAGCAACTAGAATGTTTTGATCATTTCAAAGAGGAAGTATTAAAGATTTTGTACTACCTTGCAATAAATTTATTGTTTTAAATTTTTTTTTTGTTGTTTATAGAAAACTGAGAAATTCGATTAGCTTTGTTTATGTCAATCTTATCATTTTCAGATTGTAATAAATTGTCACAATGTTTACGAGTTTTCTTATAATCTTGTTTAGTCTGTTCAGAACAATTACTCACGTGTTTCCTAAATGCATTCTGCTTCTTATTAACTGCCTGTTTTTGCTTTGGTTTAATAACAGAGAATGGAACAAATTTTTCGATTAAATTCTGAATAGTTTTTGTGATAATTTCTGCTGCAATATGTGGATTCTTAGAAAATAAACAATTAATATCAAAACTAAAATGATTAAAAAAAATCTTTTAATTTTACTATGTTCGGTAGTTGGCTATGAGTTCATTGAAAAGCTTATATTTATAAATGTATAATTTGTTATATCTCATATAATTAGTTTTTTCAGAATTACCAATAAACCAGAATAAATTTAAAAACAATTATTACGACATATTATAAGAGTGCCTTAGAATTAAAGAAGAAAATAAATGATCAAAATATCGTTTTTCATTTATTCATATTAATTGTTTTAAAAATATGGGTTTATTTGTCGGAAGAAGAAAATTATTTATATGTTATTTTGTTACTATGGTTGTAATTGTGATGTAACAAAAAACCAAATTTAGTGTTTGAGAACAATGCCACGTTTTTGTTTTGTTTATTGGAATTAATTAAAATTAATAATCAACATATTTTAATGAAACAATAACATATAGAGTAGCTTTATTAACAATCTAACTAAATAATAATCAAAAATACTATAAATTAAATTAATTATTATTGTAATTATGCTTCAAAATGACCACCGTTTTCTTGAATACATAGTTGACAACGTTATAATATATTATTTTGTACTTTTAATAAAATATTATGTCTAATTTCAGTTAGAGCTTTTAGTTTTCATATCATCGATATTATGTGACTTTTTTTCTTTGTAAACTTTATCCTTAACAGTTTCCCACAAAAATATCAAAAGTTGTAAGATCCGAAGACCTAGGAGGCCATGCAATCAAACCTCTATTACCTATCCAATTAGGAAATCTTTCTGACAAATAAATTGATACAATGTGTGCATGTGACCAGACGCGCCACCATGTTAAAAATACTTTTGGATCAAGTTCAATGGAAGATCATCCAGTAATTCTTCTAATTCATTTCGTGAAAATAATAGATAGCGTTCAGAATTCAGATTTTCTTCATAAAAATATAAACCCAATACTTTTGTTCCAGACATCTCTAGATAATACATGTTGATCTCGTTTTTCAATTGATAAGTGTAGATTTTCTTTCGACCAGTAAATATGTTTTTTTTTTCGGTTAAATAATCCATTATTTGTAAATTTTGCCTTGTCAGTAAATAAAATTGATTGAGAAAATAGTTCTTTGACTTTCTTCAATAAACCATGAAACATAATTTAATCTTCTTTCAAAATCTATTGGATACAAAGTGTTTCCAATATGATGACGATAAGGCTTAAAATTATTTTGTTTTGATATTTTTCTTGTTTTTTCTTTAGGTACGTTACACTCTAGTTCGATCTCTCGTACAGATGCGGTCGGTTTAAAAGTATTGTATGTCAAAACACGAATCTCTGAATCTTGGTTTACAAAATAATTCATATTTTTTTAAATTTATTTCAAGTTTTGCAAACAAGCTTTTACTTGGTTGCTTTCTTTTCATGTATGTTTGTAAATACAATTCAGAAGCTGCGTTTGTATCACGATTACAATTGTAGTAACAAAACAACATATCATTTTTTTCTCCCGTCAAATAAGCTATATTATCCGGGATAATGATAACTTAATTATTTATTATTTATAACACAATAGTTTTAAATTCAAATGTTGTTTAAATAAATGCGTTCTCTTTAAACAATTAAATTTGACAACTATATGAATAAATGAAAAATTATATTATTATTATTTTGTTTTTCAAAATAGTCATGTAGAACGATTTAAAAAAAGCATAATTTTTCGATTTTGCTAAATTTACGGGTTCTTTTGTAATAATGTTTGAAGCTTGATATATCAAAATGACTACCCCAACCTTAAATATACAAATATGGGTTTTAAAGTACACAAATAACTTGAATCATCCTGGACCTTCTTATCTTTTTCCACATGCCAAAAAATTAAGATACAAAATAAGGTAAAAAAACGTTTTATTGTAAAATTTCTGACTTTATATGTGTGTCATTTTAAACAGGCGGTATTCTAAGGTCCAAAATTTTGAAAATCTCATTTTTATCCATATTTTAATCATTCAAAATTTGACAAAATCCAAAAACTCAACTTTTTAAATGAGTCAAAAAGTAATAAAATTACCCAAACATAATAACACAAAAAATATAATTAACACAAAAAAGTCAATCATCTTTACGTGCATCAATGCAAAAGTTTACTCTTTGGTAAAACGTTAGCTATTAAAATGTAAATATTATAAGTTAATAATAGTTTAATTAATTATTACTATCTTAAATCCAAACTAATTAAATTCTAATCAATTAAAAAAAAAAGCAAAATAACGATTCTACTAAAATATATTTTAACAATTTAATTATATAATTGAATAATTTTAATAAATTTAATAATCAACAAATGTTATATGTTTACTTTAATTTCTGATAATCTATCATTCCAAAATGCATATAAATACGTAAAACATAAACACGAACATTTATTTGGAATAAATATTTGTTTTTATTTCAATGCAAACAGTCGAACATAAAATGCTACTTGCCAGTATTGTTCATCAATCCCCTCATTTTACATATCCATACATATTCACTACCATCTACATAATATAATATAATGCAATCATTGCAATCAGTGTCTATTCGCAGCGGTTATAACAATAATTCAAAATCACAAAGTCTATAGTATTCCTGGGATACCTTGACCGCCACAGTGATTGAATATTGTGTTTGCATCATAATTTGAATACCATAAGTTTTATAAAATTTACTTTATAAAACTGTAAAAGCGTTATGCATAAGTCATTTAGTTGGTTTGCAACTAAAACGTTACTATTTAGTGGCTACTTGCACCATGCTAAATGTGTCATGCATATGTGTCATTGCATAGTTAATTTTTAATTCAGTGTGAACAAAAAACCAAAAGTTTACAAAGTAGGCAACCAAATATGTACTTATTGCACACATTGAAAAAATATATCACTGGACCATCACCATAGACGTAAAACAATTTTTATTGTAGTAATTAAAATTAATGTAATAATAAACATTTAAAAAATATACAAGTACTTAATACATAACAATGCATTATTTTAAAACATATATATTTATACTGTTACTCATTATTGCAAATAATAATACTAACAATAATAGGTAATCGTACAATATTGTAAATTAAATTATTAAATTATATGTAACAATGATGTTTACACAAGAACAAAATGATCATTATTGCACTACACTTTAAGAAGACTTAGTTTGTCATAATTGTTTAGATAAGGTCAATGATTATTACAAATATTTTAAGGTCAATTTATTAATAAATTATAATTTCTAAAGTGCAGTATAAATTTGAAATAGTGTGAATTGTGTGTTATGTAAAATTAATAAAATTAAAGTTTTTCGATGCCAGAATTCCTAATAAAACTTTTGTAAATCACAAATTATTGAAAAATTTGAAGAAAAGATATGCATGATATCGACTAGAGCAAAGTCTACAAAAATCAATGACAAAACAATCTGCTTAAACTTAAGTTTCATATGGAAATTGAAAAAAAAAATCCTGCATTTGCACACGTAAAAGGAATCTCTAATTAAATTACTTCTAATTGATTATAAACAAGTCATGTATTGCAACTACAATTCAGATAATGATAAAATGTTAAATACGACCTTCAGCAGTAACACCAGCTTGCTGAAAATAACTAGTATGCAATTCAATGTCGTTTAATTTTTGAAGAAACCCATCCAAATTAAAGTGAAGTACCGTTCTGAATTGTTTCTCAAAAAATATAGGTCAATTTATTTTTCGCCTTAAAATTGTAACCCAAATACCAATTTTAACTAAGTGTAAAGTTTTTTCTTGTAAATTACAACAACCAAGCTTCATTGGCAAAAAGGTTTTGTCTAATATTTCATCACTATTTATATCGTAAACAACATTTTCAATTTCAAAGGATGGCGTGTAAGGTAGTTTCTTCTTACAGTTGCAATTCATTCCTTCAAACCATTCAATAATTGGTAAAATCGACAAAGAAAAAAAACAAAGAAGAATAACGATACAATTAAATTGGCAGAACAAGGCCTCGCCTGTTACACTAAACAAGTTAATCAACAAAACACTGACTTAGTTTGTGGCTTAAAAATATTTTTTTTAATATTTGTAGACTAAAAAAAAATTTAAATTCGGTTTATCAGTGTCTTAAACATAGAAAACCCCATATCCTCTTTCTGACTGAAACCAAAGTGAATAAAGATTTAGATCGCTATAATCTAGTATATTCCGATTATCATCTTAAACATTCAACCAACTAGATGTTTGTGCCTACATTCACAAACAACAAGCATATTCCAGACTGACAACGTACAAAATTCAAGACATTGGTTATAATAGCATATTTCTTAAACTAAATCTTCCCAATAAGACTATTTTTGTAATAGGCATATACCGTTCTCCAAATAAAGCAACTCTAAACTTTGTTGATGACCTTCCTGAGAGTTTTGGTAAGCTTCTTCGTTAGGAGATTTCAATAATTGGTAAAATCAACAAAGAAAAAGATCGACAAAAAACAAAAAAAAAATTACGATACAATTAAATTGGCAGAACAAGGCCTCACCTGTTCCACTAAACAAGTTAATCAACAAAACACTGACTTAGTTTGGGCTTAAAAGTAAATTATTTAATATTTGTGAACTAAAAAAAAATAAATTCGGTTTATCAGCATCTTAAACATAGAAAACCCCATATCCTCTTTCTGACTGAAACCAAAGTAAATAATAAAGATTTAGATCGCATACATAATACTGAATGGTTAAGTCACTCATCTTCTACAACATTATCTGGACAACAAGCTGTGATTTTTGCTGCTTCTCATAATCTTACCCAACTTATTCAACAACCCACATAATTTCCGCGTGATAAACTTCTTGATGAACCAAGATTAATAAATTTGTATCTTTTAACTATTCCAGAGATTACAACAACTACTGTTAAGGCTGCTTTAGAAAAATCTAATCATTCACTTATAGCTTCGGTTGTTAAAACTTCTTTTCCTATAACTACTAAACCTAAACCGCGCCTCATCTATCATAATTATAAGATAAACATAAGTAAAAGTGAAAAAAAAAATTAATTATTTCAATTTTGACACTCATTGTTTATTTCTAAGAATCCACATATTGCAGCAGAAAATCTTACAAAAACTATTCAGAATGTCATCAAAAAATTTGTTTAATTGAAGACGCCAAACTAAATGTATTGTGGCGCAACCAGTGGAAGTTTAATAAGACCACAACATAATTTATGTAAATAATAGGTAAAAAACTTAAATAAGTTAAAATCTTATCTACAGAAAATAAATCATATCAATATTTTCGTAAATATGTTTAGATTTTATATTTAGATATTTAAAGTTTGCTCTTAGATTTGCTTAGATTTTAATGAGTACAAAATCTCAAAACATACAATATATATAATATAACATAACAAATTCAATACATTAAATAGGTTTTGTATAAAAGATAATAAAATTATACAACAAATTAAGTCACAATAAAAAAATTATGTTTTTATTTCAGAAAATTAGAGAAGAAATCATTGTATAAAGTAAACTTAATTTTATATAATCTAATTTCTACCTAATCAAGCTTTACTTCTTATAATTATCTAAATCATATAAATAAATGTATCCCTTGTTTAATATTTTTAGAACCACTCTATCTTTAACAAAATATCTCAAGCGTGCATAACACGTTCAAAAGAAGACACCTAATTCCTAAAAAATATAAGATTATCAGAATTGTAAACACTGCGATACACTCTAGCTTTAATATAATTTATATCTTTACGTACTCATGTATACACATAACGCGAACCTTAAAAAAGCAATAAACCCCAGTAATATAGCATGCAAAAAATCCGGAGAGCCCCGAGTTTTATTTTAAATTAAACTTGAATTAGAAGAAAATATGGCAAGTCGTATGCTCCGAAAGCATAATACATTATGCATAAGATCGTGATATTACATCTAAGAAACCCGGTAACAGATGAAGGGGAGAAGAGGCTGGCACAGTGAAAAGAATAAAATCAGTCGGAGACGGCGGTTAAAGCGGCGACCACTCCAGATCACCGTGCACCAGATTAAATTTTTGCTCCTTTTATATGCAACAGTGGGATTATGTTTGGAAAATTTACCTCTTAATAAAAACAAATAACATCTCCACCGGGAATATTTCATAGTCTTTTCGGAGCATATTTTAAGTGCAACGAATCGTGTTTTATGGAAAATTTTCATATAGATCCTTATTCATTTATGATGAAAATCTACATTAATAATGTCTAAGAAACAGTTTTAATTTGTAAAATTCATACATACTTCAATATAGTTATTTACAATCTATTGAATACATAAAAATAGTTCATTAATATCTAACCAAAAAATGCTGTTAATTTTTATTTAAAGTGTGGTATCATTTCTTCTCTATTTTGTAATGATAAGTTTCCATATAATATTTTGTCAATATGTATAAAATTAAAATTATTGATCATTTCTTTATATTAGAAATTCATACAATCAACTGTTGCTTCTTCAACACATGCCAGTGACAAACATTTTGCACTATATGATAATGTTAATTGTTTATTTAAATTCTTTATTCGCCACTTTCTCCATTAAGTGATGCAATTGTAAATGTTTTGTAGAAACTATAAAATAATGTGCATCTGTTTTAGCCTAGTTTTGTAAACAATATTGAATGTACATGATTCATTTATTATTTCAAAATAAACAATTTTCATTAACTTTTTATAATCAATTGTTAAGAGTTTGAGAATAACATATTGTATAGCAATATAAATAACATTTCTAAGGACTCCTCGTAGATATAATCTTGTCTTGGTGAGAGAGATGAGTACCATTCGCTTAAGCCATACTAGCATAAGTTTAAAGTTCAGACAATGCCATCGTAATGACGACACATCTAGAGTCACTAAATCCGTGCGGGTAGTTAAATCTGAAAGATGCTTTAAAATCTTCGCTACGTGGTGATGAGACTGATTGTTTGGAAGTTGGTACAGATAATCGGATTGTGCCAATGCTCCAACTTCCACGGCAAAAGAAAGCAAGTCAAGTGGTTATGCTATTTTGCCAAATACTAGTGCTAGTCTCTAGAAAAAAAAGCAACTTTGAAAAAGTCAGCCCATTCCTAGTATGTTTAAGGTCTATACGGACTGATTGGTGAAATCTAAACAGTGCCTTTAATTGTGTGACTAGATTTAATCCTTTTTTGCTATTCTGTGGATACATTGTATGATATCTCGGAGCGTAATTCAGGAAGTGCCGTGCACTACGCTCGAGATATCTTACAATGTATTTACAGAAACACTTAAAAATAGCAAGAAAGGCTTAAATTTCAAGTATTTCTGTGGATACGTTATAAAATATTATTCTTTGAACAATTTTAAAGAAAATAGTTTCTTACAACTTTTTCCAAAAAAATGCAACCCTGAAAAGTTACAAACGATCAAAAAATGTAAAAAACGCAAAAAATCGATTACTTGTTACTCGGAAATGGCTAACTGAAAAATCTGAAATTCACTTGATCAGGATTCATGTAAAAAATTTAATTTTCAGTTGTTTGAGAAAAAAAAATTCATTCCGTACACTTGACTCATACACGGCTATAAATAATTTACTACAAAATATATCAGTACAAGATGTTGTTATGTATACCAATAACACGTCTATAATTGTATGAAAACCATTATTCTGACTTTTGAACACAAAACAAAAATTATATTTTCCAAATTCTACTTGGTTTCAATAAATCTACTTATAAAAAAACTCAAAAAAACCGGCTGCATAGTATTGAACAAAGATACAACTTTCTCCAAGTCTATCAACCACTATTATAGACACAACATTAAGTTAGTCAGCTCAAATAGATGCAATCTGTAATAGACTAGATAAATTCGTTTTGCATTCAGCAATCTAAAAAAAGTTATATAAACAACTACTGTCCTAAAAATTAAAAAAAAAAACATTTAGTTTAAACCTGCATACGGCAGTAAACGTCTACCCTCTGATGCAACGCATTTACTTATTAAAAAAATATATAATGTCTTCAAATTCGCTATCGCAACACTACTTTTAATGTTTTATCAATTTATATATCTTTATTTTGTCTCTTAAAATGTTTGTATAATTTAGCTAGCCTTTCACTATCTTCAATTTTTATAACTTATATTAATATTGTACTAAATTATACATAATTATACTTTTGTATTGTAACAAATTAAATGTGTTACGGACACTGACATATTTGTCTTTTAACCAACTTTACTGTATTATAGTCATACTTCATATGATAAGTATTTGAATTTTTTTGTAATGTTAATAGTTGGTGGCTTGCTACTTAATAAAGATATATTCATATCAATAAACGTAAAAACCGATAAAACTTCTAACATAAGCAAAAGCATTATGTATTGCAAGACCATTTTGAATTGAACTCTAGAAAAAATGTCAAAAATACGATTACTCGGTTAAAATCGTGCATTTCTAGTGTGCAAAACAAAAAACGCAAAAAAGAAACTAGCGTAAAATAACTTTTATAACATTGCCATATATTCCATTTTTATGTCAAATAAATAATGATAATCCAAAAAGTAGATGAGTTTTAGAACCGCAAACAGACAAAATCATCACACAATTAAAAACTTTGTGTCAATTGAGCAAAAGTTTTAAATATTTCTACAGAAAGAAAAAGGAATAACTGCTGCTGCTCAGTAGCAAACAAAAACTGTTTATACGACAAATTTGCAAATATGAATTCATATGGTACTTTCCACTTTTTTCATAGTGGACAATTTTGACGCCAACAATCCGTTTTAGAAAATCTCCTCTAGTAAAGCGAAGGTAAGGGCACATATTAATCAATTCGCTACTTTTTCTCGTAAGTCAAAATAATCCGTTTAGAGTTTGTTGGGGCTCTTGGTTGATAGAACCGAAACCGGTTACAAAATGCAAAAAAACCTTAAACGTGCTAAGCAAACATTAACTGAAATTTGCAAAGAAAAATACTGATCCTGCACCAAATATCTGCCGCCGGCCAAAGATAATTCCGCAAGCAGTTGCTTTGTACTCACGTATGCTGTAAAACAAACAACGAATAACGCAAAATGATAAATATACGCTTAAGGCTTGCCATCATTAGACCAATGTGCTTCAAAAATACATGGATTTCATAAAATTTTGCTGTACTGTGAGACGTCATCTCACAGTTCGTTCCTCCTACGCTGAGACTCGCTGAGTTATGATAGCCTAACAGTTCGGACAAAAAACTGTCTTTGTCTGAATGCCGGAAGTAAATGTGGATATCAAAAGCAACGAGCAATATAATAAATAAAAAAATTCAAAAAGCTATGAATGATTGGTAATAAAGTATACAACGGCTGCAAAACAAACTGAAATAAATTAAACTCTTCATGACGGCATATAAGCTGCCGATAAATCTTAGCAGAAAAGAGGTTCGTTGCCTCATAGAAAATACTAATTTGGCACTAAACATTAGTTTTAAATTTAATTCTAAGTTTTAGTACTTGTGGTATTAGATTTAAAAATTATTTATTTAATTAGATTAAATGTATTGTTTTCTTTAATCTTCAGCCTGAGATTATAATTATTTTAAATGCAGCCAATACTTGTTAATTTTTGTAAAATTAAAAATAAATAAAAAAATATGACTATAAAACAAATAGTTACTTGTATGGTACGCTTCAATATTAAAAGTATATTTTATATAGCAATATTATACAGCATTTCACCAACAATAAAATAATTTCATAGATCAAATAATTTTAAAATATTAATGCATAAAACTATTTCTACATTATATCGCCATTTGTAACTAACATAAGTTATAATTAGGAAAAGCATACGTCCCGAATTAAAAAGAACAATGCCGTTTGAAATGAGGTAGGCCCGACGACGTCCCGTTGGGTTTCATAATAATCCCATTTAAAAGAATTTAAAGTAATAATAAATTTAAACTACTCCCAAAAGAGTAACGTATACTCTGTGTATGTATGATAAAACTTTAATGACATAAGCAATCACAATACATGCATTTGCCGGCAAACTAGACTTTGCATATTTAAAATTGTTCAATAGCTTCAGCTCCTCTCAACCATACATTTTAAACATTCATTTGTCAACTCGGAACTAAAAAAAATAAAGATTTTACAAAATTTTACCATATTACTGCTTACCGCAAATATGAGTGTAATAGCATAATGTATTTTTTTATATTATAAATTAATTACATACGAAGAAGTACAGTATCAACATATATTTTTCATAATTGTAATAGGTAGAAAAAATAAATAATAAAAATAAAATTGTTGGTTCTTAACACTAGTGAATTTTGTCAGTTATATTATTTAAGTTTTATGTCCACATATAAGAAACCAATGCTTAATAAAAGTATATTAAAGAACAAATATAATACGGCTTACAAAGCGATACGTTTGTAACTGAAAGGAAGTCAAAGCTCGTAGAATAGTTTCGTTTCATTTATTGTTATTCAGCTTTTCTGTTTCCTCCACCATCAGTATTTACACTGCAGTTTTTGGTTAGGTATTGCATCATAGCACTGAGAAAATATTTGTTTAATTGAGAAGAAAGCCATCGGGAAAAGTACAGCTAAAATGGTTTCCTCCTTTTAAAAAAAGCCATGGAAATCATGTCAATCAAATCGTTTTCGTCCATATTGTTATTTACTTAAAAATGTAACTTTACATAGTAACAATAACAGATAAGAGTATATAAGCCCTATAGAACATGCAACTTCTCATGCAAAAACTGGTAGCATTGACGTAAGATCATCTACTTCTAAGAAAATTAGTGATGAGGTAATTACGCTTAAAAAAAATATTAAAGCGTAAAATTTAAAAAAGTCAATACGTTAGGAGTCAAGCGTAAATAAGGCAAAAGATTATTATAGTTTATGAAGTATAAGTATTAAAAAAACATTTTGAATTCAATAAGAAAGCTATAAACTTATGTATCAGTATTATATACTTTATTATATTATACTAGAAATAGTGTTTGATTTTATAAATTTATAATAGTTGTTGAACAATTCTGTAAGGCCTTTTTTACAATTATTTTATTTTCATTGCTAGGGCATAGCACGATATAATTTATCAAAATACAATCAAATTTCCATCGAGTCAAGATTTATAGATATAATGTTAAGTAAATTTACATACGTTAATAATCATAACTTCTGATGTCCACACTCCGTTCATTGGCCTGCTCAATAGAAGTACGGTAAAGTTGATATGAATAATATCAGGTTATTTTGTATTTGGCAATAACTCACCTAAAAAAAATAAAAAAATTAATGGTTTTAAAAAATACTTGATATAATTTTATTTCACATATTACCCGAATTAAAGTATTGAATCCTTATATCTATGATAGTAGTAGTAAATATGTACAATAAATTTACACAATAAATATGAAAAAAATCCTATATGTATTAATATATCAAAATGTATTTATAAATTTAAAAATAAATATATTACAAAAATTGTAGGTGAACTAAAAAAACTCGCTATGAAATACGTTATTTCTGCAATACTATACAATATTATATTACGTTAATTACTTTAAAGCATTAAAACACATTAAAAATTACCAACGTGCAAATTGCCTCATTCTGTACCGTCTTCAAATGATATATGACATTCATTATTTATGGTTTGTTACATAACCGAACACGTAATCATGTTTATTGGTAGGTTATGGCCAAGGTCAAAAGTGAAATAAACTCAGATACGCTTTCGAGGCAATGTCGCTGTTTATAATAACCTATTTTCAAAATTACCTTTGTTTTTATTTTATTTAGGTTATAATCTACTTTCTTGTAGAGTGCATTTATTAATAAAAATATAAGACACTCATAATTGTGATGTAGTTGAAAGTGCAAGTAGATCATGTTAAATTTCTCTTGCGACATTTTTGTATTAGCACTTTTCATATTTAGTTTAAAACAATGTTATGAAATTTGTTGTGTAAGTAAATTTCTAACATTTACTGATATTATTACTTAAACAATATATATATAATTTAATAAAAATTGCAATACGCAACACAATAGACCATGAAATGTTTTTTTTACTATTTTGTAAACTTCAGTAGATGATTAGATATTAATGAGTTTCTAATATTATATTCACAATAGATTATAGTGATATTATGACTATCAATAGTTCAATCAATATATTTTATTGCGCTAAAATAAAAACACTTTGAAATACTTTCAACCTTGACATACTCATCAAATAATTCTCAAACCAATTACCACCAATGTACAAATTTCTTAATATTATTGACTAAGTAGAATTTTAATGACAAAGTCAATAAAAACAAGTCAGTAAAATTAAAATAGTCCTAAGAGAAGCTCCTTAGTATAATTCTATTTTGATTATTAGTATCAAACTGTCCAGTTTGTCTGTTTTTTTTCTACAATTTATATTTTAAACTTTATTAATATAAAAAAAAAATGTTTTGTTGTCTTTATATTAAAATAATTAATTACGCTATGCCAATTAAACGTAAGTGCTTAATGAATCTTCCTATATTGTTCATGGTCATGTGCTCTCTAATTTATTTTATTAATTTTAAATATATTTAGACAAAGAATTATATTAATAACAGTTATTGTAAAGTTAATAATCAGAAATTCTAAAATTATTCAAAAGACGTGCATAACTCATTATCGTGGATGTGTTATGACTGAATGTTCAGCATTGTTTAGAATCTTCTCAATGTCAACAATACCCTCAGGCTGCATTAATTTACTGATTTATTATTAAATGTGATAGTTCTTTAATTAATTTTATAGTTTATTATTAACGTCAATTCGCTATTCTATTAATAATTTTATTGAAATAATTACATTTTTAAACCATGTATGCTGTTTCACTTAAAAATATAATAAAATGTTATGATATAACTAGTAAACTACAGCCACAAAATTAAAATAGGCTGCATTTAACATGTACCGTAAGATATCATAAGATCCTTGTGCAATGTAACAAAAGCCTCTTTGTAACTGCAAAGCTTTTGCTCATTGCATATATTTTGCTTTCAGATTAAAGCTACAGGAGCGGAATCTGAAAGATTACAACTACAAAACTTTCCGTGTGCTCGAATTAGCATTTGTGCGGCGAGAGGCTAATGAAATGCTCCAGTTTTTTAAACGATATCTAAATTTTTTTTTTTTTTTCAATAATAATATTTAATGAAATTTATATTTGATAACTACACGATGTCATATTACCATCGATAAAGACATACCGACTGCATAGAGTAAGACTTGTTTCCAAAAGGTATCGAGCATTAATTTAAAAAAAGTGCATGATTGCAGGGAAAATGTATTTTGCCAAACCATAAAGTAAATTGTAACTTTAGACTAGAAAAGTAAAATTTAAATTTGAAAAATATATTGTACCGCAAGATATGTATTTAAAATTTTAAGAAGATTAGAAATACAATTATGACAACAAACAATATGACAAACATTGGCGATTGTAGATTCAGACCAACATATTGTCAAAGACAAACATTGTATAATTAATATGTTGTATCGTAAGATATGTATTAAAACTTTAAGAAGATTAGAAATACAATTATAGCAACAAACAATATGACAAACATTGGCGATTGTAGATTCAGGCCAACATATTGTCAAAAACAAACATTCTATAATTAATAATTTTAACATTATTGGACAATGTGTTCTTACGCAGTGTGTACAGCAGACAAATGCAATTTTTTATAATGAATTAATAGTCTACTAACAAATATTTACAAACGCCAATATTTGTGATACGTTGATCCTTTACAGGGTTAGTCAAAATTACTGAAACACCTAAATAATTTTATAGCCGTTCAAAATTTCAAAAAAAGGGGTTCAAACAAAAAAAATTTGGATTTCCAAAACATAACAATATTTTAAATAATTTTAGAATTTTACTGATTATTAACTTCACAACTGTTAATAAAATAATTCTTTGTCTAAATATATTTAAAATTAATGAAATAAATTAGAGAGCGCATGACCATAAACAATATAAAAAGATTCCTTAAGAACTCACGTTTAATTGGCATAGCGTAATTAATTATTTTATTATAGAGACAACACAACATATTTTTATATTAATAAAGTTTAAAATATACAGGGTGTTCATTTTATTAAGAAAATTTAAAAAACTTTTTTTTTTAAATAAAATAACCTGTATAATTTTACATTTTTGATTCTAAGATTAATTATGAGTATTTTTAGTAAAAATATTTTTTTTATAAAATGCACCTTTTTTGAGTTATTAGCAAACTCCGGAATAAATTTCATTTTCCCACTAACATACACATTTATTTTAACCAAACGGATAAAAAAGCAATAACATTAAAAACTATTAACAAAACAATCATTAAATCATTAAAAAATGTAAAAAAATACAAGTTGTTCTATTTAAAAAAATTAAAATTTTCAAAATAAAATAAACACTCTGTATATATTTGAAGGTGGCGGTCCCCGCGCAATTTTAGTTACAAATATTTAAACCTCGTTTAAAATAAAAAAAAAAAGAAAAGATTTGTATGATCATCAACTTATTTTCTTGACTTGTACCAAAACTGTGGTAAAAAAATCGTTTTTCTAAAACTATCTTACTATTTATTTTTGTGTTTCTTTCCGGTTAGTCGTATGATTGGATTTAAATGATTTGATTGTATTACACTCCGTAGTATTTTTTCGATTTTTTTACAGGTACAAAAAACATGAAAAAAATTAAGAATAAATTTTATTTTATTTGGACCCTGCATCACAAATGTAATCGATGACGGACACTTCGGAAACTGATTCACAAGCATCGGTAACAACCTCGAAGTCATCTCAATCAACAGTGGACCCATCGTTTAAGTTTCGTAATAGAAACGTTCCTGAAGTTAAGATGGTTGAAATGCTCTTCAAGCAATTAATTTCAAGTCATAAATGTTGCTGTGTATGTTTGTCTGAGCCGAATTCATAAGTCGTTGTTCCGCTCAAAGCGCGTTTGCAAGTTTTTGAAGACAGTCGTATATTCTTACCGACACAAAATCATTGCTGTACACATCATTTGATTAATCAGCGTTTTTATACCGACGATCTCAAGAAGATAAAAGTTTATTCACCTTCAAGTTACATAAAAAAATTCGAGTTGGTCTTGTTCTTGAACGTATTGTACGGCAAATGCGTGGATAGAATTCTGGACAAAGCAGACGATTACAAGTTATCAAGCAAACAAATACAAGCATTAACTAGTAATTTGCCTAAACATTTTGGTGCGAAATTCGGACAATCGCAGTGTAAATCAAAATTTTTGTATTCTAAACTGAAGTTATATCAATGATTTCAATTCTTTGGTTGAAGCAACATGATGAAGCTACAACTACTTTGCACCACCAATTATTATCTCACTTGTGTTTAAGAGCACATAAATCAATTATTCGAATTCATTCTTCACCATCAAGCAATGCCGTACCACCAAGATGCACTGATGAGGATTTGAGAAAACCGAAACAATTATCTGTATTTGGTTGGCCGCTTTGGAGTTGGATTGAGTTTGGGTAATTGATTTTGAACCTTTGTTTTTCATTAAACTATATTTGATTGTCTACCTCTTTAGACATTGCAATTTGGTTGCCAGTTGTGATACTGAAGTTTTATCGATGATTTCGATTCTTTGGTTGAAGCAACATGATGGAGCTACAACTACTTTGCACCACCTCTTATGTAAACCGTTTACAGTTTGTACCACAGATGGTTTTATAGTCGACGCGGAAATATTGCAAGTTATTTTAGAAGACAAAAATGTATTGTCGAAGCTTTTGAGGGAAGGCGACGTCTTCATTCTTGATAGAAGTTTTAGAGATGTAAAAAACGAGTTGGAATCTAAAGAATACATGGTGCTGATGCCAGCTTTAAAAAGCAAAAAAAAACAATTATCCATTAAAGATGTTAATAATAGCCAGTTTGTGACAAAACTTAGGTGGGTTGTAGAATTAGTGCATGGAGTCATTGCATCAAAGTTTAAACTTTTGCACAACCAACTAGATAATAAACTATTACCTGTTGCTCAAGTGTACTGCAGAATTGTTTCTTTTCTGGTTAATTCTTTCGGAAAACGCTTAAACTCCGATGCAAGTATGCAAGATAAAGTTGCCATCTTCATGCTTGCAAAACAAAGTGACGACAATTCATTAGCAAAAGAACTAGAGGAGAGTAACTAGAACAAAAAAAGTCATTCCAACCTTTAAAATCGTCAAATGTACAAGATTTCCCCAAGATGACAGAGAAGAACTTGATCATTCTGTTCACTGGTACCTATCAGTTAGCCCAAAGTATATCTTGCTTAGCAAAGCGATATAGCAAAGAGGGGGACATAAAAATAAATAATTTTGTTGAAGATTTACACGGTGCTTAAATGCGAAATACACTCGCGGCATATTAACAGTAAAATATACAAATGCTATGTTGACTATCAACCCAACACGATCGGGTATGGTGGTATTAAGCGTTACGTATGCAACTGCCCCAATAGGCAAATATTGTCAACATTATTCGAAGTGCAAAGAACTCAACCGGTGATTAACAAATATAGCGACGACAAAGACTGAGTTGTAGATGTATGATTTTATGTATGGTTTCTATATATATATTTTAATATTTGTATTGGATATTTGTGAATCAATAACAATATATTTTTTTCTAAAAAATGTTATATACGAGCATATTTTGTCAATAGTCAATACCACATTTTTTTTACTAAGTCATAGAAAAGAAATGACTTCATTTATCATTTCATGTCGCGCGAACCAATAAAGATATTTACATGCGGCTAAGCGGAAAATGAAGCTAATTGAATGTGCTACTTATGCTAAAATTAAATATTGAAATAAATTTAAAAAAACGCATTTTTACCACAGTTTGGCACAAGTTACGAAAAAAGTTGATAAGCATCAAATATCGTTTTTCTTAAATTTCAAACAAGGTTTGCATATTTGCAACTGAAGCACCCATCTTATCCCGCTACCCCCGTTCTAAAATTAGTTTTAAAAACTAAAAATGCAAAAACTACAGGGTGTTTATTTTATTATAAAAATTTGGATTCCGGTAATTTTGACTAGCCCTGTATAAGATAAGACAAATGCGCATTTACCACAATTCACGAAGTTGGTCACATTGTCTATAAGAATACTAAAATTGCATATAAATGAAACACATATCGTTCTAATAGTAAATATATTTACACGTATTGTAACTACGGCAATTACTCTTACTACACCATCATACAGTTATTCACAAAATTTTATTATCTATATTTTATTATGCAATTTATAGTAATATAATCAAGTATTTTTATGTTATAAACCTAGTTAGAAATGTAAACTAATATAGTTATGTCAATAAGTAATCTCCAAACTTAGTTCAAACCGCTTAACATTTTCAATTTTTACATAGCAACTCTATACAAAATTAAAAATAATAATAAACAAAAATAAAAAACTAATTTAAAACACAAAAAGCCTCTAAAAATGTCCAACAAAAAGCAATAACACCGGTAAACACAAACATCAGAAATAAAAATTAAAAAAAAACAAGTGATTTAAAGATATTGGAGAAGAGAAAATGTCACCGTACATTCTCAAGCTCAATTTTGAACAAAAAGTGTGAACAATAAACTTATTTTGAGATCAAAACTTTTTCTTTAAATTTGTATATTTGAAGATAAAACCTGAGTAGACCATTGAGACCTATTAGCAAAACAATGCAATAGGTTTATAAATAAAAGTGATAGTCAAAATGTACGAAACGCAATTTAATTGAATGTATTATAAATAGTACCACAACTGCAAAATGCAAAAGTACACTCAAGCAACAATCAACAAATGCGGTTTTAACCAAATACAACATCATAGTCCGGATATTGCTGAGTCCGTATTTTGTAAAAGAGCAGTATTTAAAAAATATTTAAACTTTTAACATTATTTCATGCTAGACTTTTTTGACAAGATCGCTTCTTAGTTTATTCAAGGCAACATTTTATATTGCATCGTTACAATAGTTACGGAGTGATATATATATATATATATATATATATATATATATATATATATACAATGCAACATGCAAGACCATTTTAGATACGCAACGCAACATGCAAGATCACAAAGATCATACGAAGTCGTGGTCTCGTATGTTCTATATACGCAACGCAACATATGAAACCATGGTGAAGGCGCCAAAATATATGTGATCTTCTATAGGCGTGACCAGCTCTTTGGTGGGTTGCTTGTTTAGCAATGATAGAAATTTGTAACCGCCTACTATTTTCTTTCGTTATTGCAACGTTTTATATTAATTCAATTTGCATCATTTAGTTTTGATTAAATTTTTATCCTGTGCTGCAATATGCTGATAAATTATACAAAACAAGCAGTACTATTTATTTTTATTGGAATAATCCTTAAATTTATTTCAATACCTAGCGACGGCAAGTGGCATAATAGAGATATTGTTATCATTATATTGTTTGAAACATCTGCTGCTTAAGCAGGCTATTGAACTGGCATGACTTTGAGATAAACACAAATTCACGGCGATGTAATATAGTATCATTATATTATTTATTACTGCTTTTACTTATTGTTTTATTACGCGTTAATATCATACAACACTACATCAATCACAATAGTTTTCAATAATCAATATAAATTTTTAATTATACTGTAACCTAATTAACAAATTTATTTTACAGTTTTTAATAATAAATATTATATAAAAAAATAGTTTTTGTAATTTAATATGCAAAATTGTTCTATTTAATTGAAATTTATTTAACAAAAATTTCTAAGTATGCAGATTACAAAATATATAATAAGTAAACTTTTACTTCCACATTGTTTGACAAGTTAAATTGAATGCATGCAACTAAAACTAACTGAATTAAATAGTAATGATCTGGCGGCTTACTTATTTAGACGTTTAGTTATTTACTTGTTTACATGTGTATTTGTTTAGTTGGTTACTTCTTTACTTGTTTATTTGTTAACTTGTTTACTTGTTTACTTGTTTACTTGATTACTTGTTTACTTGTTTACTTGTTTACTTGTTTACTTGTTTACTTTTTTATTTATTTAGTTGTTTACTTGTGTAGTTGTTTACTTGATTACTTGTTTATTTGTTGTTCTGTTTAGTTGTTTAGTTGTTTATTTGTTTATTTTTTTATTTGTTTAGTTATTTACTTGTTTAGTTGTTTACATGTTTAGTTGTTTTGTTGTTTACATGTTTAGTTGTTTTGTTGTATACTGGTTTACTTGTTTATTTGTTAACTTGTTAACTTGGTAACTTGTTAACTTGTTAACTTGTTTATTTGTTTATTTGTTTACTTGTTTACTTGTTAACTTGTTTATTTGTTTATTTGTTTATTTGTTTATTTGTTTACTTAATTACTTGATTACTTGTTTACTTGTTTACTTGTTTACTTGGTTACTTGGTTACTGGTTAACATATTTAGTTGTTTACTTGTTTACTTGTTAAGTTAGTTTGTTGTTTACTTGTTTACTTGTTTACTTGTTTACTTGTTTACTTGTTTACTTGTTTACTTGTTTACTTGTTTACTTGTTTACTTGTTTACTTGTTTACTTGTTTACTTGTTTACTTGTTTACTTGTTTTACACAAACAACTGTATAACGAAACAAATAAATAACTATATTATGTGTATGTTGAGATAATATAAAATAAGTAATTTATCCGCCGTCGGACCATTACACCTTAATCCAGTTAACATATTTTAAGTTTTAATCCTAATGCATTCAATTTAATTTAAAACAAGTTATCTTGTAATAGTGATCAATCAGATTATTTGAATACTAAATCTTTGTATCTATTGATAGCTTATTTTATGCGGTGCAATAATATAAAATAAGAAATTCAACTGCCGACGGATAAATTCTATAAAATTTAGATAATATTAAATGTTACATTATAGAAAAAATGTTTAGTTAAATACTTAAAAAATTGCAATTGCAAATTAATTAAACTATTATTATGCGCGAAAAGGTTTATACTTAATAAGTGAAAAAAAAAACAATAAATACAATAAATAACAATAAAAGATTACAGAATAAATTGTTTACTTGTTTACTTGTTTTTTTGTTTACTTGTTTACTGGTTTACTTATTTAGTTGTTTATTTGTTTACGTAATTACTTGTTCACTTCTTTGCTTGTTTACTTGTTTGAGTATTACTTGTTTACTTGTTAACTTGTTTACTTGTTTTGTTAGTTTGTTGTTTAGTTGTTTACTTGTAAACTTGTTTACTTGTTTTGTTAGTTTGTTGTTTAGTTGTTTAGTTGTTTACTTGTTTACATGTTTACTAGTTTATTTATTTAATTCTTTACTTGTTTAGTTATTTGTTTACTTGTTTACGTGTTTGCTTGTTAACTTGATAACTTAATAAATTGTTTATTAGTTTACTAGTTTGCTTGTTAAATTGTTAACTTGATAACTTGATAACTTGTTTATTTGATTATTTGTTTACCTGTTCACTTGTTAACTTGCTTATTTCTTTGCTTGTTTATTTGTTTACTTGTTTACTTGTTTATTTGTTTACTTGTTTACTTGTTTACTTGTTTACTTGTTTACTTGTTTACTTGTTTACTTGTTTACTTGTTTACTTGTTTACTTGTTTACTTGTTTACTTGTTTACTTGTTTACTTGTTTACTTGTTTACTTGTTTACTTGTTTACTTGTTTACTTGTTCACTTGTTTACTTGTTTACTTGTTTACTTGTTTCACACAAACAACTGTATAACGAAACAAATAAATAACTATATTATGTGTATGTTGAGATAATATAAAATAAATAATTTATCCGCCGTCGGACCATTACACCTTAATCCAGTTAGTATATTTTAAGTTTTAATCTTAATGCATTCAATTTAATTCAAAACAAGATATCTTGTAATGTGATCATTCAGATTAATTGAATAATGAATTTTTGTGTTTATTAAAAGCTTATTTTATGCGGTGTAATAATATAAAATAAGAAATTCAACTGCCGACGGATAAACACTACAAAGTTTAGATAATATTAATTGTTACATTAAAGAAAAAATGTTTAGTTATATACTTAGAAAATTGCAATTGCAATTCGATTAAACTATTACTATGCGCAAAAAAATATTACAATTAATAAGTGAATAAAAATAAAATAAATAACAAAAAAGAGTTATAGATGAAGCTTGTTCATTTGTTTACTGGTTTACTTGTTTATTTATTCACTTGTTTACTTGTTTACTGGTTTACTTGTTTATTTGTTTACTTGATAACTTGTTTACTTGTTTACTTGTTTATTAGTTTACTTGTTTACTTGTTTACTTGTTCACTTGTATACTTGTTTACTTGTTTATTTGTTTTCTTGTTTACTTGTTTATTTGTTTACTTGTTTACTTGTTTACTTGTTTACTTGTTTACTTGTTTATTTGTTTATTAGATTACTTGTTTACTTGTTTACTTGTTTACTTGTTAACTTGTTAACTTGTTTACTTGTTTTCTTGTTTACTTGCTTACTTGTTTACTTGTTTACTTGTTTACTTGTTTACTTGTTTACTTGTTTACTTGTTTATTTTTTTACTTTTTTACTTATTTTGTTGTTTACTTGTGTAGTTGTTTACTTGATTACTTGTTTACTTGTTGTTCTGTTTAGTTGCTTATTTGTTTACTTGTTTATTTGTTTAGTTATTTACTTGTTTAGTTGTTTACATGTTTAGTTGTTTTGTTGTTTACATGTTTAGTTGTTATGTTGTATACTGGTTTATTTGTTTATTTGTTAACTTGTTTAGATAGGTTGTTGTTTAGTTGTTAACTTGTTTACTTGTTTCACACAAACGGAACAAATAATTAACAATATTATGTGTTTTTTGAGATAAAATATAATAAGTAATATCCGCCGTCGGACCATTACTGCTTAATGCGGTTAATATGTTTTAAGTTTTAATATTAATTCATTTAATTTAATTCTAAGCAAGTTATCTTGTAATAAATAATAATTTAATTAATATTGGATTGTTGTATTTATTGAAACCATATTATACGCAGCGTAAAAATTATAAAATAAAAAATTTAACTGTTACTTAAAAAACAAATTTTTTATTTGTATACTTAGACAATTGCATTTTCAAATTAAATAATCAATTAACATGCGCAAAAACGGTTTACACTTTTTACAAGTGGAAAAAAATAACAATAATAATTTCTTCACGCTTATATACGTAGATTGATACCTAGCATAAAAGTGTTTTTAATTGTACTACATTTATTGTGATATAATAAGAAATAAATCCATCCATCATAATTTAAAATAAAATAATGTAAAATAAAATAATAGTAGCCTATACAAATATTATTACAGCGAAAATAAGTTAAAAGGATGCTGTAATATCCAAAAGAAACGGTCTACTACAAAAAAATACACATAAAATCTATTTATAGTTTTACGTTTCCCCTTTTATTGATGAAGGTTGAGTGAAGAAGTTAATATATTCCTGTTTTTAAATGCTTCGTTTTATACTAACTAATATAATTATATCGCATTTAATGTAAAATATTACATTATATTAAATGCAACTTGATTTGTTAATAGTATAAAGAAGATTTAAATTAAAAAAAAATTGCTTGCTTGTCTAATAAATTAATTGAATGATTGGTATATTTAAATCTGTGTGATGGCATTTCATTCAGAATAGGGTAAAATAAAATTACAATGAAGATAAAGAATTGTATTATGTAAAAGGTCAGGTATTTACAATCATAACAGTTTGCTTAACAAGCAACGTTGGCCATGGAAATAAAATAATGGGCGTGCGTTATTTGTTCTATCGGCCAGCCTACACAAATTAAAACTTGTTGTAACTTTTTTATTTAAGAGTGTAAAAGAAAGGTACAGTTAGCTTTCTGCTACAAATTTGATTTTCTATCTATATGTTCAATAATTAGAAAGGTATAAAAGTGACTTTGCATGTTGCATTGTAAATATATATATATATATATATATATATATCTATCTGTTGGGGAGCATATCGCGGCCGGGCTTGTATGGGAGCTTGTGGTGCATGCACACGGCAGACCGCCCGCCGGGTTTTACGGTCTGTAAATAAGAAAAGGTCTCCATTGTATTGCTTTAATGGCACAAACTAGACATAATTATTTATTTTTATTATTATTTTGTTTTACAAAATATTATTTCTTCCTTAATCAAATTTGTTTGTGATTGCAGTTAAATTTAAATGTCAAAATATTAATTATCATTTTATAAAGATGAATTTTAAAGATTCTCGTTATTAACTTACGGATATAATTAAAATTAACACCTTTAACATCTCTATTAAAAAAAGTAAAATAACAATACTGTTTCCAACTTGATTAAATAAATAGATTAATTAAATCAATCAACAACAACTTTATTTGTGTGTTAAATCATTTTTGTATTTAGTGTATTTTTCATTGCATTTTACAGTTTGGTCTATAAATAAGAAAAGGTCTCTATTGTATGCTTTAATAGCACAAGACAGTGTAGTTGTTCTACAGAATATTATTGCTTGCCTACATCTTTTTTTGTAGTTACACTTAAATTTAGATGCAACATATCATAACAGATTTCTTAAAAACAAATGGATTTTAGAAGCTTGTTTAAAGACTAACAGATGTAATTATTATTTAGTAAAATATTTATTTCAAAAACTGAGATATTAATTTGTTTTACAACTTGATTGAATAAATAATCTAATTAATAGACATTAGCAATAACTTCAATTGTGTTTTAATATTATAAGTAATTACGTGAGAATACAATAGTTGTTTAGTAGTTTAGTAGTTGTTTACATGTTTAATTGTTTAATGCACGTACTAATAGTCAAAGTGGATTCATAAATCCGAGATTCATTTTGCTGCTCTTTGATTAGCTCTAAGCCAATACACGGATATTGTGACGGCAACTTTAGTTGCATTGAGCCAATGTATTCCTCGCTTAATTCTCGGATCGAGTTGAAAACTATACAACCATCAATATGCAAATAATCTTGGGTGGTCCCAAGATTATTTAAGTCTAGAATTATATTGACGGTTGCATAGTTTTCAACTTGTTCGTCACAATATCCGTGAATTACCTTAGAGCCAATCAACGACTATCAAAATAAATTTCGGATTCATAAATCCAGGATCAATCCGAGATTTTTAATCTCTGACTATTAATATGGGCATAAATGTTTAGTTATTTAGTAGTTGTTTAGTTGTTGTTTAGTAGTTGTTCAGTAGTAGTTTAATAGTTGTTTAGAAATTGTTTAGTAGTTTTTCAATAGTTGTTCAGTAGTTGTTTAGTAGTTGTTGAGTAGTTGTTGAGTAGTTGTTGAGTAATTCTTAACTAGTTGTTTGATAGTTGTTCATTAGTTGTATAATAGTTGGTTAGTGGTTGTTGTTCAGTTGTTGTTCAGTAGTTGTTTAGTAGTTGTATAATAGTTGTTTAGTAGTTGCTCAGTAGTTGCTTAGTAACTGTTTAGTTAATATGTAGGAGTTGTTTAGTTAATGTGTAGCAGTTGTTTAGTTTATGTGTAGTAGTTGTTCAGTAGTTGCTCAGTAGTTGTTTAGAAGTTGCTCAGTAGTTGTTCAATAGTTATATAGTAGTTGTTTAGTAATTGTGCAATAGTTTTTTAGTAGTTGTTCAGTAGTTGTGTAGTAGTAATTCAGAAGTTGTTCAGTAGTTGTTTAGTAGTTGCTCAATAGTTGTTTAGTAGTTGCTCAATAGTTGTTTAGTAGTTGTTTATTAAATAATTAATATTTTCTTCTTTTATTTTGTAGAAATTTTTTATATTTAACATTTTTTTATTCAGAAATAATTATTAAATGTTTAGTAGTTTTTCAGTAATTGTTTATGAGTTGTTCAATAGCTGTTCAGTAGTTGCTTAGTAGTTGTTGTTCAGTAGCAGTTCAGTAATTGTTTAGTAGTTGTTTAGTACTTGTTATTTAGTAGTTGTTGCTCAATAGTTGTACTGTAATTGCTTAATAGTTGTTTAGTAGATATTTAGAAATTGTTCAGTAGTTTTTCAGTAGTTGTTTAGTAATTGTTCAGTAGTTGTTCAGTAGTTGTTTGGTAGTTGTTTTGTAGTTGTTCACTAATTCTTCAGTAGTTGTTCAGTAGTTGTTCAGTAGTTGTTGAGTAGTTGCTTAGTAGTTGTTTAGTTGTTGTTTGGTAGTTGTTCAGTAGTTGTATAATAGTTGTTTAGTAGTTGTTGTTTAGTTGTTGTTCAGTTGTTGTTCAGTAGTTGTTTAGTAGTTGTATTGTAGTTGTTTAGTAGTTGCTCAGTAGTTGTTCAGTAGTTGTACAGTAGTGTTTAGTAGTTGTTGAGTAGTTGTTCAGTATTTGTTTGGTAGTTGTTTAGTGGTTGTTCAGTAGTTGTTCAGTAGTTGCTCAGTAATTGTTAAGTAGTTGTTTAACAGTTGTGTAGTAGTTTTTCAGTAGATGTTCAGTAGTTGTTGTACTCAACAATTGTTGTTTAATAGATGTTTAGTAGTTGTTTAATAGTTGTTCAGTAGTTGTTCAGTAGTTGTTTAGTAGTTTTTAGTAGTTGTTTAGTTAATGTGTAGTAGTTGTTTAGTTTATGTGTTTAATAATTGTTTAGTGTTTGTTTAGTAGTTGTTAAGTATTTGTTTAGTAGTTGTTTAATAGTTATTTAGTAGTTGTTTAGTAGTTGTTTAGTAGTTGTTTAGTAGTTGTTTAGTAGTTGTTTAGTAGTTGTTTAGTAGTTGTTTAGTAGTTGTTTAGTAATTGTTTAGTAGTTGTTTAGTAGTTGTTAAGTAGTTGTTTAGTAGTTGTTTAGTAGTTGTTTAGTAGTTGTTTAGTAGTTGTTTAGTAGTTGTTTAGTAGTTGTTTAGTAGTTGTTTAGTAGTTGTTTAGTAGTTGTTTAGTAGTTGTTTAGTAGTTGTTTAGTAGTTGTTTAGTAGTTGTTTAGTAGTTGTTTAGTAGTTGTTTAGTAGTTGTTTAGTAGTTGTTTAGTAGTTGTTTAGTAGTTGTTTAGTAGATGTTTAGTAGTTGTTTAGTAGTTGTTTAGTAGTTGTTTAGTAGTTGTTTAGTAGTTGTTTAGTAGTTGTTTAGTAGTTGTTTAGTAGTTGTTTAGTAGTTGTTTAGTAGTTGTTTAGTAGTTGTTTAGTAGTTGTTTAGTAGTTGTTTAGTAGTTGTTTAGTAGTTGTTTAGTAGTTGTTTAGTAGTTGTTTAGTAGTTGTTAAGTAGTTGTTTAGTAGTTGTTCAGTAATTGTTTTTCAGTTGTTGTTTAGTTATTGTTTAGTAGTTGATCAGTTGATTTTTTAAAATTGTTAATTTAGTTGTTTTTTTTTTCATATATAATTAAAAGAAATGTTACGGTTATTTATAAAGCCTGTTTTATTTATCTAACTTTAGAATTTATAGCAATAAATAATTTTAAAAACATGATATAAAAAATATCGTTTTTGAGTTCTCAAAAACCAAGTACTAAGTAACTAAGATATTAGATTCTGAAAGAAAACCATTGAACAGGTTTTTGGGGAAATATAATTATTATTTGATAATTTGTATTCTATGTTGAATGTTCAGCCAACCTAATTATTTACATTATAGTAAATGTTTAATAAATATGCAATGTTTTATATTAACTATTGATAAAATATTTGAGAAAAAAAGTTGTCATTTGATAAAGTATAAAAACAAACTAAAAAATGACAAGCCATATGATTGAAGACAAATTATAATTTATAGCTCTACAATAATCTTTTTTTTTTAAACATTTTATTTTAATCTGATTATGTTTTCCCCACAGTTTTTCTACTTCCTTAAGTCGGCTTTTGTTAGTCTAGCCAAATACTTATCGATTACCGTATTAGTAGCGGTTCCAATATTAATACTCAGTAAGGTTTAATAAAATTAATCTTTTTGTATTATATTATTCGGCACCAGCAAAGTAAAACTAGATTATTCAGATACGTCAGTCGTGTTGCACGTATTTTAGCGTTAAATGCACATTTTGAATTTTTAAGTTCAGATTTTGGTTATTCTTATTGTTATTGTTGTTATTATTGTTATTTTTTTTGTGATAAGTGATATTGTTATTATTGTTTCATGTTTTGCTTTTAAAGTGACATTGTTAAGTGTTATAAAAGTTTTGGACAATGTCATCGAGAACGAAACACCTGTTAAACTGGCACATGCCGTGCAGAGGTAAGTTATTTTAATATTATTTATTTTGATATATTTTCAATTTGTTTTTAATATCATATTTTTGGATCTGTTTGGGTTAAAATAAATCACTTCATTATGATTTAAAAGTACTTGATTTGCATTTTTGTCATATTATTAATAATGATTCAATTTATATTTATTATTATGGATAATATTACAATTTCTGTATAACCAAGTATAATCATTCATTTATAACTTTTTTGACATTGTTTTTAGAAATCACAGATATTTTAATTTACTACAATAATATTGCCAATACAAATGTTTTGATTTAGGGTTTTTGTGTAGTTCAAGTTATATAAATTGCTCTAAAAATAGCATTAAACCTTAAATATTGTTAATTTATATATTAAAACTGAATTATTTGTATCAATATACATTTGCCATTATAACCTAAAATGTTTATAATATAATTAGGTACTTGATTTATTTATAAATAGTTATAGTTAGGTTTGTTTATTAAAAAATATACAGACCGGTCTGTACATTAAATCAACAATTAGCAGATTACAGTATATTTTTAAAAAACATAATTATTATACTTGTACATCAAATATATGCAGATCATATCAAGCTTATTTTAATTCAGTTTTAATATGTAAAATAACAATATTGAAGGTTTAAAGCTATTATTCGAGCAATTTATATAACTGAACTACACAAAAACTCTAAATTAAATCATTTGTGATGGCAATATTATTGTAGCAAATTAAAATATCTGTAATTTCTAAAAAAAGTTATAAATTAATGGTTATATTTGGTTATACAGAAGTTGTAGTGTTATTCATAATAATAAATTGAATCATTATTAATTACATGACAAAAATGCAAAAGAAATGCTTTAAATCATATTGAAGTGATTTATTTTAACATAAACTGATCCAAAACTATGATATTAAAAACAAATACATATATCAAATAATATTAAAGTAACTTACCTGTGCACAGCATGTGCCAGTTTGAACAGGTGTTTCGATCTCGACGAAATTGAATTCCAAAACTTTGCTAACTCTTAACAATATCACTTTGAAAACAAAAAATGTAACAACAATAACAATATCACTTAAAAAAAATGTAACAATAATAATAATAAGAATAACCAAAAACTAAACTCAAAAAGTACATACAGCGCTAAAATACGTACAAGACTGAAGTTTCTGAATAATCGAGTTTTAATTTACTGGTGCCCAATAATATAATACAAAAGAATTAATTTTATTAAACATTACTGAGAACACCGCACTAATCCGGTAATCGATAACTATTTGGCTAGACTAACAAAAGCCAACTTAAGAAAGTAGAAAAAATGTGGGGAAAACATAATCAGATTAAAATAAAATGTCTTTTTAATAAGATCAAGTAAAAAGGCTTGTCATTTTTCAGTTTGTTTTTATACTTTATCAAATGACAACATTTTTTCTCGAATCATTATCAATAATTAATATAAACCATTGCATAATTATTAAACATTTACTATACTCTAAATAATTAGGTTGGCTGAACATTAACCTTGGAATACAAATTATCAAATAATAATTATATTTCCCCAGAAACGTATTCAAATTCTTCTCTTTTAAAATCTATTATCTTAATTTACTTAATTTTTGAGAATTTAAAAAAAGTTATTTTTTATAACATGTTTTTAGAACTAATTAATTCTATAAATTCTATAGTTAGTTAAATAAAACAGGCTTTATAAATAATAGTATCATTTTTATTAATCTGTATAAAAAAACAACTAAATAAACAACTATTAAACAACTACCTACTAAACAATTACTGAATAACTGCTAAACAACTACTAAACAACTACTGAACAACTACTAAACAACTACTAAACAACTACTAAACAACTACTAAACCACTACTAATTACCTACTACACAACTACTAAACATCTACTAAACAACTACTAATTAACTACTACACAACTACTAAACATCTACTAAACAACTACTAAGCAACTATTGAACAACTACAAAACAACTACTAAACAACTACTAATTAACTACTAAACAACTACTAAACAACTACTAATCAACTACTAATCAACTACTTAACAACTACTAAACAACTACTAATTAACTACTACACAACTACTAAACATTTACTAAACAACTACTAAACAACTACTAAACAACTACTAAACAACTACTAATTAACTACTAAACTACTACTAAACAACTACAAAACAACTATTAAACAACTACTAAACAACTACTAAACAACTACTAATCAACTACTAAACAACTACTAAACAACTACTTAACAACTACTAAACAACTACTAAACAACTACTTAACAACTACTAAACAACTACTAATTAACTACTACACAACTACTAAACATTTACTAAACAACTACTAAACAACTACAAAACAACTACTAAACAACTACTAATTAACTACTAAACTACTACTAAACAACTACAAAACAACTATTAAACAACTACTAAACAACTATTAAACAACTACTAAACAACTACTAAACAACTACTAATCAACTACTAAACAACTACTAAACAACTACTTAACAACTACTTAACAACTACTAAACAACTACTAAACAACTACTTAACAACTACTAAACAACTACTAATTAACTACTACACAACTACTAAACATTTACTAAACAACTACTAAACAACTACAAAACAACTACTAAACAACTACTAATTAACTACTAAACTACTACTAAACAACTACAAAACAACTATTAAACAACTACTAAACAACTACTAAACAACTACTAATCAACTACTAAACAACTACTAAACAACTACTTAACAACTACTAAACAACTACTAAACAACTACTTAACAACTACTAAACAACTACTAAACAACTACTAAACAACTACTAATTAACTACTACACAACTACTAAACATCTACTAAACAACTACTAAACAACTACAAAACAACTACTAAGCAACTAATAATTAACTACTAAACTACTACTAAACAACTACAAAACAACAATTAAACAACTACTAAACAACTACTAAACAACTACTAAACAACTACTAAACAACTACTAAACAACTACTTAACAACTACTAAACAACTACTAAACAACTCTTTAACATCTACTAAACAACTACTAAACAACTACTAAACAACTACTAAATAACTACTAAACAACTATTAAACAACTACAAAACAACTACTAAACAACTACTAAACAACTACTAAACAACTACTTAACAACTACTAAACAACTACTAAACAATTACTAAACAACTACTAAACAACTGTTGAACAACTTCAAAACAATTACTAAACAAGTAGTAAACAACTACTGATAAGCTATTGAACAACTATTAAAAAACTACTAAACACTTACTAAACAACTACTAAAAAACTACTAAACAGCTATTGAACAACTACTAAAAAACTACTAAACACTTACAAAACAACTACTATACAACTATTAGGCAACTACTAAACAACTATTAAACAACTATTAAATAACTATTGAACAATAACTACTAAACAACTACTAAACATCTAATTAACAATTACTAAACAACTACTAAAAAACTACTGCGCAATTACTAATCAACTACTAAACAACTACTAAACAATAACTAAACAATTATTTAACTACTACTAAAAAACTATTGAACAATTACTAAACAACTATTAAGCAACTACTAAACAACTATTCAACGACTACTAGACATCTACTGAACAAGAACTACTTAACAACTACTAAAAAACTACTGCACAATTACTAAACAACTACTAAACAACTACTAAACAACTACTAAACAACTACTAAACAACTACTAAACAACTACTTAACAACTACTAAACAACTATTAAACAACTACTGAAAAACTACTGAACAATTACTAAACAAATATTAAACAACTACTAAACAAATATTGAACAACTCTTGAACAAGAACTACTTAACAAGAACTTCTAAATAACTACTGAACAACTACTGAACAACTACTGAAAAACTACTGCACAGTAACTAAACAACTACTAATCAACTATTGAAAAACTACTGAAAAACTACTGAACAATTACTAAACAATTATTAAACAGCTACTTATCAACTATTTAACAACTTTTGGACAACTACTAACCTTTAATAAACAACATTTTCTAAACTACTAAACTACTAAACTACTAAACTACTAAACTACTAAACTACTAAACTACTAAACTACTAAACTACTAAACTACTAAACTACTAAACTACTAAACTACTAAACTACTAAACTACTAAACTACTAAACTACTAAACTACTAAACTACTAAACTACAAAATTACTAAACTACCTAGTTATGTTATTAAAATTTTAGGTTATAATGGCAAATGTATATTGATACAAATAGTTTGAAATATTTAAGCCTACAACATTTAAAATTTTACGTAAATAAATGGTTATTTTTTTATTATTGTACATTTAAATGCACTTTGTAATACAATGTTTAAACAATAAAAGTATACAAAATTCTTTACGTTATAAATTAATTAACTTTTACTTATTTATTAATTATTATTTAAAACTTAATTATAAATCAAACAAAAATAAAATTGTCATGCATGAGTCAAGTGTATGAAATAAAAATTTTGTTTTGCACAAATTATTGAAAATGGCTTTCTTTACATGAATCCTGATTATGTGAATTTTTTCAAATTTTTTGAGTTAGTTATTTACGAATAATGATAAATTTTATGTGCAAAAGATACTCTAAAAATTTTAGGATGTGCCGTGCACTACGCTCCGAGTTATCTTGCAATGTATCCACAGAAATACTTAAAATTTAAGCCTTTTTGGCAACTTTTAAACGTATTTGGCAATTTTGTTGATTGCTGATGTTTTCCAAACTTGACGAATCATATATTTTATTTTCCTTTTCTAAGTTATAATTTTATTAAGTGCTGATATTTTTTAAACTTAACAAACTACATCTGTTCTATTAAATTTACTTGCAATTGTATTATGAATAGTACGACTACGATTCTTACTAAGTTTTCTATAAGTAAAAATATAAACAAAACTTATTTTTATTATTATTACATTTATTTAATTATGTACCGCAAAGTTTTTAAATTAATCAAAATTATTCTACTATAAAAATGGCTTAAGGTCGCATTTATTATAACAAAACATTTGTGGACAAAGAATTCGAATTGAAAAGGCTTTCAACTGAAATAGCAAACACATTTATTATATTACAATAGAGCACGATGACAGATATATTGCATCGAAACTCAACAAAAAATAATATAGGCAACGCAAACGTGGCTGCGAGATGCTCACTTAGAAGGAGAGTCATATGACGCCGGCCGCGACGTTACCTTTTGGCCGCTATATGCTCCCATCTAAGAGCATATCGGTTGTCATAAGCTCCCATTAATATATATATATATATATATATATATATATATATATATATATATATATCTGTCATTATTCATTGATTTTGTTTTTTTACAGTTAGTTAACGTATTTTTACGTAATTTCATTAAATATTTAAAATTATCATTTAACTATACAGTTAACAAGTTAATTAATTAAAAAACGCAATCAACGTATTATTTAAAAATAAAACTTTGCTGATAGCATATTTTCTAACTTGGTAATATAGTCCCAAAAAAAGCATTGAAAGCATTGTAGTTTAAGTGTTTAAAATTTTAACAACAAAAGAGATTATTTAAATTTTTTAAATATTATTTACGTGTCTAAAAATCTGTTAAGGTTACTCAAATATAGATCAAATGAATGTATAAAAGTACATTGGCAAAAGGTCATTGATATACTTTACAACTGTCTGAAGTAATTCACACATAAACCGATGAGGGTCTTGGAGATGTGTTAAACAAAGTACATTAGAATTAAGATCATTGAGGCACTTCACATTTGTAGTATGCCTGCTACGCTGCCCGAATTGGGGTTATACTAGGCTGTAAAAGGTTATTATTCATACACTGGCATAAAACCTTGGAGTTGTATGTTAACACCGTATTTAGCATTGCGGTCTTATACATAACAGCCGTTGAGAGCACGCTTTGTGCATTGGGTTTTGAGCTCTTGAAATTGTATAATAACTGCAAAAAAAACTTACATTGGCTAGTTAGACCTTAAAGTTTTATGCAGCGCACTTTACATTAGTAACAAGCAGTTATAAACAGACTACTATTAGAGTTGTTAATTAAGTGGTTGGTAATATAATATGCTATGTATTGAAGTAATTATAAAGATTCTGGAATGACTACCAGTTAATCCTATGCTAAAGAGAAATTATATATATATTTTTTTTTAATAAATTGGTCTAAAGTTAAATTTTTTCTTGTTTTCTTAGCTATTCGTTAACCAGTGACAACTGGAAAATTGTTCACTCTTAATTTTTGATTTATTTTGCTAGCCATCCACTACAAGAAACCAGGAAGTACAAATTTATTAATTTTTATTTTTATGTATCAGATTAATTGATAAAATTAAGATTAAGTGAAAGAACATCAATGTGATGAACTTTGCCTTTCTTGTAACTTTGCAAAATAAATATGATGATGATTATTATTATTATTTCAAAAGCGTCAATTTTGAGACACTCTGTATTATATGTAAAAGTTGTACAAAAAAAACTATTTGTCTATATCATTTACATGCTTATTTCAGAAATTTGTATGTAAAATAGTAACCACAGAAGACAAATTCACAAATATTATGATATAGTTAGAATGTGATTTGATGCAATTTTTTTTATATTTAGTGGATCCAAATCTATATTATGTATTATTACTTAAGTTTGTTTAAAAGAAATCTGAAGAAATAATGCAATATAAGACATATACACGTTATATAATAAAGATCTCGGAACTAAGCATTGCGGTCTACTTTCTTAATGTTTTCACTAGATAACATACTAAAGCCAACTGCAATATGTTGTGCGCAATTAGTTTTATAACTTTTAATAAGGTTAAGTAAACTTATCTCAAAACCAATCTAGTGTAATTCTGAGTAAAATTTTAATTGATATTTTCAAAAGCTAAATTAAAATCTAATAAAACTAATGTGATTATTTTTTTCTTGCCATTAATCCAAAAAATAATTGTTGCAGATAGATCATCATTGAATAAATCCAAAATAAGTAATAGAAAAAATACTGTTTTTATTAGCATAATTTGTCATTTGCTTGCATACCTGTTAGATGAATTTGAACGTTTAACTGTGCTTATATTGTGCTTATAGGCAATTTTTAAAATTGTGTGCACAAATTAAATATATGCAGTAACATTTGAAGCATAGACAATCATAACATGTTTTGGACCAAACTTCACATTTGTAAAAAACTACTGTACACGTTTGACATAAACTACTAATAAGTGCTGGCTGAAAAACTACAATCAATTTAACAACATCTATTTTAATTATACAAAGTATATCTCTTCAATCCTCTTATGTAATTATATTTTCTTTGATAAAAACTATTTACATAATTGTTAGGTTGTAATATAGCTGTTTTTATTAACAATTTAGTTTATTTTTTATTATTTTCTCACATTGTATGCAAAGTATAAATGATGCCAGCACCACGAGCGCAAAAGGTGCAATGTATTCAAGTGGTTGTTTAGCTCGGCTATCGCCTCAACAAACAAACTTCCACTCTAATACATTAAACATTCATTTTGCACATTAGTTACGCAAATAATTATTATTCACAGGAAAAATTTAAATTTTCAAATTAAATTTAATTAAATAATTAATAAAAAAATATAACAATCTTAATCTGTACTCTTAATTAATTAGTTAATGTAAACTTTTTGTATTTCATTTTTATTCAATGTTTACATTAAAGATAAAAAAATGTAATAAAATAAAGTATTACTTCATTTGTTTAAATTCATCCTTACAACTTGTTTAAAGGTGACTATACACCAAAAATTACATTACTAATAATTACTATTTATTAAAAAAAATTATATATATTTGGTTGATGAATATGTATACGCTATTTTGCGGGCTTTGTTCTGACGTTTGAATTTGGAGTTTGATTGACTTTGTTTATAATATAATTCTTTTATACGGTTACTTAATTAAAATGCGGATTTCAAACCAATTGGCAGTACGGGATAGAGGACATGTATGATTAACAGCGCTAACAAAAGTTAAACAACCGGCCGTTATTTAACTTTCATTAGCGCTGTTAACCATACATGTCCTCCAACTCGTGACTGGAACGGTCACAAGTTAGAGTAGCGTTCTTTATAAATGAATCCGTTACCTCATGTACGCATTCACATATACCATACACATGTCTTGTAGCTCGGTCTGCACAACACCTCAATTGTCTACCCCAAAAGGCGTGATTAGGTATTTATTATTGATCACAAACCATACACATATTATGCTTTGCCACTTCATGAAAGAGTGGAAAGCTGCTGAATTAATTCGCGATCTTAACGATCTTTTCGGCAAAAGAATCATTAGCAAAGAGGCATGCCGATAGAGATCAATCTTTGGATTTTGATGTAGATAGTACAAAGTTGAACCACCATACACTGGTTGAGAACTTCAACACCAATAAGTCTACAATTAAAAGTCATATTTAAAAATTCGGTAATATATGAAAATTGTGAAAATGTGTGCACCATAAGTATTTAGACAAGTACAAGGTTTACTAAGCCCAAAATTTTACCAAATTATTTTATAAAAAGACAGAACTACTAAGAAAACCATATTAAAAAACCATTACATTGAAGATAATATTGCTAGTATTTTGATAATAATTCAAGTTTCTACAAGTTTTGAAATAATCAAATGTGTTAAAACCATTTTTGTTAGCATTTCTTTTTAACTGTTCATTCTAACATTAAAAATTTAAAGAAAGATTAGTTTTTTTAATTTTTTAAAATCTTTTTCTAACAGAATTACTATTAAATAATGAAACGAAAGACTGGTACCATTATTTATATTATTAATTGTGTTCATAAAGACAGAAATATTTATTCAAAATTGTCTTCGCTATCATGCAATGCCTTGGTCGTACAAGGCATACTGACGAGGTTTGTAAAACCAAAACAATTGTCTATGCTTGACCCTTGGCCGCTGTGATTCGATTGACTAATTTTGAATAATGTATTAATTTATTTCAGAGCTACTATTGTCACTTTAAATCTATTCTACACATTTTCAATGTTCTCATTTATCATTTCCTCGTTTAGTCCTTAACTGTTTTCTTTTGATATGATAAAATAATGATCAGTTCCACAATCAGCTCCACGTAACGCTCAAGTATCTCTAATTAAACATTTCAATATTTCAACAAACAACACCAAGTCAATCATTGTTTTGGACTCACCCCAATGCCATACAGGGTCCATTGTGAAAGTAATGGAAATGATTTTATTGACATTAAAAAATTAAATTTATGAAAAAATATTCTAAACTAAAATCATCCATAGACGCGTTTCGAGGTGGCATTCGTATAAATTTACCTATTTTACTAGGCTTTATTCGAAACTATTGCTTTTACAACTGTCTCATTTGAGGACATTGCGTCTCTTCTTTATATATTTTATATATGATTTTATTGTGTCGCGGTTATCCGTACCAGCCCGGTAAAACCAGTAGGAAAATGTAGTGGAGAACTTGCCCTTCAAACGCAGACGGTCGCCAACTTGCTCCGACTGTCTAAGCGGGAAATACATGTCTCCGTGTAAAGTGTGTTTATCGACTTTGTAACACGATTTTGTAGAGCAATTTTGCGCTGACAAGAACTTATGGATTTGATTCAAAAATAGCCGGATTTTCTCAACTCTGTCGTAACTACTAGAGACAAATCCTAGATGTTCGAGAACCATCCTGAACCAAAAAGACACAAAAAATAAGCAAGTTTCGCATCAAAACAATGCTCATTATCATCTTTGACGTCCGAGGAATTGATCATTTTGAGTTTGTATCGCAAAGAAAAACTGTCAACTCAACCTTTTACCTCAAGGTGCTCAAAAAATTGAATTGACGGATCGCGCGCGTAAGAACTGAAATCAACGTCACGATCAAGCTCCACCATGACAATGCCCCCAGTCAAACGGCCGTCATTGTTACCAACTTCCTGACCCAAAGCAACACCTCGGTGATCCCCCAGCTCCTCTACAGCCCTGACTTAGCTCCGTGCGACTTTTTTTGTTTCCTCCACTAAATTGAGAAATGAAAGAAAAGCATTGGGAGTCCGTTGAAAACATCCAAAAGCGTGTTACAGAGTTATTAAAAGCTGTCGAGGAGATTCAGGGTGCTTTCCAGGCGTAGCAGACACGTCTCCAAAAGTGTATTGATACAGGGGAAGAGTATTTCAAAGAATTTTATGCGTTTGTACCAATACGATCAATAAATCTATTTTTCATAGATAATGCGCATTACTTGCAAATAGACCCTGTATATATATATGGAGATAAATTTGTGCTTTTCGTTCACTCTATCATCACAATACTTTCCTAGAACTCTAACTGATTTAACTCTTTAAGTATAATTCTATTGCCAGATTTACTGACACACAAGATTTCTTCCAGATCTTGTTAAAAATATACATTTACATTCTCATCCACACCATTGCCAGTAGAGGATGCCACTTTTCATACGTATCCATAAGATTCTAAACAAAACCAATTCATTCAGACTACCGTCATCTAAAGGACCCATATCTTTCTTTCTCCTTCTTATTGCACACACATATACAATATCAATTTTTCTTTGATTTATTTCTTTTAACATCTCATGTTTTTTGCCAAATACTCTTACATTCCAAGTACCAATAGCCCACCATCGTTTCAGCCACCAAAGACATATGTATTTGTTGCAGTACTCAACTAATAGAGTAGACCTACATACTAACCTGATCGTACCCGTACCCCATACAGTGTTTGCTGGTAACGGTAAAAGTGCAAATACCGTCCGATGTTGGCGCAGTTTAGACAATATACTACAAATGCAACTAGTCAACTCAGTCCTATCAGATCGAGCAAGCTTGCACAATCAAGAATCACTAATATTTTTGCTTTGTAGGCCAGTATACCATTGCCCGTGTAACCGGAATACCAGGACACAGTGCATATACATATATATATATATATATATATATATATATATATATATATATATATATACATATATTTTTAATTAATAATGATTCTCAAATATTTAAAAGATTTCAAGCCAATGTCGCTTTTTCCAAACGAGCATTGTCATTTGTCATTCAGTAGTACTCCTAGTTATCAGAAATAACAAACAAACCATAAACAACATACGATACGCCGACGATACCAGCATAATTGCAGATAACTACTAGATCCACTAGATCTACAACTCCTAGTCAAACAAGTAAACACTCACTGCAAGCTATACGGTCTAGACATCAACATAAAGAAAACCAAAGTCATGAACACCTCAAAGGGCATAAACATAAATACACACTATAATAGACTAATAGACCCCAGGTAAATATCAACAACGAAACTATAAAATGGGTATCTTGTTATAAATATCTGGGAACATGGGTAACCAAAAACACGAAACACACAAAAAAAATCAGAAGCAGAATAGAGATAGCTTGCAATGCTCTCACAAATATGCTAAAAATTCTCTTTAACTGCATCATAAAACTTGAGCTAAGAACTATAATTCTAAAGTGTTATATCTTCCCCACCCTGCTCTATGGAATAGAAGCATGGACCACCAAGGCAAACAACATCAAGAACCTAGAAGCATTTGAAATATGGTGCTACCGGAAGATGCTCAAAATCTCGTAGACAAGATCACCAATGAAGAAGTACTTTGCCAAATAAACAAAACAAGAGAGATCACCAACACAATAAAGAAGCAAAAACTAAAATACCTCGGTCATATTCTAAAATTAATTATTCAGGAAAAAAATTAAGGAAAAAGGTCAATTGGCAGAAGAGAAATCTCCTGGCTCAGAAACCTAAAAAAATGGTTTAAATGTACTTCTGCTAAACTATTCAGAGCAGCTGTCAACGAAATCCGCAAAGTCATGATGGTTTCCAATCTCCGTTAGGAGCGGAACTCAAATAAAAAATAGAGAAGTATTCCTAGTGCGTTTAAATTTCTAAGTTTTACAATAAAATATTAAAGAGTGTCAAGAACATTTTACATTGTTTATCTTATAACAGGTGCGATCCTTTTGCTGGTTAACTAAGCCTAAATATTCACTTAACCTATTTTTTTTTTGGTTTTTTAATTAAAATTTAGTTGTTGTCGTTAATTACAAATTTTATACATTTTTAAATGATTTTAAAATGTGTAAAATTATAACCAATGACAACAAGTAAATTCACTACGTGCGCTACGTGCCACACAAGCAACAAAACAATCGCAATTTTGCAAGAAAAGTTTCCTGACCGTGTCATTTCTCGAAGAGGTGACCACAATAGGCCACCGAGATCTTGTGATTTAACATCTTTAGACTTTTTTCTTTGGGGCCACATGAAAGATAAGGTCTATGCCAATGCTCCACAGTCGATTCAAGACCTTAAAGATGGAATTCGTAAAGTTATCGAGGACATACAGCCGCAAATGTGCGAATTCGTTATGAAAAATTTCATGAAAAGAATGTGGTACTGCAACCGTAACAGTGGCGGCCATTTATTGATTTTTCTTAAAATATTTTTTTTTTAATATCAAAATAAAACCTCTTCTTAAAAAACCCGATACTATAAATTAAAAACAAATAAAATTAAAATGCAACTGTTGAACAATAACATTCAAGAAGGCTGCAGCTAACTGATATATTTGTAACATTCTCTGCTAGAAAACCAATCTCTCCTGATTGGTTCCGCTTTGCATACCGGTAGCGGGAAGGTGACATTTTTTGTTTATTTGCGGTAGAAATGAGTACCGCTACAAATGTAGCACCCAATAATGTATTTGGCAGTGACAGTTATAAAAAGGTTAAAAATGATGCCGCAAAGCATTGTGAAAAATCAAACATAAGAGATAAAGTATCCTGTAAGATATGTAGTACTATTTTCCGTTGTGACTGCTATCAAAAAGGTAAAAAGTGTTATTAACAAATGTGTGAAACGAAACGCAGTACATAAAAACCTGTAATCTAATTTGCTATAAACTCGTATAAACCCTTGAAAAAATTGTTGAAATAACTATCCAAGAATCTGCTTTTAAATAAAGTTACTCAAATAAAAACTGAAATAATTTATTGAAATTAGTTAAAAAGTTTAAAGACGACAAATCAAACAATGTTGAAATTCAATCACCATCAATAAATAAAATGACAATATCTAACGTATGCAACCTAGTAGACACCAACTCACAAAATAAAAACTACAACATCAAAATAAAGAAATAAGCAACGCAGTAAGTAATAATACTTATGCTGAATTATTACACCAAGAATAATATAGAATATTGAAACCACAAATAATATGTAATTAGTTAGATTAACTTAACCAAGCAAAGCTTAAAAACAAGCTATTATTTAAAAAAAAAAACAATAAAAATCGTCAACAGATCAAAATATCAAAAAAGCTAAACAGTATCTTGCAAACAAAAATGAACGCAAATGAAATTAAAAACAAAATATTATATCAAAATCATTTTATACCATCCGATAACAGTTAAAACTGTAAAACAACAAACAGAAACAAATTTTGCTATTATAGTAACTGGACGTTTTCCATTATTATTATTATTATTATAAAATACAATTAGCAATTGCAGTATCCAAATGTTCTAACTCAATAAATATTAGTGTACTTAAGTGTTTGTGCATCACTATTTAATCTCTGCGGCTTAAGTTATTTACATCAAAAGCTATAATCAATGATAACCTTAAAAATATTTTCTTAATTTGTGTTGGTAAATAATTTGCAACAATATTAAAAATACTGAAATAAATGTCCAAAGTTTAACAAATAAGTTAGACAATCTAGAAATATTTCGTGATAATACAAATCCGGAAATTTTATGTCTCACTGAAACTTGGAGGGTACCAACAAAAACATAAATAACATAAAGCTGAATATCTTAAAATGATAATAATAAATAAATTGTGTAGAATTGGAACAAGTTGCAGACTTATCTATAGAAATGAAAATTAAATGCTGTTCTGCAATGCTCCGGTGATATACATATCTTTATAATTCGATTAAGACAAATTCTTAATTACGTAAAAAAAAATTAATAAACCGACACGAGTATTTTATAATAAGAACGGCAAAGTACGTACAAAGTAACCGCCATAAATTCCTGGCCTACTACATTTCTAAAAACTTCAGACAAAATGTTGAATATTGTCAGTAAAGAGTAAACCCTCTACTTTAATTAGTCTTGTAGTGATACTGACGTTGTTAGGTTTAAACTGTGCCGATTTGCAAAAAAATAAGTGAAACAGCCATCAAGTTCTTCAAGTTAGAAGGTCTTACCCCTCATCAAATTAAACATTGATTGTATAGCGTATACGGTAAAAAGTCACTTTCTTATTCTTTAGTAAAAGAATAGGCCAAAAAGTTTAAGATAAGCTATGAAGGCACGTCCTGGTGGACCAGTTAAAGTAATCACAGAAGAGTTGATCCCCTTTATTGAAGAACTGGTCCAAAGTGGTCGCCCACAAAAAGTGAGAAAATTATCAACCATGTCAGGGCTGTCAGATACATTCACCAAATTCTCCATGAGGTATAAATAAAGTCAGTACAAGTTGAGTCCCTTCTGCCAGCTGTTCAAAAACAGCATCGAGTTGATTGTGCTCGATCATTTTTAAAGCTCTGTGAGAGGGGCCAAAAAAATTTCTGCATTCTATTGTTACGATATTATAAAACTATAGTCTTGTATCATGATCCTCTGTTTATAAAAAAATCCATAAAATAGTAGCGATCAGGTGAACCACCATCAAGAAAAGCCTGGGTATCCCCGTCAACCAAAAATATCATCAAAAGCATCTGAATGATTGATTTTTAAGAAAAAAATGCCTCGGTAAATGACGCTTATTATACTACCTTATTACATAGGTTAAGAGAAAATATTCAGGCAAAGCGTCAAAGAAAATTAACAAAAAGAGTCAGGTTGTTGCACGATAACGCACCTGTGTACACCGCTAAACTTGCCTTAAGAGAATGCGGCTTTCAAGAAATCGATCGTTCCCCTACACAAACTTGACCCCTAACGACTACTTCCTGATTTCAAAACTAAAAAAAAACTTTTAGGGTAAAAAAGCTCGATATAAAAAAATAATATCAAAACAACTTTAAAATTTTTAGAAAAACTTAATTTATTAAAAAAAAACAAACATAAATTTACAAAAAAAATCAACAGAGACTGCAACTTTTGATTTTGTAGAATATATACATAAATCAATAGACAACCGTTATATGTTCGCGGAGTTATTTTTTTACTTATCAAGTGCCTTCAATGTTTTAAACATAAAATTTAGTTAAAGCAAAGTATGACTTTAGGTATTAGAGGAACAGTTCTAAAATTAATTAGATCCTGGGTGTAGCTCAAAGATCTACAATATTTCCGTTATATTTTATATTAATGATTTGTCAAATTTTGTTTCTACTGGCTTTATGATTAACTTAGCATATAATATTTTAATTGTTGTTTTTACAAAAACGGGAAACGACCTACAAATTTAAACAATTTAATACTAAACGATGAAAAAACAAACAATATCCATTTTTTTTTAAATAGATCATAAGTATACATACCTTTTATTGAGTCTAATACAAGATTTTTAAGTTGCTTTATTGATTCAGAACTCAAATGGAATATACACGTCAAGGAAGTAAAAAAACTGAACAGTGCATATTATGCAATACAATTGTAAAGAACTTTATTGCATCATTATATGTATAATGCAAGTCTATTACGGTATGGCTACAGCTACATGTCACATATGCACAATTTAGACTGGTTCTTAAAAAAAATGCAATTTTTGTGTGCACACCCTCAGAAAGTGATCTGCATGCAAAAACAGTAAGCCATGCCAAAATTTCAGCCCCTAAGATTAAAAAAACACGTGTTGCACTACCATTAAATTTTCAAAATTAATATACTACTAATAAGTATCATAGCTTCCAGATTTAAATCAGATGCATACCCTGGGTCTAAAAGAAAGCAATTGAGTACTTGCTAATTAGGTTCCACATAAAACTTAACAACAAAAAACTCTGTTTATTTTTTTTTTTAATTTACATATATTTATTATACTTTAAATTTTGAACATAAAATTAGACTCGTAAACAAAAATTATTAGAATTTGAAGCATAAGTCTATAACTTTTTTTTAAACTTAGAAAACCTTTAAAATGATGTTTTGTACGTATTTTTTTTCATTTTGTCAAAATTGTAACATTCTAATGATGTTTTTTTAAGTAAGGTAATGGGTTTACTTTTAAAACTTCAAAGGCATTGCAACACGTGTTTTTTATTATTTGTAAAGGCTAAAATTTGGAATGGGTTACGTTCTTTGCATAAAGATTACTTTTTGAAAAAGCACCCAAAAAAAAACATATGTTCCATAGTTTCCTTAGTCTCTCCGCACACTCTGCACATTTTCAAACCCTCTTCCATCCAAAATCTTGTCACTCGCTCTTCAATACCACATTTGATTCTTGCAATTATCTTTTTATCATCTTTACTATATCTATCGCTTTCTAAGTACATTGGCAATTCACTTTCTATAATATGTTCATAATTTGTGTTATACCTAGACTCTTTCACTCGCATTTTCCTTTCTTTTCTTTGTATATCTCTATCTCTTTCCATAATTTTGTACCATATCTCTCTCCCAGATTCTCTAATTTTTTCAACTTCTTGACTCGCATATCTCCCAGATTCTCTAATTCTTTCAACTTATTGGCTCGCATACCCATTTCTATTGTAATAATTTTCCCTGATCTCCCCTAGCTTTTCATTTCTTGCTCTCATTTTCTCTTTCATGCATTCTTGTAAGATTTTACAATCGTGTCTCTGTCTCATTCTGTCTTCATCCTTCATTGCTCTTTTTCTTACTTCTACTCTTAACTTATTTTTTTTTACATCCTCCAGCACAATAAATGCTGAAATTTCTCTATTTGAACTTAGCACCCATCTCCAATATTTTACATGTATTGCTTCTAATTTTTCTTGTTTCCTCCATCCCTATATTTCTGACCCATACGACATCATACTTCTAACTAAACTATCAAAAATAAATCCTTTTAATCTCATACATTTTCTTTTACTTATTCCCCAAACTTGCCCCACTACTTTATTTGCTTATCGAGCCATCTCTTTAATGTGCTTGCTCTCGGTGTTACTCGTACAAAAAACATATCCCAAATATTAAAAAAAAAATTACTTCCGTAACACCTTGCCCATTTCATTTCCAGTCCACCTCCTTTCTTCTCCTACCCCCTTTCTGAACACCATATTTATTGTTTTTTCTAAACTTTTTTTTCTAAAATATCTTTCTAAACTTTTCATTTTCACTTTTTCTCTACCAACTACTACCCCTCCTGCTTGAACCAATCTCAATTTTTTCTTCTACATCTGCTATGTAGGTTGCAAATAAAGCAGGACTCAATGGACAGCCTTGTCTTACTCCTTTTGTTGTCCAAAATCTTTCACTCATTTTCTCGTTAACCCGTACCCTACTTACTGTCTCCTCATACACGTCTTCCAATCTTCTTACCAGGTGCTCGCTAATTCCTTTCTCTCTCATACACTTCCACAGTTTCTCTCTTTCCACACTAGAGTAAATGCCCCCCTTCTCTGCTATTTCCTTTTCTCTAATATAATGTAAAATATATACGTTATCCATGGTACCTCTTCCCTTCCTGAAGCCGGCTTGCCCATCTGGAATCATCTCATTCACACTTAGTTCTTCATTTAACTTTAATTCTAATATCATAGCGTAGATTTTGTATGCCGTATCTAGTATCCCCTCTAGTTATTTACTAGCTTTTTGGTTCCACTTTTGTGTATAAGGCATACAAGACCTTCTCTCCATTGAGTCGGAAACCCTTTTCCTTTCCATACTCTGTTTATTAACTCACTCAATCTCTCAATCAGCTCTTCCGTACCATAGAACCACGCTTCATTCTGTATCCTATCCATACCTGGCGCTTTCCTTTTCTTTAATTTTTTTATCTTCTCCTATATTGCCTCCTTTGAAATTTCTTCCGCTTAGTGGATTGGCTCTTGTCTGCCTAGTTTTTTTTCTTTTTTCTTTTCTCCCTCAAACAAATTTGAAAAGTGTTCCTTCCACGCTTTCATTGGTATTGCTTCAATATCTCCCTGTTTTCTTCTTATTTCTTTGTTTATGTATTTCCATGCTTCTGCTTCTGTATTTATTATTTTAATTTCTATTTCATTTTTTTTTATAAATTTACTTTTAGCTTTTTTACACTAATTTTTGTATGTCTCCTGGTTTTTCATATATTCTTCATTTGTGCTTTTGTTGTTTTTCCAGTGCTTTAACATCTTTCTGGCTTCTAGTTTTTTTTAATACATTCGCTGTTCCACCATTTGCTCTTTTTTATTTATTCTTCTTTTCTTCTATAGATTTTTTTCTGTCTTCTTATAGTTTCCCCAGTTAAGTTGAATTCTAATAGCTGGTGGTCTAATTCAACTCTTATTCCTACTTTAAAATTGTCTATCTCTTCCCACGCCTCCTCATTTACAACTACGTAGTCTATTACTGACTGCCCGTTTGTCCCTAAATAAGTAAATTCTCCCTCTTTATCTCCTGTAATGTTTCCATTTAAAATGTCCCAACCTCTCTCTTTAATCATTTCTATAATTTCTTTTCCATCTCTATTTTCTGTGGTATTTTTTGATTCTCTGTTTCTTGTGTCCTCGTGTTAGATTTTTTCTCCCTTCTTTCCAATTCTTGCGTTGTAGCCCCCTCCTATAATCAATTTTCTTTCTTCAGTTTCTGGTATTAGCTTATCTAACTTTTGTCTAGTATTTTTCATGCCTCTACTATAAACTGTTATTGCATTATATTTTTATTCTCCCCTCAAAAAATTTCGTTCTTGTATTCGCTCCAATAACCTCAACCTCTTCTTGACTTATTTTTGTTATACCGGTGATTATGCCTCCTTTGGCTCATTTTTTTTTTCTGTTTTATAGCTGGTTGGCATTTGCAGATGTATTCGGCTGGCATGTTGAGCTTCAACTTTTCCCATTTCTTGTCATCTATTCACGTCTCTACCATTCCAACTATGTCAAAAGTTTTAATGAACTCCCAGAATTCCTGCTACGTTCCAAAACAAAATTCTGCTTGTCTGTTTTTTTACTGTCTTTGTTTTTTACTATTTTTTGTGTTTTTCTATCTCCTGTATCTAAATCATGTCCTTGGTCCTTGCATGCATTGTCTACTTTTTTGTGTTTATGCTACTAATTACTTTTTTGATTTGCGTTCGCTCTTTTTTGAAACTCTTTGATCTTAATCACTCCAGTTTTGTATCTCTCCATCTATTTCCAATTTTCTGTACCGTACCCATAGGTTTTTGCCCTTTTTCGTCCCTCGCTATATCTCTTAATTCTTTCTGAACTCTTCTTTCTTCCAACATCAAGTCATTTACAATGTATATCAATGTTTGTGCCTCTCAGTTTGTTTTTGTTTATCATAAAATTCTGTTTTTGTACCCATTATTCAATTTCTGCTATTATTGTTTGTTTTTCTTCATTTCCCACTAAATAGGCAGAAATTATTTCCGTCTCTATTTTTAAGTTTTTATTATCGTATTTTCTTTTTCTTTCTTGCCTGTACCTCTACTCCTCTTACTACAAACTTGTTTCTTGTCTCTTCTCTTTCTTTTCGTTCCAACTTGTCTTCAATTGCTTTTATTTTACTCTTTAGTTCTTTTTTCTCTACTTTCCACTTTTTTTTTCTTTTTATCATCTCCTTCATATTTCTAATTTCAATATTTTTTGTTTTTTTTTCATTTCCACTATTATCTGTTGCATCATTTCCTCCATTTCCTTATCTTCTCCGGAATAATGTTTTTCTGGCTCGTTAGTGCTTACTTTTCTTGTCAATGTTTTTCTTTGTTCCAGTGATCTGAGGACATTCTTGCTTCTTTAGAATATTTCCGGTTTTTCAGCACTATCTCTTATTATTTTTCCTTCTCTGTCCATTTAATTTAGTTGTATTAAATTAACTTATTAAATTAACTAATTAAATTAAATAATTAAATCAGATAATTAAATTAAATTACATATTTTGATATTGTATTAAGCTGCTAATTTTTATACACAAATCAGTTTTGTTTCAATTTTAGTTCTGTTTAAAGATTTTAGTAACTGTTTTAAGTAATTTGAGTTGTAAAATACAATCAAATGCATAACTGTAACTTTGGATAGTTTGAGTGTAACTTTTTATTTTGACAGCTGACAGAGTAGACCTTGACAGATTTTGGTTATTTGTTCCAACTAACATTTAAACAAATTTTTGTTATTTTAGTAACTTAACAATAGAATTAACAATCTAACAGATTTGCCAACTTTGTTAGGAAGCAAAGCAACCAATTTTTGACATTTAAACTTATACATTATTTTAAAGACATATTTCTGACATCTATTTGATAACAAATTTAACAGTTTTAGAACATATTTTTACAAAACTGGCACATAAATTCCAAATATTTTACACAAAACATTTTGAAATAATTCAAGAATGTTTAGCCTTAGATTTTTTGATATTTTTAATGTAAAATATATAATAAAATACATCCAAATACATTACTGTTTTAGAGTTTTAGTAACTTTTGCCTAAGTGAAGTAACTTTTTTGACAACTTAAACTGCAATTTAAAGTGTTTGGTACGTTTACGCTAACTTATAATATTTTTACAAATGGTTTGACAATTTTAGTAATTTGTTTATTGATTAATTTTTTTATAATTTACAATGTTTATAAAAATTAATGTGACCTCTTTTTGACAGTTACTAATTCACTAAAACTGGCAAAAGTAATCACTATTTTGTGTGAAACTTTTTTATACATGACAGTTTAAAATATTATTTGACAGATCTGATACATTTTTCCAAAACTATGATATTATTGTAAACTGTTTAACAGTTTTAGTAACTTTTTGGCGGATGTAATAATGTAGATGTACTTGGGCAATTTTGAATAAAATTTAAAATATCTGACAGATTGTATGCGTTTTAACTGTTTGACATATTTAGAAACTTTTTAACATTTTAAATACTTTTTTGGCAGATTTAGTAACACTGTTGACAGTTTAAAATAAAATTCAACATATTATATTGTTGAAAGTTCTTTGACAGTTTTGATAACTTTTTGATAGACCAAAAAATATTAGTAGGATTTTTGACAGAATACAATTTGTATGATTTGGTAAGATAAGAAATAAAGATATACTAATACAAAATAATAAAGTAGATTATTGACACCCTGTATAAACCTATCCCAAAATCATTCAAAACAATTCATTAACATTTACTAAATAAATTTTAAAAGCCATTTTTGTATCATTTATTCTAAGTTTGTTAGACCGAACTAGGTATTGAATTGCAATTGTAATCTTTAAAAAAATACCTGCTATACATTATATTATCCGTGGCATTAGTTCATGCACTTTCATTGATTTAGTAGTCACGATCATGCCTTGGAATGCATAAAGGAACGTCACTTGCAAAGTTACACCTAGTTGTATTAATTGTTATAGAAGTCAATGTGTGACATTTAGTAGTTCACAAATGAGACGATTATCCCGGTTATGCAAGTAGATTTGACAGATAATAAATGTTAATTGATATTAGTATAAAGATAGATACCAATTGTTGCAAATTAAGTTATTAACATTACAATTTCGTTATTGTCACTAATAATATCACAATATTAAGTTAAAAAATATAATTAATAAATGTTGAAAATATATTAATATTATCATTAACTAATTATAGTCCATTATGTTGTACATATTAAATAAAAATAATGTTCTTAAAATTTTTCTTCTCATAAAGCAAATTGTTTTTTTAGCATACCATTATCTATCTAATAACGCATTACTAATCATTAAAATAATACGTTTTTAACTTTAAATAAAAATAATAATTAATTGTGCAAAACAGAAAATTTCTAGTCATTAGTAAATCCATTTTTATTAATAAAAACAAACAATAACAGATTGTAGATGTAGAAACAATTGTAAAACACGTACGATTTAAATTTCAATGAAGCAACAAAAAAGTAATGTTTGCGGTTTGCTTAACAAACCACATTTTCTTTTTACAAGGATAAACCATTTAGTAAGTTGAGTAACAAATAAAAATTTCACCCCAAAAGCGACAAAAAAACATTGCTTCATTTTAATAAACATTTAATATTTTATTGCATCTGTTGATTTAAAATAAAATCCTCTATATAGTTTCAATTAATTCAAATAATATTTTCTTCTTTCCGTTATTTAGTAAATCTCTAAAGTTTGTTCTGGTAATTTTGTAAATGAGCTCAGGTATTCCCCAGTAGAATTTTCTTAGCGTACTCATATAACTACTATAACAATAAATAGTTTGCTAATTTTAGTATAAGAAACCTAGCGTAACCAGCAAAACTAACTCTGTGCTTAATTTTATTATTAACCATTATCACAATACAAAACTTATTCAATACAACGTAATGTTTTCATTTAAAAAAATTATTTAATTAAAAGTTAACCTTCTATCAGATAAACAATAAAGATAGTCTATGAAAAATATTAAGTCATTAGAGAACGATTTGTATCTATCAGTAGAGAGTACAAGGGCCGTTGACATTTTGATGCATAATATAGTAAATGTTAAATTACGTATTCGGCATGTAAAACAATTTAACAAAGTCACGACCAAAAATGAAATGTAGATCACGGAAAAAATGCTGCTGCATGCATGGAACGAGACAGGGCCCATACATCTTTCTAGCTGCGATTTGTTCGCAAAGAAATTTCTTTTGAAACCTCTGCTCGATTCAATTGAAACGAGATGAATACATCATTTTCATACAAATGGCATTACTGTATATGCCGAGAATGATAAATATGCAAACACGAAAATATACAAGAGATTATGAAATTTTCTCCATATAACGCGTGCTCTTGTTTTTTTAATGGAATGATTTTGTACGCTAGACAAAAGTGAAACAATATTACAGTTGATAGACTATATTTTGCCAACACCAAGCTATGTTATATATAATATTAGATTAAAAAAGATTTATACTAAGAATATGAGATACAAAGACAATGTTGTTAGGGTCAGCACTGAGTATGTACTGAATTTCCAATAGAAACAGTTAATTGATATTTCCATTACAAGTGGGGTACAAATGGTAATACACCTATCTCTCAATTTACATGGTACTTGTTTTACACGATTTCAGTTTTACACGGTTGATAAATTAACGGATTTCAAAAAACTGGTAAAAATTTATATTATAATGATTATGATTGAAATTTATTATTAAATACTTTTTTTAAAAATCTTTTTTTAATAATATATAATTTGTTCTTAATGTAAAATGAAGTAAATATGTACTTATATTACCTACATATATCACAAAAAAGTATAATTTTATGTTTTTTAAGATGTTTCTTTTGGTTTTACACAAATAAATGATTGAGTTATAAACATTTTAGTGTTTTTTTCGGTTTACACAATTTTACATAGCAAAATCCAAGATTTGAATTTACACGGTTTTGTGCTATCTTCAGTGTAAATCGAGAGATAGGTGTACTTACATTTTACTTACAAATTTACATATTTCATACATTGATTACTCAATCTTTTCATCAAAATATCAAACAAATACAAATTTGCAATTTTTATATTTCAACAGAAAAAGAACAAACGTTTCGACAAAAATTTGATATTTAGTTTGCTATTAAAACGTTGCATTTATTTAAAGTATTTTAAGTTGTGTATTGTAAATATAATTAATTTGCTGGCTCATCTATTGGTTCTACAATGGGTAATTTGTTAGTTTTCTTTTAACTGTTCATCCAAAAAATAGGCAAATAGGCAATATTTTATGAGCATATAAAATAGAATAGAATAGAATAGAATACATTTATTTTGCCAATAACACCTTAAAATAATACAAAAAATATATTTTATAATAAAGCAAGGTTTTTGGTAAGTCAAACAAAATTACTTAAAATATAAGATTAAAACATTAAAGTATAGTGACATTCTGTATGTCTTGATAAAATTCTAGAACCGAATATAGTGCCATATTTTTTAGTATATTTTTATTTTGAGTTTAAATGTAAAGTTTAATATTTATTAAGTTGTTTTCAAATATTGTCAACCTAAACTTAGTTGTTCTGATGTTTTCACCAAATCGTGTTGGATATTGATAGCAATCATTTATTGTTGCAAAATTATTTCGGTTTGCATTTATGTTAGAAATCGGAAGTCATTATTCCTTATCTTTTAAAATAAGGTTTGCAATGAGTATTATATAAAAGGTTACAAATAGTTCTTACAACTTGTTTCTGTAAGAGAAAATTTTTGATTGCATTGGATGAATTCCCCCCACAGTCGGCAACCATAAAGTAAGAGTGATTCAAACAAGGATATATATATATATATATATATATATATATATATATATATATATATATATATAATGTAATAATATTTTCCTTTTTTTTAAGTATTTATTAGCTTACGAATGATAACGAGGGTGGTTGATAACTTGCTGGCTAGTTAATCTATATTCGTATTCAGTAATTTAGCATTATGATTCTGTATGTGGATTTGATAAAAACAAAATTTGTTGTGTTTTTGCTAAGTTTAGTGTTAGATAATTTGCTAGGAACCAATCAGTGGCGTATTTTTCAATATTGTTTGCTACATTCTGCAGCACCTCAATATTCTTATGAGAACATATTAAGGTGGTATCATCTGGATATAAAATAGATTTTGCTGGTGCCATGACTTGAGCCAGATCATTCACATAAAGCAAAAACAACACAGGACCCAGAACTAAGCCCAGGGGCACCTCGTGCTTTATACTAGATATTGCAGATCTTGTACCATTTGCTATCACACATTGTGAACGACCGCTGAGATATGACTCAAAAGCAACTCCGCGGATGTTATAATATTTCAGCTTTTCTAACAAGATTCAAGACAAGATGATTGACACAGTCAAAGGCTTTACTAAGATCACACATAATAACACATATGTGTAAACGCTATCTTCCATGCCGTCAACTATGTGTTTCAAAAGCTCTTCAACAGCGCCCGTTCTGCATTTTTAGCTCTAAACCCATACTGGTGCTCTGTTAAATGATTATTATTTTTATTGAGATAATAACACATTAAACGATCTTGTATAAGAATTTCAAACACTTTTCCTAATAAAGGAATTATGGAAATGAGTCTATAATTGTTCATATCATTATCGTCGCCTTTTTCAAGCACTGGTATAACTAAGAAAGTTTTAAAAATAGCATTAAATGCTCCACTTTCTATACATATATTAAATAGGTGACTCAGCTGATTTATTATAATGCTGGATATATTTTGAAATGTTCTGCAATTGATCCAAAAATGTCATTAGCATTAGATTTTTTTATTAATTTTATTGCATTACAAACTTCTTCAGTAGTTACCGGTGCGATAAAAATGAGTTATGATGTGATAGCATGATTTTGATTATTTCTGAAGCAGATATGTTATTATTGGTGGTAGATAATAAAGTAATTAAATGATCTGCTACTGAGCGTTGTTCGTTGTTGGTTTACCAACCATCTAATAGAAGTGTTAACAGTTACCCGTTTTGTACAAGATAAAAGTTCAATATTATTTTTTAAGATGCTTGTGAAATTATTTGAAAATAATTCTAGTTCATTTAACAAAACCATATCATCTAAATCAAGATTTTCCGTTACATGATCGATATGTTGCTGTTATTAATGATTAACTTGTGGGTTTTTCAATAGCACAAAATTCTGCATCAATTTCAATAGACGTATTTTATGCTAGGAACATCTCTAAACTCAATACCATTTCTTACATAAATGCAGAAGCCACCAATAATATGATGCTTACTGTAAAAGAAAAAAGCTAATTGATATCCTTCAATTGTACAACATTTTAGGCTGGTTTCCGATAGGATCCAGTGTTCCAAAAAACATGCAACCTCAGATGTAATTTCAAAAAGTAAGTGACTTAATTCATTGATTTTGTTAGATAAACATTGTGTATTTACATGGAACATATTCAATTCTGTGTTATTTGTTGTTTGTTTTACTATTTTATTGCTAGAATATTTGTCTTTTCATATCTCTAGGGTCTGCACCTAGTTTTGTTAACCTCAACTTGTTTTGCGTGAGCAGAGCTCCCCCAAACTGGATCATATATAATTTAAACAGTTAAATGTGCCGTTCAGCTACTTAATATGTACAGAGGTAAGACACAGAGATAGATAATACTTGTAGTTGTGTACCATGATGTGCTGATCAGTTTTTAGATAATATTGTCAATTGTATGCAAAGAACATTTTCAAATTGGTATACAAATAATATTGCTTAAAAAAATTGTTTGTTTAGTCATAGTCGAACACCTGAGTTTATGACAGTATTCCAGCATTCATATAAAAATTTAACGTATTCTAAATATATAAAACTTGTTAGAAAAATTGCTAATAACCATCAATAACTATTTACACACAATAGGACCTAAACAATAAAAATTTTAAAAAAAACTCAACTAGACTATCAACAAATAAAATAAATAATAAAAAAATCCAATTTTATTATTTATTTATTTTGTGATTTTTAATTTAACCAATGCCTACATACACGTCAAGTCTCGTCTTTAATATGTCAATTGCAGTCTGATATCACTTTAAAAAAGTAGGAAAAAAAGATTTGGAAAACCTCATACATTTAATGTTATCTTTAAGCATTTTGTTAAGTTGTAACTTTAAATGTGTTGTCTGAACTTCTTCTTCCTATTCAAAAAAATGTTCAACAACAAACATTGATGTTTGATTAATTTTTGCCACTTTCTGCAAAATTGAAAGATAAAATAATGTTTTTTTTAGAAATTTTTAATCTGTTTCTTAAACAATTTTTTGACAAATTTAAGCAACAAATTGGTGTTCTAAACAACAATAAATTAATTTCATTGTAAATTTTATATTATAAAACAGGGAACCAATAAAAAAAAATCAAAATATACGGCCGTATCAATAATGCACTGTAAAATCAATTTAATAAGCATAATAATTAGAAAAGAACTAAAAAAAAAATCAAATATAAATGAGTGTTTTAAATACATTTTGTTGCTATTTGCAAATATAATTTGACAAAAAAACTCTGACATATCATAGTTTAATCCTTTCTAAATGTACTGGTAAAAAAATTAATCATTTATCAAATTACATGCAGAAACAGTAATGACGAATGTTCGTTAAAATACTACAAATCAAGGTGGCGGTCTGTATGGTATTAACTAACCAATAACTTAAAGTTAATGTAAATTTGTGTTTACAAACAATATGAGTATAGTCTTACTATGTTTTATAAAAGAATTATGCTAATTAAAAGAAGAAAAAAACGACGGCTATTGACGTTGTATTAAAATTACTTAATAAAATTAGTTAGTTGAATTGTATTGAAGTTACCTTGATGCTTAAAAAACAACACGGAAAAGCATTTAAAACTTCAGAGAAAAAAAAACAGACTGGCCCTCAAACAAGACTCCTAATCGACTACTACAGACCAGATAAATACTTTATTGGATCTCTCAACCCTTCCTTTCGATTGCAACGATTACCAAAGACAACGTGAATGCAGTTACTATTCCATCAGTAACCAGTACCAAACACTTAACTTAAAGCTAATCAAACATGGCTAACAGCAGTAACAGTTAAATGACAGTGTCAAACGACAAGCATCAACAAAATAAAAAGGAATAACAAGCAATAACCAGTAAATAAACATTAATTAAACTTCAATAAAATTATGACCTAGTATCATGACATACAAAGAATATTCTGTATTAGTTCTGAGACATCTTTGAATATACAATTTTTAGAAATGCTGTTTTAAAAATTGATAAATACAAAATAATTCAAAAATTAATTTTAGTTTTCAATTAAAAAAACTTAATTTTTCCTATAATTAATTTTGTTATATCTACTTTTTATAATGTCTTACTTTAACTTACTTACTAGTTCTAAAACTAGAGCGTTGATCTAAACATATAATGTCACATCACCTGTACTAATAATATCATCAGAAATTAGTTGGTAAACTGACTTAAATTTATCAAACAAAACTAATCACAAACCTCACTAAATATTCATCATAATAAGCTACCAACAATTCTACTTTCAGATTTAACATTGCTAAACACAGAGTTAAATCGGTTTTCTATAGATTTTGAGTTTATCCTGCAATTACATACTATATCGGCAGATAAGCAACTAATTAATTAATTCCCCTTTATTCATTATTACAATGTTAATCTATAATAGTGATTAACTAGGTAATACTCGGTTTAATACCATTAACAACATTGCTTGTTTCAAAAATGCTCATTTGGTTTCCGATCCAAACATGGAAAAGAAACTGTAACAACCGTCTAGGGTAGATAATTTGTTTTGTTAGACCATTTCGTTTGCCAAACAATCTTTTAAAAGAAATTGATATACAGGGTTGGGTAAATGTATGGAATCACCCGTTTATAAGTTGCATTTTTAGTTTATGAAAAAAATGATCTTAATAAAAGTTATTGTAGAAATTTTAATCTTTATAGTAATGTAATTTCATTTTTAATACAAGCCCTGTTTCACGAGATATGACTTCATCATAAGTTTTGTTAAATAAACACCCCGTATTTTTTTATTTTTAGAAGAAAGTTTTATAAAAATAATATAAAGTTTTATAGGTCTGCGACTTGTCGTTTTTGAAATATTCATTAAAATCAAGTACGTTTTAAATGATTGTAGCAACGGTTCCAAATGTTTATCTATTCTTAAGCTTTTTAATGGGTCTATTCTGAACATATTTTAACATCGATGTTAGCTAACATCGCTGTAGAAATTGATTTTTAACCAATCAGGTATCGAGTTTTTTAAATATTGCTTAGCAACGTTCAAAATGTTAATTAACACCGCTGTAAAAAATGTCAGAATACGGCTATAAAACTACAGAAAAATTAAAATTGTTGCTATGGTAACTGGATCTTAAACATATTTAGTTTTTTAACAGATGCAATCAATACAATCAATTATTGTTATCAGTTTATCGCTAATAAGTTTGTATGCTAATAACATTTCTTTTTTATATGACTCACCTAAGTGAACGTGAAAGAATTACATTGTTAATGATTGTCAGTTTTGGAAACAGACGGCAAACTTTACAAAATGCATGGAATTATTTTAATGCGTCATTTCCAGATAGAAATTATCCTATTTCAAAGTCTACTGTTTTAAATAAATTTAACGCAACTGGAAGTGTAAACAATCGGACAAAATCTGGTGAAAGTAATACGGCAACAAACGAGAATAAAGCACTTGATGATGTTATTAGTTTTTAAGAAGAACCAAAAACCTCAGTACCAAAACTGGCATTACAACACAATATAAGCGAGAGATCGGTGAGAAAGATATTAAAAGCAACAAAATTTCATCCATATAAAATACATTTAATACATCAATTAAATGAAGACAACACTGATAAACAAATGCAATTTTGTCAAAAAATTATAGATACCTTTGAAGTCAATGCTAATTTTGTTAATAATATAGTGTTTTCCGATGAAGCGACCTTTTGCCTTAATGGTTTTGTAAATCGACATAACTGTCAATATTGAACAAATGAGAATTCTCACTGGGCGGAAGAAACACATACCCAGTACCCTAAAAAAATAAATGTCAGCAAAAATAATCAAAGAAAACATTATTGGATCATTTTTTTTTTTATTTTAAATTCAAATCGTTATTTGCAACTTCTGCAAGAGCAAATTGTCCCAAGTTTAATCCATTTATTTCCAAATTAAGAAAATCCACAACAATTGGCAGAGAAATTTTGTACTAACAAGATAGAGCACCACCTCATTTTAGAGCTAATATGCAACAATGCTTAAATGAAATTTTTCTGCAGCAATGGATAGGTCAAATAAGATATATTGAATGGCCTCCGCAATCACCAGATTCCTTTAGACTATTTTCTATGGGGTCATTTAAAATCTATTGAATATAAAACCAAACCTCAATCTTTAGAAGAGTTAGAAGATCAAATAAAAATAGCCGTTAACGAAATACAACTGCATGCTATCCAAAATTGCTTAAAATCTTTTGTGGATCGATTAGGACATTGCCAGGCAGTTAAAAGTCTCCAATTTAAACATTTATTGTAAAAAAAAATGTTTTAAAAAGAAAAAAATCACCTCGCTACTCAAGAATGTATTTTCTTTTAAATTTATTGTAAATTCCATCTTTTGTATTAATAATCAAAATACATCACTATATAGATTAAAATTTCTACAAAAACTTTTATTAAGGTCATTTTTTATATAAACTAAAAATGCAGCTAATAATCGAGTGTTTTCATACATTTACCCAACCCTGTATAATGTGTTCTACATAAAAAAAAATTCTCAATAATTTTCAGAATTTAATTAATATATTTTTTTTTCAATATTCTCAAATTGAATAACTGTATAGTAAATAAATTTTCCAATATTAAAAATCATTGCTAATGCTGAATTGTTTACAATTGCGTTGATATAAATAATTGATTAATCAAATACTTGTTTAACACTTAAAGTACATTATGACAACAAAAGTGATTATTTTAATTCAAAATCAAATTTACAAATTTCGGCTTTGTCAGATTGATGTATGACATTTGATTGAAATAATACATAAAATTTGTTAATTGTTTTGTTTATTGTAGTTAATAAATCGCATGTTCATTATTCTTAACTTATTATCGTTCCTAACATTAAGTGATGTATACTTTCAACAAATAAACTGATATGTAGATAATAATCTTCAAAAACTTAAATAATTTTAAAACTAACGGTTAATATGTATAATACAAGAAACCGACAACATTTAGCAAAATTACAAACAAAATATAAATTACACGAATCAAAAACAGCAGCCAGATAGCTTATTACTCATTAGACGAGTTTTTTGAAGATAATTTTGATTTTAATTGTTTGTTCTGTTTTATTGTGACTACTATTTGCTATGTAGTTTTGTATATATGTATCTCTGTATACCTAATTGCATTATCAAATAAGTATACTATTATTATTATTTTAAGTTGCAATGGAAATACAAACATGACTAAAAAGAATACAAAACACGGTATCAAAATTATCGAAACAGAAATAAAAAAAAACATATTTTAAATGATGTTCATAAAAATCCTACTTCCAATACTAGACAAATAGCCCGGGAACTAAATATTCCAATCAAAGAAGCAGTTCAAAAATCACTTTCTGAGGGTGCACACAAAAAAAAATTTAAAACCAGTCTAATACACATACATACTTAACATGCTACCTTAAACACTATACAAATTAATCCACAATATTAAAATAATGCTATTTTCTATAACTCTTTATCATTTCACATATTCATAATCTTTGAAATAATCAATTAATCGGTTTCAAAAGCCAATAATTTATGTCTTAATAAACGTGTATGCTGCACATCGCTGTGCGCTGCTCGCTTTTATGCTACAGCTTAACCACCGCGCGTTAGTTAATTACTGGTCAATTACACGTCAAGTGAGCAGTCCATTTCACGCAACCCTCTACGATTTAGCTCAAATTTTGTACTCTTATTTGAGTACCCAAAATATGACTTCATGCCAAATTTCAGACCTCTAGGTCACATAGTTCGCCTCGTAGAGCCAATTGAATTTACGGCAATTTTTAAGTTCAACTTTTAACTTTATTTATCTTAATTGCATTTTTCAGCCTGGAAAATTTTTAGAATAGTCATAATGGGAAATTTCCCAAGGAATCGAATGCAGCGGTCAGCATTTTGTTATCTTGTCCCGTACGCGCAGAAATTTTTTTTCAAAAATTCATTTCTCAAAAGTTGCCACCGATTAAGACTCCAAATTTTGGCTATAGGCAGCTAAAAGTACGTACTTTAAGATGCTTAAATAAAATTTTCCCACGCTAGTGGTAGTTTTCGCTCTAGAGCCTCTTGAACGCACAAAACCATTTTTTAATCAAAATTTTTGATATTAGACTAGTTTTTAATTTTTTTGTGGAATTTCTTTGTTTGCACCCTCAGAAAGTGATCTTTTTACAAAAAAAGTATGCCATGAGAAATTTCAGACCTTAAGATTCAAAAGAACACGTGTCGCACTACCATTGAATTTTTAAAATAAATATACTTAATAAGTATCATTAGCTTCCAGATTTGAGTCAGATGCATACTCTGGGTCCCCAAAAAAGCAAATGAGTACTTGCTAATTGAGTTCCACATAAAACTTTACATCAATATACTCTGTATATGTATTTTTTAAATTGTAATATTTTTATTATATTTTAAATTTTGAACATAAAATTAGACTCTTAGGGCCGATTTATTCACCTTTCTATAAAGTGCTCTATAGCATTACTGATAAGATTGCCATGAATTAATGTTTATTCATCTGTCAATAGTGACAACCTGTCATCATATTAAATTTACAAGACAGATAAATTATATAGATCACTTTGGCCCGTTAGTAAAAAAATCACTAAAAGAACATAACCTTATGCCATTTTGTTTCACATGAATGTAACCACAAACAAATAACAACACGCAGTAGTACCACACTCGTTTTCTTTTTAGTAAGTCTATCTCTGTCTTTCTTACAGATATGTATATAGATATCTTTTTCTATTAAGTTGTACTAGCCGAATAAAAACTTTATATGCGTTCAGTAATTATTTGTCATATAAAATGGGATGAATACACCCAAATTTTATATAAGTGACCTATAAGTTTATTGAACACGTAACTAATCAATAACTTACAGAACAGATGAATAAACCGGCCCTTAAACTAAAATTATTAGAATTTAATAAGGCTTAGGGCCGGTTTATTCATCTGTTCTGTAAGTTATTGATTAGTTACGTGTTCAATAAACTTATAGGTCACTTAAATAAAATTTGGGTGTATTCATCCCATTTTATATGACAAGTAATTACTGAACGCTTATAATGTTTTTATACGGCTAGTACAACTTTATAGAAAAAGATATCTATATACATATCTGTAAGAAAGACAGAGATAGACTTACTAAAAAGAAAACTATTGTGGTACTACTGCTTGTTGTTATTTGTTTGTGGTTACATTCATGTAAAACAAAACGGCCTAAGGTTATGTTTTTTTAAGTAATTTTTTTACTGACGGGCCAAAGTGATCTATATAATTTATCTGTCTTGTAAATTTAATTTGATGACGGGTTGTCAATATTGACAGATGAATAAACATTTATGCATGGCAATCTTATCAGTAATGCTACAGAGCACTTTATAGAAAAGTGAATAAATCGGCCCTTAGACCTATATTTTTTTTTTAATTTAAAAAAATTTTAAAATTACGTAATGTACATATTTTTTTTCATTTTGTCAAACATTCTATTAATGTTTTTTTAAGTAAGGTTAAAAAATGTTCCCCTTAAAGTTTTTCTTAAGCTACATTAAAACATGTTATTAGGTAAAAAAATGCACAATTAAATAACCTTTAATTTCGAATTTCAATTTTTTTTTAATTTTTGACTTTTAAACATAATTTTTAACAAAAATAAAAAAAATCATTCTTTAATTTATGACATAAGTACGGTTAGAGATAGATCAGGATAAGCTGTTAAAAAAAAGATGAACAATTTAATTGCCTATAATTTTTATATTTTATTGTTTTTTTTTAATTAGACTTTTAAGAGAGATATTTTGAATATTATATTAAAAAGAAACAAAATTTTTTTTGACGTGCAGCTTCTGGGGTAAACATGTTTGCCTATAAATTTATGATTAAAAAGTGTCTCAAATGAACCCCTTTGGCTGTCTTTGCCCAAAATTTGGAGTTTTACTCGGTGGCAACTTTTGAGATATAAATTTAAAAAAAAAACTGGTTTATTGCATTTCTGTGCGCAACAAGATATCAAAAATTTGACTGCTGCATTTGATTCCTTAGGACATTTCTTATCAATTATGACTATTCTAAATTTTTTCCAGATTAAAATGCAATTAAGATAAATGAAATTTAAAAAAAATAAAGTTAAACTTAAAAAATTGCCGTAAAATTCAATTGCCTCTACGAGGCGAACTATGTGACCTAGAGGTCTGAAATTTGGCATGAAGTCATATTTTGGGTACTCAAATAAGTGTACAAAATTTGAGCTAAATCGGAGAGGGTCGCGTAAAATGGACTGCTCACTTGACGTGGAATTGCCCTACTGCCAAGTTTAATTTTTTAATCAAATATTACTATAATCCCATTATCAATATTAGACCAGTTTTTATCCAAGTAAAGTGAAAAGTTAGTACTTAATGATTAGGCTGACTTAAATTTTACTTGAAACATCTGTATTATCATGCATTTTTTTATTTAGTAGTAATTGTAAGCTTATTTATTATTGGTTGGTACAAATTGCGTCAAAGGTAATATATTCTTGTTAAAACAATACTAAAAATTACGTTGTTGTTTTTGTGGATCTTCTAATCTTTTATGTTTGTAAATTAGTTAATTATTATTTTATAATAATTATACATAGTGTCTGAAAGTCTTCTCTCCATTCAGATTATGAGTATTAATAATACCCACCTCTGTAAAAGTAGATTCATCACTCCACTGAATACTTTCAACAAAATGTTAGCACTGTTTAAGAGATATCAGGTCTGAACAGGAAAAGGCAATTTCTTTTCCTAAATACTGAATTTTATTTTCTAAAAATGAGTTTGACCTAAGTTATTACAAACGCTAGTATGTGCATCCTTTTCAACAACTGCAAGAATTCTCTCTTCTTATTTGACATGTACAACATTCAGACGTCTCTTTTTTGAAGATTAAGTCAATAATTAACAATAATAGTTGTTCACACGTCTTAAGATTTTAGCATAAAGGTGACAACAATTTAAAAACCTTTGCGCATATACCCTAGCCATTAATATTTTAAGCACATCAACATAATTATGATTACTGTAAAATCGTTCTATTTTAAACACAAAAGTAAAATAAAAATAAGCAAACTACATTATTTTAAGCTAATATGACTATCTACTGACATGACATAGCTGACAGTATTGACAACTAAATAGATTTTAATATATTATTTTATACGTCTTTGTTAAATGTTTTCTTGTTTTCTTAGTTACTCGTTAACAAGTAACAGTTCACTATTAATTTTCAATTTGTTTTGACCTTCTAAATCTGATTTCAAAAGCACGGGTGTCACTTTTGAGGCAAGATGTCTAAAGTTAAGCTTTGAAAAATAAACGTGATAGATCTGCAAATTTTCCAATAGCAAAAGTGTTGTTAGTTGAATTAATTATATAATAATTTGCACACGGCAAGAAAATCATCACATTGTCTAAAGACAAAACGCTTACATCCAAAATTTTCTGGCCATCAACACCAGAATACCTTTTGCTGTAAGAAATTGCAGTATACTTCAAGAACTGAATTTCCAATTTTCTGACACCTACTAACTGAGTTACTGTCGTGATCCTTCGTAAACGTTTCAACGTCTGAGGTTAAATACTGCATTAACGAGAATAAACAAAGAATCAACTTTACCAGTCAAATATCGAGTTAAATTTGCAAAAACTCAAGCACGTAAATGACACTTGCATTTTTACCAAAAGCTCAAAAATAAAGACGGTGTAAGTTGTGCTTTGTTTGGTAGATAAGCTGCAGTTTACATTTAGCGATTGCCGATTGTTAGTAGTGTTAATACTGCAAAACTGTATGCTATCTATCAGGCACTTCTCTATATCCAACAAAGTGCAAGTTCTTCTGATCTTATATGTACGCTGATGCGCTTGCCAAGCTAGCAATAACTATTGCTGAAAATGTTACAGGATAAGCTTGTGTTAAAGGATATTTGTAACTATCTACAATAATTGATGTTGTCTAACTTGAAGACGGAGTGGTTTCCTATTCAAGACAAAAAACGGTGTACGATGTTACAGTTTTAAATAGTTTGAAACTGTTTATTTTATCTTTGTTATCTATTTATTTTTATTTTTATGAAATTTGACAGCACAAAAAATGTATCTTAATTCTCGACATTAATAGTCTTTTTGTATTTGTTAAAATGCATGTACACTTAAAATAATTTGTAATTAATTAAACTAATTAATTTAGTTTAGTAAAATTTAACACGATTTATTTTATTTTATCTAAATGTAAAAAGTCAGTAGTTTTTTAATGAAATATTACTGTAATAATAATTAGAATAACTTTATGCTTAATGTGATTTTTTTCAAGCAAATGTGTTAAATTCTTGCATGCAACTACTTTTGTTAAATTATTATCTAATCATTTGCTACATGTTTGCTTTCTTATAAATTCTTATAAGCCCAGCAAGGCTTGAATACTAACTAATTGTGTTAGCGTGTACAAAAATAGTCTTAAACAAATCACTTATAGCGCAAGTTTGAAGATGAACGACGATAGTCAGATCCACAAAGTCAGATCTTAAAAAAACAAACCAATTTGTTCACTTCGGACTGTAGCAAGCAGAGCAGCCAGTAGCAATGATGCACTATAAATGCATCCATAACGTAGCGATGTATAGCATAAACGTACACTTACGCTTGTGTTAACACCTCGTAGCTGTCTTTGAATATATATCTATCATAATATAATAAATATGTGATGTATTGTTTCGAATTACTTTCTGTACCAACAACATATTTCATAAAAGTGACATATTAAACCTCAGTACAATATTACATCATATTTTAAATTTTGACTTATATAGAACAATAGAAATATGCAATATAAGCAATAATATTAGAAACATGCATCTTATCCTAATATGATCCAACTGTAATAATATGTAAAAAATGGTACTTTCTTATCTCCATACTGCTAGTGGCTTTCTGTACCACAAAAATCTGTTTCAAACTAGTAAACAATTGCTGTTAATGCTTATGTTGGCTCTTGTAATTTGATGTGATAATAGAACTGTCAATTAATGATTAGTTTCTAAGGGCTATATTGTCTTCCAATATTCTATATATGATTGATGTTATATGTTGTTGTATACAGAGCGTTCATATAACAATAAATGCTTTAGTATGGTAGACATTCTATTTGTAAATTTAATGTGTATTATAATAATAAATTGAATTTTATGCATGCAATTATTTCCATTTAACCTGCCAATACATTAACAAGATTTTAAATAATTAAAGGTGTAATTTAATATATATCAACCACGTCAATATTTTTAAAAACCCATATCAATAATATCAAATTTCTGTAAAGTTTAAATTGACATTAAATAATAATATTATTATACACACATCGAATTGCCTAATATTAATGAAACTTACCGTTATTAGCAGACTCCACTTTCTTTCCTAATGTTTTATTTAACATATGAAATCGCCACCACTGCAACAAAAAATAAAATCAGCTACTTTATAATTCATTTCATAGCAACTGAAATAACATGGAAAATGTACTTCATAACCTTTATAAAATATTTAATGTTTTCACATATCTACTATTCTCGGAATAGTAGAAAGCATGCCGGTTTCGGTGGATATCATAAGGATGTCAAAATACAAACCGAAATAGAACATGTAATTAAAATTTAAATTGTTAATTTGTTTGTAATTTTAATGACAAAGTAAGATAGAGTAAGTTTTACCCTTTTAATCTATAATTTATTTTCATTATATACGACATATTAAGTAAACCCATTATTAATTAATATTATATTAGTATTATTAAAATAATGAAACTCATGGTTTTGGCTTTATTTACTGCCATTGGGAAAATCATACAAGGTTTGAAGAACCAACACAATTGTCTGTGCATGACTTTTTGCAGCTGGATTGAAAATAAATTAAATTATTATTGTTTCAAGTTATTTTAGTAACGTATAAAACTTTTATAATCTGTACTGTGCAGTTTTAAACATACAATGTTTTTTTATTGAGAATATAAATCTTGTTAATCTATAAGTTTCATAAAGTTTATTGTCCATGGAGTAATAATGTGTTGTAATAGTTTTAACATAGCTTTTAAGACTAAAATAAAGTTCGTGTAATCACCTTGAATGACAAACAGGTAAGTTATTCATTGTTATTTGATGCAGTTTTATGTAAGGTATAATCTATTTAAGTTGGATGGTAAGGAATGAGAGCATTAACAAGATTGATTGTATACTTTTTAAATATTTGACTAGTTATTGTATATTTATGATAAACCTTAATAAATAATTGCGTTATATGCATTTAATATAAGATTTATGCAATGGTCAAATATCCTCCATGTTTTTGTTCTTAGTGGGCTGGGCAAAAAGGAGCATTTTAATATATTTTTTTAACCGCCAAAGTTGACGTATTTTGATGTAAATTAAATGTAAAAAATAAATTTGATTTGTGTATTTGGGTTTTAAGGATGTAAAACTCGAAAAATCTGCAAAGTAGGCCTATTCTTCAACATAAACTCTTCAGAGGAACAATACACCCAGCTCTGGTCCGTTTGAAATGGAATTGCCCAAATACATAACCAAGAAAAAATAATTTTTCTTAGCAACAATTGCTTGGAAATATCAAATAAATTAAAAAAATACTAACTTAAACTAGTTTGGTATATTTTGAGTTGCCTGTTTACGGGGCCTTATTAAAAAAAGTGAATTTATATTTGAAAACATATTGGCTGAAATAGCCGTTTGTACAAAACACATTTTTCCATTATATGTATTATACTTGCTTAATAGTGTTGTAAATTACTTGTGCAATTAAAATGTTATAATATATATTTAAAGATATATAAATCTGTAAATTGCTTTTTAAAATCGGTTTGTTGCAACACGTGTACAATGAAATTCCCAGTGACTGAAAATATAAAAAAAAATCAATATTTTTTTAAAACTTCAATGCATAGCAAATTTAGTAGAAGCTTTATTGTACTATAAGTTATATTTCTAAAATAACAATTGTTATAGTTCTGATCAAAATTGTGAATGTATAAAAAATAATTAAATTTAAATTTCCCGTGTGTACTAATTGAAGCTAGGTGGAAAAACAGCGTTATACAAAAAACCGAGTTTTAAGATAATTAACCATAAATATTATGAAATAATATAACAAAAACATAAGATAAAATTAAGTAATTTGACTTATATAATATAAGTTTTTCAGTTTCTATAACTTATTACTTATTACCCTGTCTATAAGCCGCAAAAACCATAAAATCATGGTTTTGATCTCAGTGGGCTCGGCAAAAAGGTGCATTTTTTAGTTTTTTTTAACCGCCAAAGTTGCCGTATTTTCATGTAAATTAATTGAAAAATTTAAATTTGTTCTGTGTTTTTGGGTTTCAAAAATCTTAAACTAAAAAAAAAAAAAAAAAAAAACTGCAAAATTATGCCTATTTTTCAACATGTGAAGTCAGCCATTCATACGCCACTGCTGGCGTCTTAGCCTCTTCTCTGCTTGTAATGTTGGCAATTTTGTAAACATTTTTTTCTAGATGGACATTACGGCCGATGAGTACAACACTGACTATTTTCTATGTAAAATTGTCCCCAGAATTCAAATTTTTAATAATATTTGGTGTATTGTTCCTTCCTATTGAAAGAGTGACAATAGACTCTCCAAGGTTCAAAAATCACAGAAGACACAATTTGTACACTAAACAAGAAAAACACGCGTACTTACTTGTTTTGTAAAAATATGCGTTCAGCAAATTGAAAATCACCACTTTAAATTTGAAGACACAAAAATATAATAACCCTGTTACAAAAAGCGTCTAATTAGTTAAATAGTTCATATCAACAGAACAAAAAACCGAAACATCAACTTAAAAACAAAGAAAGAGAAAAATAGTAAATTTAGTGTCTGCAACCACAACAACATACCACATAGTAAACAAACCAATTGTGTTTTATGTAATGTTTTGAGATGTTGTGTGTATGTACAAGTTACTTCGTAGAACTTTAATAAATGACAATTTTAGCAATTGGCCACGATATTTCAACCATGGTCCAGCAGCAGAAATGGCCACGATATTTCAACCATGGTCCAGTAGCAGAAATGTGACCAGTTGTGCATTTTCCCTTAACCTTAATCAAAATAGTCATATCAGCTAAATCTTTGGTGTCCCATTTGTCAAAAGGTTCAAGAAGTTGCAAACGTTGAGAAGATGTTTGTAGTTTTTTTCTTCTGTTTGTAATATTCATCTTTTGTTGTTTTATTATTTGGATTTTTAAAATAATTTTTTGTAGTTTGTTTCTTTCTTCAATATTGTTTAGCACTTCTTTGTTGATCCATAGGCTTTTTTTCTGTTCGTTTGATTCTTATTTTGGTTTAGTTGCTTTCTATAATTGCTTGATAGTTTTTGAAAATCATTTATTTCCTTTGTGTCTATGTTGTTGATGTTTGTTATTTTTTTTAATAATCTGTGAGTGTATTCTCAAAGTACTAATTATTTATTTGGTTTTTATTTTATTTTTATTTTGATTATTAATTCAGTGATTGGATATGTTTGTGAATGATATTTTTTAATCTTTTATTTCTTGTCTGTTGTTTGTTATAACATGATCTTATATGGATTTTTTTTCCATTTGGATCAGGATTCTTTCTTGTGTAGTTTTTTTTGTAAGTTTTATTTTTTATTTTATATCCATTTTCTAATCAAATGTTCTTGTATTCATTTGTTGTATTATCATTTATCAAATAACAATTTTTTAAACTAATGCTACAAACGCTAAATCTCTCATCCACCACACCATGCATTTACGTCGTTTATTTACACAAATTTGACTTAAGAGTTGCCAAATTGCTATCTAATGCCAATTCATCCGACCCAATTGAGGTAGTCCAGTCTATTTTGCCCTATTGCATCAGCTTGTCACCGCTGCAATCGTATATTGTTTCCGCGCGCTTCTCCATAAATTGAATAATAATAATAATAATAATAATAATAATAATAATAATAATCTTTATTATTCCTTTTTGCCATTTACATGGATAGGATACGTCAAAAATACACAAAATATTACATAATTAATTAAAATAACAAAACAAACTACAATACAGATAATAAATCCATAAAGTTTAATTTCTTTCAATGTATTCTTTTATTGAATAAAAGCAACCATCAACCAAAAAAAATTTTAAATTCTTCTTAAACCGTTGGAGGGTTTTGATGTTTTTTATTTCGTCAGGCAACAAATTGAACATATGTCCGCCAGCATAAGATGGCGATTTTTTGTATGCCATGAGCTTGATTTGTGGCAAATGTATATTATTTTTATTGCGAGTTTCGTGGTTATGTATCTTATTATTTAATTGATAATTGTTTTTATTTTTGAACACATAACACAATAACTTATACAAATAAGTAGACGGAACTGTTAAAATATTTTCAGACTTGAAGGTGTGGCGGCATGTTTCTACATAATTTAAATTATACATTAATCTAATCATCCTTTTTTGTATAATAAAAACTCTATTTATATCGCTTGATTGTCCCCATACTATAATATTGTAACTTATCCTGGAATAAGCCATAGAATAATACACATTTTTTAACGCAGTTTGATCTAAAGTATTTTTTAATTTGCGCAATGCAAAACAGCACTTGTTTAAGTTTGCTGCAAGATCATTTATCTGACTGCGCCAATTTAGTTTTTCATCTACTATTGTTCCCAAAAAACGTACGGATTCGCTAAGTGTAATTGCTACTCCATTTGAATTATACCCATTAGCAATCATTCTTTCATTTTGTACACCATGAAAGTTAACTATTACGGTTTTCGCAGCATTTATTATAAGGTTGTTATTATTGCACCATTTGTCAAATTGATTTATTACATCTCTTACGTTGCTATTTATTTCTGATGTTGTCTTGCCACTAACTACAATACTGGTATCATCAGCAAACATAAATACTCTTCCGTTATGTATATGTTTGGGCAAATCGTTTATAAAAATTAAAAACAATAGTGGTCCAGCCACGCTTCCTTGAGGAACTACAAGATCAATATTAAATTCATCGGATGTAACTCCCATAGCCGATACTACCAATTTTCTTTTATGTAGATAGCTTTTAATCCAGTCGTTCATTAACCCACGGATGCCAATATTATATAATTTTGACAAGATGAACTCAAATTTTAAAGAATCAAAAGCTTTACTAAGATCAAAGAAGATGCCGGTTACAAGTTCTTTATTATTCAATTTATCATAAACATATTGTACTAATTGAACCGTTGCTGTTTCAGTAGACTTTGATTCTCTAAAACCATGTTGTTCTTCCGCCAATAAATGTTTCTGATTTAAAAACATTGCAATTCTTTTAATGACACAGCGTTCAATTATCTTAGAAAATATACTGAGCAACGAGATAGGTCGAAAGTTATCTACAACAGTAGGATCTCCTTTCTTGTGAATAGGAATTATTTGTGCCAGTTTTAAGATATCTGGGAATTGTCCTAGTTCTACAAATTTGTTTATTATATAAGTAAGAGGTGCGCATATTTCTTTAACATTAAATTTAATAAGTTGTATTGGGATATTGTCTGCTCCTGTAGCGTTTGTGTTGCGCATAGAGTTAATAATTTCTATGACTTCCGCATTTGTTGTTTGTTCAAAATAAAACGTTTTGTCAGACATATCCATTAGTGTACAAAAATTGTTACCTTTTATTAATTTTATTTTATTAGTCGTGTCGTTAGCAAAATGATCAGCTAGAGCATTAACTACTAATTTTTTATCGTTTAAAAGCTTATTATTTAACGATATATTAATTGATTTATTTATATTTTTTGGTTTGCCTATTTCCGATTTTACTATTTTCCAAATAGCTTTATTTTTATTACTTGAATTATTAATCATGTTAGTAAACGATTTTTTTAGAAGATACGATTAAGTTATTATATGACCTTTTAAGTGTATTGTAATTTTCTTTTACAGTTGGGTCTCCGGTTGTCTTTTTTAACCAATTCAATTTTCTTTGTTCATCGCGTTGCTTAATTATGTCTATAGTTAACCACTTTGTGTTTTGAGTAAAAACTATTTTTTTTGTCTTATATGGACACGAAACTTCATAGCACCATTTAAAAGTATCAAAGAAATCTTTGAAATATATATTTATATCTAAACTTGCTAATAGCTCTAATCTTGGATAAAACTGGCAAAATAAAAATTGAAATTCCTTCATAGTGGATTCGTTAATAAGTCTTCTTGATACTATCTCTTTCTTTGCTGGTTTTGCATCATTAGGCATGTTGCATGTTAATAACTGCGCGGTATGGTCACCAAACCCAGGTTCAAATATAACATGGTTACTAAAAAGTGTCGCATTTGTGATAAGATAATCTATTGCAGTAGCACTGACTCTATTATTTGATGGGTTTTTATGTATTCGAGTTGGTTCTTTTATAAGTGATGTTAGGTTATATGAACTAATTAAATCTTTAAATCTTTTTGTTTGTGCGTTATTTATGTCTAATGAATTGATATTTAAATCCCCAGTTATAATATTATATTTGTATCTTTTTGTTACAATATCTAGTAATTTGGACAACTGAGCATAAAAAATGTCTAAGTCACCTTGAGTGGATCTGTATATACCTTAGACCATAAACACTTATAGACACGCCCTGTAGTATATCTCACTAGTATAGAAGGGAAGCCAACACCAAGCAAGTACATGACGTGTAGCGTGGGAATGGCTAGCAGAATGAGAATGCCGTTACAGGTACAATAAGGTTTGAATCTTAAATCTAGCCGTTTAATTTTACAATTTTCAATCAAGCTGTGCATATAATTGTGTATCAATTCACTTGTAAGTCTTTTTATTTAGCTATTAATTAAATCAATTATAAGATAACTTTGATAAGATCAACCATAAATTTATATTTCAATGTTATTTATTATTGATTGTCTTTATATTTTTATTGATTGATTTAATATAAATAATGTTCGGCATAAGATAATAAATTAAACTTGTAACAAGTTATTTTAATTGACACAATTTATTTTTTTAATCATAATTATCTGTCAATAAATATGTGATTATTTGAATAAAAACTAATAATAAATTAATTTGAAGCAAAAATAAAAGCAACAAATATTATATAGTATTATAACAGAATAAAAATTTGAACAAAGTAAAGAGTAAATTAACAAAAACAATTTTGTACAATAAATATGTCTGTCAAAATTATTATCTGATTTTTACTGGAAGTATTCTTATTTGTTACACAAACTGTAAAATTGTGTTGTACAAACAATATTTGTTAAATATTTATTTTACCACGTGACCTACTTGAAGCTTTATATATAATAATATATAATATACCTAATAAATTATGTTAAATTTATAAATTAATAAAATTATTTATTATTTTTTAAATAATTATTTATTTTGATAGAATAAATTTGTATGTAATGCTTTAATGGTGGTTATTTTTGAATAGGATTAAGAACAAGGTAAGAAAGAAAGTAAAATTTTATATATTTTAATTTGTTTGTAAAATTATCAATATTGTGTAAAATAAAGAATATTAATTAATTAAAGAGTAATTAGTTAGTCATAGTTAGTTAAAGGATTTATCAATATTTCAGTTTGAATGATTAAATAAGTTATTTCACTCACGCTTTCAATAACAAGCCTAATGCAGCTATATCTATCTGTGTGTTTTTACCCACGCGTTACGTCACACTCCCCGATCTTGTTGGGTACGCTGTGTCGCCAGACGGCGTGTCTATATGTGTAAATGGTCTAAGGTATATACAAACAACGCATATTGTGTTTCTGATAGCACTACATTCAAAATTTAATTCAATTGATAACTCTACTAAATTAAAGAGATTATTGCAATTTGAAAGTAACTGAGTTCGAACATAAATTGCTACTCCTCCATGTATATGAACTTGTCGACAAAAGAAACTTACTAATTTATAGTTTTGAAAATTACAGCACGCCAGCTGATCAGTTGATTTTATCCAATGTTCGCAGATACATAAAATATCACTATTTACATCTATAGATAATACGTCTAAAAAGGTTATTTTATTTAACAAAGATTGAACATTTAGGTTTAATAATGTAAGTGGATAAGTATTATTATTAAAGTTATTCGATGTATTCAAAATAAAAAAGAATGTTTTGCATTATCAATCGGTTTAATATAAATTAAATTATTAGTGTACGTTTCGTCAACAATATTTGACTGGTTTATTTGTATATTTTTGATAATGTTAGTTATATATGCCACTAAAAGAGTTTTTGCACCTTTTTTTAAGTACAAGTCTTTGTCTTGAAAATAATTGTTTGACTTAAACATAGTATTTAAATCAACATACGCAATATTATTATTACATTGAATTACAGATGAGTAAATGTTAAAATTATAATCATAAATAAATTTATTTAAAATTGGACGATTTGTCCAGTAAGGTATAGATATAATAACAATATTTGTATGTTTTGCTAAGTTATTCAATATTGTTACATGTTTCTCGTCTAATTTTTTACTTTTAATTGCATTATTAAAACCAGCTGCTAAAATTAAATAGTCATTTTGTGTTAGAGAGTTCAACTGGGTTATGTTGTCATCTATAATGGTTTCCACAGGGGCGTCAGAATCTGCACACAATTACCAATACATTCTGTAAAATTAGCAAATATAGAATCTTTCTCTAGCATAAGACCCAATAGGTGATGCTGATAATCTCCATCACAATAAGAATAAAAAACAAACAGAAATGGAAATATTCTTAGAAAGAAAACTACAGATACGAGTCAAAGCCGGAACATGAAATACAAAGCAACAAATAATGAAAGCCAAAAGAAATCTGAAGAGACTCAAGATATACATTGACATCACATAAAGAAAGATATGTACAAAAAGAAATAAGAGACATAGCAAGAGAAAAAAAAAACAAATAAAAAAAAAGATAAGAATAGGTTACCAAAAAATAACAATTAACGGAAAAAATATAGATGGAGTAAAAGTTAAAATGTCTAGAAGAAGTATTATATATCTAACAAAGAAAGAGAAACCCAACAAGACACGACAAGAAAATGGTACAAGAAAGAAATTGAACACAACTGCAAATAACAAAAAGAAAGGGAACATGAATAAATAAAGAAAAAAAAAAGAGAAATAAAAAAAATAAAGGAAAAAAAGCAAAAACCAAAAAATAGAAATACTAGAGATAACAAAAACAAAAAATAAAGAACAAGGATCAGAAAAAATATATAAAAAATACTGGACAGAAGATAAAAAAAGAGTAAAAAATACAATAAAAAAACAACACATACATAAAAGAATTACAACAATAGAAACAAAGCTAGTAGAGAATAAAGTTGAAATAAAAATAAAAATATACAAACTAAGATAAAAACAAATGAGGGGCCATTTTATTATTTCGAGTAGAGCAAAAAAAAACATTGCATTCCTAAATAATATCAAATGTAATAATAGTTTTTTTAACATATATAGAATTAAAAATAATCAAACGAAAGACTGGTTTGCCATCTAGTTGCAATTTTTAATACTAAAATGTCCGCATTAATCGGTATCATTTTTGCATTTATGCAATTGGCAGTCATTTCGCGGCTATAACGATTTTGAATCGCCAATAAATTATGAAATGAATTAATAATTTATTCAAAATCAGTCAATCGAATCACAGCGGCCAAGGGTCAAGCATAGACAATTGTTTCGGTTCTACAAACCTCGTCAGTATGCCTTGTACGACCACGGCATCGCATGATAGCGAAGACAATTTTGAATAAATATTTCTGTGCTTATGAACACAATTGATATTATAAATAATCAAACGAAAGACTGGTTTGCCATCTAGTTGCAATTTTTAATACTAAAATGTCCGCATTAATCGGTATCATTTTTGCATTTATGCAATTGGCAGTCATTTCGCGGCTATAACGATTTTGAATCGCCAATAAATTATGAAATGAATTAATAATTTATTCAAAATCAGTCAATCGAATCACAGCGGCCAAGGGTCAAGCATAGACAATTGTTTCGGTTCTACAAACCTCGTCAGTATGCCTTGTACGACCACGGCATCGCATGATAGCGAAGACAATTTTGAATAAATATTTCTGTGCTTATGAACACAATTGATATTATAAATAATCAAACGAAAAAATAATTTATAATATCAATTGTGTTCATAAGCACAGAAATATTTATTCAAAATTGTCTTCGCTATCATGCGATGCCGTGGTCGTACAAGGCATACTGACGAGGTTTGTAGAACCGAAACAATTGTCTATGCTTGACCCTTGGCCGCTGTGATTCGATTGACTGATTTTGAATAAATTATTAATTCATTTCATAATTTATTGGCGATTCAAAATCGTTATAGCCGCGAAATGACTGCCAATTGCATAAATGCAAAAATGATACCGATTAATGCGGACATTTTAGTATTAAAAATTGCAACTAGATGGCAAACCAGTCTTTCGTTTGATTATTTATAATATCAATTGTGTTCATAAGCACAGAAATATTTATTCAAAATTGTCTTCGCTATCATGCGATGCCGTGGTCGTACAAGGCATACTGACGAGGTTTGTAGAACCGAAACAATTGTCTATGCTTGACCCTTGGCCGCTGTGATTCGATTGACTGATTATGAATAAATTATTAATTCATTTCATATATAGAATTAGTCAAATATTAATTTTATATATGTTAAAAAATATTATTATTACATTTAATATTATTTAGGAATGAAATGTTTTCTATCGCTTTATTTGAAATAGTAAAATGACGTTTGTCCGATTTTGCAACTAAGCCCCTCAAAGCGGCATACCAAAAGATACTACCAAAAAAAATTAATCAAAGAGAAAGAAAAAAAGAACTTGCATAGAAGGAAAATGGGAAACTTTCAAAAGGACCATTCTAGAAGATGCAAAAGAAAGCTGTGGAACAACAAAAATAGTAAACAAAGATATAAAAATACAGTTAATGGACAGAGATAAAAAACAAAAAACAAAAATTAAAAAAATACATACAAACTAAAAAAAAGACTACAAAAATACAAAAAAAAAATAAAACAATAAAAAAAAAGAAGCAAAAATAAAATCTTGAACAAAAATCAGAAAAAAAAATTTATAAGAATTTCAACCAAAACCAAAAACTATTCTACAAAACGATAAAACATCCAAAACAAAACAAAAATATAAAAAAATAGGAATACTTCCAATAACTAACAGAACAAGAAATTAAAAAAAAAAACAAAACAAGAGAAGATGGAGTGATACAGGACAGAAAAACAAAAAAAAACAACGTAATTAAAACAATTAAAAAACTCAAAAAACGGGGAGGCACCAGGAACAGATAAAATAACATCGAAAATGATGAGAATTATAAAAGAAATTGAAAAAATAATCCTACACATTCATAAAAAATAAAAAGAAATGTAAAAACTACAAAGGAATCACACTAACAAGCATATTAAGTAAAATATTTATAAAAATTATAGAAAAAAAAAATAAAAGCCAAATTAGAAACGACAATATTAGACCGCCAATGTGGATTTAGAAGAAGAAAAAGCACACATAACCTCATATTTATAATAATACAGCTTAGTAAAAAGATTAAAAAAAAGTAATGCACTTATGCTTTGTTGACCTCAAAAAAGCATTTGACAGGATCAAGAGAAAGAATATATAGAAAAATCTAGAAAGAAAAAAGTTACCTACACATAACACAGAAACATACTAAGAATAAACAACAAAAAATCAAAAGAATTCAAAACAAAGAAGGAAGGATGCGCGCTAAGCGCATTGCTTTTTTCAATTGTTTTAGACAAAACAATAAAACAGGCAATTTAGCAGAACTGCTATTTGCAGACGATATGGCAGTGATTGCATAGACAGAAAAAAAAGCTTTAACACAACATAGAAATAATAGAGAATGATAACTGTGAGAAAAAAATTGAATCACAAAATAAAAAATATTGAATAATACAAATACCTAGAAATAATAATACAAAGCAACAAAAGATTAGCCAAAGAGTCTATCTAGACAAAAAAAGAAAAACAGCAAAATTATATAACATGTCAAAAAACACTTTCTTCAACAGAAAAAAAAAAATCGAAAACCACAAAAACAAAAATAGTTTAAAAAGATCAGACTAACATTAACATAAGAGATGAGATTCTTTAAAAAGTTTGAAAACAAAATAAAAAACAAGACATACAAGATAAATAAAAAAAGACAAAATGAGATAGTATGAACATATAAGAAGAATGAACAAAGAAATAAACACCAAGAAAACATGAGACAAGAGTAACAAGAAAACAGAAACAAAAAAACCTAGAAAAAATGGAACAGCGCAATAACAGCAGAGACAACAACAAAAGGAACACTTAAGAAAAATTAAAAAAAGAGACAAAGATAGAAAGATAGAAAGAAATGGTGCAAATATTATTACACAAATTAATAAAGTACGCCTTACACCAAAAAGTAAGAAAACAAAAAAAAATTAAAAAAATAAAAATTAAACACCTTTAGAGTTCAATCATCAGTACTCAAATGAACATCTATCTCCCAAACCTATGCTAAGAAGATAAAGCACTTAGTTAAATGCAGCAATCTAATACAAATAATACATTAAATGTTTTAGAACATTTGTTAATAAACTTCCAGATACTGAAGCCTCTCCAATTAATTAATGTAAAAAAAAAAATAAAAAATGAAAAAAATATTTTGTTCCAAAATTACAACATTTTTTTTTGTTAGTACAACAAAAATGTTTATTTGCAGGCGTAGTACGGTATAAAAAAACTTCAAAAATACAAAGAAATATTGAGAACATTGTAAAACAAAACTTCAAAAAAGGTATTCGAAATTACAAGAAATTTCATATGTTCTTTTTGTATTTTATAGCTTTTTCGGGTTATGCATGTTTTTAAAACTGCTTAAAAAAAGCGGTAAAAATCAGTGCTCTAGTAATTACATCCATACTAAAGCTTAATGACTTAAAAAATGCAAATAAGTAATGTTTGTATAGTATATTATTGATCAATATAAAATAAAATAAATAGTCTATATAGCAGATAATTGTTAATGACAAAAAAACACTATGTGATTAAAAAGTGCTGCAAATTATTTCTTTATTTATTATCTGTTTTTTTTTTTTTTAATTCTACTATAGGTTGAAATCATCAGTTTTGATAAATATGTACACATTTTTGTGAGTTTATTGTTCAAAAAAATAAGAAATATAAAATACACCAAAAACACATCCTATATAACTTTATAAAATCTTATTAATAAATCTGTTTATTTATTCATTATTAATTAATTTTGTTTGCACATTCATAAACTTCACTTAAAAGCAACCACCTATTCCTTCTTCAAAAAACGATATAGTTAAATTCCTATTTTCCTTGCTACTTATACAAGCCCGCTAGGGCATAATACAAGATAATATTTGGTATAATGCTAAGCACCCTTTTGGTTGCACCTCCGAGCATACACCCATTAATAACCATGCTATTCACTTCAACTTGAATTCGCCCTAAATAGTGGTAGGAGAGCCGCGTACGCTAAATTAATTAAGGAATCTAAATTTTCACGGAGCGCGGTTGTGAAAATTATCTCGCATATTTTATTCCGTGGAAGAACTAGCAAACATTCGGCTGGGAATCTGTTGTTCCATACGATTTACCCGATCTGTCTCTGCTAATTTAAGCGGAACATAACTTATTTGTGAGTGGGAGATAATGAGAGTAACACTAACAATGAATTATATCAACGGTTCTGATAATTACTGTAAATTAAATTGCCAACATCAATACCAATTATACTGATAAATTTCTATGTTTAAAACTTATAACTTAATAATTCAATAAATCATTTTCAAAAACTGAAAATTTTATTAATACGTATTATCATTATGTGTTGTTAAAAAAAATTATTCTAAAACTTATTTATTACATAGATTGATTAAAAATTCATTTTTAAGAACATATCCATCCACAAGGCGAGGGCACGAACATACTTTCTAACAAATAATGAACTCAAGCGATTATCAACATTTACATACAGAATTTTCAATTTCCTTGTCAACTTAAAGATTATCATAATTGGCCCTTTAAGCGACTGAAAAGCAGGTTTTACTACAACGATTTCCCATTTATAAATACACAGAATATGTATATTAAATTCGAATATAAATACAAAGCATATATTCCATTACACATAAAATTTTAAAATAAATAATAAAGTATATATCATCTCAAATAAATTTAAACTATTTTAGTATTTTGAAAGTCAATCGTACTCAACTGTAGTATATATTATACAGATATTATTTTAGCAAATTACGACTAATATCTTCAATTTAGAGTATGTCATACTATAAATATAATTCTATTAATATTAAAGATATTAAAGAATGTTAATAAAATTACAGAATGAGATGACAGAATATGGTAATGTGCTTGGTTTAGAAACAAAACTGCTAACACAACTTTTTTTCCAACAATTAAATATAAACATAAACAATTGCAACCGATTATGTAATTTAATTAGTAATAATGTTTAAAAAACAATCGGTATAATAAAAACCTAGTGTTCGTTTTAATTACCATTTTTTATAAGTTGATAAAAAAATTATTATTTAAGAATTACTTGTCATAATATCATAAGAATAACTTCAAATTTGAAGAAAAAAACTATCACCTTAAAAAGACATAAATGTAGAACAGGTGCATACATAAATATAAGAACTAAAAACAAAAGGAGTAGAACTTCATTTGCCAATTGTCTGATTGTCTCTAAACTATCAGTAAATAATTGTTAGAATTTCTAGCAAGTCTTGTACCACAAGTCAATAATTGTATAAATATCACTAAGTCATATATTTTTTTAAACAATGTTCATAGAAATAATTAAAGAAAATGTAAAGATCTGCAACATTAGGACAATATTTTACAGTATCTACATCATTAGCCGGTTTTAGAGCAGCGATAATTCAAATAGGTCTATTGTGAATAGAATTTTAAAAAGATAGTGTAGTTTTAGAAGCTCAGTGTAACATTTGTGTAACTTTTGACTCAACTTCATTGCTCTAGCAGCAGGTATTGCGAAAAAATTGTGTGGTAAGTTAGTTATGGTATTTGATAACTTTAATCTATCTGACTGAGAAACTGTGCACTTACATAAAATTAATAATTTTAAATTAAACAACTTTGTTAACAAATCTCATTTGTTTTCTATAGAATTATTTGTGTATAGATTTTCTAATAACAAACAGAAATTATCATTAAAATAATTTAGTGAAACATTCACCAAATTTAAATATAACCTAAATCGTCTATACAGTACAACTTTGGTTTGAAACAATAATTAATAACAAAAAACATGTATTTGAAGTTGTTTATAGACTGCACGATATTAATGTAAATTAATTTTTAAGTGAGTAAGAAGATTCTGTAAATGCTATAATTTTAGATTGTAATGTTTTGTTTGTTGTAGGTGACATAATTAGAAATCTTTTAAATAAAACTGATATAACCATTTTATTGCCACAAATAATATCTTAAAATCTGATACATTTAGCTTAAATGTTTCTATCACAAACTAGTTTATTGTCCTTATGCATGCACAAGAAAATCTGATTATTTATCCGTCATTTAAGCAATATATGTCGTTTAAATATTTTGATAAAGTTAGTTTTGACAAAGATTTTAATCTTATGGACTTTTATTAAACCAATACCATAGACAAAAAGTTAACTAGTTAGTCCTGTCTTTGTTTAATTATCATGTGCCTTTAAAACAAGCCAGAATTAAATAGAAATATACCTAGATAACTGATACAATATTGGATATGATTGATATTTAAAACAAATACAAAAATACTAAAAAAGCATGTCATTTTAAATAATACAAAAGTCTTATTAATTACGTTACCTAAGCAATACACAATAAAAAAGTATATTTAAACTACCAGCAAATTAATACAAAACAAAATAATTTTAATGTAACCTGCCAAAAGATTTTAGATCGCCGTTTTAAGATAACAATTGTTTCTCTAATAAAGGTTTTTGCAAATTAAATGTTTTTGACACTATTATAATAAACTCAATTATAAATGTAATTAAAAGTAATGCTTATAGTGCAGATCAACTAACATCTAAAATAGTATAATTAAGTTGTCCGCACATTTTACCATATTTAGTTCCAAATTTTTATATATCATACAGTGCGTACAGTACTGAATGGAAATAAGCAATTATTAAATCTCTACCTAACATCTCAACTTTTTAAATATCTTCATCTAAAAAAATAAGTATATTATCTGCAATCAAAAATAATGAAAAAGTTATTGCAAGATCATAATTTTTTAAATGCTTAAACAAATTATAAACAAAAAGCAGTCTAGATTCCAATTAGGGTACAGTTGCACTTCAGCTCTTTTAGATGTGACAGAGGTAAGGTTTTCCAAATATTTTTAGAAAAAAAAATTGTAATTTTATTGTTTACCAGTTTCTTAATCAAAATAAACTTAAATCTATCAATAAGGACGGCACAAGATGATACTCTCTGCAGTTGTGTCTAAATAAACGATGAAATGAAGCTTTTCCCGATAAAGAAATTTCTTATAAATCGTACTGAAAAAGTTGTTTACAATATAAACAATAATGAAACATTAGAAAAGACTTCCCAATAAAGCGTAATTGTTGCCAATCCTCATACCGTACACAGAACAAACATATACTCAATTAAAATTAGTATTTAGCTTGCAGCTTTAAGATAAAGAATAAATGCACTTTATTTTTTTGATAATATAATGCAGAACGGTACCGCTCTATAATTTTAGATGGATTTATTTAACAATTACATGACAATAAATTGCAGAATGGTTATTTTAAGCAAGGCGAAGCTACTGCTAAGAGTCTTATCCAATATTTCATCATTGTTACATTTTTGAGCTAATGATAAATTATAGAGATGCAAGTGCAGGATTTTCTTTGCAACTTCCATATAAAACTCTAGTTTGAGCAGATAACTTTCTCATTGATTTTTTGCACTTTGCTCTAGTCAATGCTGAAATGTAGTTAGTGCAAAACTAGTCTGCAAATAAAGTAAATAAATAAGTATATATGTATATAAATAGAAAATATTCTATTATTAACAAATAAAATAAATATAAATATATTCTATAAGATTAATCAAGAAAACAATTATTAAATTTAGTATATATAAATTGTACGTAAAAAGTATAAAAATATTTGTTATTATTATTAACAAGAGACAATTTAAAATAATAACGATTTTAATACATATATAATTGAAAACATTTTAACATAGTTTATTTAACGATTGCATGAGAAGTCGCATTACGATACAATCAACAGTATTATAAAATAATTATATACTTATTTTTGTAACCTTTGCGTTTAATATATTATGAGAGACGTTGTAATTTTATTTTCATTTTTGGGCAATAATTGTATAGAAAGTTATAAACGATTTTTGTCGCAAACCATTGTGCCGACAAGTGTTTTACAATTGCCACATTTATTATGAGATTATGCAATTCACTTTTAAGAAATCGATTGAATAAACAACACAACGAAAGTGATTTATTTGTAAATATATACACAAAAATGTCTTTACTTGATTTTATATTATAGTTATTGTTTGTGAGCATATGTTAAAAATGCAAATATGTACATAATAAGTAAGTGATATTTTACATAAAAAAGCAGTAAATGTAGTAATTTTGTCAAACGAAAGTTAAATTGTTAGCATAACTGGAGCAATAGCAATTATTAAAATAAAATATATGAATCTTGAGAATTTAATATTAGATTATAATTTATGTATGGCTTAAAAAATGTATGGAATGAAATATAATTTACAAACAATATAGTTTTATTTTGCAAGAAAATATGGACATGTAATTAAAAGTACATAATGCAAACAACATCCTGTTTAATAATTGTTATAATTAATAACAAGTAATTTGTAATTTTAATTCTAACCTTCATGTTTTTATCAATAAAGAAGAATTATGGTGCAATTTAATTAATAATATTAATTTATACATTGTACCATTCAGCATTAATAGCTTAGAGCACATAATAATCCATATTGCATAATGCATATTCATACAGATAAAAATAATATACTCTAATTAAAATTTAATAATTTATTCTTACAAAATAAAATTTGTTAGTTCATTTAGAAATCATGTCAATGTCGCTTCTTTTAATTTATATTAATATAAAATATTAACTTTTTAACTCTCAATAACAGTAAGGAAATTCGTTTACTCAACTTACGAAATAGACAAATCCTATAATTGTATAAATATACCACAATTAATTAATAGGTTTCAATTGACAGTAAATTTGTTTGAAAATATAATCAAATATTACCTCATCCAAAGTTATAGACAAATTGCTTTTATCTCCAATATTTATTATATACAGTAAAATGGTAATAACGAGCCCGATTATAGCAAACTCTCGGATATAACGTACAAAACAACAAACATTTTCTAATAACATCAATGCATTATTTACTGGTTTTAGCAAACCTGCTTATATATAATGAACCTCATGCATGCATGCATTGCTCTCGGGGTGACGCGTGGGACATTTTATTTACGTTCAAACTAAGAAAACTGATTAGATTTATACTTACGTTTTTGTGTAAATGTTACATATCGTTTACCGGAGATAATAGTGATAAAATTTAATTTTTATACTGGAATACAATATTTGCAAATTTTGAATTGTGCCACTATTGCCGTCGGTGAACATATGTATGTATATATTTCTATTTTTTGTAAAAATGGTCTATACGTTACTTTTAATGTAGAGTAATAAATATAAAAAACACATTATGTAATTTTTTATTACCAATTAAAACAAACTTCGGATATAATGAACTTGCTATGATGCACTTTTGTAGTTCGTTATACCCGGTCTTTACTATATTGAAAATAAATTAATTTTTTTAGTAATAATTATAAACATGTGTGATAGCATCAATTAATCAATTGTGGCTTATGGCAAATTTTATTCCAGCTATTTCAATAAATATTTACGTTAGCATTATTTTTCTTTACTAAATCTTATTCCTAACTAACTCAACTGTTTTTCCATGAAACCACTTTGTTAAATGAGTATCTGCTCTGACTTAGTTAGGGGGATTAAATGTATTAAATTAAGGAAAAATATTAGTGACAATGGTCCGTTTAATAGAATTACAATTTTGTAGAAATAGTGTTGATGCGTTTTTAATTCACACTATTATATATTTAGCACTGCAATTGACAAATATTTTGATCCACGTAAATTAGTAAGTTAGTAGGCAAATTTAAACAAACATAAAATAAAAAAAAAATAAACCTTGAATTAGTGCAAATGGAAAAAAAAATGTATGCAGAATATAATCGACTACTACTGCTTCGGAAAAACTATTAATTATTTTCTCAACTAGACGTTTTAGATTAGACATTTGCTAAGTAAAATAAATATATTTTTTTCACCTTGATATTATTATAGAAAATAAGTTTCCTTAAACCTTTTTTGTAACTTTACAGAAACTAATTAGAACACAAAGAAAAATATTAAAAAAGTCCCTTGTATCCTTTCCCTACGACAATAGTGAATTGTATTTAAATATTTAAAGCCCATACGCCTAAACATTGTGTAATATTCTTAGCATTAGGTTGGAACATAAAACACAGCAACACTTTTAATCTTTAAAATCTAAAACTGCAACGCCTCACGAGCTTAATAATTTCCATTAAGCAACCAATGGTTAAACTCCATCTATGTAAAAATACTTTTAGTGCAGATTACGTTAACTACATATGTAAACAGACCTATCAATACTTGTTTTTGTTTAAGTAATACTTCATAATTGGCATTATAATTTCTTATTATAATGAATATCTTTTGAAGAATTTTATAAATGTAACAAATTCAAACATAGTACATCTTAAAATGGCGGTCTGTTGTTCTTCTGAGAATTGGACAATAGTAAATAAACTCTCCTTTTGCTTTCTTATGACTGTATAAAAAAGTTTAAATTACATATTATGATAGACACACATTTAATGACATACATACATTTTAGTACATATTTGTTTTAGTTTAATTGAAAATATTAGATGTTACTTTTGTAGCCCCAATCAGACTGACTGGCCTAGATTGTAGTGTTTTACATTAGTAAAGTCTAGATGTAAATAAAGAACATCCTCACTTCATACACACATTATTTATTGCTAAAGTACAGCATATTTCAAATCACAATAGTTTCTCACTTTTTTTGCAGAAAATCTTATAAGTTCTTGTGTAAGAATTTATCCAGTTTGAAATAGATAACTCATTAAAACATAAATGTACTCTAGACCACTCGCCCGCCCACTTTTTACAGTGTTAATAAGTTAATTAAAAAAACCTCTGCTAGTCACCGCATGCTAATATTAATTGTTTTCCTAATAAAACAAACTTTTGATGTAGAATGCGTATAATTACCGAGCACAAACGTTAATTTTTTTTGTGTACTACGTATCTATACAAAACTCGTAACTGACTTATTAATTTTTGGAATCACGACTATAAGTGAAAACCACAAAAATGGACCACTTACCAAAACAAAACAGTATATAAAAACAATATTAAAATCTTATGTCTTTAAATGAGCTTTTAAGTGTAACAGTCAACGGCAAATCTATTCGTATTTTAAAAATGGGTAGCTCAAAAATGAATACAAATATTAACAAAAGTGCATTTTCATTCATAGAGTACATAATGTACATTACGGTAGAGTAAAGTAATAGTAACAAAAGGTTTCCTTGTCACTTTCCTTTATAACTGCCAAAATTTATTTAAAAGTTTTTAACTCAATTTCGGTGCCTTCGCACATATAACACCTGCAAAAAAAAGACAAATATATACCGCGCTTAAGAGCATACCGACCACTACCTTAATTTGTAGTATTTTAACAATAGCAACTTTGACTTCATCACTGCTCCTACAAATAATTTGATAATCAATAATTTTTTTTACCAGTACATTTAGAAAGGTCTAAACGAAGAAAAGTCAAAATCTTTTTTGTAAAATTATATTTGCAAATAGCAACACAATTCATTCAAAAATACAGAAAAACGCATTTATTTCTATATTTGGTGGGTTTTTTCGGCTACTTCCTAACTATTATTTGACTAAAAGACTTCGACATATCATAGTTTAATCCTTTCTTAATGTACTGGTAAAAAAATAAATTGATTATCAAATTATTTGTAGAGTTGCCGTTTTTGTTAAAATACTACAAATCAAGGTAGCGGTCGGTATGCTCTTAAAGTAGTAAAGTTTTATTCACCAAAATTATAACTGACTAAGTTCTAATATAAAATTTGATTAAAAAAAGAAGTAAATGGCTCTAACAAAAGCATAAATTTTGTTACTTTTAAAGATTTGAGTATATTTAATATTACCATAATTATCAAACAATAACAAATATGTTTTAGCACTACCTAAGAATTAACATTATTATACTATTGAAGTAGTTATTTCTAAGAAAGTAAAAAATAAACTACTTTAAAAGTAATTGGCAATTACAACAACAAAAAATATAAAATTTAAAATTCAGGTTGCATAAAGTGTTTAAGGATATGAAGATATGTCAAATATTGAGAGAAATACCAATACAAATCAGTCAAAAAGTTTGATTTTTGTACCAAAAAGTTTATTTTCACTATTACATAAATAACTTATTTTCCAAAAAAATATTCTTTAACCAAATTTACTCTACCCAGTGTACATGTGCATATCTCGAATAACCTACTAAAAATGCAATTTCCTAAACAATGTTCTCATCTAAAAAACAAATTTCAATAGATCTATAACATAGTTGTTGTATGCTATAATATTGCTGTTTTGTACAATCGTATTTTCTTCAGTAGTTAAGCAATCGTGATTTTTATTTTTGTTAATAACAAATTGTTGCACTTTAATTTTACATCATAGTAAAACAATAATGTACACTGGTAGTAAAAGATAGAACAAAAACTAGGCCGGTATCTCTCGCACTATTTATACTAAATCCTTACCACTTGTATACATCTTTAATTTTTTTGTGCGTTACCTTCATATTGTCTAATTTAGCCTCTCATCTAATACTACTAAAAATAACTAATTTTATTATTATCGTTAAATAAGGAAAGTTCGGATAGAGGCGCAAGGCGTGCTTGTGTATGCAAACTATAAATATATTTGCTCTTCTCATAGACTCTAGAGATTATTCGCCATCTCGGGAACAATTTAGATTGGTCAGAGGCAAGATTCGGAGATAGCGGATAGTACCTAGCCTCTGTGGGAACAGAACAGATATGGTTATAATATAGATAAATAATTTATTGATACTTTATCCATGTGGCAATATGGTTGTATAAGTCAATAACACAAATAGTAAGCATACTGATGTGCATTGAAATAATATGCAAGAATAAAAATACTAATTAATTTAGCCAATCATTAATCTTATCAACGCAATAATAATATTTTTCACATAACAGTTTTTTGCTTTAATTTTAAAAAAATTTATAATTAAAAAATTAATATATTTTTCCGTTTATTCAACATTTTTAACCCAATACAAAAACATGTTAAAAGTTGTCCTATGATGTTGATTAGCAAGTAAATGACCGTTCTTGTAAAATAGTTATAGTTGCATCACAAACTATGAAACATATTCAAATTGTTTTTAAAGTAACACAAAGTTTTAATAATAAATATTTATAATAATTTAAAAAATTGGAAATAAATAATAGTTTGCACGATTGAGTGCTCAGAATATTAAAATTAACTTAATTTTTTTTTTCTCTATGTGTTTCAGAAAAATTTCCCCAGAAAAATATTCAATAAAAAGTATTAGTATGCTAAGGTATAATAGGAGTATCTATTAACTGAATAAATTAAAAATACTTTTTTTACAAACATATTTAATGTGATAAAGAAAGTTTATCAATATAAGTTGCAAGATATTCAACAAAATTGCTAAAGCTGTTTATAATAATATTTACATTAGTAGTAAATTCTAATAACCAAACATGTTACTTGAAAAAACATAATAACTCCATTTTTATTGATAAAATACTAATAATCATCCGCAAATACTTTAACGTACATTTTTTATGTTATCACCTAGCTATTAAAACAAAAAGTTACAAATCAAAAAGGTTTTATTTTTCAACGTAAAAGCCATTAACACTAACACACTTATTCAAAAAGTTTTCATAGTAAATCAATGCTTAAAAAACTCTTGGTAAATCTGCAAAATACGATTCTACAGCGTTTTCCAAGTTATCATTCAATAAAAAACAATGCCCTTACAAGTGTTTTTTTGTATCAAAAGAAATAATAATTACAGAGGACAAAGTCAAGACTGTAAAGTGGATGTGATGATTCCTTAAAACCGCATGAATTGATTATTTCTTAAACAATTTGTTCTTTGAAAACTTTTCAGATGTCGTGCATAATTGTAGGGTATTTCGCTTTCAAATTCTTAACTGTATCTTTGTAAACATTTCCCGTTATTGTAGCCCTTATAGGCATATATTCAATATATGCCACTCAGCGTCCCAAACTGAAGCCATAACCTTTTCCATTCTAAAAGTTTCCACACTTTGAGTTTTTATGAATAGATTCACTGCCCCATTTGCACCTATTAAGAATTTTCTCCATACACTGCCACCATATTTTCATAGATATTTTTCAGGCATCTGCCTTCTTTCAATAACAAATGTATAACGCTTCTAGATTCAAGTTATAAATCACTGACATGACAAATGTTAAGCGATTGAAATAAAACTTAAAGATGACACTCTAAAATGTCACAAAACATAAGAATTTTTTTGCAATAGCATATTGTTTTCATAGCTAAATAGATAACATAAAATTTCCTGTCGTAGCATAAATCAAATTGTTTATTTTGATTTATTTAGTTATTCTATCGCCCTTTTACCTTTCACGCCATTTCTTCTTATCCTTGGCTAAGTCTTTTAATTCTTCCCAAGTGTTCCCTTTTCCTGTAGCCTCTTCTTCTATTGCGTTATTCCATTCTTTTCTGGGTCTCATATAATTTCTTGGTGTTTTTCTTTCAATTTTCTAATATGTTCATCCCATCTTATTTAGCCTTTCATATTTTTTTCTTGTATTAGTTTTAATTGTAAATTTATCCTGTATGTCGCATTTCCTTATTTTATCTTTTCTTGTTTGGTTTTGAAATCTCATCTCATTTGCATTTATTCTTTCTATTTGTTTTCCTGTCATCGTCCATGCTACTATATGTTAATGTTGGTCTGATTACATTTTTAACTAATTCTGTTTTTGTAGTTTTTGATATTTCCATTTTGTTAATGAAAGTGTTTTAATGTTATATAACTTTGCTGTTTTCCATTACTTTGTATTATTATTCCTAAGTATATGTATTGTTCAACCTGTTCTATTATTCTTTCTTTTTTTTTATGTCGTGATTCAATTTCTCTCTCGCAATTATCATGGTCTTTGTTTTTTCATAGTTTATTTTTATGTTTATTTCTTTAGTTGTTCCTCTATTATTTCTTCTGTCTCTGAAATCACTGCTATATCGTCAGCAAACAGCAGTTCTGCTATTTTTGTTATTTCAATTGAATAAAACAATGCGATTAGCATGTATCCTTGCTTCACCTCTTTCTTCGTTTAGTATTGTTTTTATTCCTAGTTGTTCATTCTTACTATGTTTATGTTTTCTGTATACATGTTTTTAATTACGTTTATTATTTTCTTGTCAGTTCCTCTCTCTTCTAGTTCTTTCCATATATCTTCTCTCTTGATCATGCCATGTTTCGAGATCAAAAAAGCATACGTGCATCACTCTATTCTTTTTTATCATCTTTTCACTTAGCTGTCTTATTATAAATATTAGGTCCTGTCCTATTGTCGTTTCACATTTGTACAACTGTTAATGTAAACTGAAAAAAAAAGATGTCTAAATATAAATCTTTGTAAAACATCAATTTTGATTTCCCTAGATGATGACAAATAAATCTCTAATCTTACAAAACACATACTTGTCAATTAGATAAGTACGATCGTAAAAATTGCAGCATTTTTACCACTAAATACTAAATAGTCAAAGTTTTTTTCAAATTAAGAAATTGACATTTATTAAGTGTAATGCACATAAAAAAATTAAAAACTATTACTAATATTTGTTTATTCTCCTCTCTGGTTTTTTCCCGTTTCTCTTGTTTCATATATTCTTTTCGTTATTTGCGTATCTTTCAATCGGCATACATGTACAAACCATCTTAGTTGTCCCTTCATTATTTTTTGATTTATGGGTTCTATTTGTAGGTTTTGTCTGTGTACATCGATTTTTAGTCTGTCTCTTCTTGTTTTATTTTCTATCTTTTGTAGGAATCTTATTTCTGTTGCATTTATTCTCGTTTTGTGTGTTTCTGATAATGTCCATGTTTTGCTGGAGTATATTATTGTTGGTCTTATTACCTTCTTTACTATATCTGTTTTTATGTTTTTTTGTTTTTTTTGGTATTTTTTTTTTTATTTTACTTTACTGATAAGCTGGCGCACAAAAAGGCAACCACAAAATTTGTGGACTTAAACCATGAATGCTCCACTTTTGAGAAGCTTTACCACTCTACTAAAAGCAAACACATATCATGCACTAAAAAGTACTGTAGTACAATACCCCAAACTATAGACAAGCAAAAAAAGCAATAATTTCCCCAAACCCTAAGATAACCGACTCCTACAACTTTCTATAATAAACCTGCAAATATTAAAGGTGGTCTTAGCAAAAAAAATTAAAATTAACCCAACATGTAGACAATATAAAATTTATAACAAATCTCCTACGCAAAAAACCCATGTTGAGAAAGAGTTGGCTCAACATTGCCGGCATAAAGCATACCTTTCGAAACAGTGTCATAGCACACACCAACAATATAGGTTGATTGTGGATAGCAACGGAGTGAGATTACCACTAGAGAAGATACAAAAATCCTATTAAGTTCTAAAAGCAGTAAAATTTTATTTACCCTCCACAAAAAAAAAATCAAATTATTTATTCTTGTCGACACTCTTTATAATTAAATTATATAAGCCACATGACGCAGATTCAATTGATCAATTTATCGTATACCCATGCTGCCATGTTCATAAATAATATGATTTTATCAAAAACTATTTTCTAAAGTAATTTCAATTCGGCTCAGTCCCACAGCCGCTGTTTTAAATGAAGCAAGAATGTCCGCAGTGTTGATTGACTAGTTAAATAAATACATTAGTTGCATTTTAATCTATTACTAATAAAATAGCTTAAATATGAAAATCATCAGCACCACACATGTTTGTTAATTTAAGCTTTTTAGACTTTACTAAACTTTAGTAAATATTTTTTTGTTAAGCACACATTTGCAAGCAGAGCTTGTTGACTTATTATAATGCTCCGTAAAATTCAATTCTAATAAAGTACATTTTTTAGGTCTTAAGAAATTAATATTCTTATGAATTATACAAATAATCTGGCAAATTGATCAATAACAGTAAAACATGTTATGCTTAAATTATTTAAATTATTATTACCCATCTAATATTCCAATATACAAAAAAAAAATAATAAAAATACCTGAAGCTTATGCAATTTATTTAAATTTAACTTGTAGGTACATTTATTTGTGCAATGATTTATTAGTAGTAGTAAGTTATTAATTCTTCTTGTTTATTTGTTAAAAAAAAATTAAAATTAAAAAACAAATTAGAAGTACTACTATTCGTTGGTTTTATGCATTGTGCCTCTTTCTAATACTCTTTCAATAAACAGTATTAGCTTCTACGTAACATTAAATTTGTTTATAGCTAGAATTCCTACGATGATTAAATTTATACATTTTTATTTAATATTTTAAAATTCATTGTTTCCATCATCACGCAGGTTACCTCGCCTTTTTTAAAAATTATTTGTTTGCATTCCTACTCTAGGTATAATTATATTAAAACAACGCTTTAGAGGATTGAACTATTAGTATATATTTGAATTTTTTTAACCTTGACCACAGTTTGACTTCGTTGTTCTTGTATGTGAAACGTAACTTTATAACGGTTTTTTTTCAGGAAAAAGCAGTTTGTTTAATTGTTGGTTCTCCTGGAGAGTACCCAGTTCGATTGTATTCAGCTGACGACCTATTTCTACCTCTATAATGCAAACGTAAAGATACGTCTCTTTGTTGGTACGATTATAATATATTTAAGCGTACTTTTGTATGCCACTTTTATATATATATATATATATATATATATATATATATCCTTCTTACACACAAGCTCGCAACTATCTGCCATATCCAAACCAATTAAGATAGTCCTTGTATGTGAGCAGGACATTTAGAGAAGCGTAATACACTACTATACAAAAACATTTTAATGTTGCGCCTCTTCCTACTATTCCTTCACTAAACGTTTATAGTAATAATGAGTTTTGCATATAAATTTTATTAATTAAAAAAAGAGTTTACTGAAACGTTTGCTATCGTGACTCACATGGTATAAGATTTTGTTGATTAAACATTCATATTATTATTATTTTAGTATTGAAAAAAGAATTACACAATTTTGTGCATACTATATAAACACGGTTTTACCTGTACATATTTGGATTTGGGTCAAATAACAATCGGTTCATACCTTAAATAAAGAGTGTAAAAGCAAAATTCTATTTATCAACTTTTTGTCAAAAATTAGATAAAAACTGGATGGTATTGTTCAAGCACGCACCTTCAGTTAAAATTATGTATAAAAACAAGCGTTAACTCATTCAAATTGCATAATATATTTAAAATACAATACAATCTTTTATCTCGTTTGCTTTTACGCGTCTCAAATATCATAGCAGTAAATACTGCATATAGAATAAAAAGATTACTTTTTGAGAAATAATTTTGCTTTAAGTATTAATCTAAGGTTCAACATATTAAAATATCGTAAAAAACATTATAGCTAAATCCTAAGCAAATGTCGTGTTTGTGACACAAAAAAAGCAACCTCCTACATTCTTTCCAGTTATATATTACAAGTAAGGTTACATAAGTGTTAATTGGTTGATGTACATACAGCTTCTGCTTATAATTAAAATCTAAAATATCTAGTAAACATGAGTTCAATGTTAGATTTTTTAAATTATAATTTATTTTTAATAATGTATTGATTAATTTATTAATCTTGTTTTGTTTGCCTAATTATTATGTAATATACTACTGAAGAAGATGGTTTATGTACATATAATTAACTTAAATAAATATTACAATAATCTGTAATGTAACATTACATTAAAATAAATTAAAACATGTAGGTTTAATAGTATAATAATTTAATGTAAATAAATCAAATTAATTTCAATTGTATGCTGGAATTAAATTACACTTAAAAGTAATGGTAATTCGGTAATAATTTAAATTATATATTCGGAGGCCGGCAAGGCTTCAAACATTATCGTTAAATTAAAAGCAGCAATAAGGTGAAACCATAAAAATATATAATTGCAATAATGCCCGAGCATTAGCGGCACTAGTTGCAAATTTTAATTCAATTCCGTTATTATTAATTGGGGGCATTACATTCCGCATATGAATAGACCATTAACAATTGTTAACCTAGCGCTAAACTAATGATTTTTATACGAATTCATTAGATTTAATCTGATGTCAATTTATATAACTTACAAGTCGTCAAATCCTGTAAAATAATTCAAGTTGCACAGTTGTATTTTTATGACATATTTCATTTGCAACACTGTCGTCCTGCGGGACGACATTTTCAAAATTTATTGCACATAAACTTTGCAAGCTTTGATAACGTAGAAAGTTTTTAAAACTTAACAGATAAAAGTCATTAATTAGTAAGTATATGAAAATATTTAATTAATAACATGCATTAATGAGAACGTTAATTATTGAGTCACACTAAAAGCGCATCGTGTTTAATCGTATTTTTATAAACGAACTACTTTATGCATTAGCAATTTAAATATTTCATTAGGCGTACATGTGGGATTGATTAAAATGTGTTTGCAAGGGATTGTTTCCACTTGCTTTAGGGGATTTTTGACTTTGTTTGCTTAGAACGCTAAAATATATATGGCATTAGATTAGTCCCTCCCTATATATTCACCACCGTCTCGTAACTAATTCAATTATCTTATATCAACCTTCATATAAATATAAACACAGTTTGCTTTCTTGGGAATCAACTCTCAACATAACAATGTGCGAGTAAAATTAAATAAAAGCACACGCATCAGCTTTCAAGGTAAATATATTTTACTAATTAATTGTACTTAGTTTAGATGTAAGTTTGAAATGTGGTTTTAAGACTTAATTAAACCTTTCATTCAATGCAAATTTGTCACAAATGAACATTTCTTACTAAAAAAGACTGGAATAATCTACAAATTTACATATTAATACAAGTTATATTAATTAAAACATTAGAAATTTTAAAAAACTGCAATTAGTCCTTTAATGGTCCAATAAATAACAGGCCATTTAGCAAATGATGCAATCTAGGTAAAATGCAGACTCATATATTTTTAAGTGAAGAATTCGTACAAAACAATGTTCAGTATTAATACATTCAATTTATAAAAAAAAGTAGAAGCCGTTTTATTTTATTCCCATCGAGCATCGGAGCCACAATAACCTAATGATTATTGCACGAAACGATTTTTTCGACAAAAAAACAGAATGGCTCAAGGAAGCTAAATGTTACACATCAAAATTAATTGTTTGCGTTTTCCGGAAGAACTGCTCCTCAAGAAAGCGGCGAGATATTTCGTAAATTTGCATTTTGAAAGCTTCAGTCGATATTTTAATAAATATTGTTAAGCCTCTATTGTTTTATAAATGTTATGTGAGCACACAAACGAAACTATTAATGGTTCTTTGTGATGTAAATATGCATATATTTCAATGTTTATAAAGTATATAAGAATTTTGAATTGAGTTAATGTTTTATTCATGCAGAATGGTTTGTTGCTTATTTTCATAGAATTAAATCCATCTTTGATGAACTCATGTCTGTACCATTGCTAAACCCTAAGAAGATGCAAAATATCCCACTTGGCATAATGTAACATTCATTTTACATATGAGGAATATTAAGGTTAAATAAACTAAAAACATTATAAACGCAGCCTTAAAAAAAGATTCTACTGTAAGCAACATACAGCATTCAACCCTATTAAAATATTTAAAAAAGTATAGCATTTGAATGCAGCATGATAAATGTTGTTTACTGTTATCTTGGTAAAATGTTGCCCATAACAGATGAAACCTCATGTAATGCAGTATAAAAATATACGTTTTAATAATAAATTTTAATTATTGATATAGTTTAGTAATCATTCAAATATGCCGACTTTTTAGCATAAGCATAATATTAACACAAAAAGTTGCTGCTATTTTTGTCATCAGTAACCATTAGGGAATAAAAACGGTCAATGTTTGACAAATTAAACAATAACAATCTAGCAAAAAGCATAAAAAATCACATCAAAATTTTTGTTATTTTTGCAAAAAAAAAAAATAGTACTTGAGTAGTTAATTGATCAACATTCTGAATATTAGTCAATTCTCAAATTTAATTAATTGCAAATAACACAATTAATATAACTTAATTAAAATCAAATGGTCGACCTTAACGTGAAAAATCATTTATGTTAAAATAAATATTTATAACAAAAAAATTATTTTATGCTATATAACATGTTTATTGAAAAAAATTGCAAAAAACACTATTATACAAAAATCACTTAAATTTAGATAAATGTAATAAGATCAAAATTAAAGAAAATATTAGAAAAACAAAACCCGGAGGAAAGTTTTTTCAAGATATATTGCATACTATTTTTAGGCAATCGTTTTCAGTTTTAACAAAAAAAAATCAAAATTTGTTTAAAAATATCAAGTCGGTGTATACATTTTGTAGCGCTCGTTGTGTTAATAACAAAACGTAAAAAAAATCAAACGTACAAAATTGACAAAAAAGAAGTTATAATTATTAATTTACTAAATACAAAAACAAAATCTTCCCAAATGATCAAATAAACCAAGCAAAAAAAAGATTAATTTTATAAAAATCTTTAGAAAGTATAATCTTAGTCCGAAAAATGTCACATCTAAATTTACGTATTTTGTTAAGGCACTTTTATGGATGTCATAAATACGAGTAATGCCGTTATGCGTTTTATAAAATCATGGTTTCATAAAAACTGTTTAATTTTAGACAATGCAAAAACAGCATGCGTTTTTTATAAGACAAATCAAGGACTTGCTACTCCACAGTCGATAACACTCAACACCAATAAATACGATTTTACAGATAATGTAAAAATTTTAAGTGTTATTCTGGATGACATGCTTAGTTTTTTGCAACAAATAAATTATGTATGTAACAAACTAAACAGTGCTTGCTATGGAATGCGTATACTAATACCCAACACATCAACTTCCAAATTGAAAAAATATTTTGCAATTATTGAGTCGCATCTAAGATATAGACATTGTTTGGAGAAGCTCAGTAAACGTAGAAAAAGTTTTCATAAATAAAGAAAAATCAATAAGAATTTTGTTCAAGTTGAAATATAATGGTAGTTGCAGAGGTATTTTTAAACGAGAAAACATATTAATAATTTATGGTCTTTTTATATACGAATGTGTAAAGTTTTTGTGAAAACACCGTCATTATTTTGATAATGTTTTTTACTCTACGAGATATAATACTAGAGGTGGCAAGCTATTCAACATACCACACCACAAGTTAAATAAATACAAAACCAGATGTTTTTATTCATGCATAAAAATATATAACCACCTTCCCGTAGCCATAAAAAACATTACCAACTACACCAAAATTAAATAAACAATGTATAATGTACTATGTAATATTGAACCATACTGCATAGCAGATTACAACATTTTGTAGACAAGCTTACCTTTATGATATTTATTTTTATATTTGCTATTTTTGTTGACGTTTTTACATGTACAATAGTATTTTGTGTATGAGTGTAGGTGTGAAATAAAATTCTTACATAAAAATGATATATTTTTTTAATTTTAAAACGTTTTATTTAGGAATTACTTGAAACTTCACAACAACATAAAAATACCTTTAAATTTTAACGAGTGAAACCACACTCGTTGAAACAATCACAATGAAGAATAGATTTAAGCAGTCTGCAAACACAAATAATTATGACTTAAGAGTTTCATAAAATATTAAATTTGACAGTTTATTCCATGTGTCAATAGTACGCTTAAAATAATCTTTTTTTAAAAGTTTTGAACCTACATCTCTGAACGAATAAGTGAATATTAGTTAGAATTCCTAGCTAGCCTGGTATTATGAGTAAATAATTGTTTAGATAGTCTTTTATTTTGTTTGAACAATGTCCATGAAAATATCTATAAAAAAATGCAAAGATCTGCAACATTACGCCGGTGTTGCAAAGTAACTAGTCATAAGTAAATTTTGGGTCAATGATCCAAATAATTAGTTGAAAACAATATTCAATATAAGGACAAATATAAGTTTTATATATATATATATATATATATATATATATATATATATATATATATATATATATATTTATATATATATATATACGGAAGAGCACGAGTTCGAGACTGCACAAGTTTGAGGATATACATTGTATATAGCCAAATAACCTTAAAATTGCCTATACAACAGTGACATTACTTAAATTAACAATAATTGTAACATATGTTACCTTTGGTTTCTTCTGTTTGATTCTAATTGTAACATATGTTACCTTTGGTTTCTTCTGTTTGATTCTAATTTCTTTTTAAATTAGGTTTTTGTAAAATTAGAAAATATCTCCAAACTTGTGACAAGTTTGAGGATATATAACTTTAACAAATCTATAATAGATGGCACAACATGATATAAAACAGTTATTTGGTTATTTCTCTTTGTTGCAGACATATTTAATATTTAAAATCATAGTAAATGGTATAACTAACACTATTAGAAAAATAAAATGAATTGTTATAAATATTAGTAATTACCGTGTTATAAATTGATCTTAACAATTGAAATTAATAAACAAATTGAGTAAAATAATTTGTTTATTATTATAAAATGTTTTTATTTTTTATAAATATCATTTAATTTAATTATGTTTGTTATAAAAAACAAACGGTTAAATTAGTTTACTTTATTTTTTATTATTAATGTACTTTTATTTGTTATAAACAAGATATATACAACAACACGAGTACAGCGCGATGCCTAAACTTGTGTTAATGTAGTTATACTTCTTTGGGGATATCTTCAAACTTGTGTTAATATAAATACATTTCTTTTCGCGATATCTCCAAACTAATGTTTTTATAGTGAGACTTGTTTGACGATATCCCCAAACTAATGCTTTTTATATTAGCACTTGTTTGACGATATCCCCAAACTACCGCTTATATTATCGCACTTCTTTGACGATATCTCCAAATTAATGCTTTTTATAGTAGCACTTGTTTGACGATATCCCCAAACTACCGCTTATATATTCGCACTTCTTTGACGATATCTCCAAACTAATGCTTTTAATAGTAGCACTTGTCTGACGATATTCCCTAACTACTGTTTATATTATCACACATCTTTGGCGATATCTTCAAACTAATGTTTGAATAGTTTTAATAGCATTTCTTTAACAATATATCTCTGAATGGCTTTTATATTATTACATTATTTTATGATATTTTATAACTTGCTTTTATATATTTTTTCCAAATAATAACATTTTTGTTGTTATTTACTTAATGTTATTTCCCTTCTTGTAGTATAGAACATTCTATTATTTATTTATTTATAAAAATATCTTACAAGTTATAATCATTTTTGAAATTCTATGTCAGCCAGTGTATCAGTGATTTATTTGATAAATATAGACAATAAAATGTAATTGAATTGATTATTTATCATATACTTCTACTCAAACACTAGTGGTACTAGTACAATGACTCAACAAAATTTAACAATAATAACTATATAAATCAAGTTTTATGTAGTAAATATATTTAAAATCGGTGTTATATTACCATCGATTATTATTGGGAATATTTCTTACCAACTATAACATTCAAAATGTATTATCTTAACAGGAATGTGAGAACGGAAAGCCATAAAAAAATGTTTTTGTATTCTATGAATGAATATCGTTGAACCCTTTTCAATAGTAGAGCAAGGTCAAGTTTGCAGGCTTATAACATAATAAATAGATATGCATTAAGACTAAGAAATTTAAATTATATTTTCTGGTGCTTTAGTTACAATTATAAACTTAAAGTATATCATCGGATAAATAATATTACTCATTACTCATTATTGTTTTGAAATGAATGAATTTTTACAATATTATTATACTCCTACAAAACAAATCATAATCGATACCACAAATTAACTTAATTTACAGACATATTAGATTAAAGCATGGATAAATTTCAATAACATACATCATCAAACTAGATAATTACATTCATTTTAAATTCAATTAAATTTAAAATTTGAATACATTTGTCTTCTAGTTTCATTATTACCTACAAACTTAGAAATTAGCAAAACAGTATCAGTAAAATTTTAGGAATAACATAAAACTTTATATTAAAGTCTATATTCTTTACAAAGCATAATTGGAATAGTTTAAAATGGCTGTTTAGTAAAATTATTTAAAACACAACAACTTTTATCAAAATACTTTATACATTAATGTTATAATAGTGCCGCCTCTGACAAGGTTTTTGTATTTTAAAATTATAATTGTAATTGGTCTACTTAATAAATACTTTGTCTATCAACTCTCATTAAAATAATGGAATGTTATATACATTTATAATATTATTGCCACCTCCAACAAGAATTTTGGTATACTGACTTTTCCATTATAATTGGAATACTTAAATATTCCCGTCTACCAAACTTCATTAAAGTCATTAAATGTGAATTATTGCAGCCTCCAAAAATAATTTTGTTATTCTGACTTTATCATTGTAATTGGCATACTTAAACTTCTCTGTCTACCAAATTTAATAAAAATTGTTGAATGTTGTGTACATTTATGTTATTATTGCCGGCTCCAATAAACATTTTGTTATTCTGACCTTATTATTGTAATTGGCATTCATTAAATTTAAAGAATGTTGTGTACGTTAATGTTATAATTGCGCCGCATCCAACAAGTATTTTGATATTTTGACTTTATCATTATAATTGGCATACTTAAACATCCTTGTATACCAACTTTCATTAAAATCATTAAATTTTGTGTAGTTTTATGTTATTATTGCGGCCTCCAAGAAATTTTTTTGTATACTGACTTTTTCATTGTAATTCCCTGTAAACCAAATTTCAATAAAATTCATGTTATTATAGCCACCTACAATAAGAATTTTTATCTACTAATTTTATCATTGTAGTTAAACATCCCTGCATACCAAATTTTATTAAAATCATTGAATGTTGTGTATATTTATTTTGTTATTGCCGCCTCCAACAAGAATTTTGTTATTCTGACTTTATCGTTGTAACTGGCATACCTTAACGTCCTTGTATACCAACTTTTTTGAAATCATTGAATGTTGTGTTCATTCATGTTATTATTTCCGCCTACAACAAGAATTTTGGTATACTGACTTTTTCATTGTAATTGGCTTACTTAAATATGCCTGTTTACTAAATTTTATTAAAATCATAGAATGTTGTGTACATTTATGTTATTATTGCCGCCTCCAATAAGAATTTTTATATACTGATTGTATCATTGTAATTGGCACATTTAAACATCCTTGTATACCAAATTTTATTAAAGTCGTTGAATGTTGTGTTTTTTATTTTATTATTGCCGCCTCCAACAAGAATTTTGTTATTTTGACTTTATCATTGTAATTGGCATACTTAAGCATCCTTATATACTAACTTTTATTAAAATCATTGAATGTGTGTACATTTATGTTATTAATGCCGCCTCTAACAAGAATTATGGTATACTGATTTTTTCATTGTAATTGGCATACTTAAACACTCCGGTATACCAAATTTCATTAAAATCATTGAATGTTGTGTATAATTATTTTATTATTGCCGCCTTAAACAAGAATTTTGTTACTTTCACTTTATCATTGTAACTGGCTTACTTAAACCCTGTATATCAAATTTTATTAAAATCCTAGAATGTTGAACACATTCATGTTATTATTGCTGCCTCCAACAAGACACACACACTGATTTTATCATTGAAATTGTCATACTGAAGCATCTTTGTATACCAAATTTCAATAAAATCATTTAGTATTGGGTATATTTATTTTATTATTGCCGCCTTTAACAATAATTTTGTTACTTTGACTTTATCGTTGTAATTTTCATACTTTAACATCCTTGTGTACCAACTTTAATTGAAATTATTGAATGTTGTGTATATTTATGTTATTATTGCTGCCTCCAACAAGAATTTTAGTATATTGACTTCATCACTGAAATTGAAATACTATGACATCTCTGTTTACAAAATTTTATTGAAATCATAGAATGTTGTGTACATTCATGTTATTATTGCCGCCTCCGATAAGAATTTTTATGTACTGATTTTATCATTGTAATTGGCATACTTAAACATCTCTGTATATCAAATTTTATTAATATTGTTGAATGTTGTTTTTATTTATTTTATTATTGCCGCCTCCAACAAAAATGTTGTTATTATGATTTTATCATTGTAATTAGCATACTTAACCATCCTTATATACCAACTTTCAATAAAATCATTGAATAAGTGTACATATATGTTATTATTGCCGCCTCCAACAAAATAATTTTTTTTTAGTATACTAATATTTTCATTGTAATTGGCATACTGAAACATCTCTGTATACCAAATTTCAATAAAATCATTAAATATTGTGTATATTTATTTTATTATTGCCGCATCCAAAAGAATTTTGTTATTCTGACTTTATCATTGTAAATGACCTATTTACGAAATTTAATTAAAATTATTGAATATTGTGAACATTAATGTTATAAGTGTGTTGCCTCCATTATGAATCTCATTATGTATTATTATTATAACCGACATACTGAAGAATTCCTGTTTACTGAATTTTATTTTATTTATACAACATTATATATGAATGTCATTGTACCGCCTCCAATATGAAATTCAGTATTATTTACATTACTAGTGTACAAGACATTTTTAAAAACCTGTGGTTACTGAATTACATTTAAATTTATAATTTTGTTTCTTAATACTTGCAATTAAGATAATACGACATGTATAAAAAATATATACTGTTATTGTAATGAATTTCCGACTGATCAAATATAAATTCTACAAAGAAATCTTATGACGTCATTCTTACAAACTGTTATTCCGTACGAAATCAAAATCAAGAATATTTTAGAAACTTTATTATTATATTATCTATTCCCTAGCTCCACCTTTGGTTTAAACTAAAAACTGAATTTATACTAATATACGGAAATCGTATATATTTTATACAAATATCCGTTACACGATTTTGGCGATAAATATCCTCAAACACGTATAAATTGAAATAATTTAAACAAATTCAAAAATATTTGCAATTTATTGTAATCCAAGTGTAATGTGATGTATTTATGTCGACTGGATCTCCAAAATGCAATGATTAGCTTATACATTTGTTGTTAAATTGCAATAAACTGATTTCAAGTTTGGGGATATGCTCAAACTTGAAATATCTCTAAACTCGTGGTAAAATCTCGCCAAACTCGTGCCCAGTCAAACATATATATATATATATATATATATATATATATATATATATATATATATATATATATATATATATATATATATATATATATATATATAGAGATAAAAACGCTGGTTTAGGAGCGTTTAAGCGCACACTTTCTACGTCGTAAAAGCGTCTAAGGATTGGAAGCGTACGCTCCCAATCCGTGCATATAAACTACGTGTTAAGAGCGTCCAACGGTTAGTTTAAATTGAGTGTTAATAGATGGCATTAAAATCAAGATTGACAGAATTTGTTAGTACATTACTGTAGCCACAGATTTGTGCTTTTGTAGCGGACATATCTACCGTAATAAAATCGAATAGGGTTATTGACATACATAATGTTTTTTTTACAAGTTTTTAATAAACTTTCTTTTAAAATATTAGTTAAAAATATTCTGCCTGTATTATAAATCAACTAAAATATTACTTGATATAAAAAAATATAAATCTTATAACTAGTTTACATGATAACACAACAGATTGTATTTATTTTTAAGTTGAAGTTTAAGGTCAATCATTTTTCTAGGTCTCACAACAAGTTTAAGGTCAACGCTAACGTTTATACATGCTATAATGAATAGTAAATACTAAACAAATTAAAAAATAATAAAAATTAGTAGACAAGGATAAGTACGCCAATTACAAAGATAATGTCAACAAAGGTGTCGCTTCTAAAAAAAATTAGAGGCGGCAAAAGTATTATATTAATATTTATAGAATTTTATGATTTTAATAAATTTTAGTATACATCGGAATTTAAATATGCTAATTACAAAGATATAGTCAGTATAACAAAATTCTTGTTAGAGACGGTAAAGTTAAAACATTAATCTTTACAGCATTATATGATATTAAGGAAGGCTGCACAATTATAACATTGATGCACAACATTCTCATCTTAATCAATTTTTGTAAATAGAGGTACTTTACAAATCTAGTGATTTTGGTAGGCAGTGACATTAAAGTAAGCTAATTACAATGATAAAGTTAAAATAACAAAATTCTCGTTGGAGGCGGCGCAATTATAACATTTATGCACAACATTTGATGATCTTAATGAATTTTAGAAGATAGAAGTACTTAAGTATGATAATTACAATGATAAAGTTAAAATAACAAAATTCTTATTGGAAGCGGCGCAATTATAACATTTATGCACAACATTTTATGATCTTGATGAATTTTGATAAATAGAATTACTTAAACATGACAATTACAATGATAAAGTCAAAACAACAAAATTCTCGTTGAAGGCGGCGCAATTATAACATTTATGCACAACATTTAATGATCTTGATGAATTTTAGTAGATAGAAGTACTTAAGTATGATAATTACAATGATAAAGTTAAAATAACAAAATTCTCGTTGGAGGCGGCGCAATTATAACATTTATGCACAACATTTTAAGATCTTGATGAATTTTGATAAATAGAATTACTTAAACATGACAATTACAATGATAAAGTCAAAACAACAAAATTCACGTTGGAGGCGGCGCAATTATAACAGTTATGCACAACATTTGATCATCTTGATGAATTTAAGAAGATAGAAGTACTTAAGTATGATAATTACAATGATAAAGTTAAAATAACAAAATTTTCGTTGGAAGCGGCGCAATTATAACATTTATGCACAACATTTGATGATCTTGATGAATTTTAGAAGATAGAAGTATTTAAGTATGATAATTACAATGATAAAGTTAAAATAACAAAATTCTTATTAGAGGCGGCGCAATTATAACACTTATGCACAACATTTTATGATCTTGATGAATTTTGATAGATAGAATTACTTAAACATGACAATTACAATGATAAAGTCAAAACAACAAAATTCTCGTTGGAGGCGGCGCAATTATAACATTTATGCAAAACATTTTATGATCTTGATGAATTTTAGTAGATAGAAGTACTTAAGTATGATAATTACAATGATTAAGTTAAAATAACAAAATTCTCGTTGGAGGCGGCGCAATTATAACATTTATGCACAACATTTTAAGATCTTGATGAATTTTGATAAATAAAATTACTTAAACATGACAATTACAATGATAAAGTCAAAACAACAAAATTCACGTTGGAGGCGGCGCAATTATAACAGTTATGCACAACATTTGATCATCTTGATAAATTTAAGAAGATAGAAGTACTTAAGTATGATAATTACAATGATAAAGTTAAAATAACAAAATTCTTGTTGGAGGCGGCGCAATTATAACATTTATGCACAACATTTGATGATCTTGATGAATTTTAGAAGATAGAAATACTTAAGTATAATAATTACAATGATAAAGTTAAAATAACAAAATTCTTATTGGAGGCGGCGCAATTATAACATTTATGCACAACATTTGATGATCTTGATAAATTTTGATAAATAGAATTACTTAAACATGACAATTACAATGATAAAGTTAAAAAAACAAAATTCTCGTTGGAGGCGGCGCAATTATAACATTTATGCACAACATTTGATGATCTTGATGAATTTTAGAAAATAGAAGTACTTAAGTATGATAATTACAATAATAAAGTTAAAATAACAAAATTCTTAATGGAGGCGGCGCAAGTATAACATTTATGCACAACATTTTATGATCTTGATGAATTTTGATAAATAGAATTACTTAAACATGACAATTACAATGATAAAGTCAAAACAACAAACTTCTCCTTGGAGGCGGCGCAATTATAACAGTTATGCACAACATTTGATGATCTTGATGAATTTTGATAAATAGAATTACTTAAACATGACAATTACAATGATAAAGTTAAAATAACAAAATTCTCGTTGGAGGCGGCGCAATTATAACATTTATGCACAACATTTGATGATCTTGTTGAATTTTAGAAAACAGAAGTACTTAAGTATGATAATTACAATAATAAAGTTAAAATAACAAAATTCTCGTTGGAGGCGGCGCAATTATAACAGTTATGCACAACATTTGATGATCTTGATGAATTTTGATAAATAGAATTACTTAAACATGACAATTACAATGATAAAGTCAAAACAACAAAATTCTCGTTGGAGGCGGCGCAATTATAACATTTATGCACAACATTTGATGATCTTGATGAATTTTAGAAAATAGAAGTACTTAAGTATGATAATTACAATAATAAAGTTAAAATAACAAAATTCTTAATGGAGGCGGCGCAATTATAACATTTATGCACAACATTTTATGATTTTGATGAATTTTGATAAATAGAATTACTTAAACATGACAATTACAATGATAAAGTCAAAACAACAAAATTCTCGTTGGAGGCGGCGCAATTATAACATTTATGCACAACATTTTATGATCTTGATGAATTTTAGTAGATAGAAGTACTTAAGTATGATAATTACAATGATAAAGTTAAAATATCAAAATTCTCGTTGGAAGCGGCGCAATTATAACATTTTTGCACAACATTTGATAATCTTGATGAATTTTGATAAATAGAATTACTTAAACATGACAATTACAATGATAAAGTCAAAACAACAAACTTCTCCTTGGAGGCGGCGCAATTATAACAGTTATGCACAACATTTGATGATCTTGATGAATTTTAAAAGAAAGAAGTACTTAAGTATGATAATTACAATGATAAAGTTAAAATAACAAAATTCTCGTTGGAGGCGGCGCAATTATAACATTTATGCACAACATTTGATGATCTTGATAAATTTTGATAAATTGAATTACTTAAACATGACAAATACAATTATAAAGTCAAAACAACAAAATTCTTGTTGGAGGCGGCGCAATTATAACATTTATGCACAACATTTGATAATCTTGATGAATTTTAGAAGATAGAAGTACTTAAGTATGATAATTACAATGATATAGTTAAAATAACAAAATTCTTATTGGAGGCGGCGCAATTATAACATTTATGCACAACATTTTATGATCTTGATGAATTTTGATAAATAGAATTACTTAAACATAACAATTACAATGATAAAGTCAAAACAACAAATTTCTCGTTGGAGGCGGCGCAATTATAACATTTATGCACAACATTTTATGATCTTGATGAATTTTAGTAGATAGAAGTACTTAAGTATGATAATTACAATGATAAAGTTAAAATAACAAAATTCTCGTTGGAGGCGGCGCAATTATAACATTTATGCACAACATTTGATGATCTTGATGAATTTTGATAAATAGAATTACTTAAATATGACAATTACAATGATAAAGTCAAAACAACAAAATTCTCGTTGGAGGCGGCGCAATTGTAACAGTTATGCACAACATTTGATGATCTTGATGAATTTTAGAAGATAGAAGTCCTTAAGTATGATAATTACAATGATAAAGTTAAAATAACAAAATTCTCGTTGGAGGCGGCGCAATTATAACATTTATGCACAATATTTGATGATCTTGATGAATTTTAGAAGATAGAAGTACTTAAGTATGATTATTACAATGATTAAGTTAAAATAACAAAATTCTTATTGGAGGCGGCGCAATTATAACATTTATGCTCAACATTTTATGATCTTGATAAATTTTGATAGACTGGGTACTTAAATATGTCAATTACAATGAAAAAGTCAAAATAACAAAATTCTTGTTGAGTGGCACAATTATAAAATTAATGCACCTATGATCCTAATGAATTTTGGTAGACAAAGGTATTTAAGTATGTTATATACAATAGTTAAGTTAATATAATAAAATTTTGTTGGAGGCGACACAATTATAATATTAATTCAAAACATTCTATGATTTTAATGAATTTTGGTAGACAGGGGTATGCTAATTACAATGAATAAGTTAAAATACAAAAATTTTTGTTAGAAGGGGCACAATCATAACATTAATGCATAACATTTTTTGATCATGATGATTTTTAGTAGACAGGAATACTTAAGTATCTCAATTTTAATGATAAAATTATAATAACAAAATTCCCGTTAGACGCGGCACAATTATAACATTAATGCACAACATTCTATAATCTTAATAAAATTTTGGTAGACAGGGGTACTTAAGTATACAATTACAATCAAAACGTCAAAATAACAAAATTTCTGTTAGAACGCGGCACAATTTCTTAATTCGACACAATTATAACATTAATACACAAAATTGTATACTTTTAATAAAGTTTGTTAGACAAAAGTATTTAAGTATGTTCATTACAATAATTAAGTTAAAATAACATAATTCCTGTTAGAGGCGGCACAATTATGACATTGATGTTCACAACATTTTATTATTTATTAATGCCACACACAATAAGAAAGTCAAATTATCAAAATCTATTGAAAAACAACATTCTTATAAATAAACAGATTAGATTTTGAAATTATTATTATGGTGTGCACTTTTCAAGCTAGATCTTAAAAATAAATAAACTAATTTAATCATAATTGGCAGCTTTAACAAAAAATAACTGTAAATTAAAAAAAAATACTATTAAACAAAAAAAATTGTCTTGGCTGCCGTTTATGGTTGTTTAATTTTTATTTTTAACATCCCACTTGAAAAATAAATTCCATAATAATAATCTTCAATTAATACCGACTATAATTATTATAATATTTATAATTATTATAATATTTATAATCAATATTTTATTTAATTAAATTATTAAAAAAATAATACACATACATCTTCTTTCTCGTTTATGTAACCATTATACATAATTTGTTGAAATAAAATGTTTGGTTACCTTTGCATTGCAGTGGCAATGTCAACAAACTTTCTATTTTTTTTAACCATAAAACTCATTCAATACTAAGAATAGGTCTATTTTTAGAACTACTTATTTTAATGCCTAAAACTAAATTGCACTTTTTTTGCAATGATAAGTAATTGATTCAAACGCAGGCTTAACACGGGCTATAATTTTAACTAGTTAATGTATTCTAATTTGAAATAAATAATATTCCAAATTTTTTATTAGTTTATCTATAGTTAGATTATTTAATGGTAAGTCAATTATACCATATCTATTGTTAATGTTTAATTATCAAACTAAACGTGTATGAAAAATGAGATCGTAAAAGCTTGCGTTCTAAAAACGTTAATATGCACAATATACGTTTTAGAGGCGTTTATTTGCACAATATACGTTTTAGAAGCGTTTATTTGCACATAACACGCTCTAGAGGCGTTTACACATTAACGGCAAAGCCGTGAACTGTAGTATAGCCCTAGCGGTAAACATTTAAACTCAATAGGATAAGCATGCGGTTAGACGCCCCTAAACATGACCAATTTGTAGTTTTGGGAGCGTTTAGCCATAACTGTAAATAACTTAGACAAGAACCAAATGTATTAAAATAAAAAGTAAATAAAATAGGTTTCTAATTTAACATTTCGGCAAAATAACGAATTGCTTGATCATTTTTCAAATTTGTTTTGCAAACTATTTATTAATCTTCTAATTTAATAATAAATTGTTGTTGTTTTCACGTATAAAGATAGTACTGAAACACTATGGCACGGTTAGTTTATAAAGTAAATTAAACGCTCCCAATCCTCTCTAGAGCAAACGCTCCTAATACAGAGTTTGTGTCTATATATATATATATATATATATATATGCAAAAGTTGAACAGAAAACATTGTTTACTTTCGAAGCTACGTCAACAACAATGTCATTCAAAAAAAATCATATACAATTGTTAACCCTAGAAAACAAAATAAAAAGATTTAGATATGGATTCGTTGTTAAGTTTAATATTTAGTACTAATAATACCTCAGATTTTAAAACAGTAAGAAGTTGAGTTTTATTAGAGTTAAAATAGACCATGTTAATAGATATTGTTTTGGGGTCTTTGTTTATAGATGCTACAAACTCTATCCTAGAAATTTCGTTCTGGCATATTTGTCAAATAGGTCTTTGGAAAGTATGAAGTATTAGGAATGCTATCATCTACAATAGGACCTTTAGTTATTAAAAAAAGTTCATTAATTTAAATAAAAAATTAAGTTGACAAAAAAGCAGAATCTTGAAAAACACGATGATTATGATTTTAAAGTCAGACTTAAAACTACAATTCTAACTATAATTTTTCTGTTGTCAAGAAAACTATTGATAAAAATTACAGATTTATGATTAAGACCTTGTTGATAATATTTAGATGTTGTTGATAATATTAAGATGCCACACCCTGTCTCCATCATTTTACAACTAGCTGGCATTGTACGCACAACTGTAGGATGATTTATAGTAGAGAAATTAGAAGCAAACTGCTTTGCAAAAATATCTGCTTTTTCTTTTGAATCAGATCAAGGATTTTGAATTATCTTGCAATGAAGAATTTTTTTTTGTTAATGAAAATCTGAGAAATTTGAATAGCTTTGTTTTTGTCAATCCTATTTTTTAGATTGTATTAGATTGTCACAATGTTTACAAGCATTTTTATAATTTTGATAAGTCTGATCAGAACAAATAGAAAGCAAAATACATGTAATAAATACGCCAGTTATTTGTTACATGAATTTCGCTTCCTATTAACTGCCTGTTTTGTCTAAACTGAGTACAAGTACTTTTGTTTTGGTTTAATAATAGAGAATAAAACATATTTTTTGATGATATTTTAAATAGTTTTGGTGAGATTTTCTGAGATTTTCTGCTGCGGTATGTAGATCCTCAGAATAAAAAATTCAATATTTTCTTTGTTCACGCTATAAAACTTTTAAATATTCATCATTTTTTAATTAATATTGTTTCATATTATGTTATAAATTATTTTTTATGTGTAATATGTTTTGAATCAAATATTTAATTTAAAATATATTATACTTGAAAATGTTACAAAGTTAACAAAACAAGTTGTATAATAATATATTAATTAATAAAAATAATATATAACATAATATAATACAATATTAATTAAAATATGATAATTAATTAAAAAATTGTTTCATTTTTACTATGTTCATCTTTGAATAGTGATAGATGAGGAACGCTTTAGGTTTGATAGTAATAGATCAAAAAGTTTTAACAACAGAAGTTATAAGTGAATTGAGCAGCCTCAACAGTAGTTGTTGTAATCTCTTAAATAATTAAAGCTGTAATCTCTTAAATAGTTGAAAAATACAAATCTAATAACCTTGGTTCACCAAGAAATCCATCACAAAGACAATATATAAGTTTCTGAACAAGTTGAGTAAGATAGTGTAAAGCAGCAAAAATCATAGCTTGTTGTGCGGATAGTGTTGTAGAAGTGTTTGACTTTACCATTCAGTATTATGTACATTAAAATCTCTAAACAAAATTTTTTCAGCTTTTCAATAGAAAAATCATCACAGAATTTAGAGCCTTATTTAGAAAACGGTATATGCCTATTAGAAAAATATATGTCAGTAATGTCAAGTTGACAATTTTTTGCTCATAAAATTATATAGTTATTAGAAAGTACAGTAGTAATTATATTATTGATTAAATTATGCATTAAATAAAGTACAGCATAAAAAACAGAAAAAAAAGAAGTTGGCTTCAATAATTTAGAACAAAATTATGATTCTAAAAATTAAAAGGTTAAGTGGGAGACCAGGCTCATGCCCGTATTCATAAAAACTGATCAAATTTAATGACTATTAAATGAGACAACGTAACCTCACAATTCGATAAAACGTCACAACTATTTTTATAAATTTGATAGAAATACATGTTATTTAATTTGCGTTATTATTAAATATGATATTTCATTCATTTCTGATAGTTATTTATTATGCCAAACTTGTTTTTATGGTAGAATAAGTATTAATAATTTTGCGATTGTCAAATTTAACGATTCGTTACTGTAACTGATTTTTATGAATACAGACATTAGTCTGAACTTCACCTATTTTTATATGTATGTATATATGTAATAGAAATAAAGTGTATTATTATTATTATTATTAATAGTCTTATCAAAAAATATGCTATTATAACCAATGTAGGCACAAACACCCTGTTGGTCAGCAAATAAATGTTTAAGATAATAATTGGAGTCTATTAGATTAAAGCAATCTAAATCTTTATGGTTTACTTTGGTTTACGTAAAAAAGCTGATATAGAGTTTATTATGTTCAAAATGCCAAGGAACAGAATTTAAATTATTTTTAAAATACAATTGTTAGAGAAGTTAACTTTTAAGCTACAAACTAAATCTAAACGAAACGTTTGATTGATTATATTCGTTAGTAAAAGTGACAAGTCCTTGTTAAGCCAATTAAATCCTATCATTCATGTTCAAAAATAATGCTAAATTGTCTACAGATTCGGCCACCCGAGACTATTGCATATGTATTTTTTGTAGTAACTAATAAAGTAAACCAAGGTACTAACCTGATCTTACTCGCCCACTTACAGTATTCGCTGCTAACGGTACGTGTTAAAATATCGTCTGATGTAAGCCAATTTAGCCAAGAGTCAACCAGACCAGTCCACTTCGAGAACGAGTCAACAGATGCACCGACTATTGAATCCGATCAGTTGAAAAAAACTGTCATCCACTACTAATCTCAACTGTTTAATTATTAACTTAATTAATTAATTAAACTTTTTTATTCCAGTATGAACCCTGACGGAAAAATGTCGGACCGAGAAATACTGGAGCTTATGTATGCTCTAGTGGAGAAGAACAAGTTAACCATCGAAAACCAAGCAAAGCAGATTCACTTGCTGATATCCCAACTCATGGTAATGATGAAATGCCAGCAATTAAAGCAATTTGACGAGATGCTAAGGAAGCCGCCATTAGCAAAATGGAAACCTCCATCCATTCCACTCTCACCGAGCTGCCCGTCCAGCCCACAGCTACTCCAATAACACCAGCGTCGACCACCACCAAAGAGTCCCCGATAGAAACCTGCAACCAGGTTCCAAGTGAGACAGCGGCTCTCAGGCCCAGGCCTCCCTCAAGAGACCTACCGCCGGACCACCCGACCACACAGAACAAGGACGACCTCCACCAAGAAGACCCGTCCAAAAAGGGAAAATACACCCTGGTGAAAGGGAAGAAAAGAAAAGCGAAGTCAAAGAAGATGGGGAAAAAACTAGGTGAGCTCTCTCAACCTTCTTGCTCTAAAAGAATTTAACCGGCCCCTCACGTCAGGTGCCTTCAGCACCATCAAAGACATCATCCACCAAGGCCAAAGAGTTTTCAACCCAGCCCGCCTCTAAGACAAAACCGACCAACTCTGGTCCAGCTACTAGCACCTTAGGCCACTCAGCACAACCAACGCCTACAGTGAGAGCTGGTGCACACCGCCCTCCTTCTATTACCATCCACAATAAGAATGAATACCTAAAGCTAAAGGCGACCTTCAAGTCAATTAACATCACCATTGACCGCAAAGTAAAAGTGGTGGATGGCATACGCCTGCACCCCCAAACGCAGGATGATTTCAGAGCGTTGATTGATTATTGCACGAAAACATAACATCTTTCACCACACATTCCATTTAGGGTCCGAAATGACCCTAAAATATGTAAAACGGAGTGTGCCCACCTGCATTAAGATTGAAATAGTGCAAGCTGAGCTCATCGCTCAAAGGTAAACACCAAAATCGACTACACGTATGGGCAAGTACAAAAAATCCTTCTCAATGGTGTATGTCCACCTTCCCCAGGAATCTAAAAACAAAAAAATTCTGTCTCTAATCAAGTTGCTTGGGCTTCGCGTGACCATAGATGTGAAACGCAAAAGTCCCGAAATCGCACAATGTCACCGTTGCCAACGTTACAACCATAGGGCATCCCGGTGCATCGTACCATATTGGTGCGTCAAGTGCGCTGGTGCTCTTCTAAGCGCCAGTTGCACTCTTACTAAAGAAAGCGGCCATTTCGCAAAATGCGTCGCGTGTGGTGGGGCCCACACGGCAAGTTATAAAGGCTGCCTGGTTTACCAGATACTAAAGGTCAACCGCAACAGCCAGGCCACCAGTAAGACAATTGCTCCCCAAAAGTAGTCTCATGCTCTTCCACGTAACGGTCCCAATGCAAACACAAAGAAATCCTTCGCACAGGCAGCGGGATCGGCGATTAGCGCTCCTTTTCTACCATCTAAAGATCAGCTGTTACATCGCTTACCGCAAGCAAGTAATGATGACTTCGCCATACTAATAAAAACTTCCAATGCTCTATTAGACGATTAAACGTCTAATAATTTGAGACCCGGTCCGTCAGTCTGAAACTCAGACCTAGAAGTGGAACCAGATCCCACTCAATCTAGGCAACACTTATATGGTTGGCACATATGTGCATTATGTAAATAGTCCCGTGTTGCATACAACCAGTCAGGAAGGCCATGTCTCCTGCAGAGACAAACTTCCAGCAGTCAAAGTCGGGGGGAGTTTAGTCGGTAGGCGCCCGTGAGGTAAGTCCGACACTTTGCGAGTCTTTAAGAAGATTTTCCTCCTAGCACCAAAAAAATTAGCTAATATACCACAAATGCAACCATTGCTCAGTCATATTGTGTCAAACAAGCTTGCACTATTCCAAACAAGTCATTATCACTAATAATATTAGCAAGTTTTGCCTTGTAAGTCGGTATGCCGTTGTCCGTGTTAGAAAATAGAAAATCCTCAAACTTACACCGGCCACACACATTTAAGAGAAAATTCAAAACGTTTCACGCAAGTGCTGGCGTGGCTGTATTAGGATTAAAGCATCATAAACAATAAAAAAATTCTGCAGTTGCAAAAAGCTACGTAAAAAACTCAATTCAAAATAAAATCAAAATTTGTTAAAAATACTGCACAATCCCAACGAGCATGCCAATTCTCATTTTTCTACTGCATCTATAAGTAACAATAAACCACAATATGACTCAGATAAAGAAAGATATATCGATAGTTATAGAATCTGAAGATAAAAATAATGCTAATAGTAACACCATTGCAAAACTTCAATTTTCAATGAATTTTATCATAAATAAGTAATAATAAAGCAAGTATTAAAAAGGTAATTTAGTTACAAAATAAAATTTGATATACATATTGATTTAAAACTTGAATTTTGTTTAAAACTTTTAGAATTATAAAGCTAAATGTAACTTAATGATATAATTAACAGATATGTAAGAAATAGAGTGAAGTTAATTAATTAGTTGCCTAGCTGTCAATATTTGCTGGATGACATCTGATATCGATAGTTAGCCGATCTTGGATTCCGCTAACTCCCTTCTACCAATGTAAATCTGGAAAAATAGAATTGTTACTGGTTGGTTATAATTATTATTAGTGGGAATTATAATTAGAAATTGTTTAGTGCCAATAAGTCAAATTACCAACAAATTTTTGTTGTTATTATTAGTTTAGATTTTGTGAGGTATTATATGCTCACATCTTAGTTGGATCTTAGTTATTGGGGGAGTTAATTTTATTATATTAATTAATGTTTACTTACCATTTATCTAATATTTAATCCGTTGATGTTGTAATACCTTCCAGTATACACAAGCACTGTCACATCATTGTCACTGTTGTTGTCAAACGCCATGTTGATTGGGCGGCGTAAAGTTACCGGGACCGGGCGTGGTTGGCATTACTGTGTACTGATAGAAAAGTGACAGCATTCACGTTGTTGTTGCAATATCTTGCAAAAATTGAATCTCGGATCACATTCTCGCAAATCGTGGTCCATTAAGCGTAGGTGTCCGTCTTCATTTAGAGCAAGTGGAATAAATCCATAGCCATCGGAGCCGATTAACTGCTTTAGAAAACGTTTGTGGGTGCACAGTTTATAGGGAGGTATTTGAATTCTTATCAAATAGTAATTTTTGGAAAATAATTAGTGGCAATGTGCAACCCAACGCTTTAAGCGGATTAGTGACCCCACGTGAACCACTCGCGGACACTTCGAAGCCGCACTACAACTTAGGTAGGATTAAATTTTAAGGTAATTCTAGTTTGTGGTTATAGGCTTCGCATTTACATTTATCTTCAGATTAAATATAAAATCTGATTTCATACTGCTGTATGCTTGAGTGAGCTGGACCAGCAAGAGTAATAAGGAGTAGATTGGAATTATTATTATATAATGGTTAGAAAGAAGTCGAGATCCAACAACTATCAATCAGGATAATCAGAAGTCAGGGTCTGGTTGGAAGGAATCCGTTTCTTGAATTTGTATTAGTTCTCATGTGTAGTTTCTTGAATATCCAATTAACTTTAATTAATTATTAACCAGTTAACCAGGTTTTTTATAAACTATTTTAATATTGTAGTAATTGTCATATTTCAACTGGCAACTGAAAGACAGGATATGTCTCTAAATTCATTTAACTTATTTCAAAACGATAGTTCTATTGAACATCGGGCTACATAAGTAGCTGTTTATATCCATGTTTGTGAAGAAAGGTTCACATGAACATAAGTTTAGCTTTAAATCATTTTAAATTTTATTTGATTTTAAACATTAGAATTTAAAGGTACAATTTTATTGTAAGACGTTGAATTATTTGTGTCGGGTTAAACCATTATATTACAGGGTCTTGTGCAGGGATAGCGCTATTCCGGACATAAGGACATAACACCAGTGAGTATTAACCATCTTATAATTTACTTTTATGTGTACCTTTTCACAGATATTACAAGTCTATTATTTTACAAAATTTTATTGAACTCCAACAATTCGCAAGTCGCATTCAACTCGAGATTTTGTAAAAAGGCATTATTGTCATTAATTTAATGTTTTTGCAAGTTGCTTGCCTTTGACAATTTTTGTTTTGTTTTGTGTTTTGACTATTGTTGACAATTTATTATGATTTTTTGTGTGTACAATCTCTCTAACAATATCAATGGTATTTAGTCATTAAAATAGTTTTTTTTTAAATTATTATTGAAGCGGATTCTCTCTAATAAATATTTTTTTTAATGTTAAAATTAGAGTTGTACTATATAGTAGGCCATAAGTAACGTAACACATTTTTGTTTAAAACTTATGTTTTTAAGATCATAACTGAACGTTTACATAATTAATGTATAAACCAAAGATAATATTTCTAAACTTTATGTTTGGTTATATTATTGAATATTATATTTTGACTTGCATGGCATTTTGGTTGTCTGAAAACTCACTTGGGACATATTCAAACATTTTCTCCACCTTGCCGCGTTTTCTGAGATAACAAACAATCGTAGACTGATTAAGGTTAAAGATCTCAAACAGTCTCTTGGTAGTGCAACTTCCGTCCTTTACTATAGCCGCCATAAAGACTTTGTAATCAAAATCAATCGATCCCTTCCTGACTTACTGGTTGTAGTTCTTTGAACCAAACAAACCACTCTCGGCCAAAGAGTTTTATAACTAGAGGTTCCAAGCCAGCGTTTTTTCGTACAATCTCGGTATGTCTGTTCTTGCCGCACAATACTGTACTTTCTCCCTCTCTCTAGTAATGATCGAGCTGCTCTTTAAGCCCCCCCCCCTTCACACGTACAGCGTTACGTTGTATGTTGACAGAAACGTCATGGTGCGACAAAGAAAGAGATACCGAGAAATGTACGCTGCTTATACAATGTTTAAACGGCAGCTTGGAATCTCTAGTTATAGAACTCTTTGTTCTCGGCATAAACTTTGGCAACAAAAATAGTCTCTTTCTCAAAGTGGTACAGCATAATACGGCAAATTTGTATGTTTCAATCTAATATACAGTATAACGCACATAGAATTATTTAATGTCTAAAAAACTTAATTAATTATATGCAGCCTACTACGTTGACTGTTACACAAGTTGTACTTTAAGGTTCTAGCTTAAGTCCGCAACTATATATTATTTATTGCAACAGTTTCAATTGTGTTATACCATGCAAGGAACTGGTAACTTCTGCTGATAGCCCAAAAATATAAACAACATTTTAGTAAACACTAATCGCTTTTGCCAACTTTACAAGAAAAAAATACAAGAGCAGTTTGTTAAACATAAAATCACTAAGTTTCTATAAATAACTATAAATCAAAAATAACATTCGAAAAAGAACTTGCAGACGCAAATTATGCCATTCAACCTCTAAAACAGATTACCGGCAATATATTCAATACTGTCATATGTAACGTTTAATAACGTTAAAAAATAAGAGTTTTTATTCTTCAAAAATGTTAAAACAAAAAATCAAACTATAGTTATTGGCTATTAATGTATATAAAAAAACACATTTCAAACTTTAATAAAAATGAAAACAAATATAGATATAGTGTCTTTACAACATGAGCTTAAATTATCATAGAAGTTTATTTCATTACCAGTCGTCTTGGGAAGGCATTAAAGTTTGTATTATATACCTTAAATAGCTGGGTAAAAGGATGAAAATATTATATAAATATACAATATTTTCACTCTTGAATTCTACCTTAAGTTCCAGGTATATAACACAAACATAATTGGTTGGTAATTTTTGCAAAACCTCCAATTTGTATGAGAATAAGATTATAAAATCAACTACCAAATGCAAACACCATTTTTAAGAAAACAGTGAGATAGTATTTATTTAATTTATACTCTTCCACGGAGTATTTGACACGTTTTACATAATTTATGACCCCTTTTACATTCAATTTTATATTTCTGTAGTTACTGTTTTATTTTGTTTAATCTGTCTGATCAAACAAAGTTGTCTCTTGTACATATGAACTTTATTATTTAATAATATTATTATCTATAGAGTTTTAAAATACTGATTTGACAGCATGGTACTATAAGAACTCTTAGGCTGAGAAAGCAATTCTTGCTCCAAAGTATTCTTACAACAACATCGGTCTGGAAATAATCTGTAAAACAAGATTTAGTAATTTAATAGTTTTTATTGAATTGCAATAAAAATATTGCGTAATATTGACCATATATTGATCAAAACAAGTTGCAAGCAACAAAATTAATTTATTCTATATATAGTCATATGCATTCTACTTTAAAAAAATAATGTTAGTTTTATCTAAAATTATTAATAAATTATTTGTTCCAAACTATTTGAATAACTGCTAAATCCAATTTAATATTATATTTTAGGTCTGTTAAGTTGTTTGCAAATTTACAGAAAGTAGTATCATCATGCAAACATAAAACTATACAAAAAACCTCTAAATACGTAGAAAATAAGTTTGTCTAATAATAAAAGACTATTTAGTCAAAGGCCTCAAAAACTATATACATACGCCACACTATGCTATACCACTTCAAGAAAAAATAAAAAAAACGCCGAGTCATATTGCAACCTCAACAATCTTTTTAACAAAAGATCGATTAACAAAATGACATGCCAAAAGTGGTTTGTTTACTTTAAAAGTGATAATATCAGCTTAGACAACAAGTCAGAAAAAAGTCAACCTTCGGATTTTAATAACCAAGACGTTCTGGCGGCTGTGGAAAAAGACAAAAATTGCACCACCAAGACACTGGCTTCAACACCAATCAGTCTAAAATTGATATTGCATCTCAGAAGACTCGGCAAATTGTTGAAATTAAACTGATGGGTCCCGCACAAGCTTTCAGACAACAATAAGAGACGCGAGATAAAATACTTACCAAGTTGTTCATAAGAAATAAACAAAATTTGTTCCTCAATAAATTTGTCAAATGAGATGAGTCTTGACTTCTTTACAAAAATGTAAAAAAAGGCTTGCCAGTTAAAGTCCTATGTGTATTCCAAAAGTTATAGACTGCAAGAAAGTTATGTGGTGTGTCTGGTAACACCAAAACAAAATCATTCACTAGGAAATAGTCTTCAACAACCACTGCTATTAGTGAAATGACAATGATAAACGCCAGGAGTGACAAATCCCGAAAAAAAAAATAGCCAAAAGCAGTACAACATCAACATCTACGTATACCTGGCAGAGCTTCTTCGTCTATATACCGCCATTCAAACCAGACTTCCTCTACGGCAATGCTCGTCCTCATGCTCATGATCAAATAAATCCATCGCTAGCAAAATATAGAATTTACTCCCCATCGCTCAAATAATGAAAGGAGATACATACTCTGCGTTCAAAAAAATAACGTTAACAGAACTAATGTAAAAAATCTAACTCTTATTACATATAGTTGGTGTAAGGCATGTGTTACTTCTAAAAAAATTATCTATATTATATATTTGAACTTTTTCATATAATCTAAAAATATATTTTCATTTACCTCCTTATTTTTCAAATAAGTACCTTGCAGCCATTTCTTGTTTGATCTAACTGTTAGTGCCTTAAAAAATACCAGAAGTACCAAGATGTGTACATTTTCGCCAAATTAAACCAGAAAATATTTAGACGTGTTGGTCGACCACACGCTGATGTAAGTCATATTTAAAAAGATTGGCTGAAACAAAACTTAGAAGCTCGTTGTAGAAGCAGAAGAAGATCTCTAAAAATCCGGCAAAACCAACTCGTAATTACAACAAACTTAGTAAGAACAAAATTGATTATAAAAACTGTTTTTGCTCTGTTCTCTCACCAGCACTTCAGAAAAAAACTAAGAGGCTGCTGTGGTGTCAAAACAGACAATACTGAGTTTATAAATAAGCAACAAATCCAGATTTTATTTACAAACACTACGTGTCTACTTTCATTCATTCAAAACCACCCAAGTGCAGTTTACCAGCAAGACAATACGCGATCCCATTCGGATAACGTAACTACTGATTTTCTAGAACAAAACAACAATAATCGTTTGCCTTAGCCAACACTCTATAGAAAATGTCTAGAATATGATGGACAAAACATTGCATTGTTTACCGCATCCAAACTCTTTAGATAAAATGCGTCACCAGTTTTAGATAGCCTAGAATTTGCAGCCTTATGCTTCTAGCATGGGGTAAATAAATTCATAAAAGTACGCGGGAATGTAACGCATTATAAATTTTTTCTTAGTAAATATATTTATTTTTCTATGAAAATTTAATCACATGCCGTATCCAATAAATTTCAGATTTGTACGTCAACTCCATTAGGCTGGTTTATATATTACATACATATAGTTTGTATAAATTTTCAATTATACATTTATTATGTTTAAACCTCAAACGGTGTATACATTTAGAATGTATACATATATCAATAATAATATATTACATCCTCACCAATATTAATATTCTCATTTCAAATAAACGTCTATATATGTAATATAACTTACAATTTATTTATTTAATAACTCAAATGAAACAAAACTTTTGACTAGTTAAATAATATTAAACCTTCTGTTCTATAGTGGAAAGTATTATTAGTACATATTTTATAATTCGAATATTGATTGTACTCGCATTCTAATTTTTACTATTTATGATCAAAATAACTGTTTATAAAAAGCCACAACATTGTTGTAATACATATATTATGTATTTGAATTTTCTATTCTTCTTGTAGTTTTCACAACTTTCGTGTAATTGAAGTTATATCAAGATTCTTATCAAAATATAACCGCCACAAGAGATCGGCCATTATTCTAATAGATGTTATTATTGTGGATGCTATCTGGGTTTTGTGCTTGACATTAGCATGCGGGGAATAAATGTAATGGTAAAATTAAGTGGATGCATTTATCTTCTCAATTACAAATAGTGTAATAGGCAAATGCATCGCTAGAGGCACATCGAATAAGTCACCTCACCATGAGCGTCGAGGATTGTTATTCAGTTATCCGCCCACGAAAATCGAATTACATTGACATATATATTAGCTGTTATGCAGCACTTTGTTGGAGACGTTCAACAAATAAGGACTGAAAACGGTCAATTTCGATTAAAGTGCGAAAATGTATTTACTCGCTTTAGCTTTGAGAAATGCTAAAGGCATTGATCTATCATATTCCTTGTCCCGTTTTAATTGTTTTGCTATAGTGTAATTGGAAATGCAAATTGATCCGTAGAGATGTCTTTCGGCGATAAGCTATACATAATGGACTATTTAATTATATTTAGCATTATATTCAGTTCACAATATATTATTGATTATGTTGCCTAAAATAAAACGAACTTCCTTTTTCATGTCAAATATTATTTTAAACTGATTTTTATTAAGTTACTTTTAAGATCCTAATAGAGTTTGAAATTTCATCCTAAAAATAAGTTTACAGCTATTTTCAATAGTAACATTATAAAATATAATTTTGTCGAGTGAATAATCAAGAAACTAAATAATGTAGAAATTTACTGAGAGTTTGACAGATCTCAATCGCCACCATGTACTCCAGTTATAATTTGCTTTTGTTAATAGTGAGTTTGCGCAAGTTACGGGTACCAAAAACCCCTACAATGCACAAATCAAAGTAAATATTATTTTCTGTCAAAAGCACCTACAATGCTTTTTGTTTGGCTTTTATCAAATGCCGATTTGACTCATTAAAAAGTATAGGTAAATGTTATTCGTGATATAGTACATAGAAAAGTTCTATTATTTATTTTAAATGTTGTTTACTAATTAAATCATTCCAGTGTTTGATTTCTTAAGATTAATTATAATATTTAATGTATTAATTAATTTTAATTATTAGTATTTAATACGTACAATATAATTAGACTAAGTAACTCACTCACCCAGTGAATTAACCACCAAAGAATTAGCATTCTGTTAAAATTATTTAATTAATTTATAGTCTTCCATACTCAAGCCGCCTGACAACTTTGATATTTTTGAGAAGCTTAACTCGAATGTCAACTTTTTTGCTTATAAAACCCCACGTAATGCTTATAATTATATTGTAGAAGTATAACGTTATCGTTTGTTATGCTATTTATCACAAGATGTTTCAATGTATTTGTATAAACTGTAAACAATGCCGGTTTTTCAAACATTGAGAGACCTTTTAATCGATTCATTTTCAGGATAAAACCATATTTTAACAAAACGTTTAAATTATTATCTTTGCACTATTTATGAAGATGTATATATAATAAAATCTGCGCCGCAAAAACTCCCTGTTATTTGTTTATTTTTTTTAATATGTTTTAGATTTTCTTTAAACTGTCTCAAAAATGAAAGTATTACCAATTTTAACAAAATAGTTGGATTATATTATAAATGCTATTTCACACATTTTATGCGTTAATTATAAAGAAAACATGTTCTTAAAATTTGAAACTACAATAAAATTGCTCATCATTTGTACATTTTATATTTAGTCTATAATTATTTATATATTTCAAGATAAAATTATAGATAGTGTCACACGGGCATTACACTCTCGCTTATAAAAACTTTTTTTTTTCTTAAATTTCAATAGATTTGTAAATGTTGGTAAAATTGAGAAGTATAGTACAAGACTTGAAAAATTTTTGCTTAAAACCGCACACTTCAAAAGTATAATCATAACATATGTAGGTAAAATTGTACAACCATTTGAAAAAATTAATTAAAATGCTTGAATACCAAAAGTATTAAAGCTAAAATAAAAAATATTTTACTTGTGCATGTGTTATACAGGGTCTTAATAAATGTTTAGGATTATGCAATCACTTTAAATATACCGCCTTTTTAAAATTGAGTACCAAACTATTTACTTTGTTTTGACAGTGCCTGTTGAGCACACCAAATCGAATTCACTATTTTACTATTTTACTTTTTTATTTTTTTTAATCTATTCTATAAATTATATACTAACTTTTGTTGTGGGTTTATTCTACGTCCTTGAATTTGATTAATGTTAAAAAAAATTTCTTCTTGCGAAGTGGCCAAGTAGGACAATAAATAATTTATTTTTTTATATAATTATTAGAATTTTTTTATTAATTTCTAAAATTAAATTTGTACGTTTCGGATTTTTTCAATATCCTTCATCAGCAAACTAAAATAAAATTATGGTGAAACAATTTTAAAAATTACAATAAGTTACATATACAGAAATAAAACAATTACAAAAACAGAACAAACAAATTATAACTTTTAAAACACTTACCAATTTAAAATTATACAATTTTTCATTAAAAAAAAACAAACAACTACACATTAAAAGTTATTTTAAAATTTGTAATTACCAACTTTCCTAAAAATTAAACATCATTAAAATGAATTTAAATAGGATACATTTATTTAGTGATAAGAGGTTTTGGAATGAAAACTACCATTTACTTAAGAATAAATTAATTGCTAATAATTATCCAAGAAAATTAATTAATTCAATGTATAATAATAGGACAAGGTCGAAAAATAATGTTAATTCGGTTAATAATAATAAAGAAGGACAAATAATGTGGTTTTCTATTCCGTTTATACAAGGATTATCTAAAAAATTAAAAAGGATATTGGCTGATGATTCTTCTAACTTAACTTTTAAATCAGAATTTTTTTTTTTTAAAAAGGCAAGTTAGTGAAATGCTCTTTATTAATGTACTTCCCGGTTGTAATTTTAACACTGATACAGATAACTTAAGTATTATTTATAACAATTTAATAAAAAACTTCAGAGATTATTAATTCTCGGTGGGGACAATTTCTTTCATTGTATATTTCCATGCTAGTTTTGTAAAATATTAAGAAAGTTTTTAAATTTTTATTACAAAAAATTATTATATTAGAAATAGAGAATTTCATGCCCGTATATTTTATTCATTGTTTCGACGTAGTTCGCCGTTGGTTATTCCAATTATATTGACCATGTGTTGGTGGTCTATTTTAATTACAAATTTTAAAATAACTTTTAATGTGTAGTTGTTTGTTTTTTTTAAATGAAAAATTGTATAATTTTAAATTGGTAAGTGTTTTAAAAGTTTTAATTATTTGTTCGTTTTTGTAATTGTTTTATTTCTGTTTATGTAACTTATTGTAAATTTTAAAATTGTTTCACCATAATTTTATTTTAGTTTGCTGATGAAGGATATATCCGAAACGTACAAATTTAATTTTAGAAATTAATAAAAAAATTCTAATAATTATATAAAAAATAAATTATTTATTGTCCTACCTGGCCACTTCGCAAGAAGAAATTTTGTTTAACATTAATTAAATACTAACGTTCAAAAACTATATAATATAATTTTAAATTATTGTATTTTATTTGATTTTGTGATCTATTTATCTATCCCCGTTTTCAAAGCAACCAGAAATACAACATTTTTAAAAATTGTAAGTAAACATAAAAACAAGTATGTAAAGAAACAAGAACAAAATGATAAACTATTACATCATCTTTTTTTTTTTTAATTGTAAAAGGTAAAAAAAATTGTAACAGGAATCGAAAGTTAAATTATATTCACAAAGTAGTACGATATGTAGAAAAGAATAACTTTAACAAAATTTAAAAAAAAAAACTATATGAAAAAGTGTAGAACCGCTTGAAACCTATTGATGATTAAACAAATAAAGCCTGTCTACCAACAACCAAGTTCTCAACAAATAAAATTAAGATTAAAAAAAAGTATCTAAAATTGGTAATACATAAAATACATTTAGTATAATAACACGGGGTTGGCCATATTCGACAAAAAGATAGGACAACACTGTAACTTTTGACAAAGATGCTAGATCGACTAATGACATACCGCGTTTGAAGCGTCAGTTTATGGAGATTGTCGTCATGGAACAGTACACGCGACATGAATGCTAAGATTGTTGAAATTTACATTCAACAAAACAAGTCAATTATGAAAACGCAACGTGCATGGAAAAAAATTAATAAACTTTAAAAACTTAACTACCTTTTTCTGTAGGCTTATTTGAAGTCAAAGGTTTATACCAACAAGCCACAATCCCTAGAAGAGCTGAAGAACAACATTCGGCAGGAAATAACCGCCATGTTGGCTGAAAAGTTGACAAAAACCATGAAAAATGCTGCAAAACGGGCTCAAAACGCCGTAGACGCTCAAGGCGGCCGTTTAAGAGATATCATATTCAAAATGTGATGTAAATAAATCTGCTTCAATAGAATTAAATGATTTTTAACATGAACAGCCTAAAATGTGTTTTTTTCCATGATATGAAAAAAAAAAACAACTTTTCGTCGTATATGGACAACCTTGTACAAAATTTAGATCTACCTTAGACTAGCTAATTATTGTGTTACACTTATCCAACTAAATCTAACTCTCATATTGATCTAAAATATACTTAGATGTTGTCTGTTTTATAAGCTAAAACATCACATAAAATGTTTGCAATCATCAATTTATATATTTTTTGATAAAAAAATGTACTGTCCAGTAGTAGTCAAGATTTTACTCACTAAAAACCCCCACCATTCTCCTTCCTACAAGGCGGTTCTCTTAGTGCTCCTTACACTGCATACTGGCCGGTCCTATTGTGCACTTCTAATGTCTTACTCATTAAGTAGCTCTGTGTTTTCAATAAAGTACAGAATATTTTGACAAGAAACTACCTTAAAGTTTTCTTAGGTAAGGTTATGTTTGCCAAAGCAGGCAGTGCGTTGCATATTAAAAGTTTTGCTTTCACTCAACAAGTGCAGCAGAATTTGCTTATTATTCTTCTTCTTCCATACACCCGCAACACAGATGGTCCGTTTTTATTCTCATTCTATGCATGTGCTTGTTAAGACCACAGTGCCTTGTTAGCAGCCTGATGCAACTCATTTGCGTTACTAAAGTTTTGGTATTACGTGATAGACCTGTTAGAAAGTTTCAAGTGTGTTATTTCCATACAGTTTTTCTACAGGTTGCTGTGTTCCGTATCAACTTTGCTACAGATTATTTTGTTTCCAGTCTAGTATAGAATCCCAAAAGCAGGTTCGGGTCCAGCCCCCTCTGTAACAAGCTAAATTGTCGTAAAGTTTCCATTTATCCCCTGGTCCATTGGTATCCAAACCAAGTAAACTCTGCAGATAGGTATGTGGCTCTCAAGTTTTACGATGTGAGTAACAATAAAAGTACTTTCATAGCTGCTATAAACGTCATTCTTATTGTTTTGTTGGTTGTACTGGTAAAGGTAGTTTTCCACCCATACATGCGCTCCATATCTGGTTATATTAGATCTTAGTCCTCATATCCGTCCGACCATTATTTTTGTAGCAATAAGCACCCTAGTAGCCTTTGTGGTTTATAATCCAGATGAGTATAAAAATTATCAAGCGTGATAAAAATATTTTACTTCATTTTTCATCGTAAGCGTAGCTCCATACATCCTCAAGTTATTTAAGTCTTGCCGTCTTTTAAACAGTACAATTGCCGTTTTTCTTAGCCTCGGCCTTGGTATAAATACCACGTTAACCCCTTTCCAGCTGCTCAATATGAGTAAAAGTGATAGACTCTCTCAGAACTGCAAACCCTTTCTGTTGTATAATGCAATAGATCTCATTAGCTCCTAGCGACTTAAATAGTTCAAAAGTGTTGGTCCTCCATTTTAACATGCCTTGATAGATTATGGTCTTTGCTTTATCCCACTCCCTTTTATTTGCCTTCTTATTCGGCAGTTCCAAGTCCTCTGCATCAAAAACTTGCATCAACTTAGAGCCCAAAAAGTGTGTCTGCAGCCCTCGGGCCTCGACCAATTCTGTGAATTTTCCGCTTGTTCAGCAACGACTCGAGAAATAAAAACATGTGCAACCGTTTTAACGTCCTCGCAGTTGCTTATCCACAACTCTCTTTTAGATTTTGTTTATAGCATTGTTATATGCCGTAAGACTGGTTTTATCAGAGGCCCAGTCACCATTTTTTAGCTTTATTAAACAGACTTCTAGTATTTGTCCTTGCATTTTCATGCTCCCTATTTCACCAAGTAATCTCGTTGAAAGTGTTTTTCACAGTGCTTATTTCTTCCTTCAAACACTTTTTTAATATAGTCGATAACATATCTGTTATTGTTCCCAACTCGTGTAACAATTTTGCTGCCTTTTGCCAGGCCCCTCAATTTGGCTTTTTTTAAGTTTTTTTTTAATTTAACGACGTAGTGAGGTATGGGCCTCAACAAGTGGCCCTTGAAAAAACTACCGCATTGCAACACCTTTCGGTTTTCTTTTCTGCGTAAGTCCTCCTGTTAATTTGTCCTAGTCATTGTCTCTAATCTAATCTAATCTGGTACTAGTATGAGGTGGGCTGGTTTCGGCCTCGTGGAATTCACGCAGTCTGCTGCGGCAACACATGCTGTCCCCGGCCCATCTCTACTTGTACCCTATTTTTCTGCCCGACTTCCTACACTGGCATTCTCTCTCCCCTTTATCCCATTCTTGTGTTATTGAGCCTAGATATTTGGATTGTTCTTAGGTAACTTCTTATTTTTTCTATATCTTTATTAACTTCCTTCTCATCGTATCCTCTTTCTTTCATAAACATTTTGTGCGGCTCCATTAAGTGCATCCCCTTCGGTAGTCCTACATTTGCCAGTTTAACTTCTAGTAAGATTCTTGAATCTTCATTTGGCATTAGTTTTTAGTCAATTCCGTCAACTTGTTTTCCTTAAGCAGTTCTCTTCTTTTCCTCCTTATTTTTGCAAATTCAGTTGGTACTAATGTTTCAGTATATGTTCTTCTCTTGTCTCTCTGTTCACATTCCATTGCTTGGCAAGCATAGTTGTTTTGACCTGCTTTGTTTCTCTCCTCTTTATTACTTTTTTCCATATTCTTTTGCTTCCATTTAGCTTCTCGCTCCACCTTTCTTTGTCTTCTGGGGCTTTTAATTTATGTGTTTTCTTTCATTTTGGTTTACCTAAATCTCAACGCTTCAAACTCCTCTATCATTTTCTTCTGTACTGTTGTTGCATAGTTTCATAGTGCTCTCCATTTGTTATCGTCACTCAGGCATATTTTAATAATTGTAGATTTGTATTCTTTAATTTTTTAATACCTTTTCTAGCGTTTTCCTATCTTCCTCCCACGCTTCGCACTCTACTAGCGTATGTTCTGCGTCGTCATGCGTGTCTTCTGGACAAAATATACATTTTTCCTCATTCTCCATTTTATTTATTTTTTGTAAGTACTTTCTAAAGGCTCCATGTCCGGTAAGTAGTTGTGTTGTATAGTAAGACGTCTGCAGTTTTTTCTCTACCCATTCTTTTATTTCTGGTATTAATTCCCTTGTCCATTCTTCCTTTTCTTCTTCTTTCCACTGTTTTTGCCAGCTTTCCATCATATTCCCTCTCGATTGTCTCTTTGCTTTTTGTGTACTAGTTCTTTCATTTACCAGTTTCTTTATACCTAATTTTTCTTCCACTATCAAATCTGCGGGTAGTGTAGCAGCAATTATTTCTAGTGCCTCCTGCGACACCGCCTTGTAGGCCCTGCAGATCCTTAACAAACTTGCTCTCATAGCTCCTCTTACTTCTTTTCTGTATTTTTTGTTTGTTTTCAAAGCTTCTCCCCATGTTTCTGCAACATACAATAGTTTTCTTTTAGCGGAAGTTACTATTAGCTTTCTTGCCCCTTCTCCTGGTCCTCCCTTGTTCGGCATAAGCCTACTAAGCATTCCTTTCATTTTTTTGTTCTTCTTGCCGCTTGTTTAACCATTTCATTCCATCCCTTTGTTTTAAGGGTAACTCCAAGATAATTCATTTTTTTTCCTATGGTTATTATTTGTTCACCTACCTGTATTTTTCCACTTCCTCTGTTTGTCCTCTTTGTCGATATCCATGCCGCCTCGGTTTTCTGCGAAGCCAGATCTAACCCTTTATTTCTCATCAATCTCTTTATCATCTCTATTGCCAACTCTAACCTTTCATTTGGTACTTATATGTCTATATCCCTACCTACCAGAGCCACGTCACCCGCAAATGCCGTAATTGTCACTTGTTTTGGCAGCCGCATCCTGAGTAGCTGATTATAAACTAAATTTCATAGTTTAGGACCTAGTGCAGAACCCTGTGGTACTTTCCTAGTCAGCCTAAATTTTTCATTTTTGGTCAGTTGATTTCTCTCCGGAAGGTAGCTACATTTTATCTTGGTAGTTTTATTTGTTAATTCTCTTTTTTTTGTTGCTTCAATAATTCCTTCCTATAATATGACACAGTGTTGTCTTTTTCTGTATGATCCACTGTTTGCTTCTTTTGCTATGGCATTTACCTTTTCAATGGCTTCTAGAGTCGTTCTTTCTTTTGTAAGTCCATATTGTTCCTGTTTCCATCCTCCTTTTTCTTCTATTTCTTGTTCAATTCTCCTGACGATAACTTTTTCCATAATTTTCGCTAATGTGTTAATCAGGCATATCGGTCTATACGTCGTTGTTTTGCCTGTTTCCTTCATTTTCTTAATTAGTACTAGGTTTGCATCCTTCCAACAAACCAAAAAAAATCCTTCCTTCAGACATCTGTTTATTATTTGTGTTATCTCTATCTTATTTCACTCTAGCGCTGCTTTCATTATCTCCGTTGTTATCTCGTCTGAACCTGGTGCCTTATTAATAGGAAGTTCCCTTATAATCTGTTTTATCTCCTCCACTGTTGCAGAGACTGCTTATTTTTCATTGGCAATTCCTGCTAGTTCTTCTACCATTCCTCCAGTGGGAAACAATTTTTCAGTGTTTACTACTTCATTTTCTTCTTCCATTAAGCACACTGCTTTCATTCCATCTAATTTATTCATAACTATTTTGTATTGTTTGCCCCAGGGATCCCTCTCTAAAGATTCTAAAATTTCTTTTTAGAATCTTGTCTTACTGTCCTTGATCGCTTCCTTTAAAGCCTTTCTTTAATTTTTCAGTTCTTCTTCAGTTTCATCTGAATCTTGTCCCCATCTTCTTTGTCTTTTGACTTTTCTTGCTGTTTGTATTGCTTTCTTCTTGCTTTCCTTGACCTCTTCGCACCACCGGTACGGTCTTCTTCTTCTTCCTCTTTCTCTGTATCTGGGAATTGATTCTTCCGCTGCCTTCCTCAACTTTTCCGAGTTCCTTTTGCATCTTTCCTCTATGTTCTCGTTTTCAGTCACTTCCTCTGCTTCCATAACTCTATTTATCCTTTCTCTGTCCATTCTTCATTTTCCTTCTCCTTGTCTTCCTTTTTCCCTTTTCCGTTTTGTATTGTATGTACTTATGTAAACTCAGCAATTCTTCTTCTGTCACTGTCTACTAAATCCGTTTCCCATGTTGCTATGGTAATGTCAATGTATGATTTGGATCTTCCTCTTACAAACGTTGGTTTATCTCCTTGGTTGCGTATTGTAAGATTTACGGCTGCTATCATCTCCTCAAGAATTTTGCGATTTTGCGTTGAAAGCGCCTCCTATCAAAATTTGTTTGCTCTTTTGTTTCCTAAAGTTGTATTCTAATTCTTCTATCCACTCCTGATAATATTCCAAATTGCAGTTTGGACTGATGTAACAACTGTATACTATCAGACTTCCTATATCGGCCCACACTTTTCCCTACTTGGATTTTCCCCATTTTTCTACTTTATCTTTACACTTACCCCTTGCTAGAATAGCTGCGTCTGAATCCTTATTTTTTATCCACTACCAACTTAGTTTGTTATTATTTGGTTCACTCACTATTACTATGTCTATTTTTCCTCTTACCGCTGTTGACACACAAAGCATTGCAAAAGAATAGCGCATTATCATAACATTGAGATTATATTCTACTATAAATTCTAAGAGTTTCTCACCTCTTAGGTTTGAGATTCACTTAGTAAAAGCTCCTTCATGCTGCTAAAACCTATTTTCGGCCCTTGATACACTATATGCTATTTAACCAAGAAATCATGCACTTGTGAGAAAGATAATTGATTATTTTTTAATATAATCTCAACCCACTTATTGTAATTAATTAATTAGTAATTCTACCCCATCATAAAAATATTCTGAAAATTTGTCGTCAAAATGTTCCAAAACAGCAGTTTTCTCCTCTTCATCGTCAAGAAATTGTCTACCCACTTTTTTTTTTATTTGTTTAAAAACAAAAAATAACCGCTAAGAGCCAAGTGTCTGTAAAAAAGCAGTACATTTTTTGCAATGTCGTGCAACAACCTACCCCTTTTGATAATTTCCCTCAACGCTATGCCCTAATATTTTTCTTCTACCTATCTAATAAGGTAGCATAATAAACGCCATTGCCCGTAGCATTTCTTTCATTAAAATCAATCATCAAGTTGTCCTCACAATCCCAAAAGACCCATCTTGCACTCACTTTATTAACATACAAATAGTATTGGAGTATTAAGCAAATCAATCCTCTGGCATTGCTGATAATCACTTTGAACAAATTCTTCAATAAAGCAATCAACTCTTCTGTGATCACTTAACTGGTCGACCAGAAAATCATTTTCTAACAACACATATCCTATTAAACCTTTTGGATAATTCTTTTAGGATAGAATAAGAAAGTAAACCTTCACCGTATATGCCATCCAATCTTTGTTTAATTTGATGAGAGGTAAGACCTTCCAAAGTGAAAAAAATTGATAACCGCTCGGTAATCAATTGTTCGCAAATCTGGCATTGTTAAAACCAAGCAATGTCTGTCTAGAAATCACTACAAGACTAATTAAAGTAGAAGTTTGAAATTGCGCAAGTACGTTAATAAAATGTTTTTAGAAATGTAGTAGGCAGAAATTTATAGCGGTTACCTTGTATCTGACATAATGTCCTATCAATGATGTCTCTCTAGATTATAATACTAGAATTATATGTGAGTAAATGACAATAAAATTATGAAACAAATTAATAATTTATTGAAACTCAATCTAACGATCACGTCGGTTAAGCATAGACCAATGTTTCGGTTCTACGTAAATCGTCAATATGACAATAAAATTGTTGAAAATTATTCAATTCTATACCCACTGTGTAGTCCTGTTTTTTTATAGTAAAACTAATACTGATATGTGCTGATCTAAAAATTATTGGAATAAAAATGTTTTTGTTATGGGTTTTAAATCTCCTTAAAATCTAATAGTTATGTATGCACTAAGTGCATTGCGATAATAACAATAGCCGGAAAACGACGATAAACCCCATAAACCCTCCAGCTCGTAGTATGTACATACAACATTTTATGTTTCGCAAAAAATGTTTTTCCAATATTAATTATAGGATCTATAATGATAGAAATACAAAGCGTAACAATCTTAACGCTGTTGAACACGCTGTTCATCTATAACGGGTATGGTTGATGTAAACGTCATCAATTAATAATTTAGACAAATATTTTAAACAGCTTTATTAGTTAAAAGGTGTGTTAACAACTATGCAATACTTAAAAACACAAACATTTCAATAAAATATAGCATTAATAATAATTATAGTAATAAAGTTTACAGTGACGTTTTTATTTATTACGTATACAACTATGACATTCATATAAACCAATTTCCAAAATAAACCAAGACATAAGTGCGCGTTAGAAATAATAATTCCCATTTAAATTAAAATATATTAATAAAAAGGTACTTTTTTAATTATTACACCTTTGCAGTATAAACTTTAAAAAATTCCTTCAATTTAATTTAAATAATTTTACTAATTCGGTTTTCGTTTCTTAATTCACAAAACTGTAGAGCGTTGTTGTTAGTATGACAACATTTTGTTTTATAATATTTTATTAGCGATAGCAGATTATTTTCTTCTAGTTTCATATAGACAAATTGCTAAACGATAATGCATTTTTCAATTGACAACAAATTCGATTTAATTGAATTATCGTTAATAAAAAAGTTATAAAAAACTAAATTTAATAAAATATCATAATGCAATAAAATTCAAGCAATATTTATTATATATACTAAAACAATTATAGGTGAAACAGGTATAAATAGTTTTGATAATTAGAAACAATTTGCTTTATATTTTAATTAAATTAATGCGCATTGTTGTCCATCAAGCCATCATTCAAAATTTATTTAATATAGTGTAATTATTGAAAATTGTGAAGTATTTCATTATTAACGTTCTATTATTATTAATTATTCATAATGTGTATGCATTGTGCTTATCCATATTGTATATGCAGTTATAAATTATTTTCAACCGTAAATAATGAAATAGCTCATACGGAACCACTTACATTGTTTATTATGTATGATTTTGTATAAGTATAAACAATACATATCAAACCTTATATCTATTAATGTCTGTAGTCCTTGATGATACAGTTGCCAATTCAAATTGAATATGTTCATACCTGCAAATAAATCAAAATATAAATGATAGAACAAAAATTGTGCAATAGACATAACGCAATAAATAGTATGAATAATATTGATTTTATAATGATTTGTATAAATACATAATATTAATTAATTAATTAAATAAATTTATACCCAAAAGCATAAAATATTTAAAATGATATAATCATTTTACTGTAAAATCTTTCTTTAATTATATCTATTACTTTTCCATTTTTAAATCTCTTAAAAAAATTAATGCATAATAAAAAAAGTTTTAATATGAATCTTGTATTTTGCTTTCGTATTTTTGTAATTATTGATGTAACTATAATAACAATTCCGTTTATTGAATTAAAATCAACCATATCATTAGCATTACCTCACGGTTTAGAAAAAAATATATAAAACCGTACTAAGTAATATAATTTTTAAATCTTAGTTTATTTATTCTTTTATAATTTTAATTTAATTCACTATAAAAAACATAATAAAAATTGAATTATTTCTTAATATTATCGATCAACAATTGTTTATATTTATTATCACAAATCAATAACTATTTCAAGATCATCAACATTAATTATTATAATTGTGTAGAAAGGATGCCACCTAGCACAAGGTCACTATTTGTGTTAAGTTTAATGAGTATGGGTAATGTGTGATTATTTGTTAATAATCATTTATTATTATTACCATAATTACATTAACATTTTCAAATCAAGGACCTGTGACTGCTAATATCACTCAACAAATTATAAAAGACAATTCATAAAAAAAAATGTGAGTATAATCAAACTTGCTTAAACTAGTTTTAAGCAAGTTGAACGTTCTTACAAGTATTAATCAAATAAAGCAATACTTCTGATTCTTGTATGTGATACAGCATACAAGCAAGCATTAGATAGATTTGAAACACAATAGTTGATTGTGGTAAATTATCATGCAACAACTTTCCAAACAGAAACAAAATCATAAACAATTTCGAGTTAATTAAAAAACAGTATTATTGATTAAAATTGTATATTATAATTTTAATAAACATTATGACAATGTTAATAGTATATTAAAAAACAAGTTTTATAAAGCACATATTTTGCAATCAACTGCCAAATGCAATAAAAATCCTATAAATCGTGTTAATTGTTTTTAATTATGCAATTTTACTTTATTAAAATCAAAATATATACGTTATATTAAAGTTACTCCACTTGTCAAAAAACAACGTAAAATATATGGCATATTTTGTGTTTATATCAATTAAAAATGTTCATTCTTTATTCAAAAAAGTTAGCAAAACCTTTAAAACAAAATTTCATTACGATACGCGTTAAATAATAAAATGCCGGATATTTTTAAAACGCTCCATAGTAATACTAAACAGCGTGTCGTGCTAACCTGATTATAAACGCAAGATAGAAAAAGCTAGAAATAATAATTAATTTGTATTATTTTTATATTAATCCATGAACTATAAACGCTATTAATTATTATTTTCTATTATTGTAAAGTAAATATATTTATTTCATATTATACAGAAAGATGATTATATATATATATATATATATATATATATATACATTGTAGAAATGGTTAGTTGAATATAAAAAGGGCTATCGACCGAGGTCTTTCTGCCCTGTATAACCATTTAGTTTTATTAATCTAAACATAAAAGATATTATAATGATACACATTTTTTTTTGTTTTGCCTGATCACCTCTAACGCCAGAATAATTAATTTCATTAAATGAGAGCATTTAAAGTCATCTCCATCAAAATCAAACAATTTTAAAAATTTTCATCCAGTTATGATCAAAAAATAAACAGACAACCGAACCAAAATTTATGATGTTATGAAAACTATTGATAATAATTATAGATTTGTGATTAAAACATATCAAATGCTTTGGAAATGTCTAAAAGTATTCCCATGATTTTCACTATGTTTGTCTAAAGTAAAATTCCAGTTCTGACTAACATGTACAAGAAGATCTGTTGTCGAACGTTTTGATCAAAATCCATAAGGAGTATCTGAGATACAGTTTCGTTTTTCAAAATCCTTGCATAGATTGGATAGTAATACAATTAGTCTATAATAAAAAAATCAGACTTGTCTCCCTTTTTAGGTATGGGTTAAACATGCAATTTTCCAACAATTTGGAAATGATTCCTTTTTGTATGATAAGGCAAATATTTTAATCATAATGGGAGCTTAATTTGTAAATGTTTTAAGAATTATGGGTAGAATTTTATGTATACTTAATAATTTTCTGGTATTTAATTTAAGAAGATATCTTTTGACAACTCGTTGCCTAAAGTAATCTAAACAGCATTGAATCGAAAAAAAATTCATAATTAAAATAAAATGATTTAAAAAAAATATTTACTTCATAATTTCTTGACGATTGCATCTATTTATTATTTTTATCATTAGAACCATTTCAAATTGCTCATCAGTTTTTATACCAATACTAGTAATCAAGGTAGCGGTCGGTAGATCGGTAGTAAATTTAATTGAATTTGATTTGCAAATATTATTTAACAGGAAATTCATATTCATCATTAAAGGATTTTAAATAATGTCCTGTTAAAGCTGTAAAGAAACTTGAGCTGATAGAATATTTGTATCAGCCAGAGATAATCCGCTTACGTTAAATAGAGATTATGTCATAAAATTCTGTACACACACACACACACATATATATATATATATATATATATATATATATATAAGTTTTATATATTTATGCAAAAGTAAAACAGAATTAAAAAATTGTTTACATTAAGAAATACTGGTAATCTAGATGCTATATCAACAACTTGATCGTTTGAGAAAAGATTATGTGAGATTATTTAACTTAGATGACAAATTAAAGAAGATTTAGATATGAATTTCTTGTTTAGTTAAATATTTGGTAGTAATGATACCTCGGATTTACAAATGACCATATTAGAAGTACCCCATTCGGATATTGTTTTGAGGTCTTTGTTTATAGATGCTACAGATACAAACCTGAAAATTAAATAAAAGATGAAGTTGGTGAAAGAGCAAAACTTTGAGAAACACCAGCATTTATGATTTTGAGGCCAGAGTTAAAACCCTGAATTCTAACTATAATTTTTCTATTGCAAGAAAACTATTTAATTTACAGATTTATGATAAAGACCTATACAATTAAGCTTGTTAATAAAATTAAGATGCCATACCCTTTTAAATGCTTTGGAAATGTCTAAAGCTACTGCAAGATTTTCTTTACTTTAGACTCTAAAGTAGCATTCCATTTGTAACTAAAATAAGTCAGAAGATCTGTTGTCAAACGTTTTAATCAAAATCCACGTTTAGTATCTGAGATGTAGTTATTTTTTTCTAAGTACTTGACAATATAGAAATAAATTTGAAGAATCAGACTTTTCTCCTTTTTTAAGTATATGTTGAACTTAGAGAATTTTCCAACAATTTGCAAATGTTTCTTTTTTATATGATGATGCAAATATTTAAGCCAAACTAAGAGCTAAGTAATTGACAAATGTTTTAAAAATAATAGGTAAAATTGTATCTATACCTGATGCCTTTCTGGTATTTTGTTTAAAAAAATATCTTTTATTAACCCGTTACTTAAAATGAATTTGACCCATCATTTTACCACTAGCCGGTATTGTAGGTACAACAGTAAAAGATATAGAATAGTAAAATTAAATGCAAAGTAGTTTGCAAAAATATCTGCTTTAATCATTTTGAATGATAAATGTTAAAGATTTTAAATTACTTTGCAATAAATTTATTGTTATATAGAAATTTTGTTGTTTGTTTATAAAAAGCTGAAAAACTTGATTAGCTTTACTTTTTTTTGTTATAAAAAGAATTTTGTCAAACCGTAATTTTCAGATTGTTTACAAGCTTTTTCATAATCTTGATACAGGTAAGTCTGATCAGAACGATAACTGGCCTATTTCTTAAATGCTTTTCGCTTCTTATTAACTGCAAATTTTGTCTGAATTGAATGTACAAGTAATTTAATTTTAATTTTAATTTAATAACAGATAATTGGCCGTATTCTGTATATTTTTAACGGTTATTATAGGTCTGTTCCAACATACAACTTGGACAGTTTGCAAACCGTCCAAACTGTGCACACAAACAAATATTTTCATTTTTATGCAATCTTTTATACACAGTAATTTGTTTGTGTGCATAGTTTGAACGGTTTGCAAACTGTCCAAATCGTATGTTGGAACAGACTTATTAATTAATAATTAGAACGTTACTAGGTAACATTCAAAAAACTCGGTAACTGTTTTGATAAACGGGATAATTAGAAAAATAGTCTTATCGGGAAGATATAGTTTAAGAAATATGTCGTTATAACCAATGCCCTAAATTTCACTAGATTAAAGCGATCTGGATCTTTATTGATTACTTTGTCAAAAAGAAGATATGGAGTTTTATATGTTCGAGATGCTGATAAACAACATTTAAATTCTTAGTTTGATCACAAATATTAGAGAAATTAACATTTATGCCACAAACTAAGCTTTGTTACGCCAATTTAATAGTATCGTTTATGTCCAAAAATAATGCTGTGGTTAGTTAGGCCCTGTCCTTGTGACCTCAGCTGCCCAATAATTTTTAAAATAGCATTAAATAAATTATCTTTTTTAAAGGTTATTGGTATTAATAAACATCGATGACATCCAAAATCACAAATCGGTTATGATAATAACATTGCCAATAATAAATTGCCACCGAATGTTACATCCAAATATTTTTTTAATTATTATAATTATATTATTAAAATGAAAAACGCACTTTCCATAACAAAATCAGAGAAATGTCTCAACAAATAGCAAAACTTTTAAAAGTTCCTAAAATAAAATTGTATACCGAACACTGTTTTGGCAGGTCATCCGCTACCATATTAGTTGATGCGAAAGGAAACATTGCATTAAAGCGACTTGGTCAGTCAATAAATGATCAATTGTCAATGTAGATAGTTGTATACCTCGCAACAAAATATCACGGTTTTATAAGCAGCGTAGACAAACTAAATTTTGTTTATTTTGATTACAAGGTAAATTTAGCTAAAAATTATTATTAAAAAAAAAATCTGTTTTTAATTCGATTCGCTATTCATAAATTGTAACAACAATAATAATGGGTCAAACATAACAAGTACATACAAATGTTTACTATAACTACTGTAACGTGCATGTTTTAATATTATGGATTTCAAACAATGCGCGATTTGTGTTGTATGATACGTATAAATTATAATTAAAAATATATAAAATAAATATGAAATAACAGATAACAAATATTTGATGCAATAAAACTAAAAAAACAAATTTAAATTGCTTTTATTTTATACGAGTTTAATATTGCCTATGAAGGAAGTATTTTCTAAATTGGCAAATATGTACTGCTTGACATTTTCATTTGAACCGATAAAAATATCTATAATATATAATATATATATATATATATATTTATATATATATATATATATAAATAAATAAAAAACATGTGTACTCTGTCCTATCTAGTAAAGAAATAAAACTATAGAGTATTTATCTATTAGTTCTTTCAATAAATATTTTTTTATATTAGCTAATAAAACTATACTGTTATGTGCATTCAAACATATAAACAAATAAATAACCACTTAATACATTCAATTTATCTTTTCAACTACTGGAATGCTATATATACTGATAAGGAAAGGGTGCATACCACTAGAAGATCTGTATCAAGCCAGATTAAGATATAACTTGCGTAAGATAACAATAATGTCAAAGGGTTTTTACCTTTAAGTTATTTTCTAAGTATTGTAAATCAATCAAAAAGTATTTAATCTAATTTAAAAATAATTAAAAGTAATAAATCTATTTTTTTTTTGTAGTATTTTTAATTTATTTTTACTAACTTTTAAAGTTGTTTCAAAGAACTAAATTATAAATATGTCTTATCACAAAAGTTAAAAACTTATATTTTATGTTTTAAAGACAAAAAATAAAAGTAATATTTTTGTAATCAGTTTAGTATCAAAACACATACAATACCACTAGTATAACCTTGAAAATACCCAGTTAGTGAAACAAAATGTATGAATGCTTCGTAAAAATGACCATATATTATAATAATCATCAAAATTCCCACGAGGTTATGTATGTATCATTTTCTTCTATTTAAAATTAAATTAAATGAAGATTCAATTTTAATTAGAGAAAACCGAGAAAATAAGAACACAGTCGCGTGAAGAATTGATAATTAATGTAAACACGACATGATTCAGTTCAAGGCGACACATATACTTGGGAAATAAGAATCTTTTATAAAACGTTGGCTAATAGATGTGGAGCGTTCACAATACATACACATACGGTTACATAATGATAGCTTTGCTGTTAATGTATTCTAATTTAATGTCTTTGTGTGAAGGTTTAACTTCATGATATAAGAGGAAAGTTATTTATCTTGTAATTTATTGTGTTGAGATTACAATGAACAAAGGGTTATCTAGTCGAGAGTAAACGATTGAGGTGAAGTTCAAGAAGTCATAAAAAATAGTTTATAATGTTTATTTAATAGAATATCTAATAAATTATGCAACAATTAATTAATTTGTTTGAATTGTTAAAAAGGGTAGGCAATTTTCAACAATTGCAGTTATTAAAAGAATATTGAAGAATAATAAAGAGCATTAATTATTACCCACAGAGATCATTTAACTACTAAAATGCCAAGAATATATTTAAGTAAAATACACTCAGGCTTTCATTAGTTTCATTTAGTCTTACTTTAACTTCATATTAATTAGTTTCTTCCACCCGCAGTAGCTACTAATTAGAGGCCATTATAAAATATGTATAATATATGACAATTTTATGCAAATTAATCACTTTGTTTTAAAAAATGTATAATTAATTCAATAGGCATTTTGCAATAGTGTAAGTTATTTGTTTACAGAATTATATATGATTCACCTCTCATTATACATCTTGCCATGGGTAGTTAATATTCAAAACCACTAGGATTTGTTACAATGCACTATAGAAATTTAATATGCTAATGAGAACTCAAATTCACGGTTGCCCTTTCGCAACAAAGCAAACGAAATGCAACAGTAGTAATTATAAAAACAGTCTTAAAAATGTGTCGTTTTTAATGCATTAAATCCAGACTTCGAATAACCGAAACAAAAGCGTGCTAGGATCCAAATTAAATTATAATTAAAATATGCAAGAATAATTCCAATCTGTACCTACTTTATTATTCGCAATGTTGTACAAATACATCTGAAACTTTTCTGTATTTGTGGTATGACTGAAAGGAATCAATAGTTTAGTAACTACATTACTAGTACAGCTTAACTTTTTTTAAACATTGTTTAACTATTTTGTAGGACTTTTTTTGGGTCTAACTCAATATAAAACTCTTTCTAGTAATACTTTTAAAATTTATTTATTTATTGTTTATATTAAAAAAATAAAATATAAATTTATACCTTAAATAGAACAATCGCAATAAATTCATACACAAATAAAAGTGTGTATATTACAGGCACATTAATTAGCATTCATGTTAACGCAGAATTAAAAAAAAATATTAAAATATCTATAGTTTTTTAATAGAAGTTATTTCCGTACTTCCAGTTACGTATCAAAATGTACAAGTATCATATTAAAAACAGTATTATTATTAATTACATTCGTTTATTGAATCATTGGTTTGATATATGAAACATTTAATTTTTAAAGTTTTGTTGTATGTTATGTATTTTTATAAATGAATAAACGTACTCAAAATATGTTTCAATACGTAAACAAATATTCATTAGCTGCTAGCCGGTAATCCAAATCCACATTAAATAACAATTCATGTTCGAACATTGAATTTTACATAATATATTCAAATTTCTTCTCTTTAATCTATAATCCCAATAGTATATTTGTATTTTAATCACATTATGAAATTCACATTAAAATATGCACTAGCGCAATCAGCTATGGTTTTAATTAAAACCCCTCGTATCGTGTTGCCTATTCAAATGAGGTAGTTTTATTAATGACGAATGATTGATAATAAATTTCTAATATACACAACAGAAATGGCTAATTGCTAATAAAATTAATCAACAAAAATTTAACATTATAATTTTCCTATGCGTCATAGTTTATTTATTTATAATAAAATTTTACGGTTATTTCAAAAGAGATATTTTGTTTATTATTTCAAATTATATAGATAATTATGCAGTTTGTGGTACTAATGAATATAGCAATAAAATTACAGACATATCTAACAAAGCAGAGTTTTATCGAATTTCAAATAAAGAGAAAAAATATAATTAACAATAAGAATATTTTCAAATAATTATGTAAATTTCTAAACTTCATACAACTTAACTAATAAAGCCTGTTTTACACAAAAGTAATTTTATACAAAATGTTAAGATTGTGACGCAAATAATGTTGTGTAAAACGGTAACATTTTTAGTTTAGGATAAATATATAATGTTCTTATTCTATCCCAATTTATATTTAGCATTTTAGTTAGGATAGCATTTCTGGTAGTATTTTTATAACAATCAATTTCTGGTTTTAGTAAATGATTAGGTATCAACAGTATCTAGAGGAAGATTGCCAAATTTAAGCCTTACAATTTATTTTTTGCTTGTCTCTAAAATAACAATTTAAAACCCTTATGGCCAAAAAGTAATTTGTGGTATTTGATTGGCTGTAAACCACAATTTCACATGACGTCAGACATTACATACTTTAAAATTACCTAAATCAATGTTTTTACTTAGAATTGGAAAAAAAAAATGTTTAGATTTAAAAGACACTTGGCATATAAAAATTCTAATAAAGTATACCAAATTTAAGATTTTGTAGACGTGTCAAAATACTGAATGTCAACATTGTAACATTTTACAAAATATTTTGATAATTTAGCAAACTTCAAAACCCCTGTTTATGCAAGTTTTCATCAAAGTCCAAACAAAATATATTATAAGTTAAAGTTTGAACATACCTACAATGAATTGTCAATCACAATTTGGCTTATTTCAAATAAGCAATAAGCCAAAATTTGAGTAAATCCAAACAATATGTGTTAAATGTCAAAAAATGCAGGCTTTCATATAAATATAAAATTGTTACAAACGTCAAAATTTTGATGGTTGATTATTAAAACTCATGTATGCTAATTTTCATTTCAACTTCACATGTTCTAAATATCAAAAATTTTACACCTTTATAATAAATTCTAATATCACTAATAAATTGTGCATAAAAAAATCTAATTTTTTCTAGCGGTACTGTCCTCTACCAGCCAGGCTTACTTACCTAGCAACTAGGTTCAGCGGCACAAGCACCTACGCGCCCGGGTTTTCAAAACAACAAAGCTTTTTATTATGGTTTTACGCTCAGTTATACAGGGTGTCCGGAAAATACGTGTACAACGTTTGACGACAGACTCCTGACTTCAAAATAGGTCGATCTAAGCCGACTTAGTTATATCCAAAATTGTCTCGTTCAGCCGGTAGAGGGCGTCAAAAAAAACAAAAGTATAACAAAGTTGAAAGTATCTATTGTAAGAAACTAAGTAAAACAAAAACATTACTTAAGCAAATGTGTAAAATGACCGCCATCTTGCTGAATACACTTATTAACACTCTTTAAAAAATGATATTGGACCCTATCTAATGTCTCGGGATTATTAAAATGATTGCCTGCATTTAAAATCCGCTGCAATAAATCATCGCGTGTGTTTACCGGAGTCTTGTAAACTTCTGTTTTAATAGCGCCCCACAAAAAGAAGTCACACATATTTAACTCAGGAGAACGTGGTGGCCATTTTACTGGTGCATCATTGCCTCTTCCAATCCATCGGTTGGGATATTGATGATGTAAGTATTGCCGAACGGCAACGGAAAAATGGGGCGGGGCACCATCATGCATATACCACATTTCCCTCCGAAGTAAAAGGGGCAAATTCTCCAGAAGAATTGGTAATGTGTCTTGCAAAAAATTTTAAATAAATATTTCCATCTAACCTGTCTGGAATAACAATGGGACCAATAAGGTAGTGATCAATAATACCTGCCCAAATATTAATTTTAAATTGATGCTGATGATGTGCAACTTTAATGGCATGTGGATTTTTATCGGAATAAATATGTTCGTTGTGCAGATTGGTTACCCCAGATCTTGTAAAGCATGCCTTGTCAGTAAACATAATTTTTCTACAAAAATTTGGAACAAGAATTCTTTTGTTTCTAATAAATTGACAAAATGTAAGCCGCATGGGGGGATATAAGTATTATGCATAAATATACTAGATATCCGACTCGCGTTTATAAAATGACGCAAATTATATTACGGTGGCCATTTTGTGTGCGACTTGATAATACTAATCATGTATTAAAAACATCTTACATTTTATCTTTTTAGTTTACATTTAAAACATGCATTATATGCTAATTAACATTGTAAAGTAACTATTAAAATGTTCCAGAGAAGTCCGAAGTTAGGAGCAAAAATGCATTTGTGATAAACAATTAAAATCTTAAACCAAATTATTACACGTATTGCTGACGTTTCAGTAAAACTTTGTATATTCATGAATTTTTGAGGTACAGTTATTAAAAAAAACTTAAAAACCCAAAAAATTAAACCCATATAACTTTTTTACCATAAACAATACCAAAATCGGCATTAATCGTAAAGCATCACAAAACATAAGCCATATACGTAGTGCATATAGATTTTAATTTGTAAACTTTATGTGCCAGATTGCAACTGATTTTTTATATGTGCAATAAACTGAATTAATTATTCCAATGTAATTACTAACAATAATAAGTTTAAAGATTTTATACATTATATGCATAACGTTAAAATGTTGTAATAGTTTTAAGAAAATCGGATTGTAAATAAATCAGTAGCGTGCAAAAGAACAAAATAATATTTAATTTTTAGAATAGCAGTATTTGTTCTTTTGCACGCTGCTGTTTTATTTGCAAAACAATTTTCATTAAACATTCACAGAATTTCAACATTGCTACCATATACGTAATACAAATAAAGTATACAATGATAAAACTTATTTTAATTGGTAATTGCACTGAAAGATTTAATTCAGTATGCTATGCATTTAAAAAAAATCACTTTCATTGTAGATGGATCGCACAGAAAGTCTACAAATAAAAATCTAATTGCACCATGTAAATAGCTTATATTTTATGCAACTTTGCAATTATGAACGGTTTTTGTATTATTGCTCGTAAATTTTTTAATTTTTTTTAAGAATTTGAAAGTTTTTTCTGTACTGAAGAAATTACTGCATATACAAAGTTGGACTAAGATAGTGAAACGTCAGTAATACGAGTAATAATGTTGTCAAAAAATTTGGCCTAAGTTAGTATGTCCGTCTAAAAAAATATCAATTGTTTATTAAAAAAACATTTTTGGTCTTAACTTTGAATGCAATAAACCAATTTTTGTGGTGATTACTTTGTTCGATTTCATATTATTATTATTTTATTACATGTTTTTATTTTATGTTATTTGCATTTTATTATTATATTCTGTTAATATATATTTGTTTCGCCCGTAATATATTCATTAGTCTGATTAAATTTAAACAAGATATCCGGCAGATGTTGCAATTTATGTTTCTTGTAGCTGTCTAATAATCTCTGTAATATTTAACCTTTTTTATTGCAGCTAATGATCTAAGTACCTGTAAATATTTTGTATATAAGTATGGTATTGTTAGCAAATAAATTAGTTATATCTGCCTACTTGCAACGACAACATCTCATTATCTTAACCTTAACCTTTCTGTATGTTTGGAAGCAAGTGCTTTACAACCACTTGAACATACAGAACAATACTTCTCGTGTCAATCTTCAACTTAAAACTGTTAAAATCGAAGATTATTTATAAGTATGTTATTATGTTGAATTTCTATTTTAACAAATCAAGTTTGTATACAGTTGTTTTTAATCTCAATATTTAGAAAAAACAAAACAAGTGGTGGGTAGTCAGATAAAATAAATAGTTCAATATACAGAGGTAGTTTTCTTCTCGCAGAAAAACTCAATAGGTTATGAGTCCAGTTCAAAGCGAATTGCTACTAGAGTTATTAGCTTAAAAGAGATTAGTTCTTGCGAGAGAAAAAAGTGATTAGTAAATCAAGAATCAAGAAAGTGATTTTTTTTTTATTTTTCACGTCAAGTTGACATTGAAGTTTTGTGTGGAGTCTCGTCAAGCAGCATTTTTTGATGGATTTGGCAAAACACATAAAACCCCTAGCTGGAGAAGGAGATTGGCAAATTTGGAAAAGAAAATTGCGAGATATGTTGGATTATCACGAAGGTGCCGTGGATGTTATTGAAGAGAGGTTAAAGAAACCTGAGCCACTAGCAGCTACCGCTACGGAAGAGCAAATCAAGGAGCACAAAAAAGGCTAGTGTTTTTTTCCGTAAGGCGAACAGCTATGCAAAATCAATGATTTCGAGCTCAGTAACGGACACAGTTTATCAAAAGATAATGGATAAAGAGACAGCGATTGAAGCTTGGGAGGCATTCAAGTCGAATTTTGAAGCATCGTCCAAAGATCAACTGTTCAAGATATGTACTGAATTTTTCGCATTTTGTTGGATTAACGGAGAGGATGTTTCGACTCATGTTGCAAAATTGAGAAATCTATGGAATGAGCTAAATAATGGATTAAAGTCTAAGAATTTGCATGCATTACCAGATTTGATACTAGTTTGCAAAATTTTACACATTCTACCAAGTGAATTTGAAAATTTCAAATCAAGTTGGATGCTATTGTCAAAAGATGATGATAAAACTGTTGAAGAATTAATCACCCAACTTTGCATGTACGAAAGAAATTTCAAAAAGATTACAGAGGGCACCACCGGTGAAGCTTTATTCGCAAAGAGTGGAAAATCAAAGCCAATTAAGAAGTCTAAGGAAAATTACAGTTGTAATTACTGCAAGAAAAAGGGACATTGGATAAAAGAGTGCAGAAAGTGGATTTCTGATGGACGACCGAAGAAAATCGTTCATCAGAGCAACGCTGTGGATGCCAATGTAGCCCTGTGTGTCATCAGTGAAGATATTCTTCAAATGGAGACTAGTTCATCGGCAGATACAAGATGGTGGATCGACAATGGAGCGACGAAGCACGTGGTCAGTTGTTCAGATCAGTTCGTTGATTTCCAAGAGTTTCAAGGTCCTCGTATCATCAAGGCTGCTGGAAAAGAAGCCCTCAAGGCCATTGGCAAAGGGACAATTGAAATTTTATCTTTCACTGAATATGCCACACTGAGGATGACCTTGACTGACGTTTGGTACGTTCCAGGAATTTCTAAAAACTTATTTTCTGTTCTTGCTGCCCAAGATAAGAATGAAAATAGCAGATTTCATTCAACAGCAACTGAGTGCTGGCTAGAAGTGAATGGTAAGGTAGTGCTGTGCGGAAATCGTGAGAAAGGCGGAACTTTATACAAGGCAGCTATTGAACCAGTTGTTTCTGAAAGAAAAGAGAGGGCCAATGTCGCAGAGGCAGAAAGTTCTATATTGCAGTTATATCACGAAAGATGGGGTCATCAAGACAAGCGACACGTGAGAGAAATACTTAAAAGAGAGTTGGGTATCAATGTGAAACTGGTAAAAGAGATTTGTGAACCCTGCATTTTTGGCAGAGCACATCGTTTACCTTTTGGCACCAGAGTAAAGGCAACGAAACCAGGAGAACTTGTATCAACTGTATACATGAGGCAACCACAAGGATATGAGGACGGTACCAGCAAGGTTTGCCTACTGAAGAAGAGTCTATACGGACTTAAGCAAGCACCTAGATGTTGGAACAAGCGTCTTGGAGTTTTTCTACAACAACATGGATTCAAGGCCAGCGAAGCTGATCCATGCTTGTATATTAGAGAAAGAAATGGAAAGAAGCTCCTACTTGTGATCTACGTGGATGATGGACTTCTGGCAGCAACTGATCAGCAAGATTCGAACAATTTTATTGAAGAGTTGAAGTCAGAGTTCAAAATCGTTTCAAAAAGAGCAGAATACTTTTTGGGACTTGAAATTGTTCAAGATGATAAGTGCATAAAGCTTTGTCAGAAGTCCTATGCAAAGAAAATTTTACAAAGGTTCAATTTTTCGGATTGCAAGTCAGTGTCTACTCCAATGTTCAAAGGAACAGAGACTTCCGTACCAGGGAAAGTTGATGAGCCAACCAAATTTCCCTATAGACAGACAGTTGGAGCACTGATGTATCTGATGCTTGGAACAAGACCAGACTTGGCTTACAGTGTAGGATTCATTTCGAGAACACTCGAAAATCCAACTCAAGAAGATGTTGTAAGAGTCAAGAGGGTATTTAGGTACATAGCGGGTACTCTAGACTTTGGAATAGTTTATCGAAGCAATGTAGAAGTGGGACTCCTACAAGTTTACAGCGACGCAGACTTTGGCGGTTGCATTAAGACAGGACGTTCAACTTCTGGAGTTGTCGTGAAGTATGCAGGAGGTGCAATTTCCTGGATGAGTCAGAGACAAGCAATTGTTGCAACTTCAACAACCGAAGCAGAGATTATCGCAGCAAACGATGGAGCCAAAGAAGCAATTTGGTTAAGCAGACTTTTTAGAGGGATTGTCAAACTCAAGGACATTCCCATCATTCAAGTTGACAACTCTGCAGCGGTGAGGTTAGCTCAAAATCCGGAGTTTCATCGCAGAACCAAACACATTTCCATCAAACATTTTTTTTTATAAGAGAAAAAGTGACAGAAGGAAAACTTTGCGTTCAACAAATCTCCACTGAAGATCAATTGGCGGACATTATGACTAAGCCTTTGCAGAGAACACGCCTGAAGATTCTTTCGGTGAAGATGGGACTTATGTAAAATAAAAGAATATAGAGATTTATTTGTTTTCGGAAATTCAACAAGATAAACAAGGGAAAGTGTTAAAATCGAAGATTATTTATAAGTATGTTATTATGTTGAATTTCTATTTTAACAAATCAAGTTTGTATATAGTTGTTTTTAATCTCAATATTTAGAAAAAACAAAACAAGTGGTGGGTAGTCAGATAAAATAAATAGTTCAATATACAGAGGTAGTTTTCTTCTCGCAGAAAAACTCAATAAAAACGTGGCACTTTACATGGTCCTTCAGACCGGATCTTAGTAGATTCGAATATAAACAACAACTGGCAATCAACTGAACGTTATCATCATGCCAGGCGATGACGGAAACACCACCGCAAAGCCGAGCAAGGTCCTAAAAGAACTTCGCATCAAAAAGGGCCTATTAAAATCAAAAATGACTTGTTTTTCCAATTTTTTGAACAAATTCGACAACTCCAACGATGCTCACGATTTAATTACTGCGAAGTCGAAAGTGGATTCGTGTTATGATAAGTTCTGCACAAATCATTGTGCTATTCTGATGAAAAGAGTCGAAGAAGAAAAAGAGGCATTTGAAGAGGAAATGAGTCAATTCAAAGAGAATTTCAGTAAACTGATGGCCAAAACAAACAAAAAATCTTAGCTCAACTAAATCAAGCTGAGGTTCCTGCTACATCAGCATCCAACACTAACAGCAATTCAGTCGCAGTAATAAGATTGCCACCCATAGCGTTGCCTAAATTCATGGGCAACTTTGAAGACTGGTATGGCTTTTAAGATACTTTTACGCAATTGGTAAATAACAACGAGTATATACTTATATATTATAATCATAAAAATTTATTTGTTTTATTTTACATATAATAAATAATGTTTGATAAATACAATCTTTAGTATGGTATTTTTTAACATTTTATATTTTTAATTCTTTTTGTTATTTATTTAAATAGACTATTATCCTTTGTACTTTTTAGGTCGTTGCCTATAATTAAAAAGTGATAATTAATCACCCATAAATTATTTGCGCGCCAAAATTGTATTTAGTCATTATACAATCGGTGCGTTCGTTTATTCTACTCCACGTGCTCCTTTAACTCTAATTGCTCTTTACGCGTTCGGCTATGTCAAACAAAACAAAAGGAGCACGTTCTTAAGCGTTCGGATATGATAGAGTGGAGATGATGGTGTCCACTCCACATGCACAACCTCGAGAGAGCGTGTGAGACGGAGTGACAGCCGTATTTGAATTTTATTACATTTATTTAATCGTAAAACTTACTTATATTTTTGTAAACATTGATAAATAAAAAGAATGTTGCAAAAATGTAAAAAACCTAATTCGATTATAAATGCATGTTGATTATATGTTTAAAATTTAATGTAATAAATCTCCTTTAAACAATTAAAATTTTAATTTTGTTTAAATTCACTTTTATATATCAAGTGTTTAAAATTTTTATAGAAATAGAAATAATAGTTCCTTTAAGAAATAATTTCAAATTAAAATTAGTATATGTTTATCTAAATGTCAGCTTTAAGGTTATAATTTTTGACGTCGAATCAAATTACAACATTGCGTTCGGATATATGTATTTACTCTAACAACTATGCACACCACTCCAGTCTATTCTACTCCAACTCCACTTTCTTTAAACGAACGCACTATATATATTGTATATTTGACAATTTAAATATGTACGTACACATATTATGTTTTTTATCTGAAATTTTTGTTTGATACGTTATGTAATTTATATGTATTCTATATTTTATTTATCATCATTATTAATTATGTCTTATAAAACAAATCAATTTTTATTATAATGTATATATATATTTTTGTATTATTTGAAAAGTTCTGGCGCCGAAACGGCCGGCGCCCAAACGGCCGGCGCCCAAACGGCCAGCGCCAAGGTGCTCTCGCGCCAAATCGGCCGCGCCAAAACGACGGCGCCAAAGTGTCCCATTCCGTATATTTTCTATCCTCGACATCATTGATTCTAAACGTTAATCACTAGAACATTTAACAAAGCTTGGAAACAGCATAGCAAAGCATGACCGAGCACATTAGGCGTAAACAAATATGACGCCATAATGACAAAACATAACAATCCAAAAAATGAATCCAAGAAATGGAAAAACTCCATCAAGAAAAAGATACAATTCCTACCGTAATAAAAGGTCTGATCCAACATACGATTTGGACAGTTTGCAAACCGTCCAAACTGTGCACACAAACAAATATTTGTCATTCTTATGCAATCTTTTATAAACAGTAATTTGTTTGTGTACATAATTTGAACGGTTTGCAAACTGTCCAAATCGTATGTTGGAACAGACCTAAAGTTGATTGAATTTCTGAATCATAAAGCAAATACACTAAAATCCATATCAAAAACGTCGAAAGGCACGCACCAATTTAAACATAAATACAAAGCATGCAGAGCAGCTATCCACGCTGCAACTACTACCAGCTCAAGATCTGAGACAAGCCAAACGTGCGTTATATGCAAAAACAAACATCCGTTGTATTTTTGTAAAAAATTCAAGACAATGGAAACTAAACAAAGAATTGACGTGGTTCGAAAACATAAGATGTGTATCAACTGTTTGGGCATTAACCATCCGATCAAGAAGTGCTACTCAAAGCGGAGTTGCACGCTTTGTGGGTAGATAGATAGATAGATGTTTATTAATCCAATATGCAACTACATAAGTCGATAGGACATGTCATTAAAATAAGGTTCAATACAAGAATTACAAATAAACATTACAAAACATTTTAAAAATATAAACAGTATAAGCACACGGTATATAAAACTTAAAAATATAATAAATAAATATAAAAACATACGCATACACTTATTTATGATTACAAAACTCTTCAATTGTATAAAAACACTGTTCAATTAAGAAGTTTTTTAAGTTATTTTTAAATATTTTTATGTTAGTGCAGTTTTTTAGTGGGTCGTTTAATAAATTATAAAAATGTGCCCCTGCATACTTTGGCGATTTTTTAATAATAATATATAATAATAATATATAAATGTATTCCTATTAGTAAAAACGTAACACAGAAGTTTGAACAAATAAATTGAAGTAACAATTAAAAAGCGGTTGGTTTTAAATGTGTTGCGACAAGATTCAGTAGGTTTTAGATTGAACATCAGTCGGATCACTCGTTTTTGTTGGATAAACACTCTATTATTGTCTGAAGCAAGACCCCACACTATGATATTGTAACTGATTATAGAGTATGTTAATCCATAATAAACATTGATAATAGCTTCAGTTGGAAGTGAGCTTATTAGGTTTTTAATAGCAAAATAAGAGTTACTAATTTTAGAACACACAGTTTCAATATGTGATGACCAGTTTAAGTGTGAGTCTGAGGTTACACCTAGAAATTTGGCTTCAGATTGAATGGATAATTCGTTATTTAAAAAACTGTAACTTTCTGATAGAGGTGTAGCATTATAGTTTCTAAAATTAACAATTACTGTCTTCTTTATGTTTATTAAAAGATTGTTACAACTGCACAAATCTGAAAATTCCATTAATACACTTCTAACTAGGTGGTTTACTTTTTCAACTGAATCCGCTGATACTAAAATAGATGTATCATCAGCATAGAGAAAACATTGCCCGCTTTTAATAAAATGTGGTAAATCATTTATAAACATTAAAAATATTAATGGTCCGGTGACACTACCTTGAGGCATTTCCATATTCACATGATACTGGTCTGAAGTAACGTCATTGACTCGAACACAAAGTTTTCGGTTTTCTAAGTAATTTTTTAGAACCTCTAGCATATTTCCTCGTATTCCTAATCTGGACATTTTATACGCGACAAACTGTAAATTCAGACTATCAAATGCACTTGTTAAGTCAAAAAATATACCTACAACAATTTTCTTTGCATTTAAGTTGTCCATTATATGTTGAACAAAGTCAATTGTTGCTGTTTCGGTGGATTTGTTCTGCCTAAACCCATACTGTTCTTTTGCAAACAGTTTATGTTTTTCCATAAAATCAACCAAACGCTGATTTAAGGCGGTTTCTATTATTTTGGAAATGACACTTAGAAGCGCAATTGGACGGTAATTATTCATGTTTTGTTTATCACCTTTTTTATAAATGGGTACAACTTTGCTTTGTTTGAGTATATTAGGAAATTGGCCTAATAATACTGTTTTATTAATAATGAAGCATAAATCACTCGACAATATGTCTACCGCAAATAACAATAACAAGTTTTATAGGAATATTGTCGAGTCCACTTGGACTTTTGTTCTTTAGAGATAAAATAATTTTTGTAATTTCATATGGCGTTGTTTCATGAAAATAGAAAGAATCTTGAAACGATTCGACGGTATTGCATAAGCTGTTTGTAAACAAGTTTTTGATTTTATTAGAAACAGTTGTAGTTGTATCAATTATTAAGTTGGGAGTAAACATCATACTCGGCTACATTTAGACACAGCACCAGAATCCGATCAGTGTTATAAGGCGTTGACTCATATAGAAAAAATATATATTGCCAACGGCTGAGCTTAACATCATAGACAGACTTGGTATGATACAAACATGCCGAGTACTGCTAGACTCAGAGTCACAATCAAACTTCCAATCATCAACAATAATAAAAAAACTTGGATTAATAAAAAAAAAACAGTAAATATTAGCGTTAGCGGAGTATCAACGTCAAACTTAAATATCAACTGAAAAACGAAAACCAAAATTCACTCCTTTATGAACAACTACGTACAAAAAACGACGTTCCTGATTCTTCACAAGTTGACAGAGAATCTTCCATCAAAATCATATAAGGGAAGGGGTTTACAAGTGCCCAAGCAAATCAGACTGGCCGATACCAAACACAACCAATTAAATCAAATTGACGGGATGTTAAGAGCTGCGTTATACTCTAGGACAGGGGTGGCCAACCCAAATAATCTTGTGAGCCACTTTGGAAATGCATCATAACTCCGCGGGCCGCATATAAAATTATATATCCATATATTAGATTTAGACTCACTATAGACACGTTTTTTAAAGTGAAAAATTGAAACAGAATATAATTTAATTATTCTGCAAACTTTAAGCCCTATACTCTTTGCAACATTAATTGACAAAGTTATAAAGAAAAGACAAAGAAGAGCCAAAGATACAAAGATAAGGTACAAAAAATGGAACAAAAATACAGACAAAGAAGATAAACTACAAGGAAACAAAATAATATACAAAAAAGAACTGAAAAATATAGGCATAGAAATAAGCACAAATAAAAATAGAAATACAAAAGGTAGTAAGACCAGCCCTAATATACTCGAGCAATACTTGGACAACAACAGAAAAAAATAAAAACAAAATTAATGCAATGGAGATAAAGTTTCTAAAAAAAAATAAAGAAATAAAGAGAAAAGATAAAGTGAAAAGCTCAGAAGTAAAAAAAAAACTAAAAATTAAACCTATAGAAACAGTAATAGAGGAGAAATAGCTAGAAAGGCTAGGACACATACACAGACTGAATAGAACCAAAATGACAAAAAAAATACATGAATAGAGAATACAGGGAAAAACAAAGAGCAAGTCCAAACAGGCTCACAAAACAGCAAAAAAAAAGAATTGTGAAACGAGATAGCAAAAATGGTTAAAGATAGACAAGCATGCAAAAAAAAAATAAAGGAATTATAAAATATTACAGCCCGAAAAGGGTATTATGGACTAAGGATAAATAATAATACTCAAATTTTATAATTGCAAACTCATAAATGAAACAAGCAATATCTGTCATATATGCGCAGGAATATTATTTTAAAACCAAAGTTAATTTTTTGTCATTATTTCTACAGTAATTTTTGAGTATATGCACAAATAATGTATTTTAAATAAATTAGTTTTCACTACTTTGTCCATTATTAAATACATATATTTTGTAAAAGTGTTATAAATCTCGCCGCAAAAATGTTCTAGGCGAGCCGCATGCAGCCCGCGGGTTGGCCACCCCTGCTCTAGGATTTACTGATGATAGGGCAAGTACAAACCAAAAACGGACTGTATTAAAAAACAAAAACAAACTTGGATGGATTGTCTCAGGTCCAATATTACAAGAAAACATTGAAGCAACGACATGTTACGTTCACAATAATATAGATATGGATAAAAAATTGACCAAATTTTAAGAGCTTGAAAAAACTGCTCACAAACACCAGATTGCTGCTAATTGCAAAACCGAGGAACACTTCTCCGCAACTACCCGAAGAGACAAATCTGGACGGTTCATTGTAAAACTGCCAATAAAAAAAGATGCACCAATGCTTGGCAAATCCTACAACAGAGCTTTAAAACGATTTCTGCAACTAGAAAAAAGACTAAGCGCTGATTCAGACTTAAAAATAAAATACACCAAATTTATCCAACAATATGAAAAATTAGGTCACATAAAAGAGGTGAAAAGTCAAGATAGCAACTCCACAGTTCCATATTACTTACCTCACCACCCAGTAATAAAGGATGACAGCCTGACCACAAAGCTACGGGTTGTTTTCGACGCATCCTGCAAGACTACATCGGGTGTGTCTTTGAATGACACGTTGCAAATAGGTCCTACTATACAACAGGATTTATTCAGAATAGTAACCCGATTTCGAACGTTTGAGTTTGTGAACGGAAGACATAAAAAAAATGTACCGCCAGATAAGAATAGACAATTCTCAAACGCATCTGCAGAGAATATTATAAAGAAATAATCCAACGGAAGAAATTAAAACATTTGAGCTTGATACCGTCACATATGTCATTTAAAACACCATCAAAGCAAAATCTACTATCCAATATTGCTAGTATATTTGATCCGTTGGAACTCATCGGGCCAAAATTATAATACAGAAAATTTAAAGATTAAAATTAGGTTGAGACAAATCTTTTACAGCTTACAACATTTAGAAAAAAATGCTAAACCTAGAAGAATGATCAATTGGAACAAATTAAATAGAATAAAAATGCACGCTTTCTCCGACGCTAGCGAATTAACAAATCTGGAGATAAAAATTCGGAGTTATTATGTGCAAAATGCAGGGTAGCCCCTTTAAAAACAGTCTCCATCGCAAGACTTAAACTTTGCGCGGCAGTACTCTCAGCTTGACTTATTACAATTAAAGATGTCTCTGAATATACACCTAAATCAAATATATTGTTGGACAGACTCCACAATAGTACTGAACTGGCTTAAGTCTGGCCGAGAATAGAAAAACTTCGTAGCATATAGAGTTGGAGAAATCACATCATTAACTAACGCAAATGATTGGAGACATATAAGGACTCAGGAAAACCCAGCCAACGTAATATTCAGAGAACAAACTTCCAACTTATTAGGAAAAAAACAAGCTATAATGACATGATCCAGAATAGCTAACTTATCCAAATGAACAATGACCAAATTGGAACGTCTGTGTTAATCCTCCTACGTTATTGCTAGAAAAAAAAAGCACCAAGAAGGATGTGCCTTTTAAGCACAAAAACCAACTCTTTTTTTGAAAAAATTATAAGTCGTAATTCAAATTATAAAACACAAAGCAGACACGACAGCAAGAGACAGACAGTGGCAAACGCCTTTACACATTGCCGCCGCCAATAACGCCGTTGAATGTGTCTCGCATTTGCTTAACTATGTGCCAAACGTGAATATAACTGATCGATCCGGTAGAACGGCTCTGCATCATGCAGCTTTAAATGGCCACAATGACGTAGTTGAACTCCTAATACTCAAAGGTTGCATTGTCAATGCTTGTGATAAAAAAGATTGCAGACCTATACACTGGGCGACCCATCTGGGACATGTCGATACTGTAGAATTGTTGATTAGGAATGATGCCGATATTAATGTTAAGGATCGGAATCAGTACACGCCTTTACATGTTACTGCTGCCAGTGGTATGGTGTACGCATGTAGATTATTAATAAACGCAGGGGCATCCAACGCGCTCTGTTATTCTAAAAACGGCTAAATTATTTGAAGCAGAAGAAATTTTAATTATAAACGAGCAAAAACAAAATTTTGGAAATTAAATGCAAGACTTAACGGAAAATAAAACAATTAAGAAAAATAGCAAATTAGCCCGTCTCAACCCATTTGTGAACGTACAAGGTCTAATACATGTAGAAGGATGATAGAGAGAGAGAAATAGATCACTATCATATTATCAGAAGCATCCAATCGCTTTACCGCACAGCAAACTTTATAATAAAATGCAAATAAAATAAAATAAAAATTGGTAATAAAATTATAATAATATGAAATCGAACAATTTAAATAGTTTTTTTTATTGTTAGTAACATACAATGTATGTTCTAAATGTTTAAAACCCTAAAACAATAAAATATAAAGTGTTTTTAATATTTGTTTTGTATTACTAAGTCATACACAAAATGGCCGGCAAAAAATAATTTGCTTCACGTAAAAAATAATCTGCAAGTTGTAAAAATTGTACTTTTTGTACATGGAAAGAAAATTCCCCAGACAACCCAATTTGAGACACCTACTTGGCAAAATATTTTCTTAGTATTATTAAAAGAATCTTTTTCAACAAAGTTCACGTTTTTTTTCATCTTCGGTATCCAAAATTCGTTGGTATTGACCAGGTCCACGCCCTTGATGTGTTTGCATTATACTAGATCCTCGTACACAAAGTACTAGTGCGGTAATTAGACATTAATCTGTTGAAAAACCACTCAACGTACAATTGGTCGGCTTGCAACGGCAGAATTCTGGTATACTTCTCTATAAATTAACATTAATAACCTTCTTTTAAGATGATTATACACCCCTTAAAAATAAAGACACACGACCGCAAACACAGTTTAGGAGCGACTTTTCTAAATACAGTAAAGTCCGGTTATAGCGAACTTGAAAAATGTACCAAAACCCGTTCGTTATATCCGAAGTTCGTTATAAACGGTAATAAAAAATATCGTAATTTGCTTTATATATTTATTATTTTATATTAAAAGTAACGTAAGGATCGTTTTTATAAAATAAAACGATATGTTGACATATATGTATGAAGAACTACAATTTGTAAAAAAAACTTTGAGCATTTAAAAAGGATTTTCCCATATTAATCAAACGAATAATTTGATTTGCTTGCACGCAAAAATACGGTTACCATTGAGTTTTATTATTTCAAAATAGTTATTTATTATAAAAAGAAAACATTTAACTAGTCTTCTTATTTCAACAGATTTAAAATTAATTAATTAATTATATCAATAGAAATAATTGAATTAATTAATTTCCTTCTTATTTCATTAACTCATTGCATTGATCATAACATTATTGATAATATTATGCTCTCAAGCAACATAAATTTAGTTTACTGACGCAAACATCAAATTGATGCCGCCATAGAGTTTCCAACGTTTCTATAGTTTAATCAGCGTGAAGACAGGTGCACACAACATACCTAGGTCTAGATAGAGATGTAGTTCGCTTCGATGCACTTAACCGGTAGCGAGAGTGGTTGTGCACCAGATAACTTGCGTAACATGCGGCGTAAACGAATTATTAGTAAGTGTAAAACGACCACGAAATAGACACTAGTTCCTACCTTGAACGGCAAAAAATGCGAAGGCTGTTTTATTTACTCAGTCGAGTGACTGCGGTTGTTTAGTTTAGAACGTTATTTGCCTATTTGTATTATTAATTAATTATTACTCATCAACTTTAATAATTATATGTGCAAATACACTCAAAAAGTTTGCAATAATTAGTCAATTCGTGTTTCGGTCGCATGATATAATACACAATTAAATAAGCGTGCAATGTTTACTAAATTGATTAATTATTAGTAGTATCAAGTAGACCAGTTTATTGACCGTTCTAAAACTGACGCACATGCATGCCGTGAATTGGATGAAAGTTATCTCAATTCATTCATCTGTTACTGTCGTTTTATAAGATCGATATCATGGGTTTGTGATTTATTTTTAGTAATACAACATTATTTATACAACTTTGTCGTCTTTTTTCTATAAAATATATAGGCAATAATTTACCAAAGATTTTAATTAGTACTATTCTCGCTTCATTACTAAAAGATATGATTTCAGAAATTTTCATTCTGAATCCAGATTTATTATTATATTGTCCGTAATTAAATTTACGATTTGATGACCTCAGCAAATATTAGTATATTCATTCATCTTCCTTAGCTTACCTTCTTGGTGTAGGTAATAGTGTTGAATGAAAGAATTAGGAAGTCGCAAGGCTAATATATTTTTGCGTAGTCGAGTCTGCCGCTTCTTATAAATGTATATGTCCTGTTCACACACAATCTAGCGTCTATACATTTACAGTTTGCATACACTAACTAGTTGACTCCCTCACTCAATTCTAATTCAATTCACTTTATTGTTAAACTGGCACTATGTGGATATAATTTGTTAAATACATACATGCATTAAAAATAATTACATCAATTAATAATATTACATAAAATAATGTATATTAATAGTTTATACATACAATATCATGCAGTAAAAACAGTAACATTAGACTCAGGTTTGTTTTCATTTTAATTGATACAATTTTATATAATATGATAATAATAATTGTTATTGGCTAAACTATTTAAGTCATCCGCATTATAATTTAACATTGAATTTACGAGATAATTTGTTATAAATTTTAATATTTACTTAATACGCAATGTTGTGTGGTGCAATTTTAATATAATTCGGGTATTTAATATTGCAACTGTGGTTTTATAATGTTTTATTTTTCAAATAAATAATTTTTTTAACGTGTGTCACTTCCACTTAAATTTTTTTATTGATCAACAAAATATTTTTAGTTCTAAAGTGAGGTTTGCAGCTGTCAAAGGATTTTGCATTAAACATTAATCGTAATATTGCTTTTTCGATATAGGAAGATCCCGGGGGGTCATAATATTGTATGATAAGTTTGAATATAGCATAGTGTATTAAATATTTAGCACCGATTGTTCGTTCAGAAATGTCTTTACTTGTAATATTGAAAAAAAGTCCATCTTAATTTGTTATCCAATAATGCAGCAATTCTTCAGTTAGATTGTATATCATATTATTATGTAATGTTTAATTAATTATTTAAAAAATATTAAATTATTTTATTGTAAAAAATGTAAATATAGATGTTTTTCAACATTTAAATTATTTAGCATAAGAATATGACAACATCCATTTCGTTAGATTTTTTGAATTGCAAGCAGAAGCTTAAGCGTTCATTTTGAAACTAAAACTAGTAAAAATTTCATTTTAATTTAGATCTTTTAAAAATACTATATTAAATTATTCTTACCACAAATTTAAGAAAATCAAACAAATAATCGAAAGCAAAATGCAAATAACACTTTTTTAGATCAATTTGTTTATTATTCATAGAAACAAATATGTCAAGTCAACAAACAAATATTCTAACAGATAAAGAGGATATTTTATACACTAATGATCTTATCCAACGTGGTCTTAAATAGGCCTTTAGAGTCAACTCTTAAAAAGTATAGTTGGTATTAGATTAAAAACCATTATTCCCACGAACCTTTCAAATAATGTAAGCTTATGTTTAAAACTTCAAGTAATGTAGCTCCATATCAAGTGTTGTGATTGTTTCGGCCTACATATACTGGCTGTCAAACTTGCAAATCGTTTATTTATATAATAAACAAAACAGAACCTTAGAAAACACCTTGCCTATTTTCTAGCATTGAATTAGAGTCATTTGAAAAGCATCGTACACCATATCAAGCTTGACTAACAAAATATCATGGTTGACTTAATAAAAAATCTATTTCAAGACATTGTTACCTTTTATCAAAGTTAATAAAAAAAAATATTCCATTCATTTTTGAAAAGCACAAGGCCCTCTTAAATCTTGAGAAATGTGGCATCAGCGCTGTGAGTACACGTGTTTTTGGTGTAGCCAATAAATACTTCGTTATTAAGAAAATTATCGCTATTCAAAAAACTAGGCTATAATAGGCGATAAGTTAAACGGGCATTACAAAGTGATAGGGTATTGAGGAAATAACACGGAAATCAAGAAATAAATTCGTGATAGCGTGTATAGTCGAGATATAAACAACAGTGGCGTGCAAAACTTTAAAACAAGAACAGACCGGTGCATAAAAAACAAAGAAAAGTGAAAAAATAAGAATATCAACAATTATTTAATAAGAGTAAAAAAAGTAATTAAATCCCTCGAACAATAAAAAAAAAAAACAAAACAAATACACAAATTAATAAAGGAAATAACTCAATAGTTGGACAAACCACAAAAAAAAACAAGAGATAAAAGAATTTGTTAGCAAAAATTAAGAAAAATATTAAAGTAAGAAAAAAAAATTCTTGCAGATAGACCGGCAAAGCTAGAACAAAAAAAAAATTAAAAAAAACAATAATGTAATTAAAAGACTACAGATGCCCCAGAAAGTAGTAGAAACAGTTAATAAATGAATTGAAAAGAAAAATAAGAAGTTACAGTAAATATTAAAAAAATAATAATCTTGAATAAAGAAATAAACAAAAAAACATTAAGAGCAAAATTACCAAACTGAGAACAAAATCAAATAATCATGTCAGCTAAAAATAACGATAGACAACAACCTAACAAAAAAAAATGAAATATTTAAGAGGAAATTATGAGCATCGCTAAAGTAAAGAAGTCAAATAGAAAAAAAACTAAATAGTATATCAAAAACTAACAATAGAAAAGAAAATATATATATATTGGACGTTCAGGAAAATAAAGTTAGGTTAAAAAAGATAGAAAAACAAAGTGAAACTTAAAAAAAAAACGATTAGTACACACAACTAGGACAAAAAAATGAAAGAGTACCAGACATAAAAAACGGTTAATGAAAATAGAAACTAAAACTAAAGATGGTAACAAGAAAATAAACAACAAAAAGTATGGGAACATAAAACTTTAGAAGACTAAACAAAAAAGAATTAAAACTAACCAATGAATTCAAGAGACCAAAATTGAAGATTTTAGCAATACCAAAAACTATGAAAAAAAATTAGACAAAAAACACTTATTAATATACAGTAAAACAGACAAAAAAGAAAGAGCAAGAGCAGGGCTTAAATGTATACTACATAGAGATATAAAAACATATGGGAAACAGTAACTGAAAGATACCAACAATAGAATTAAAAACAACAGAGAAGTAAACAAAACAATAATTGCTGTATATGAACCAATTCTGAAAAAAAAAAGATAAAAGTAGTTAGTAGAGAGTGCAAAAGAAACCACACACAAAGCAAGAGATATAAATGCTAAAGTGGGTAAAAATCCCACGTGCACACAACAACTATAGAAACACGAAAAAAAAAATAAGAAACAACAACGGGAACAGATTATTGAACTTCTGCTAATTACATGACCTAATCATAGCAAACACATTCTTTGAACACAAATATACCCAGGTACAGCAAAATAGAAACAAACGATCGATAATAGACTACATAACAGTAGAGAGAAAAAAACAGATCAATAGTACAAGATGTGGCAGTCAAATAAAGTCACAAAATACAAAGCAACCACCTACTGTTACTTAAAAAAAATTAAATCAAGAATAGAGAGAGCTGAAGTAAAATAAGACAATAAAACTAAAACACACTAAAGTAATAAAAATAGAAAACTTGAATATGAAAAAAATGTGGGAAGCATTCAAAAACACCGTCACAGAAGTAGCAAGAAAAATATGTGAAGTACAAAGACAAAACAATCACAAAAAACAAACGGCTTGGTGAAAAGAAAAAAAAATTTGATTAAAAAAAAAAAAAAATTATAACTGTCAATATTATTAGTCAGTTAGTTCACTTATTATAATTTTATAGCAATAATAGTTTAAAATATCCATTAAGTTAAAACAAACTTTAGAACACAACATAATATTATATTTAATTTGTGCAGGTGTTCTTGTTCATATTTGATAATGATAATAATAATAATAATAATTATTATTATTATACATTGTGATAATTTTCTTATCTTCTAGTTCCACTAATTTGTTTGTTTTAATTGTTTTAATTTCTAATAAATTCTTACAACTAATTCCACATTCAACATTACTTTTATTTAGTACATTTCTGCTTTAGTAGTTAGATACCAAAATAACGATTACTTTTGTTTATTTTCATAATTTAGTAAAAATTTTAGCTGTGCTATCATTTATTTTTTTTTATTATAAGATGTATTATCAGAACCTCCAAAAAAAGAAGTAAATCATTTTTTGTCAGTTCTTTTATAATTTTTAAGACTTTTTAAGAATAGTATTGTGCATAACTTGTAAATCAAGCAAGTCCTTTGTAGTTTTCGTCACAAGTATCAAAAGTGTTCACCTTTGGAACAAGCAATTATTCTTTTGAAATAACTCTATTTACTAATATTTTTTTATTTATTTTATTTTGTATTAATTGTTAAAATGATTTTTTTATATATACTGTTTTTCAGGCCATCATCAGGAACTTAAGTTTTACAAAAAAAAAACAAAATTACCGAAACCGTATTGATATTTATATTATCTATTTCTGGTATAAACTTAGTTATCGTTTTATTTCATCATTAAACTTATATATCATTGCAAAGCATCAGATTATATGCTTATACAATACAAACTTTACACAGATTCACAGATGACAAACATTTTGATATTAAGATATTTTACTAAAAAATGGAAAACTGCAAAATAACTACAAAATGAAAAGATGAGTTAGCCATCCACCACAAGAAACCGAGAAGTACCCCTTTATTATTTTTTTTTTGTATCAAATTAACTGTTGAAATTAAAGTTAAGTGAAAGAACATCAATGTGATGAACTTCGCCTTTTTTGTAATTTTGCAAAATAAAGATGATGATTATTATTATTATTATTATATTTCAACAAAAAATGTCAATCATAATTTAAAATACAAATTTATACATTGATTACGCTAATGATTCAGCAAAACTAGTTTGTATTGTAATAACAAACAATAAATATTAAAAGTATTATATTTAATGTCTACTTTAATAGATTTTACAAAATAAACAAAGAAAATATTTTAATAAATATTCAACTAAATTTAAAAATTTAATAAAAAATTGCATATAATTAGATTCTCAAATATTTCATATCAAATTTAATTCTCTAAGTGTTGCAAAAATCTGATTATTAAAAAAATGTTAGAAATTTTTATTATAAGTAAAATTCTCTGCCCTTATTGGAAAAATTATCAAGTTTTAACAATTCGATTTTTGAATGGTCAAAAGATATAATAAATTAGTAATTTTTATTGCTAATTAGAAGTAGTAATTAGGTAATTAAAATCTATTAATAGAAACTGCTCTCCTTTTCTTTCAAATAACTTGGTAAATAATAACATTAAAAAGCAGGTACAATTTATTTTAAATAAATGAACTAATGTATAATGTAGATTGCCTTTTTCGGCAAGCACTTAAAATAAAAAATAAGTAAAATAAATATAATAAATATTCTGCTTTTTAATATTTATTTTATTATTTATTCAATTGCCTTTTTTACCTTTCGGTGTCAGGCGTATACATTATTAGTTTGTGTAATATTTTCTCCATTTCTTCCTATCCTTGGCTATCTCTTTTATTTCTTCCCACGTGTTTCCTTTTCTTGTAGCTTCTTCCTTTATTGCGCTGTTCCATTCTTTTCTGGGTCTTCCTCTTTTTTGTTCTCCTGTTACTCTTGTCTCATAAATTTTCTTAGTATTTCTTTCTTCACTCATTCTTCTGATATGTCCATACCATCTCATTTGACCTTCAATTATTTTTTCTTGTATTGGTTTTATATTTAAATTCGTCCTATATGTCTCGTTCCTTATTTTATCTTTTCTTGTTTTGTTCTCAATCTTCCTAAGAAATCTCATCTCCATAGCATTTATTCTTTCTATTTGTTTTCCTGTCATCGTCCATGTTTCGCTACTATATGTTAATGTTGGTCTGATTACTTTTATTACAATTTCTGTTTTTGTTGTTTTTGATATTTCTTTTTTGTTAAAGAAAGTATTTTTTAACATGTTATATATTTTTGCTGTTTTTCCTATTTTGTCTTCTATCTCTTTGTCTAATTTTCCGTTGCTTTGTATTATTGTTCCTAAGTATCTGTATTGTTCGACCTGTTCTATTATTCTTCCTTTTATTCTTATTTCGTGATTCAGTTTTTCTTTTGCAATTATCATGGTCTTTGTTTTTTCATAATTTATTTTCATGTTTATTTTCTTTAGTTGTTCCTCTATTATTTCCATGTTGTGTTGTAACTCTTCTTCGGTTTCAGCAATCACTGCCATATCGTCTGCAAATAGCAGTTCTGCTATTTTTGTTACTTCCATTTTCCAATATCCTATTTTTACCATTTTCATTTTTTGCTTTGCCTGTTTTATTGCCCTGTCTAGCACAATTGAGAAAAGCAATGCGCTTAACACACATCCTTGCTTCACACCTTTTTTCGTTTGGAATTCTTTTGATTCTTCGTTATTCATTCTGACTATGTTTTTGTTTTCTGTGTACATGTTTTTGATTACGTTTATTATTTTCTTCTCAATTCCTCTCTGTTCTAGTTCTTTCCATATGTCCTCTCTCTTGATCCTGTCGAAAGCTTTTTCAAGGTCAACAAAGCATACGTGCATTACTCTATTTTTTTTAATCATTTTCTCACTTAATTGTCTAATTATAAATATTAGATCCTGTGTGCTTCTTCCTCTTCTAAATCCACATTGGCTGTCTTCTATTGTTGTTTCTAGTTTGTCTCTCATTCTTTTTTCAATAATTCTTGTGAATATTTTGCTTGGTATGCTCGTTAGTGTGATTCCTCTATAGTTTTCACATTTCCTTTTATCGCCTTTTTTATGTATGGGTAGAATAATTCCTTTATTCCATTCCTTTGGGATTTTTCCATTCCTCATTATGTCGTTTATTAATTCCGTTATTTGTGTAATTCCCTCATCTCCCATGTATTTCATCATTTCCGGCGTTATTTCATCTGTTCCCGGTGCCTTCCCGTTTTTTATTTTTTTAATTGCTTCTATTACTTCGTCTTTTTTAATTTCTTCTATTTCTTCCGTTCTTCTGTCCTGTATCAATTCTTCATCTTCTATTGTTTTGTTTTCTTCTGCTTCTTGTTCTGTTAGTTCTTGGAAGTATTGCCTCCATCTTTCCATTATCTTATCTTCTTCCGTTATTATTTTACCGTTTTTATCTTTTATGTTCATCATATTGTATTCTTTTTTTTGTTTTAGATGTTTTAACGTTCCGTAAAATAGTTTTTGGTTTCGGTTGAAATTTTCATTCATTTCTTTTCCAAATTTTGTCCATGATTTTATCTTTGCTTCTTTTATTATTTTCTTTGTACTATTTCTCTTTTCTTTGTATTTTTCGTAATCTTCTATTTCCTTGGTTTGTAAGTATCTTTTCCATTTTTCTTTTTTGTCCCTTATCTCTTTTTTGACTTCTTCTGTCCACCAATTAGTTTTTTTAGTATCTTTGTTCACTATTTTTGCTGATCCACAGCTTTCTTCTGCAGCTTCTAGAATAATTTTTTTAAAAATTTCCCATTTTCCTTCTATGGACGTTCTTTTTTCTTTCTCCCTGAATTTTTTTTGTAGTATCTCTTGGTATGCCACTTGTATTTGTTCTTCTTTTAGTTTGTATGTTTTTATTTTTATCTTAACTTTTTTCCTTCTTTTGTCTGGTTTAAGTTTTGTTTTCCATTTCATATCCATTCGTAGTAAATGATGATCGCTTCCTATTTCCGCCTGCCTTGTTACTTTTACATTCTTTATCTTGTTCCAGTTCTTTCTGTTAACTAGGTAGTAGTCAATTATTGATTTCTCGTTTCTGGTTGGTTGTGTTCTTGTGTATTTGTGAACTTCCCTGTGTTTGAATTTAGTGTTTGTTATTACTAGATTGTTTTCAATGCATAGTTGAATAATTCTTTCTCCGTTGTTGTTTCTAATTTCTTCTCCTTCTTTTCCCATAGCCTCTTCTATTCCGTTGTTTTGATTTCCTACTCTCCCATTTAGGTCTCCTAGTATCATTATGTTTTCTGCTCCCTCGTCTATTTCTTCTTGTAATTTTGTATAGAAGCTGTCTTTCTCTTCTTTTTTTGCGTCTTCATTTGGTCCGTATGCTACTATCATGGTCCATGTTTCGTTATCTCCTAGCTTCATTTCTACTGTCATAATTCTTTCATTTATGTGTTTTTCTCTTATTGTATCTTTTATCCTTTCCGGAGCTATTATCATTCCTACTCCTCCTTTTGCTCTATCCTTTTCCTCCACTCCTGTCCACATTAACCAATAACCTCTATGTATTCTTTCTATCCCTTGCCCTTTCTTTTTTGTTTCCGTTATTCCTAGTATTTCTATTTTTTGGTTTATCATTTCTTCCACCAATTCAGCTTCTTTTCCCATGTATCCTCTTATATTCCATGTTCCTACTCTTTCTTCTTTATTTTTCTTTTTTGTACTTTTGCTATTTTTGTTCCTTTTGTTTACATCGTTTGCCGTCGTGTTTATCATCTTTCTTATACCATTTTCTCGCCGTGTATTTTTCTTTTTATCTAGCCGTTTTCCTATTAGTTTTTTGGATCTCCAACTTCTTCTAAACCTTTTATTTCTTTATTCCATCTATATTCCTCTCCGTTAATAATTAACTTACGGTAACCTATTCTTACCCTCTTGCCATTCGATTTTTCTTCTCTTGCTATGTCTCTAATTTCTTTTTGAACGTATCTTTCTTCATGGGTTAGGTCACTGTCAATGTAAATTCTGGTCCCTTTTAAATTTCTTCTGGCTTTCATTATTTTTTGTTTTGTTTCCCATGTTCCGGCTTCGACTCTTATTATTTGTTTTTCTTTATGTATTAGCTGAGCTTTTCCTATTTTGACTTGAATCTGAAGTATTTCTCTCAAGAAGTTCTCCACTTTAATTTGTTCCTCATTTTCCTTTGTTTTTATGCCAGTTATTATAATGTTATTTCTATTTTTCTGTCTTTCTTCTTTTTCAGCTTTATTTTCTAAATTTTCAATTTTTTGTATCATCTGTATTTTTTCTTGCTCCCACTTTACTTCTTTATCCTTCATTTCTTTCTTTAGCTCTCTAATCTCTTCTTTTAGTTCCTTAGTGTTCTTTGCCATCTCCTTCATTAATTCCTTGAACATGCTTTTTAGTTCCTCCATTTCCACCATTTCCTTCCTTGTATTTGTATTTATTTTGTCTTCTCGGCGTATTTTATACTTGGTTTTTTTTTTTAATTTAATTTTCTTATTTCGGTTAATTCCGCACACTCTGTCAACGTCGCAATTACCGCTGTACAAACTACAAAGGTGTGATTTTCTTTTATGCCTATCTTAAGTTATGTTTTTATTTGATTATTTTTATTTATTTTATTTTATTCTTATCTATTGTTAATTTTATTCTTTTCTATTTATTATTTTTATTTATTTTGTTGTTTTTCTCAATTTGTTATAATATATACTATTTATTATAATAATATATAATGTTTTGTTTTATTTGTATTGGAGATGGTTTTTCTCCGTTTCTGTTAGAGAGCGATGTTGATAGCGCCGCAGCTGTTGTATATGGCACTCCTGTCTTTCTCTAACGCGCGTCGCTCGCTGTACACTCGTCTTCCTTTCACACTGAGTACTGACATTCACTTTTATATGTTGGATTGGAGATTGTTTATTCGTTTATCACTTTATCACTGTTACACTTTTTTGTTATATTTGTGTGCACTATGTTACTTCCTATTTTATTTTATTCAATAGCTTAATTCTTGTTTCTGGTTTGGCGATAAGCCTCGTATAAAGCGAGATTCTTTGTCGGCCGCACCAAAACACGTCTACTCACATACGCAATTCGAACTTTTTAATAAATTATATTAATGATTGATGATAGATAACCTAATATTATAGACAATTAATTGAAACTGAAATGTAGTAATAGTTTTTACAAATAAATTCTATCTAATAAATTGTGCAACATTAATAAATAATGTCGCAAACATTATATTTTGTAGTTGATACTGAGCCAAGGTTAGTCATGCTGCTTTTTATATAAATACAAACACATTGTAAATAATAACACAGACAAGTAAGTGTTTGCGATAAAAATGATTAGCAAATCCAAAAATTTACATAGTTGCATGCATTCGTAATCGAGCGTCAAACAAAGAGTAGATCTCCCAGCGAGATACATGCAATGTCAATCTCAAGGCAGTCTTCTCATTCAAGGTTGTAGACCATCCAATCCCATATGATTCTTCCCATGGTAATTACGAACGATTATAATTATCATTATACAAAATATTTAAAAAAATGTAAGTGAATGGATGAACGATGCATACAGGTGTAGAGATATTTCATCACATATTATACGGCGCTTGTTTATTTTGTATTTAATCCAGCTGAATTATTAAGTGCTTCTCCGTTGAAAGTGAGATTAATCATTCGATTTATATAACAATTAATCTATCAATGTCTAATCATGGCTTGCTCCATTGTTATTAATGAGGTGAGATTATTTATTAATACTTCGTCAAACGAACAATGAAATAAATTATACAGCGTTATGGAGTGATAATCAATATGAACAGTAGCCAGTGGCAATAAGTTGATGAAAACGGTTAATAGAAGTTTCTTTAGATCTTGATAATAAATAATATTGTGCTATTTAATTATAAATGAAACTACTTTTTTTTAGATTGAATAATATAAGAAGAAAGCATTTCATTTATTCTCAGATTGACCATGTATCAAATAGTTGATATAATACTAGTTTCACAAATCCTAGATTGCAAACAATCCTCTCTCAAACAACAACTTGATTGGTTATTATTTTATTTATATATAATTAATAAATTTGATTGTTTTGTAAAAAAAAATTAACATTAATATTCAATACTAAAATCTAGTAGACTTTTATAATAAAGATAGATTTTAGACAAAATTCCGTTTTAATATAGACATAACTTGATTTTCTTCATTAATTATGCTCCATTACTAAAAATTGATTGATCATCATCAAGTTATTAATCTAATCAATTTTGAGTTGCTGATTGAATTCATACAAAACTTGTTAATATATAATTATGTAAACTCATTTATTATTTCTTATGTATTTACAATACTTTAATACCGTTAATTTATTATAATAATCTAAAATGTTATAATCCAAGAATTGATACGTGATTGATCTCTGATTATTTAAAATTTCAATGACATAAGCGGTATTTCGTTCATTATTTTGAATATTAATAAACTGAAGCAAGTGAGATTTTGTAGTAACTTAAAAAAACTAATCGTTTATATATAATAAACCAAAACTAGAAAATACAATTCTAATTAGTATTAAACCATCTAACTAAAATAATTAATATATGATAGAACAAAAGTGCCATAGCCAATTAATTAATATAAATAGTTGTTAAAAATTGGGTTGTTAAAACGGTAATAGATATTTACAATACAAGTGAGTTAACAGCATAATTAAAATACGCGTGTGGAAATTGCACAAGTGTGTAGCACGAGTTGTATAACCACACAAGTATATTAATGAGGTTAACTCACGTGTATTGTACAATATTTTATCTACGCTCGACAATAAAAATACACGTTTTGGTTTAATAATTTAAAAAAAATATATCCCCCTTAAAATTAGCACCCTAGAGCAATGTCAGTTTGAGAGTAAATAATTTTGTTGTCACTATTTCGTAAAATTTCTACAATCTAAAAATTAGTGATTCAGAATTGCTTCCTGAAAAATTCAAAAACAAAGTATGAGTATACATACCACAAATTTGAAAAGTAGTGCGTTAAAAAAATACAGAGATATGCAAATAAAAAAGTACTTATAACATACTTTGTCAACTTATCTGCTACTTATAAGCCTTCATCTCTTTAAGCTTTTTATTCAATAATACGTAAAATAATATCTATTAAAATGAATATTAATATCAAAAATATACAAATTAAAAAAAGTCAAAACATATCAATAAAAAAGTGAAAGCTATTAGACAAAAAAAATATTGCTAAATTTCTTCTAGAACCATATAAAAAATTACTTAAGAAAGTAAAACTAATTGTTGGTAATACAAAAGCTTGCATGCGCAAAGAAATAAAATTATTTTTTTTATGACAAAACGCAATGTTTCCATTTTTTCTTACCGAACATCAAAACAAAAATAGCCAGAGATTTCTTTGTTACTTCTGGAAATATTCAGAAAATAGACGTGGCCCAAAATAGTTCAAAAGTACATTGATCTTCGACCAAGTAACATAAATCATGAAAGATTTTTGACTTCTAATCGTGAAACGTCAAGGCTATATTGAAAATTCAAAATAAAATAAAAGAAAAATATCATCAAAAATTCTGAGTGAAACGGAAAATAATTGAGAAGAAAACAAACAAAAAACAAAGCTATCAGGCAGAGCCCCTTGCAACGGCTAGTTTAAATAATAAAAAATGATTATATTAGCTAATCATTTGACAAATGTTGCTGATTCTTCAAAAAATTATTTAAAAGATTGCAAAGATTGTATCATTAACACTTATCCGGCAGATCCGGCCAATATTTGAAAAATTCGGTTCCGGCCGGATCTTGATAACTATTCGGTCAACTTCGGCCAGATAAAATAAAAATGTAAAAAAACAAGTAAAATTTATTAATAAATATTATATAATAATATTAATAAATAATAATAATAATATTATATTAACCAATATTATCTATCATACTTAAATTATAATGTAGGAATATTAATTTTTCTAAATGAATTGCGGTCAGTCAATTTCTTCTTTTTTTTTTTTTTATAGTCATCTGCAGCTTGAAAAATAGTCTTTCGCTGAAGACGCTGGATGCCGGCGCTGATAAATATTGATTGATTTTTTATATTTTTATGAATTCGGTTCCGATTGTTTTGTAGGTGATGGTTCCGGTATCCGGTTCCGGCCAAAAAGTGAATAACTACTTATAATAACCAACTTTTATTGTTTTATAGTTTTCAATATAAAAATTAAAAAATATCTTCTTTGTTAATAATTGAAAACTAAAAAAGAATGCTGTAATAAAAATGCGTGAGTTAAGATAAAAATTATTAAATAGTATTATAACCTGTGACTTCTTCCAAACATATTTTTTAAATCTTTGTACGTATAGTCCATTGCAAATATAGCCCACACTAAAGGTCTACATTAAATTTGAATAATTAAAATTTTTTTAAACAAAATGTAGACGCAATAACAATGTAATGTACGGTAAAACAGTACACATTTACTCAAACAATAATTTTTTAGACACTCGTGATTGTGGGCAGAACGTTTTCTTCAACAGATTCACCCAACAGTGGCCAATTTCCGAAAAACGCAAACAAAAGTCAAAAATCATTCTGATTGAAACAAAAGCTGATATATAAAGGTTTTCAAGGTCGCTGATTATAAAACTGATTTTATTTTTTCAAAATTCAAAATAGCGGATCCAAAATGACGGTCAAAAATTTAAAAATAGTCTGAATAAAACAATAATTGGTACATAATGGTTTTTACGGTCTCTGATTATGAATCTGGTATTATTTTTTCCAAAATTCAAAATATTTGATCCAAAATTAGGAATCTTATTATTTTTCGAAATGTCAGTTTTTTTACATTTTCAAACTGACTCATAAACTGCAAGAGCACCTCGTGGCACAAGATGTTGAATGAAATTGACAGATAATATTCTAATCTTTCTTTAAAAAAAGGAAACCGTTAGTTAAAAGATTTTCACAAGGCGAGAGCGCTGCAGCGGTGCCGCGGTATTACACGTGATGCATGAGGGCCCAACTCATTATGGACCCGCACCGATATACAGTGGAGCACCCTCTAACAGATTACGAGGTACTAAATATGAAATTACAAACTTTATTTTTTCGACTTTTGTCCGCAATTTTTGTGAAATGGGCTACTGTGCACCGCCACAAACAATCCGTAATGTTATTAAAAAAGTACAAGGTACTAAAAATTTAACAAAACAGCGAAGTGGATACTCTGAAAGACCAAGACAATCTATCAAAATAGAGACTATAAAAATTGTAAATGACGTTAAATATGAACCCTCAATTAACACCCAAAAATTTGCATAAACAAGTTAACGTTTTCCATTATTAAGAAAATCAAATAAACTCTTATCATGTGCAAGTGCAGTTTTAAAAGTAGCACTTACAGCAAAATAAAAATAATTCCGACTTTACTAGGTCTACATTACTTACGTATGAGACGACAAAAAACAATTAATAATTTTCATAACACGCATGTCTGAGCAGTTAAAAATCTTTTCTTATTTCTTTAAATGTGTGAGCTAGAATTGTAAACGGCATGTTTTTCAGATTTTTTATTTTGCCAAATTGGACGAATAGAGAAAATATTTTCCATTTTTTTTAAACAATTAAATAATTAAAATAAAGACTTTATTAATACAAAAAAAAGAAAAATTTTGAGATCCTACAAAATCTCTGGTTCCAGAAGTAAAGAACGCAATAATATAAATATTAAGTATAAACAAAAAATCAACAAAAACAATAAATTAAGTATTAAAAAAATGTACATTTGTAACACACTGATTTATTATATTATATTTGAAATTACAGTTTTGGCAAAGTTGTTGATTGTGCGAGTTGGATTATTACTTAGAAAATTATACATGTATTACTACCGTTCTTATTTCAGATTTTTAATATTTGATAATATTAGTAATACTATTTTTCAAATTTAAATTAATACTGCTGACGATTCGATTTAACTACAATAAACAAACTACCACCTAATATATTTAATTCTACACTATAATAATTATTCATTCAATAATTGAATAATAATTTAAGTGTATAATTAGAATTGGAAACCCTCTTGAGAATGATACTTAAATAATTATTCAATAATTAATTATTAATCATTTTTTTGTTTAATAATGAACGTAACGCGTTCAAAATAAAATAAAATAAAAACAGAAAATATTCATCCTTAGAAATTTAAGATTTTATCAATTTTAGAAATCTACAACTCACTCTACTGAGTCTGTACATGTATGAATGTTTTAAAGTGTATAAAGAATGATTTATACAAAACTAGGTTGCTACTGCTTGCAAAGGGTATAATAATAATACAATAGAATTTCGAATACGAGTATGAAAAGTAATAGTTATATTATGTTTTGAAACAAAGTTTTACAACAAACTTAAGTTACCATTACTCAGACAAAGCTTCCTAAATTCTTTCATAATTTTATTAATTAAAGTTAATAAAAAAATAAACAAACTGTATCTACGTAAATACGTTTTATATTTAAATAGCTACCAAAATATTCGTAATATAATAAAGATTAAAAGTCAATTGTATTAATAAATTCAAATAAAAATAAGGATGATATGACGGCCTTGCTCGGTAGATAGAATTTTTATATTGAATGTTGAATAAAAATATATCAAATATATTATGATAAATAAAAGAAAACAACATAAATGTTCATTTTTTTTAAATCGAAGAAAACAAATAGTATAAAAACCGAAATCATTCTGGGCATATAAATCAAACAATATAAACAAATTTATTGGCTGTATTACATGTACCCAACCAACATCTACAATTATTTTAAAAAAATCCTCAATAGCAATTTTATAAATGTTTCTTTTTAGTTTAATAATATATAAGCCACACATGTTTTCACAAGGGTTATTTATTTGAAAACCAAGCTCACAAATTAAAGTCACATTTCCATTACTAATAAAACCTTGCTTTCTAAATTATGTAATTAAAATATTCATACTTTGACAACTTGATTTTTAATTAGATTTAAAAATTGTTGGATATCCCAATTAGCATGTAAAGAGCATAAAATATATAGAAAATAAAATATGTATAGTGCTCATCCTTACAAACTTAATTATTTAAAAAGTAAAAATAGTTAAGTTACAAAAATATTTAACTATTGTTACAGAAATCTGAAAAATAGTCTATCAAATATTTTAATAAGCTTAAAGCACCTTACAAAGCAAACTAATTAACAAAAAATAATGAAAACAAAACAATATATTACAATTATGTATATTAAATGGTTGTGAAACTACAAAGAAGCCGAAACAATTAGCGTATATAAAAAATAAATTTTGGAAAAAAAATTAGTTACGATATAAAAAAATCACTTTTCCTATCACAATAGATAACATCAATAACTACTCAAAAAAAACTTTGGATTAGTATCATTCGACACAAGTTTATTTTCTAATATCCCAACAGATTAATGTGTTAACATTATTCAGCATATACTAGATACATCAGTTAACCCTAATACTTACTCATTCAGAACTTATTTTCAATTTTACAATCAATTTGATCAGCAAACTACAGGGTTTGCTATCAGATATATTCGTGTCGATTATCAAAAATAAAATATTTAATTCTAACTTCAGCAAAAAAATTATACCAATCTGGTGATACGTGGACGAGATAATTGCGTGTTTTACCAAGCGGCACATCAACTTGATCAATTCTTAAATAAAATTAATAACACTCCCGAAAAGTAGATTTACACTTGAAACAGAGCAAAATAATCAAACTTATTTCTTAGACTTAACCTTAATTCACAACAATAACAAAATTAAATTCAATTTATTTAGAAAACTGACTATCTTCAATTCAACAATTCCTTTCAAATCCAACCATCCCATAAGCTAGCAGCTTATCATGCGTTTTCAATTCCATTATCAAAGCACATTATCACTTACAACATTAACCTATTTAAAAAAAACCACAGTAAACATTGCGCACACTATTCGAAAACAAAATCAACAAATTGCTTTTAGATCAAGTTGTAAATTATCAAAAAATTTATTTAATGCTAAAGATATAAATTAATTATGGCGTTTATTAAATCTCATGTTCCAAATGCAATGTATATGTAAGTCAAACTGGCCAATGTTTTAAATACGACATAGTAAGCAATTTAAAGCGTTTAGACTAAATCATAATCAAAGTTCATTTGCAAAACACAATTGTAATCATGCCTTTCCCAAAATTAATAAAATTAAAATGTTAAGCCGCCAAAATTCAAATTTAATCATCTTGTTAATCTGTTAAACGAGCAAAAACTTGATCTTTCAAGTAGATAGTAAAGCGGTTTTTTGGTTGAGTATATGCGATGTTTAGGAAAAGTGCCAAGTGTACCATCTGGTCCATAGTTTACAAAGAATTTTATTCCAAAAATTCTATCAAAAACATCTTTAACATAAATTTAAAACGGCGATAAGCTTGCATTATAAATAACATTACAATTATTGATTAGTTTGTGTTATTGAATCGTTTAAAGCATAGTATAAGAATTTACAGTCTGGCATCGAAGCTCTAAAATGCTTCATCTGTGATGTTAGGTTAGGTTTGGTTAGACATCGAAACTTTAAAATGCTTCATCTGTAATATTAGGTTAGGTTGTGATACTAGGCCAGGTTGTAATATTAGGTTTAATTAGTTTTTAGGGTCTGACACCAAAACATTTAACAGCTTCGATGTCATATGTGACACTGGGTTATGTTTATGTTTAGGTACTAGCATCAAAGTCATTTACAATTTTGTTGTCAGCTGTGATAGTAGGTTCTGTGATATTAGTTTTAACTTTGGCAACTGTGAAATTAAGTTCAGTATTTATTTATTTAACTATATTAAAGTGTTTTATTGTAAAAAAAACACAACACAACTATAAAACCATCAGTTTTCCTTTTTTCATTAACAAAATTCCAAAAATAATTTAATTTATTGCATATATTTGGGCTTGATTGAAATGCGTAATCATTATATAAATTTCTACTGAGTGTTTTACATTCGTTGCTACAAACTTTAGATGTAATGGATTGTTAGTCCATCCGGCATTACTCAATGGAGATAGGGGGGGTGTACACATATATAAATATTTTTCAGTAACTTATCGATTGTGTGATTTGACAGGAATATACAGAAGCTATAAATCGACTCACCCGTGATCCAAAATTCTATGCTGATATTTACTTGGGCTCCAATTGCTTTGTCACGTGATTGGTCTTCCTTCTTCCTTGACTGGATAGCGAAAAGCAATAAATAGCTATGGGGAAGGGATGTAAGGGACAAGTAGAACAATGTAAAACAAACTTAATTTCCCAAACAAATATAATTAATATAACCAACCAAAACATATAGTTGAATCCAACAAATTCGTAAAACAAATGCGTCAGCAAAAAAAAAAAGGAACACAGAGCGTAAATGCAATTATAATACGATAAACAAAAATAATAATAATAGTAATATTTCCCTGTCACGCATTCAACTTTCACACTTATGAAACTACAAAATAGTAATTGCAATTCAAACAATATATATATATGAATAGAATTTACAAATAACGGATAATAATTAGCAAAATTAGAAAAAGTAATTCGGGTTCTGATATCACACGTGGTCCTCTCGTCGTCAATCACAAAATTAAGGGCAGCGTGCTGGTTAATTATTTGCATCCAGTAACTGGATTTACAATTTAAATTCTTGCACGTATTGTGCATAAACAACAACAAATTATTGCTATTACCTTTATAAAATTGTTTAATGGCAAAGTAAGTTTGTTCAGTGTAAGTATAATCGGGGTCTAAGACCTGAAATATAAATGAAAAAAAGACAAGGATAACAAATGAAAGAAAGGAATAATAAACTGGACTTACCTGGCAATTAGCACACGCACCTCGAAAAGAATTTAATTTAGCAGTGAATGGGGTTGATTTGCTCATCCGTGAAAACACGTGTATGTGAGAATAAAACATCAAACACCCAAAAAATCCGTTATAACAAACGTCCAGCCAATATGCTGTTCACCGGTAAAAGGATCGTTTTCAGCCCAAGGCAGATCCTCCTGAAGAAGTCCTTTCCAGTGCGCATGTACCACTTGCCAACCAAGTAAAATTAAAAAGGAAGGTAGAAGAAAACAAGGGAAATATAAATGGAAAAGTAATAATGATAATAAAAACAAAGGGAATTAATTATAGGAATCATCAATATAATTTAAAACTAACTAGTAAGTTTGAATGTAAACGAACCTTACCGAACGATGTTCACGTTGGTGCCAGATGAATGAATCAATTATGAATGAAGTGCAAAGTGACAGCTAAAAGTGACGTGAGTTAAAAAAGGATAAATTAAATAATTATTGGTAAGTAATATTAACAGTTGTTAATTGAATAGATACAGCATATTGCTAGTAATTATAAATGAAATAATTTTAATTTACTATAATTAAATTATATTTGACAGGGAAACATTTTAGGTTAATCAAGATCAAATCAAAACAAACAGTTGAGATGAGCAACAAAGATGATGGTATGGATATACAAATGGATAAACAAATGGATATAAGGTTGATAAACAAATGGATAATCAAACCTAATATAAATTAACAGGATACAGTATGGCAGTGAATAATTTGTCGAGGAGGACCAAACATCGTAACCGTAAGTAGCATTTAGTTAAATTGTAGTTAGTTGCCTGGGCCAACAAGTCTCTCACAACTTCCTCATATTCCTGCCCTATCACACAAGTAATTCCACATCACAATTTATTAACAAGATTAGCTTAAACAATATAAAAATATTTATATATGTGTGTATCTATAGGAATCCATTTTTTAATATTTTAATGAAGCAACCCGATGTACATTACGACTAATATGATGCCTATGATAAAACAAGATAAGTTGCAATTTAATATATTCAAACCAAATAAATATATCTTTCTGTTTCAGATTTCTAAATTATTTCAGAACGTAACAACTTCACCCTCCCTCGGTTAAAAAAAAAAAAATGGAATGCAGTGAAATTTTTTTTTTTTTTTTAAAACATAAACATTTATAAATAAATGGATTAATATACTCTGTAAAAAAAAATAACATATAAGATTCAAAAATAAACTCAAATTGTAACCGTAAGTGTAATTTTAAAATCATTGTATACCCGATACATGACTAACACCACGACAACATAAAACAAACCAATTTCATAACTAATCCAATATACATTCTTTTACTGGCTTAAGGTCCTTGATGTGCCAACAACCTTTAGAATGACCGCTCTCATCTTCCAGCTCGTAAACGTTAATTCCTTTTTTCTTCTTTACTTTATACGGGCCAGAAAACTTGTCGCCTAGCTTTGCACTAAAGTATTTATTGGCATCTGAAAGACGATATTCCTTTTTCCAAACATTATCACCTACATTTAGTCTAACTTCACGCCTACGTAAGTTATACCTAATCTTACTCTTTTCTTGAGCATTTAGTAGTTTAGTTTTAACTAATTCTCTTAGTTTTTGCAGCAACATATTTTTCGTAGGAAGAGATTCACCATCATTCATGCCTTTAACGATTTGTTCCTTAACCCTTCTCTCAGAATAGTCATCACCATCTATTACCATCTCGCACCCAAAGTTTACGTAATATGGGGTGTGGCCAGTAACCTCATGCTGTGCCGTTCTGAGTGCACAACCGAGTTGAAACAACTTATCATCCCATCTTCGATGATCATCCTCCACATAAGACGATATCATTGTTTTAAGGACTCTATTTACGCGCTCGCAAGGGTTCGCCTGAGGATGGTATACGGCGTTATATATAGGCCTAACATTATACTGACTCATTAGTTTTGTAAATTCTAAACTCTTGTACTGTACCCCATTGTCTGCTATCAACAACTCTGGCACCCCAAACATTAAAAACACATTCTCCTCCAGAATTTTACAAACACTGGCACTAGTGGCCTTGCGTAGCGGGAATACTAACGTAAATTTACTAAAAAAATCACTGACAACTAACACATAACAGTTACCCTTGCGGCTTCTGGGCAATGGGCCTACCAAGTCGGTGCTTATCATTTGCCAACATTTTGACACCACTGGCCTACTACCCATTAAGCCTGCGGGCTTCAGTTGCTCGGGTTTATGTGTTGCACAGATCTTGCATGCACCCACATAACGAGCAACGTCCGCCTTTAGCTTGGGCCAGTAATATCGAGAAGCAATTCGATGATATGTTTTATATAACCCCAAGTGACCAGCTTTAGGCTCGTCATGATAAGATTGTAGATAAGCTTTCCGATTTTCCTTAGGCACCACTAATTTCCACCAATCCCCATCATACTCGTGGCCTGCACCATGCTCCACACAACGGTATAGACGACCGTCCACTACTCTCCAATTAATAAAATTTAGAGGTTTCTCCGCTACTCTCTCCAGCATCTTAATATACCACTTATCATGGACCGTCAAGGAAGCTGTATCAGCTGCAGGTTGCTCGATGTTATTTAAAGATATCCAGGACGCTTCGGGAATGGCACGTGACAAACAGTCAGGGACTACATGATCTTTCCCTTTCCTGTGCACAACTGTGAAGTGATATTGCTGCATGCGCAGCGCCCATCTCCCTAATCGTCCCTGGGGATCTTTTAAGTTGTCCAGCCATAACAAGCTGTAATGGTCTGTTATGACTGTAAACTTCGCACCTTCTAAATAACACCTAAGCTTCTCGACGCTCCAGAGAACGCACAAGCATTCCTTTTCGGTGACATGATAATTGGCCTCGCACTTAGTCAGAGAACGAGAAAGGTAGCAGATCACTTTCTCTTGGCCGTCGATACACTGTGTCAAAACAGCGCCTAACCCATACGAACTAGCGTCGCACTGCAGGGTAAATGGCTCCTCAAAATTGGGGCATGCTAAAATGGGGGGATGAACTAACGCTTCCTTAATGTTAATTAGCGCTTGGGAACACTGTTCCGACCACACAAACTTCGCATTCTTTTTCAGCAATGACGTCATTGGTAAAGCAATATCCGAGAAGTTTGGGATGAACTTCCTATACCACGACGCCATACCGATGATGCGTTTTATGTCACGCGCGCATTTAGGGGTGGGCATGTCCACAATCGCACTCACTTTTTCCGGGTCCACATTAAGCCCAAACCGGTTTACGATATACCCTAAGTATCGGAGCTCATCTCTACAAAAAATACACTTATCTTTGTTAAGTGTTAACCCCGCTTTTGTTAGCCTGGACAATACTTCCTCAACAATTTTGACGTGAGTAGGAAAGTCTGGAGTAGTGATAACAACATCATCCAAGTAAGTGAACAGGTATGGTTCTAACTCTGCTCCGAATAGCGTATCCACGAGGGATTGAAAGGTACCCGGGGCACCACTTAACCCAAAAGGCATTCGCCTAAACTGAAATAATCCCCTGCCTGGGATAGTAAATGCCGTATATTGCTTACTATCTTCGGCCATGGGTATTTGCCAATAGGCACTCTTGATATCTAAACTGGTTAGATATCGCGAGTTACCTAATTTTGTTAAAATTGAATTGATATATGGGAGCGGGTATGCACATGGCTCAGATACTGCATTTAATTTTCTGAAGTCCACGCAGAACCTGTATGAGCCGTCCTTCTTAGGGATCATCAGGATGGGCGAGCTCCAGCCACTAGTGCTGCGCTCTATCACCCCGAGATTCAACATGCTGGTAACTTCAGCATCAATCAGTTTTTGCATAAAGGGGCTCACAGGATAGTACCGACTTTTAATGGGTGGACTTTTGGTGACAATCTTATGCGATACCTTATCAGTGCAACCCAAACCCATACCTTCAATTCCGGCAAAATACCCATCAACAATGGCATTTAACTGCCCTCTTTCCAAGATTGACAAATCATCAGCGTTTAGCAATGAATTGATGGAATTATTTTTGGTGTTTATATCTTGACAAGTGCCAAATATCCACTCACCCGTTCGCAAATTTGGGATAATATTCATTCTTGACCAAAAATTTACTCCTAGCACTAACTCATGTCTTAATTCGGGTACAATAAAAATGTCAAAAATTTGCACCTTTCCTTTAAGTTCTATAGGAACTGAGACCGTACCTGCACAACAAATTTGACTATTGTCAGCGACGGTGCAAACACTTTCTTTTGTCTTCATTTTAATCCCCATAGATCGTAACTTTTCCCATCCACTTAACCCCATAAAAATGCTATTGGCTCCTGAATCTAAGAGACCCAATATCTCAACCCCATATATCTTAATGGCCATGTAAGGGCACTCATCTTTGCCCGATTGGCTTAAGATAAAGTCTAGTATAAGTTTTTTACTACTTAACGCGGCGTTATTAATAATCGGAGCCAGCTCTAAACCGCTTACTGACTCCGCCTGCCATTTCCCGACTTTCCTGAACATTTTGGGCATTTCGGTTTAATGTAGCCCGCCATGCCACAACCGAAACATTTTATATCTTTGACGGTACAGTCACGCGCAAAGTGACCTTTTTTATCACAACGAAAACAAACTACATTTACATTATTACATGTTCCCACATGCACATTTTCTCTATTACTATTTTGACGAGTTGGACTACCGTTCGCAACGGTTCTTACATTTCCAACTCGCGTAACTTCCTTTTGGCTAGTTAAGTTCCTAGCTCTACTATCACTTCTACATCCACCTCTCTCACGAGGTCGATGTCTACTTGGTTCTACCTCTCTATCATAATCAGTGCTTCTGTAGGTCTAACCCACCTATCATCTTCATCCTCATACCTATCACTCTCGTCATATCTAAAAAATGTGTCGCTTATTACCCTACCCGATTTACACACATAAGACAAGTCAGGTTCTAAGGTGAATTTTGGATTACCACGTGTTGGAGGTGCGTAGTCCTCAACCAGACTACGGGACTCCTCAATTTTTCTACATAACGAAATTAATTGAGTTTCGTTTTGTACATCCTCCAGGACCAGTTTGCTTTGATAAATAGGATGCAAATTTTGCCGAATAACTTTTAGTCGCATTTCCGGAGTTATTTTACAGGTCATGCGCTGAAATAAGTTGTTCATGTATGCCAGATATATGCCAATCGATTCATCCCGCCCTTGAGTACGCGCCCTAATTTGCTGCCAGAGACGCTCGTTGTAGTCACGTGGTAAAAATTCGTCTCTTAAACCCTCACATAACGATTCCCAGTCCAGTATCGCGTCCCTATTTGCCCTATACCACACTAATGCTCTCCCACTAAATAACTCTATCGCACTTCGGTACAACAATTGTTTACTTACTCCTCTAGCTTCACCAAGCTCTTCCACTCGCTGCAAAAAACTATTAAGGCTTTCGTTAGAATGCTCGCCGGAGAAAGAGATTCCCAGTTTTTGAACCGCATCAAATTGGGCTGGTCTCACACTCAGATTGGCCAGGCTGGTAGTGTTGGGGTCTACCACATTAGATTGGGTAGCGGTGCGTTGATGTATTGGTGTAGATGACGCTCCTCGTTGATCTAAAATTGCCTGTGTTAGAACTACTTCACCGGGTATTTCAGGCTCTTTTTTTGATTGATCTTCAATGCGTTCTTGCAAATCTCCATAGGCAGTCATTGCTAAAACGGATAGTGTATTTCGCCTTTGCTCATCGTCCGCATCTTCACTAGTGCATCGCTCTAAGCGACCTAAAATGTGTGCCAACTTACTTTCTACCCGTCTTATGACACTCCTGCTTATCAATGAATCGCTCAGAAGCTCGTTGACGTCTTTCAATTTTTTTTCACATTCATCTAGGTCTGTCGAAACCTCGCCGTCCCAGCTATTTTCAAAAATCTTTCCATCTTTTTCTAGTTTTAGCATTCCTCTCAGACACTTTGCTAAAGCTTTAACATCACCCGTGGTTTTAACTCCACGAACCCGGAGTTCATACTCTAGCTCGTCTTTATTGAGACGGTCCGGCTCCATTTTTGACATGACGAGATATATACAGTATTTACCCCCAACACAAACAAAATTACACAAAACACTACGTGCGCAAGTACACAATGATTAATCAAAATTACACTTTCAACAATTTTCCAAACTATCAAAATTACTATTAATACTTCCGTTGTTTTAATTATTGAAACCAAACAAATAACCGCCTCGGGCCCCACGTTGGGCTCCAGAAATTTGCTACAAACTTTAGATGTAATGGATTGTTAGTCCATCCGGCATTACTCAATGGAGATAGGGGGGGGGTGTACACATATATAAATATTTTTCAGTAACTTATCGATTGTGTGATTTGACAGGAATATACAGAAGCTATAAATCGACTCACCCGTGATCCAAAATTCTATGCTGATATTTACTTGGGCTCCAATTGCTTTGTCACGTGATTGGTCTTCCTTCTTCCTTGACTGGATAGCGAAAAGCAATAAATAGCTATGGGGAAGGGATGTAAGGGACAAGTAGAACAATGTAAAACAAACTTAATTTCCCAAACAAATATAATTAATATAACCAACCAAAACATATAGTTGAATCCAACAAATTCGTAAAACAAATGCGTCAGCAAAAAAAAAAAGGAACACAGAGCGTAAATGCAATTATAATACGATAAACAAAAATAATAATAATAGTAATATTCCCCTGTCACGCATTCAACTTTCACACTTATGAAACTACAAAATAGTAATTGCAATTCAAACAATATATATATATGAATAGAATTTACAAATAACGGATAATAATTAGCAAAATTAGAAAAAGTAATTCGGGTTCTGATATCACACGTGGTCCTCTCGTCGTCAATCACAAAATTAAGGGCAGCGTGCTGGTTAATTATTTGCATCCAGTAACTGGATTTACAATTTAAATTCTTGCACGTATTGTGCATAAACAACAACAAATTATTGCTATTACCTTTATAAAATTGTTTAATGGCAAAGTAAGTTTGTTCAGTGTAAGTATAATCGGGGTCTAAGACCTGAAATATAAATGAAAAAAAGACAAGGATAACAAATGAAAGAAAGGAATAATAAACTGGACTTACCTGGCAATTAGCACACGCACCTCGAAAAGAATTTAATTTAGCAGTGAATGGGGTTGATTTGCTCATCCGTGAAAACACGTGTATGTGAGAATAAAACATCAAACACCCAAAAAATCCGTTATAACAAACGTCCAGCCGATATGCTGTTCACCGGTAAAAGGATCGTTTTCAGCCCAAGGCAGATCCTCCTGAAGAAGTCCTTTCCAGTGCGCATGTACCACTTGCCAACCAAGTAAAATTAAAAAGGAAGGTAGAAGAAAACAAGGGAAATATAAATGGAAAAGTAATAATGATAATAAAAACAAAGGGAATTAATTATAGGAATCATCAATATAATTTAAAACTAACTAGTAAGTTTGAATGTAAACGAACCTTACCGAACGATGTTCACGTTGGTGCCAGATGAATGAATCAATTATGAATGAAGTGCAAAGTGACAGCTAAAAGTGACGTGAGTTAAAAAAGGATAAATTAAATAATTATTGGTAAGTAATATTAACAGTTGTTAATTGAATAGATACAGCATATTGCTAGTAATTATAAATGAAATAATTTTAATTTACTATAATTAAATTATATTTGACAGGGAAACATTTTAGGTTAATCAAGATCAAATCAAAACAAACAGTTGAGATGAGCAACAAAGATGATGGTATGGATATACAAATGGATAAACAAATGGATATAAGGTTGATAAACAAATGGATAATCAAACCTAATATAAATTAACAGGATACAGTATGGCAGTGAATAATTTGTCGAGGAGGACCAAACATCGTAACCGTAAGTAGCATTTAGTTAAATTGTAGTTAGTTGCCTGGGCCAACAAGTCTCTCACAACTTCCTCATATTCCTGCCCTATCACACAAGTAATTCCACATCACAATTTATTAACAAGATTAGCTTAAACAATATAAAAATATTTATATATGTGTGTATCTATAGGAATCCATTTTTTAATATTTTAATGAAGCAACCCGATGTACATTACGACTAATATGATGCCTATGATAAAACAAGATAAGTTGCAATTTAATATATTCAAACCAAATAAATATATCTTTCTGTTTCAGATTTCTAAATTATTTCAGAACGTAACATCGTTACAAAATGAAAATGAAAATGTACTATTCCTAACTATCTATGTTGGTACAAACATATTTATTGCTTCATATAAAGCATTATATAAAGACTAGAATTATTTCATTTAATGGAACCGTCTGAAACATCTAAAACACCATTAAAGCGCCACCACCTACAGTTTTATTAATAGAACTGGATTAACCATCTTTCGAAATAAGCAATAGTTTAGTATCTTTAACTCGGCATGTTACTACAATGATAATAACGTCAAAATTACTGGATATAACACTTAAATAAAAGTCTTGCCACTTTGTTTTCATACCGCTCGCCCACATTTTGATAATATATTAATAATTTTTCAGCTATTATTTTAGTTGTTATTATTAGGTTTTGCTCGCACAATAGTAGGTAGATCATTAAAATATTTTATAAAAATATCTACCACCATTTGTTTTACGTAGTTCCAACAATTCTTTGAGTAAACTCTTGTACTTCTCCATTTAAAACTAGGTTTTATCAGTTCCAACTTTTATAAAATTATTATAATTTTTGAAGGTAGTGGTAACCCCCCAATAGGTTCTAAGATGGTTAATACAGCTGTTTTATTTACTTGAATTCACCCAGCTACATTAATACAGAATAACTATATTAGAACAAACATTTTTTTGGTCTTATTTTACGACCTTCAATTTTTTATAATATATTTACATTATTTACAACATTATATTTTTTTTTCTCCCCACTTGCTGCTTTGCACCGTTTCCATATATGGTAGGCTGCAAAGCTTCGTATTCGGGGCACCATTTTTATTTTCTCTTTCCATTTATCTTATTTTGTGTGTATTATCATGTTTCTTTATTTATTTGTTTGTTTTGGTCTTGTTATTATGTAGTGTTCTTTTATTTTTGTTTTAAATTCTTTATAAGTTTTCGTTTTTTTAATATATTCAGGTAGTTCATTGTATGTGATTAGTCCATTGCTTAGTATTGTTTTTTTCGCCTTTTCTGTCCTTGTTGTGTGTACATGTATATTACTTCTTCTTCTCGTGTTATGTCCGTGAATTTCTTTGTTTAATATTATTTGTAGATTAGTTTTAATTTCTTTATTTTTAATTTTATATATTAGTTTGCATTTTTCTATTTTTATTTTTTCGTTAATGTGTGTTTCGTTGATTATTTTGTATACTTCTTCTGTTGGTGTGTTAGCTTTGGTAGTTTATGTATTGTTTTAAGTATTTTGTTTTGTTGTCTTTGTATTTTTTGTATATTTGTTTTTGTTGTCTCACACCATATATTTATTAAATAGTTAATTTTTGATAAATATAATGAGTAGTATATACTTATTGCAGTTTCTTTTAGTATGCATTTCCTAGCTCTATAGACAGCTCCTATTGTTGCTGCACTTTCTTTTAATATTTTGTTTATTTGTGTATCCCATGTTAGTTTCTCTGTTATTATTATTCCCAAGTATTTTGTCTGTTTTGTTCTGGTAATTGGTATGTTATTTATTTCAATTTTTATGTCAATATCTTTTGTATTTTTTTGTCTTATTACCATATACGTCGTTTTTTCTTCATTTATTGTTTGTATGTTTTCGTCGTACCATTTAGTTAATTTCTTAACGTCTTCATTTATGTTTCTTTCTATTGCTTCTTTGTTTTTTCCGTGATATATAATACATATGTCGTCAGCATATGTATATATTTCTCCAGTCAAGTTTATCTCATATATATCATTTATGTATAATATATACAATATTGGTGCTAGTACTCCACCTTGTGGTAGCCCATATTCTGCTATTGTTGATGTACTAAGTATGTCGTTTATTCTTGTTCTTTGTGTTCTGTTTTTAATATATGTTTTTAGTAATTTTAAATTTGTGTTTCTTATTCCAAGAGTTTCCATTTTCTTGATCAATTTGTCTTTGTCGATGGTGTCAAAAGCTTTTCTCATGTCTATAAATATTGGTATTACATATTGTTTTTCATCCAGCTTTTGTGCTATGTGTTGTATTATGTCAGTTGTTATACCCATTGTGTTTGAATTTTTTTGAAATGCATATTGTCTTTTGTTTATTATGTTATGTTTGTTTATGTGTGTCATTAATCTGTTATATATTGCTTTTTCTGTTATTTTGCTTAACACTGATATAAGCGATAGCGGTCTATAATTTTCTAATTTTGATTTTTCTCCTTTTTTGTGTATTGGTTTTATAATTTGTTTTTTAAGTATTTGTGGATATTCACCTGTTTGTATCATTTTATTTATTATTTTTTTCAGTATTGGTGCTATTTCTTTTTTTATAACTTTGATTACGTCATGGGTTATTTGATCTTCTCCTGGGGCGCTTCTTATTTTTAGATGTTTGATTATATTTTCTATCTCTTCTTCTGTTGTTTTGTCAAACGTAGCTTCTTCTTCAATTCTTACAGTTGTTATTATTTCTCTGCCATCATTCTTCTTAATTTTGTTTGCTAAGTTTTTTCCCACTGTTGCAAAGTAGTTATTCAGTTCGTTTGCTATGTCAATTTTATCTGTTTTTTTGTCCGTGTTTTGTTATAATTTCTGTTATTTCTTGTTTTGTTTTTTTCTTTGTCTTGTTTAACATACTATTTATTTCCGACCATTGTTTAGCTTGATTTCCATTTGCATTTTTTATTTTGTTTTTGTAGTAATTTTCTTTTCTTTCCTTAATTTTGTTCTCTACTTCCTTTTTTTTTCTTTTAATATTTTTTTAATGACATCATTGTTTGGATTTTTGATGTATCTCTCTTGTGTTTTGTTTCTATCTTTTATCATTGTTATTATTTCCATATTTATCCACTCATTGTTTTCTTTTCTTATTATTTCCGTTACTTTTGTATTTCTTTTTATTGTGTTTTGTAATATTGTTGTTAGAGTGTCAAAATCAGTTACTGTTTTATTATCTATGTTTTCAAATTCTTTCTTAATTTTATCGTAGTTTATTTTATTTTTTAGAACTTTTTCATATTTTGTTTCTTTACACATTACGTTCCATTCAGTAATTACCGCATTATGATCTGATAATGTTAGTTTTTTAACTTTTATTTTGCTGTTGTTATCTTTTATATTTGTTATAACATGATCTATAATTGTCCCAGGTTCATCTGCGTTATTTCTTGTTACTCCTTCTTCGTTTATTTTATTTAAAATATAGTGACCATTTTCTACAATTATATTTTTGTAGTTGTTAGTTATATTGTTATTGTCTCTTAAATTTATGTTCATGTCGCCTAGTATTATATTTATAGTACTAGTTTTTGTTATTTTGTCTATAAATTTTAAAAAGTCATCGTATTTTGTTGTCTGCGGTTTATATATTGCTGTTAAATGTATATTGGTTTTATTAAGTTTTATTGTTAATATTTCAGTATTTTTTTCTGTTCGACTTTCTTGTACTGTAGTTGTTATTCCGTTTTTTATATAATATTGCAATACCTCCACCTTTCATTGGTCTATTATTAAATATAGCTGTATAATTTGGAATTTGGAAGTATGTTTCTTCGTTTGTATATATCCATGTTTCATTTATTACTATGATATCTGCTTTGTACACTTTTGGTATTGTTAGTATTTCATCGAATTTGTTTCTTATACTTCTTGCGTTGTGTAGGTATATTTTTAATTTGTCCATTTTAGTTATCGTTATATATATATTATATATTGATTATTATTATTTTTAACTTCAAATGTGACAATTTTACATAATATTATTTTATTTTGTATTTTATTTATATATTTATTTATCTGACGATATATGTATATAACATATGAAACGTTATAAATAAATTTTAATTTATTAAAATAATTATTTTAAAAAATAGACTCATCATCCCGTTAACAAATATAATTATATTATATATATATAATTTTTTTTAAATTTTAATATTCTTCTTTGTTTAACAGTTCTTTGACATGTTCAATTCCATGTATAACTATTGGCTTGTCTTCTTCTGTTTTTCTTACGAGTATTCTTCCTTCTTTATACCACACCCATTTGTAACCTAGCTTTTTTAGTTTTCTTGCTTCATAGAATATGCTGTTGTTTTCGTATGTAAGTTATTCCGTAATGTATATATTTTTTTTTCCTTTTAATCCACATTCATCGGCTTTGATTGACCATTTTTCTTTTTTCTTTTCCATTATTTTCTTTTTTTCTTCTCCTGATTTGAATTTAACCAGTATTGGTGCATCAGGATTCTTGTTATTTATTCTATAAGCTTCAACGATATTGTTTTTTGGAATCTCAGTATTAATATTTGTAAATATTTTTGTTACTATTTCTTTTAAATCTTCTTTTTGATGTTGTTTAGGAATCCCTGCTATCACAATATTATTTTTTATTTTATCTTGTTCATATTCGTTTACTTTTTCTTCCAGATCCTTTATTTGTTTTTTCATTTCAATATTTTCCTTTTTTATATCTTTAAGAGTTTTTTTCATTTCCTCATTTTCTTTTCTTCCTTCCTCAAACTTTGCTGACATAAAGTCCACTGCTTTTTTAAGTTCTTCCAGGCTTGTTTTTATTCCCTCTATTCTTTATTTTTGGTGGCATTTTTATTTATTTTGTATTATTTTCTTTTTTAATTTTTATAGATTTTTTTAATTTTTTTTTTTTATAGATTTTATAGATTTTTTTAATTTTTTTTAGATATTTTATTCGATAATAATATATTATTTAATTTAAATTATAATTAAAGATTAAAAAAAAACAAAAAAAAAAGTTTTACTTTTCCGAGCTTCGAACCCGTGTCTGAGTATGACAAACACTATTCGCTGCGTTTTTTTTTTGGGCGTTTAGACGTTTATTGAAAATTTCTAAATTTATACATAAAACAGGGTTTTTGGTGTACATTTCAGGTTAAGACTGTTTCATGTTTTAAGAAACTACAACAATCGGTATACAATCAACATAATAAATAAACAATTGTGATAATTACTATATACATTTCGTCCATTCAGACTCACATTCATTCTTCTCTCATTCTTACATTTATTAATCTTTCATTCTTCATTCACACAGGTTATAAACATTTTAAATTATTATGGTTTTGGTACAATTAAATGTTCCGCATAAACAACGGTAACAAATTTTAACAAATTTTACCTAAAAAACTAACCTAACCTACTATTTACAAGTTAAAAACAGTTTTGTACGATACTACAAATATGATACAAATATGATACAAATATGATATAACAGGTTCAATCATGTTGGTTAAAGATTGGAAGACACTGGTAGCTGAGCCTGTGTTTCAGTCGGAAAGGTTTGTTGTGCGCTCTTATACTGGTTAATCCTGTGAGAAGAGCGTTGTTGTCGAGTTTAAATTTATAAAAGTTTTGAGAATTTTCTAGGATGTGGTCCGAAATTATTCGCTGCGGCTCTTTCCTGTGCGCCACCGAGGTTTTATTTTAGAGAACTTTAATACTTGCTGTAAATTATTTTAAATATATTATTATTAGTTTGTTTTGTTTCTTCGCTCTCTTTGGGGTTATGTTTGATTACACCTTGTTTTAATCTCTTTTTCACTTTTCTTTTGCTTCTACACTTTTAATTATAATGTCCACTAAATTTTCTATATTTTATTTATTCACTATCACAACTGTTTTCTATTTTTTCTTTTCTTTTTCGATATTATTTGTTTAATGTATATTCACGTAATCTCTTCACAGATGACACGAGTTACGAGTTTCAAAAGTAAACTTCGTCCATGCTATTAAGGTATATATTTTTTGACTGATTTTCGCTTTTAACTAAATAATTTTCATCTTCTAGAAATAAAACTCGTTCACCTGATGTGTTCAATTTATCATCTATCACATCCAATCTCTCGATTATTTGATCAGCAAATGATTGAAACAACGCATCAAGGACAAAGTACTTTTATCAGGCACTTGATTGTTAGGAATACATTGTTGATTATAAATGTTTTATCCAGAACGTGCTGTATGTATGCAATTTTTGACACACAATCTCCATGTACCTATAGGTTGCAAGTACCGCATTTAAGAGAATAAATTGTGAAATTGTTTCAAAACAATATATACAATAATTCGTCATATTTATGAAGTTAACTAAAAACTATACTAAAATTCAACACATAGTCACTGTCAGCAAATACTAGTCTCTATTCATTTAATATCATGCAACAGTGTGCTGCTACCTCTTGCCTACCGCAACAAATAATCAACTTTAACTATGAATTAAAATGTATAGTTTCTGAAATTATGTAGTAAAAACAGTATTTCAGTCCTGCAAGTATTTTCAAATATCTTTTTAAAGTTTATAAAAAAAGTTGAAATAAAATTTTTAATCTGAAGAAAAAAGTGTAAAAAAGCAAGCTTAGAAATTTAATATGAACTAGTACTGCTGGTTTACGTTTACAAAAAGGTTAGTTAAAAATAATTATTGAAAACAGAATGTGAACTTTTTTAAATAACAATTTTTGATTCTTTAAAATAAGAATTTTAAAGCGGTAACATTATAGTCAAACTTTTCCATGTTGAGTATGTATGCTACAAATTAATAAAAATATCATATTTGTTTATGAAGGTTGATATGGTTGTTACAAGAATGTATTCATAGTATTTAAAAAAAACTGTGAAGATAAAAATAAAACTTTCAAAAAGTTCAAAATATTGCATTTTATCCAAATATTATATCTTGTGTCAAGTCGATAACATTGTCTTAGTTTAGTTTTGTATCAAACAAAATGCCTTTTTTTCTATTATGTACATTAGGGTGTCCGTTATTTTCCAAATTGCAATTTTTTTTAGAAGACTAGTTTAATGTCTTCTTTTCATGGTAAGTAACAATTTTGAAATAAAAAACTTATTAGTAACTTTATTTTCGCGTGCCTTCAGGCAAATCAAATTTCCCATTTGATTAACATAGAAAAAAAGTCTTTAAACGCTCAAATTTTTTTTACAATTTGTAGGTCTACATATATGTTAACATACCGTGACAAAACTTCAAAAACAGTGTATTGAATACAGGAAAAAAATGTTGCAACAAAAAGTTCTGGTCGCAAAGTTTAAGTCATAAAAAACCAAAAAAACAGGTCAATAAAATTGCCATGCATCTTTATCCATTATTTGATGCAAAAGTCATAAAATAACGTCAAAATAGTACCAAATTTGTGTTCTACGGAAAATTTATAATCGATTACGTGCTTTCTGATATTTTTCTACGTCAAAATGACAATTTTTGAGAGCTAATATGGTTTTTCCAATTTTTTGTAAAAAAAAACATAAAAATTAAAAAAAAAACATGAAAATTTTTTTGGACGGTCTTTTCATTTACAAATAACATAGTGGTAATATAGTCACAGTTAAAAGCCTAAAATATGATGTTGAAGCATAGAGAAATTCAGTCCCTATTCTTAACAAAAATGCTGGAGAAATACTGGCAAATGTTAAAACATGTGCACTAACTACCTGGATAAATAATTGAAGAATCAATTCAGTGGTGGACGTCCGCAATGCGGTCTCACTTCCGCTACCACTACAACTTATCCTCTGTACGGTCAGAAATAGAAAAGAACTCCTTTAGGGATCTCAATTTTGTTATCAACTTTGAAAGTCACAGAAAAAACTATTAAATCGACGCAACGCATTTTAGAGTTGCCAGCAGCTGCCATCTACCAACAGCTTCAGACACATGTTGCTACTAGATAATGTCAATAAGCGGCGGTAGCATTAACAAATGCAACAAAAAATCTGCGTTTTTGGGCTGTTTGATAAGAGATTTTCAAAAACCACAAAATTGAAAACTGTAAAGAAATTGAGCCTGAATTATAAGATTAACAAAGATGATTTTCCAAACGATGCAATCAAACAATTTATGTGAAATCTGTAGAAGAAATAAAAAATATAAAAGATGTCAATATCGATCATGTCATACTGCCTTCCACCCATCAAGCTATTTGATAGATTTAAGATTAATAAAAAAAAATTGCATTTAATATTGATGAATGGGAGAATAATGATCATTACACAAACGGTAGACAAAAAATTTAAAAAAAAAACTACTTGTTGTCAATAATGTCGCAGAAAGAGGTGTAAACCTTACCCAAGATTATATAAATGCATTGGCAAAAAAAGAAATTCAAAGACAATAGCTGATTCAACTTGTAGAAGAATATAATAAGATATATACAAACATAAACAAACAAACACTCGTTAAAAAATTAAAAATTAAGCAAAACAGTTTTTTTAAATATTCTATGTCTGTATCAAAAAAAACGCCAACTATAGCGCAGGTAGAAAAAAATTTCAAAGGATGTAATTTTAATTTTATATGTGCAATAAAAAATTTGTGCAAGTAATGTTTATTATAATTTTTCAATCGTAGTAGAATAATAGAGTTTTTATAATTACTGATATAATTGCCATTATTTAGCTAATGATAATTTCCATCAACAACAAACTCTGAATGACTCGATCATGAAATTGATCGAGTCATTCTACAAAAAAAAAACAAAGTATTAGTTCATAACACATTGTTTTTTTCAAAATAGCTGATATGTCTCAAAAAATAGAATTAACAAAATCAACAGATATGAATAACATAAAATATCTGTGTGCACGACTATTTAAACACACTGTACACATTTATATAGTATTATGCTCAGTGGCATAGCTAACTGTGAGTAAAAGTCTAAAATTCAAAAAGGAAGCACCCACAACCACAAAAGGACCCCGTTGTTTATTTGAAAACCTAAAAGAAAAGGAAGTTACGTAAAAAATAAAGAAAAAAAAATACAAAATTGTACGCATTTTAGAAGTAGTCTCAGAAGAAAGCCTTCTCAATATTTGGCAGTAAGGGCCAAAAACTCTAGAGTATCTTTAGCTCAAATTAGTGATATTTAAACCAATTTCAAATATTAATAACAAAAATATGTCGTTTCAAATCATAAAAAGTAATTAATACAATTAAAAAATTGTTTCCGGATTATATAACTTTTCAATACAATGCTCATATTTACAATTTTATCTAACATATCTGAGAGTAATTGGCTAATATTCAAACCAATTTCAAAAATTAATATCAAAGATATGTTGCTTCAAACTGTAAGAAATAGTTATGAATTAATTAAATCAATTAGAAAATTGTCTCTAGATTTTTTCAACGCAATATTCATAATTTTCATTTTTATCTTACATATCTTAATTCCAATTGACTAATATTTAAACCAATTTCACAAATTAATTACAAATATATGTCTCTTTAAAATGTAAGATATAATTAAATTAATTTGAAAATTGTCTTTCATCATATAATTTTTCAACACAATATTCATATTATTACTATTTTATCATACATATTTGAGTATAAATGACTGATATAAAAACCAATTTCAAGAATTAATATTAAAAATTTGTCGCTTTAACTATAAGAAATGAGTAAGAATTAATTAAGTAAATTGGAAAATTATGTCTGGATCATATAATTTTTTCAACACATTATTTATATATATTTTGAGTACAATTAATTAATAATTAAACCAATCTTAAAAACTAATAACAAAAATATGACTCCTTCACAGTGTAAGAATTAATAAAATTAGAAATCAATTAATTCAATTAGAAGATTGTATATGAAGCATATAGTTTTTTCAATACAATGCTCATATTTTCACTATTTTATCTTACATCTTGAGTCCAATTGCCTAATATCTAAACCAATTTCAAGAATTAATAACAAAGATGTATCACTTTACAGTGTAAGAGATGATTGAGAATTAATTAAATCAGTAGAAAAATCTTTATAATATATAATTTTTTCATGTTAATATTTTTACTAATTCTTCTTACATCTGTGACGTAGTAAAAAAGACAAAATTGTATGCTTTTTTTCCAAAATGTCTCAGAGGGGACCTACTACAAAATTATATACATTCACAATAACATAGTGTATATTTAGTAAGAACAAGCCTTTGGCAACTGCAAAATGAGCATTAGGTACGAATTGTAAACTATAATTAAAAAAATAAAAAATAAATTAATAGTTATTAATAATCAACTATTGTTAGTTAACGCATAAAATATATTAAACATATTTTATAGACAAATTCTAGATAAGAAAATGTCATGAATAATTAACATTATTATATATAATTTTCAAACAATAAGATTGTGACATTCTGAAATTCTAGGATAGTCTTAGAAATCATGCAAAAACTATCATCGCCAAATATTATGTAGGTGTAACCTATTGATTTATTACACTTTTACATTCGTTAAAGTTTATTTCAAACTAATATTTTGTCAAGGATGTAATTAGGTATTGGGTGCGGCTATAATATTTTTATTGCATACTTTATAATAATATGCGAATTATTAGATGAATGTTAATAGTAGGAAATGTTAACCTTTAATCTAGCAAGCATAGTAAAATTATTAGTTAATAGCAATGCAGTAACTGCATCAATTGCAAAAGAATTTTAATGATTGTCGATACTTCTGCGTAGAAATGTAAAATTATTTCCAATAAGTTTCAAAAACTTTTTTGAAAGTTAGCGGTTTCCGTTCTCCATTACAAAAGCATCAACTCAACTTCATATTGTCCGGGAGGCATTCTGCAAACGGTCATAAATATTTCAAAAACTAGAGCTGCAATTTAGTAACATAGTTTTAAAACTATTGATCTCTGTGCCCTCTAAGAAGTTTGCTTTAAACTTAATGAAGCATAAAAGCTTACTCAAACAATGAAAAATAACGAGACTATTATAATCATTTATACGATGTAAATCTTTAGGTTATAAAAACAATTTAAATAAAATAATTTTGTTAAATAATAGTTGTTCATGCAAATTTTAAATTATGTAACTAGCATATATTTTTGTATCATAAATAAATTGAGTTTCTGAAATAAAGCAATTTAGTATAATTTTATTCTTATGTACACATTAATAGTTTCAACTCTATTAGAATCATCTACAATTGCTACATTAGGTTATTATAATCTGAAATCTCAACTATATGATTTTTTTTGTGATATTTAGGAATTATTTAATGTCACAAACAAGTAAAACCACACTCGCTAAAACTACCACATATAAGACAAGATTTAAGCATTTTGAGAACATTGTCCTTGAATATTTGCGGATTATAAGTCTCAAAAAACATAAAAAATTTAAATTCATCATTTTCAAGCTACGTAAGTTTAATATCATGTTTTACTTGTTCACTCTTAAAACAGTTTTTCAGCCAATTCCGTATTTTGAATCAAAAAGTGATTTGACGACAGGGCAGTAGAATACTTTGCCACCTGTTAAAGTTTTAAAAAATAGATAGGATTATTTTAAAAAGTAAAAAGTTTATAAAACATAATACTTGATTTTAATTATATTAAATTATCAGTAAGTATCTTCTTTATTGCACGTTTTACAGCTATTTTACATCGCCCAAAAAGTCTTACGACCTGTTTGAAGGGGGTTGATAGAACCAACGGCTTATTAGGTGACTTCCAAATCACCCCGGTGGATATAGAGTAAGTTATTATTTTAGTCATATTCGGTAATCGAACCCCGGACTGTTAGCGTGCTACGCTAAAGCTCTATAACTGAGCCATCTCACCGTTTAATTAAAGTATTACAGTAATTTATCACAATTTATTAATGATATTTTTAATTAAATATATGTTTGCTTAATTTGATAAAGATTTTATCCAACAAACGACATTCGTTGTTTGCAAACTGGTTGCGATTAATTAATACATGGACCACTTTTGCACATGCGCCGACTTTGTACTGGTCTCTGAATACAAACCACCACAACAAAAATTTTGATTAAATCCGAGCAGTTTTAAAAAGTAAAGCTATGTGATGTAAAGAAATCGTAAAAACTATTTTTTTTAACATACCACACCTAGCGTTATGTATAACATTATTTTGTTAATACGTTTATGGAACTAAATAAATAATTACGGTTATTATCATTAAATTTAAACTATAATAGATAAATAAATCGCGGTAGATGCGGCAAAAGGTATTTCAATTGCGCATGCTTGGCTAATTTTTAATACATGCTTTTCATCGCAGTGATGACTGTTTCTGACAGTCCGCAACTTGGGTCAGGTTGGAACGCCTAACTTCTTGTCAGTTATGGTTTGCGTACGGTAGTTGAAACGCGTAAATTCAACTGCACACAATCCTGACAGTCCCAAACCGTGTTTGGTGTCGATTGAAACAAACAGACTCTTGACATCTAGTGAAAAGTTTGTTTGTTTTTTGTTTGTGTTTTGTGCATTTTACGGCTATTTTACATCGCACTATCAAGTCTACAACCTGTTGAAAGAGGTTTGATGAGACCAACAGCTAATTATGTATTTTCCGAACCACAAAGAGCAAGTTATTATTTCAGTCATATTTCGGGGTCGAACCCCAAAATGTGGCAAACTTCTTGGTTACATCATAATAACATTTAACAAACTAAAACAAAAATCTTAAAAGAAAAACAATTAAACTTAAAGTTTAAATCAATTTTTATTTAATTTTAATAATAATAATATAGTATATAGAGTATTAAGAGCAAGAAATAAACTTTAACAGCCTGCCGCTTTCAGCAGCAAGAAGTAAAGCAAGTGACGTCATCATGTAAATCGTTATTTACAGCCAATCAAATACCGCAAAGGATTTAAAGGTCCAAGAGCCGCATTTTAAAACCAAAAACAGATGGTTTCAGTAGAAAAAATAATTGTAAAGACCACGAATATAAAAGAATTTGCAGCAGTTGGCTGCGTACCACCATTGCTTCGCTAGTACGGCCAAACATTGACGTGCAGCAAACTTTTTTCTGATCTGTTAATGTCAAAACGTTAGTCAAGGCTTACATTTTTATCATAATAAAGTTCACAAACAAGCAACGTTTAGAAGTAATTAAAAATTAATACCCAAATTCTGAGTCTATGGTCGCAACTTTAAGAGTGCTTTCTTCAATTTTCGGTCGTAATAATACCAAACAGGCTGTGCATGCTATGGGCTATAGTGGACAAATTCAAACTAACATATTCACTATTAAATGTTCCTGTGTCAGTAAGACAACCCACAGGTCAAAGTACCAAAAATATCGCAGCCGTAAGTGCTTCAGTTCAAAATAAGTCAAATCAGTCAATTCCCCGCGGTTCACAGGAATCATTCAGTCCACATTATAACAATTTTTGCGTAAAGATCTTTGCCCACCCTCTTACAAAATCAAATTAACTCAAGAACTAAAGCCTCTTAATCATTTGATGCACCAAAACTTTACCAATTGGGCTCTGCAAAAGTTTGAAAAAAATCCTGAATTTCATTAAAAAATATCTTCAGCAAAGCTCATTTTTGGCTTTGTCAATAAACAAAATATGCAACAAACCTACATGTGCTTCAAAAAACTCAATTGCATCTACAAAAATGACCGTGTGGTGTGAATTTCATGCCGGAGATGTAATTGGGCCGTATTTTTTTCGTGAATAAAAATTAACGCCATGTTAAGGTCATTGGAGTTTGCTATCAAGCCATGTGCATGCAAGACTATTTTTGGTCTAAATTGGATAGACGTGACATCAGTGATATGTAATTCCAACAAGATGGCCACATGCCACAGCAACGTTCCGGCTAATATGTGTGAAAGAGTGGATGAAAAATTAGCATCAAAAAATCAATAGCTGCCATCCTACTTGCGGTGGTCATATGAACAAGATCGAATTCCATACTTAAATGTAACATGTGTACTACACTTAAAATGTCCTTATTGAAAAACCCATTATATTAATAAAGTCATAAATATAAATATCATATCTCAACCATTCATCCGTTAGTTTTTAGTGATAATAATAATAAAATTGCATAAATTGCATAACCAAAATTATACCGGATGTCTTATGATGTAAGATCACCACTCCACCTACGTGTAAAATAAGTGTGGTTATTTTCTCTAAATCAAATATTAAAAAAGTGATAACCAGTTTCAGTTAAATATTAAAGTAGCCCAAAACAATATATGATACCAAATGGTCGTTCTCTGCCCGTAATGCAAACAACTTACATTACGGGTGCACCTACAATCTACTCCAGGCCAGAAAAGAACCCTAGTCGCAAAAACCTCACACTGCCAAGGCGGCGTAGAAAGTAGGAGTGCGTATACACGTTTGAAATAATTTTAGTTGAAAAGTTTGAACGCACAATTTTTAGAGCAGTAGTCGGATGCCTAAACTACTAAGTTTGAAGAACATTAAAAGAACAAAATTTATATCCATTTCATATCCAATCTGTTCAAGTTTAATTACTTACAGATTTCGCAAATCGTATTTTGAAGCTGAATCATTCAAAATTGAGACCTACAAACTTTATTCGCAGACAAGGTTTTATTTACAATAAATAGATTTAAGCATCTACACAAAATTACAGTGACAAATTATCAACATAAGTTTTCAGTAAATGCCTGGTGTAAAATTATTATCAACATGCTCATTGGTTCATTCGTTTTTAAGAACCGTTTAACCGCTAACATTTATTTAAATATTCTAGAAGATTATTTGAGAGGATTGTTAGATGATGTCCCTCTGACAATCAATGATAGAATGTGTGAACAGCACAATAGTAACCATCCGTTCTTTGCGCCACGTGTAAGGCAATGTTTAAATCAACGGTTCAAATAACGTAAAATTGGTAACAAAGTTATTCTAAATTTAAAATAAATATTGGCTTTTCTAAAGAAGGTATTATTTAATATATAACAATATTAAAAAACGTTTTTCTTTAGGGCATAAACAGTTATAAAGATAAAACTTTTGTTTATATTTGGTCTGAAAATTGCATACACAAAGAAACCTCACATCGTAAGATACCCTATATATACACAATTGTTTAACTTAACCATCATGTTGTCAAATTGCCTACAAAAGTAAGTATAATTAAATTTACAAAAAAATGAAACGTCCTCCATAACATTTAATGATAATCCTTTCGGCAAAGCATTTTAAAACTTTTTTGTACATTTCTGCCTCAAAATCCACAAATAATAGCTCAAATTTGGTCTCTCAATTTTTAAGTCGCCTACCATTAGCTTTACAACAATCACCTTCAAAAAATATCTAACGAGTTCAAATCACACTAATTAAATGGTTAATTAATGTTTCCATTTCCTAAAATAATGCATTATAATTTCTCATGCAATAGTCTATTTGTTTCACCAGGTATGTGACATATACCGCACTGTCTTGTTAAAAATAAAAGTTCTTAAAATCCATAGCTTTGCACGATACAGAAGCCTATTATCCTGTTAATTTTCAAATAAATACGGACTAATATCACAAACAGTCCATATACCGTACCAAACTGTCAAGCACTAGGAATGCATCAGTCCCTCGAGTATCATTCCTAGGTATTAAACACAAAACACAACAGTTTAGTTCGTTAACAGACCCGTTTATATAAAAATAGGTTTTGTAGTTTATAACAATTTTGTTGCAAAAATTATCATAAGATGCTTGCATTTCCAAGACCCGATTTAAAAATGCAATTGTGCTAGCTCTGCTGGTTTTTATTCTTGCCTTAGCTGCATTTTATACACAATATAAAACTCAATTCAGACTGCTTCTTAAAATTTTCAATTGTTAGTATCGACATAGCTGCATTATAAGCGACACTTTCTTTAACTGCGTGCAAATTCTCAGTTGATCAGTACTTTTGAGAACCCCGTTAGTATTGTAATGCCTTAATTAATAACCTAATGCCCGTATTCATAAACATTTTTATAACAATTCATTATCAAACGGATCATTATAACTTAATGAACATTAAAAATGTAATGATATTCATAAATATATTGTCATTAGTTAAATTATTTAGTAACTTTTGTTTTTTATAAGTTATTAATATGTTAACCTATACTATCTAACCTCAAATATTGTGAATTAATACAGATAATTAGACATTTTGAAGTCAAACATGTGTCAATTTAATGATTCGTTACGCTTTAATGGACCAAAAATAGTGCGTTAAATTTAATGAATAATTTAATAAGCGTTATTGCTAATAAGTGTTTATAAATACAAAAATTTGATTAAACGTCCCGTTATATTTTTAACGAATCATTATAATATGTTTAATGACGTTTTATGAATATGGGCATTATAACACCAACATTGGAATTCATAGAGTTTTTGCTATAAATATTTTTACTCATATTGTCTCATATTATATCATTCTTTGACCAGGTCGAGTATAGTCAATAAAATATTAATTTTTTTAATAGCGTGTTATAGCATAAATTAATTTTTATTTTATCATGTATACGTAGTGTGTGTTATTTGATTGATCACTTGCCTGTCCACAAAGTATTTACAATCTTCACGCCACACTACTCGACAAGTAGATTGAAGCAATCCATACTTTTCAATCAAGAAATGTCCGCAATAAATTTCAATAAAGGTGTATCGTCATTCAAGGATAATTGAATGTCATGTAATTTCTTCAATCATAACTACCTCAATGTCACTCGACGTAACGAGCCTTTGATGTTTTATATAATATCGATTTATCCTTAGGTATTGTATTGATTAGTTACAAAATAATAGAACTAAATATAACTCCATATACAATAGCTCAAAATATAACATTGTTACCCAAGATGCTACTTTCTTATTATGTACGTATATATAGTTAAATATATTTATATCAGTAAAATATTTAATAAAGATTTTTTTACATCAGTAGGTAGAAGTTAGTTTGAAAGTAATAAAATAAAATTGCACCTGGTTGTTTTTTTTATGTAGTTAATCTGAGAGTTATTACATTATATTTCATTACATTTTCGGCAGACTGGAAATAAATCTGTGAAAATATATATTTTCATCCAAGATATAATTTCTTTAACGCCTCCAAGATTTCATAACTATAATTGAATAGAAACCAGACATAATAATAAAAATAATATTTCAAAGTTCATTTGCGGAATATTATTATGACAAACTACTACAATGTGACATTATTTTGGTCTGAATGTTATTACAAACAATCATATTAGCCATATAATTTAAACTGAGAATAATCACATACATATCAATGTACTACAAAATATAAAATTATCTCCAATCTTTTTAATGTCCCATTTAAAATTGTTTTCACAGTATACGACATCGCCAACTATCAAGCATAAAAATTGAATATTGTTTTGAATATTAAGACACACTGTTTTATTAAATAAAAATGTACAGTGTGTGTTTAGTAGATATTCTTTAAAATCAAAATTAAGTTGTGCTAATAAAAGTATATTTGCTATTTTATGTAATAATAACGTTATTTTTATTTTTTTTATTTATCTAATTTATAATAACAAAGCTAGAATATAGGTGAATCTATAATGTAAAAATCTAAATCTCTTTAATCTGGTCGTTTCTGATTTTATCTTTAACATTCAATTGCTCACCAAAATCTTTTAAACAACACAATCATTAAGCATATTCCTCTATTAAGAATTTCAATGTACTGATTCATAAAAAAAACTATTTTTGTATAAAGCATCTATTGTTCCTGAATCAAAAAACACAGAACTTATTCGTTGTTTAAAAATTACATAAAATCTGTAATTATTATTTTAAAAGCAAGATATAATTTGTAAAGCACCCGTATAATCTAGACCTGGTCGGATTCAGCTTGCGTATTGAAATTTACAATCCAAGTTTCAACATAAAAATGCGTAAAAATTTATAATGGTCTAAAAAAACTCTTTCTCTTGTAGTATATCTGAAAGCCTTCTATAGTTCTTACAAAAATCAGATTTGCAAAAACTCAGATTTCTTAAGGTAACATTTGATCTATTAGAATTGTTTCTTTTAAGCAACTAAGTTACAAAGTCGTTGAAAAGCTACTGAAGAGCTTGCAAAGTGTTCTGTAATTTTGTATCATCTTTCTAGAACTAGACAAATTTGTTCAAAAACCGTAAAGTTCTTAAAGACTCTTTTAATTAAATATAGTAACTATTAAAAAAATTAGTTATCAAGAAAAAAAAATTAGAAATTACAATGATAAGCATGCGATACGAAAAGCAAAGAAATAATAAATTAAAAAAAAATGGTAACTATCTAAAAAAAATTGACAAATGGCTTTAAATTTTGGGGAATATATTAAATCATATTTTGTTTAAAAACTTCCAATACTTCTAGTAAATTTAGATTAAATCCTTTTAGTTAGTTCTGTAGAGTTTTTACGTCCTACAACTTTGCAAAAGTATGTAAGGATGTAATTGGCAAATGTTGAATCTTGTTTTAAATTGACCTTTTATGATTTTTGCACCAAGTTATAAAATTCCGACCTGTTAAATTTATGTAAATGCTTGTACAATCTCCACAATGTAATTTACTTACTTCCAATTTTGTTAATTTGTCCATTTTTTCTTTTGCGATAAAATAAATATTGAATAGTTTTGACGTTTACCTAAAAACAAAAAAAAATAACATTTGATACATTTGGCAACTGGGCCAAAATATGTGAGATAAGTGAATCTTAAACCAACTGTTTCCTTTATTTAAATAAATACGTTGATTAATAGAATGGCCATTGTTGAAAGCAACTTCTTCATTGATCAATTAAGTTAATCTTGGTCTTCATGTGTTGTACTTTTGTTTTGGCTTAATAGTAAAAAGTAAACAATTTGATTACTTTTTGAATAGTCTTAAAAAAATTCTGTTGTAATACGCAGATCGTCACAACATAAGCAATAAACGTTAATAAAAATTATTAATTATTAGTTTTATTTATGCTGTGTCCAGTTTAAGACAGAAAAGTTTTATCAAAAGTTGTTGTAATCTATAGAATAATTAAAACATACAAAATGTCTCAAAAGTGACGCCCATGCTTAGAGAGCAAATCCAATTGAGTAAGACAAAACAAATTAAAAGTGAGCATTTTTCCAATTATCACTTGTAAAAGAGTAACCAAGAAAACAAAAACTCATTTAACTTTAGAACAATACAATAAAAAACCGTATAACATGATATAATAAAAGCTATTGAAAGTACCGTCAGTCATTTCATGTTAAGTGTCATGTCAGTTAGTAGTTATATTGACTTAAAATAATGTAATTTACTTATTTTTCTTTGATTATTGTGTTGAAAATATCAGGTGCATGTAATGACAATGCCAGTGCAGCGGCTAGGGCATATGAGCAAAGGTTTCCATTAATTATTAGAAACAGGTTTTTTTTTAATGATTTAAATTCATTAAAAAAAAACGAAGGGAACGTCGCAATGTTCTAATACCAAATATGAAGAAAAATGCACAGACAAGCGTTCAAAATATATTAGAGCAAACTCATTTTCAAAAAGTAATTAAGAATAAACCTAACAAAGTAAAAGCTTTATATAAAAACAACATGCCGTTACAAATCAATTTTTGCCGATAGCTATTGAATAGTGCTAAAAATAATCAACATTTTATTAAAAGTATTGTGTGGAGTAATGAATACACTTTAACAGAAATAAGCATCATCAATACTTATATACTGCATGAATGTAGAGTAGTAACACTCATACAATCCGTAGATAATATATACAAAAATGATCATTAAACATTTAGTGTTAGTTATTAAATAATTGCGTAATTAGTCCACAGCTTCTACCTAATCGACTTAATTCAGCAAAGTACCATCAATTTTTAACAAAAAAATTTCAACTACCACTGTTCCGTTAGTAGAATAGATATTTGGTACCAACACGATGGCGCACCATAATACTATGGTGAGAAGTAAAAAAATTCTTAAATAAAAACTATCCTAACATGTAGATTAGAAGAAGTTAACCCACACCACGGCCTCCTAGATCACAGAATCTAAATCTTATGGAATTCTTCTTTTAAAAAGTTAACCATTAACCAAAAAATGTCATAGCTCACATTCATAAAGCGATTGGACATGCATAGGGTTCGTGCTTTAATGTTAAATCGTGCCAATACTTCCTTCAAGTAGAAAACTATTTATTTGAATACAAATTGTGAGAAAATGTATAGATAATTATCATTTTTATTTAATAATAATAAAATATTTTGCTTTAAAAATAAATATAAAGAATTTCTACAAAATTAATTAAAAAAATATTAATTGTATAGATAATAATAAAGGAGAAAAATAGTTGCGCTATTATAAAAGTTCACAGAAACGCAGCATGAAAACGCCTGACTATAATTGAACAAAATTTACATTTTAAAAGAAAGTCCAATCTGTGCCCTCAAACTTAAAAAAAAAATAATGCAATAAGTCGTTTTTCCAATTTTCTTACATTTTTTTACAAAAGAAAAAGTTCACCGATATTATTGTAGATGTGATAGGATTTCAGTATGTTATGTTCGCTAAAAATATTTTTTCATAACAATACTACTAGCGGCATCCCTTTAGAACGCGGCGACTAAACCCGGCAATTCCATTGCGTTATGTCATTTTATATCAAAAATAAAATGTTCTAAACTTAAATGTTTACCAGTTTTCTTAGTTTCTCGGTAACAAGTAATAATTGATAAAATGTTCACTCTTAATTTTCGGTTTTTCAGCCTACTAAATCGAATTTCAAGAACACATGCGTCACTTTTAAGGCACCCTATATAGATCTAACAATAAAAAGATATACATTATATTATTATATTTACCTGATTCCTAATTCTCATACAAAATTCCTTACTATGTCATAGTAAATGCATTTTGACAGGACTTCTAAGTAAGACACTTTCACTACTACTTAATTCAAGTCAAGTCATTCTATTGAAATTTTTATTTGTTTTAGCAGCAATATAATCCACAGCAAAAATATCCACTAACAAAGAGCTTTCCATACAATACCGTTCTTGTGACTGGAGTCGTAGACCGGCAAGGCACATAGAAAACGAGAACGTATGCGTAAGATGGTAATCCGCAAGTGTATAAATAACCACCACAAAACATTTCATTTTATTTTATCTAAAATAAATAAGTTTGAAAAAATTGATGTGTGTCTGATGATTTTCGAATGTTGATTCTCTCCATTTCCTTTGTTCCTCAGATGTGTTCTTAGTATTCTTAAGTCTTCGTTCACTTTTTCTTCATCGTATCCACTCTTCTTCGTGAATAGTTTCTGCAGTTACACTAGTTATATTCATTTTGTCAATCCTAAATTTGTAAGTTTTTTCTTTTTTTTTGTAAGGACGTTGTGTAGTTGTAGTCTTAGCAAGTGGCCTTTGAGAATAACTAACGCAGGGCAATACCTTTCGGTTTTCTTCTCTACGTTAGTTCTGTTGTCATTTTGTCCTTATCATGTCTGTCTCTAATCTATTATTAGTTTGAGATGAGCTGGTTTCGGCCTTGTGGGATTCACACAGACTGCTGCGGCAACACATGCTGTCCCCGGCTCATCTCTCCCTATACCCTATTTGTTGTCTGTCCTATACTGACGTTCATCTCTCCTTTCTGCCATTCTATTGTTATTCAGCCTAGTTGTTTGATTTGTCCTTAGATGTCTTCTTAGTATCTCAAAGTCTTCATTCACTTCTTTGTCGGCGTATCCTCTCTCTTTTATGAATATTTTGTGGAGCTCCATTAGGTGTACCCCCTTTGGTAATCCTAGATTTGCCAATTTAACTTCTAAGGATATTCTTGAGTCTCCATTTGGAATTATTTCTTCGTATCCCCTGGTTGCCAAGTATACTCTGACCATTTCAAAGGTTACATTGTCAGTCAACCTCGAAATGGCGTATCTACCATTTGGAAATTCTCTGGTCAGTTCCGTCAGTTTGCTTTCTTTGAGCAGCTCTTTTCTTTTTTTTCCTTATTTCTGCAATTTCGGTAAGTACAAATGTTTCATTGTATATTCTTTTCTTGTCTACTTTCTCCTCTTCCATTCCTTGGTAGGCATAGTTGTCTTGACCTTCTTTGTGTTTTTTCTCTTCATTGCTTTTTTCTATGTTTTTTTGCTTCCACTTAGCTTCTCTTTCTTCCTTTCTTTGTCTTCTGTGGTATTTAAGGTGTGTGTTTACTTCCATTTTCGTTTATCTATATCTTGAGTTTTCAAACTCCTCTATCTTTTTTCTCATTACTGCCGTTGCATAGTTTCTTAATGCTCTTCATTTGTTTTCGTCATTCAGGCAAATATTAATTATTGAAGATTTATCAATTTTGTTTTCTAATACTTTCTCTAACTCTTTTCTATCATTCTCCCACGCTTCGCACTCTATTAGCGTATGTTCTGCGTCGTCATAAGTGTCTTCTTGGCAGAATATACATTTCTCTTCTTTTTCCATTTTATTTATATTTTGTAAATACTTTCCAAAGGCTCCATGTCCGGTGAGTAGTTGTGTTGTATAGTAACACGTTTCCGGTTTATTCTCTACCCATTCCTTTATTTCTGGTATTAACTCTTTTGTCCATTCACCTTTTTCTCCGTCTTTTCACTGTGTCTGCCATTTTTTCATTGTATTATCTATTGCTTGACTCTTTGCTTCTTGTTTACTATTTCCTTCATTTACCAGTTTCTTTATGTTTGATCTTTCTTCTACCATTAAGCCTGCGGGTAGTGTAGCCGCGATTACCTCTAGCGCTTCTTGCGACAACGTTCTGTAATCCCTACATATCCTTAACGAGCTTGCTCTAATGGCTCCTTTTATTTTTTTTCTGTTTTTTTTTGTCTTTAAGGCATCTCCCCATGTTTCTGCGGCGTACAGTAGTTTACTTTTGGCCGCCGTTGCTATTTGCCTTCTTGCCTCTTGTCCTGGTCCTCCCTTGTTTGGCATGAGCCTACTAAGCATTCCTTCCATTTTCTTTGTTCCTCTTACCGCTTCCTTAATCTGTTCGTTCCATCCGTTTGCTTCCAGTGTAACTCCAAGGTATTTAATCTTCTTCCCTATGGTTATTATTTATTCACCTACCTGTATTTTTCCGGTTCCTCAATTTGTCCTCTTTGTCGATAACCATGCCGCTTCCGTTTTCTGCGGTGCTAATTCTAGCCCTTTACTTTACTTTTTCATCCATTTCTTTATCATACTAATTGCCAACTCTAGCCTTTCCTTTAGTACTTCTATGTCTGCATCCCTACCTACTAAAGCTAAGTCGTCAGCAAATGCCGTTATCGTCACCCTGTCTGGCAGCCGCATTCCGAGAAGCTCATTATATACTAAGTTCCATAATTTGGGTCCTAGTGCTGAGCCTTGTGGTATCCCTCTGATCAGTCTAAATTTACCCTTCTTGGTCACTAATTTTTTTCCTTGTAGATAACTCCATATTATCTTGATTGTTTTCTTTGTCAATTCTTTCTTTTTTGCTGCTTCTATAATTGTTTCCTATAGTACGCTATTAAACGCGTTTTGTATATCCAACGCTATTATGATGCAATGCTGTCTTTTCCTATGTGGGCCGATAGCTCCTAGCGTCGATCTCCCTTTGGTAAATCCGTATTGTTCACTTTCCCATCCACCCCTTTCTTCTTTTTCTTTCTCTATTCTTCTCACAATAACTTTTTCAATTATTTTTGCTAATGTATTGATTAAACAAATTGGTCTATACGTTTTTGATTTACTTGTTTCTTTCTTCTTCTCAATCAGCACTAAGTTTGCCTCTTTCCAACATTTCGGGAATGTTCCTTCATTTAGACATCTGTTTATTATTTGAGTTAGTTCTATTTCGTTTCCTTCTAATGCTGCTTTCACTATCTCCGCTGTTATCTCGTCCGGACCTGGTGCCTTATTGTTAGGTGATTCTCTTATGATCTGTTTCATCTCCTCCTCCTTTTGGGAACAATTTCTCAATTATTTTTTCTTCCCCTTCCTCCTCCTTTAAGCACACTCCCTTTGATCTTCCTCCCAGTTTATTCATTGCAATTTTGTACGGTTTTCCCCAGGGGTCTTTAGCTATGGAATCTATCATTTCTTTCCAGCATCTCTTCTTGCTGTCTTTTATCGCCTTTCTTAGTGCTTTTCTGTCCATTTTTAATTCTTCTTCTGTCTCTACAGTGTCATCCCCTTTTCGTTTCTGTCTTTTGACCTTCCTTCCGGTTTGTATTGCTTTTTTTCCTGCTTTCCTTTATCTCATTGCACCACCAGTCGTTCTTCCTCCTTCCCTATACCTGGGGATTGCTTCTTCCGCTGCCTATCTCAGTTTTTCCGAGTATCGTTTGCATCTTTCCTCTATGTTTTCGCTGTCTGTTACTTCTTCTATCTCCATGGCTCTTTTTATCTTCTCTCTGTCCATCCTTCGCACGTTCCATCCTCCTTTTCTTGTGTCTTCTTTTTCCCCTTTTCCGATCGTGTTGTATTTTATATATTTATTTAGGCTCAGCGATTCTTCATCTGTCACGTTCCAGTTGCCCACTACTCCTGCTGGTTCCCACGTTGCTATAGTAATATCAATACAAGACTTAGATCTTCCTCTTACAAATGTTGGTCTGTCGCCATGGTTGCATATCGTTAGATTTACTGTAGCAATCATTTCTTCTAGAATTTGTCCTCTCCTATCGCTCTTTGTCCCTCCCCACCTGGGTGATTTTGCGTTGAAATCTCCTCCTATTAGGATTTTCTTGCTCTTCTGTTTTCTTAAGCTATTTTCTAGTTCTTCAATCCACTCTCGATAATATTCTATACCGCTGTTTGGACTGATGTAGCAACTGTATACTATCATACCTCCTATATCAGCCCACACTATTCCTTCTTTGGGAGTTCCCCACCTTTCCACCTTGTCTTTACACTTCCTTCTTGCTAGGATGGCCGCGTCTGATCCTCCATCTTTGATCCATTCCCCGCTTAACTTTTTTTTATTTGGTTCGCTCACTATCACTATGTCAATTTTTTCTCTCATCGCAGTTGCTACCAGTAGGTCATGTGCCTCTCTTCCCCTCCCTATATTTGTTTGAATGATGTTATACATTTTCGGTTATAGGTTCCCTTCCGTGTTGATTCCAACTTTCTGGGTTGTTGTCCTCTATATTCTTTCTTGGTTTTCTAGTTTCTCTTCTAATTGTAGCGGGGCATCTTCTCAATCCAGTTCGATGGCCTAACACCTTACACTCTATGCAATATTCTCTGTTCTTGCAGTTCGCTATTTTGTGTCCTTCTTTTCCGCATTTTATGCACAACGACGATCTGTCTTCCCCTCTGCATTCCGCCGCTACGTGTCCGTTCATCCAACATTTATAGCATTGGCTCTCATTCGCTTTTGCTCTTTCCGTTCTGCATCTTATGAGTCCTATGTTTATACTTCCTATTTTTATTATATTTTCCGCTGTGTCTTTGTCCATCTTAATTATGGCGGTTTGTATTTCCCTGTACCCTTTGTTTAGTGATATAATCACGATTTCTTTATTGTCGACTTTTCCTTTAATTTCTTCAATCAGTTCCTCTCTGCTGATCTCTGGACTTATACCTTTAATCATAACCAGTTCTCCTGTTAGCTTTTTGCTCGCTTTTTTTATATTAAATCCTTCCATTCCTTCTCTTATCTTTTCTATTTCTTTTTCGGTCTCATTTGCGTTTGTTACTAATAGCAACTCTCCTTTCTTTGTTTCTCTTATTTCTTTAAATGTCGTACCTTTCATATGAATTTTTGTCTATTTTAATAGATCTGCATATGTTACCCCTTTTTTGCTCACCACAATAGCTCCTGTTTCAGGTTTCTTTTCCCTAGTTATTTGCGCAGATTGTAGTTGTGGCGGAATGCACATTCTCATTTTCGTCTTGGTTCTTCTTCCCGCTATTTCCATAAATGTTCTCGCTTCTCTTGGTGCAATTCCATTTGGTATGGGAATATTAATTTGCTCAATGTTCAGCTCATTTGCTTTGTTTAGCACTCTTTCAATAGCGTCTAGCATATTTATAGCCGCTTTTTCTCCCGTTTCGTACTACTGTTTGATTATATGCACCTTTCCCACTTTTTTCCGCTTAGGTTTTTTGTGATTTCTACGTATAGTGTTTCGTTGTTTTTATCTTCTTCTTGTTCTTTCATCAACTCCGGATATTTCTCCTTTACCTTTTTTTAGAATTCCTTTCTCTTTTCCTATTTCGTCTAAACTGATGAGTACCGCTGTGTCGGTTTCCCTTCCCATCATTGGGTTTCTTTTTTCTATTTTTACATAGTCGTAATCTTTTTCACGTCATTCCTTGTTCAATATTTTTTCCATATCTTCCTGGTTTTTAATTTTTCTCATCTCCTGTTCGTTCACAAACATATTGGTTTCCAACTGGTTTGTCTGGGTTGACGTTTCTACCATTATTTTATTTTCCTTATTTTCTTCTTCTCTCTTTTGATTTTCTTCAAACTCCAATTTTTCAAATACTGCCACTATTTGATTTGTTATTTTTTTAATTTCAACTTTTGTATTGACGCACTCTGTCGTTAATACTTTTAATTCTCTCAACATTACCCCCAATTTATGCATTGTTGTTTAGGCGTTAATTCTCTTTGTCTCTTAGGTCTCTACTGGTGAGTTTATCTCTCTCCCTCTTTTCTTCTCTACTTGATCTTTATCATCTGTTTTGATCCTCCTCTCCTCCGGTGGTGAATGTTGTATTTTGCCACTTTTAAGAAATGGTATCATTTCACTTCGCCCCGCACGTGTAACCTACTTATTTATTTATTTTATTTTCGTAATTGTGCTTATTCAGCACCTGTTTGTCCGGTCACTGCTTCACTTACACAACACGTATCGCGTGATTGCAAAACGAATTAATTGTTCACTACTATCGTCGCTGCGTATCACGTCCGCACTCTATCGAACTCGAGCCGCGACAAAATTTGTAAGTTGAACCTCCAACAATATCCTTGTATGTCCATCTGAGATTACTTTTTGTGTCCTCTCATTGCCAGGTCTATTCTGGCCATCTCAAAGGTTGCGTTATAAGTTAATCTGGATATAGTGTATCTACCATTTGGTATTGGTCAAGTTATTTCTGTTATTCTGCTTTCCGTTAACATTTCTTTTCTCCATCTTCTCACCTTTACAATTCCGTTTGGTATCATAGTCTTTGTAATTGTTCTTCTTTTTTCTATTATTTCTTGGTATGCTTAATTGTCTTATCCTTCATTATTTTTTTCTGTTTAGTCTTATTCGTTGTTTTTTGTTTCCATTTTCTACTTTTGTCAATTTTCTTTCTCTTCTATGGCTTTGTGTGCTTGTTTTTCTACATTCTTCACCAAGTATCTACCCTGTAAGTATCTCGATTTGATCTTGATCATTTTCCTGTTCAGCTCTCCTTTCTTTGCCGCCTCTATAATTGCTTCCATAACATGCTGTTAAACTCGTTCTGTATGTCCAACGCTATCATTACACAGTGCTGTCCTCTGCGTTCCGCCGTATGCTTCTTTTTCTATTGTTTTCACTGTTTCTATAGCTCCTAAGGTTGTTCTACCCTTGGTAAATCCGTATTTTTTATTTTCCCATCCTCCATTTTCTTCTATTTTTTTTCTATTCTCCGTACAATGACTTTTTGTTATTTTAACTAGTGTGTTAATTAAGCAATTTGTCTTGTATGACGTTGGTTTTCCTACTTCTTTCTTCTTTTCAATCAGTACTAACGTGGTCTCTTACCAGCATACTGCAAAAATTCCTTATTTTTGGCATCTGTAAAATATTTGAGCTATTTTTACTTCATTCCTATCTAGAGCTGCTTTAACAACCTCTGTATTTATTTCGTCCAGACTTGATGCTTTTTGTTAGGCAATTCATTTATGAACTCCTTTATCTCTTCAACTGTTGCCATAACTGTTTTTTCTTCTTCTTCTTTTGTTTGTAGTTCCTCTACTAGTTATTTCTTTAGAAACAACTTTCAATTAACTTCTTCTCCTTTATATTCTTTTAGATAAACTCCCTTTGCATTTTCTCCCAATTAGTTCAACACTATTTTGTATGGTTTTTCGAAAAAATCCACGTCTACAAATTCTTCATAATTTCTTTCCAGCATCTATTCCTGCTACGCTTTTCAAAATTTTCCTGTTCCCTTTTCTCTGTGTTTTCTCGTCTTCTTTTTTGCATATTGATTTTCTTCTCTGTTTGGATTATTTCTTCCTGCATTCTTTTATTTATTCGCACCACAAGTATAGTCTTTTTCGTAACCCTTCGCTACCTGGTTATTGCTTCAATTGCCGCTTTTCTCGGCTTTTGAGAGTATCTTACGCATCTCCACCCTAATGACATATTAGTTAATGTAACATTAATTAAAGTAGCAAAATTAATTTATTAGAAAATTTAAAAGGTAAAGTAAGAATTTCATTTTGAAATGTTTTTAACTAAAGCTTCCACTAATAAAAATAATATTAGGTTAATACCACAATTAATAGAAACAGAATTATATATAGAGATTATAAAATGTAAAATAAACAACAAAATAATCTTAATATTATTAATATTGTAATTTTTACTTTATCTGTTTTTTAACAATATTTTTTGAGTTCTCGAGAATAAGCAGATCAATAAATCAGTTTTTGATCTATTGGCCTGATTCATAAATTTTTGCTCACCATTTAATAAATTTTTTTAGACGCCGAAAAAAGTTTTGCATCTAATTTAAAATATGTAAAAATTTTGTTTTTGAGAGAAAACTTATCTATCGGTTAAATTATTAATTGATTCTTTAATTAATTTTTGTGAGAAGTGTTTGAAACGGTTTTCGGCAGTTCAAAACCTTTAAAAAAAAGTCAATTTCATCAAACTAGTCCAAATAATTTTGTTTTATTCGATAGTGTTTAGGTCGTCTTTGTTCATAACATTTATTTTCGAATAATCATCAACTGTTCATATGCATGATACTTATTCACAAATAGTGGTTGAAAATTAAATTATACAACCAATGATTTTTTTCTGCAATTAATAGACCATTAATGCTATTCATGGAACAAAAATAACACATTAAAATCAATACTACATTAGCTGCTAATGTTATATTGTTTTTATTATAAAATCAATTTTGTTTTTATTGACGATTGATGACAATTAAATTATAAATAATATTCATTAAATTTTAATTATTATGTTGGATTATAAAATTGGCCTTTATATAAAACATTATACTCATAGATAGATCTGAACCCTACCATGGTTTAATTATTGAGCAAACTATGTTCAACTCCCGCTCATTGTTGCTATCTGTTTAATATGTATCTTTCCAAAATTATGTACATAATACGTTAATACATGTCATAAAAACACATTAAAAGGTTACAAGTCACTACACTATGCACAAAACACACAAACTAAAATAAATTTAAAGCTAATCTACATTTTTTTAAGTTTTTAGAACACTTGCCCAAAATACTATTAATGACTATTAAGTTTTTTTTCAACAGTTTTTATATCATTGGAGAGATTCAATGTTCAATGAATATTTCTAGTAATGTGTTTCTATGAGCATTTTTTGTAATTTGTTGATTATACATATATAGTATTTTAAAAGTATGTTGTTTAGTTTGCCTTAAGGGTAATTCCACAATAGTTCGGACAAACTTCCCCGCATCAATATCTCCGATTTCACGCAAATTTTGTACAAATGTTTGGGCTGCCAAAAAAAATCTCTTGTAAAAAAGCCAGAAAATTAGTAAAATTACTGAAAATTCGAGAAAATCCCTTAAAAGTAACTTATTATAGCACAAAAACTGAAAAGAAACAAAATATTCCTAAAAAATTAAAATGGCCGCCATTTACACTGTATTACACCTAGAGATCTAAAATTTTAGAAGTCGTCATATTTAGGTTTAGGGTACATGTGTACAAAATTTTGGCAAAATCGGAGATGCCGATGTGGGGACGTTTGTCCGAACTATCGTGGAATTACCCTTAACTGTTTTATGGTTTTAAGATATACTGTATTGGTAAAAACGGTAAAGTTGATTTTACTTTTTACAATAAAATGTACGTCACTAAGATTAACTCAACAATTTGGTAAACCACTACTACACTACAGCTATTTTTATAATGTACCTAATAAAATTTAATTTGGTTTTTAGTTATTTTGGAAGAATTCATTTCTTGAGCGGCAAACAATAATTATTCTTACACCGTTGGCATGAAAAATTGTGTAATTAAATATTCAATTTCACCTTGCAAACGGTGTATGTATTTTGGTGTAACTAAGACAAGTCGATTAGAAAAACAGATTATTAATAGGTAATCTGTAGAAGTAACAATAAAGTTAGATGACAAAATAACTAATTAGTTTGTTAAATATAAATGCAGAACAAATGGTGGCAGAGAGGTAAAAAAGAAATTAAAAAAAAAAAAAAAATATTTAGAAAAAAAAATTAAAAAAATTGAAATTGAAACAACTTAAGTAAATAAAAGAAAAAACTTATGGTCTAAGTAAAAATAAAAATAATAAAAATTGAAAAAACTGAAGTACCTTGGCTGATAATAAAATAAAAAACAAGAACGTTATAAGATTGCGTATAGGATCGGAAAAAAGACTTTATAAACAGTTTTGAACATTCGGTGTGGTGATGAAATTAGACAAATTAATAAGTAAAAAAGTAACTGATTATTAAAGCTGGGAATTATATGCACTCAAAAGGTTTAAAATATGCGCATATATATGCACGCAATTTGGCTAAAATATGCACTAAATATGCACGCAATTTTGCCAAAATATGCACTGAATATGCTAAATTTGGTAAAAAATGCAGACATATGATTAATATAATATATGTAAATATGTGCTGTGTACAATAAAATGTTTTTTAAATTATTAATTTATTTAAAAAGTCTTATGTTCTAGAAAAAAAAACCTTAGAACAAATAAGAAAAAGTTGAAAAAACGCTCAACTAAGTGTAGGTTTAAAATTGCATTTGCACGTGTTGTTTACATATAAAATCAAAATATTTTTACAAAAAGCAATCTTGGCGCTTACTCATAATTTAAAATTATTGCAACTTGTACTGGTAAAATTATACAAATGGCATCAAATATGCAGATATGCATTAAATATGCAAATATGCACCAAATATGCACTGATATGCAATTTTTATAGAATTATGCTGAAACTCAAAATAATGCAAAATATGCAAAAAAAAAATTAGTTTTTGCCAGTTGTTTTCTTCTAATTCGTGAAGATACAAAAATTATTTAATTGGCATATAAATATTATAGAATATGCAAATATAACCCCAGCTTTACTGATTATACAAGAAAATATCTAATCGGTTAGTAGCTTTTTTTAAGTTCAAATAAATAATTTTAAAATATATACTTTTGTGTAAACAAAATAAAATATAAAAAATTGTTTTGATAATAAATTACATATATATAATTATAATTATTATACCCTCCAATGTGTTGTAAATAATACCATAAACAAATAAATATGTACTTCAATAACAATTTATATGTTCTATATAATATTGTTTGAAATATCAAAAAACAAAACATAATTTAACTACAATCAAAAATATGTATAAAGTATAAAGCGATTTAGCATAAACATCATAATAAATTCAAAACGTTATATATAAACTCATTGCAACTTTTCGTAATAACTGTAAACAATAAAATCTCCATATAAACAATACAGAACCGAAAAACTTTAATGCAATCATAATAATATTCACAGCGTGTTTTGGGTGGTTATTGTCGAAGCATTAGTACAAAACACAAAAAAACGGGAATACCGATTTGCATAATGCTTGTAGAAAGCATAAAAAAGAATAAAGTGATATCTTTTTTTAGGTTGAAAAAAGTTTCATCCCTGTTAAAAATATGAGATAATATAGAAAGTTTTATTAGATGTGCGTGTGTATAAAAAATGGAACAGGCTGGTTATCGTTAGATAATTTAATTTTCACGAAAGAGTTCAACTTGTTTCCACGGCTGAATTAATTAGTATTAAACGAATTGGTAATTTATAAAGTACATAATTTAGCTTACATTAGGCGACTATATACGTATATATTCTTAACGTTAGTGGAGTAATCTAATCTAACGGTAAACACGCAAAGGAATATTAGATGGATTTTAATCTAGTTAATGTATTACTTTCATACTATATTTTATATTTTGCGGATATTTTTATAGCAATTCATCTTAAATACTTGACAGCAAATATAAGTAGAATTTAACAAATTTGAATGAATAATTCTTGCTTGCAATCAAAAGTGTTGGTTTAGTATTTAAGACAACTAAATTAATAAATGTTATAATATTTTCTTTACGTACAGCTTTTAAACATAAATAAAATATCATGTAGTAACAAAAAAAAAATTATCTGCAAAATTAATTCTATATACACAAAATTTATGTTTATTTATACAATTTAATCATTTGTTGGCGATAAATTGTATCACTATTTCAACTGTAATGCATTCATTTCTAAGTGGATCTTTTTTGATCCGTAGTAAATTATTTGCTATTTAATCTAATAAATTCTTTTCCCTCTAGATTTTCCAAATGTATTACGCCTCATCAGTTTGCAGTGCAAACGCTCAGAGTGAAATAACTAAATAACAGATAGAGCTGATGTTATTCTACGCCTGCTTTAAGTGGCCATTTAATATGTTATTTGGAGGTTTGTGATATATTTACACCCACTCATACGTTATTACTACTTGTTAAAGGAGCATTTGTCATAATTTTAGCAAATATTAATAGACCGATCATGATGATGAGATAAAACATATTTAGTAAATAGTACATTACATTGTGCATCTATAGATATATTACACATTTATCAATTTAAATTAGCTAATAATCTTCATTATATGATTTTATTTATTTATTTTAAAAATGTATTGTAGTTTATAGTCTTTTTGTTAATTTTTGTGTGGTATCTTGTAAAAATATAATAAATAATAGTATTTTTCTATCTATACTTTTATATGCTTTAATTTTGTATTAAGTCCAAAAAATAATACCCCGTCAATGATGGATATTGTTCGAATAGCTTGAATTTTGCTGACTGTATCAAATAGAATATTTCAACGAAGCATGTATAAATTTCTTGAAATTTAATATTCCCGGTACCGTAAAATTGATCTATAATCAGGGAACAAGCAGTGCGGAAAATTCTTTTAAATGCTGCAAATCTGCGTGGAATACAACGTTTCAATGGCACTTCATAGTGTCAGCACTTATTTAAATCGCCTTAGACGGGAGTTGTGAATAAGAACAAAGTTCTAAGCCGAGCTTATTTGAAATATGACTGCTTTAAAAGTATAAGTAAGTGCTAACTAAAATATTAATTTAATGTAATTTGTAATAGATTCACAGCTTATGTAAGCCATAATAATATACATACTATTTTTTTAAATTTTATTTATGGATTGCCGAAGCGTGTGTAATAATTTTATATTCTTGCTGGTTCAATTTAAAATCGATTCTGGATACCATCCAGAAATACGACCTGCATAGACCGATTATAGCCATTAGGTTATAAATCTTTAATTTAAATAGAAGCAACAAAATAAAATACATAGTTGTTTAGACTAATTAGATATTTATTTTTGTAAATTCTGATATAACCAATTGATTTTTATTTTGTAATAATCAAAGCGTGCAAAATCAACATAAACAAATACCGTATATTATATGTTTATATTAAAATTGAATCAGCTGTATTGCATCAAGGCCAACACCTGCATTAATTCAAAACTAACCATTCCAATAATGAATATATTAAGCATTTTTCTTGCAGAGCAGGATTTTTATCGTGTTGAAATATTTTTAATAATTGCGACGTGCAGTTGCTATAAAACTAACTATATATTATTAGTGATGTGTATAAATGTCAAGTTATTTTTAAATGTTGCCTCTATACCAATATGTATTTTAAGTTGTAAAACAAAATTAGATTTTAATGTTGGAAAATTTAAGCGGGAATAAGGACTAAAAGTTTTTTTTTGTTTATTGTGTATTTCTTTTACACATTAACAAACATTTCGGATTCAAACTGACTCTATTCTTTAGTGCTAAAATTACAAATATTAGAAGGACCTCTAAAAAAAATTAAAATTAAAATTAATTTTATTAAATTAAAATAGAAATAATTATGGTGAGTAATAATGCAGTAATTCTTAACCTCGGGTCGCGACCCAAGTTTAAAACTTAAAATAAAATTTCATTTTTAACGCATTTTTAATATATTTGATAATGTAATTTTAATCGATAGGTATGTCATTTCACCAATATTGTTTTATAACTACTATATTTATTGTCAGTTCAAAGCTGTTTCTCTTAAATCAACAATAAACATATTTTTGACAGACTAAAAACAAAATTGTTCTGTAAAAGACATAAACAACAAAAAATTAACAAAAGACATCAATTGGCAGCTTATTGATTATTGAACATATTTTTGAAAAAGAATATATTTTCCACAAAATATCCATATCAAATAATATAGTTAGGTTAGAAACTCATTTGAAGTAAATGTAATAGATGTTGAAATCAATAATTCAGTAAATTACAATAAAAATTGCCCAAAATACAAGGTGATGGAGTATTAAAAAGCGGCTTTCCAAAATGAGTTTCACAAACAGTGGCGTAGCTATCTGCAAGCAAGGGTCTGCAATGCGGAACCGGATTTTGCAACTTTTGACGTTCCTTGAACAGATTTGGTATTTCTTGACAGTTTGCCACTTTAGAAGAGTTTTTGATTCTGAAAATATTTTAAGACCGGATTTTAGTTTTGACATTTTAAAAATAGAGTTTTGCACTTTTCAATAGTTTATGACTAAACTAAAAAATGTAAAATTATGTAAGTTTTTTTCCAAAAATAAGGCCCAAAAATCCTAAACCTATAATCAATTTTGAGCATGGTAGCAGGACTTTTAAGATAGTTTTCTATCTTAAAAGTCCTGCTGCCATTCACAATTACTTATTTGTAAAGCAAGATGGATTTGTTTTATTGTCAAGTACAGAAATAGATTGGATACTCAGCATATAAAGTCGGCAGAGAAATAGCATAACATTTACTGATATAACTAAAAATAATATATATATATATATATTTTAAAATATAAGTAGAAATAGAAATGATCAGTTGATTTCTCTATTATTGAAATCTTAAATATTCAACCATAAGATAAAATTTGGTAGGCTAATTATTTCAATAGATTTTTTTATCTGTTTAATAAATTCTCATATCTCAATATATTTAATACAACATTTAGAAATGCATACAAAACCCAAACATTTGTAAAAACTAAAAACCAACCTTCTGTTTTCAATTGTTAATTTCCATCCTATTTTATTCATACATAAATATGTTTAAATTTTGTTTTGATATAAACTAAACTAAAAAATCTTAAATCCAAAAAATCGATTTAATCCATATCAAATTACTACTAGTACTAACAAAATGTATACATTCATGACTAGAGAGCGGATTCCTAGGTATTATGCTTACGCTAAATAGTTAACGCATCGAAAATATTTCTAAATGTATGCACGAATTGTGAAGAATGTAATCATTTGGCACTAAGTTTTTTACGCCTTTTTTGCTTTTTTAGTTTTTTTTTTTAATTTTATGCTTATTTTAAAATTTTGTGCTTATTTAAGCTTTTTCTTTAGTTTTTATGCATTTTTTTTTTGTTAAATCAGTTCTTTGTGTAAATCAGTAAAATGTAGTGGATTAAAATGTACATAAAAAAACGTAAAGCAAAATTTACGTATCGGGATCTTGCATATTTTATATAATATTATTTAGACAAATTTAGTATAATTCTGTAAATCCCGGCTGAGCTACTAGAGTATTTTAGTGACACCTCTTCAAGATAGTCAAATAACTATATTTTATAATTCCCAAATTAGTCGGTAAGTCGGGGATTCTCTCAATGTCAAAAATTTTAAAAACGTTGTAATACAAATTTTGGATCTTGCAAGTAAGTCAGTGAAAAACTGCCAAGCAGTTCAAAAAATAGAAGTTTATCTACATTAAATAAAATAAACTGTATTTTGAGTGGAGAGAATGTTCTAGATTTCGATATAAATCCAGTTTATAAAGCAAAATTTAAACATGCACCAATAAAAAGTGTGCATGTCAAAAGAAGTCTTTACCCCTTCAAAAACATTTTAAGTGATCAAATGCAGAATTTTACAGTTGAACACTTAGAGCAACATTTCATTATTAACTGTTTTTGTGGATAGTTCTTTTTTAGTTATTTAAAAGTTTTTTTGTATTATTTATAATGTGTGAGAATAATATCATCACTCAAACTGTTGCAATTATAAATGTTATAAAACCATTATTAAAATATTTTAGTTTTGAAATTTTTTAGTTTTTTTTTTCAATTGTTTCATGCTTTTTTAATGCTTTTTTACATGTTTGGTGCTTTTTTTAATGCTTTTTTAGTAAAATTTTTATGCCTTTTAAAGCGCTTTTTAGTATTTTTAATGCTTTTTAATCCGCTTTCTATTTATGACTATACAAGCGCAAAAGCACAAAAACAGAAAAAATAAAATTGGTTTTCACACCAAAAACAACAAAATTTGTAACTACGCGAGTAAACAAAAAAACACTACTATATTGAATGTTTGACAAACCTCCAAAATGACCATAAATATAACAAGTAAAATTAAAAAAAAAAAAATAATAATTACATTATGACTAAAAAACACAAAATCAATGTAATCCGCAAAACGTATTAAAAAATAGTTTTTACCTCAACGACGTCACGTGCCGCAAAGATAAAACAATAGGTTTACTTGAAAGTACTGCAGTTGTTGTCCGCAAAGTCAAACCGCAACACCTTCCAGAAAACATAGTTTTTAACGCCTCTAGATCATGAACTTGCAGTCAGATTGCATTTTAAAAACTGAAATAAGCTAATATTTTGCAGATATTTCCCAGAAATTGTACTTATAAAAAAAATTATCTCCAAAAAATGAAAAACTCTTATTTTCGTCGTACCAAAACTTACCCTAACCAATTTCAATTCTGATTCCAGCGCGCGTTCTACAAGCAAAACTACTTTTATTTCATACAAAACCTTTCAAAAATCTTATTTTTTAAACATCCCAATAAATAGAAACCACAGAAACTAAATTTTGATAATCATAGTAGATATACCCCTTTTTCTTATTAAACAAAAAAAATGAATTTAGCGTTTTTTCTATCAACTTCACCAGGTTGGTTCTAGCAGGCCAAAAATCCTTCCGAGTATGAGGATGAAATGAAGCAAGATGATTAATGTTTGTAAATTTGTTTGTCGCTGAAACCATGAATGTCGAAACTGTTAAAGCGTTGAACTACAAATATACGGCAGAGTAGGATTTAAACTCAGAACACCCAGCATGAGAAGCAAACGTATAAGCAACTAACCCACGCTGCCGCTTTCATTAAACAATATTTATTTTCTTAGAAAAGATAACCAGAATGCATATAAAATTATAGTGCAGTACCGTTCAGCATCAATTGTTTTATTAAAAAATATATAACTAATTATTCTTCTCGTTGAAATTATAACCCAATTTTAATTAGATGAACAATGCATACATAAGTAAACCATGCCCCTCTTAATGTTACGTCGCCTCCTAATCTATATGCGCCTACAGAATGTAACATGTCAGTAAGTCATACAAGTGAGGCCAAATTAGATCTTGTTGGTATTTTTACTACTAGCTGGCTATTATTACTTGTGATTAACAACGCAAGCACCCAACAGTACGATAAATGCAAATATAAAAAATAAGTTTAACAACAATCTTTTAAATCAAGATGCTAAATATATTAGTGTTGTAGTTACAAAAAACAAATATATGTCATTAATTGAAGACTTTAAGCAAATTGAGACTTAAGACCAAAAAAAAAAAAGATATTGTCCCAAGACTGTCATTATCAAAAAGTAGATTTAATACATTAAATGCTAGTTCTTCTTCTTCTTCTTCTACTCAGTTAGACTTTCACTGCTGAACATAAACCCGCTCTAAATTTTACCACAACAATCTGTTTTGAGCTGCATGCATCCAGTTTTTCCCGGCTATCAGTAGCAGGTTGTCCCGCCTGAGCACTATCCACACTTCTGTTTGTTTCTTTGGATATTCGATGCATTATTCTTGGTCTATTTCACATTGCCTTGGGCAATATTGCCCCGCCTATTGCAACCTTAATCTAGCAATTTAAACTATAACATACGCCATGTCAGTGCGTTTCTCTAGTATTCCTTTCTCCATTGCTGTCTGACAGACGGCTTGTGATATAGAAGTATAATTCTGAAATTTCCTCTTCTTTTAAACATTTGTCAGTAATATAAGCATTGGTTTTCTAGTGTTTTTGATCCAGCTTTTAACATTTTGTTCGTTACTTGGTCTCCAGCTATTTTGCAATTTTGTGTTCACTGCTTCAAGTTTAAGGTTATCTATTTTCGGAAACTTCAACCAATGTCGTTATATCAGTTTTTTTTTTCTGTATCAATCTCTCTTAAAATGTTCTTTATCTTATGAATTATTATCTTTTCTTTAGCTCTTTTTGACCGCAAAACTTTTACATTTAAGTTCTTCAATGGCATTAAGAACCTGCTGCATGTCGCTGTTTTTTGTAACCAGTAAACGTTACGATTCTGTGCTCATTTCAGAAGAAATAAAATCTAATGGTGCCCCCATGCTATGAATCGTACCACACAGTAAGTTTTTCAAGATGCAAAAGCATTTCATACAACACTTGTGGGTTGTTTTTAGCAGGGCTTCAAACAGCTATTTTTTTCGTTGCGGTTTTCGGTTTTTTACTACGTAGTCTATCAAAGTGGGTATCAATGGAAACACTAAAAATAACTTTATGCATTAATTCAATCACATCTACAGTATGCTATATTATGTTGGGGACATAGCCCATCAGCTGTCAGATTGTTTAAACTACAAAGAAGAGCTATCAGATCAATCTGTGAATTAAAGTATCGTGAAGACATTTGTAAACTTAAAAATATTAACTTTACCATGTTTCTATATTTAAATTCTTTAACATATATGAAAATACACAAAACAGAATTTAACACCATGCAAGATTTACACTAACACAACACCAGAAGTAAAAACCTCATCTGTACTCCATACAGTAGGATAAATAAAAGTAGAAATAATACTTATTTTAGAATCAAATTATTTAATAAACTACCTACGCATGTTAAAGAGTTACCACTAAATATATTTAAATTAAAAGTGAAAGAATATTTGATAAATAAAGCGTTTTATACAATAGAATCATTTCTAAATGCTTCTGATAATGTCTTTTAAAAGTTAATTCAACCTAAGTGTGATTCAACAATTTTTTTAATCTGTATTTTATAATTTTAAACTATATTTTAAAATTTTAAACTGTTCTTATGTTATGTATATTGACATGTGATAAGATGTATTTTATCTCTCTATTTACACAAATAAACATTATTATTAATAATTCTTCTGTCAATATGACTTTATAAGAATATAAGCTCAAATCCTTTAGCAAAATTCGTAATCTTGACGTCTTCAAAACCTTCAATTGACAAATTTTGCTCACCGGCAATACTGGCTGCAACTGCAACATTCTCCTCACTTCGCGTTTTTCGTTGTCTTATTGGTACTTTATGCATGTGTAGTCAACTCACGCTTAAACTTTTTCACAATGCAGCGTATAACCTGCTTAAGAGTAACGATGATGGTAACCCTATTCTCAAACAAATAAGCTCAAACTGTAATAAAATAAATTCCAAATGTTCGGAAAGAGTAAAACGGTGCATGGTGAAACTGAACACAATTATAATATATTCAATCAACACCAAGATAAACTCGAGCACAATATTATGAGCATTTTACAGCTATTTTACATAGCCCCAGAAGTCTTACGACTTGTTTGAAGGGGGTTGATGGAACCAACAGCTTATTAGGTGACTTCCAAATCACCCCGGTAGATAAAGAGCAAGTTATTATTTTAGTCATATTCGGGGATCAAACCCCGGACTGTTAACGCGCTACGCTAACGCTCTATAACTGAGCTATCTCACCGTTTTTAATGTACTATCCAAACGTTTTCGTTATTAGTCAATTAAGCATTTTATAAAACTGATTAATAAAGATCTAATTAAAAAAGTTTTTTATAATATTGAAATATATTTGTTAAATAATTTTTGGAATCTGTAAATTATAGTTTTATATTTAAAATTATCATTATTGTTTAATATATTTTAACATATTTTTCCAACTACTTTTAATCACTTATTGTATACTACCATCTTGTGATACTTATAGTCAACTTATTACCATTTTACTATATAAATGTATGAACTTTTCATGCTTATTTTACCAAAACTGCGTGTACATTATGTATTTAATATAATATTTGTTAAAAGTGTAACGTTCCCGGAATTCTACAGCCGATTTATTGTGAGACTATTGAAAACCCAATCAAATAAAACTTGAATTATTAAATTACAAGGGGACTGTAAAGTACGCGGAATCAAGTTCTGCCTGTATTTCTAGCGTTCTGCGATTGTCATATTCGTAAAATTTAACGTTTTTTACCTATAATTCAGTTGACAGTTCAATTTCAAACTGCTCGGTTTCGTTTCAACAAAATTTAACTAGAGTAATAATTGTGTAAAAAATGAAAATTTCAAATCGTGATTTCCGAGTGATATTTTTTTATGATTTTCGATACGGTTTAACACCGCAGCAATGTGTGAAAAAACTTAGTTTGTTATTTGGGAATAAAGCACCATCCAAAACTATGGTTTAGAAATGGTTCGCAGAATTCAAGCGTAGAAGACTAACGTTTGATGACGATCTTCGCAAAGTTCGTCCATGCACCTCTGTTGTCGCGAAAAATATTGATGCTGTGCGTGAAATGATTTTGTCAGATCGGCATGTAACCTATAATGAGATAGAGACATCCTTAAGCATTGCAGCTTAAGAAATACATACCATTTTGCATGATCATTTGCATGTCAGGAAGCTTTGCAGTCGTTGGATTCCATACAATTTGAAAGAAGAACAAAAACAGGCACGTGTCAAGTGGTGCAAGGAAATGCTAAAGAAATTTGAAAAAGGTCGTTGAAATTCGATATATAACATCGTAACAGGTGACAAATCTTGGATATTTTTATATGAGCCTGAAACTAAACAGCAATTGACTGTATGTGTGTTTAAAAATAAACCTAAACCCACAAAAGTAGTGCGTTCACAAAGCATTAAAAAAATGATGCTTGTTTCTTCGAAAAAACGAGTCATGTTGCAACTGTTGCATTAAAGGATCGAAGGACAGTTAATGCTGACTGGTATACTTTAATTTGTTTGCCAGAAGTTATCGCTGAAATCAGATAGAACAATATAAACCGGCAAATCATTGTTCATCATGACAATGCAAGCGCTCACACAGCACGACGAACTGTAGAGTTTTTGACCAGTAAAAACATCCAATTAATGACTTATTGCCCATATTCGCCTGGTTTATCGCCCAATGACTTCTTCCTATTTCGACATATCAAAAATAAAATGCATAGCAAGCGTTTTTCATCGCCTGAAGAGGCCGGTGAAGCATTTAAATCACTTGTTTTGGAGGTACCTCGCTCAGAGTGGCAAAATTGTATTAAAGATTGGTTTCATCAGATGCAAAAGTGTATAGATTTTAAAAGAAAATATTTTAAAAAGCAATAAAGCAATTTACATAACGTAATTTGTGTTTTGCTTTACATTTTCCGCAAACTTTGGCAGTGTCCTCGTATAAACCACAAAGCTTTCGTAACTTAAAACCAGATGCAGTTCCAATACCTACTAACAGAAATAACATTGCAGTAACATGAGGAATAAAAAAGTTTTAGATATTATAAACAATCTCAGACACAAGGAAAAATTTGATAACAAAAACTTCTAAAATATAATAAATTCATTTTACTTAGAAATAATCAAAATAACCTAGTTACAAGTTAAAAGAAAAGGCATATTTTTGCATCTAACTCCACTATCACTATCTTAAATATTCCTGTTATAAACTACAATACCGGTTTGTACAGGGAGTTTATAAATGAATGGGATTATGTAATCACTTTAAATGTGCCGCTTTTGTTAAATTGTTTACTAAACTATAATAATAATAATAATAATAATAATAATAATAGTTTTTATTCCAGTTGATCCATAAGTTGGATATAAGAAAAGTCAATACAAGATAATAATATAAAATATACAAATAAACAATAAAATTAATAAAAAAAGTTTTTTATAAAATTACAAAAAAACATAAGTAAATACAAAAAAAAAACATATTAAACACATTAAAACAACAACTAAATTGATTGATGTTGAAACAATAACGTGAATAAAATTTAAAACAATACAAAAAAAATATTTTTAAAACATGTCACTCAGGTACTCATTTATGCTGTAGTATGATTTGCTTACCAGAAACTGTTTTATGGAATATTTAAATGTTGTTAATTGACTGTCTTTATAATTATTAGGTAGCTTATTGTAACATCTTATAGCTAAGTAATTTGGATTTGATTTGTACAAGGTAAGGGTATGACAAGGTATTGCCAAATTGTTACCATGCCTAGTTTCGTACTCATGAGTTTCATTTAACGTTGTGAAATCTCTAATATTTTTTCTTGCATGTACTAACAAAGTGTATATAAATATACACGGAAGTGTTAGTATATTTAAATCTTGGAATAAGCTTTTGCAATGTGTTCTTATAGATTTATTTAGCATGTAGCGTATTGCTCTCTTTTGTAGTTTAAATAATCTTTCAATATCTCGAGCCATACCCCAAACCAAAATTCCATATGACAACACAACATGAATCTTTGTAAAATAAAATACTTTCATAATATCTACATCCACAACCATCCTTAATTGTCCAATCATATAGCAAAGGGTTCTCATTCTATTACACACATTTTCAATGTGTACACTCCACTTACAATTTTCATCAATGTGCACACCCAAAAACTTTGTATCATTTTTCTTTTGAATGCTTTTTCCATTACAAAATATTAAATGGCTTCTATCATTTGTCTTAATATTTGAAAATTGAAAATTAATGTACACTGATTTTTTGTTATTAATAACAAGTCCATTACTATTGTACCATACACAAATGTCCTCAATTGCTCTATTTGCCTGGATTACTGCTAATTCAGGATTTCTGTTTGATATTAAAAGGGAAGTATCATCAGCAAATTAAAAAGTACCATCAATATTCAAATCATTTATAAATATAATAAAAAGAATTGGTCCTAAAACGGACCCTTGAGGTACACCTCTTTGCATTAACATAGTGTTAGATTTTGATTGATTTATTTGAACATAATGATACCTTCCTTCTAAGTAGCTTTGAAACCAATTTAAAATGACTCCTCTTATTCCATATGACTCCAGTTTGCTAAGAAGTAGTTTATGATTAACTAAATCAAATGCTTTTGTCATGTCAAGGAATATACCAAGACATGATTCCTTTTTATCCGCTTGGGTGTACAATTTGTCTAAAAAATTTAAAATGGCAGTAGATGTTGATCTACCCTGGCGATACCCATATTGATTATTATTAAATAGTTTACAGGCTGTGAAAAAACTTATAATACGTTGTCCAACAATGTATTCAATTATTTTAGAAAAAGTGCTACAGATGTACAAAGGTCTAAAGTTTTCAATTTCATTTGAGTGTCCTTGTTTATGTATAGGAATAATTTTGCTAATTTTTAATTTAGCAGGAAAAACACCTTCAGTTATTGATTTATTGTAAACATTACATAGTGGTACAATAAAAGCATCTGCACATTTTTTTTAAAGATCAGCACTTATTTCGTCGATTCCGCTAGAAGTGGTTGATTTTAATTTAGTTATTGCTCGTCTTATTTCATTAACACTGATCGGCTCAAAATAAAACGTTTTGTTGTTACTGGCAATTGTATTATTATTATTAATATTTATATTTTGAATTAAATCAGAAGTAACAGAATTGAAATGTAAATTTAAAATACTAACAATTTTATTTAAATCTGTTTCAATTCTACTTTGTATTTTCAGTTCCGTTATAAAATGTTGTTGTTTGTTTATGTTTTTATTAATAATATTCCAAGCTGCCTTAGTTATATTTGTTGTATTTTGCAATAACTCTCTGTTATGTATTTTTTTTGCTAGTGAAATTAGTTGGTTATAAATCTTTTTGTATCTTTTATAATATATTTTGTCTTCTATTGAGCCGTTCAGTGTTAATGAAAATAGCTCCTTTAATTTTATAGAAGAAATTTTTAAACCTGTTGTTATTCACTTGTTTCTATTTTTATCAGATTTTGTGATTTCAATTTTTGGGAATGATACCTCAAAATTAAAGTTTACTATATTACTAAAACTATTAAAAATAGATTCTATGTTTTCATCAGTATCTATTTCATTCCATGTTTCATTTCCCATCATATCGTTAAATCTATTAATATTATTAATTTTATTTATTTGCCTAATCACAATTTTGTTTGTTATTTTATCAGGAGTTGAAACTAATAATCTTATACATTGCGCATTATGATCAGATAATCCATTTTCAACAGTTCTACTAACATAGTCAGCAATATCTTGTGATATACAAATATTGTCGATGCAGTTTTTGTATCTAGTAGGGGTAAATATTGTTGGCATTACATTAAAAGCAAGCAATATATCTAAAAGTGACTTTGCATCATTATCATTATTTATAAAGTTTACATTAAAATCCCCACAAACAATAAGTCCTTTGTTAGATTTACTTAAATACTCTAACACAGCCTGTAAACCATCTAAGAACACGTTAAAATCGCTGCGTGGGCTGCGATAGACCACGAGCACCCTTAGACTCATTCCCTGAAAACTTATTTCCATTGCAGCACATTCAAATTGTTTTTCAATACAATAGGTTGATACGTTTATTTCTTTTGTTTTATATTTATGTCTAACTAAAATGAGAACCCCGCCACGTTTAAATACTTTTCTACAATATATACTTGAAATATAAAAATCATCTATAATAATTGATGGTATCTGATATTCCTTTATCCAGTGTTCTGATAAACAAACCACATCACAATCCAATTCAGATAAAAAAATTTCTAATTGGCCAATTTTTTTAGACATACCGTTTATATTTTGATGGCATATTATAAATTGTTTATAATTAGACTTATTTTCATCCTTTAATTGCTATTCCTCTCCATAGTCGATTTTTTTCTTTATATTTTCCACACATAATTGATAACAAGCACAATTTATGTCCCATACCATATGCTGGGTACTTAACGTATTGTTAATTTTTACATTTCTTTTTGTACAATTAACGCATTTGATTTCTGATGAATTGCACTCCGCAGTTTCATGATTATTGCCGCACTTTCCACAGTTTGCACTCGCCATACATTCAGCAGCTTTATGACCATACGCGTTACACTTGAAGCACCGCATTATAGAAAAAGTTTCAAACACCCTGCATTTCAACAAACCAACATATATAAATCCAGTTTTAATAATATTTCGAAATGTTATTGGGTCACATTCAAGAATGATATTGAAATGATTATTGAATTCTTTCGATTTTGCTACAAGATCTATATAAACATTTTTTTGCTTTGTATCAATATCATTTTGATTTATTATTTGATTTAAAAGTTCGTTATCATTCCAATCTCCTTCATTTTTTAAACCTAGTATTTTAATACGTGGATTTAATTTTTTGGGAATAATTATGTTATAAGAATCACCTAACGTTTTAGCAATGTCTTCTTTTAGTTTATCTCTCTGCTCTTCATTATCACATTCCATTATAAGACTTCCTTTTCCATCACAGTTTTTTACATTTATATTATTAAATTGTTTTGAATCCATTGTTTTTACAATATTTTTTCTTGTTATTATATTGTTTTGTTGATTCACAGGTTTTACAATTAGCACTTGTTTTTTAAGAACTTTACTATAAGATGGACGCAGTACTTCTTCTTCTTCTTCTTCTCGTTCCCCACGTGTTTGAAAAACTGTTTCACTATTATTTTCATCATTCACTCTTTTTTTTAATAATTGGATTATTTCTTCTTTTTCACTAATAATTTGATTTTTTGCATCTATTAATTCTTTTAACACACTTATTATTTCAATAGGATCATTGGAGTTTTTGCTTGACTCGCAACAAATTATTCTATTTTTTCCTATAGTTGTAATTTTTGATCCTTTTTTAACCGTACAGCTTCCGTGAAAAACATCTCCACACACTACACAAACTACTAAATTAGGTGCTTTAGTTTTGCAACATTTGTAGACACGATCTTCTTTAGCGTCCTCACCATCCGCCATCATGGCATTTTGACAGGTCAACTTTGACAGCTGTCAAGCAAACATATGAAAACATATGTAGTATAGTGGACGATTTTAAAAAGGCGGCATATTTAAAGTGATTACATAATCCCATTCATTTATAAACTCCCTGTAGTAAAACAATGAGTCAATTCACATTAGACAACGGGTTGTATAAATGTATTCATAAATTAAAAACTTGAAAAGTATCAGGTATTGATAATATTCCATCCGTTATTCTTAAAATATTTGCAAATGATTTAACTGCCATTCTGACCAAAATATTTGCCTTGCCATATAAAAAAGAAACATTGTCAAATTGTTTGAAAATTGTAAATGTTTTAAATGTTTTAAAACTTTTATCTACAATAAAGAAATTTCAATTCTTCAAACTATAAGAAAATTTCAATACAGTCTATAATCTATTTAAAAAAATATAATAAATTCATCAAAATTTTAATTGCAAATTAAAAATAAAAAAAAAACTGTTGCTGTACTTCAAGATATTTCCAAAACATTTGATCAAACGTAAAATCCTTCTCTTATTAACAAATTGATCTCTTTCTGTATTATGTATTATCAATACATTTATTTTGTTCCTTATCAACAGCGTTCTTGGCAACAGAAAAATTATAGGTAATTTTTTTAGTTCTGTGTCCATATTTAAAACAAATAGTAAAAAGCATTTAATAAGACTGCAATGCTAGTTAATGACGTTTAGCGTATATATTGTGTATTCATAAAATGAATAAGTCAGTTTTACAACTTAATAAATTATTGTTGATTATGATTACTGTTTACAATATGTCATATATAAAATATAGTATTTTTTATTTAGTTATTTAAATAACCAAAAATCCTATTCATCCTATTCGTTTCGTTTAATTGATTGAAACTATTTCAATAAATAATATGGCAGAAAACCATGAAGTTTCTTAGTTAGAACCAGTAGCATCTAAAAACAAAACATTTTAAACAATATCTGACAACAGCTAATTTCATTTCTAAAAAACTCAACTTTAACTATAGATCAAGTCTGTACTAGCTTAGCTGAATCAAATATTAAACTAAACAGCTAAAGTATCTAGAAATCTAAGATTTCTCAACATACGTAAACACTTTTTCAAAGAAAACACTCTTTCTAGATACTGTGCAACATAGATGTGTAAATTTAGAAATTTTAGCAATTTATCACTAACAGTTCATAAATGTAAAACCAACACCAATAAAAAAAAAATTCTCAACAAATAAAGTAAACTTCTAAATTCATTGTTTCCCAAAATTATTTTTGTTTTCATTTTTTCTAACTTTTTTTTTAAATGACTAGTTTTCTAGAATAGCTGTGCAGTGACATTACAACTTTATTGTGCAATTTATTTGATTAGTTCCTCATTTAAATCAAAATATGCCCCGAGTAATCAAGAAAAAGAAGTTTGTCAATTTGTGATATTGCCCAACAAATTGGCAGAAGTGTCAGTACAATAGCTCAATATTAGCGTAGATAAATCAACGGAGATTACAACTTGGACGCGCTAGAAACACTACATAACTTAAAAATCAAGCTATTAGACGCATCGCTCTCCAAGACCCATTTTGAACAACAAAAGCAAATGCTAATGTCTGAAAAGTCTTAACTAACTAAGGAAACTCCGTTCAATCAGTTTACCAAAAAAATCATTCATTTGGTCTTAAGTAGTACCTCCCTTTCCTTTGTTTGCTCTGATGAGGAATTACCATAGGTGCTGTATGGAATGATACAATAAAAGACTACAATGGGTCGATGAATAAAAGCAAGTTATCTTAAGCAACAAATCAAGATTTTGTTTGTATATCTACAATGGTCGTAAGTCGCCAAAGAAAACAAAGAAATTTACAATTTGCTGTAAAACAACATACATCTCTTACAAGCGGAGTGATGACATACAGAGCATTCATTTAAAGAAGTAAATCTCTTCTAACGATTATTACAATGACATTAAACGCAAATTGCTACATTAACACTGATCTATAACTATCGTTAATGCCCTGTCTGAAAAGTTAAAACCTCCCATTTTCCGACAGGATAATGCAAAACTGCATTCATCTAAGGTTACTATAAAATACCTAAAATGTTGATTTACTTTTATAGCATTTTCGTTCTCCAAACCTATCAGTTATTAAACACGTATAAAATACAATCGGTAAAAAACTGGGCCATCTTCAGCCTTGAGTGGGGTATTCAATTTGCCTAATATTGGGAAGCATATTCAAAAAGCTTGAGATTTAATCCCAAGAGCTGAATTTGACATATTGATTTCTAGCATACTTAGGCCCGTTGCTAATTGCTGCAAAAATATAAAATATATAGACTCATTATTGAAATAACAGCAAAACTTATTTTGATTTTTTGTTGAAATTTTAATAATTTCTAAGTGGTTACATATTAAATGCAATAAAAATTTAACAACATATTCTTGGTGTTGTTTTATTACTTTGGCGGTATGTCCACAGACTTCGTAATGTCTTTTTAAATTTTTGTTGACAAAAAAGTATTTTAATGTTGTGACATACTAAGTAATAAAAATATCACATTTGGAAAGTTAATTGTGACAATATGCTGTTGAATCTTTGCCATACGCAACACAATTAGGCTGGCCAATTCGAAATAAATTTTGTAAATACATATTTGGCAAAGATGTTTCTCCAAAACAAAAATAACAACCTTACTTTTCTTAATCTGCAGTAAATCACAAAAATCGTAACAGCCAGTTTAAAAATACACTAATTTTTAGATCAAATATTAATTTTTTTATTTAATAGAAGCAGATTTTCAGTAATTTCAATAACACAGCAGTGTCTATAATTGTTTATAAACTCATAACAAATATGCCTTATCCATGATTCAAACCCAGAACCGCTACTGCCAGAGCTAGTCTCTCAATCGCTGCGCTACTAGCAATTAAACTACATCTAAAAGATTTTCTAAGCTTACGGCAAATTTACAACGTGTTATTGTCACAATAGACTCACAAATTACGCATAAATGATCTAAAAAATTCATTACAAAAAAAATTAAATTTACTAGCATAGCCGTAGTGTGCATTTGTCTCAATATTTTATTTTATATATAACCGCAATATTTGTATATTCAATGCTTTTTTTTATTAATTCTATGAAATTCATTTATATTTGTTATTATATTCATATTATTTCATATAATTTTATTATTTATTTGTACTTTATAAACTATTAAAAATATTATTAGTTTCCTAATAAATAATTCGTTTAATTTATAAATTAAATTAGGCGCACATATTGGCACACATATGGTTTTACATCAAATGCCATATGGCTCCAAACTTGCCGCTATTGTTGAGGTTAATTGTATTGAGCATCAGTAAGTCAAGAGAAATGCATCAATTTAAATATAATATAGACTTTGAAAAATAGATATATATTTTGAAATTAAATATAAATAGTTTTGCTATTTGATATATTTGAGTTTTTTTTTAAATTACTTCATTTCGAATTAGGAAAATTGAATGTTATTAAAATTATAAGTAATAAACCATATGAAAACATCACTAAGATTATCATTAAACTCCAAATTACAATTAGTTCTACATATGTAGTTTTTGAACCATTTCCAATTTGGAGTGAACCATAATGACTTTGTGTAAATGTATAAAATTTCATTTTCAATATTGACTCAAAGTCGGTAGCAGTAAACTGAGTAATATAAAAAAAATAATTTGAATACGGACGAAACTTCCGAGTCTTATAACGTAATGAGTTTACACTGAAGACCTCAGAATCGATTCACTTCAGATCCGAAACTTAATCAACAAACTAAATGTAAAATAACTTAATAATTAAATAAATATTTATTTTAAATGCGGCTTGGATCATTCAATAGTAATAATACTACTGGTCAAAATTGTTCGATACTACCTTTTTGGTTGAAATATTATCTAGTTAATAAATAATCAATAATAAAAACGATTTATATTCATGACCCGACATTTATTTAGGTGATGTTTGGCACGCAACAACCCCCATAAGGTCGGTGTGCTACTTCACCCTAACAAGTGATAGATTAAAATATTTTACAATGAAATAAAATAAAAACAACTTTAATTAAAATCTAATAAAAAAAATAATTCTTATTAGTATAGTATTTCAGGTTAAAATAGAATGTAATTGCTTAATCTCGTATGCATCATTATTTATATTGAATCTTAAGAAATAACTTATGTACATTTAATATATAAAACTATTAACGAAATATTAAACAATTAGTGCTGATGATTATGAAAAGAAGATTTATTAAACTCATTTATCAAAATTTATTAAAATCAATGCATTATTATACAAAATAGCATTTGGTTATTATAGAGATTTAATGTATTCACAGCATAAACTGAATAATTGTTTAGATTCATCAAGGGAGTAACATTTTAAATATGAAGGGGAAGTTATTAAAAAGTATTAAATAAATGTTTCCTCATAAATCACCACAAAAAGCCATTTATACAGCGCGAGTAGAGAGCAAGTCTCTGTATTTTATCTAAATCGCTGAATTGCGAACTCCCAAATCTGTAATATATACGTTAGAAGACCGATTCAGCTGATTGTAATCAATTCATTCACAGGAATAAAGTGTCCCATGAATATCATACAATAAAACTTTAACAGCCCGCGTAATTTTACACAGCGAGATATATTATCGTCAACTTGTTTCAATACCGGCCAATATAAAATCCAAATTAAAATATTTTCTAAAAGAAGGTATTTTTAATTAAAATATTTCCTGCTTCCTTTACGACGGTTTAAATATTGGAAGAATCTTAGCGAGCGGTCGAACAATAGAAATGGAAATTATTCTAAATAGAACTCACACACCCATGTATTTTAATGTTAATAAAAGAAAATAAGTAAGTTGTTGATTACCTTGTAAATGACAGCCGCAAACACTGCAATCACAAAACTAAGTCGATATGTTATGATAGTAACTAAGCGACGATGTTTGCTACAAAAACGTCCTTTTTAAGGGTTCATAAACACTCGCGCATAGTACCTCAGAATTCGAGCGTAAGGCTTTTATAAAAACAAACACAACAGCGTCTCGGGCGTCTGTACCGAAGGCGACGCTTCCACGACTGAAGCGAACATGTTAGATGTCAACAACAAACCTCCGAGCGCTCGCGCAATTCCGAGCCAGTTTCGTTCGAACTCGTAGACGGTGCATGTGTTGTGTGTAGTCCTGCAGCAGGAGTGATATATTTTATTAGAAATCCTGCTGGAATTTTTTCCGGTTAGAAAAAGGTTTTCCTTATTGCTTTTTTACAAAAGCGATACAAAATGCAGATTTATCTAACTGAAATACGGCTGCGCATAATTTTATTTTATATATACAATATTTATTTTTTCTTTCGCCTTAATAATGGCTCTTTTTCGCAAAGATGAGTGTCTGATTTTTTATGTTTTAATATTCTCTAAAAGCGTACCCACAGAACAATAAAAAGTTTGTTGTATTTCAATTCATGAGTGAAATGAGATGAGGGAAATAAATAAAAAAAATAATTTGATTTTAAACCAACTAAAATAAGCATTTTGTTTTTTTTAAACACCGAGTTTTTTAACATTCACTTTATATTTATTTAGTCCACATATAATTAGTTTAATTAATTTGCTGCAATTTATACTAGTGCAAACTTTACGTGCGTATTGTACGCTATACGTTTGTTAAGACTACAATAAATTTAAAATTATGCAATTTATTATTGTCATACTGTGCAACAAGCATGGCATGATACCGATATTATCAATTCCACAATTATAAACGTTGCACACAAGATTTGAAGAGTGCAATTCATACAAATCATCATCAAAATATGATCAGATATTTTGTAAAATAATAAATCCAATTTGTTTTAAGCAACGGATTGTCAAACAATATTTTTTTAAATTAAATATTAATATAGATAAAATTGATATTTTTAAAATACTTGCAAATAAATTTGATCTTAATCTGAGTCAAATATTTGCATTATTATATAAAGAAATTCTCAATTTGTTGAAAATATGCAAATGTATAATTTATACTTATAAAATAAATTACTGATTTTTTAAAATTATTGACTGTCTAATTTGTCTTAAATTTGTAGAAAGTTTATTAATTTTTATATTGTCAAGTACTTCGAAGAAAATACCTTATATCAGATACTCAATATATTTTTTAATCAAAACATTTGTCAACAGATCTTGTGACATATATTAGTTACAAATAGATTTACTCATTAGACAAACGAAGAAAAAATTTGCTGCAGTTTTAGACATTTTGAAAGCATTTGATAGATTATGGCATCCTAATCTTAAACAAGCTCTATTGTAAATTTTATTAATAGTTTTGTTGAAAACAGAAAACTATAATTAGAATACATGTTGTAGGTTTAAACTATGACTCTAAAATTATAAGTGCCTGTGTTTTTGAGTTACATTAATAAACTTCTTCTAATTACCAAAAATAACACTTTATAGTTCATTATTTTTCAAAAATTGAATAAATTTTTTATGGCAGTATAGAATACAACGTCGTTCAAATGTCTCCCGCTTCTTTGCTTGGTGGCACTCATTTATTTGCAATGTTCGATGACTTTGTTGTATAAATTTGGCAGAATTTGCTGTACGGATTGCAAACGTGTTCAAACGTATGTGATTTGTACAGGTTTGTCTCCCAACGTTGGCAGTGTCATTTGTCAGTATAGGCAAACCAACGCGACCGATATTACTGCGCCGTAGTTACTTTGTAATTTGTAAGTTTTTAAAAACAAACCACGTTGTACAATGAGTGATAAAGAAAAAATTATAGCTACGAGATAATAGTTACATTGTGTGCATATATGCATAAGAATAGAAATTTGAATTTAAAGCAATAAAATGTAATCTTAAATAATATAACAAAAAAATTAGCATGGTCATCCATAACTTATATTAACCTACAGGTATGTCATAATAAAATATGTTGATAAAAACAGTAATTGTTTTATTTTTATATAAATGTTTTACCTCACAATAAAGGTCAAAACTATTGTAATAATCAAATAAAAAACGCACAATTTACAACAGACAGACAAGTCTAGGTAAACCGTGTGTAGGGAAAAAGGATTCGATTTGCCTTTTTTTGATTTGTGCAATATTTACCGCCTAACAAGCAAACGTAGACAAACGCCAACAGCCGCGGCTCGTGTACCCTACACGAATGTTTGAGCACGTTCGCAAACCGTCTGTAGGGGCTTTAAAAGATGAACAATTACTTATTAATCTTAATTTCAATACTCAATGGTTATATACTGAGGATCTACATACTGTAGCAGAAAATCTCACAAAAACTATTTAAAATGTTATCAAACGTTCTATTCTCTGTTATTAAATCAAAACAAAAGTACTTGCACTCAATTTAAACAAAACAAGCAGTTAATAAAAAGTAAAAAAAACATTTAAAAATTAAGCCTGTAGTTGTTCTAATCAGACTTAAAAAAAAACTCTTAAACATTATGACAAACTAATACAATCTGAAAAAATAAGATTATCAAAACCAAAGTTTATCAAATTTTTTAGCTTTCCATTAAAACAAAAGTTTCTATAAAACAATAAATTTATTGCAAGGTAGTTCAAAATCTTCATGATGAATTAAAATGATCAAAACAATCCAGTTACTGATCAAAAGGAAAACCAATTTTATTCTAATTTCTCCTACTGTTGTTCCTACAATACCGGCAAGTAGTAAAATAATCAAATTCATTTTAAGCAACGGGTTTGTTAAAAGAATTTTTTTTTAATAAAATACCAGAAAAGCATCGGGTACAGATGAAATTTTTTTTTTTATTCATAAAACATTTGCAACTGAATTAGCACTTATTATGACTAAAATATTTGCTTATTATACAAAAAATAAACATTCTCAAACTGTTTGAAGATTGCAAATGTTTAAACTATACCTAGAAAAGAAAACAAGTCTGATTCTTTAATTTATAAACCATTTGCATTATTGTAAAATCTGTCAAAAAAATTTAAAATTATTTTAATTTTTACATTTTCAAGTACCTAGTAGAAAATAACTTTATTTCAATATAGTTTTTGATCAAAACGTTTGACAACAGATTTTTTGATTTTGACTTGAATTCCATTTGTGACTAACATAGTCACAAATGGAATTCCACTTTAGACAAACATAGAAAAAATCTTGCAGTAGATCTAAACATTTTTATAGCGTTTGATAGGTTATAGCATCCTAGTCTTTTTAACAAATTTTATTGTATAGGTTTTGATCGTAAATCTGTTAAACTTATCTATAGTTTTTTTGACAATAAAAAAAATAGTTAGAATTAATAGTTTTATTTCTGACCCCATAATTATAACATTATTTTTGATTTACATTAAAATAATTTTTAAATAATCCTATTCTAATCGTTTTTTGCATACGATAGCATTTTTCACACTTTATACTTTTCAAAGACCATTTTGACAACAATAGCAGAACGTCTTAAAATTTTTAAGTTCAAATTTTTAGCATCTAACAAAGACCTCAAATGAATGGGGCACTTCAAACATAGTCAATTTTAAATTCATATCTAAATTTTCTTCAATTTGTTTTCTAGAGGTTACAATCTTACAGGATCTTTTCTGTAATGACCATGTTTTTATCATAGTTACAAAATTATTTAAAATACAAGGATTTTTTAACAGTTTTTTATTTTTGTTTAGCTTTTGTATATATATATATATATATATATATATATATATATATATTATATATATATAAATTATATTTGTCCTATATTCAATGTTGTTCTCAAGAGCATTCAAAACTACACTATTTTTTCTATATTTTTTTTAAACAAGCTATTCAGACTATTGCTGACCCAAAATTGACTAATGACTTTGCATTTCCTATAGATATTTTTATGGACAATGTTCAAATAAAATAAAAGACAAATTGCCATCTGCGTCAGAAGAGTACTTACCTCTTGCAAAACAAAGTTTTATTTGTTTAACTTATGAAGTTAACTACATTTGTTAATGTATAAAGTAATAACTATGTAAAAAAAGTTGTAGCTTTAATAATTACAGTTTTTTTTTTTTAAATTAATATTTTGTCTTTAGGAATCTGCCGTAGCTACACCACTACTACAACAGCTGACAGTTTTTTTTGCTTACTTTTGACACTAAATAAAACAAAACAAAAAAACAGTTTTGGTTGGATCTATAACTCCAAACGGTCCGGATTATAAGAGTTGGTGCCGCCGCCAATAGTACGGATGTCCAGAAAGAGTAGAAGGTATTTGTAAAACAAAAATTCAAGTTAAAATTGTTAATTTTTTATTAAATTTTTTATACAAAATTTTGGAAAGTTATGTGCTAAAGATTATGTTGTTTAAATGTTGACCCTCGCGCTGCTGGCACTCTTCTAACCAAAAACTGAAATTAGCCGTCACTCGTCGACACATCTCTCTCAACAAAAACTAACAATCTATGCAAAATTTCAGAAATATTGACTCATTTTTATGAAGTTGTGTTTGATATAGTTAATATAAAACTAAAGCAGTTTACAAAACGTTTAGTTTTAAATTTTATTTAAAAAATAAAGAAAGAATCAATTTATTCAAACAAACCAACTTCAAACTTGGCATTAATTTTAATACAAGCTTTTAATTCGTCATAATATATTCTAATTTTTAATAAATAATTCTAGTTAACAAGTTCTTTTTACCAGCTCGATATTGTAATGGTTCTGACTAATGGCGAAATTTATAACATATAATAAACGGTCACTTTAACTGGTATTTATAGATTTGATTGTAACTGCTTTAAGCAACCTTACAAATAAATGTCTATAACTGTTTTTAATCTACTTTTTTTTAATTTATTATATCTATTTACAAACGGTCATATAAAATTCAATATTGCAAATAAAACGTATTGTGTTGGAGTACTTTATAAACCACTCAATATTACGTTTAATAATTTTATAAATGCTTTTGAAGAAATATTTTGTATCAAATTAACTTCTTGCGATAATATATTAACGCTAGAGAATTGCAGGGTTTAGTCGCCCAGTCCTGTTGTGGTGCAACTAGTATTATTATTATGGAACAATATTAAATCCTATCACATCTACAAAAATATCGGTGAACCTTTCTCTCTAGAAAAATATTGACACATACAGCGCCGTTTTTAAATTAAAAATGTTTCTTATAGGACAAAACGCCAAACAATATCTAAACGATAAAATTTTAGTCATCACTTTTTTTATATGATAAACTACATACAATGTCTTCATGTTTTTGATTAAAGACTTAAAGTTACATTTAACAAGTAAAAAATTAATAAAAAATTGATTAAAAACGTCATTTTTTTAAATTAATAAGTAAGTATTGTAAAAGCATGCAGAACAATTCTTCTACATGGCCTCACAGAGTATGATTTAATTGAATGCTATCTAAATTTTCAAACCAAAAAGTGCAAACCTACATTTAAAACATATCAAAGCTTTAAAAAATTAACTATGATTTATTTACTAAGGACTTAGAGAGCCTACTATTTGATGAAATAATCTATATATAAAATATAAACAATAAAATTAATAATATAATTTTTTCAATGAATGTATTACCTTATTACTCAATTTAATAATTTTTTTTCTTTGTTAAATTTTTCATATACTGGTAAAGAAAATGCTGGTATTATAAATAAATTTAAACCTAAATGTGCTGGTCACGATGAAATTAATATAGACATGATTAAGCTCTGTAGCTGTTCTTCCTTACATAACTCACAATATTAATTGTTGCATTGAATGCTCTTATTTCTCAGATGATTGGAAACAATCTCAAATTATACCGATACTAAAGATCTCTTCACCTAAAGAATACAAAAACCTTAGACCGGTTAGCATATTGCCTACAATAAACATAACATCTTACCTACATTGCAAGATAGTTTTAGACCTTTACATAATTGCATTACAACATTATTAGAAGTTACTGACGACATAATCTCTGCTACTGATTCCGGACAAGTTACTGCTATAATTTTGCTCAACTTTACCAAAGCTTTTGATACTATAAATTATAAATTACTGCTCTCTAAACTAAAATTTATTGGTTTTGATAATAATGCAATACATCTAATTAAATAATTTCTTCTAAATAGAACTCAGGTGGTAAAAATACATGAAAATATATCTCATTGTTTTGAACTAATTAGTGGGGTTTCAAGGATCCATACTGAGGCCATTATTGTTTATAATATATTTAAGTTTTTTAGAATTATTAATGACGTCGTAAAATTAAACTATACGCAGATGATACCTAAATTTTTAAATCTTTTCACATTCAAGATATTGAGCTTGCATCTAGAGAAATAAATGCAGACATAAATAGCATTATACTTCCGAAAAACATTCTCTTCTTATTAATGCTAGTAAAACGGCATGTTTAATATTTGGCAAAAAAAAGATAAAATTTTGGCTAAATCAATAATGCAAATGAATGTAAAAGGTCAATCAATATCTATCTCCAAAAAAACAACAAATCGAAGCCTTATCATAGACAGCTCTCTTTGTTTTAATAAACTAAAGTGCATATACCTTCACCATCATTTGTTAGATGTAAATACTAACGCTTAAAAATTCACTAGCAGCTAAATTACTGTGATGTTGTGTATGAGCCTTGTTTACATTACAATAATAAGAAAGGCATACAGATTGTTTAAAATGATTGCCTAAGGCTTATTTTTGGTATCCGCAGACGTAATTCTATAACGCATAAACTAAAACAAGTAGGTTGGCTAAACATGCACAATTGTTGCATTTTTCATGCATATACATGCTTTTACAAAATTATAATGTTCATTAAAACACCATCTTATCTCTACAATAAGATAAAGTTTAAACTAACGTTCACAATTTAAATTCCAGATTTAAAAGTGCAATGTCACCACCATACCATAAAACTACTTACACTGAAAAATCCTTGTCGTACAACGTTTACAAATTATATAATGAATTACTTGCATCTTTCAAAAGTTTGTCAGTTACAAAGTTTAGATTGTGTGTTTGAAATCTATTGTTAGTCAAACAATAATATATTAGCATTGTGGAGTATTTACGATAGTTGGTTTTTGGATAGGACTACATACAAACATTTCTATTTAGTGTTTTATTTTTGCAAGTATTAAATATAAAATTTTTGTTAAAATTATAGTAATTATTATTATGTTATTTGTTCTTAGATAGATGGTTAAAGTAGGTATTGTCTATACTTATAGGATTAAGTAGAAGAGCAGACTACTGTGTACTACAGGAATCTGAACTTTGCCTTTTGTCATTATATGTTTATTTTATTTTATTTTACCTAAGAGATAAAGACAATTTATTATTATTATTATTATTATTATACCAGATGATCATCTTTTTTTTTTTTAATAGATTATGTTAATATAATTTGGAGGCAAATTATTATTTTTAATAATAAAATAGGTTTGCACAATTTTTAAATATTTTTGTTAATTTTAATTCTCTTAAAAAATACAGCTCCATAATCTGCACATACAATTTTTTGAAAATATTGTTGTCGATTAGAAAAATGTAAATTGAGAATTTTTCTCAGCCCAAAATCTACAATGTTGAGATGCAACTATTCCGTTAGTAAAAACTATTAATTTATAGAAAAATATTGATTGTTTGTAAAAATAAACAAACAAAATTCCAAACCTTTGGATTAGAACCTCATTACCTAATTTTAAAGTTTGTCTAAAATAGGGTTTAAACGATTATTTAGTTTTCTTTTAATATTTATTGTACAAAACTAGTTTCACACAATTTTCCTTGAGTGGCCACATAAAAAAATTTTGTTTTTGCATATTTTTATTAAATTTGTTATTTATCCTACAATAGCAAAAAATGCGATAAATACTAATATTGTCAGTGGTTTGTTGTAGTAATACTGATAAAGATAACATCCATTTTGATTTAACTTTATTACTTTATTAACAAAATTGTCGGAAACATAGTAATAGTACAATCGCTGGCCAAAAGTCAAACACAGACAATTATTTCATTGTACATGACTGACTGACTGCACTTAAAAAAATTAATATAAATTTATAAAGCAAATTATTTTTTAAATTATCTACATCAAGAAAAAAATAAAATTTTATACTAGTATGTCTCTATGTCTTTTTATGTCTAATATAACATTTATAAATTATTTAAGCACATTTGCAGTAAGTATTTGCAATAATAATAATTAATGTAGTTGTTTTTAAAATATATACTTATGCGCTGTTATATATACGAGTATATTTATTTAAGTCGACCGGTTTTAAGGCAGGGATGTTATTAATTAATGTTATAATATTAATTGACGAGTTATAATGTTAATAAACATTTTTAGATAACTAAATATTTTAACCATTTAGTATAAGTATAGTGGAGCGGTTTTACTTGGTTAGAATTTGTAGTACTTACGACCGTTTTCATAATCATTTTAATAATACATACTTTAAATTACTTTAAAGTTTTAAAATAGACTAAATTTATAATCTTAACACTAAAGTCAATTTAAAATTTAAAGTAGTAAATTTATATCATAAAATAATAAAGTTTGACTTTAACATATGGATGCATTAAAATTCCAACCTAAAATTAAATTGTTTAATGAAAAACAAAGGTTTAAAATCAATTACTTAAACCCAATCTAACTCTAAAGCGGCCAACCAAATACAGTTTCAGTTTTTACAAATCTAAAAATACTGTTCAAATAAATACAATGATTATAAATTTTATGATTCCAAATAACAAAAATAAAGTATGTAGTGTGATTGTTAAATAAAATACACTATGATTACACTTACGGCCGGTTTTGTAATCATTTTAAAGTGAATTTAAATTACTTTTACATTTTATAGTAGACTCTTAACTAAAATTTGAGTTTTGCTAAAATCAAATTAATATTTAAAGTAGCAAATATATGCCTTTAAATTTTAAAGTTTGATTGTATCCTACTGATGTCATAAAGTTATAACCAAAAATTTAAAAAAAAGAGTCTTTTGTTTTTTGCACTTTTTGTGCACTGTAGTTTTTTATAATAAATAGAATAATACGCAATAAAATTATATTTCTTTTAAATTCAAATTATTAATTGCATACTTTTGCTAACCGTATATTAAAAAATGATGCGCTCCTAACAGATAATATAGTAAAAGTATTAAAATGGTTTTTATAATTATATAATTAAAAAATAAACATCAAAGTGTCATCATTATCATGTTATCAATCTTGTCTATATTTTTCAAGTTAACAAACTATTTAAATAATAAATAATAACAAAGACTTGTCTAAGTTACGCACATAATCTATTTTATATTAATATCTGTTATATTATAAATGTTGTTGTTCTTTTTAAAGTGTATACAATTATATTGCCTTTAATTTTTACTAAATTTGTAAATGCTGTTTAGGTTTTGTTAAATATTTATACTTTATTATTTCAGAAAAAGTGTAAAACAATTTAACCAGTTGTTACAAGTTTAAATAAAAGGATTATACATATTATAAATATATGTTAAAATGTATTTACATAATAGTGCATGATAGCAATAGATAGCAAATTGTTGTACAAGTTATTTTAATAGTAATATGAAAAAGCCCCTATCTATGTATACTACAGGTTTGTTTATTGACGTATTATAATTATAGGTTTTGTATTAGTTCACTGAACAGATAATGTAATTTATTTAATAAGTTAAACTAAAAGGGGCTTACAGATTGTAACTTTATATTAATAATTATATTCAGGCTGATATCTATTTAATATGCAGTATTATCTTGCGTTTACTCTTAGCATATCAAAAGTTAAATAAAAAAATAAAACATTTTAGGTTACCAAGTTGAATTATATTTTAATAAATATTTTTATAATAAAATTCAAATAATTTTGATTAATTTTAATATAAAAAGTTTTCAAAATAATTATTTATTTGTTGAAAACAATCATCAAATTGACAGTTATTAAAATTTGTTAAGAAAATGTTTATTTATAGTTATCTGATAGTGTAAGTGATTTTTTGTATAAAATGATTGAATAGTGAACATTAAAATGGCAGACATGCATTTTCTATATGGCTTATTGTATCATTTGCGCAGAAAGACTTTTTATTTAATATCTAAGCATTGCTTTGTAAAAGAAGCAATTTTAAAAGATGCACCAACACCCATAATTCTAAAACAATAAAAAGAGCTTAAATGACAAAAATCGTTTTAAAATTGAAAGATATCTAAGATACAAGTACCCGTAAAATTGCATTTCTACAAAACATTAATCATGTAACAGTATAATTTTTTTTAAAACTAACGGCTTCATTCCTACTATAGTCAACGCGTACAAGCTCTTTTGCCGTAGGATTTGCCTTACTTATTAGCTTTCTGCACTTAGTTACAAACTAAAATAGCGACAAATCCAAGGTTTTTATTTTAAGTGTTGCTTACGGATAAAGCAATAATTATTTAAAACGCAATCATAAACTTTTTAATAATCACGTTTATGCGGAAGAAAATTATAAATTATATATTAAAGTATAAAGTTAAATTAATTTAAATCAATTCAGTTGATTGATTTAAATACTGCATAATTTATCAAAACAAACACCAATTCCTGCTAAAATATAAATAAAAGTTGTTAAACATGAAGGTTAAAGTAAAAAAAAAACTCTTCTTGCGCGTACTCTTGTACGATGTATTGAAATTTAAGATGCTTTATCTGACAATACTACAATGTACTAGCTTATTTTAGTATACTACAGGACAACCCCAAAACAAATATTAACATTCAATATATTGTATCAATATATTACCTCATTGATAATATGGGAAGGAAACTTGTCGTATTAATCATTCCCTCCTTCTTGCAGACTTGTTCAGGACTAGACAGTTGGCAAAAACAATAGCAAATGTCCCTTAATATTATGTAATTACATCTGATAGACGTTATTTACGATCACAGGCACTATCAAATTGCCTAAACGAAAACAATATAATACGCGAGAGGCGAAACGAAATGGCATTAATGCGGTTCAATAACGCGGTCCGTCGATCACTTTCTTCATTTATAAAATTGTTCTCCGATCAAGCATGAAAGCAAAGAAAAAAATATTATATGAAAATAAAATTTGGCAATTATGACGTAAATATGATATTATGTATTTTTAAATCGAATAAGTTCCATTAGATTTTAATTGTAAAACGAATAAAAAGTATATATTATACTAGTTAATAATTTTTTTCATAATATATATGTATTAAAAAAATGCAAAAATAATAGTTGACATATATTATGCTGTTTGTTTCACATATTATGCTAATTTCGGGAACGTAATATTTATGTATTGCCATAATTTATACTACTATTCTTTCCTCTAAACATATTCCAATATGTGTATGTACTTGTTGATAGCGGAATTTAATTCATAACTTTTTTTGAATTAGTAAAATGTAATAAAACTTGCAATTGAAAAAATATTTTAATTAGTAAATTTTTAAATTTGAGTTTAAATTTTACAAATAATATTTTAATTTATAATTTTACAAAACATGTTTGTTAATTTATGTTACAATTTTTTAATTTTATTCTTTTTGTAAATTAAAATGTTTATATTACTATTATTTTTATGTACTTATTTATCATCTTTTTTTAAGAGTTGTGTTATGAATTTGTAGATTATTTTATATGATGTAAATAATAATTAATTATATATTATTTCAATTTCATAAAATGTTTACTTGTGAAAAAGTTGCAAAATATATGTTGTACTATTATGATTTCTTTTTGTAAAATTTACTAATTGTCTTTATTGCAAAATTTCACTCACGACATTGATAAAAAACATTGATTTATATTATGTGCAACAAACTATCGTATGAATTATTAAATTTTGCCAAAATAATAAACTACTTATAATAATTCATGTAATATAACCATTATAAAATGACCTTAGACTTTTTAAAACATTAACAAAATACGTCGCAATCTTAGTTTTCTAAAATTTGACTCAATTAAACAAAAGGAAATTATGAAATAAAGAAACATTATTGTACGTTATTTATTTTCTAACAAATTAAAAACTGTAGTAATAATTAATTTATCTATAGACACAACTTTCAAATATTCAATTCAATGCAACAAATACTTGTATGAGCTATCAATAATATTGGCAGTGAAAATATTACCCATAAACAAAACTAGAAAATCAAAAATTTGTACAAGATAAAATTATAAATTATGCTAGTAGCTCAATTCAATTAATTTAACTGCTTAAACAAAAAACTGGTTTTGTAAAGAAAACCAAGTTAACTACAACTGCAGAAGACAGAAAATTATATACAAAATATTAAAAAACACTATAACTGCTTCTGTAAAAAGTAACAATTACTAAGGCATGCCCGTTTTTTTTTTTTAATTAAAGCTAAATCTAAAGATAAAAAACTTAAAAATTGACCAACAAAAATTTAGCTATCTCAATATATTTTTAAAAAGGCTAAAATTAAACCACACAGTTTATAGCACCTTTAATATAATGTTTTTTAATATAAAATTTATTAGAAGTAAAGTCAATCAGCTCTATTTTATGAGTATGATAATAAATTTGACGTAATTTCAGCAAACACATGCTAAATAATTATGTATCTAATATTTTTAAGTTAGAAATTGTTATACCACATTGTTTACAATATGTATATGGTTTTGTAGTGTTATGTAACCAGTAGAGTAGTTACCTGTAAACAAGTGTGTGCAATGGACTACGAGCCTAAGGGAAACCTGCAATATATGCTTTAACTTGCCGGAAAGAGTTAAAGTAAAAAAAATACTTTTTTTCAAATCTTAAGCCTTTTCAATATTTAACAGTAGAGCTTAAAAATTGTGATTTTACCATACGATCTACAAGTTTCTGTAGATTGCAGTTTATTTAATTTTGCTTTGGTTAGTATTGTAAAAAAAGAGTTTGGCTAGGTACTAAGTAAAGCTAATGTTGCATGATAATATTTCAATTAGTCTTTGATTCATAACCAGTGTCTTTCCTTGTATGTTCGGCGTATGGATTAAAATAGTAAAATTGGTAAGTTTAACAGTTTTTTTTTTTCATTTAGTTTAAGTAGCAAAAAGTACCCTGTAGTTTAGTTTTATAATAATTGTTGGCGGGAGTTTTAAATATTGGAATGCATTTTGTTTTCCATTTGCTCGGATATTGCTTTGGGGTATTTTTTTACAAAAGATGGTTGACCGGTAAATATTTCTAAAACTTTCATTTTTTTATGATAAAGTAGCGTCTTTTGATAAAATAATTTGTTTATCTGTGATCATTGATAACGTGTCATTGTAACTTTTTTTGGATCCATTGTTGCAGGTTTCTTGATATTCAAATTGTATTAAACATTAAGAGCACTATCAGTTAAGGTTTTTAGTAAACTTTGGTTTTTTGTTATATAAGTCCGCTACCAAAAGTTTGTTGAAAAAAGTTGTGGATACATACTATCATTGATTGATGCAGTTGTTATATTTTAGTGGCATTGTAAAAATGCGTTGATTGACTATTGCGCGATTTAGATTTGTGGAAACATCCATTTTTAATAAAAATTTTACTTACATTGCTTGACGTTTAGGCTAATGTTAAAAAAATTATTGTAAATAAAACATCAAGTTGAGAAAGTCGGTTGGTGGTGTTCTTGTTCAAGTTGACTAAATTGTCAAAAAATCTGTTTTTATATTATTTTTGAACGTTACAGTTGAACAAATTTTGGGGGCATTGTAGTGGTGATTGATTATTATGCAGTTTAGATGTCCAAAGAGATATTTGTTGATTTCCAAATTTGATGAAAATTATAGACGATGCTTACACAATGTTGCATTACGTTTAAGTTATAGCCTTCTTTAAAAGAAATATTTAGGAAATTTCTGTTTTTGTTCTTGGAGGTTGATAGCGTTGCCGTTAGACACACTTTGGTGACATTGTCACTACGGTGAGTGTTCATTTCGTAGTTTAGATGTGTCTATAGACACATCCGTTGGTGGGCAGTCTTTTGATTTTAGTTGTTCAATTCTTATTTTGGTAAAAATTTCAGCCAATAACTGCACAATGTTGAATCTTAGTACGTTTAAATTAATGTGTTCTTTAAAGTAAATATTTGGCAAAGTTCTTATAAGACACCAAATTGGCGAAGTTGATTAGTATTTTTTTGTATAACAAAACCGTTTTAATGTTATTTTTGTAAGTTAAATTAGAGATAAAGATAGTGGCAATAACCAATATTAAGTAGAAGTCTTATTCGTTAGTAGGAACATATAGCATCAGTGTATCAGTATGCCCAGAAAGATTGTTTTAACCTAATAGATGTACGTTAACATGCTAATTGAACCCGTTAGTCTTAAAAAACTGTATGTAGATTTCTAACTTTTGTTAATATAAATTTTACACATTTTTTCATTAAGTGTAAAGTTAGCATCAAATATCCTTATTTGATACTGTAACATATCGCATTATTTGTGCAAAATTTAAGAACTAAAATGTTTTTTTTTATGTAGTTTTTTGTAATTTTTGTAGATTGTTACTATTTTTCTCTAATTCAAATAACATTTGAAAAAAAAAATAAAAATTTTAATTTTAAAATTACTAACACTTAACAGTAACGATTGTTAAAAATATTGCGCTGAAGTTGTAAATTAATACGTTTTGATTGTTTTTGTAGAAGGTTCAAATTGTTTTCTTGACTTTATGGAAAGATGACGCTGCATGGATTTTCCAATATGATTAAAGTCCAGCTTCTTTAGATTTCAGTGGGTGGAAAATCGTACAGCCTGTAATGGCTGCTGTAAACAATTCACTAATATAAACAGTATACGCGTGAAAACTGTTGGAGCTCTTTTCATCAAGCTGCTTGACACGTTTTGCAAAAATTACAAATTTATTTAATATTTGTCATGTTTGACAACTTTAACTAAAATTTTGTATTCATGCTGGTAATGTGATCTTTGAATATGTACGTTTATCTATTTGTTTCTTAAAAAAAAAATTTAAGTTTTAAATCAATGTCTCAGATTCAATATCATTTTTGAAAATCAAACTTTTAAGAGTTTTTCAAGAATATATATAAGTTTTCTGAAAGTTTTAGCAAAAAAGATTTATATAAAAAATGTTACAGCGACTTCAATGTATTCAAAATTTAGCATTTTTAACTAAAATATCAATCATTAAGAAGTAGTTTAAAAAAAAGTTTAAAAAAATAATTTAAAACAAAAAATAGAGCAAAATTTGGTTTAATTTTGTTAAAATTTGACATTGTCATGACATTTTCAAAGTGACGTTTTGATGATTTAAACCTAAACAGCCTATGTTTACAAAAATTAATTTTTGTTTTTATCAAATTTTTTGTAGATTTCTATCCTATGTTTCTCGCTAAGTAACAAAATGTTAAAAATATCAAAAATATAATTTTTGGTTGTTTACTTTAAGAAGCTCCCAAAAATTAAAACTTAAAAAGTTGAAAATTTAGAAAACATGTTTTTTGATATTTACTATCACATAATTAATTTACAGTCAAACTCAGTTTTTAGGTATGATCAAAAAGTAATTACCCGTATATATTGGAGATCGAGAAGATTCTTAAAAACAAAAAGAGAAAAAAAAATGTGTTAGCAAAAGAAAAATATAAAGTCTGAGCTATGCCGATGATGTTGTTTGTGGTAATGTCACAAGATTACAAATGAATTGCAGAAGTAATGATACGACTTAAAACTTATTTGAAGAAATGAAAACTAAAGCTTAACACAAAAAAAAAACAAAAATTGTAGTATTCTAAAATAAACACAGATAGAAACAAGAAGAATGTTATTAGGCAATAAAAAAATTAAAGTAACTAAAAAAATAATGTGGTAAAAAGTGTTTTAATTTTTAAAGCTAAATTATAAAGCTGAAAAAAAAAATCCAATAAAAAAAATACACAATAAATTAATTAGATAGACACTAGAAGCGCGAAAACTATCAAATAAGAAGTAAAACTGGTTCAAGCGACAAGAGAACTTTTGAAATAAGCTTTTTTTATTTTAAATTTTATGTTTTTTGATTAAATGCCATTAACTAGAAAGTGATATAATGCGTAAAAAAAATTTAAAATATTAATTGTATTACTTGTTAGTAATGACCATTGATTTGGAAACACAAAATCTAGTAGAAAACAACATTGTATAACAAGTAACGGCTCATTCCAAAACTACGTTAATTTTATTTCTTCTTTGGTAGTTTTGGTGGTAAATCAAATGGTTACAGTAATGGTGGTTTTTCGTATTGAGTCATCCCTACCGTACCAATTGTTTGAATGTTATTTCAGTATTCTTTATAATGCATTCGAGCATCTTTAGTAGATTTTTAAATGATCTGACATTAGATAAGAATTTTTAATGTAGATAGATTAATTTATTTATTGTATAAATACTATTTATTTACAATAGTACTATTTAAGTATGTTTTCTTTAAAAAATCATGTAACAATTTTAAGTTTTAAATGATTTTTTTTAATTCTTATTAAACTGAAGATATTTTTCAAAACTTGCAAAATTTTTAAAGAATTACACTACTATATTAGGTAAATTATTTTTTTGTTTATAACAAATTACATGTATGCATGTGATTAAAATAAAAAAAAAAATTACAGTATTTCTCAATAGAATAAAATACAGTGATGTAATTTGTTCTTTAGTTAATATTGATCAATAAAAATTTTTTGTTTTAAATTGATCTGTAAAATCAAAAAATAATAATAATTAAAGTACAAAAGTATATATTTGTCAAATTTTTATAAACTCCCAAAATTAATACCAATAGCTTTCTGCAATTGTATCTCCCACTACTAAAGTTTTTGAGAAAATTATTTGTAAACGAATGCTTATTTTTCTTGACAAATATAAAATATTTCACCTATTGCTTGCATGATTATAGAAAAAATCACTCAGTCAAAACAGCTGTAATTGCATTTTCAAAATATTTGTATAAACAATTGGACCAAAACGCACATGTTTACGGTTTCATTTTCGATACGGGTGAAGCTTTTGATATTAAACATAGATTTATTATTAGATAAATTAAATAAGGTTTATTTTTAAAATGTATTGAGTTTTATTTAAGAGATTGCAAAATTAGAGTCAAATTAAACAACTGCATATCTGAAAAAAAAAAAACGTAAATTGAGGTGTGCTACAGGAAACAGTATTAGGTCATCTTCTTTTTTTACTCCTTACTTTGTTAATGAGTTGCCATCTCTATTTAATGATTGTAAACTAATAATGTATGCGGACGATAAGTCAATCGCGGTAAGCGCTAAGAATCTAGATGAATTAAATTATAAATTAATTAATTAATTAATTGTTGCAAAAATAACATGTTGATTTTTAATAAATCAAAAACCACGTATAAGTGTTTTAGTAATGGTCGTTCTACACTTGTTAATCATAAGATTAATATTGATATAGAATACTGTCTATCAGTTTTTTTCAGATTTTTAAGACTTTCCTTATTATGACTTTAGTTAGCATCACAAATCTTTTTACTCTATTTTACAATTGAAAAATGCTAAAAATTAAAAGCATTAATAGACATATATTATGCTCTATTGTTTCACTTGCAATTTAGTAGAATGTTGTGTGTAATTCATCTAAATGCCAAAAAGTATTTGTTCAATAAAAACAAATCATACGTTTAATTTTCAATCTAAAAATAAAAAGTATTTGTAAATTTTTTTTTATAAGAATTTCATGACTGTCTCAAATATATGTATGTAAAGTTTTACTGTATATAAGAAGGAATATTAGTTTATATCAATAATTAGGTGATAACCATAGCTATAATGCAAGACATTCTCAAAAATATTAAACACAAAAGCATTTTTTTTGAAAAAAAAATTATATATTATGATTTTAATTAACCCTTAAGTTGTCGTTACTACGCACTCTTCGGCGTCAAATATTGCAACGCTATTCTGTCAAAAACAGTTTCTTAATTTTGTGACTCTAACAGTGCGTTACAAAGTTACACGTGTTTTAATGTTGTGTTTCATCTAAGGAGGATAAAGTGCTCATAGCAACAAATAACGTAAATTATTTTTTTAATTATTTTTATGTATTATTTTTGCTACTAAAAAATTACTTTTACATATAAAAATATTTCTTTTTGAATATAAAAAACCCACAGAGAAAAAATCTTGCTCAAAAGAGTTGTGGTAAATGTATTGTGTCCACCCGCAAAAAGAAATAATACCACTATTAGATGTGAAATAGTTTTAACTTTTAAAAAGTAAAAATAAATAAGTTTTATATACTGTACGATTTTTATCTTTTTATTTATAACAAAATATCAGTAGCATAAAGTGCTCCTAGCGACAACTTATGTTTTAAAAGATATAACAACAACTTTAGGGTTAATATAGCAGCAGTACCTAACTTAGAAAAATTAATATACGCAAGAATTTCAAATATTACATACATTCACAACTACAGGCAGAACTATATAATAACGTTTTTAAATCTGTCATGTTGACAAATAATTTACATTCCAAAAATTACAAGTTAATGAAGTTTGTATGAGAAATAAAATAAGAAAACACAAGATTTTGATTAACATAGAACATAGAAACACTTCTATGATGCAGGTTCTGTAAGATTTTTGAAAACAAGTAAATAAATTATAATGTAAAATTAAGGTTAAGTGGAAGAGCAGTAATTGTGCTGAACTTTGTCTTTTTTACATATTGTTATTGTATACAATGTATATGAAATAAAAACACACTAATACTAATACTTCTTCTTCTTATTTGTCAGCCATTCATACGCCACTGTTGGCGTCTTAGCGTCTTCTCTGCTTGTAATGCTGGCAACTTACATTACAAGAGACCTACAGTTTTAAGTGGATTTCGAACCACTGGAGAGAATTCACACTTCATCAGAGAAGGTTTTAGCCGTAAAACCCCACGCTGGCAAGGTATATGGGAATCGGACCCACAATCTTCGGTACAGCGGCCGGATGCCTAGACCACTGCACCACGCTCTCTACTATATATTACTAATTGTTATTCAAAAAAAAATAACTTATAGAACAATCAAGTCTACTAAACTATAGTTGTTTGTTTAGTATGCTACTAAAACTTTACTAACTAGTAGCTACTTACACCATACTAAATGTAGCATATGCATAGTTGTTTTTTAGTATAATTTAGTTAGTAGCTTTTAACAATAACATTATGGTATGAAAACTTTGTGTCATTTTTTGAGCGGTTAAAACAAAAAAATAAAAACGTTTTGCACTATAGTGTTACTAAAATTAATAAACAACTTTTCTGTTTAGTCAGAATAAGTATTTAATCACTTGCAAAACTATGCACTCTGGCTACAAACATTTTAGTTGATAACTAAGCTTAAGAGTGTTATAAATATTACTATGCATACGGTCAACAGTAATATTTAGCTAGTAGCACTTTAGTAGCTACTAAATGTGACTATGTGAATAAGTATTTATTCACTTGCAAAACTATGCACTCTGGCTACAAACATTTTAGTTGATAACTAAGCTTAAGAGTGTTATAAATATTACTATGCATACGGTCAACAGTAATATTTAGCTAGTAGCACTTTAGTAGCTACTAAATGTGACTATGCATAAGGGTGTTAAAATTTAAGCAAATATTTTGACAAAAAATTTACAATTTAATTTTAAAATTTTGATTTATGCTTGTAGTTTTAAGACATTCTTTAAATCGCTCTCTTAAATTAGTTAATCAACAAATTTACATATTTTTCTTTAAATTAGTTTAGTTAATTTGTTAGAACTTGCTAACACTTGTCCAAATGAATGCATTGAGTTAGTCTCAAATTTATTTGAAAATATAAACATTAATCCTTATCTTTGCAACGAAATAATGTCCTGTTTAAAATTCTGCATTAAAAATAGTTACTTTTAATATAATTAAAAGTTTTTCAAACAAAACACAGGCCTAGCTATGGGTTCAGTTCTAAGTCTCATGTTAGCAAAAATATTTGTGGTTTTCTTTGATTTTTTTTTTTTTTTTAATACTTAATAAAACAAAAACGTTATCGATAACTTCACAAATTCCATCTTTAACGTTTTGAATCGATTGTGAAGCATTGGCATAGACCTTATCTTTCACGTGGTCCCAAAGAAAAAAATCTGAAGGTGATAAATCACAAGATCTCGGTGGCCAGTTGTGATTACCTCATTGAGAAATAACACGGTTTAGAAACTTTTCTTGCAAAAATGGGATTGTTTTGTTGCTTGTGTGGCACGTAACGCCGTCTTGCTAAAAATAAACGTCGTCCACATCAATATCTTTCAATTCCGGCCATAACCAAATATTAATGATAGCTCGGTAGCGCCATCTATTCACCGTAACAATTACACCAGCCTTATTTTTGAAAAAGTAAGGTCCAATCACACCACCAGCCCAAAAACCGCACCAAACAGTGACACGTTGAGGATGCAAAGATTTTCCAACAATCATTCTTGGATTTTCTGAGCCCCAAATGCAACAATTCTGCTTATTAACGTAGCATTCGAGATGAAAATGGGCATTACTGAAAATGATTTTTCGATAAAATTCCGGATCATTTTGATGAATTTGAAGGACCCGATCAGCAAAGATACGACGTTTATGGTGATTGATTGGCTTAAGTTCTTGTGTTAACTGAACTTTAAAAGCCTTAAAACTTAAGTTTTTATGCAAATGTTGTTAGTAGAATGTCAAACTCTAAAGATCAACAAAGAATCGACAAACCTAGGTTTTCTGCAACACTACGGGCAACATCAGCAATATTCTTATGAGTTCTTGTCTCAACAGCTCAAATTTTTCCACCAGGTTTACTATTGCCGGCCGAGAAGGTGCTTTACGACAATCAAAATGTCCTTTAGTTTGGCAAACTGTGACTGAAAAATTTTCACCATTTTTGTAGTGAATTTTAATAATTTCATTGCGTTGTTGAAGCGTGTATTGTTCCATTTTTAATAATAGCGTAGTTTTTACTTGTCAAATGCCAAAAGATAATAGCTTCAAAATTGACAGCTGCTCAAATAGCTTGCTATTTAAAATGAAACTTTTTATTGGAAAATCCTTTATAAACCTTTTTTGTTTGAAATAATTTAATTTTTTCTTTCTTTTTGAGGAACGTTTTTGTTTTGATTTACTACTTCATATACAGTTATTTAACTTATCAAAACATGACTGGAAAATAAATGAGACGCCATAATTCAACATTCATAAAATATCCCAAGTTTTAATCCATCTGATTTTAAATACCTTGACAATTTAACCTGTAGATCTCGTTAAATATATTATGATTAACGACGCATAAAAACGCTGCTCTGCGTCATTACTTTTGCAGCAATTTTCTAAATTATGTCAGCAGTAAAAAATGATTGCACATCGCAATATCTTATATATTTGTATATTTTTTAAAGCGATATGAAACAAATGATTTATTTATTTCCGTTCCTATTTAGGTTTATTTAGATAATATTACATTACACTATGTATATTTAAGCATAATCATAACATAATAAATAAATCATCTTATCTGCTTGAGATGAAAAATAAATACGAGCACTCACTCACAAAATTTCACATTTATAATCATGTGTGCAGACTTCTTTATGAGTTTTTGTTATATAATGTGGATGGTTGTTTATGTTACAGCATAATCAATTATAAATGTCTACCACGGGCTGTTTTCATATGCGTTTCAATATGCGCCACTGGCAATTGGTATAAATATAAAACTAATTTATTCATTTGTATCATAGAATAAAATGATTAATAAGGTCTTGATCAGATCATATTTTTTAACTTTGTTTTTAAAAAGTATATTTTACAATTACATCTATTTAAATTTGTTGTTACTTGAATTTTATAGGTATTTTTTGTATAATTTTGTAACGTAAAACGCTATTATAACGTTAGCATTTTTATCCGTTAAAACAAACTTTATTTGCTTGAAATTAAATATTTACAATTTGGATGCATTGACTACTAAGGTCATTGGCTGCATATAAAATAATAATGATCTTAGATCGAACATTTAAAAAAACAACGGCCGGTGGTTGATTTCCAATATATGACTAAATAATACCTTGCTCTTTATCCACCAAGGTGATTCGGAAGTCACTTTATAAGCAGTTGGTCCCATCAACGGGAAAAACAAGTCGTAAGACTTTTGGGGCGTTGTAAAATAGTTGTAAAATGCACAATAAAAAAGAATAATAATAAAGTCACTTATAAACTATAAGCAAATTATTCTATTTTTAAGCATAATGTATTTTATTTTATTATAGACATTTATAACAAATAAAAACATTGGCCATATAATTTATTAACTGCTTAGAAGTGTTAATAATATAAAATAAACTAAACTTTTTTACGGTAATTAACATTTTAATAAATAATAAAGCACCTAATAAACTATCAGCAGAAAGTTATTCTTATAATTTGTTTTAATCGCCAAGACAAACGCATCGCAATTGATCGAAAGGACATCATTATGTGTTGTGTATTTATTATAAACAGAATAGCAAGTAGCAACGCAATGTGATATTTACATCATTTAGATTTAAATATTGATGAAAACTAAATAATTTGTTATAGACAAATTGTAGATAATAATTAATTTATGTGTTATTTATAAAATACAGTCGTAATTGAATAATTTTAAAGAATGTGTATTTGGATTGCAATGATAATACATTTATTCTCAATTATATTAAAATATAAAACTATTTTCATTTAAGTCATATTATTAGGATTTAAATATTTTATTTAAATAATTTATTTAGAAAAAAAAAGACAAAAAGATGAAAATTAATGCACCCCACAAAAAAAAACAGCGTCTGCAAGAAACAGTACCAAAAAGTAATTTCTTGTAAACGGCAAAAAAAGAGAAAAGAGGTTTTAGTTTTTAGTAGGTGTGTCCCTTTCAGAATAAGGGAAAAGGCTCACATTTACAAAAAAAGGTTAGGCTACGTTAAGTCGCGTTCCCGGGTGGCGGACAGGGGAATTGCATACGCGGACTAACACCTTTGCACGTTAGCCTTGTCTCTACAATAAAACTACTTTTTACTCTCTTTTTTTATAAAACATTATCCACAAAAAAATTGTAATTAGAAATGAACACGAATATGAAGTGGTCATGAAGAAACCCCTTTGTTAAGAGAAGCTTAAAGAGAACACCAAAGAAGATGACGTACATATACAAACAAAAGCTTACAGTATCGGATCTTTTCAATTATAATGTGTTGCTGGGAAGATAATCTTTTTAAAGATACACTAAGTGTTAGATTCGTACGCACGCATTTGATGATTATGCTTAAAGATTTGAGTATTGTCATCAACTCTGGATATTTGGTTTTATCCCAAATTGAAATATGTGTGTGTGCTCGCTGGTTTGTTTGGTTTGTGTAAGCACCTAGGAAGTTAGTGGTACTAGAGTTGGCTAACGGAGCATTTTGGGCTGGTTAGGTCAAGAACCTTGCCTTGCTTGTTAATTGCCCTGGTAGCGCTGAAGGCACTTTATTTGAATGACCGGCTGATACCCTAGTAAAAACAGAAGTTAAAAAATGCTCACCTGCTTTCTTTAATTTTTTTGTCTTTTTTTTTTAATGATTGGAATAAATTCTTTCTCTAAGAGCGCGGTCAGCATTGTTGCTGTTCCGGAAGACCTCCATGTCTTCAGTCTTTTTAAAAAAGTCAGCGTCGGACTTGACTTGGTCGTCGGCAGGTTTCTTGAAAGCAAAACTACATCTTGTTTAACCAACAGAACTTCGTCGGTAACGTCAGATAACTTTAAAGCTGCCATTTTGTCAGTGTGCAAAGCGGTTGCGTTTAATAATGGTGTAGGCTTGGTGGGCTGCCTGGCAATCATCTTTATCCATCTGTGTTTTTAACAACTGTATTTTTAGTCAAGCCAAATTTTCATAAAATTAATTTTGTGGATGTCAATTCTATCAGATTGACCTTTCATGAGCGTTGCAATGAATTGCTTGAACGAGTTGATCTTCATTTCAACTGCTCGTTTTTTCTGTAACTGCCGATACATAATTTCAAAATGTCTGAACTAGTTATGTGTCGTTAACAATTGTTTTGTTTGATTGGATCAAATTATTTTAGTGAGCCGATTGATCCAAATCAGTATACTGTTTGCAAACGAGTCGTTTGGGTAGCACCAATTTTGATTCTTATATGCTCTATGCTGCAAAAAACTCTAAATTAGTTAATTAATTGCTTAATTTACTAATTTAAGTAAATTATTTCAAGATAACTTGGATTAACAAATATTAATCAAGTTATCTGCACTCTATTTTGCAATAATAAGTACGTGGTTGCTGCTTTGGGATTGCTTTAGACGGGTGTGGCTTTCTTGAGAAGTCTGGCAGTTGTCTATTTAAAAAAGAATTTAGCCAATCAGATATCTTAAATGCTACGCCTTTGGCTTTAAGAAAAGTACATGCATCAACAAAAAAATGCAGACAAGACCGTGTTATAAATAGAGACCGGATTAATAAGCATTAAAGATACGGAAAAAGCAAAAAAAAGCGTAAAAAACTTAGTGCCAAATGATTACATTCTTTACAATTCGTGCATATATTTAGACATATTTTCGATGCTTTAACTATTTAGCGTAAGCATAATAGCTAGGAATCCGGTCTCTAGTTATAAATGCTAATGGTGCAGGAACAACCGTTAGCTATATCTGCCCTAAGAGCACAAAGTTGATGATATGGTTTGTCAAATACCGTAAGGCGGTAACAGAGATCGGAAAGCAAAGAAGGATACTCTCTAAACAGAATATTGACCTGTTGTTTCAAAACGCGCAAAACTAAAAACGCAACAACCATAATATCTATCTATCTATCCTACAAATCAACCACACTAAAAATGAGAGGGGCAAAGGCTTTGTCTACATCAAAATGTATAATATTACGGTATATTCTTGCTACGTATAGTTCAATTTTTGTGTTTAGAAAAAACAAGTCTATCTTAAGTAAAGCTGGGTTTTTATGCATTTGCATATTTTGTAATATTAATATACCAATTAAATAATTTTGTATCTATACAAATTAGAAGAAAATGACTGACTTTTTTTGCATATTTTTGATTTTAACATGTATGTTAATATTCACGTTAAAATTGTAAATTATAACGCTGCAGGTTAAAAATTTAAGTGCAGTGCAGTGGAATCTATAAAATGAGAGGAAAAGTCTACTATGCACACTTCAGTCATGTAAAAATCAAAACAAAAACAAAGTTTTAGATAATATTAAACTGTGTCTAACTGTGTCATTTGCAATTTTTATTTGAATAAAATAGATAAATTTATTAATAGCCGTGTAAAATGCACAAATGATCAATTTTATTGTAGGTTTGTATTTTATTTAAGTAAGACATTAATATTCTGGATATAATTAAAAAAACAATGTTTTTAACACAAATGTTTTAATGTGCCAGAAAAGAGTTACGTTATTTGTACAAAAATCACAATAATTGTTTTATTTGCTTATTAACACATTATTAACTTATTATATTAATTTTATTTATATATTTATATACATATTCAATTTATTATTTCCGTACAGTGTAAATGTGCTCCGTGTTCTTTTGTAAAAATAAGTGGTTTATGTTATTCCAAATATTTTAATTTTTGGTAATAATTATTTTAAAGTGTGTATCTAATACTGTGTAAAATTTGTGTTTAAAATAATTGGCTGTGTTATGGTAAATTTGATATTTTAATTTATATTTTATACAATATTGAGAAATGTTAAAACTTTTTACATGCAAAACAAAACATTTTAAAGAATTTGAATCCTATAATTATTCGATTTTTTTTATCATTTATCTTCTTGGCTATTGCCGTTTTATTGTAAATAAATAAAATACAATTTATTTATGTGTAAAAATACTTTTGTATTTTCCATTAACATTAACTGATTATTAACAAATCTTTAACCGTGGTCTTCCATTACATATTTTTTCTTTGTCAGTCACCAATTAAAGATCCATTTGGTGTGAATAATATTCCTTATCCTTTATCTATTTTTTAATCATATTTATTATTGTTTTATTCTTTATAATGTCTTGTACATATTGTAATGGTCGGATTCATCCGAGACAATTCACATCTTGCTTAAAATGTTGTACCTGCAACAGCTGGGCACATACTAATTGTATTGCACTGGATGATGATTTGTCTTTACATAATTATATTAATAAAACGGAGCAATTTAATTGCCGTAGTTGTAAAAACAATATAGATATATTGTTAAATCAATCAATTCAACTTAATTCCAATGAAATAGGAGAGCAACCAACTGTTTTAATGATTAAGTCATTATTTGAAAGTCAATTTACTACGTTCTCCAATACAATAATGTCTCGCCTTGATGGTATTTCGTCTACAATGGCATCATTTGATAAGAGACTAACAGATATTAAATCTGAAAATAAAAAAATGAAAGGAGAAATTAAAACATTAAAATCATATAAAACCTCTAATGAAGAAAAAGCTTTTTTTCCGAAAAGTTAATTGCTGAAATGTAAGATTGCCTCAAGCGTTCATTTAACGTTATGTTGTTTAATGTTGTTGAGCCAAACTCACATCCTCAGAAGATAGAATTAACATTGATAAGACCTCCATAATAGAAATACTTGAGCCTATCAAAGATTTGCCACAACCGAAAATGGTTATTCGCGTAGGCCGCAAATCCAAGAATCCTAATAAACCACGTCCAATTAAGGTTATTTTTGAAGATTCATCTATTTTTTTAAACATATTAAAAATTGCCATTTGGTAAAAGACGCAAAAATAAACATAAAAGCTAATAAAACATTTATCCAACTTAAATACATTAAAAACGTACATGAAGAATTTAATAATAGAAAATCAAATGGTGAATCAGATATTTTTATAAAATATATTAATGACCGACCAACAATTTTAAATAATAAAAATCCAAAAAAACTAAAAGATTTAATGGTTTATTATCAAAATGTGGGGGGATTAAACACTAAGTTGTATAATTTTAATCTGAATGTGCATTGTAATAATTTTGATATTATCTTGATAAAAAAAAACCAAGCTTTCAGAACAGATACATAATTCAGAAATTATTGTAAAGAACTATAATATATTTAGAACTGATCGGTCATTATTATCTAGCAAAAAAAATGGGGGTGGTGGAGTATTGATAGCAATAAAGAACCGTTACCATTCATCACTTGTTAATATTACCATTAAGACAGTAGAACAAGTATATGTAAAACTACAATTTGGACAACAAACATTGTTAATATGTGGTGATTACAATCTACCCGAAGTTACATGGTCAAACGATGATATGAGTGCTCAAATTTAGTACACTAATAACGCCTCAGCAAATGCTATTTCCGAATTATTTGCTCTATATAACTGTTTTCAATGTAACTCCGTAACAAATGGAGGAGTGATTTTAGATTTGGTGTTCTCATCTGATTTAATAACAGATTGCGCATCAGATGACCTTCTAGATAAAAATAGTATTCATCATGAAGCGCTTTCTTTCAAAATTAAAAAGTGCATGGTTCCAAAATCTCTAGAATGCAAAGAATATATTTCAGACTTTAAAAATGCTGTTTATAACGCAATAAATTCTTATTTGGCAAATGTGATACGGAGTGATTTATTTAAAACGTGTGATAAAGAAGACTGTGATATTAATGATATGGTTCAATTATTTTAAAATGTTGTTTATGATGCTATTTCTTTGTTTATGCCAGTAAAATGTGATTATCAAAGCAGTTATTCTGTCTGGTTTAATCCATCCCTAATTAAGTTAATTAACGAAAAAAAATTGCTCATTGTGTTTATAAAGAATCAGGTCATTATGATAATTATTACAAGTTTACTACTTTAAGAACTAAATGTAAATTATTAAGTACATCTTTATATGATGCATACATTTTGAAGATGGACACGAATATATCTACAAACCCAAAAGCTTTCTGGCAATTTATTAACGAGAAAAAAAAATAGTGTTCCAACTCAAATGAAATATGGTGATACTATTAGCAACAGTGGCCAAGACTGTGTTGATTTATTTGCCAATTACTTCTCTACGGTTTATGTTAATAGTGATAATTGTGAAGTGCCGGATTTTAATTTGTCTACTTGTGTTTCCTCTGATAGTTTTAAGAACAATACAACTGATATTTTTGATAGTATTATGGAACTAGGTGACTCATGTGGTTATGGTCCAGATGGTATTCCTGAAGTATTGTTGAAAAAATGTGTCTGCTTGCTAACTACCCCAATTACAATGCTGTTTCAATCATCATTACATAGCAAGTCATTTCTTAAATTCTGGAAACAGTCTTATGTGTCTCCAATATTTAAGTTTAGTGCAAGATCTAAAATAACTAACTATAGAGGGATTTGTAAGCAATCAGTAATCCCCAAATTATTAGATAAGATTGTTTCAAAGCAGATAAAATGGATTTCAAAAAACGCTTTTATTGAAGAGCAGCATGAATTTAGAGAAGGACGTTTTACTTCAACTAATCTATTGCTTTACCAAGATTTTATTTCAAGCACGTTTGAAATGAATCAACAAGTAGATGCTGTCTATACAGATTTTGCGAAAGCATTTGACCGTGTTAATCATTGTATTCTTATTGCCAAGCTTACTGCCTTAGGATTTAATAACAGTATTGTAAATTGGCTAAAAAGTTACTTAGTAAACAGAACACAGTGCAATAAAATTAATAATTTTTTGTCTAAACCTATACTGGTAACATCTGGGGTACCACAGGGGTCGCATTGTGGGCCAATACTATTTAATTTTTTATTGTTTATAAATGACTTACCATCAATATTTAAGTACTGTAATTCTATATTGTTTGCAGATGACTTAAAACTATTTAAAAGAATAAAAAGTCTGAATGATTGCCATCAGATCCAATATGACCTAGATCAACTTTCGCAGTGGTGCAATAATAACAAATTACATATAAACATTAATAAATGCAAATCAATTACGTTTTCTAGATGTATAAACACAATTGCCCATGCATACACAATTAATAACAGTAATTTAGATAACGTAAAAGAAATATGCGATCTAGGAGTCATAATGGATCATAAACTTACTTTCAATAGTCATATTTAAAAGGCATTAAACAAGTCCAGAAAAATGTTTTGAAAAAAGATCATCAAAAGAGCTACAAACAGCAACAACAGTTTGTCAGTTTAAAACATTGGTTAGATCCATACTTGAATCTGGAGTCCTTATTATAAAGGGCAAATAAAGAACATTAAAAAATTTCAATTACATTTTTTCAAATACCTTAGGTATAAAACCAATTATAAAATGACAGTAGAACACTTATCATTAAACTTTAATTTGATTTCGTTAAAAGATAGAAGATTTGTTAGTGATTTGTGTTTTACTCATAAACTAATTAATGGCTATATTGTTTGTTCAGAGCTGTTGGCTAAATTTAATTTTAATTTTAGTCAAGTAAAAATAACTCGTAGCATTTCTCTTTTTAAAGAAAAGTTGCATAAAACAAATTATGGCTATCAGAATCCTACATCAAAACTTATAAGAGAATGTAATTTATTAAATGATAATAGTATCTGCAAATTCATTTAAAAACAAATGTAGACAAATTAATTTTAATATATATTTTAATGTGTAATTTAGTTATAGTATAGTTTTGTATCATTGTTTATACATTTATACTTTTATTTTATAATCAATTATTGTAAACCAAAGGATGTATTCCGTTAATAAACCATTATTATTATTATTATATATATTTATATTTATTTTTTTAAATTAATTTTATTTATTATTAATATATTAATTATATTAAATCAACCCGAGTAAATTATTTCCTCTTAATTTAATACCTTCCACTTCTAAAAATGTAATGCTGTTAGTTCCTAAAACAAAAATAAATCTAAATTAAAACACAATTATATACATTTTCCGTCTACTTGCCGTTATAAAACTAGGAATTCTCTTGTACGTCTTGAAACTAAATATTGTACTATTTCATTTATTAAATGTGCAGGCAGCTATTTCTTTGTTGACTATAAAATAAAACTTTAATTATTAAAAACTTATCTACCTAATTAAACGCGCACAAAGATTAATATTTTATACATAGAATTAACGTTTAAAATATGTAAACATTGACATAACCTTACAATTTTCCATTATTTAAAATTGATTTATCTTCTCCTTATTAATGCAAGTAATAGTTTTGTACTTACCTGTTACGCCCAGTTATACAATGTTGTTTTTTTTTATATAACAGACGCAACGCACGTTGTACCTCCCAACCACCGCGCCGTGCTTGAACGTTGTATTCTAACTAACACTCCGCCGCATTGCAATCCAATTGTGCTAAACCGCTCCATCTCGTCTTTTTACCTTGCTAATGTTCCCGAGTACTTTTCTATAAAATAAACCTGTACACAATTATTAAAACAATTAGTCTAATTAATAAATTATATCTCTAGTACAAGACCAGTTGTTATGCCAGAATCTTCATAATTATATTAATACATGGTATACTACCAATTGCCTAATTAACACATACCTAAGGTATATTCTCCGTTAGAATTATCCAGATCCACAATCACGTTCCAAATCGATGCACTGATTTACAATAATAATATGCTTGTCTATATTTAACCATTAATTTGTATGATTCCATTGCGAGAGTCACATAATTTTAAATTAAATCTGAACCGTTTTTTTGTTCAGATCCCACTTCTGATATGTTACGCCCAGTTATACAATTTTATTATTTTTTAAATAACTGACGCAACGTACGTTGAATCTTCCAACAACAAACAATTTGACCGCATCTCTTAACTGCGCGTACGTTACTGATCCTTCTTCTTTTGTCCCACTGTCTACAATCGACTACTACTCCGCCGCATTGCAATCCATTCGTCTTCTTGCAATACCTCGCTAATGTTCTCGTGTACCTTTTTATAAATTGAACCTGTACATAATTATTAATACAATCTGTCTAATTAATAAATTATATTTCTAGTACAAGACCAGTGGCTATGCTAGAATCCTCATAATTATATCAATACATGGTATACTACCAATTACCTAATTAACACATCCCCAAAGTATATTCTAATACCACTGTATTTATAACTGGTCCTTACCGCTTTAATGTGCCCTGCATACACCCTCTAGGCCTAACTGTTCTGTGTAAGCTTGACAATCTTTTGCAGTTATTGTGCAACCCCAGGGCCTCAACTGCCAGTGCACAACATATTTTTGGCTGGTACGTATAAGGCCTTACTGCCAGATACAGTGTTAATCACACAGCCCTAAAACTTCGGCTGCCAGTGTGTAAAATAATAATCTGTTCAGCCCTCCTAGCATGCTATAGCTATCAGTACCTCAATAACCTTCCTGTCAATGTACTTTGTATTACACACCTTTAAGACCGGTCTATGTGTGAATAACCTCTCATAGCTAAATTACACCCCTTAAAGCTAGCCCCTAGCCATTGTGTAATTAAGTCTCTATTACACCACTTAAAGCTCCCCTAGCCATTGTGTAATTAATTCTTTATTACACCCCTTAAAGCTCTCCTGGCTATTGTGTAATTAAGTCTCTTTTCTCTAAGGTAAAGAGCTACCAAACCTTTTTATTAACAAATACAGCAATCTATAACTAGTCTATTACTTATCTATCCTTAACAAAACCTCAGCAGCTCTATTTGTACGCAAATAACAATATTTATAAAACATTAACTAATACAAATAATGCTAACAAAAACTACTGTTAACATACCATATTTTCTTTTCTTCTAAAAGCACTATTGGTGGTATTCTGAACACAAATGTTAGCGTTAACAGCGCTGTAAAGTTCTAACATCGATAGATGTTACGAAAATGCTATTCTGTACGCGACTGACTGTTAACTACATCGATGTATTTTAACATTTTCGCTGTTATATTAACATCCGTCAAAACACTCGACGCTACGACTGTTATTTATCAATTGGTGTTGTTTGAAGGGACAAATCATGAATTATTTACCAGTAATCGTATACATGCTATATGAAGAAGATTATCGACGGTAAGTTAAATAAATAAACATAACCACTTGAGATAGATTTTTTAACATTTATTTGTTGGTTAGGAATTATATGCGTTTGAAACGAAGGATATTACGCGATTCCCAAAATCCTTTTGACGTTCCTGATGATATTTTTGTTAGTTTTTATAGACTGAGCAAAGATATTGTCAAAGAAATAATAGATAAATTGATGCCCCATGCTCAAATTTCTGGAAATGTCTGTGCAATTCCATTTGGATTAAAAGTAATAACAGTATGTACCTATAAAAATAAAATACAATAATTAATATTGTGTTTATAGGTTATTACTGCACTGAGTTTTTTTGCAAATGGATCATACCAGGTGCCCATAGGAAATTTGTCCTGGAGCAATCTCAGTCAAATTGCTGTAAGTAGAGCTATAACTGAAGTATGCGAATTAATCGTAACTTATTATATGGCTGACACGATCCAATTTCCAACAACATTGCAAAAACAAAATGATGTAAAGAGAGGGTCAGTAAATATAGTAAAAATCATTTAAATTAGTTAAAGTTTTTATGTATTGGTAGATTCAACAACAAGTATAAAATGCCTGGAATTATTGAGACAATTGACGGCACCCACGTTGAAATCATTGCACCATCAGTGAGTGATTTAAATAATCCTCCGTTTGTTTTTATAAATAGAAAAGGAAAACATTCTATAAATGTTATTCTTGTCAGTAAACATTATAATTTAATCAAGTGATTTATATAATTTACAATATATTGAAGATTTCAGATTCAGACTGTAAAATTCTAGCCGTGAATGCTCGCTATCCAGGATCTGTACATGATTCGGCTGTATGGCAAATGTCGAGTATTAGGAATTATTTAAAGAATGATCATCAAAATGGAGGAAGAAATTCATTCTTAATAGGTTAGTTTATTGAAAATATATTTATATTTGAAAAATGATAAATTTTTATTTCAGGTGATAGTGGCTATCCATTAGAACCATGGCTTTTCACACCATTTGCCAATGTAATCGAAGGGACTCCTGAAGCTGATTTTAATATCAAATTAAGAAGGGCAAGGAACGTAATAGAACGGACAAATGGTATTTTAAAAGCAAGGTTTCGGTGCTTGTCAAAAGAAAGAATTCTTTGCTATCATCCTTCAAAAGCTGCAATGATAATAAATACATGTTGCATTTTACATAACATTGCAATAAATAATAGATTACCTATAAATGATTACAATGATCATTTTGAAGTTGGCGATGAAGCTAACATTGGTAAGGAATTTTTTTATATTTTAATTTATTTTATTATTATTATTTTTTTTTTAGGTAATTCTGATCATAACGATTTGTTGGAGTCAGGCAGAGCAGCTAGAAGAATTTACATAATAAATAATTTAATGTAAATTATTAAATGTTTAAAAAATAAATAAAAACACAATATTATAAATGTAAAATGTTAAAATTTATTGATTATTTTCATCCATGTGAAAAGTTGGATTTTCAAATTTATATTTTGCTATTTCAAAATTTAGTTTTTGTTTCACGATTAGAATTTTTTCAAATTCTATTTCCTTATAGGTAGTTGTAAAATTTTCTATAGCCGATAATACAGATCTGTTCATTAATTCACTGTTAATACACGAGTCTAACAGTTTAGCAGCCACCTCGTTTAACGGCGATGGTCTTGTTTTTCTACTATATTTTTTTTTAGAACCTGACACATTTTCAGATGCATTAATATTTGTATCTAAAACATCATTTTCTTCTATGCGTTCCTCAATTTCTGCATCCAATACTTCATACTCGATATATGAAACCGAGTCCGTAGCATCTGCGGGCATTTCTTCAGTTGCTTGTGGTAATCCTCCTTCCTCGATACCAACAAGCCCTGCAACTGTAACTCGTCCCCATACTGACAACCCTTGTTCTTCTATATCTGTCAGCTTTAAAGAGCTTTGTGGCTTTGAGCTCCCCCGGTTGCATTTCTACTCTCTTGAATTTTCCTGTATTTTGAACGGGTAGAATTTTTCCAGTCCTTAAACTTCTACAAAAATTTACAATTATTACATTGTACAGATTATGAATTCTAACAATACATACCCTCTTCCACTCTTCAAGCGACAATTGTGGTCCATTGCTGGTACAATTTAATTTGTCGACAAGCGAGTTCCACTTATCAGCAAGATAATTTTCTCCGAGAGTGGGATTTATTGTACCACTGCGGAATACATAATCGCTTTCCATCTCTTCCAAATACAACTCATATTGCTCATCGGACGTTTTTCTTTTGCGTTTTTTGAAATATCTAAAAATAAAATTTATTTTATAAGCATAATGACTATTTATACTTTTCTTTCTTAATTGAAACATATACTAATATATAAATAAAATTATTAAATACCATACTTACTGTTCAAACGATGTATTATTGAGTGTATCACACATTTTTTTGTTCATTTTAAAAAAAAATTTAAAGCGATAACCTAAAAACAATATTTTGTTTCAAAGATAGACAGGTGAATGAAGTTAGCCGCGCTGTAAATGTAGCGCTGTAACAAACTAGTTAACATCGTGTTGTTCAGAATACCGTTTATAACAGCGCTGTTCAATTTGCTTTAACATCGCATGTTAATTACATCGATGTTAAATTTACAGCTGTTAACAACATTTGTTCAGAATACCACTATATATTTAGTTAACCAAATTCTGCAATTTTTATTATTTCCGCAATTTAACCAAGCTGTTAAAAATTAAAGCCTTCTCTTTCGTCGCCGTTTATTTGAACGTAGTTTGGTTAAAATTTAACATCAAAACATCAAAATTTTAAAGTTAAAGTTAAAATAATGTTAACGTTGTCGCTAAAATGTTAAAAAGTTACAGAATCGACCCGAATGAGCGGGTAAGCTAGATGAGCAGTGGTAGCATGTGCATTGTGTTATAGTCGAAGAGCATGAATATTATAAAAATAGGAAGGCGGAGTGCTGACTTGAAAAATCAATTTTTATTAATAGGGGCATGTTCATCTTTATAATAAAAATTAAAAAAAAAACAAAATATATTTTCGTTTTTTTGATTTTTTATAGTGACATAAATTTAAAATCGGTAAAAAAAAATTTCATTTAATTCGTAAAATATTGCGTAAAAAAATAAACAAAATATGTCAAGTTATAAACAATTATATCAATAGCAATTTCTGAAAATTTCACATTTCTGCGTTCAGTAGTTTTCCTAATGAACATGCCCCCAGTTTATGACAGAAATTTGCAAACCTTAAGCGTCAAGATTGTCTTTTGTACAAATATATTAATTTTACATGTAAACAATACTTGTAAATGTAAATTTGGTTTTAAAAGTTTGTTTTTTTATTTATTTTTTTTTTGAACAACAGACTGTTTAATAAATTAATAATTTAAAATTTTACATTTTACATATATTATATTAGTCATATGTCTGCAAATTTTTATTTTATCTGCATATTTGTACCAAGTTTAGCATATTTAGTGCATATTTTGGCAAAAGTGCGTGCATATTAATGCGCATATTTTTAACCTTTTGATTGCCAGCTTTAATCATAGGTATATCACTGTCTACTAAAAACGCAGCACACCGATTAAACGGAGTGGAAAGTTGGCAAAGTCCAAACAAAACATATCATTCAAAATATCAACAAATAGCACAAACTTGAGTAATATAAAACAAGAAAATTGAAGGCTTTGACATGGAAAGGCTTGGTGAAAAATATTAAGAAATAACAAGTTTTATTAAGAAACAAATTTAATAGAAATATTGTAGAAACAGCAAATGAAACGTTTCATAAAAAAACTTTACTGTTGTCTATGATTAGTCACACATAAACATATATACTTTAATTATGTATGTATATAGTTGTTAGAACTAGTATATAAAGTTTAAACTATTTTAATTTAATTGCAAATAAATCAGATCACATTTTGAGCAAAATTGTATTGGCGTTAAGCATTTATAAACTGACTTATTTAAATAATTTACGACATGTTATATTTTTACACGTGACGTTACGACGTGATAAAATAACGTCAGTGTTAATAATAACACATTTCAAAACTAGACATAAGGTTTGAGTACGTGCTTAGCTTGGTCTCAGGTGACGTTAGAGAAACTGGACGTTAGACCATATAACTTAAAATTCAGTTTTAATAACTTAAAATTTTAAATAAAATAAAAACATTTAACTATAATATCAAAACTAAAATAAAACATTGAAAAATTCATAAAACTAAAAAAAAACATGTTATTTAAAAAATTAACAATAAAATATAATAGTAGTATTTGTTTCTGATTATTGCACAGTTTAAAATAATTGAGGTTAGGGTATTTTAATAAAAAAAATTATACTTTATTGTGCTGATTTTACTTTTTTTTATTTATTAAGACCGGTTTCGGCGGTTAGGCCATCATCAGTTCTAAAAATATTACATAAATTATAAATATATATGTGTTACATAGATTTGTGTTACATATATATGTGTTACATATATATTTATAATTTATGTAATATTTTTAGAACTGATGATGGCCTAACCGCCGAAACCGGTCTTAATATATAAAAAAAGTAAAATCAGCACAATAAAGTATAATTTTTTTTATTAAAATACCCTAACCTCAATAAAATATAATGTTGAATAAATTATTTAAAACTATACTTAATTAAAGAACTAGACATTAATGTGCTTAAAAAAATATTATTGTATGTATTTTTGTTTTTCTTCTAAATATGTTTAAGGCAAATTAGAAGTAGAATGTATACATTCAACATAAACAAAAGAAAATATTTACCACGTTGCATTTTGTTTGTAAATATTTATGAACTTTTGAAAATAAAACAGAACAAAGAACAATATTGCAGAGAGAAAGAGACAAACGCTGATTTAATACATTGACTATTTTTGCGGCAACATTATTAGTTCAATCGTTTAAAGCGCACGCCTTTCAAGCGACCGCATTAAAATGGGGTTTCAATACTGCTAGTATATGATAAAACAAAGTTTCGGTTAACTTTGCTGTAAAATTTAACGACTGCAATATCTACAGAATAGATTTAAACTCGCCTGTAAATTATTGTACATTTTGGTCAGTTTTATTTGGACGCAGTGCTTTAGTATCTGCTAACTAGGAGGACACCGCTTAAAATTGCCATTAATGTTGTTTCGTCCCCGCTCGTCCTACCCTTCGCTCCCATTTAAAACCCTTATCCTTTGTATTTAATTGTAAACAATCCTGGCTTTGCGGCTTTACAATATTCTCCAACATCCAGCAATAATTGTTCCCCGTAGGTGTGCTAAATTTGCGAAATATTGTCGCCATTATGCGAAATTAGATTTTCATTATACAATAGGCTTACGGAAATCTGTGACTTGTTTCTTCCGGCTTTGTTTATCAGGATCATCTTCTTAAGCGATTAGAAGTTTAAATGTCAAGCGTTCTTATCTATTATTAAATTATATACTTAAATGATATTCAATTCTACGCTTTTAAACTTGACGCTTTTCGATAATGATCATAACATTGTGTCTGAAATTTATTAAACTATTTTTATCATTTTTGTTATTATGTGTAACTTTTTGTCACGTTAATTTGTGTATGAACTGTGTAATAATTTTAATACAGCACTAGTTTTAACATTAGCTATACAAAAAAAAAATAGTTTGATAAATTTTTATTAATACAATATTTCAGACCCATGTGTGATCCGAGAAGATTAAATAATTGAAATATAATTTGATTTTTTTTCATTAAAATTAAATAATAATTTACATTAAATAATAAATGCCAAATAACATGCGAGCAAGTGGCAATAATACAAAAAATAATGTTAATTTATAAGTAAAATTTAAATCTATTCGGCGTATTATTCAGATACACTGGATTTAATTAAAATACAGTAAGTTTGTTATTATTAATTAATTTATCAAAATATGTAAAAATGAAAAAAAAAACGCACTGCTGTAAAGTAATCTATAACTTTATCCATAAAGACACAGTTAAAGTGAATTTTATCTCTTATAATGTCTCCAATGCAATTACGTAAATCCGTTGGATAGCCCAAAGAACAGCAATTTTTCTGGTATATGTTATACATGTTAATGCGCGCAATTAATTGTTTACTTAAAAATAGTGGTTAGCTGTAATTAGCAAAGGGTCACATACAAATATGTTACTAATTTCTGAAAATTGTCACTGAGTGAAATTGATCGATAAGTTTTTTTTTTTTAAGCTCATTATTTACTCTCTCTACAGCTAATTGAGAAATAAAATATCTTTAATCAGTTGCTTATTATGGGTCGCATGGTAACAATGCATACACTATTAAAAAGATAATAAAATTTTGTATTGATATCATATATTAAGTGCAATAAAAATGCATAGAGTAGCTAAATGCAATGAGATATTACGGTTTAAAGATAATTGCAAGTGTTATGCACTTTTCTGTTAGTAGATAAGTTAGAACTGTAATTAGACTTTTAGACCCTCTCAGTTTTTGAGATAATTATTACAGTTAATTTGGTAAGTATTAATAGTAAGTAAAAAGATTATTTTAGTCACATTTTTGGCATATCTTTGTGCAACGTTTAAAAATGCATAAAAAATGCAGTTAAAGTGCAGAAGATGCCTGCACTTTAACTGCATCTTGTTTAAACTTGGCGGTCAAAACATACATTTTATTGGAAAATAATCTATACGTCAAACCTTTTCTAACTGTGTTATTATTTTTAATCATACGTTAACGATAATAATCTTGAATAACTTTTATTGTATAAAGTATAAATACATAAAAATCATGTTTTTGATGCAGAATTCAATTATCTATCAAATAGCGTAAGAATTGTTTTTCTGCAAAAAAAAATGTAATATAAATATTTAACTTTTTTTCACAGATCGTTATTACTCTTATATTTAAATATATTTACAAAACGACCGTTTGATAATTATTGCTAATTAATTTTTCTTGCTAATTATACAATTATTTGGAACAATTATAAAATATTATTTGTTATATATCATTGAGTAGGATATTATTTAGGCTATCCAATGGTATAAATAAATTTACTCCATAATGTATTATAAGCAAGAAAATGCACTTTAACCGCGCTAGCGTTTATGGTTGAAGCTTCACAGCGGTAAACATTTTTCATGTTTTCTTTGTTTTAAATTTATATTTTAAAGTCAGCAAAGCCAAAAATGTTTAATTTAGAGTAAGGTTGTAAAGCCAATCTAGTATATATTGGATGGTTTAACGGTTGCTGAACCTGTTTTTCTAAACAAAGCAATTCTAAAAGTTACCAGAATAAACAGGAATAAACGTCAATTTTACTGTTTAAGTATGTGTTATGTGTAAACTGTAAATTGAACAGAATTGTGAACTAGATATTTAGTATTTTTTACACAAAACTACCTTAGACTTAATTAAAATTAATATTTAGGTTGCAATTATAAAGCAAAAATAGACTTAGATAAAACAGTGTAGAATGCACGACAATGAATGGTTATTTTAAGCAAGACCAAGGTACTGCTAAAAAGTTGCATCTAATATTTTATCAATATTTAAATATACATTAAACCAGTTGCAATAGACAACTCGTTTATAATCAAGAGGAAGTAATTTAACTAAAGTTTTTTTATTGATTTTTGTGAAGTTTAATCTAGTTAAAATGAATCATTTGCTAAGTTGTTTTTTCTAAGTACAGTTTCTTTTTTAAATCTGTTTAATAATTTGAGATTCACAAACGTTTTATTATAAATTTTTGCATTGCATTAAAAAGTTTTATTAAATTGATTTAAAAACAACTAAAAAGAGTATAACCTGTGTTATCTTTATTGATTGTTCCACTACAATAATAAGTCTTTACTATAAACGCTTTATATTTTTGTGTAAACATTATTGTGCATATAATTTACAAATAGCAAAACTAAACAATAACAAACGTCTATGACAAATTTTGTTAAAAATATCTTGTCTGCAGTTTATTGTTGTAAACTTGATAAAGAAATGCATTTAAAACTGTAGTGTAATGAACATTTACTATAAAAGCATTTTGTTTTTGTGTAAACAGTATGTTATCATTGCACAGTATGTAAGTTTGGTTATTATACCTCATATGCTGCTGATTAGTTTGAGATTGAAAATATTCTCCTATGGTTTCTCACTTTCTAAGTTTTCTTTTTGTTATGTGTGCGGTCCTAGTATTACAATTGTTTGTAATTTTTTATATTAGGTTTTTCTGCAATTTGTATGATAATTACGATTTCAGTTTTCATATTCCACTTTCTTAAAATTTCAACTAACAAGCCACAATACGAAAGCGGAGTGAGAAATCTAGTAAAAATGAAACAAAGAATATAATGTTTGGCAAAAAAAACCTTTTATTTTGTAACGAAGTTACCTTTTAGCTCAATACACTTAATTCAACGTTTTTCTAAATTTTTGATCCTTTCTGACTAATATAATTTCACCAACAACAGGTGTTTGTTGCATAGATGATCTCTTCATTAGAGCCGAATCTCTTTCCGCCGAGTCATTTTATCAAGTTTGGAGACAGAAAATAGTCGGAAGGGGCTAAGTCTGGAGAATATGGCAGATGTGAAAGCAATTCGAAGCGTAATTCATTGATTTTGGTCATGGCAACTACACACGTGAGCACCCGTGCATTGTCATGATGGAATAAAACTTTTTTCTTTGTCAAATGCGGTCGTTTTTTAATAAGTTGCACTAATATTTGTTGTTGACTGTTTTTTTCTTTTTGGAGGTAATTGATGTAGATTATGAAGCGTGCATCCCAAAAAATTGTGGCCATGGCCTTGTTGGCCAATAAAACAGCCATAGCTTTTTTCGGCGCAGATTTGCAAGTAGAAATCCACTGTTTAGACTGTTTCTTGGTCTCTGGTGTATAGTGATAGATTTTATTGTGTTTGAACATTGCCAAACCTGCCTGTAAAGTATAGCTTTTTCATATTTAAATGCTCGTGTAATATATTGCGCACACGTTCATCTGAGATGCTTACTATTTTGGCTATCTTGCGCACTTTTACTCTGCAATCTTGCAATAGCGTATAAAGGATTTTGTCAACCATTTCTGGTGTGGTAACTTCATTTGGGCATCAATTGTGCTTGTACGACCACAACAAAAATCAGTAAACCACTTATAAACCATTTTAAGCGATGGTGAAGAGTTTCCATCACATTTATCAAGCTTTGTTTTAGTTTGTGTAATAGTTTTTCCACGCAAAAAATAATGTTTAATTAACACACAAAATTTACTTTTTTCCATGTTTGCAAAAATACGATAAGTTGTCCGGTTTCAATAGCTGCCAAAACTAAACTAAATGACAGATCTGTCTAAAATTTTTAATTTTTGTCTAGTGACAGATAATTGACAAATGACATCAAGGATTTGCAATGGTTGCGCCCTCTGTAACAATTTTACCAGACTTCTCACTCCGCCATTGTACTTTAGAACTTTTCTGCTTCTTTACTTCTAGTATTAGTATTATAAAGTATAGCAGCTTATTGACTTTGAATAGAAATTATTAAACTATCTTTCAAAAGTTTCTACTTTGTCAAAGTTCTCTTGCTGTACATTTTGTCTGAGGTATTGGCCGTGCATTGTTTTTTCTCTTTTCTGTTTGTAATGTTTTTTTGGTGATATGTTTCTTATAGTTATAGGTTAGTCATAAAGTTTTTGCCTCTTAATCAAATTTTTGAATTAATTTTACAAACTTGTTCTTTGATTTGTTTTGTAAATAACTGTTTATATTAATAATAGCACTTGTAAATGCTGCTTAAATTTGATGTAAACTTTGACCTCATTTGTTTCGTAAAACATAAATTCTGTCTGTATGTTTTGGGGTGGTGCACCTTGTACATGTTCAGCAATTTTCTGGTATATCAATCCAAGATAACTCGCATTTTATTTGTTATTATTTATTATTGTGTATTACGCACTTTATGTTTATTTTAATTGATTATAATAACATTAATTACCACAAACAAAAATTTGTGTTACGGTATAATGATGGTCTACGTTATTTTTTTAATAGTTACAATAAATGTATATTTAGTTGCTAACATCGTTACATAAAGATTTATGGTATTATTGAATTGATGTGACTGATACATGATGAAACTGCATATTATATAATAATTAATACACAGGTGGTTTTAGATTTTAAAGATTTATTTAAAAAACTGCATCAGGCAGATGATTAATGATTAATGATTAATCATCTGCCTGATTATGTGTAGTGAAAGATGTAGCAGTTTTCCAAATAAATCTTTAAAACTCAAAACCGCCTGTGTTTTAATTAATAATATAAAGATGTATCTACTATAATTAAAAGTAAATTTCAATCTACGCAATGCATATTAGATTTTATTATCAGTTTCTCGCCAGTTATTAAAGACTATTGTAACACGTAATTATTATATATTTAGTTGCTTCTTTAGCAACAGTTACAGGTGTGTTAAACTAGTATCCGAAGATAGTTTTATTAAATTTCAACATAATTTTATCTTGATAACTAGTTTAAGACAATTGTAAATGTTGTTTTTAATTAAATAACATAGTATTATAAATATTTTCTATAATATAATATAAAATCTGTAATAATTTTTTTATTATCAATTTCTCGCAATAAATACAAAAGTAATTTACAAACATTTATTTTGTCTAAGCAATTTTAGATGTATTTTATTTAAAATTAGTTTATTATGGTACTTTATATATTATTTTATTGTTATATATAGCCACAGAATTTTTTTTCTACTATTTTCTCATTACTACTTTTTGTCTGCGTTGATGGGTTATATTATATTGTATTATATTATACATTTACACATAAATTCAAAACAAATTACGATTACAAAACAATAAAAACATAATAATATTACGTTAATTTTTATTGTGTAGTTTGGTGCATAACCACGCATGTCAAATATAATTATTAAAATATGAGTTTCTTGTTAAAATATGTCACCATAAAATGGCTGGGTTTTGTTTACTGGATTTATATTTATTACATTTGTTCAGGTTGCACACTCACTCAAAGGATTGTTCATTCCGGGACGCGAGTTTAATAGATTTATCCTGAAATCTCGCAGACTACACAGAATTATATTTAGAACGAAGGATGAAAGCTCGCAGAACCCTAATGTGATAATGTTATGTTAATCCAAATGATTTGAACTTTTCCATGTATATTGTTGCATTAATAAATTCATTCGTTTATCACCCCTTTTCACACGGCTTTTGGCGTGATACGTGTTTTATTCAATGCTGTCCCAAAAAGGACGGTAAAAGTATATATTTATCTTTAATATTTAAGTAACAAAACAAACGTTTAGGTTTTATGAATAGGATTTATTTAATAAAGCGTTGACAAACAGTTATTTTACATTTATGCATTTAAATTTGCACTGTACAAAACGGCCTTGATAATATTTGAAGAGATTAGTGGATAAACGTTTTAAGTCATTTTGTAAATTTAAAATTGAATGGTTCACTCTATGGAACACTTATCTTTTATAAAAGCTTTTTAAAATACTAATAAATATGTAAATATTAAAAAAAAAATAATAATAAGATTGTTTGCAATACGATACTGTTAACTTATTATAACTTCTTATTTGAATTTTAACTATTAATGACTTGCATGTTAGAAATCAAAAATTTATTTTAATGACATTTGTAACACCTGCGTAACATTAGGTAAAGAAAAGTATTTGGATTTTAGTATCTTTTTAAAGAAGCTTAATTTTTTTAAAAATATGAATTATATTAATTAGATTATAATACACATTTGCTAATCTCCACCTCTGTTAGATATAAATTTATCTTTTTTCACATATAAATCAGCTCTGTTTCTACACTTGTAATAGCTGCACTCGTATCAAATTTGCGATATAATAATTAGGTTTCATATAAAATTTTATTTTAATTATTGTCATATTAATGCTTTTGTTATTAATAAATAGATGCAAAAATTGTTAAAACAGCATCCAATTATTTAATATTATTAAAAAATAAAAACATAGTTCTTCAAACCGAATACAGCAAGTATTGTTAAAATTCTTATGTTGTATTTGCAAACCAACATTTGTAAGAAGCCGTTATCAACGCTATATTTGTTTTACAAAAAAATTTTGAGCAAACTCTTAATTTTTTTGTCAGTACTACGTTTCTATCGGGAAAGCTTTCCTTATTCGTTATTCTTGGATCACTCTACCAGCAACGCTAATTGTCCATTAGCAAAAAAGCCGTTATGTGAAATTGACAGCAGCTTTTTGTCAATCAAACTATTCATTTGTAGCGATCTTTTTACTAGAAAGATTTATAACACATCTCAGCAGTAAAACAGTAAGCCATATTTTATCTCAAATAGTAAGCACTGCTCATTTTTATAAAAAAAATATTTTGTGTCATGTAAGATATTAAAATGCATTCGAAAGCTTTATTACCTACTTTTTTATCAGCACAAAAAAAGTTTGTAGCAACTTTACATTGGGCTGAAATAATTTATAATGATTTTATTCAATTAGGCATAACAATTTTATTAAATTTGTTAATAATTTTGAGTAGTTTATCAACCCAATAAATTGTTAGATAAAATCAAAGCTATTGATTAAGAAAATTTAGAGCATATAATAAACTAAGATAGTTACGGCAAAATTTATGACAGTCATTAATATAGTATCATTTGTATTATTGATACATTCTATTAGAATCTATACATTTTTGAAATTGCAAAAATTAACATTTTAATGAACCCATAGCCAACTAAAGTTGTCGTTTGTTTATACTTCAAAAATTTAAATTGCCATGACTTTTTTGTTAAATTATTTGAACTCTACACAAAAATATCTACAGAATGCATTTTTTAGTTTTGCTGTAGACAAAAAAATATTTAAATTTGAAAAAATTGTCTGTTTAAGTTTTTTTGAAATAATTATAAAAGTTGAAGAGTTATGTCAAATTTAAATTAAATAGCATTACGTTTTTTTAGAAATTTTGCGCAACTTTGCTAATTTAACTAACTCTGTAACATTTAAAATAACAAAGTTATAGAACACATGTAGATTATTGACACCCTGTATATATCTCGGGCATACAATTATAATTGACCGCAGCCTTTGGAAAGCACAGCTTTATTCTATAAGTTAAAATGTTTCAATGTGTTTGAAACGCAAAGTTTACAGCTGCACACTGACGAATGCCACTTATGACCTAGAAACAATGGCAATTACTAAAACATTAGCTGCAAAACTTATAGTGATTCAAAAGGCTATGGAACGCGCAATGTTAATAACAAAAATATCAGACATCACAAAAATAACTGCAGAGCTTAAATGGCAATAGGTAGTACATGTGGCTAGAAAAAATACAAATCAATGAAACCATAAAATCACTTTTTGGAGACCCCGAAAACTAAACACATAACACGAGATGGATTGACAATATCAAAACCATAGCGGAAAATCAGTGGATGAAGACAGCAAAGAACATAAAAACATAGTAACAAATGAAAACGCTTATATGCAACAATAAAAATATGAATGCTAAAAAAAAAATAAGTATTAGCTAACCTTAGTGCACTTGGTAAGCCGACTGACAATTGCGATACAATACTTGTGTACTTGATTGTATCAATATTAAGAACAACTCGCGGCAAATAAAAATGTTATGTTATTTTAACTGAACCTTGTGAATTATTAGATTCTATACATAATAAAGTTTTTAGTAAACTAATCAATTTTAAATACTTGCATAGAGTTAATTTAATTGTACACTTTGTGCAAACACGTCTTATTCAATTCATTTTTGTGACTAATTTTTTGGTCTATCACTTCTTTTTAGCATCAATTTAAATTATTTTATTTTTAGTTTGAGTGAAAGTAATTGATAAATGTAGCAAATCACAAAATTGTTGTCTTTAAAAAAAAATTAGAAATAATCAATTATTTGAAAATTTTACATATAAAATTGAATATCATCAACTAGTATTAAAAGACACTAACATTACAACTAAACTTAAAGTAATTTTTGATAACTCAGCTACAACAAATATAATATTATCTTTTAATTGCGATCTAAAGATTGGACCTACAATTCAACGATTGTTTGTATTTAATTCTATTAATATTTGTATTGCTTTTTATTGTAAATGGTAACTTATTTTGAGCTTCCACATAACAGATTTTTTTTTTTTAAATCATAAAGTTAAATAACATGCTAAACGTTGTATTTAATCCTAGCAACATAATCAATCTTAGTTATAGCTAAATACACAACAGAACAATGAATTAAAACTGACAAAGCTAATTATAAGATTGGATGATTAAAAAAATGCATTCTGTTTAAAATTTAAAATTTGATACAATAATTTAAGCATTTTGTTTATAAGTAACGCCAAATATTTCAACATACTTGTAACGGTCACTTTGTACAGAATATTGCCCATGTTTGTTAAGGTGTAACTGCGCAATAAGAAACATCAATTTGTTATTGATCGCAGCAACTGGCTTTTACGTACGTCTCTACGCAATAAACTTTGATTTAATATTTACTTCACAAACTTCAAATAACACAAAAACTAAAACATAGAAATCATTTACGACGTTGTGTGATTGTCGAACAGATGCAAGAAGAACAGATTTTTGTAAAAGATTTTCTTTACCAAAACGGCGCATTTTTATCTAAGTGGCTAGGTAAACAATCAAAACTGTTGAATTTAGAAACTAGAAAACTCAAGAAAAATTTTTGAAAAAATTGCATTTTGAAGATGTGATCGTTGTGTGCTTTGTGGTTATTAACCCGTATTTTTTGAAAACAATTCTGAAAATGTTGTTACATAATTCAGTTTGCTATTAGAGCATGATTACAAAATTTGTATTGGACCAGTTTTTCAACAAGACAGTGTTATCAGTCACACAGCAGCAGAAACAATAACGTTAATACGTAGAAAATTTTCAAACCGCGTCATTTCAAAAATGGTTTTTTTAAGGTTATTTGAAAGAGTAAAGTTTACGCAAATTTTCTAGCATTAAGACCATACCGACCGCTATCTTGATTTGTAGTATTTTAACAAAAACGGCAATTTTGGCTTCATTGCTGCTTCTACAAATAATTTGATAATCAATTAATTTTTTTACGAGTACATTTAGAAAGGATCAAACTATGATATGTCAAAATCATTTTTGTAAAATTATATTTGCAAATAGCAACAAAATGCATTTAAAAATACAGAAGAACGCATTTATTTTTATATTTGATGAGTTTTTTCGGCTATTTCCTAACTATTATTTGTCATTATTTTTGTTAAAATACTACAAATCAAGGTAGCGGTCGGTATGCTCTTAAGCAAGCTTGCAATTATTATCAGATATTTGTTCAGTTAATAAATTTGTAAAACTAAGTAACAAAAGTAGAAACTTTAAGTAATTTATGGAGCCACACTCAATAAATTTTGACATAAATCTCAATTTATAAACGTATGTGTTACAAAAAATACATATCATTGCAAACATTTATGTTTTTTGGCCTTTAATGCGCTTATTGTAATTGTTGCTAAACTAATAATGCAAATAGTTAAGTTGATCTTGTGCATATATTTTATTATAAAGGTTATGTGGGTGTATTAATATACTTTTATATGCTGTGTAATTTGTTTATTTTGTACAGACCGGTTTCGGCTGTTAGGCCATAACAGATAGAAGAAGTAGATGTGAAAACTATCAAAGAATTTGGTTACTAAAACTCAGAAAGGACATAATGACATCGTCCGTGTAGTTATCATTAAGTCTTTAACCGGAGTTTGATGTTAAATTATTACTACTATTATTTATTAAATAGTATTATCATTTGTATGTTATAAATGAAAAAAATATATTAATAGCATTTTGCAATATTTGTGACTACTTGCATAAAATTAGGCTTAAAATTCCAAAAAATATAAGTTAGCTTTTAATTAACTTTAACATTACACATTTGCTATGCTCCACCACTGCTTGCTATAATTTCTTGTTTACATTTTTTGTAACTTATAATATCTTCCGTCTGTAGAAACTTTATATACAGATTTACAATAAATAACAACGTTTTATGTAAAAGTTTATTTTATTTATTGATTTTGACATTATTAATTAGATCCTAAAAATTGATAATCACCAACGCAACCTACGGTTGTCTTTATTAACTAAAAAATAAAACAATTGACGTAATTTATACACAATGGGTGCGTCAAAAAAGGTGGTACCAAACCGATATATGTATAGATAAAAAAAAGATGCAAAGCAAAAAGGCAAACCTCAAAAAAAGGAGAAATGAACTTGCCAGGTGAAATCAACTATGCGAAAGAGATAAATAACCCAACAACATCAAAACAATAAAAAATTGACTATGGAGTTAAAAGGATTAACAAATGAGTGTGTAAACACTAAAATAAATTAAAAAAGGTGGTAAACCTTCTAGAAGTAGTTATAAGAAAATAGAATTTAAAGAAAAACTAAAAAAGAAGACAAATATGACAAAAAAGAAGTAGCAATGTCAACACACACTATGCAGATGGCAGATAATTAGAAAAAAAGCCGCAAAATCAATCTTATTTTAAACCAAAAATAATAAAAATCAATAATAAAAAAGACAAAAAATTATCAACAAAAAATTACACATTTGTAAAAGTGAAAAAAAGAACTCAATAATTAGAAAAAAAGCGATATAGCAATTGTAACAAAAAAAATTAAAAGGCAAAAAATCGCGTATTTTATAACAAACAAATATTAAAAAAGAAGATAAGAAACCATACGTAGAAATAGTAAGCGGAAAATGTGGTTAAGAGGTACACAAAGATACAAAATCGCAAAAAAAAATAAACATTTCAATAACGATAAAAAAAGTTACTTAATGAGAAAAACCAACAACAAATCCGCAAGAAATCTAGTAGTAATCAAGGGTATTAGCCCCAAAACCAGCAAGAGATAATTTTTAGAATAAATTATAAACAAAGTAAGCAATAATTTACATAAAAAGGAAAACAAACTGTTATAGTCAAGATGAACAAAATATCAGCAGAATATATAATAAAAGAAAAAAGCAAACATAGAACATAAGGTGCAAAATAGAAAAAGTAACAGGAAACAAAAGAAAATTATGCAAGTTTTGATGTAACAAAAAATAAAGAAGAAGATATGTTATTGCTATGCATAAAATGCAAAAAAAGACAACACGTTGCCAAATGCAATAACAAAAAATACTGCATAAAATGCAAAACGATAAGACACAAAACAGGAGAGAGAAGATGCCGAAGTACTAGAAAAGCAAAGAAGAATATTACAACAATCTTGATAAATGAAGACAACACGTAGAGCAAATAATATACTAAAATGTATAATAATAATAATAATAATAATAATATAATATAATTTTACTTCTTTCAATCATTACAGACATGGGATACGTCAGGTACATAATATTAAGTATAAAATAAAAAAGTAAAAAAATAAAAATATTACAATTACAAACAAATTAAAATATGCACATATAAAATATATTATAACAATTAGTCATGTAGTGCTGTATCGTTTAAAAACTCTGCAAACAAATAATAACATTTGCAGGTTAGCAACTCTTTAAGTTTGATTTTAAAACTCTCAACTTTTTTTTTTAAGTTTGTCTATATGTTTGTTAGTAAAGTGTCGGTGTAAACACCATCAATATTAACTCTTATAAAACGAAGTGAATAAGCAATGCAGTTAATGTATGTATGTTACTAATTTATGATGAAACTGTGAGTAGAATTAACATTATTGCTCAGTATTAATGATTGAAGTTAGTTGTATTGAAACTAACGTTTTGTTGCGTTGCAGCTTGCTTACAGTGATTCAATTGACTGATTTTGAATAAATTATTAATTTATTTTATTAATAAAGAAAAAAAAAATACACCAAAAATAAACGCCAATGTAAACTTAAGAAAGAGAAAAAATAGCACCAGAGGAAAGCATGAAGATAAAATTAAAAAAAAAAAAATATCAATAATTCTAAAATTATTAAAGAAAACAAAGAAAAACTTAAAAAATAGCACTATTAAAAAAAAAACTAAATAACTAAATAAAAAGTATTGAAAGACAACGCTACCTTCATATATGTAGATTAACTCCGAATTTAGAAAAAAATTATATTGTAGAATATCTAGAAACAAAATAAATTAAGTATGCAAAATGTGAAAAATTACAGTCTAAGCCACCAAAATACTACTTTTCGGCCAGCAAAAAAGAGAAATTAAAAGATTTTGAATTGTTTTCTATTTTTTATTTAAATATACAAAATGTTACAAATAAAATATTATGGTTGAAAATTTTAACAAAAGAATTAATGTCATTGTTTAAAATATTAAGTGAACATTGGCTATCTGATGATTATTTGAAGTTTTTTTTATTTGGACAAATACATACTGCGTAGAAGCTACTGTCGTCTTCTCAATCAACGTGGCGTGGCGGTGTTGGTTTTAAAAAAGTGTTAAAATGCGTAGTGGTATAAATGTTTTTTCGGTTCAGAACCATAAAAATAAATATTTAATATTTGGTATATATAGGTGATACAATTATTTTTTATTGAAAAACTGCAGAAGTTATTAGAAAAAGTGCACACTAAAAACCTAACTTTTTTTTTGCTGGTGATTTTACTATTGACATACTTAAGACAAACAATAAACTTACAATTGATTCTCTAAATCCATTTTTAAGTTACAATTTTTATTTTACTATCGAAAAACTAACTAGAGTAACAAAAACCTCAAGCACATGTATAGATAATATATTTATAAACAGTGATGTGGATCAAATATAATCAAATGTAATTAAATCTAATTTATCTGATCACTATGTTCAGTTTTTAGAATTAAGTTTATTATTACAATGTAATGTTCCAAAAACGCCCAATTTTAAAAAAACGTATCGTTAATGAAGATTTTATTGCTTTTTTTTGTATCAGGTTAAAGTATACTTGGCGAAATCAAGTATTTAATATAAATTATAAATGGATAACTGCAGATATAATAGAACTGAGAAAAACTGTATATTTTTTGTCACAAACAAATTCAGTCTTAAAAGGTGATTATATTGTTGCAAATAATTTATATCAACAAACAATACCTGAAACAAAAAAGAAAACCATGATAATATTGTTTTTAATGCTGCAAATAAAAATAAATCTATTTGGCAAATTATAAATAAGTTTCAAGGAAAGTCTGATAGCACTAGAGCATTTCCTGAATTGTCTGAAAATAGCGTAAATGATGCAAAAAATGTCTGCAATGCATTCAATAATTATTTTTCTACAATTACTTCCAATCTTACAAATAGCACTAACGATAACCTGGACTTTGTAAATGACGATATTGACATACATATATGTAACTCTACAATATTTTTAGAAGATATTAATAAGTACTACTTAATTCAGATAGTTAAAAAAAATAAAAAACAATAACTCTACTAACTCTGACAATATTTCAAACTTATTGCTAAAGAAAATTATCAATTTAATAATTGTTCCAATAAAACACATTTGCAATGTATCTTTTAATACAGGTATATTTTCTGACAGGTTTAAATTAGATACTGTTATACCTGTTTATAAAAAGGCAATGCTAATTCACTTGCTAACTATTGTCCTATAAGCATACTATCTAAGACATTAGAACATCTAATGAACAAAAAAAATAGACAATTTTTAAACTTTAAAGACTTAATTGCGTCTAGTCAACACGGATTTACAAAAGGAAAGTCAATAGAAACGGCTTTGGCAACGTTCACTGAAAATGTTTTAAAAAATTTGGATAAGAAATTATTATATATATAAATAAGAAACTATTAGCAAAACTAGAACAATATAGAATTAGAGGTATAGCTGGCAACTAGATTAATACGTATTTAAAAAACCGTTACCAAGTAGTAGTAACTCGAGTGAATAGAGAGAATTTTTTTTTAGAATCGCAAATGCTTACTTATAGTGTACCACAAGAATCTGTACTAGAACCTACCTTGTTTTTAATATTTGCAAATAAGTTTGATACATGTGTTACCAATATTATCATTCAGTTACTCCCGGTTTATCTCCCTCCAAACTCTAACTATCCTTTAACTGGGGATTGTTAAAGCAGCCCTTAGTGATTTTAGGGTTATATTGAAATTATTTTGTAATTTCACTATTGAAAACAATTTTCAATAACATTTTTAGAAAATTGGTTAAGCTTATTAATACAAATATTATCAATGCAATTGTTTATTCTGGTGAGTTTACTAATAGTAGAGATTAAGTTATATAAGTTTAATATATCAGTTTCTTCTTAGTGCACATTTTTTGTAAACTTTTGACTTAATATGATAAGTTTTACCGCCAATTGTCATAATTGTTTAGTTTATTCTTTCAGTTTGTAGATTAAAGTGTTTTTATTTCCAGCTTGTAAAATTTCTCGGTTTTGTAATTCCATTTTTAATTTATTTATTGTTAAATTTCTTCTAAATCTTTCTCTTGTCCATTATAGTTTGTACCTCAATCAATGCTTTTTTGCGTAAATTTTTATATTTTTTTTACTTATTGGTAGATAATATTAATGTGCATACCTTTTATTAATTTAGTGTTATTCTATTAACTGTTTACTATTAGAAATTTTATTTATATATGAGCACAATTTAAATAGTATTTGCTGTATGCAATCGAGAATTTGTTTATATAAACAATTTTATTATAGATAGAGGAACAGATACTCACAATATATTAATAGCAACAGCGGAAAGAGAGGAATGAACATAGATCAAACCAAATACAAGACATTGCCATCTAAACAAATATTTACTCGTAATTCAAGGTTTGCTAAGAATTTTAATAAATATTTATAGACAGTTTAGGAATGTATGACCAAAACTTTTTTAACCGTTCTATTAACACGTGAAATAAACTTTCAAATTCAGTATTTTTCAAGACTTATAAACTGCAAATATTTAAGGTCGATGTTTACAGACTGCTTAAATCTAGTCAACAATGTAATAGTTTCAGCAAATGTGTTTCACTCATTGAATCTCAAAAGTATTTTTTTGTTGTTGTGACATATTAAATAATTTCCAAATACTACATAATAAAATAAAAAAAAACAAAGAAAAAACACAGAAGATACAAACGAAAAACTAAAAACCGACAAAAAATCTTGAAAAAGACAATAAGTGCAATCATAATACAAAAATATGCAACAATAAATGATAAAATACATAGACAAGAGCTACTTAAAAACGATACACAAAAAAGGCTTAATTGAAAAACTATTTCCTCAGGAAGAATTGGTGAAAATACCAAAAACAAAAAAAGAAGAAGAAGAAACGGTATAGTATAGTAATATTAAAAAAGATAAAAAAATAGTTAGAATTGCAATGGTTCTATAGTTTTCGATGTTTGATGAGTCACCTTTTTTGAAAAATAGTTTTACAATTGAATATTTTATTTAATTTGGAAATACTTTTGACTTGAATGATGCATCTAAAATATGACACAAAGGTTTTACAATTACTTCTATACATTCTTTTTATTACAATCATTAAAATTTCATCAACACCAACAGATTTTTTTTTTTAGTTTTTTAACAATATTAATTATTTCATCCTCGATAGGCGGAAATAAAAACATTAAATTTTGTTGATCTTTAATTTTAGTTAGATTATTCGTAATATTGGGCATGTCATTTAATAATGATTTTGAAATATTAATATAGTATTCATTAAATTTTGCTGCATCATTTGCATTCTAGTTTGGTTGGGCTTCTTGGTTTTTTAAAGGTTTTAAAAACTTAATAATATCCCATGTTGTTTTTGAAATATTTTCAGTTATTCGAATTTTTTCAACAAAATAAGTGCATTTAGAAAGTTGTAGTTGCTTATTATACTCTTAAACATTAGAACAAATGTCCATTAATACATGACACAAGTGATTAAATATTAATCTTGAAATCTTTCAAGATTAATATTATACTCTCGTTTAACACACTTGTACGTCGGTGCGTATGAATGATCGTGCTTAAATAAAATATCCAAAACGTCTAGTTTTTCTTTCAGAGTTTTAAGCATTGAATTAGAACACATGTTTATTTTAACTGCGTTTTAAATTTTACATTTTCTACTTGGAAAACACTCATTATAATGCAACAAAAACTTATTTAAAAAAACCTCCCATTTATAATTAACATCTAATACACTATAAACAGATTTCCAGTCTTGATTAATTATATTAAGCTTAAATTTAGCTATAATATATTCGGACAGATTCCGTGTATAATAGTATCTAATATTAGCATTTGAACTACTATTATCAATTTTAAAAGTAATTTTTTGTCTGTAATGATCAGATATGTGTCTCAATAATATTTCAACATCAAAGATGTTAGATAAATTTGTTATTATATTATCTATACAGGTTTGAGAGTAATGTGTAACTCTTGTAAAAACTTTTATTAAAGACTCAAGTCCATATAAATTTAAAAGATTAATAAAGTGTGTTTGCCTGTTGTATTGCTCAATATATCAATGTTAAAATTACCATTTATTATAAATTTACCTTGTTCATTATTAAGTTTGTCTAGTAATTGTTGAAATACTTTTAAAAAAATTTCAATGTTGCTTGTTGGTGGTCTATATATGCAAACAACTGTAATGCTTAAATTAAACAAACAAACTGTTGCACACTCACGCACATTCAACTTGGTTTGGTACTGTCTTATTATTTAGATCTTTTCTTACTGTAGCTTTAAATTCTTCTCTGACGTATATAGCAGAGCCACCATGATTAATCTTATCCCTACAAAAATGCAATATTAATTTAAAATGATCAATTTTATATTCTACTAATTCTTCTTCGGATTGCCAGTGTTCCAAAAGTAAAATAACATTAAGATTTTTATTTTGATTAATTGTATAATTTAGTATATCGATTGATGTACTAATTAATTGCATATTTTGATGAAATAAGTCCACGTAGTGTTATATTTTTGTAGAGTTGGTTTTGTTTTTTGCTGTTTTTGAGTTGGGTACTTTATTTTGTTGAAGTAGAATAAAAAATTATTGACGCTAATATTTTTAATCCAAGTTCTAAGCTCCATGATTTTTGTGGAATATTCCAATACAACTAACACTTGATGAATTGATGCATAATCGGATGGATGTTTCAATTCAATTTTCTCGCATTTGCTGTTGAGTATTCCTTTAACTGTTAATTGATTGATTACAGTTTCTATTGTGGTGTCCGGATGTAAACGATAGATATGGTAGTGAGCGTATCTCGATGTTCTTTTCAGTGCAGTGTCTTGTCTTGTTCCAAAAACAACTTGCTGTCGTTGTCTTCTAACTTCAGTCCATGGTTCATTGTCAAATTGGTTTGTATTTAAAATTTTGTTTTCTGCGGGTTGGTTGAGCAGAGTGATATTTTCGCTGCTATGAGGCGCATCATTGCGGGGTCCGCTAGGCGGGTTGATTTCTTTTTTTTGCAAATTTTTAACACTATCTTTTAGCTGTATAGTGACATATGGTTTCTTGCCGACGTCTTTGATATTTGCAGGTTTCTGTTTTTCAAAGTTGTTTTCTTTTTTCTTGGGTCAAAGATTCCCGCCATAAGAAGTAAAATTGTTTACTGTTTTTGTAAGATTATCAACATTTGTGGTTAAGTTATCTATCAAGATATTTTTCTCATTAATTAATTTATTTTGAGATTTTACCTTATTGTAAAGTGAATTTACTTCAAATTTATCATCAGATTTACATTTTTCATAAAAATTTAGATCACAAATATTGCACTAAACACTGTCACTAATTATTATTTTAGATCATGCTACACACATTATTTCATTAGCGGTAAATGTTAATGTTGAACTATTTAAATTGCTTTCTGATACAGAGCAACCCATCTTACTCGCGGCCATTGCGATAATAAAGTATTGAATTCAGACAAAATAATAACAGAGTTATTGAAAGCAACGCTAGAAGGGAACACAGTAGAAATAACTTAAATATTTAAACAGAAAAAAATAAGAAAAACAACGTCATTTAGGCCAGTATGCATAATCAACACACTAGGTTAGATAATAGAATAAGTCATTGTGCAAAGAACAGGAGATAGAAAAAAAAAAGAAGAATAAAAAAATAATATATTTTTACCAAGGAAAGAACAATATTAGGATCTATAGTGTGGCGAAACAATTATCTCAGGGTTTTGGACAGCGGTTCTACCAACTCCGGGAAATAAATTACAGCATGTTAATGGAATCCTTTATTAGTTATCATTAATGGAATATGCATCATGGGACTCGCACATGTCCATAAACAATATAAAAACTACAAATAAAACAAACACATGTTATTTTTAACCTTACCACCATGTAAATGTAAAAATGATTGTATGAATATTTAAACAAATAATAAAATAAATCTAATTAGATAATGTAACGTTTATATTTAACTCACCTACGCAGGTAATGACATAAATTGTGTTAATTTATGAAAAGGCCCAGAAAGCGGCAGAATTATTGTTGTAGGCACATGTGTTCTGGATGAAGATCAGCAGTAAAAGAACCAGGAAGGATAAATTCTTTATGATCTTATCAAAAGAATTTGACCTGACCTGATAGGTAAGTATAAATTTATTATATGAGAGTATTATTTTAAATAAAAATGTACATGGGGTGGCCTAACTTGTCACAACTGCCCCCATTCTGGGGAGTCCAGGAAGCTTTGGAAGCGACCTGCACTTCCCAGAACAAGGAATGTAGCGCTTAAGATGACAACCGTGGAAAGTCCCGTCTTAGAATCACGGTGTAGCAGCACATAGGTTTAGGTGGCAATACGTTTTCCAATCAAATAAAGACCCTTAAAAAGATAAAAAAAATCTTTTGGTTTTCCGACTGACTGAAGATGGATGTAAGAGTGTATCAAAAATTGAGCATTGGTATATATTATATATATATTATTCATAAAAAAAGTGCTTGATGTCATCAAAATTTTGGCTCAGGTATGAAATGGCTACAAACCAATCATAAGCGTTATTTTTAATTAATTGATGACCCCATAATTTCAATTGCAAAAATAAAACATTATATAGTTCTGTTACATTTTCTAATTGGTTGACAAATAGAACTAGATGTAAATTAATCTCTTTAAATGTTGGTAAGGTTTTACATATCTAGTTAAAACTAATATTATTAATATAAGGAGTTGACGCTACATAGCGATCACCTAAATTATCATTTACGCCCTTATCTGTTAATGATATAGCGTAATCATATCGGTTAACATTATGGTTTGCAACAGAAACAGCAGCCTGCGGTTGGGTATTTCCCATATAAAAAGGTTGATAAACCGCATTTACTACTTGTCCCATAGGTGGTTTGGGAGTAGTGGTCAACAGACTTGGGATACCGTGTGATGCTGTTGCTGTTACATTTTTTGTTAACATGTTACTGTGTACATAATACGGAGAATAAGAATTAGTATTTGTAATTCCAATATCCCCTGATTTGGAATATTGTCCGGTGTAATAAGGATTTAACCCTTTTGGTGCAGTGTAAATCGGGTTTAAACTTGCATATGCATTGCCAACTTCATGATTATTTGTTGACAACAATTTTGTGCTTGTGTTTGACAGTGAGAAAGAATTATTCATTTGTTCAAGTGAATATGGAACATTCTTCAAAGCTTTTGCTGGATATTGATCAGGTATTTTATTTTTATTCAATTGTGCATTATTATTCTTATTAACTACATTTAATGAAATAGGAACTGTACCTGTGGCATTATTAACAATGTCCCCCAATGTGCCACTAGAGTGACCCCTTACAAATGGTTTGGAAGTCACCTCCATTTGCCCAGGTAAGTTATTTTGTCCTAATTCCCATGGTGAATTAATTACATTAAATGATCTTTTAGGAATGGTACCCGTTGGTTTATTTAATTTAATGCTCTCTGATGTATATCCCGAGTGGCTTGCTATATCAGATGATGGATTCCTATTAAATAGTACAGGTAAATTATTTAAGTTAGATTCTATTTGTGCATTATTAATTACATTTACTGGCATTGTAGACATGGTACCTAATGGGTCATTTAAGATGCCCCCCGATGTATTAACCGAGTGCTGATATATCTGAGCATTTGGATTTAAATCTACAGGTAAATTATCTAAATTACACTCTGCTTGCACATTACTAATTACATTAAATGATTTAGCAGGTATGGTACCTGCAGGGTTATTTAAAAGTATGCCCCCCGATGAAGTAACCGAGTGATGATATATCTGAGAAATTGGATTTAAATCTACAGGTAAATTATCTAAATTATACTCTGCTTGCACATTACTAATTACATTAAATGATTTAGCAGGTATGGTACCTGCAGGGTTATTTAAAAATATGCCCCCCGATGAAGTAACCGAGTGATCCGAGACAACATCGGAATTATTTATATTAACAGGTAACTTAATTATATTATTAGTATTAGTATATATCTTATCTGCTATTCCATTTGTGGATGTTGATGTAGTCATAATGAATGAGGCTCCACCAATATCTGATGTTGAAACGGTTAACTCCTGGTTCCTCCTTGCTCGAGTGAAATACTGTGATCGGTGTTGTTTTGGTGTACGTTCCATTATTTTATAATAATTAATATCTTGTAATATTATTCCAGAGATGGTCCCGCGCTTGGGTGCCAAGTTGTGGCGAAACAATTATCTCAGGGTTTTGGACAGCGGTTCTACCAACTCCGGGAAATAAATTACAGCATGTTAATGGAATCCTTTATTAATTATCATTAATGGAATATGCATCATGGGACTCGCACATGTCCATAAACAATATAAAAACTACAAATAAAACAAACACATGTTATTTTTAACCTTACCACCATGTAAATGTAAAAATGATTGTATGAATATTTAAACAAATAATAAAATAAATCTAATTAGATAATGTAACGTTTATATTTAACTCACCTACGCAGGTAATGACATAAATTGTGTTAATTTATGAAAAGGCCCAGAAAGCGGCAGAATTATTGTTGTAGGCACATGTGTTCTGGATGAAGATCAGCAGTAAAAGAACCAGGAAGGATAAATTCTTTATGATCTTATCAAAAAAATTTGACCTGACCTGATAGGTAAGTATAAATTTATTATATGAGAGTATTATTTTAAATAAAAATGTACATGTCACAATAGAAAACGTAAAAACACAAGCAAAAAAGCAAATAGTAGAACGCAGAGAAAACAAACCACATAATAGCGTTCAACCTCGTGTTTTGGAAAGCATTTATAGAAGCGGCACAGAAAAGAGAGCTTAACAGAAAAAAACAATCAAAGTAATATGGAGCTACTTACAGAGTAAAAAAGACCAAGAAAGAAAGATTTAAACTTACCAGAAGGGTTACTCTAGAGCTCAGCACTAGAATCAAATCTGTAGAACTTTAAAAGTTGATTAAACAATTTTTTAGACTTTTTTTGTAATATCAAGTCTGGGGTTGTAAAATATATATGATTTTGTTTCATATTTATAATATTTAAGTAATTTTCAAGTTTGACTTAATGTTTGTGATATCATATATAAACAGTCCATATACTGCAAGAATATTGTTTAAGCGTTTCTGCAAGTGTTTCTGGGCGGTAGGTGTAACAAAAAGTATAATAAACAAAAAAAAAACAAATTTTGAAATAGCATTAGTGATGAATCTTTCTTGATGTAAAACTAAAGTACAGTATACTATACCCATATATATATATATATATATATATATATATTATTTTTTAAATTTTCGCGGATATAATTATTTTTATTTAAATTTATTTTCGGATTATCCCGCGTTTTCTCTTTGAGTTGGACTCGACGTTTCGGCTGAATCTTCATCAGCCATCATCATGAGAGATTTATTATTAATATTTATTAATATACATCAATATGACATTGATATATAAAACTAATTTTGTTGTCAAAGCTAACTTTTAAGAAACTTTATTGTGTGTAAAGTTTCTTTGTTTGACTTCTGGTAGTTGGTCTATTAATTGATCTTTCTACAGTCAAAACTTGTAAAGGAACTGGTTGTGATTTGGATGCTGTAATTAAATTAGTTGTTGTTGGTAAAGAAGCTGTTAGTGTTTTTTTTTTTTAATTTAATTTAGTTGTTGCCAATGCTGTTTTTACTAGAATAACTAGAGAAGCCATCGAAATTGAAAAAAGACCAGACAATCTCAATAAGAGAGATGATGCTTTACGTTTACCATCTACTTGGAAAACAGCTGATGTTTTTGAAATTTAGTGTGAAGCTATATAATTTTTCCTGGTGATTTTTTTTATATTGTAAAATAAATAAAGTTTCATAAAAAGTTATAACCTTTTTTAATTAACTTTTATCATGATATAATCAAAAACAAAAATCTAGTTATTATGTGTATTAGTATAAAGTCTATACTAAGTATATTGTTAGCAATTTAAAAGTTGTATCATAGATTTTATTGCAAAGTAAAGTAAACGTATTAGTTTTATTACACTTCTCCAATTATTATTAGAAATAAATTTATCGTCCGAAATAAGACGTCGTTATACATTATTATATTTTTCTTGGGGTTGAGCTTGAAGGGCATAACTCTAAATTGCTAGTAAGTTATGGTCCATTAAACCGAATGGTACGGTACAGCTTACAAGTATGTTCATAACGTCAGCCCCCCTAAAACAAGTAGAGATATAAACGAGCCCGTATTAAATTATGCACGACGCAATAATGAGAACAATTAGAACGTTTGCACTTCGTATATTATATACCTGCTCGGTTTAAATTGAACAGGGAAATTATTCACTACCTTATTACACTCCTTTCTCACACTTATTGTGCCTTGGTGTTTTCAAGTGCCATATTTCAAAGTGACATTTATTAATTAATAAATAAGTGTTATGTGGTTTAATATTCATGTATTCTTTTATATGTGGAAGATTTTGTGCGCGTACATTTATGTATGCATTGTTCCTACAACAAAATTGCCCTGTTTGTTACTCAAATGATAAACCTGTTTTATAAATTGCATGTTAAGTCTAATATATTTTTCTCTTTCTTAATACACTAAATTATTTCAATAGCTGAGAATATATCATCTAAACATATTTTATACTATATTTTATAACGTTATCTCAATCTTCATAAACAGGTCAAATTGAGTAGGACCGCTTTTTTGACAGTCCCTAAACTCCTAAATTAAATTAGAATTAATAATGTTTACATTTAATCCTAGTTTAATATGCAATCATGTTTGAATCTGTCAAGAGCACGGCCCACCAGCAACAACTAGGAACCATCCCTAATGACCAAGGACTTATCTTGCATGTAATTAAAACTATAAACAACAGAGGTCGACTTGTATATAAGACATGGCTTTTGTAATGATCCCACTGATTCATATATTAAGACGTTGATGAACATGAAGTGTTGGGTCTTGTGTTTATTAAATTGTAACATATAATTAAGAATTTGGTTAACTGAATATTGCATAGAACCCAAATAATTAATTTAATTTATGTAGTTAAATATAACGTTATATTGTATGTACATATACTATACATCGTAAAAATATTTCTATTTGAAAGGTTTAAATCGAAATGCATCGAGTGATCGTATATCAAATAAAGTAATTTGATTAATATTGTGAGTAGAAAAAGCAACATATAGGTTCAGATGGATGTGTAGTGTATTGGGTTCGGATAAAAGTCCTGCTAGAGGAATGATATATTTTATTAGAATTCGTGCGTGCTGGAAAGTTTTTAAAGAAAAAAAGGTTCTTATTGCTTTCCTTTGCATAACTTTGATATAGATTTATATTAGTCAGCGAAGAAACATCTTTGACAGATAATTTTATTTCCTTTTAATACATTTTTATCTATCTATATGATTGATGAAGAATTTTATATTATGCAACAGTTTATCACCCAATTTCCTTACAATTTATCATAAATTCAAATTATTTTAGTTAGCGAGATATAGATAAGGATTACAGCGACGAATATGCTATATATGTATATAATTTTGTTTTGAATATTTTGCTGAATGTCGCAACAAATTAGAAATTGTTAATTTCTTAACCGTGCATGTTACTAGAAATGCAAAAATCTATTTTTAATAACAAATAAATAGGATTTAAAGCAGCAAAGCATGCGTATCTCATTTTAATTCTTTCTTTTTCTTCGTAAAGATATCAAATAAGTTTTTCATTTCTTTTTGCTATCGAGGTTTCAATATGTCATATGTTTGTATTTGTATGTATCATAAACGGCAAGAAACATTAACTCTAGTCTCATCAGTTAACAAACTGTTATTATTATTTTATTTCAAAAAAATAATGCATAAACTAACCAAAAGTTGTAAAATCGTTTTATACTGAATATAGATGCTTTATGTATTTAATTATCGACTTACTAGTAATTCATTATATATTTACTAAATTAAATTATAATCGTTAAGAGTCAAGATAAAATTGCTTTTAATGTTTTATTTGCAAAACGTTTTAATAATTTGATAAAAAAATATTATAATAAATATAGTTATGTTATGGTTGTGACATCGGAATCTTCTACAGATTCGATGTCATCGGTTATATTAGTTTTATGATTCTATTGTATTTATATTATTAGTTTTAACTTAAGTGTAATTATTTTTTTATTTCTTTATTATTTCATATTTTTGATTTAATCAAAAGAAGAAGCTGTTTAACTAATGCATTGCATTGCAATGTGTCGTATTATGTAAAGATGTTTTCTTCTCGTCTTGTCACACTTTTTAAGTGGCATGTTGTAGACAATCTTTACGGCACCAATCACTAAAATCATCGATAGACAGATAAAAATTGTCTTTGATAGAGAGTGTCTTGACCGTGTAGACTAGTTATGTTTTTTTAATTCAGTTAGACCCTGCACCTTGTAAGGGCTGCGGATCTTGATTTTGCAGTGCAAGGTTTCATTGTATGTGTCCCAAGCAGCAATGTTTTTGCCTCAAATGTAGCGGCCAATTAAATAATGCAACTAAAAAACGCTTTGTGAAAAATCTAAATATCAAGCAATATACTTAGTTTACTTAATTAAAAATGTTTAAAATAAGTACAATTAAAGTGGATGATAAACTAATTCCTTAAATTTTTAAAAGTCAGTTTAGTAAAATAAAAGACTAAATAGTTTAACAGCATACAAATTAAATAATAGAAACAATGCCAAATAAAATGCGATGTTTACGTGATAGCGATAAACTTAGTGCATCTAATAACAAATCGTGCTGTAATTATAGTAAAAGTATTAGTGGCAATTGTATTAATATGCAAAATAACTTTAAAATTAAAATAATAATCCGGTTGAAGAAGTGGACATTAAAGAGAAACAACAAATAAAAACAAATTAAATAATACAAAACATCGACAACGCCACAATCCAAAAATTAATTTACTATCGATTAATTCTAGCAAACTAATATTATATGTATATTAAAAATTAAAAAAAAATATTGTTAGCAAATTTAGTTCAGCCTCTAAGCGCATATAGTATTTGTTGACTAATGCAAACATGAAACTACAGTAGATAAACAGGTATTTAAAAACTATCTTATCGGAGTATGAATTTGATATTGAAAAAATAAAATGTATTAACAGCAACTCATCGTTTAAAATAAGTGTTGATTTTTGTTTAAATGACATTCTGCCTAGAAGTTTTAGCCCAATCTAGTTTGTTTGTATTTTGGGACCAGCCGGACTTTTGAACTTTAAGCTGAGCCAAGTTTTGGGTTGAGCGAGGTTTTAAACGTATTTTATGTAGTTATTTAGTTTAACCGTTTTTACAGCTCAAATTTTACTTTAAAAATTATCATATATAAATACGATAAATTCTAAGTGAACTAAATACTTACAATCCAGCTAGAACAAAGAACAAGTCAAAATTAACACAAAGACACTACGTAGCAAACGTTGTTTTTCTTCCGCTGGTAGTACGTTTGTGGTTTATATGTTCTATTATACATACTGTACATATAAGTTTAACTAGAAAAAATATTAGTTAAACCCAAGTTATTGTTGCGGCTTACAGTTGCAAAATAACTAGAATTAGACAAATAAAAAAAACATCTAAATAGGTTTTGACACAACAGACCACCTACAAACAATTTACAACTTAATAGAGAAAAGTGCTGAATATAATATACCCCTTCATATAGCATTCATAGACTACCACAAAGAATTTGATTTGATAGAAACATCGGCATTCCTAACAGCAATGGGTACAGTCAGAATTAATACAAAATACTTTAACCTCATAAAATAACATGCAACACTACAGGTTTCAATTGACGAAGGTTTAGTAACAGATCAAATTCTAACGTTGACGTGTCAACAAGCAATCGTACATTTTTTTACTTTAACATAACTGCAATAATCTTCTAATAAATATATAATATTAATATACATATGTGAAAAACTGTGATGTAGTTATGGTGAAATTATTTGGTTGAGTGAGTAATGCATTAATTGCTAATCTATTACTAAATAAACATTATAATTGAAACTTAACCTAACATTCTTAAAAACATTTATTTTCAATAATAATAAATAATAAAATTCGAACAAAATAAAAGTAAATTCGAGCGTTCAACGCTTACTGCTGTTTGTGGTCTAGTGGTTAAGAGCTTAAACCGCAAATACAAAAAACGTATAGTGCTTGGGTTCAAAAATCTTGCATTTACATTGTTGAAAAAATTATAAATGTTTTTATTTTCATTTTATTACTACGTTTTATTTTTAATGTTATAATTTAGTATATTTTCTCTTCTACTTTTGTTTTCTTGTGTGTACCTTCCACGGCCTACCCTTTGTTTGTATTTTATAAGTCGCCACTACGGGCCTAGTAGGTGTGAAAAAAGTGTATTTGTGCATTTCCTTATTTATTAATTATGACGACATTAGAAAATAAACCAAATACCAGGAACCAGAAAATATTATCAGAAGCTAATAAACAAAAAGTAAAAAGTAATAAATCTATAAACACGAGCTATGTCAGCATTATTTATGATGAAAGTTCTCTGTAAAAATAAACACAATCAAAACTCGAATGGACAGATATAAAATTAAAATTGCAAGCCGCTCTAGCGGAGTCGCAAGCTAAAGTACATGAATTAAATGAAACTATAGAAAAACTTAAATCAGAAATAAAAATCTCAGACTTAGAAAATACTGCAAAATCTAAAATAATTATTAATTTGCAAAATATAATTAAACAAGTACAAGAATATTTAATTAAAATAATGTTTCTAAAGCTTTATCAAACACTATACAAAGAGACATTAACACTATAGTATTGGGTTGCCTTTATATGAATAATAAGCACGCAGCTATAAATAATGCAATAAGAGAACAAAATAAAATCTTAAAAAATCTAACAAAAACTTGCAAACATATTTTATTTGTTGACACTAATACTCATGTATCTAATCATTTTCGTTCGACTGACGTTCTATTTAACGTAGCTGCTAAAAGATATCTTTTATATAGCAAAAGTAACTCGATTAAAAATAAGTTTTTTCGATTCGACTAAATTTAAAATTGTATCGAAGTGTTCAGTAAGAAAAACATCACTACCGAATAAAACTGAAACTATATTTTATATGAATATTCAATCATTGCGCAACAAAATTGAGGAACTGAAAGGTTTTCTTAACAAAAATATCAATTAAAATATTTTAATGATATCAGAACATCATTTAAGAAGTGCCGAAGTGGAACTATGTCAAATTAATAACATGAAACAAACTTCATATTTTTCAAGGCAACAAACAACTCACGGGGGTGTATTAATTATGTCAAAGCCTGAATTGGAATACATGATGTTTGAATGGATATCAAAACTATCAAAAGAGGTAGACTGTAAACTAAGTGGAATATACGTAAAAAATATAGACTGTATATTAATCGCTCTATACAGAACACCTAGCGGAAACTTTGACAATTTTTTAAACATATTATGTGACTTGTTGGATAAATTGCATAGTAATAATTACTATATTATTATAACTGGAGATTTTAATGTGCAATTCGGTGCAAATGATAAGAATTCACAAACACTTTGCGATTTATGTGGCATTGATAATGTCTTCAGTAACTACCCCGCCGACTTTCTAAATGTAAACCAAGTTAAACCACCTTTTTCAGATCACAACGGAATAAGTATTAGTGTACCAATTAAATTTAAAACAAAATCAAAAACAAAAAGACTCATAACCACTATAGGTAAAATAAAATTTTATGAGTCAATAGAACATACTGATTGGAGTCTAATACATGATGTATCTTGGAACTGTGAGCAAAAAACAAATTATTTTTTTAATATAAATATAAACAATTTTAATGTATGTTTTTTTGAAAACAAATCAAACAGAAAAATAACTGTAGTGTTCATTGGTATAATGACAATCTGCGTAATATGCGTAATGTTATTACTACTGTACATAATGCATTCATTAAATACCAAACTGAAGATTTTAAATCTTTGCAAAATATGTTAAGTATTGAATACAAAAAAGCAATAAGAGATGCAAAAATCCATTCTAATGACGAGTATATAAAAAAATCAAATAATAATCAGAAACGCATGTGGATCTTAATAAATAACAAACAAAACAACGTTTACCATGATAAAATGCCAACTGCAATTACTGCAAATGAAAACGTAGCAAAATATAGTAAAACATTTAAACGCAATTGAAGACGACCCTATTATGTTGATGTCGCATCATGAAATAAGATCGACATTTGTTTTTAAAGAAATATCTTGTTCGTAAGTTAGAGACATAATAAGTCAGTTAAAAAATAAATCATCAATGGACGTTTATGGGCTTAGCACAATAGTGCTTAAATCTATTAAAGGCGTAATAATATCTCAGTTAACAAAATTAATTAATATTTGTATACGTGATAGTACATTTCCGGACTGTCTTAAAATAGCAAAGTGTATATCATTATTTAAGAAAAGCGACAACGACAACTTAAGTAATTATTGAGCAATATCTTTAATACCAGTAATCTCAAAATTTTTTGAAATAATTATGTTAAAACAAATTTGTTATTTTTTTGAAGATAATAGTTTATTCTCATCTGCACAGTATGGATTTCGTTCTGGCCGATCTACTATTCAGGCAATAATAAAATTTGTTGACAATATACATAATTCTATTGAAAAAAAAAATGTTATTCAATTTCTTATTTTATTGATTTGTCAAAGACATTTGATTGTGTGTCCCATTCTATATTACTACAAAAATTATATTGTTACAACTTTATGCCAAGTAGTTGTAAAATGATAATATCTTACCTCTGCAGCAGAAAACAAGTAGTTGCGTTGAGAAAAGAAATGTCTGATGAAATTATCATTGATTGCGGTGTACCTCAAGGATCTCATCTAGGTCCAATTTATTTCCTAATATACATTAATGATTTTCTTTCTTTGCTCCAAAACGCAAATGTAGTATTATTTGCAGACGACACAACATTGTCAAACACATCTAACTCTTTGCAAGAGTTATTATTGTTAGAAGAAAATACATTAACGAATGCTAAAAAATGGTTTGATAGTAACCGATTATGTTTAAATCAGGACAAAACCGTCAAAATGTTATTTACACTTAGAAAACAACACGAGTTAAAATTAAAATTTCTTGGTCTTAACATTGATTGTCAACTCAATTGAAATATGCACGGCAAAATTCTGTCTGGAAAAATTCAAGAAAATGTTTACCTTCTTAGAAATTTAATGCGTTGTCTGTCAGCATCAGTCGTAAAAACCGCGTATTACGTCATACCCTCATATCTTATAGAATACTAGTATGGGGGCACTCATCTATAAACAATAGGATAATTGCACTACAAAAAAAGCCATTTGAGTGATTTCCAATTTAAAATTTAAAGAAGATTGTAGAAGCAAGTTTAAAGAATTAAACATTATAACTGTACCAGGTCAATATATTTTTGATTGTTTACTTTGGGTAAAAAGGAACACAAACAATTACTCAGTAAACAAAAAACATCCAAAACTACGAAACAAAAAAAAATTATGATATTCGTCCAGCATTTTGAAGACTGGCAAAAACGCAAAACGGAACAACCTATTACGCTCCAAAATGTTTTAATGCTTTAATGTAAAGTGCGTTGTTTAGATTTTAAAATATTTAAATGCACCATAAAAAAAAATCTAATAAACCAAGTTATCTATAGCACTAATGTTTGTAACTACAATTTTTTGATAATTTACTGTTTTTTTTGTCTTTTATTTATAATGGTTGATTTTATAACTATTTTTTTGATTTTATTAGTCTATGTATACTTTTTTAATATATTTTATATGTCAAAATAAATTTTATACCGTTCTATATTTATTTTAAATAATATTTTTAATTATGACAATAATTACCTTATAGGTATTAACAAAAAATAAATATGATTATTATTATTATAATTATAAATCCCAATTAACAGAGGTGTTCGTCAAGGTGATACTATCTCACCCAAATTATTTACCTTGGTCCTAGAAGATGTATTTAAAAGTTTGCAGTGGATAACAAGAAGTATAAACGTAGACGGCGTATACCTTAACCATCTACGCTTTGCCGATTATATCGTTCTAATAATAAAATAAGCAGCGATCCCAATAAACTAGAACTCTATGAAGCGTTCCAACTGGTAAGACTAAAAATGAATCTGAACAAGACTAAAATCATGAGTATGGACAACTTACATACACAATAGGCAACCACAAGTTTGACACCGTAAAAGAAGACGTGTAATTAGGCCACTCAATTCAATTGGGTGAAGATGTGCAACTAACAAATATATATATTCTTTTTAGCATTATACCGGAACCTCTATAATTACATCAGTACATAGTAATCTATTTTTAAATTATTATAATTTAAAAGTAGAATATTAATTTATAATAAAAAACTAACTTATGCTAAAAATTTAATGCCTACGTTTTGATAACTTTGTTATTTTTCTCATGGCTTTAAATGTCAGCTATAGTTGTCATGGTTTTATAATTGATAATCATAATTTAGTTAAACATTTAAATATGCACTCCCAATCACTACATTGCACTTCTTTTTCAATCACGGTCAGTTTTCTTTTTTTTTTCCTCTATACTTTCTTCGAGTTTGCTAATCCTATTTGGAGTTGGTGTTTTTCTTTATTCTACTCTTCTGCCTTAATTACCCACTGTTGTTTTAATTTTTGAAATTTGGTTTTTATTTTATCTTTTGTTGTATTCCCTTTTTAAGTCTTTTTTTAATTATTCTATTTTTTCATTTGTTCTTGCTTCATAGCTTTTATTAGATTTTCTTTTTTTTTTCAAGGCTTTTTTTATTTTTCCTGCCTTTGCTTTAACTGTTGAGTCTTTTTTTGTCGTAACTGTTTGTTTGTTCTGCTGTTCGGTTTTTATTTTACGTCTGCATTTAATTTTTAGCATAAGTTAGTTTTTTATTTCAAATTAATATCTTACTTTTAAATTATATTAATTAAAACTTATCAATATTACCAATTACCTAATCAAAACACCTTTGAAGTAAACTCTAATACTAGTGTGTTTATAAACGCTCTAGTGTAATGTGCCCAGCATACAACCTCAAAACCTAACCGGCTAGTGTAAGCTTGACAATTCTTTGCAATTTATTGTGCAACCCTAAAAGCTCAAATTTCAGTACACAAAGCGTGCCTTCAACGATTCTTACGTATAAAACCCCAACTCTAGCGGCATACCTGGCAAGCTAGAACTGTCAAGTATTTCAATGCCAGTGTACTTGTTTTACACACCTTTAAGACTCTTCTTGGTCTATGTAAATAAAAATTGACGTAGTTAAAATAAAAAAAAATAAAAAAAAAATAAAAAAAAATAAAATATATATATATTACTATACATATATAATAACATAAAATAACATAAAAACACTTAACAAAATAAACATTAGTTCTTTTTAATGCCAACTATTCAATTGCGTTCATTTTAAATAAAAAACAAATATTATGTTTTTTAAAATTATCAAAAATTTTTGTAATAAAACTATATTAATATTTCACATGGTTGTACTAAAAATATTATAAAAATTCAAAAATACAATACTATACTAACTAAATTAGACATTAAAACACATATTAAACTTAATTTACTTAGTTTGAAACAATGCCAATAATGTAAAAAAATCAAAAAGTTTGTTATTATTTACTAAGTTATATGTTTTTATGAGTTTTGATACAAGATTGTGATAATTACTTTAAAGAAAATACTGCTAAAGTCTAGTTTTATTTGATTAAAGTTAAAATTAAATTTAACTTACAATTGTTTTTTCTTTTAAAGAAATTAAATTATAGTTCAATAATAAATGTTTTACTATCATTAAATAATGAGTATTATATCTTAGGTGTTTTAGAAAATTTATTTAGATATTTTTAACAGGTTGACTGCGACAACAAAAATTCATAACCTGTGCGTTACCGGGCTTGAAAGACCTGTAATTATATAGTCGTGTGTTTAATTGTATAATCTTACAATTTTATAATTTTTACAAATTTATTTCAAAAATTATTTACTAATAGAGGGTATTACTTAAGTTTACAAGCGTGTCTAAAAAAACTAAAAAAAAAATAAAAAAAATTTAAAACATAAAAATGTTGGTATTTATTGCTAAATCTATGTACAGATTATTGTCATTACCAGAAAAATTATCATCGTTGTTAGAATCTGATGACAAAAGGATATAATTTTTATTTTTTAACGGGTTATCCAAATCATAGTCTATCTCAGAATCAACGTCATCAATTAGTAAAAAACTAGTTAAGAAACATGCAATTTTATCATGGATATAGTTATTAGCGGCATCGCCTATATTTCTTTTATCACTAACACACACATTATTGTTTTCAATAGGCTGTAGAATTTTTTTATCTGCATTATCATTTTGATTGTCACATTCTAACAAATTTTACGCGCCATATATGCTTGTATTGGGCCTATTGTTGAACCGGTCTTTTAAGACCGGCACGGCATAATTATTACTCTTGTGCTTTACCGGTCTTAAAAGACCAGTATTTTATTTAAATGCATTTAAATTTAAGAAAACGTAAGAATCCTATAGTTATTTTTAAAATTGCTATAAAGAACAAAATAACAAAGTTACAGACACTGCACTGGGGAAAAGTTTTCAGATTTTTGCCATCGCACCACGGCAATACACAATACACACACACACCAGTCAAAAAAGATTGATAACGCAGTCAACCTGTTAATACTCTTTATTTTATTTTTTTTATAATAAAGACTTCAAATGATAGACCGATAGTTAAGTATGGATCTAACTAATGATTTAAACAGACAAACTGTTGTTGCTGTTCATAACTTTTTAGGTTTTAGTGCCAATCCTTTTTATATTTTTTAATAAATTGGAATTCTGTGGATGGTTTTCCAAATATAAAAATTGCATACATGATCCGTTTGTAAAAAAAATGTTTTTTGACTAAAGAATTAAAAGTTTATAAGTATTTAGTTTTGTTAAGAATTGTAACATGGTTACTGCTATCAGCCCGAAAATAGTTCAACTTTAAGTATCACGGATGCGCAAATCTGCACTGCTTAAGCCAAAGTTGCTTCAAAAAGAATTGGAGGAAAAACCAAAAGTTTTCATCAAATCCTCAAGCAATATATTTGTCTGTCGCGGGCACGAGGATTTAAATTGTGGCACACAATAATAAAATAGTAGAACAAATTTATTAAGTTTTTGCTAGTGCATTATTGCTAATATAATATAATATAATATAATAAAATACAATTAAATAAAGTTTTGTGATTTGGCGCTCTTAACTACCACCATCTATAAATCGCAATATTCACCCCCACCCTAACGAGTAGCTAAGCCGGCGCCGTCGTAAGACGTTTATGTTATAAAAAGCTGCAAAAATAAAACTATAAACTTCAACTGCCAGAGAGAAAACCACAAGGCAGACAATATCTATCTATAAAATTACAGTGAAAAGAAACTAAGGAAAAATAAAAGAAAACACACCAAAACTCTAATGAAGGTCCTACTAACTAATCTAAAAAGAGCTGCAATGGATTTGTTCCATCATACTGCAAACAAAAAAAAAAAGATAAACATAAGCATGATATTACAAACAAACAGGCTCAAAGAACTAGAAGCAATATGTGATTGTAGCTGGAGATTTAAATGCCAAAGCTCGAATATGGACGGCTGACTAAGACAACAACAAAAAAAAAACAAAATTATACTAGAATGGATGGCAGAAAGAAAACAGTTAGTATTAAATAATAAAAACAAACCGACATTTCTCAAATTTACATTAACATCTTTATTGGCATAACAATGTGCTTAGAAAAAGAAAATTTTACTTAGTGTTTACCAAAACATACTATGACATTTAGGGTGGTATTCATAGACAAATTTTAATCTCCGACTCAGCGCAATCTTCAAAAAATACACGTACAGATCAACTTAACTGTAAATAACGCTGTTTTTTCTTTTTTGTGAAACTACTGTACATTCACAAAAAAGAAAAAACAGCGCTGGCACAACACTGTTTCAATGAAAACCACACTTTTAACTTTAGTGATACAAAAATATTGGACAGAGAAACAGGTTACAAAAAAAGATTAATTAGCGAAATAATACATATTAATTCAACAAAAGAGAAAAACATAAACCTTAAAACGGATAAGGATAAATTGTCCAATATGTATGCTAATTTAATTCAAATGTGCAAATAAGTAGTATGCAACCAGTACAGCTCCAGGTTGTAAACAATAAAATAAGTGTAGTCATTGTGAGTGTATTTTAAAGTGTTTAACTTAATTAAAATGATCAATTATAAAACCATGACAACTATAGCTGACATTTAAAGGTACATTTTAACATTTGTGATGTGAATAGGATCAAAAAAAATGTTTTAATTGTACATGTAATTTTTTTTTTTTTTTTTTTTTTTTTGATATTTAGTTTCACTTCATGTATTTACTTTTTGTTTGTTTTATCAACAATGTAATTGTTTTAATTCTTTTTAGCCCTGAGGAAGATAACAAAGTTATCGAAACGTCGGCATTAAATTTTTAGCATAAGCTAGTTTTTTATTTTAAAATATCCTACATCCAAATCATATTAATTAAAAAAAAAAATAATACTATATATAACAATAGCAATTAATAATATTTAATTTAAATTAAAAAAATAAAAATAAATAGATGAATTGATATTAATGTTACTGTAATGGCTATAAAAACAAGTTATTTGAACCAAAAATGTCATTGCATATTTTCAGACTTAGCACAAATTAGGTATTTCATATTAGTACTCCTAAACCTGCGCTTCCAGTTCAATTATACAACACTTCAGCACTGTTGTATATCAACAAACAACTTAAAACTGTATCGGATATTGCAACTAATAGCAAGTGCACATTATGGTTGATAAAAAATTAAAAAAAAAAAGATGAATCATGCATCTCAACATACACTTTGCAAACTATATTCACGCGCTCGGGTAGCCTCGGACGTACGAATATCCAAGACAACATTGATCGGCAAACTAAACCCAGAAATAATAAACGTTAAATATACGTAGATATATTATGCAGGTTATTTATAGATATATTCTGATGGATAATATACGTATATTAATCAACGGTAGAAAAAAAGGAAAATATTAACGTATAATATACAGATATACATATCTTACGTGTACAAGAAATGTATATTATACAAATACACATATACCATATACGCTTTTTACACCATATATACGTGTAATAAACTTATATTATCTAAACTTGTGTTTACTGGGAGAAAACATCAAAATTTTATCTAATGCATTAATTTTGATCTAGTAGCGTGGGAATGAAGTTATTTAACATTACGGTAAATTGCAAATAATTGCTCCTCAGTTATTTAAAAAAAAAAAGTAATTTTATTTTTATGTCATAATTCTACTTACAATAAACAAGTTGACTATTTTTTTTTATTTTTTTTGGTGAAATCGGCCGGTAAATAAACGAAAGTAATAAAAATAGTCGAATAGTAAAGTAGAGGGAATAAAAACTAAAAATAGAATTGCAAAAGCAAAAAAAATTCTTGAAAATTTCAACGAGTAAAATTGAAACTATAACATTAATGACTAGATTTAAGCAGTCTGTAAACATTGACCTTAAACATTTTTGGTTATAAACCAAAAGTTTTAAAAATATATATTTTAGAAGTTTATTTCATGTGTCAATAATACTTTAAAAAAATCTTTTTTTAAAGATTTGGTCCTACATCTCTAAACTGTAAGTGAATATTTGTTAGAATTTCTAACAAGCCTTTTACTATGAGTAAGTATTATTATAACATATATTCCATTAGTAATATTAACAATTAAGTTAAGTTTTTTTATAATAATATCAAATTTATAATGAGTCTCAGACGATGCAACGTACAAATGTCATTTAGGCCACATTGCTTGTAAATTATCCATGACTCAATATTGAAAGTTTTGTCTAATAACTAGAACGAAGCTGGTTTTTTTAATATTGCCTCTTTGACTCAGTAAATGTTGTCTGGTGTTCGCACAGTACGAATGGTGGTTTGCGTCAAGTTACAGTTCCTGTTGTTTTGTGACAAAATAGACATTGTGTTTAAATTACAGAATTACCACTTTTAACATAATTATTATACGCAAACACATTATGTAGCGTTCTACTGTGCCGTGACTAAAATGGCATAGTTAGCGGAGTTGAATGACACTATACCGGTTTTTCTCACTCTTATACTTGATGTGTACAGAGCGTTTAAAAACCATGCGGTTCCACTAAATCACACTGTACTACACATATAACAAACTGTTGTTGTTTTTCTGTATTCCCAAAATGTTAAATAATAAATTTGTTAGGTTAATTAGCTTATTGCCAGTGCTGTCAAAAGTAGTAGAAAATTTAAATAATCAACATATTTGACCAGCAATTCAATCTGGATGTACGCTAGCTTATAGTTGTGCTATTGTTGTGTTTAATATTATAAATAATATTCTACGCTGTATTGGTAGTAAGAAAATAACCGTCTTAGCATTAATTAAATATTCAAAAACATTTAATTCTATTGATTACAATATTTTATTTGTCATTTTAAAATCAATTGGTTTTGGCATTAATGTTGTATAATTAGTGAAAACGTATTTACTCAATAGAATACAAAATGATTTATATTAAAAAAAAACTTATAAAACGTTTTTGTTATTACGCAAGGTATGTTTTACGGTTCAATACTTGGCCTGTGTAATGTATACAGCATTATAAAAAAAGCAATCTTACACTCAAAGAATTGTATGCAGATGATGCTCAAGTATACTTTTTATTTTATGCGATACAACCAAACAATTATATTTAAGCAATACAAAAAGACTTAAATTGAAATTTATTAACAAACCAGTCACTTTCAATAAATGCACAACAATTTTTTTGTAAAGTTAGGTCAATAGAAATATGAAATCAAATAATAAAATATATTCCATTTCAAACGAACCAGAGCAGGGGGAGTGCTTTAAGAAATTTGCTTTTGATTTTTTTTTCAATTTCTTTAACTTATTAGTAGTCTTTTAATCGGTTTATAAAAGTAAAAAATCTTTAAAAAAAATTCTTTTTTGTCGTTTTTTAATCGCAAATTTAACTCAAAAAAAAATTTACTAGTAAAATCAACCAAAAATTTTACGTATGATATAGAATTGCCTATGTTCTATATCAAAAATATATTTAAAAAAACTGTAACTAGTTTCAATCTTTACAAAGCTATCATCGGACTGTGATACAAACAAGTATGAATATAAAAGAAAATTCACAAATCATAAAAGCATAAAGCTAGTAAAAGTTGAAACTAGTTACAGTTTGTAATATAGTATATAGTTAATGTTGTTTTATTTATTTTATAATAAATTACCACATAGTAACAACTATCAACATTCAATACCAAAATATAGCATTTTATAAAAATTAAACGGCAATATTGGTAGTAACAATATTATTCTGCTAAAGATTTGGGAGTAATATTAGATTTTGAACTCAAATTTAAAGCACATGTAATTAAAATAATACAAAAATCATTTACAAATTTAAAATGCTATATAGAAATCAAATTTATTTAAACTAAAAAACCTCAATGTTTGTATAGGCATTACTAAAAACGACGCCAAAAAATTACAGCGATTTAAATTTGCTGTCTGCAATTATTAATGGCAATTTGCAAAAGACATTCAGTAAGTTACAAACTGTCAGATCTGCATTAGTTAAATTTTGAAAACACAAAATATGTGCACTCCGCTATTATGTATTAGAAAATTGTAACAACACAAACTTCAAATTAAAAAAAACACATAACTTAAATTTTATCAATACAAAAACCTAGATAAACACAGATTTTTAAAAGGTCTATCAAATATAAAATAGCAACAGTATTTAATTTCTTCACTGCAGCACTTAAAAAGTGTAAAACAGTTTAAAATAATTCTAAAAAAACATTTGCTTAAGCAACAAAATAGAAGCGTTTTATAAACTAGTTCAACATATTTATTGCATGTTTATGTGTGTATATAATTTTATAATTATAAACGTATGTGCGTGATACTTTTCATTAAAAACAGTTCAAAAACAATCAATTATTTTTGAATGCTACTAAAACAATCATTATTAAATAAGTATTTTTATTTTAATAAAAAGCAAAAACATTTATTTTTCTATGTGAATTATACAAGGTTATTTGGAATACATATTAACAAATTTTTTAATTTGCATATTTAAATAGATTATATTTATAAAAAAAATTGCGTTTATATGTTTTGCATTAAAACAACTTTTTTTTTTAAATATACTGTTGTTTTACTTTGTTCATTTATATGATATGAATAATAATAATAATGTTTTGTCTATATTTATGTAACTTACTGTTTAATGTAAACTGTAAAAAGTAACACTAGAAGAAATTCTAAAGTATTGTATTGTATAAAAAAAATCAAACAAAATATATTGTATCTAATTAAAATAGATATTTGCAGAAACAACCACAACACTAGATATGGAGCAACATTACTTGAAGATTTTAAACATAACCTCTTATTCTTAAAAAATACAAGGTAGATAATTTTTTTTAATGAACTACCGATTCAGTTAATTCATTTTTTCCAAAAATTTCAATAATTTGTAATTGAAATATACATGTAATCATATATTAATTTTTATTATAACTATAGTTTCTTGTTTATTCTAGTTTCTGTAAGATGTACCGTTTAATTTTTAATGTTTGTAACATACTCGGTTGTATTATTCTGTAGTAACACGGAAGTTATATTATTTAAAATGCATAATTTTAAAATAAAACAAATCCCTTTTATGCGATGGTCTCAAACTTGTATAATCAATAAGATTACATAGAAAAAGGCTAACAAAAGTTGAAACTACCCAATATTATGTTTTTTATAAAGATTTCTTATGTGAGTTAAGAACACTTAAAAAAATACATTTATCTTTATCATAAATTTGTTTGTATTTTTATTTTTGTAAAAATAAATAAAAATGAATAAATTTTCATCTCAGTGTTGTAAAGCTTGTAAAATTCAATTCAAACTTGCTTTATCCATTATTAAATTATATACATTTAATTTATTAAAATATGATAAATATAGTTAAATTAAGTTGAAGCAAAACCTTTTTTAAAGTGTGAAAATGTGTCACTTTACTAACACAAAGTTTTATTATAAATATCTTCTATATAAAAACTATAAATATACTCACAAAGTAATTGGTTTTTTATGCGTATGCACAAACGACCGTAATAGGACAATATGCATATGTGCATTGACTTTTTTGCAAAATGTTAGGTTTTATAATATGATAAGTTCATAGAAAATAATTATGTGTTGAGTTTACAACAGTACAATTTATTCTAATATTAAAACGAACAAAATACAATATATATTCAACTAAAACGATAACCTTCAATACGAATAAAGACTATCACGGATAATATATAAAAACCGAGCACATATAAAATATATTTAAAACTAACATTATTTCTATTACATATATAAAATAAACATAAATCATATTTAATTCTTAATATATAACACAAAACATTGGCTGTGAGTTTTTGGACTTAAATCTTTAAAAATATAGTTACAAATATAATATTTATAAAAATATTATGACTAATAAAATAACTTTTCTTACTAACAAAAGAAATTTAAATAAAATTGCAAACTATTTACTAATAATATTTTATGGTGAAAGCGCCGGGTATAAAACTATACAATAAAATATTATTTTTATTAATAAGTAAATTTGCATATATTTTAAATAAAATCATATTGCGTCATTTAAAAACTCAAATTGCTACAAAAATAGTATATTTACACTAGTTTGGTTTAACAAATAATTGATTTTAATTAGTCCATGAATAATATTAAACTATTGTTAATAATAAATTTCATGCAGTTCATATTTCATGAAAAAAAATTAGTGCATATCAATACAAACAATATATTTTACAAAACAATAGTAAATTTCAACTAACCTAGAGACTTGGCCACGATGTACTTTAGGGACAATAATAATGGGAACAATTTTGTGTTAATAGTTTTTCAGATTTTTTTCAATAACCCTTAAGTTTTTGCCAAGTCCTTTAAACCATATGTTGTTGCTATTTTAGCACTTTACGCTACTCTGGATATTTTTTAATAAATAAAAAGGTAATCTATCACTGAGTGCAAGGTAGCAAAAACTTAAGGGTTAATCTGTAATAATCAAACTTAACTAATTTTATTATATAATTTTATTAATAACTTAATGCATCTCATTAAGTTCTTTTAACATTAAAAAAAAGCTGAGAATATTAAATGTAACGCTGACCCAACAATAATTCTTTTATGCTATCAAAAAGATTTTTGTTGTCATATTTATTTGTCAATATTTTTTTGATTAAAACCAAACTTTTTAAAATATTAAAACAAACCGTTTTTTTTAATCTAAAGTCAAAAAATTATGCATATGTGCAAGCATTTTAATGAATGAGCTGCAAACATTTTATAAAAGGCAATCTACTTTTTCTAACTTACTTTGTTAAAAAAATAGCATTTTAAAATGTCTTTAAAACTAAGGTACAAAATGATTTTATAGATTTGTTGAACTTGCGTCACAGTATTTTACTAGCCGTTCTAAAAGTAGCATTGACAATATTTTTAAAATAATTTGTCAAAACTAAATAAATTTTATTTGATTATTTTTTTACATTTTTTAATAATTATTTTAATAAGTGACTTTAAAGAGTGTTTTTTGTTGCAAATAATGTTTGTAATAAGTATGTGGTTAGAAGATTCCTTAAGCTTGCCATTTATTATACTAAAAATACAACAAATTGAGAAAAAAATCTTTGTAAATAGACAAATATTTTTGATAGTGTTTAATATTCTATGAACGTTGAGTTTTAAAACATTTTAAAACATTTTAAAAGTTTTGTTGACTTAGCAACTAACACCGTATCTGAAAGAAAGTTATTGCTGACTTTAATTTAGTTTCACCAATTAATCCATATAAACTTTTGCTAATTAAAAAAGTGATAACTTGATTTTATCAAAATTGCTTTTTTTATCTCAGTAAAATAACTTAAGATTAAGATTTTCACTTTTATTGTAAAAAAAGTAAAACCACTACTTCATTGTCAGCTCTGCTGTATCAATTTTCAAACAATTAATTTTACCAATACTGGATTACTGTTTTTTAACTTAATATTTATAACTTAATAAGAATTATGACATGATGTGGTATTAAATACGGATGCCACAATTTTTTAATTTAACTAATAACTTAAAATTGAATAGAAAATTGACATCATATTGCTAAAAAGAAAAAAATAATAATATAGCAATGTTTGCAACTATTTGTTTGCCCGTGGTGCTTGTCGACAAAAAATCCGAGCAAATCGTACTTGCTTAACACGATGAGCTGAGAGCAAAAAGACTAATTGCAGGTTTTCTTGACATCAATCTATATTCCTTCAATCTTTGGCAAACGGTTTGTGCAAAAGTTCTAGTACCATAATCATCTTCTAAACGAGACACAATTGTGAACAACGATTGCTTGTGATGCTGTTTGGCTATATTGTTTTAGAACGTCTTGGACGGTACTTCTTAGAAAATACAAGACAGTAGCAATATATCAATCACTGCTTCTATCTTTGTTTAAAGCTACTGCTTGGGTCACGTTTTTTGTTTGCATTTTTACATCTAATAAGTATCAGCATTGACAGTTAAAATTTTCCTTCAACACACCCACTTCAACTGATACAAACTGAATAAACAACACACTGGGTCTATTTAAATTCTGCATTAGTTTTCTTGTTGTTGCTTTAATAAATTAAATGTTTACTACCTTTTTTTATATCCAATTCTTATTTTATTGATAATTTTTCATGATTTGAGAAAAAAAAAATTACGGAAAAAATAGAAAATGTACAGCTATTTATTTCAGTGTCCGGAATTTTTTGTCCACAAGTATTCTGGTTCTGGTTAATGTATTATTTAGCTAAACGTCAATTTTAAGGTTATAATTTTTAAACGGCGTTGAATTAAATTACTCCGCTTTGTTCAAACATATAAATTTACTTTAACTATTCACTCCGTTCTTGCTTACTCTACTCTAACTTTTTTTTTTTTTTTTTTAAACAAACGCACCTTTAATTGATTTTAAATTAATATGACATTGGCCAAATAAATTTGATAGATTTGGTAATAAAGACATTAGGTTGACAGTTAAAAGAAAACAATTGTAATTGACAATTTGTAAATTAAAAAATTAAGTTTTGTATTGGCGTCTCTTGACATTAAAAAAAATTTGATAGTTAGAAAACAAACTTTTACATTAAAAAACAAACTTTTATATTGGACAATGGTTTGTAGCGTCATTCTGCTGGAAATAAAAATTGTCTATGCTCAAATTGTGTAATATAAGCCAAAAAAAGTTAATTAGTTTACGGTAGCAATCCGCATTGACTTTAATTGCAGCACCATTGTCGTTCCCAAAATATGCACAGAAACTATTTTGCTCAAATTTTGCAACTAGCATTACAATGGCTGTGCGGGTAACTCATTCGGACGGTGCTTATAAATTTTTTTAATTATTTCTATACGTTGTTAGTGCGTGTATTGTACCATTTTCCTGAATTATATAGGTTTTAATAACAAATGTCAAATATTTAAGACTTGCTATTCAACAGATTTAAAATGCCGCAAAACTTAACTTTATAGTTTTACAATAAATAATATTTATATATCTTTCATTGTTTTTAAGTCGATATCTTCTGTTAACTGGACCCCAATTGAATACATAATCAGCAATGATATAAACCAATGATAGAGTTAATTTATTAATTTGTTTACTGAGGTATTTAAAAGTAGTTTTTCCATAAGAAAAAATAAATTCTCTCTTAATAAGAATAAATTTTATAATAAAAATATTAAAAACCGTAAGTAAGATTACCTCTTTATTATATCACGACATGATATAAATTATTTAAATTTATAAGCTAAACGGGAAGATAATTTGATAATGTTATCAAATAATAAAATAAAAACCACGTGATCTATAGTAAATAAATTAGTAAACAATAAGAATAAAAATAGTAATACTCTACTCAATGTAACGGACTTTTCAGGGTTGTTTAATAATTTTAGATAATATTTTGATTTGTCTAATCAAATACTTTCTGTTAAAATACACTGTTTTATAGAAACAAATAATAAATCTATAATATAGCTGAAATTTGTAAAAAACTAAAAATAAATATAGCGCAGGTCACAATAAAGTATCAATTTCATTAATTAAAAATGTATAAACATAATAGACAAACCACTTGTACACATAATTAACAATTAAATAATACATGGCATTTTTTCTGATTAACTTAAACTAGCAATAGTTTTAGCCCTTTTACAAAAAAGAAAATGCTGAAATATTAGAAACCTATCGTCCAATTAGTTTGTTGTCAAGTTTTAGTAAGTTGTTATGTGTAAAAAAATATTAGCTTTTTTTAATAAATATAATTTATTCAATTAATCGCAACATGGATTTATAAAGAGCAAAAGCGTAACAACAGATATTTATGATATAATCGAAGTAATTACAGAAGCATTAGAGGTACGACATGACAAGGAGTGTTTTTAGATCTGTCTAAAGCATTTGATTGCGTAGATACAAATATATTGTTAAATAAATTTTATAAATACGGTATTAGAGAAAATGTTTATAATTGGATAAAATCGTACTTAACGTCTTGTCAACAATATGTTACTATTAAACAAAATAGTTTAACTGTAAATTAGTCAATTTTATTAGAAATTTAGGAATTGTTTTGAGTCTTTGATGCGTTTTGGTATTGTTTCTTATAGAGATTTAACTTTTTTAAATAAATCTTTGTTGTCCAAAAAAAAGCTTTACGCACAGTCAATATTATAACATACATCCAAAGTTGTTAAAATCTAATTATACAACATAGTATTTTAACTGTATATGCCTTATATGTATTCAAATGAATGTTTAATGTTTAATTTTAATAACAAGGATAAGTATTTCTACTCACGAGTATAATTCTTGTTAAAATAATTATGTATATCTTACGCATCTTCTAAGTATTTTGATTTTTAATTTTATTATACTTCAATAATACTTTTTAACCCTTTGTCTACAAAATTACAATATATATATATATATAAACAAAAAATAAATTTAAAACAAAAACTAGGTTGTTACTTTTAACTATCAAACTTTACTGCATTACAGAATATTTTGATAAAATTAAAAGTTACTATAAAATCTAGTCATAAATTTTTAATTGTACTATCATAAATGTTTATTTTATATAATGCTATTTTTAAAATGTATGTACCCAGTTTTTTAATGTCTATTTTTTATTTTGCTTTTTATATTCTTTTTGTATTCTACAATCCTTATCAAATAAACAAAATCATCTATCTATCTATAGCAACTTTCTTAATAGCATCCATTTTTTTAAATACCTTTTTATTTTTTATAATAATATCCATGTCACTTACTGCAGATTCAAGCAAATTAATGTTTTAATAACTAAATTTTATTATAATTTTAATTATATCTATGGTTTTAATATGTATTCCAGTTATCAGTATCCAAAATTATAAATTTGATAGAAGATTTTGTTTAAAAAAACAAAATTATTTAAACTAACAGTTTTGGTAATACTATAACCAGTTATTTATTACATTACATAATTCAATATTATTAAAGCACGTTTTTTTAATTATATTTTAATATATTATATAAATACGCCATCACTAGTATCTAATAGAATTTTAAAGAATTATTTTTAATAAAACACATAACTATCTGTTTTACTATTATGCAAGTTATTTATATAATTAATTCAAAATCTAATTTAGTATTGCATATTGATTTTTAGTAAAATAAAATAAAGTTAATTAGAATGATATCTATGTGAAGTTTTGTACTCGACTATCGTAGCAGTTTAACATTTTACCATAAATTGTTCATTCAAGATATTGCTAAAATCTATTCAAGAATATATTAGTATTTCGGTTAGAAACTAGTAAATTAACCTACGTTCACTAATGGATTATAATTTCCATACATCATATGTCACATTATAAGTTTAACATGCTTTGCACACACGACATACTTCCAGTATCCGAATCATATTTAAACTTAAATTAAAAGGAATTGGCAATTACCTTAATGGTGGAATATTATCTGTGAAAATTAATAAGTTTAAGTACTCAAATTATTACAGTATTAAATAATAAATTAATGTAAATATTATAAATTTGCCTAAGTACTTTTAAGAAATATAACTTTTATAATATTTTATTTTGTATTATATTTTTTTCAATAAAATTAATTTATTTTTATTTTATTTACTATTTTACAACTAATTTTGATATATAAATATTATTTTTAAGTAAATGTAAATGTCTAAAATTGAATAATTAAATAAAGAACATTTTGAGTTTGTTCCGCATTCCTTGATATGCGTTTTTATAATAAATATAATGTTTTTTATTATAATGTTACGTTATATCATTATACATAAATACTATGTATTGCTGTGTTAAACGCGTTATTTTACGATTAGTAGCATTAAAGCTCATCAGACCCCATTTCTCTTTTTTGCAACTTTATACAGCAACTTTGATTTCTTGAATAACCGAGTAACTTTTTCAAAACTCATATTAATTTTTGAGTGGTGTTTCTTTGGTCTTAATTTCAGTAATTTGTCGTTTTTTCTGAATAATCTCATACAGTTTTCTCATGGAGTTTAGTAAGCATATTGGTCTAAAAGATTAATTTTCAATGCTTTTTGCTTTTTTTAGCAGAAAAATTAGTTTTGCAATTTTTTATGTTGCAGATATTCAATTCAATCTGGCCGTTATATTGTTGGTTTTTGGAGACAATTTTTTTTCTACTTTCTTCTGTATTTTTGTGTTTGGTATTTTATATTTCAGACTGTTTATAACATACTTAAATTCAACAGTTTGTCAACTGCTATGTTTTGTTTTCTAAGCAGATTAGAGAGTTTTTTCTAATCATGTTGCATACTTTCTTGTTTTGTACTTATGATTTCTGTTATTATTTTTTCTATTTTTTTGTTGTAGATTTTTAGTTGTTTGGTTAAAAAAATTAAATTTACTGGTCTTAATTAACACTTACATATCCATTTTTCCGACTATATTGCGTATTTTTACTCATGTGTTTAAAAAATTCATAACTACATTGATTTTATTGTTTTTTATCTATTTGCTGCTTTTTACTGTTTTTTTGTTTAAATTGTTAAACACTATTATCCATCTTTTACTACATACATACATAGCAATTGCGTATGTTATACCTTGTGCGTTAAACAATTAATAAATTAATTTAGATACATCATTGAATAGTACATATGTTGTTGAATAAAAATAAATAATAATCCAGTTTTTGATAGTTTGATGTAATTAATTTACAGTAAAATGAATTAAAAAATATTGTTGTTATTATACATTTAATTTGAAATAAAATGCACATCCATGCTTTATGTTTAAGTATAAATCGAATAAAAATCAGTTTGATAGTCACAAAGCAACAATTTTCAAAAAAATCAATATTGTTTTGGTTTTTATTTATACCGACCAATCAAAAGCTTCTAAAATTGTTACATACTTTTGTTTATTGATTATATTCAACAATCTACATATTGCATAAAGCAAAACAATTTTTTTTTAGTAATTGTTTAAATCCACAAATTTATATTATAAGAAAAACTTGTAAGCAACAACCTAATACAAACTGAAAAATATATTATTGACAGAACAAAAGCCAGTTAAATATTTTTTTAACTAGTTTCTATAAAACAATGAACTTATTGCAAAGTTATTCAAAATCTTTAACTTCTTTTCTTCAAAATTATTAAAATAATAGTTAGTTCTTAAAAAAAATAAAAAATTGAATAGTTTTTCAAACCAGTTTACATCAAACGCTATTAGCTTAAATCTTGGTATTAAAATACCAATTAGTATTAACATATAGATCCAATTCATTTTAGATAAGTTATTAAAAGTTACATTTTTTTTTTAGTTTTACACTACAAAATTCTAATTATAATATTCTACCTTATTTTTTTTTCAAAACATTTTCAAATGAATAAACTTTCAATCTATTATATTAAAAAACAATTCTAAATTAAATTAAAAATGTTTTACCATTAACTGAAACAAAAAAAAAAGATTTTTTAAATTTGCATTTATTTAAATCCAATAAACTATTTTGACATCAGCGCAATGTAATAGGTTTTTACAGCCTTATGAATAGTTGTTTGGTTAGTATGCTACTAAAACGTTACTAACTAGTAGTTACTTACTCCATACTAAATATAACTTTTGCATTAGACTAGTTCTTAAAAAAAATGGTGCAATTTTTGTGTGTGCACCCTCAGAAAGTGATTTTCACGCAAAAAAAGTGACCCATGCCAAATTTCAGCGTTTAACATTCAAAATAACACGTGTAATAATTATCATAACTTCCAAATTTGAGTCAGATGCATACCCTGGAACCTCAAGAAAGCAATTGAGTACTTGCTAATTATTTTCCATATGAAATTTTACATCAATATACTCTGATTAATTTTTTTTTTAATTAACATATTTTTATTATGTCTTAAATTTTAAATTTTAAACATAAAACGAGACTCGTAAACAAAAATTATTAGAATTTGAGATTTAAGTCTATTTTATTTTTATTTAAAAAACCTTTACGCCCGGTTTCTCCAACGTCACTTGAGACGTTACTTGACCAAGCTCAGCTTAGAATCAAGCCCAGCTTATGTCGAGTTTGTGTTGCACCATGCATTTAGGCCCGGTTGCACCATATGTAGTTAACTGCAAGTTCAACTAACTGGGGAGTCAACTTTGACCTTGGTTCAACGCCGCTTGGGTTGTACCATACGTCGGTTAACTAAACTGGGTTATTATTTTTTTTTTCTCAAGTTGATGGCATGGAATCTAGTTATATCTAGGAAATTCCCTAGATTTATGGGTCGCGCACAAATGTTTAGTTTTCTAAAGTTTAAAAAAATTGTGCTGTATTAATTATAAATGCGGGAAATACAAAAAAATATTTTTTTTTTAAATAAATTAATCAAATATAAATATATCAAAATTAGTTGTAATAAATTAAAATAATAAAATAATTTACTGAATTTATTTAATCCTATTATACAAAAACATAGAATGGTAAATCTATTATTATAATATATAATTTAATTAATTTAAAACTTTGTAAATTAATACAGTATTATGGATGTTAAAGATCACTAAACTTCAGTGCATCTAAAAAAACTATTTTATTATAATTGGTGAAAAAATACCATGATCAAATTGAATGCAAATGTAATTTGTTAATTCAATTTCATATATCTCGCCATAAAAGTCAATTAAAATAATAATCAAGCGTCATGAAACATAAAATAAATTCTCGTAAATGTCAAAAATAAATAGAGGTTATGTTTAACTGCAAAATTTGTAGTTAACTGCCCGACGGCGTCCGTTCAACTTAACCTCGAGATAAACGAGTTCACCAAGTTGGTACAACGTAAATTTAACGCTGAACTCGTTCAAGCAATGAACTCGAGATGAACTTGGTTGGTACAACCGGCCCAGAAACGACGTCTTTGTAAGGATCCGAATAGATTTGGCAATGTCGCCAATATGCACAATGCTGTTTTCTAATTGGTCAAAAAAAACTTTCTTGTCTTAATAATTTTTTTACTGACATTAATTTATTATAAAATATAAATGTCAGAAATTGTGACATTATGGTTATGTATGTGTCAAATAATTATAATTAGAATATTTTAAAGCCAATTATACTGTAACTTATTAAATAATAAAATCAAAATTAATATGCTTTGCAGTATATAAAAGCAAGCAGTAGTAAATAATTGTTTAGAGACTACAAAATAATATTGATGACAGTTGCAGAGCTTGAGCTCTCGAAAACGGCATCTATTATTTGAGCTCTGCTTGACGCGAATAAGGTGAGATTTTGCTTTGGTGCAACGGAATAAGCTCGGCTTTCAGCTTAAGGCCTAGCTTGAGGTCTAGTTAGGACTTGAGACATGTTGGAGAAACCGGGCGTTAATATTTTTTATTTTGTCAACTTTGAACCATTTTTATAATGTTTTTTTTTAAGTAAAGTAGGGTGTTTATTTTTAAAGCTTTAAAAGCAATTTTTAATTTTTAAGGGCTGAAATTGGGCATGAGTTCCTTTTTTTGCATAAAGATTACTTTCTGAGGGTGTACTCAAAGAAATTCTACAAAAATAAAAATTAAAAACCAGTCTAAAATGCATAGTTGATTTTTAGTAAAACTTAGTTAGTAGCTATTAACTATAAAATTATGGTTTGACAAACAGCATTATGTGACAATAAGTTTTATGTTGCATTTTTGCGCGGTGAAAACAAAAAGGTTTTGCACTAAAATAAAGATTCAATAATAATTGTAGAACTTATAAATAAAAACTTAATTAACAAAATTGATTAAATAAAAAATAAAGTTATAATTTTGTTTTGATTTAAAATGTAATTTATTGTTATCTAAAATAAAAAAGCTTAAAAAAAGTATGACCACACACAATTAATATCTTTTAAGCTATAATAATTTTAAAGTATTATTAAAATTAACAAACAACCATTATGTTTAGTCAGAGTAAGAGTCAAAAAGCACATTATCAAGTATTTGCTGCAGCCGTATTAATTTTGATTTGTTTTTTGTTTTTCTATGTTTTTGCGGTTTACAATAGTTTATTTTTAGCTGCCGTAGCTATTAGCCTCATTTCTCCTTCTCCTAGTTTCCTTTGTTTAACATAAGCTTACTTAGAATTTCTTTTATTTTTTTTGTTCTTTTTACCGTTTACTTAATCTGTTTTATACTTTTGCTTCAAGTGTAACTCTAAAGTATTTGATTTTTTTTTCTATGGTTATTAATTGTTTCTTTACTTGCAATTTTCTATTTCTTCTATTAGTCCTTTTTGTTGATAGCCATGCTGTTTTAATTTTCTGCTAAGCCAGATTTAACCCTTTATTTCTCTTTATCATCTTTATTGCCAACTCTACTTTTCCTTTTATATTTCTATGTCTATATTTTTACCTAACTGAGCCACGTCATCCGCAAATGCCATTTTTTGCCTGCCTCTGCCAAAAGGCTTTAGCAGCACAAACAATCGAATGGCCCTTAATACACTATATACTATATTGTTACTCATTCTGCCAGCCGCATTCTGAGTATCTCATTATAGACTTAATTCCACAATTTAGGTTCAAGTGCAAAACCTTGTAGTATTTTAGTAAGCCTAATTTTATTTTTTTATTCAGTAGATTTCTCCTTTATTTAACTCCATATTGCATAGTTTGAACGGTTTGCAAACTGTCCAAATCGTATGTTGAAACAGACCTATTATAGTTATATTTGTTAGTTCTCTTATTTTGCTGTTTTTATAATTGCTTCCCATAGTATGATATATTGAAAGCATTTTTTTTTATCTAGCGCTATTATGTTGTTTTTTTCTGTGTAGTTTACTGTTTACTTTTTTTGTTATGTTTTTGTCAGTTTTGTAGTATTTCCATTCAATACTAATTGATTTTTTCACACACTTAGTATTGCCAAAACTGTTTTTTTTTTGTATACAAGAATCAACCTTTTGATAGTTTTGACGGTATAATTTACAGTGGTAAAGTTGGTTTAATGTTAACTTTTTTTTTTAATTATGCTTCTGTGCCTTTTTGTTTTCTTTATGTTAAACAACATAAACTTATTTTAAATTTTTAGTAGAATCTAATTCTGGCGTTATTTTGAGTCCACACCCTTTTTATACGCGGCAAAACTAAAAAACCACTATTTTATTTCTAGTAGTTTGAACAAAAAAAACAAATATCGATTTTTTTTTAAGCAACAAAGTTGACTTTTGTGTATTTCAATTTTAGGGGTCTAAAACTCAAAAAAATTGCAACAATAGGCTTATTTTTGACATAAACTCTTACAAATATACATTTAGCAGGGTTCAATAGAACTATTCACCAAATATTATTAAAAAATTGAGTTTTGTAAACAATTTTACATAAAAAATAGTCAGTGTCGTGGTGTTTTAGAGCATAGAAAAATAAATCTAAAAAAAAAATTACAAACTTATAAAAAAAATTTATTAAATTTTATTATTAACTTAGATTTTTTGTTATTTTTAAATTTTTTTTATTTACTCAATAAATCAATAATGCTTAAAAAGTTTTCAGAAAACGAACTAAACCATAACGTTGTTTGAGAATTGTGTAAATAATAAAATTTGATGTTTTTGATGTAGTAGACGTAAATTTTATCATGAGTAGATTAATTTTTAAATGGGTTAAATCATCTTCTAAATTTGTTGTGTTTAACACGTAAAACAAGTGCGTTAATTTTTTTTATATTGCAAAAAATAATTGTCTACAAAAGACACTTTTTTGTTATTTTAGCTAAAAAAATAAAATGTATTAAGACTAAAATTTAAATAGTTTTTCCTAATATAGTTTAAAACTAGTATAACAACAACTACCTAATAGAACTACATTAATGTGCAATATGCACAATATTGTCAAGTTGTCAGAACAAAATTAATTTCTAACATATGTTTGTCACAAATAATACTTTACATTAAGCAAACATAAAGAAAATCTTGTATTCTAATGTTATTAACAAGCTTCATTGTATAGGTCTAGATCACTTGTAAATTTTATCAAAAACTTTTGTTACAATAGAAAAGTTATAGTTAGAATTTATGGTTATAACTCTGACCCCTAAATCATCAATGTTTTGTTTCTCAAGGTTCTAGTTTTTTGCCAACTCAATTTTTGATTTATATTAATAAACTTTTTTAAATAACCAAATAATATTATTTTGCAGATAATAGCTTCCACACTTCATACTTTTGAAAAACTATATCAACAGATATGACAGAGCATTTTGAAACTTTTAGGTTAGAATTTGTAACATCAGTAAACCAAGACTTTAAAACAATATTTGACTGCGGTACTCCTCTAACTTAAGATTTTAACTTTAAAAAATTTAACTGTGCTTTGTTTCAAAATTATTATTTAAGGTATCATCAGAACTAAATATTAAACTAAACAACAAATTTATATGTAATTTTTATTCAATTTGCATAATTCTATATACTTTTTTTTAATATTGTTATAGGAAGAAGCATGTAAAACTTCACTATCTTTAATCAATTCTATTCTAAAACAAAATTTATAATTTGCAAATTTTTAATATCAATGTTTACATACTACTTAAATCTTGATTAATATATAACAAACTTACTTTACCTTAAAAAAATCTTTACACAACTTCAGTCTTCTACAATAATATGGAATACTCGTACATACTCAGTTGATCCATAAAATTGTTTACGAGTCTAATTTTATGTTCAAAATTTAAAATATAAAAAAAATATTATAATTTAAAAAATATATATACAGAGTATATTGATGTAAGGTTTCATGTAGAACCTAATTAGCAAGTACTCATTTGCTTTTTTGGGGACCCAGAGTATGCATCTGACTCAAATCTGGAAGCTAATGATACTTATTAAGTATATTAATTTTAAAAATTCAATGGTAGTGCGACACGTGTTCTTTTGAATCTTAAGGTCTAAAATTTCTCATGGTATACTTATTTTGTATAGAAATCACTTTCTGAGGGTGCACACAAAGAAATTCTACAAAAAAATTTAAAAACCAGTCTAATTTCAAAAATTATGATTAAAAAATGGTTTTGTGCGTTCAAGAGGCTCTAGAGCGAAAACTACCACTAGTGTGGGAAAATTTTATTTAAGCATCTTAAAGTACATACTTTTAGCTGCCTTTGCCTAAAATTTGGAGTCTTAATCGGTGGCAACTTTTGAGAAATGAATTTTTGAAAAAAAACTGTTTTTTTGCGTTTTCTGCGCGTGCGGGACAAGATAACAAAAATATGACCGCTGCATTCGATTCCTTGAGAAATTTCCCATCGGATAAGACTATTCTAATATTTTTCCAGGCTAAAATGCAATTAAGATAAATAATGTTAAAAGTTGAACTTAAAAATTGCCGTAAAATTCAATTGGCTCTACGAGGCAAACTATGTGACCTAGAGGTCTGAAATTTGGCTTGAAATCATATTTTGGGTACTCAAATAAGTGTACAAAATTTGAGCTAATTCGGAGAGGGTCGCGTGAAATGGACTGCTCACTTGACGTGGAATTGCCCTTAACATTTGTACATAAAAAAATTGCGTTTATTATTAAAAAAAAAATATTTAAATAAGTCTAAACATGTGCATTATTATCATAAAAAGAAATATAAATATTATACGTCCAATGTCCCAAAAATTGTCTAGTATAAAAAATTAATAGAGTATACAAGAATATCATTTTATAAAAATTACAAAAATACATTAGAAATATAAAAAATGTATAATGCTTTTAAAGTACAAGTTAAACAATTTTTAGATGGAAAAGTGTACTATAATTTAAATGAATTATTAATCATTTGCATTAATCAACTAATTCAAAAATAAAAACAATTTTAAAGAGTAACAAAATAAATACTTTATTTATATTTAAAAAAATTAACAATATAAAAAAAATTGTTTGATCAAATCAATATATAAAGCCTATGCAGTTTATGAAATGCTGTTAGATAATATAAAATCTATACGTTAAATCATATGCTTAGACTTTTTTATGAAATTGATTACTGTTTATTTTATTTTATTTGGTGCAATAAGTTTTTAAAAATTAGGTAAAGTTAGGCTAAAATAAATTATATTATATACACATAAATACACAAATAGGGTAATCCATGGAACTTACAAGTATCTGTCGGCTTTCATGAACTGTCTAGGCTTTTCATGTAAAGCCGTAACCCACTATAAAACTGCGGCACATACACATTATTTGATTTGTGTAGCCGGTTTGCACAAATTTTATATTTATAATTTTATAAAATTAAATTGTTTAATATTTTTAATGTTCTAACGTTTCTTTATACATAAAAGTTAGAGCACACTATTTGTTCGAGAAACCTGAGTGGACTTGGTTTATTATTCCATGCGCTATTCATAAATCACTTTTGGTGTAAGTTTTTTTGCACATACAAAATTGATATTTTAATACACTTAAAAAATTGTCAAAGGTTTTACCTTTATAACATTATACGTTTTTTACAATGCTTTAAAATATGTATATGCATTGTTAAATAAGTTCTTTGATAAATTTACGTTGTTATTTTATGTTAAATTACAAAACAAAACTGAAATAGGATAATTTTATTAAATTTAAAAAAATAATAACTATAGTATGTAATCAAATGTTAAAGTATTGTTTGTTTAATAGATCATCTTTAATGCAATACATTGTCATGATATTTTCCAGTTATAAATAAAATTCTATAAAATATAGGTGGCATTTCTGGAATCACGTTCAATCAGATATCATCAAAATACGAAGCAGCTCAATACATTTAATCTCGGTCCTTTTGTCAGTTGCCATTGTTACTGATACGGGACAATATTAAATCTGTTGGTGGAAAATACTGCGACATAAAATTTATATCCTAATAAAAAAATATTAAATTCAATTTTCTAAATTAAACGTCAGAGTAATAATTATTTCGAATGTAAGTTAATCAACTATAGACACGTATTAAATATTTACTTAAATTATATGCAATCTAATTCACCTAATGTTCATTATTATCTTTATATTTTTGTCATGACATTTTAAAATTTATAACCATATATAAAAACTCTATATGTGCATGTGAAGACAGGCCGCGTCAAAAAAGTATCCAAATACACGGGAGAATGTTCAAGTCCCTCAGGACGTACAGCCGGGAACATACTGAATTGTGATTGCCAATAAACTAAAATTTCAATCAACAATCATATCTAATTCAGACACAAATTTCATATATGCTTTTTGGCTTGTGGTTTATTTAATAACTGAGGACAACTCAGGCCAAATACTATTTTTAATAATAAAAGACCGTAGCGCGTGCGAGATCCGTCGACTACACACGCTAGAGAGGTTCGACAAAATCTCATGCTGGTTACATAGTCGAGTTTCGTATTAAGAAAAGTTATTATTAATTTTAAAACGGAATCTCAATTTCAAAATTAAATAAATATGATTAACCTTATTAATTTTATATTTATATCTTTTTAATCTTGATGCTAATTGAATGTTGTATAAATAAACAAATTTGATATATGCTTTTTATTTAATAACCGAGGACAACTCGAGGCCGATACTATTTTTTAATAATAAAAGACCGTAGCGCGTGGGGTATCTTTCGACTACACGCTCAGGAGAAATTCGACAAAACCTATGCTCAAAATGAAACGAAGGCCCTTTTAAGAATTTATTTATCGTATGCCGTTGGTTGTGTTGAGCTTCGTAATAAGAAAAGTTATTATTAATTTTAAAACAGGGAATTTTAAGCTTGCGATGCATAAAAATTAGATGAATATGGGTAACATTTTTTATTTTTATATTATATATTTTCTTAATCTTAAGGCATATAAAATCTTAATTGAATCTTCTATAAATAAACAAATTAATCCATGCTTTTTAGCTCATGCTTTATATAATATTTTGTACTATTTTTAATAATAAAAGACCGCAGCGGGTGTAATTGATTTCTATTGTAAATGGTGGTATACATTATTATTTATGTACAGGTAGAGTGTCTTTAAAATATGTAGAAATTATTCACACAGAGACCAAGTGAGCCTTGTAGTGTGTTTAATAATAATAATAATAATAAAAATAATAATAATAATAATAATAATAATTTATTTTCCAACAGACCAAGTCTAGTAACAGAGAAACATCATATAATACAGTTAATTTAAATTTAAAAATAAGAATAACAAAAATGTAAAGAAGATTCAAATAAAAATATATAAAAATAAATTTAAAATATATAACAGATAATTAACGCAAATTATAAATTACATACATTCTTTACATTGCTTTAAAAATTAACTAAGATTATTATCAGAAAATTTGGAGTCGTCTGCCAGCAGCCGACCGAGACGTATATCTACTGAAGCCATTTGAATATTCCGAGCTGATGCGCCAGCAATCCAGCCAGCAAATCAAGTTTTTAATATTTATACCTGCAATTATTATTGCAAAAATAATTATATTTTAATTTTTCGTTTGCCAAGAGCAATCTTGCCATTCGAAAACATTTCTGTTTCAGATTGTTCCAGAACCTTCCAACCCTCTGCAATGGCGGAGGATGGTAATGCGACGAGTTCATTCCAGGGGGAATCCGCTGAAACAAAGGACCGTCATCGTAAAAATGAGCGGTCTCAATCGTATGAATGGGACAGGTCCGATGACCGTTCCATCTCTAAATCCAGGGCCTACAAGCTCCTGGAATCGCAGCTGCTCGAGAATCAACAGCTGTTAGCATCAATGTCGGAAAAACTAGAGACCGTCCAGACAACTATTAACAAGATGACCGCCACAATAGCGTCGCAGGCTGTCACTATCAACAACTACGCCGCTGCCGCCCTAGCCAACAGCAAATCCCCCGGCAACAGCGCCGTTTCCACATCCGATGAGGAAATGGTATTGTCCGCCTCCGACAAAGATCTTGGAAGCGGCTCAGACGCCCCCAAGAGGAGGAGACGTCACAAGAGGGGTAAGAAAATTAATTTTTACTCAGTTTCAGGTGCTGCGGCTATTACCGCCCCTGCTACCGCCCCCGGGAAACTTGCCGCCCCCAAAAAAATTGCAGCCCCCGGAGATGTTCCCCGAGAGGCCGCTCCTACTGGCGCCATCCCTAAGATAGTTGCCGCCCCCGGAGCCTCTCCCGAATATGTCGTCGTTCCTGTCGCCGCCTCCGGAGTAGTTGCCGCCCCCTGAAATTCTACCACCTTTGGAACCACCCTCATTCCACATCCAGAGAGTGACGATTTGGAGATGTCCGTGGAGTCCGTCGCCCCGGAGATCGCCTCATCGCAGACCGCCAACGGAGTCCAAGTCGACAAAGATGGCTTTATCATCGTTTCCCACCGGAAACGCAAGATTACAAGAAGTGAGTCAACCCCATCTAAATTGCATAAAGGGCCATCAGCCAAACCCCAACGGTCATCAGCGGTTGCAAACAGTCAAAAGGCGCCGCCCCCGCTTTAAAGGGGAATGCCAGAGAGGGCCACATCGAGGTGAGGTTTAAGACTGTTGCTTCGAATCTCAACCACGTTGATGATGATATCGATCATACCATTCCCAAAAACCACTCGCAAATTTAAAAGCGCGTCCGCCGGCGATAGTTCTGGACGATAAAGGTTTATACCCAGAACTATCTAAAGTCTTCCGCGAAAAGAAAATTAATATTTTAACTGCGCGTAATACCTGGGATGGTATCCGCATTTCACCGGCCACTGGCGCCGATCATAAAGGGGCAACCGATGTCCTAAACGCGCGACTCGACGGCTTCCACACTTGGTGAGAAATGTCTCAAACATGTTATCAAGGAGGACGTGGGACGGGCTCTAGAACCCGCAAAATATTGCCCGTCAAACGTCCATCGTATGGGGAACAAATTTATTCGTTTCCATATGGTTTCGGCGCTGAGATTATGGATCTCGACGTATTGTGCGGCCTTAAGGTCAACGTCCAACACATAAAGCGCAGTGGCGGCATTTCTCAATGCCACAATTGCCAGAGGCACGGCCACACAGCAAATCGCTGTTTTGTTAGGACACCGGTGTGTCGTATTTGCGCAGGGCCCCACCAGTCGGCGGCCTGCCCCAGTGGCTCCACAGCGAGATGCGCTAATTGTAATGGTCCGCATCCCGCTAACTTTAAGGGTTGCAAGGCCTACATCAGAATGATGTCCTCGGACGGCAAGAAAGTAGGACTGGCAGCACAACCCGCGCCGGCCCAAGTTCCCTTAAGGGCTCATGCTTCCGCTCAGCCTGCAGGTCCTTGGAATCCTGCCAACGTAACTGCAAACAAATCGTTCGCTTCTGCTGTGGCTCCTCCAGCACAGCAAGCTTTCGCGGATCAAGTCGCCGCTTTCTTAGAGGCGCAAGGAAAGGTGATGGCTTCCTTTTTGTCTATTTTAGCTAAACAATAATGGATAATACGCCCGATGTATTACTCCGTATTTGTTTTTGGAATGCTAATACCATTCAAAATAAAATGGGCGAGGTAGAAAAGTTCTTCTTTGACGAGAACATCAATTTCATGTTGGTATCAGAGTCGGTTTACAGACGCAATCAAGCGATGAGAATCCCAAATACTTTCACGTACTTGGAAACGTCGCCGGTATCGAAGTGGATACCCCTGACACTCTCTCGCTGGAATCAAACGCGATAGTGGAGTCTGTGCCTGAGTTAGGCACACTCAAAATCGCGTCTGCCTACATCAGGCCGCAAAATCGCATTGAAATGGAAGATTTTGATGTCACCCCACAATTATCGCTGGGAATTTCAACTCAAAGCACCCGGCGTGGAATAGCTTGAGGACAAACTGCAATTCGACCATTGCAGTTTGTCCTCAAGCTATTCCAGTTGTTCGATTACGCGCAGGAAAACGATTTGCAAGTGGTGGGCCCAGATAAACCCACCTTCTACAGCAATGCAGGTCACATGAGGGACGTTCTTGACATAGCAATATTCAAGAAAGTCAACCTAACATACGATTTACGCGCTGTCGATGCAATAAGCTCCGACCACAACCCTGTAATATTTGAGCTCTATGGAAAGAGGACAGGTGTGGGAGGAAGATTTGTAATTTGTACGGATTGGCCTCTCTTTTCGATAATCCTCTAGGACTATCTCGCAACGCTAAAGCATTGATAAAACGCAGAAACGCCGCTAAACGTCAATGGCAGAGGCATCGCAACCCCAGATATTGCAAAACTATGAACGCGCTCCACAGCAAGGTGAAAACAGCGATAAGGTTGCACAAAAATTTGTGCTGGCAAAACACCATAAAATCTTTCACAAAGGATGATTATCCAATGTGGAGGATCAAGGATTTACGCAACAGGCGAGTCAACATTCCAGCTATTCTTGGCAAAATGGGGTTTAATTTTCTAATGAGGGAAAAGCAAAGGCATTCGCCGAATGCTTTGAACTCCAATGTTCCGAGGTATTTACAAGGGACACTGATTTGGATCATATCGATCGGATCCACAGGGCTGTCAGAAACTTCCTGAACGCCGAGGACGACGACAAACCACTGGAAAGCGTTTGACCGTCTCGAATCAGAAAAATTATCAAAAGATTTAAAGCTCGAACCGCCCCTGGTTCCGATAAGATAACAAACAGAGCTTTGAAATCGTTCTCGCACAAAGCAATAATGGCACTCACCAATATTGCAAATGCGACTCTTCGAACTGGGCACTTTCCTTCAGATTGGAAAAGATCATTGGTGATAACTATCCTTAAACCTTGGAAAGCTTATCAGTTTACTATGTACCTTAAGTAAGGTCATAGAAAGGATGATTTTGGACAGATTACAGGATCACACGAAAGTTAACAATCTTCTCCCCCCCCCCCACCAACATAGGTTCAGATGGAGCCATTCAACTGTCCATCAATTAAACCGCGTGATGGACCAAATTATTGAAGGTTTCAGACTGAGAAAGATCACAAGAGTGGTCTTTTTCGACGTCGATAAAACCTTCGATACGCTTTGGCACAAAGGCCTTCTTTTTAAATTGTACAGGGATAAATTCCCTCTGCGTCTTGTGAGGCTGATTGCTTCATATCTAAACCACAGAACACTGGCAGTCAAAATTTCTGACCATATATTTACTTCTTGACATATAGAGGCAGGGGTGCCTCAGAGGTCTATTTTATCACCGTTGCTGTTTAACTTATACTTTGCCGATATACCTTCGGGATTGACGCACGGGGTTCAAATGGCACAGTTTGCTGATGACACAGCTCTTTTCTATTCTTCTAAATCACCCGATGTGATTATTTCAAGATTACAAAAAGCCACGGACGACCTGGATGAATGGTTGGACAAATGGCAAGTCAAAGTAAATCCAGAGAAAAGCAAGGCTGTTTTCTTCACACGCCGAAAAATTACACCCGATGAGAACGTCAGTCTTAACGATGTTCCCATACCGTGGTCAGATTCTGCTAAGTATCTTGGGGTTATCTTAGACAAGAGACTCACGTATAAACTACACGTGCAGTCGATTCTTGATAAAGCCAAAACGGCAAAAAATCTTCTTGATCCTATGTTGCGTCAAAACAGCGGCATGTCGATTTGGAACAAAACCCGGCTCTACACTTCTACCATTAGGCCTATGCTGACATACGCATCCCCGATCTGGGGCACGGCCTCGCGCTGTCATCTCGATTGTCTTGAGGCATTTCAAAGTGTCACTTTGAGGAGCTTTCTCAGTGCTCCATGGTACTGTCGGAATAGAGATATTCGGGCGGACCTAGGGTTGCCTCTTCTGCGCCATCAAATCAAAACTTAGCCGTAAAGTACTTCAATAATCTCGCGTTTCATCCGAACCCCGATTTGGCCCGACTCGCCGAGCCAGACAGGGAGACTTTTTTTTATAAACGCCCGGTTAATCAAATAGCCGCACTCTAATTTTTAACAGTACTAACAGGGTTCAGGTTTACCCACCATCGTTCGCAGCCTATAGGGCTTAAATCTAACAATACACTATCTATTTTAATTAAAAAAAGGTACATGAGCCGTAAGGTCTCAAACTTCCACTTAGCATTCATTATTGGGCGGTTTTTAGTCGGTAAGCATTTCAACCTGAGGAAATACATCCGACACTTGCCAGTCTTATAAAAGATTTTACCGCCTAGCCCAAAAAAAAAAAAAAAAAAAGATTATTATCAAATATATCAGAGTTGTGTTGTACTTTGTGATAAGTTTTGTAAATGTCATTTTTTATGTAGTCTAAATGCTTTAAACTTTTTTTTGTACTTTTCTTAGCATATTGACATATCTATAACAAGATGGTGACCAAATAATACAGCATTACTCTAACTTGGTTAGTATATAAGATTGATACAAAGTAGTTAACGAATGAAAACTTGAACATGTTTGTAATATAAATCTTATAGTTTTATAACACTCTTTTATCAACGTCGTAATATGATCATTGCATGTTAGATAGTTAATAAATATTACTCCTAGAGCTTTATATTGGTTTGTGCGTTGTATTGCATTATCAGAGAGAAAATAGTTGTGTTATTATTTTAGTCTTGTTTTTGTATATGACATAACTCGACATTTTGACATATTAATATCTAGTCCACTACTGTTGCACTATTTTTCATTTTTTTAAGATTAATTTAGCAAATTTGTCATTGTAGATTTTTTTTATAAATCCGTGCTGATGTAGAGTATAATATTATATTTGTGTACACACTGCTATATATTTGTTCAGCCAATATGCATTGAAATGTTTTTGAAAAACTACTGAGAAGTGCTATAGGTCTGTAATTGGCAATATCTGATTTAATTTTTTGTTTAAAAATTGGAGTTATTTTCAAATTGTAGAAAATTGTTTAAGGGACAAGATCAAATTAAATATATGATTAAGTGGTTTTGCAATCAAAGTAAAAATGCTTTTAATAATAAGCTTTGGTATTGCATCCAATCCTGTACAGTATTTAGATTTAAGTCGTTTTAGGTGTTTTAGTACATCTAAAAGAATACTGAACATAACATCAATATTTTTAGTTGACATATCAAGTTGAAATCCAAATAATGTATTTTTTAGGTGGTATATACTCCCAAAATATGTTCCAAAATTATTTGTAATTTTTTGTCCAGTTTTTGTCCAGCTTTTGCCATACTGTCATGTAAAGTCATAATACTAGGTAAACGAGTAACATTTTTCTCTTTATTAATAAAAGACCAAAATTGTTTAAAATCATCTTTGATGGCAGTTTTTGATTAATTTAAGAATATTAAATGAGCAATTTTAGTTTTTTTGTTTTAATTTGCATTATGCATCGTTTTTTAGATTTACGATTTTGTAAAGACATAAGTTTTCCTACGTTTTTGTTTATATTTAATTAGTTCTATTATTTCTGGAGTACACCAAGCAGAATAGGATTTACTATTTTTAAATTTAAAGAATTTTGGCAGATGTTTATCAAGGTGCATAATGATGAGTTTTAAAAAATACAATCTCAACTTTTTGATATTATTGAGTTATCTTGTAACAAATTACGCACTCTACAACGTAATACTATTTTTTTAATACAATACAATAAAATTGAGTTTTGTTTTTTTTTTTGTTTTTTTTTTTATTTTGGCAGTTTAAAAAGACATTATTCAACCTGTAATTTGATATAGTTTGATAATTTATTGATCATAAAAATAATTTAAATTTATAACAATGTTAACAAATGTTTTGTCAAAACGCACAGAAATCAAATTTAAAAATTATTTAAGTTGTGACAGTTTTTTTAAGTTTCTAAAATATTGTTACGGTGAAAATTGTACCTTTTAAAACTAGACTTTTCATATAGATTATATCATACAACAAATTGCAAGCTGCATCAACTGAGTTAGTTTTAAGAAGATCATTCTAGTTATATGCAGCTAACTTGAGTAGAAAAGGAGAAAAATTGCTTTCTTAAAATTATATGCTTTTTTGCTATTGCTACGTTCTAAAATACTTTGTGCGTTGCGTAGTACAGTAACATTTACATTTAATGCAGGATGATATTTTAAATCATCACCAAAATATTGATTTAATGTGTTCTTTCTATTTTTTCTCTAGTATGTAGTTCTTATTGAGTATTTCTTTTTTTTGCTAGTACTTTTAGACTATAGTAAAAAATGTCTTGGAATAATATTTGACAAAACACTGAACTGGCACAATTACATTTTGTATATTATTTCTAAATCTGTAGTATATGGTTTAAGAATTATCAAAAACAAACTTATTTACAGCACTAAAAACTATATACTTCTTGTTTTTTTAGTTGGTTATGTCGTTTAGAATTATTCTGTAAGGAATTAGTTTATATATAAACAAAATATTTATACAACAAAAAAAGTTATTAAAATTATATTCAATATACCACTAAAAAAACACTTGCAAAAACAATTTTAAACAAAATCGCATTGTTTATATATAAGACAATATAAATTCAACTTTAAAAATTCTAAAATCTCATAAACTTAAAACAAGATCAAATATATTTTACTACCCCGAACATAGACTAGATATTACAGATAGAAGTTTTACCTATAAACTTATAAAATTATATAAAAAGTGGGCCATTTAACGTTTGGAACTTAAACTACCGTTTAAAAGTGATAAGTTTTCTACTCAAACGGTAAGAAATTTGATTGAAAAGAAGTGCCTTCAACGCAGTTTGTAAACCAATTTGTAAAGCAAGTTTGCAAAATTGGATTGTTAGTGGATAATAATACGTTCACGATCTTGTCCAGTGCGTTTAGCAAAAAAAATTAATGTTGTTGCTCAGAGTGTGCGTGAACATGCATCAACGTTAACTTGTCATTGTTCTCAAGAATTGAATATTTCTTACATTTTTCTGAAGAGACTTTTGCGTAAAGACCACGGTTTAAAGGGCTAAAAAATTCAATTATTTCAAGAAATAAAAGCTCATGACTATCTGATGCATTTTTAGTTTGCTCAATGGGGTAAAGTCTGTTTGGCCAAAAATAAGCTTTTTATCAAAACAATTGTGTTTTTTGATTAAGCTTATTTTCATCTCGGAGGCCATGTCAATAAGCAAAATGGTTGCATTTAGAGATCAGAGAATCCACACATGACTATTGAACAGCTTATGGATCTCTAACAAGTAACCGTTTGGTGTGGTTTTTGGTCCGGCAACATTACTAGGCCATTTTTCTTCCAAAATGAGAAAGAAGCCCCTGTTATTGTCAATAGCAAACATTATTGTGCCACGCTAAACAAATTTTTGTTTCCAAAAATTGAAAAGTTTGAAATGGATGACATTTGGTTTTAACAGGACTGGGCCACTTGTCATATAACCAACGTAACCATCGATCGTTTGCGCAGTGTTTTTGGAAATCAAATAATCAGCTAAAATGCTGATATCAATTGGCCGTATAAAAGCTGTGATTTGACTCCGTTAGATTTTTTTGTAAACATTTTTTTAAGATAAATGTTACGCTAACTATCTAGACACGATTGATGCTTTTAAACACTAAATTAAAGTTGCCATTCATGCGATTGGTGCCCAAACAACCAAAAATGTACAAAAAATTGAGTTAATCGGATAGGTTACTGTCAAGCCAGTCGTGGCAGTTATTTATAAAATGTTGTGTTTCATTTTTAAATAATTTTTTTTCTAATAAACTCATAATATTGAAAAAAATATTATTCTAAGATAAACATAATAAAAATAAAACATTTTTTTTAATATTTTGATGCTCATTGCTTAATTTTAAGAATCCAGAAATGTTCACAAAATTTATTCATTATCCGTTATTAAACTATCATAAAATACTTGTTTTTAATTTAGACCAAACAGGCAGTAAATAAAAAGCAAAAAATAATTAACAAATACATCAGTAAATGATTATCTAAACAGATTTAACAAGCACAATGACAGTTCAATCTAAAAAATATAGCATTAACAAAAACATAGTTAATCAAATTTCTCAGCTTTCCATAATTAACAAAAATTTTGTTAAAACAATAAATTCATTGCAACGTAATTCAAGTCTTCAATACTTTTTATACAAAGTAATAAATAACTAATTTAACAAAAAGCGGATATGTTTGAAATGTAATTCTATTTTTCTAAATCATTCTCCAATTGTTGTATTTTCAATGCCGGCTAGTAGTAAAATAATGGTTCAAATTCATTTTAGACAACAAGTTGTAATCTCCTTAAATTAAATACTAAATAAGCATCAGGTGTAAAATAAATTTCACTTAGTATTTTTAAAACATTTTCAAATAAATTAAATCTTATTTTGACTAAAATATATCATACAAAAAGACATTTGTTAAATTGTTGAAAAATTGCATATGTTTAACTCATACAAAATAAAAAACCAATTGCATTACTATTTAACTAGTCACAAAAAAAAATGTTTTTACATAGTTAAGTTTTTAGAACAAAATAACTTTTTCTAATTTATTTAATATGGATTTTGATCAAAACGTTTGACAACAGATCTTCTGACATGTTTTATTAGTCACAAATAGAATTCTACTTTAGATAGACATGAAAAAGCCTTGCAGTAGCCTTAGACATTTTCAAAGCATTTGATAAGATCAATCACAAATTTTAAGGTTTTATCAATAGTTTTTTTGACAATAGAAAAATTAGTTAAAATTGATAGTTTTAACTATTTTCATTTTTGATTTACATTATTCTTTAAATAACCAAAAGATTTAGTTATACTTTTGCAGATAATAGCATACTTCATACTTTATATTTTTTAAAGACTATATCCTTAAATACAACAGAGCGTTAAAACTTTTAGATTAGAAACTGTAGCATTTATAAACAAAGACCTTAAAACAAAATATTTGAACTATTCCCTACTTAGACAATTTTAAATTTACAAAAAAAAAAACTTTCTATTGTTTCAAAGTCAAAACTCAAAGTATCATTAATACCAACTATTAAACTAAATAATAAATCTATATCAAAATTGTTTTCTAGAGGTTACAAACTTTATAATCTTTTCGAAAACGGACATGTTGTTAATATAACTTTTAAAATATCTAAGTTAAAAAATTTTAATAGATGTAAACAAGGTTTTTACTTTTGTTTAACTTTTGCATATATATAAATCTTTTGTATTGAATATTGTTCCCAAATATGGAGAGGAGGCTTCTGAAACTACACTATCTCTTCTAAATTCTAATTAAAAACAAGTTATTTGGATCACTGACATTTTGAAATTGACGTTGTCCAAACAATATACAAGACATATTGCCATCTAAACAAGTTTTTACTTGTAGTACAAGACTTGCTAAGAGTTTTAACAAATATTTATTGACGGTTAAAAATCTAGAACCAAAACTTAAAAAGATAATTTTAATTGTATTGACACATAAAATAAACTTCTTAATTTAGTATTTCCTAAAACTTTTAAACTGCTAATATTCAAAGTCCATGTTTACAAACCACGCAAATCTAGTACTTAATGTAATAGTTTAAGAAAGTTTGGTTTCACTTGTAAAAATTTAAAAATATTTTTATGTTGTAATGACATATTAAGTAATTTCTAAATATTACATTTAGCAATTGAAAAAAAAATTGTAAGATAAACAAATTATTTTTATTTTTTTATTCAGACTTTACGTTAGTTTATAAACAACTTAGTTTTATAAAAATTTTGTAAAAATTAATAAATAATGGTACTTATTCCTTGAAGCATTTTCATACTTTCCTAATTTATTAAAATTTTCTTATTGTCATTTTTCAACAAGCAGAACCTTTTATAAAGAATAACTTTTGGTTGTAAAATGAATAATAAAGATGTTTTTCTTCAAACTTTAGTTCAGTCAGTTTTAACTCTAAAAAAACTTCTGTTTTAAAATTATATCTATTTTTTTTAATTTGTCTTTTAAGAGTTACAATCTTAAATAATCTTCTCTAAAACAACTATGTTGTTAAACTAGCTTTTCAGTATTTAGAGAGCTATGATTTCTTAATAGAACAGTTTTTTTTACTTCTATCTAGCTTTTGAATTGTTACGCGGCTAACTCTAAACAAACAAAATTAATTATTTATTATAATCAATTTATATAAAAATTAGTACACGACCAGCTGACATCAAGAAAGGAAGTGAGTCATCTAAAAATGAAAAAAAAAGCGCTACATAATTGAACCAATTATTATAAAAGAAATAAGATAATCTATCTCCAATTATGAAATCTACAAATCTATTTGTTAAACCAAAACCGACATAAAGTAACAAAAAACAAATTAAAGTTTGATAAACAATAAAACTTTAAACTTACATTTAACATTTGCGTGATTGCAAATAAAACAATACAAAAAAAATATACAGAGTGTTAGGTAAACATGCTGCAAAAATTTAAGAGGTTATTCCTTCACCTATTCTAAAAATATTTTGTCCTATGATGGTTTTTGAAAAACTCTTTTTTTCGAAGAGAGTGAACAAAATATTCAATATTTGTTAAAATTATTAACGTAAATAAAAGTATGGCGAACGCCAATAAGTATATCAAATTAAAAAAATTAATGAGTTTATCAAATACAAATTTTGTTCAACTTTTGCATGTAAATAAAACTTATTGAATATTGTTCCCAAGTATGGGAAGGAACATCGGAAACTACACTATTTCTTCTAAACTCTATTTAGAAAGAAGCTATTTGGATCGTTGCTAATTCAATATTGACTAATAACTTCAATATTTTACAACATAGGCAAAATGTTGCAGATCTTTGCATTTTTTATAAATATTTTAATAGACATTGTTTAAACGAAATACAAGACATTTTCCTATTTAACCAAATATTTACTAGTAGTAAAAAGCTTCCTAGAAAAAACAAATATTCAGTAACAGTTCAAAGATGTAAGACCAAAACTATTAAAAGAAATTTTTTTATCAGCTTAAATCTAGTCTTCAATGTTATAGTTTTAGCAAGAGTTTCACTCGTTGAAATTCAAAAGTATTTTATGTTGTTGTGGCATATTATATAACTCCTAAATATCACATTTAGAAATATAAAAAAAAAACACAAATCTGTAAATATTAAGATGAAAGAATAACATTGACAACGCATACAAATACGAATTAGGGGTGCATACAGTAACAATATAAAACCACTTTAATGAATTTAATACTTACACAAACCTTAACAGCAGCTATATAAAACTTATATTTGTCCTTATATTGAATATTGTTCTTAAGTATAGGGAGAAGCATCTAAAACTACACTTTTTTTCAAATTTTGATTTAAAATTAACTAATGACTTAGATACTTTACAACATCAAATATAGATATTTTTATGGACATTGTTCAAACAAAATAAAAGACATATTGCCATCCAAATTCCTAACATTTTCTTGTGTTTTATGTATGTTTTTTTCATATTACATTTGCATCTTTTCTTCTTATAATAAATCACCTTTATTTAAAAAAAAAAATTGAATATATTGTGTATAACATATCAGCTTTTTATTTATTTAAAAAAAATAACACAATTTTAGCTGAATTTTGAAATTGACCAATGCTTAGATGCAAATTTGAAGTAAAATTCGATAAAACAATACTACTGGAAAGTACAATAAAACGTATAGTACAAAATTATAATTATTATTTATAAATTAGTATTTGCGAGTTTTAATTAATGTAAAAACATATATCTATCATGGCAACACCTAATTTCTAAACGATAAAAGAGAAAGCATGTTAATAAATTTTTAGTAGTCTGCAATCTGCAGTAATATTTAAACTTTATTTTATTTGCACACTATAATTATAATTTAATAAATTTAAATTTGCGTAAAAGTTTTTGTCTTTTTATTACACATATTTTACACAATATTGATATTTTAAAATTTTTGGTTAAATTAGTGTGCATTATATATTTGTCGGCCCATGAAAATAACTACAACACATTCATTACATTACTGACGATTTGGTGTTGTAACTCGTATTCAATGGTGTTATTATTTAGATTGAGTCGGATAATGTCCAAACTTAAATCATAAATTAATATTTATAATTAAATTTTGGTTGATGTAAAGGCAACATATGAATTAATGAAATTACACTTGATATTAAACCATTTGAGCCGAAGAGCAGTCTATTAGACATAGTATTAATGTAGAAAGGAAAGAGTCATTAACATATTATAGTACATTTAACGAGTTTAGTCTTATGGTATGAAGGACTTGCGGCTTAATTGAGGTTACAATAGTTTACGAGTAACTTTAGATTGAACTAACTACCAGCAACTATGTATGAGTGCTATATAGCGATATGACTTAATACGCGCTCTGTGTGTACGAGATGCGGACTCATATAGATGTTCCATATTTATCCGTTAATTAAAACTAGGAGGCTTTGAATGATATTTATTCATGCACGATTAAATAAGTTCTGTGGAAGTATGTCAGATGTATGTAATGCGACTTACACAAAATTGAGATCTTGCATTTTTTGTATAAAATTGACTGCTGGCACATCAATCATCTTATGTTATAGAAATACGTAGTTGTTAGTGTGTTGAGGTAATGATGTGAGAAATTGAACATTTCCTTCCCTACTTTTCCTGTAACGACAGTTACAGCAGAGCGTACACTGTGTACTGTAAATGTAAATTGATTTTATTCCTGATGTAGTATTTGATTGATTGATTGCTTATTGCTAATATTTCTTGCTAAAGCATACAAGATGGAAAAATTTAATATACAACTTGTTTTGTAAAGAATGAGGGTGTTGGATTAGATTAACAACCTTGCCAACACTTATAAATATTTCAGTTTTTATAGGAAGTTTTAATCGCATTTTCAAACAGTGACGTAGAGATAATTAATTGTTTACACATTAATGTAAACGCTTATTGAAATCGAAATAAACACAATTTTTACAACTTTAAATCATTAATATTAAATAACTATTTTTAAAGTAGGTTTATTAGCATATTAATTCTGTATATTATATATAAGTTTAGTTAAAAAAAACAAATTAAAAATCTATTATAAAAAACATTTTATTCTTTATTCTGCCTTAATATTATATATGTTTTCTGTTAAATTATTTTTTATTTGTGCTGCACTTACTTTTTTTTTAATTTCTATTTATAGTTCTTAAGTCACATTTGTGAACTTAACCATTAATATATTTATATCAATACTTGTACTTGTGATAAAAACATAGTTATCGTTTTATTTTATTATTATTATGGATTACCACCTAGTAAAGGTTTCAACCATCCTTTATAATAAATCAGCGTGTTTGGTAATGCAGATCTAAATCTACAACAAATTAAAAAAAATAACTACATTTCAGGACATTTTGTTTAATTCAAAATGTTTACGCGCGACTACATTCGGAACTTTGCATTTAAACTTCATCTAATAGAATTTAGCATTTTTGATAACTTTATCAGTTAAAATATAATTTAAGTTATTAATAAAAAATATTATACTTAATCAAAAAAGTTAAAAAATCTTTGTAAAAATTAAGTAAAGTTTCTACCAATTATTGAAACATAAACAGTAGTAATTTACTAATTTCATTAAAGTTGGAGTATATTTAGTAAACTCAATTAACAACCTTATTAATCTTTTGGATACAACATTCAGTGTATCAGAACAATATGTTTTATCCGAATACTTTGATTACAGTCTTTATACTAAAAGTAAAACCGACAAAACAATAATAGTAGTAGAATCACAAATTCAGTTTAAAAAAATCACATTTTTTTTAAAAGCATTAGTTTTCAAAACGATAAAATCACACTCATCAAATTTCAACAATTTTTTAAAATATAAAATCAATCAAGTATAAAATTTTAAAGTATGAACAAATGTTATAAAAGCAAACGAATCTAACTTAATAGTAATTAAAAAAAAAATCTAAATAAATAAGTTTATAACAGAAAATTTAGCCAAAGTAGTGTGAAATTTTTACTTACTAAACCACCTCGCCCTTTTTTGGCCTTTATTATATTTTTTACTAGATGTAGATATAATTTTCCAGCAGTCAGTAGTGCTTAGCATGTGAGTCAGAATGTTTTATGGCGATAAAGTCTCTTTTATTTAGGTTTAAGCCGTTTTCCGTTTGTCGTTCCATCGCGGAAATTTGAAGAATGTGTGTTCTATATCATCAGTATCTTGGCAATTGGCACATATTGGGTCACTTTAATTTTAAATCTGTAAAATAACGCCTTAAAACACCTATGCCCGGTCAACATTTGTGCCAAGAAGAATTTGTTGCCCCATGACCTCTCCTTACCTATTGTTTTATGTTTGAAATAACTTTTTTTGTCTACTGGTTTATATTTTCTGTTTTTTTTCTACCGGTTTTGCCAGTTTTTTTAAAGTATTGTCTCTGCAACAACAAGGATTGCGTCAGTGGGGTTCAGTTTGCTATGCGCTGTATACGGATATAGCCATCTATTGCTTGCATCTATTTTCAATCGCATATCTTTGTACAACAGTATTCTCTAGCGGTTTTAAAATCTGTAAAAACTTGTCGGTTTGTAACAGTTCTTTCATTGCGTGCAGACAGTTTCTTGTTAGTAGCTTAGCCACCATTGTCACAACCTCGGGAGATAGTTCTTCAAGTATGTGTGTAAGTATATGTAATATAGTGAACAATTTTTAAAAAGCTGCATATTTAAAGTGATTACATAATCCCATTCATTTATAAAATCCTTGTAGTATGTTATGGTAAAATATTTTTTTAATTTTTTTTTTAAACTTTAATTAAAACTTGCAATATTGTTTAAAATATAATATAACTTATCAAACAAATTTTTTTTTTGCTTTTTTTGCATTTTTGCAGCTTCTATTGACATTTTTAATGCTTATTATAAGTGCATTTCAGAAAATTAAATGCTTTTTTATCCGCACTCTAGTCAGAATATTGCAAACTTGTAGCTTTTAATGCATTTAACAAGTCAGTTGTCACTTGGCAAGCTAAATCTAAACTAAAGGGTCCCCCCGGTTAACATAGGTAAAATGCCTCCCATCACAAATATCCAAATTACCTCAAAAATTACTTTTCTAGCAACAAAAAAACATGTTTGGTAGGATTTTAAAATTTGGATACTCCCCTCTTTTCCATAGGGGGTAAAAAACAGCATTTTCGCGTTTTTATTTTTTTTCTCCGCGCTTATGAATGAAAAATTCTAAAAAAAATTATGGAAGTAAGGTTTTGAGTGGTCTTTAAACACAAAAAAAAACAGTATAAATGGCAAAAAAGTGAAAAAATCGATTTTTAATAGTGGCGCACCACTTGCAAAAATTCCAAAAAAATCATGGATGTAGATGTTACAATTACTTATGAAGTTAAAAAATAAAATTCTATGCAATCAAAGGTTTAAATAACCAAAAGTAAATTTCAACCCTTCTGCAATTTTTTAAGGGTGGTATACAGAGTTTAAAAATGTGTTTAAACCCACATTTTGCGGCAAAAAATTTTACTTTCACTATGCAGAAAGTTATCAAAAATGTTTACAACAAATTTATCAGAACTTTTTAATTAAACTAATTAGAATTATAAAAAAAAACATTGCATTATACAAATTAAAAAAAAAATAAGATTAACAAGAACAACAAAAACTTCTATAACAATAACAACAACAATAAAACAAGTTAGTACAATATCTTAAAAAAAAGCAATATGTTTTGCAAACCAATTTGCATCTAACTCTACTATTTTAAACTGTCTTACAATATAGTAAAACTTATTTTAAATAGAAAACAAGTTTTTAATTGATATATATATATATACAAAGTGTTGTAGCAAAAGAACGTTAGGCTGAATAACCCCGTTATTTTTAGAACAATTTAAATAATTGAAAAAAAATTAAATAGTTTTTAAGTATATACAGCAACATATATTTTTAATAATTATTATATTCTAAATTCAACTATGTAAAATAAATATAATTTTATAACAATATTTTGCCATAAATTAAATAAATTGTGATTTGACACTAAATATTTAAAAATAACAAAATAACTTTGTTATTATAACCGTACATTTTTTTGTCTAACATTCTGTATAAATAAAACACTTTGTTTATTATTTAAAATTAACAAATGATGTATTTTATGTAAACTGCCTTTTCACCCAGTAAGAGACACATACACTTGTGTTTTAGAGTATGCACCCATCATCAGTGTGCCTAGCATCTCACTGGTCAAAGAGACAATTTACATAAAATTATATTAACTATTAAACACACACTGATAATGGGTGCATACTTTGAAACACGAGCTTATGTGTCTCTTACTGGATTACAGTCTCCTTCACACACAAACAGTTCAACTTTTCTCCTAATAGAAAGCATTGACTTTGTTTATTGTTAAAAAATTGCAAATATTTTTTTTTTTTTTTTTTAATTTACTTATTTAACGTCTATTTACTTTTGCTGCCAAGGTTAATCGCAATTTGAAAATTTTGTCGTAAATTCAAAAATTTCAGCCTAAATTATTAAGTTCTATAACGTGCACGCAACATTAACCTACTGAAGTTTGCCTTTTTATCCAAAAACAGGCGTACTTATCACAACACTTTTTTTTTAAACAGCAAATCTAACCCTCTAAATAGGAATCTCAAACTTGCAACCCCTAATGTAGCAGTCAGTTATATTAACCACTACACTACCTGGACGGTAATGCAATTAGCTCCATATACTTAAAAAATAAGTTTGAGCCTTACTGTCGAGTCTGTCTAAAAGATTTTAAAAAACATATTAACTTACACATTGTCAAGTTTGTAGATCAAAATACCTTTTCAATTTTTAATATAGTTTTAATTTGTTGAAACTCAAAACTATTTTTATGTTGTAGTGACATATTAAGTAGTTTCTAAATCACGTTTTAAATTAAAGAAAAACAGAACACAAACAAAGTGAGTACTTATTTTTTTACAACAAATAATTAATATAATTGATGAATATTAAACTTCAAACATGTGGTATTTAGTTTTTTTGTTTATAATTTTGAGATTTATTTATTTATATTAGTTCAGTTTTTAGTTACAAAACATAATTTAATATTAAAAAGGGTTGGTACTCCGATGATTAGATTCGATTATGTTTATTAATGTTAATCCTTGATTCATTTTTTTTGTGTGGGTTAAAATAAAATAAGATTATGTAATAAATCACATTTATATTTTGAAATTGCGCTAATTTTGAAATATAAACTAAGATTTTTATGCAGTATGCAATGAAGAATAAACTATCAGATTATTAATTATTGTGAACGTTTTGAGATAGACAAACCTGGGCATTCTGCACTGTAAGCGATAGCTTAGTTTTAAACTGGTCATTTTAGATTAATATATTGACCATTTTGCAATTAGCTTTCCAATAGCTTTTTAGAAAGGTGATTCATACCGACCAAAAACACCACACACTCTGCAAACGGAAAAATTTTACCGTGTCTATAATAAATTTTTATTATGTCTATACGTTGTTACAGCGTGTATTGTTATATTTTCTTAAATTGTATTGTTTTTAATGACAATTGTCAAGGATTCAAGTCGTGATATTCAACAGGTCAAAAATGCCGCAAAATTTAAATTGGAAAACTTTTTATAATAAATAAATTAGAACTAGTAGAGTAATTAGAATAAGTTGTAAATGTGTAACTAAATAAAATTTTAAAAGATAGTAAAAACAAAGTTTGATCACAGAAATGTAAATAAAAACTACAAGAAACAAGTGTACACATGTGCAATAAAAAAATATAACACTAATTAATATAAGTGAAGGAATAGAGTCACTTTGTCAAATTAAAAAAGAAAATTAAAAAAAGTAAGCAATATTACGCAAATTAGTGTATATTGAATAGATTTAAAAAGAACAACAAAAACCATATCTAAAAGTGATACAACGCTAAGAAGTACTATTTGTTTGATAAACAACGTACATCATTGTTTATATCAAAATTTATTTAAACAATTTTTTGTTTAATTAAAAATGCTTTACAAAACGTAATCTTAAAAATAATTTGAAAAAATAAGAGATTCAAACAGAACAACAAAATTAACAACATAGCAGACTAAAGACTAGCTTTACAATAAGAAATGCTTTTCGAAAAACATGCTATATGTTTTTTTATATATATTTTGTTATTTATACAAAGTGCCAGATAAAAAATACAGCAGAGCTGTGTTATCAATTGAAATAAATGATTCAAAACTATATTTATAATAATTGTGTTGATCTTATTTAATGTTCAAAAATACAATTTTTTTTTTTTTAATAGCGTGGTCATAGTTTTACATTAAGTCCTTCATATATACAGGGTGTTAGGTAAACATGCGGCAAAAATTTAAGGGGTTATTCCTTGGCTTATTCTAAAAATATTTTGTTCTTTGATGATTTTTGAAAAACTCTTTTATTTCAAAGATATAAGGTGAACAAAATTTGCGACAACCATATTTGATATTTGTTAAAATCATTAATGTAAATAAAAGTATGGCGTACGCCAATAAGTATATTAAGTACAAAAAAAAATTTATTAAAAAATTGTTAACAATAACTTGGAACGTCTGTTTTATCTACTAATGTACAAGTGGATTTTATTTGAATACGTCTTGTCATTGATCATCACATGTATCTGATGCAGTTATTTAATTTGTTTCTAGTGAAGAATTTAGACGACTTGCAAAATTGGATAATTGCTGAGTGTAACTTAATTAGAAACAACCTTAAAGTGTTTGAAAGAGTTTGGCACTCAATAACGAGAAAATTGAATGCTTGTATCCAGACAGCAAGAAGTCATTTTAAACATTTATTGCAGATTCAGCAACTTTACATGTACTTTTTAATAATAAAATGTTGTAGCTGTCGCAAATTTTGTTTACCCTGTATCTTCGAAACAAAAGAGTTTTTTTCAAAAATCATCATAAGACAAAAAACTTAATTAGGTGTATTAATATTTTTTTTACCAAATTGTACACAAATTGTTGTATAAAAATTAAAAACATTTTTAAATACTATTTTTTTTTTCGTTCAGAGGTCATGAATAAAAACTTAACTAATTACATCATTTACAAAAAAAGAACATTTAAACAAATAAAAAACGTTTTATTTTTTTTATATAAAATAAAAATTATATACATTTATATAAATATTATCTAATATTACAATTTTGTATCAATAATATTATCTATTTTTGAACAATTGCTCCATCTTGTAGGGTTACATTAAACTTTCATCATTTACATCGGTAAAACAGTCCGCTTTTCTGCAATCAATTTTACAATTATGGATATGTATTATAACAAGTGCAGAAAGGTCACACTTTGTTTTTGCTCTAAACTCCATACTCGGCTTTTAATTAACCTCTCTGTACATGTATTGCATACCATTTTCTCTATGAAAGTAAATTGTTATTGACTTTTTGTTCTTTTATTTTAACATTTTATTCATCAAATTATTGATAAAATAACAAATTAATTATAATTTTGCAAATTAATTAAACATAACAATTTTTTATATATATATATACTTTATTTAATAACAATAAAAGCAATTTATAAATATGCCTTACATATAAATTATTATTGTAAAATTTGTGAAATAATCAGGAACGTTCGATTTGGATGCACTAAAACTCATTCTGTAATATACTATTTTTTATATATAATATTTAATATAACATTCATGTTATATTTTTTGTAGATGAAATTATAACAAACTTTAAAATATTTATATATTGTTTGATAACGGATTACGACGAGATTAAAGTCTTTTTATTAATTAAAAACTTGTTATAAATATTTAGATTTAAAATACTGACGTTTTGTATGCTACATGCATACTTTTTCAGAGCTGAGTAAATCAATTAAAAATTAATATATAAATATAAATTACATTATAATGACAAATATAAATTAAATAACCAAAATATCTGTTGACATTGAAAGATGTTAATATAATTAATTAATTATTTATATTATGCTACAAGGTTTTTTTTAATAAGATATTACATATTATTAAATTAAATAGACAATTAAGTTAGAAATTGTAAATTATTATCAGATAAATTATAGATATACATATTAAAAAATATAAAGTAGTAATTATTAATTTATTAATTAGTTATTGCAGATTTTAAAAACTAATATTTTCTTGTCTTTTTTTATTTCTATTTAATATCAATTAGTATAATTAACACACAAAAAAATTGTTTGATTAATATTTTTCATGTAATTTTTATTTATACATTAATTTTTAATTGATTTACTCTCTGAAGAAGTATGCATGTAGCATTCGAAATGTCAGTATATTTAAGCTAATTATTTATAACAAGTTTTTAATTTATAAAAGCACTTTAATCTCTCGTTATCAAACAATATATGAAATTATAATTACTATCAATTTAAACTAAAGTGAAAATACATGACTATTTTAAAATAATTCGAAACAAGCAAAAAAAAACCATGTATATAATAGTAAGTAAATTGCTTATACATTAGTGATCTAGAAAAAAAATTGAATTCTGTTTATCGGCATTTTGAACGTTGAAGATGTTTTTTTTTAATTGACTAACACCAAGGTAAACAAAAGATACAGATTGCTTTATTCTAGTAGATTTAGATTATCATCTCAAACGTTCATTTGTACCTACATCCACAAACAACAAGCATATGTTAGATTTACAACTTACAAAATGTAAGGAATTGTTTATAAATACACATATTTACACTAATTGTTTCTTGTGCAGTTTTAAGAGCCAATACTTTAGAACTTACGCTTGTGTTGCCACACAAATATGTAATATCAAACCTATTAATTGAGAAAATAAAAGCACTGTAGTTACCGACAAGGCCTAGTATCTGGTCTACCCACAAATGTATGGTACATTGACACTAATGAAGTAATAAACATCCTGAATGCCATATTTTTTTTAAATGTTCTGCCGAATCTCAAGCACGGAGATTTAACTTAGGAGCTTCGCCCGACTAAGAGTTAATAATAGAAAAAAATTTAAATTGAAAAAATTAATTTATAATTAATTAATTTTTCTTATTTTTATGTATATTTATATCTATTAAATTCATTAAAAACAGTTATTATATACATAAAAATTTAGTTAAATAAGTTTTTAAATATTTGTTTTTTTTCTTGCAATTTGTTACATTAGACAAAGCACATAATATAATCCACAAACATTACATACCTGCAGACTATAACATAGGATATTAAAAAATATAACTAGTTTTTATAAGTAAAAATTTATAAATACAAAATATACGTATGAAAAACATTAACATGGATAAACAAATTATAACTCAAATATAGAAAGCTCATCATATGTACAATAGTAGTTTATATTTTTATACGGTCCTTGTTCTAAGTTTTATATGACTCTAATATATTTCTTTATTTCTTTTTTTCAATTTTAAGTTTAGTAGTAGCTAGACAGAGAAACGTAGATTTATTATGCAAACTGTATGCTTTATGTAGTTAATACTTTTTTTAAGATAGAAGTAGTTGTAAAGTTTTATTTGTGTTTTGTTTAATATAATTATATTGATTACACCTTTGCCTTCTTATTACTTGAGATTTTATTATATTTTAACGTTTCTAAAATAAGATTTCCTGTAAAGAATTCTCTTAACCAATTTTTATTTTTTTAAATTAAAGCACTTTTGGGGCTAGTTGCGTTTAAATTACTAGAGATTACAGATTTAATTATTTACTAACTTACGGTTATTGATATTGTGATTATAGTCGCAATTTTGTATATGTGTTCTATGCTATAATTAAGCAATGTAATTTTTTAAGTTAAAAGTAATTGGTTCAATATTATTACTAAAATATTAATTGTGCAAAAAACTCCAGATGTAAATGTTTCACTTTTTAATCTAACTTTATCTGTATTATCGGTGAGGGTAGGTACAGACAGCGTTTACATCTGTGCTACAAACAAAAAGTATACACAACTTACAATAGGTGTTAAATAAAACTTAAAATAGAATTAATTTAAATAGATTGCCATTATTATATTTATTATAAATTTAAAAAAACTAAAAAAAGCTAAAACTGGTTTTTTTATTTGTTACTATTATTAATTTTAATTTCTATTGTAACTGGCATTCATAGTTTTAACAAAAAACAAATTTACATGCAGACTAACTTGTTTTATTTTTATTCGTATACTTTAGAAATCTACAATTGTTTTATATGAAACATGTAACAGAAAAGTATTTTTAATTTATGATTTTTTATTATATTTATAAAAGTTTACCAAGCAAGCAAACTAAAAAAACTAAAAGTAGTTGATCATGTTGTTTGCATAATTATGTTTATTATTTATACTAAAAAGTATATCAATATTATACAGAGTTAGTCTAAATTACCAAAAACTTTAAACAAAAGAAAAGTCCAAATTTTTTGTTTTGTTTTAACTTAAGGTTCGGGTATTTTGATGCCCGTAAATGCAAAAGATACATAGTAACCTTTTTCACACTCACAAGCAAACTACACAACCGATCATATCGTGCTATGCATACTTTAAAAGGTTGAACATTTGCGCAAGTTTTAATTAAGTTTTCAATTTTTTAAGTTTACTACAGATTTTTATATTAATTATTATAAACTGTTGTACTTATTTTTGACTAAATAACGCCGTAAATACATTTCTTGATTGATTTATGATAACTAAACTAATATAAGACCCGATGTCAGTGACATATAATAAATATACAGGAACATTTATTTATATTGCTGTATATTTATTATAATTAACAATACAATATACAGGATGTTAGACATAAACGTATAGATGAATAACTTTGTTTTAAACCGATGTGTATGATTCAAATAGCATAAAACCAAAACTGGTTTTTTTATAATCACTAATAATAATTAAACAAACATGCCAAATTCTGAAAATTTTTGATTTACACTTTTATGCTAGTTTGTTGCAAGATACGTTAAGCATACAAAACTTAAACCATTCATGCGGTGTAATTGGATTTTTGATTACATAGATTCTTTGTACGCCAGTGGCGTTGGACTAAATATTTATTCCGCAGAAAAATGTTTTTTTTTTTTAATATTACCAGGAATATTTTGGTAGCAAATGATTATTTTTCTGTTTGGTGTTTTTTTTGTTGATATACATTTTATTAGGGGTATTTTAGTGGCACTAGGCAAGGCCAACATTAGCTTATTGATGCTGCATTTCTACGTACAGAATATGATAATCTTACTAGTAGGCCTTATTGAAGGGGTACTTATCCATACTCTAAACTTACAATTTAGTTAACAAAATTTTAGAACAAAACTGGTTGATTGAGTCACCGCTGATATGTAAAATACCATTTAAGACATTTTCTTGCAATACTTTTGAGTATAGTAAAATATGACAAAACAGTATCTAACTCTCAACACTGAAAATATTACAGCCCAAAAACAGTTTCAAGACGTGGGTATTAAAAACATCCAATTGCTTTCTTTTAATCTTTTCTAAAGATGTATGTTGTAGAACGTTTTAAAAAAGTATAGGGTAAATGGATGTTTAGTAAAGCCATGTTTGCTAGAAAACAAAATGTAACAACTGCTTTGTTCACAATTACAAATAACACTTTTATCCAACATATCATTTTTTAAATCTATTTTATGATCTTACAGAAAAAATCTTATAACTAGTTTTTGTCTATATAAATACATGTGCAATGTTGCGTTGTATTAAATTAAATTATTTTAACGCAAATGTAAAAATAAATCAACAATTTAACATACGGAGGTCCAGATACCAAAGCATACTTGAGTAAGGTATGACGTCATCAGTAAGGTTGCTAAAATACGAGTAAGGTGTAACTAAAAAACTAACCAAAGCTTTCATTTTTTGCCAAAAAACTTTACAAAACCATAATAAAACTGAATTTAAAGAAAATTTAAAATTTTTGTTGTGTAACGGTGTTTTATTACATTAAAAATTAATAATATAATTACACATAAATAAACATGCATTTATAAACTAATTGGGTTTTTACATTTTTGCGGCATATAATATAATAAAATAAGGCCTTCTACCTTTAAATAAATGTAATAAAATTCAAATATGTAGTAGAGTAAACTTCGTATACTCTATTCTATCATATCCGAACGTCTAAAATTTCCGAACGCGTAAAGAGCAATTAAAGTTAAAGGACCAAGTGAAAAAAAAAATAACCAAACGGTAGATAGAACTTTAAAAGTTTGTAAAATACAAAAAAAAATCACAAGTATTATTGTAGATTGAAAATTAAAAACATGTTAAAGTTTTTTTTATAAACAACGCAAAAAAAATACGCATTAACAGTTCTAACAAAATAGTTGGGTTATATTATAAATGCTACTTCTCACATTTTTATTTGTAAAGAAAAAATAAAAATGTACTTAACATTTTAATCTACAATAAAACTGATAACTATTTGTGCATTTTAAAAACTTATAAGCAGGGAATACACATGCCAGCTACTTGCACAATTTCATACCAGCTCCTTGTACATGCCAGCTCACGTGTATTCTATCAAAAGGCATGCTTCTTGATGGCACCAAATCAAAAACATTTGATTTTTTGGATGGCAAAGGCATGCCATAAAGCATGTATACACACACACAACAAGTACAGGCATGCTAGTAGACAGTAAAAAAATCTGGAAGCATTCTTAAATGGTTTCTATAACCACTTATATTTTCTTACCCTATTTATTTAAACAAAAAACTGTTTGTTCCATAATTGTTTCTTCTGTTGATTCAATCTTTTTCCCAAATACGTTTTCTTTTTTTTTGTTCCGTCAAATTATGTTACGAACGCAATCTGTTGCAAGTAACAATATAACACTATTTATTTTAATTCAAATTTTTCCTGTTTTTGCCAGTTGTGAAAACTTGTAACATTTTTAAAATATGTTTATGTAACTAAAAAAAGATTGACATATATAGTTTTAACTATAGTTATATATGGCCATGTATGAGTCAAGTGTACGGAATAAAAACATGCTTTTATATGTGCAAAAGATACCCTGAAAATTTCAGTGACTGCCGTGTACTACGCTCCGAGACATCTTACAATGTATCCACAGAACTACTTAAAAATAGCAAAAAAGGATTAAATTTTAAGTGTTTAAAAAAAATGTTCTTTAAAGTTCTAGTAAATTTTCAAATACCATTCAAAAACATTTTTGGCTGTGAAAAATTATTCATTGAACACAAACAGTTTCTTACAATTTTTTCAAAAAATGCATTTTTGTGTTACAATCGATAAAAAAATGTAAAAATGCGCAAAAAAACATTTTTTTTTTCAAATTTTGATTGCTTATTACTAGGAAATGGCTCACAGAAATTGAAAAAATCTGATAAAATTTACATAATCAGGATTAATGTAAAAGAAGGCAATTTCATACCAGCTACTAGCTCGTGTATTCTGTCAAATGGCATGCTTTTTGCTGACATGCAAGTCGATTGCACCAAAGCAAAAAGAATTTGATTTTTTGGCATGCAACGTGCAAGTAAGGTGAGGGACGTCAAAAAGCATTCCATTAATAAAGCATGTATGAACGCACACGATAGCAATTGCTATATGTGGAGCTGTAGTGGTACAATTGAACAAAAATAAGTAAAAACTAAATGTAATGCGCAATAGACGTTTGCGTCGATTATAGATGGGAAAATATAACATGTTCTAGCTTTTCAAGATATAATTGTGACCTTGATCATTTGTGTGTTTTACACACGTGAATGGTCTGATCTATAACTATACAGGTGAGTCGGGAGGAACATACCAAACTTTAAGAGTGTATATACGGGTTTAAGTTGATTTTATTTACAGAGCAGAATATAGTTTAATAGTCTATAAAATAGATTAAAAAGTTCATAAAGTATTATATTATTAATTTACTATGCGGTTTATATGATTAAATCTAAAGTTACACTAATGCTCTACACAAATATTAAAAAAAAAATAGTTTTGTTCAATACTTTGATTATGTAGTGATCGAAAATAACTAATAAATATAAAAATTCAATTTTCGGGACTGCTGTTTAATTACAAACATCATACATAAATTAATAAAAGTTATTTTAATTATGTATTTGTAAATATACTAAATTAATTATTATAAAATATAAAATCAATAATAAAAATTCAATTGTAATATATATTTTAAGCGCGCCCCTGATGCAAATCTATATAAAAACCTAAATACATAATATAATTTTGTAAAAGTACGAATTGTTTTCGTATAAATAAATATCTAACCTGCTATGATGCGCACTAGCTCGAGTAAGTTATGTTATTCTGCGCGAGTTATCTTAGTTCAAGTATTTAGCACCTGGAGCCAGCACATGTCGGACAAATTTTAATTTGCTTGGTTTTGCGCGTTGACGCTGCCCTTAAGCGATTTTGATTAGTAGGTAATTATACATTTAATTAAATGATTTTTTTCTTATTTAAGTTTCTTTCCTTTGATGATTTTTTGAGAAAGCTTATATGTTGGGAAAATAAGGTACTATTAAAAATAAATATAATTTTAAAACATTTATTTATTATGTATGATATGCAAAAAAACACTATACAAGTATTACAATATCACATTTTTTACATTTTGAAGTTGTTTTTTATTACAAAAGCTGCATTTTGTTTGTTTTTCCTGCAGATTTACAAAACGGTCCATTCTGTCGTATCGCATACATTCTTTTGTTTTGTTGGTTTCTAAAATTCCTAAAGCAATCTGTTGTAAAAACATTACATAATCTGGTTTTCTTTGGTTGAGTTTATGTATTTGCCATGCATTGTCTACAGTCGTATCAATGCAATGACTGACTAGTAAAAAATACCATTTTTTTTTTGTATTGATGTTCTATAGAGTAATATATTTTTATCATATTTATCTACGCCACCCATATTTTTATTATATTTATTTATAATTATGGGTAACACCTAAGCTGTTAGAACAAATTACAACAATGTTATTATTGTTCCATTGCAAAATAAATACATTGTCTTTATTTGAACTATAATATTCATAACTTCTTCTTTTTGTTTTCTTAATTGCAGTCATTCTAGAAAAAGATACATTTAGTATTTTATTTTGACAAATAGTACCAGTTGCTTTTACATCTTTACTTGATTGCACACAAAACAAATTATAGGAAGAAATTTTTTTTTCAGTGAGCCATTTGGTTTTAAAAATATCTACATATGTGAATATAACATTTGAACTTATGCCATATTTGTTATAATTTTTTTTATAAAAGTTGAAACTTAATTTATAAATCTTAATTTTCTGCAACAAGCCCGAAGCTTGTTCGGCTACAATTTTTCTATATATATATATATATTGTTTACAGCTATGTCGTACGATATTATAGACGACATAGCTGTATATGTCGTCTGTAATATGGTGGAGATCTTACGTTTGGCCTTACGACTGCTATTAATTTCCTCCGTCCTAGACTGATCAGAAAGCAATAAACCACTATAATAAAAAGGGGGAAAAAGGAATAAAAGGAAAATACAAAAATTATACCCACAAAGTTATCTATTATAAATAGAAATCCCAATTGAAAAATGAAAAATTAATTAAATTTAATAATAATGCAATCACACTCACACTTACACATAAAAATACAAACTAAATTCACAAAATGTAATGCAACAAAACAAAATCCTTAAGTGTAATGCACAATAAATTGGCTGCAAAGGTATACGTATATAAGTAATAACTAAGTGCTCGCCACGATTTTCTTCAGCCACGTGCTTGCTACGTTTTTCTTCACCGGGCTTAAACGGGGCAATCGTAACCAAACTTTTCCTACGTAACACGGAACTTTCACAGAGGGATGGCTTGATCCGTAATAGTAATTATACCAAAAGGGGTGAGGAACAGATTTGCTGCCGTAAAACAATCGGACAACAATCCAACAATGTAGTTAAAAATAATTATATTGCAAGATAATAAATTGTAAATGGGCAAAGTACTGTAAGAAACACAAAAAGGGGCACATGAGGAATGATTATGAATAACAAAATTAAATTAATAAACAATTCAATAGCAATTAAATTAATAAACTTACCCAACAATTCAATAGCCGTAAGGAGAAATTATTTAAATAATAATTTAATTATAAAAATAAAAATATAACATACTAATAAACAAACTAAACATTCAAATCCGATTATAAAACGTGGAATGACACGAATTTAATATCCGCAAAACGCGTCTGCTCTATGCAAAGTTCGATTAAAAAGAACCGAATTTTCTCCCGTTATGACCTCTTGCAAAAATAAAATCTCCTTGCAACCGTCTGCCCTGCCAAAGTAGGAAAATTTAAATGTAAATGACATGATCAAATAATAAAAAGAAAGGAATACTGATTAGGAAATTACAAATCAAAACAATAGTCAATTAAACAGCAAAAAGAAACAGTCAATATTACTAGAAATCAAATAAAATTTAAATTAATATCAAAAATGATTAGTTGACGTGGCAACGTCGCATAAAATTCTCGGTGTGTTGAACTCGTGAACTTGAACGCTTGAGGAATGCGCAACTGTTTACTACTGCCAGCTACTGTGCGCAACTGGTTTAAGTGACAGCTGAGATAGTTCTACAAATAACGAAATTTACAAGGAAAGAGTTCTTTAAATACTAATTAAATTATACTGAACAACAATTAATTAAAAATGAATGTATAGGAGTTATATTAAATGTTTCTATTAAGAGGAATGGCGGAGCGTGAAATTTTACCTCAACAACGTATGTATGATTGTGACGTTAATTTACATCAAATCGAAATGATTTTTTTTTCAAATTAATAAAATTTTGTTTTATTTTTATACAGTGACAATTTTTTTTTTGACATATTATTTAATTAATTTAACTTTGCACACACATGTTTAATCTATAATGCTAATTATTGAATGTTTTAGAATTCAATAATTATGCAAATTTATTGAAAAATTTAGCGAGAAAACTTTGCAAATTATTTATAAAATATATATGAAAATCTGCTACACTCTACCGACAAGTTAGTTAACAAGGAAGACAACACAGAAACCAAACAGAGACAGAGTTTTGGTGAACGCCTCTCGTTCAATTCTCCCAGCGCGCATATGCATGGAAATGAGTAGCAGCGTTGAGTGAATGTATGCCGTTTGTATAAATGATCTGTCGTTCTCGCACACTAGCTATCGACAATCTGCTATCTTTGAAACTTGGGAACCTTCCCGAGATTTTTTTTATTCACTTGACGGTAACAAAAACTTTTACATTTTGACTAAAGTATGTATTTTATTTATTAGATTAAACTAATGTATATTATAAAATGTAACTATTATAAAGGGTTTTCAATAAGAAGTTTTATTTTGAATAGCAGGCTATTTGGGCAGCAGTCAATTTTGAAGCTATTATCTTTTGACATTTGACAAGTAAAAACTACGCCATTATTAAAAATGGAACGATACACGCTTCAACTACGCATTGAAATTATTAAAATTCGCTACAAAAATGGTGAACATTTCTCAGTCACAGTTCGCAAAACTAAAGCACTTTTTGGTCGTCATAAAGCACCTTCACGGCCGGCACTAGTAAACCTGGTGAAAAAATTTGAGCTGTTGGGACAAGTTTGTGATGTGAAGAATCGAAACCGTGTGCATCGTTCAAGAACACTTGAGAATATTGCTAATGTAGCCCGTAGTGTTGAAGAAAACCCAGTTTGTCGATTCCTCGTCGATCTTTGGAATTAGACATTCCACAAACGACATTACACCGTATTTTGCATAAAAACTTAATTCTTAAGGCTTTTAAAGTTTAGTAAACACAAGAACTTAAGCCGGTCGATCACCATAAACGTTGTATCTTTACTGATTGGGTCTTTCAAATGCATCAAAATGATCCGGAATTTCATCAAAAAATCATCTATTTTTTTGAAAATGAGGCTGGTGCAATTGTTACGGTAAATGGATGGCGCTACCGAGCTATGATTAATGATTTTTTATGGCAGGAATTGGAAGATATTGATAAGGATAACGTTTATTTTTATCAAGACGGCGCTACGTTCCACACAAGCAACCGTGTTATTTCTCAAAGAAGTGATCACAATTGGCCACCGAAATCTTGTAATTTAACACCTTTAGACTTATTTCTTTGGGGCTACGTGAAAGATTAAGTCTATGTCAATGCTCCACAAGCAATTCAAGACCTTAAAGATGGAGTTCGTGAAGTTATCGAGGACATACAGCCGCAAATGTGAGAATTGGTCATAAAAAATTTCATAAAAGAATGTGGTACTGCAACCGTAAACTTGGCGGCCATTTGACTGATATTGTTTTTAAATGTTAATGGCATACCTTTCTCTTTACAATAAAATGAACATTTATTAATTTTGATTTCTTTTTTTTTTAATATCAAAATGAAACCTCTTATTGGAAAACCCTATATAATAATAAAATAATAAATATAATTTGGATTTATTCTTTACAAATTAATTATTTTATTAATATTTATAAAAATATAATTTTGAAAAATTTTACGTAAATCTTAAGTTTTTAAATTGTAATGTAAGTTAATAATTGGTGGTGCAAAGTAATTGTAGTTCCATCATGTTGCTTCAACCAAAGAACCGAATATTATCGATAAAAACTTCATATCACAACTGGCAACCAAATTGCTATGTCAAAAAATGTAGACATTAAAATATAGTTTAATGTAAAAACAAAGGTTTAAAATTAATTACTCAAACCCAATCCAACTCCAAAGCGCCAACTAAGTACAGACAATTGTTTTGGTTTTTACAAATCATCATTAGTGCATCTTGGTGGTACGGCATTGGTTGATGGTGAAAGACGATTTTTACCCTTGAACATCGAGGTGTTATAAGCTATTTATGGTATATAATACAAACATAATCTCCCCAAGGTGATTAGTAATGATGTAGTGTCTTTGCAACATGAGCTTAAATTATCTCAGTAGATTATTTTATTACCAACCATTATGTTTGTATTATGTATATACCTGGAACTCAAAAAGGTATTCAACGGTGAACATATTGTAAATTTATATAATATTTTTACCATTGAATACCAATGTGTTATAAGCTATGTAGAGTATATAAAAAAAAACATAATTGCATCTCTAATGTAATTGGTTATGAAATAATCCGCTAAAGTAAGCCCATGTTGTAAAGACACTATATCTATGAGTAAACTATATCTCTAACTATAGATTTTCTGGTAACAAAAAAGTCTATTTAAAAAAACTGTTATTTTTTTTTCTTTTTATAATAAACTAATTCTCTCGATTTTTACCACAATTTAACTAATTCTATTTGAATTCTATCTTCTGGTGAACATTCTGCGGTAAATGTTTTTTTTGTTTGTTTTATAAAACTTTTAACTAAATTTTTACTACTATATTTGCTATGAATAAACTACTCTTGACATTTATTTTGGTGTGTTGTTTGTTGTTCTGCGTTTTTAATTTTATGTTTTTCGGTTAATAAATCATTTAAAAAATCAGTTTTGCGTTGTCTACCTTTTCAGAATTAATATTTGCTTTGTTGTAGTTTGGTCCATAACCTTCATTCTGCTGCGTTTTATTTTTGATAAATAATTTTTTATTTGCTTTTGTGTGTTTTTTCTTAAAAAATATTTTTCATTGTTTTTTCTACATACTTTTTTGATGTAATATGCAACAACTGCTGAAAAACAACGGATTTCATACAATCTACTTTTTGTAAAACTTATTACTTTGCTACTTATTATAAATTTTACAATAATGCTTAACAGCACTGTTATCTACATTGCATATCAAACTATTTTCATTATTAGCTAAATACATAGTAGCATTAAATAGTCACATAATTCAATTCATTTTATATCGGCATACTACCATCTTGTACTTTTCTTTACAAAAGTATTGCAAGTCATTAGATTTGGCATGTTCTCCAAAAATGTGACTGCAACTATTTTTAATGTCTGTCTTAAGTAGCTCTAAGTTTTGTTTTTTCTAGTATTCTCTATTTTTGTGATAGCTAAAAATTTTATTAAGTTTTAATATATTTTTTTTAATATTAAAGGTCCGCCTCTTGTTTTTTACACGGTCTCTCAATTTATTAATATATTAATGCAAAAGATGATTTTTTTTGTTACTCAGTATAAACATAATAAGAATAATAACATCAGGTAATCGTACTACATTATGAATTAAATGGAGAGAGAGCGTGGCGCAGTGGTCTAGGCATCCGGCCGCTGTACCGAAGATCGTAGGTTCGATTCCCATATACCGTGATATACACTTTTCACTTTCTATACGCTCTCCCACTCCCCAAGCCGCTTTGCCAGCGTGGGGTTTTACGGCTAAAACCTTCTCTGATGTAGTGATGAATTCTCTCCAATGGTTCGGAATCCACTCAAAGCTGTAGATCCCTTGTAATGTAAGTTGCCAACATTACAAGCAGAGAAAGAGGCTAAGACGCCAGCAGTGGCGTGTGAATGGCTGACCTCACATAAATTAAATTATATGTATAATGATGTTACGCAAGAACAAAAATTTTATTTTTGACAACGCTAACAATTAATATAAATATATAATGCACGACGATGAACTATTTTAAAACTTTATTAAAATAAAAACAACAATTTCAATGATTATACATATAATATACAAATAAATAATAAAATGTTTCTATGTTTTAATTAACAAAATTTCCATTATAAAAAGTAGCAAATGTTTAAACAATCAATAAATATGGCACAAGTAGTACTCTCTTCAATCGTACCTGAATCAAGTTTTATAAAAAAATATAGGTTTATTTATTCTTTACTTTAAAATTAAAAACCTAAATACCAATTGAGTGTAAAGTTGTTTTGTGAAACTAATAAGGATTGAAAACAACCACAAAGCTTCATCGGTAAAAAAATCTTATTCAATATTTCATTATTATTTATATTGTAAACAACCTTTTCAATTACAATGAATAGCCTGTCAGGTGGTTTTTTTTAACAGGTGCATAATTTTTAATTTATTTGTAATTCACAACCATTTTATAAGAAATTCCAGAGACCAAAGAGAGTACGACCAGTTGCCATCCTTATTGATGCGACTATAAAATCACTCTATTCTTGTATAAACATTATTGTACATATAACTTAAATATCCAATTCATAGTATGCATAACACATAATTCACATTGTTTTAAATTTACACTGCACTTTCAATTATTAAATTGACTTAAACATATTTTTAATAAACATTAACAATGACTATTATATAATATAAATACTCAATTAACACTTCTGTTCAATCACAGTTTGTGAATAACACTTCACACTGTTTAAAATTCATTCGATACTTCACAATTCACATTTTATTATAATAAATTAACTTTTACATTAATTTTAATAAACATATAAAGTGACGAATTATTTTGGTGACTTTTAAGATTATTTTGTTCAAGGGCAACAAGTTGACAAACTGGTACACACTAAAATCACTAAAAAAATTCCCAGAAATATTTGAAAATCCTCGGTCATTCTCGCCCACCCTGTATACGTAGCAAACTGTTCGAGGTACGTTGCTTTGCTGCCGCAGCGCGTGTTCCTACCAAACGATCGAACGCAACTCGAATCCTGCCCCAGCACTGCCGCGTTGCAGCGGTTGCGCGCTCGTCTGTCTGCGCCATAAGACTGTAGGCATATCTGGGTTACAAGCTATCGTTTAAATATATTTTTAATATATAATCATTTTATTATGGAAATTTGGTAAACTTTTTTTTTTTCAAATGTATATTTTTACATTTTTTAATTCTACGATTAATTCAGAGTATTTTTTGTTAAAATAATATTTTATAAATTGCACAATTTTTAAATTATTAAGCAATTAATTCAAACTCTTGGACTTTAAATTAAGAACATTTTCCCACAAAAACGCATTTATTTTAACCAAACTGATAAAAAAAACAACTTCAAAAACAAATAACAAAAAATCATTTTAATGACAATTTGTCAATTGTTCATAAAGTTGTTCATTGTCAAGCCGCTTTAACAAATTAAAAAATTTAAATTACATAATAATATTTTACAAAAAAATACAAAAAATATACTGGGTGTTTAATTTACTATAAAAATTTGAATTTTTGAAGTTTTTTAAATACTCTGTATATTTTACATTTTTTAATTCTAAAACTTTTTTTATAGGAATCATTTTTTTAACTAAACTTTGAATTTGATATACATATATACATATATAAAAATATGCAATACAGGCATAGTAACCTTTCAGGCATTTCTAATAGCAGATAAGGAAATTTTACACTAATTGCAAATCAACACCATTGTACGGTAGACAAACACTGTTTCAACTTTTTTTTTCTCTGTAAACTGTAGATCACTTTTAGTTAAGATTTTTGGTCTAACATAAACTTCACCGATGCTATAAAGTAAAATAGGCTAGAAATCCAACTTTAAACAAACAAAAAACTTGCGAGAAGGCAATTATAGATCTTTTTGAAAATAGCAGTAAAAAATATTTTATGCTAGTCACAAACTGAGTGTTTTCAGGAATCTGGAGCAAACAAATCTAAAGTCTGTAAAATATTCCAATTTTTAGTAAGATGTATTATAGAAAAAAGGCAGACTTGTAAACCGTGTTCAAAACAGTTTTTAATTAGTATTGATTAAAAAGTACAATTACAAAAAAAACGTTTATTTTTATTTTTGTTAAAAGTATAAAAAATGTTTAAAATGGTGGCGTTGCTTTTGAGGCGTTCTGCCTAAAATCTAGTTGACCTACATATGATATCATTGAAACTTTAATTTTTTTTTAAATATAGAAATGTTTGTTGGTTGTTAAATGGTTTTTAAAAACAAATAAACTAGTAAACACGTTATCAATAACTCCACACCAAACACTCACTAGAAACTTATATTTATATGAACCGTAATTTTGTATAGAATTTTAAAATTTCAAAAAAGGCTGTTTAATTTATTTTTGTAAATGTTGTTTCATCTGTGAATAAAATTTGTAAATGTCAATTTTGTATGATTCAGTAACAAAATTCCACTAAAAATCTAAATAAGAAAACTTAGACTAGTTAAATTTAAAATAGATACAAACCATAACACTTCAATGTTTTCCAAAATCAAATTTGTATTAAATTAAATAACAAAAAGAAACTTAAGGTGCTTTATTGTTAAACATACAATTAAATATAAATACAATATTTTATTAGTAACGTAGGCAATATGTATTAAATACTACTTAATATTATTTATTGTTCAGGCTGCTTTAGTATTAAACTAAAATAGGCCACAACTTCTTTAGTAGTGGCTTTAGAAAACATAACCGCATTTTACTTTTAACTTTTAAGTCTGTAACACTAGTAACTTATAAAGCTTGATGTTTGTCCACTCAACATTTGATTCAATACTAAATATAAAACTGCAAAAAAATAATTTTAATTCGTATAACAAAATATTTAAATTGAAAGCTGTCTAAAGACACCAAGAACAAGTTACAAGCTAGAGATAATGCCAGACACGTTTGTCAAAAATTGTTTTTATAAAGTTTATAAAACGTAGTAGTAAAGTAGTACTTATACTAAATCCATGTACGTTTTAACTACATTATACAAACCAATCGGTTTGACATTTTGTATGCTAAAATTATTAGAAAAAAATTTCTGGCATATATAAACGGGACGGGGTTCTGTAAGCTCTGTCTCTGCATCAACACAAATATGCATACTAATCTATAAAATTTTGCAAACCTGCTATACATCAGGTAATTAGCAGGTGCAACTAACAAAACTATACACTGCAAAGAAACTAGCAGTTTTTTTTATAAAACAACAAACAATTTAAAATTGTAAAAATGTCACATTTCCGATAACAGAAGAAGTAAAATATTTGAAACAGACTTGATACCAAACTAAGCTTCTATACTCATCTAAAAATGTGACCGCATAATACAAAATTGATAGTTGAATAAACATTAAAATTAACATTTATAACTAGTTTTAATATAACTATGTATGATAATCAAATTTATGATCAAGTACAAGACCTCATATATTGTAAAAAACCAACTTTAAAAGTACGTCAAACAAATTAAGTAAAGTACACAATTTAACATCCTTATAGTAATAATAGAAGCAAGACAAACAGCGTATCGACTACAAATAAATAAACTGTCTATAAATCTTACGGTTAACTTGTAGTCAAGAATCACTAATTTGCTACATGAAAAAAAAACATCAAAAATAATATCAGATTTTATAATATTTTTGCACAAATTGAATGTGATATTACTTTCCAAAAAACAAGTAAACAGATAAAAAACACCCAGGTACAATTATAGAAATTTTTTGGTATACAAATGACTTAAAACCAAAATGCCACCTAAGCTACAGTTTATAAAGACAAAAGGATCAACGTTCCCTGTTGATTAAGCTATTCGTAAGCAAACATCTCTTAGTTATTAAACCTAACCCCGTTTTAACAAATTATTCGTAGTAAACAATTTGGTAAAAAACTGTCAAAAATTAAGCAAACAAGACTATTCTTATCAGAATAGGCACTACCCAAAATTTAGCAATGCAGATTAAAAGAACTGCAAAGGCTTACAAAATTAATAACTAGACAATGTTGCCTGAATAAATGTGAATAGAATGAGAATTTAGAGAAAGACATATCTGCAAAAGCAAGTAAGCATAAATTAAAAGATTGACAATCAAAAAGCACAACAAGATAAAAAGTTTACAGTGCATGAACGCTAAACTATACATGTAGACATGTTTTTTTTTTGTATTATAATTTATTTAAATTACGTGATATCTACATTTATCTTCTTAAGTGTAAATTTGTATTTTCTACAATATTAAATCAAAAACACTAGTTTATAGCGTCTTTCTTCTTGTCAATAATATTAGATAGTAATGTGTAAAACTAAAACGATAACCTCATTACCTAAAAAATTATTATTTATTAATAATAACAAAAATCTCGTAAGTAATAATTAGCTTACAGCAACAAATGTTGAATAATTCAAATTAAATATGCCTAAAGCTGTAATATTACTGCCTTGCTGGCTTCTACATATTACCATAATCAAACTTTTTCTTATATCAATTTTTTTAGTATACCAATTGTTGTTAAAAGCGTATTCAGAAAATGTATTACTCTAAAATTATGAAAAGATACATTTATTATATTAATTAATTAAATTAACGCTTATAAATAACTAGTATTATTTTTATTATAATGCAAAAATCAATATTCACCTGATAAGAGAGTTCATTTCCAGCGGCACATATCAAAAATAATTGCAATACATGCCCCAAACAGTAGGATGTCAAATGGTATAATTGAGTTGTATCAATATCCATCTATAAAACATATATTTACCTTTGTTGTTGTTACATGAATTCATATATTGAATATACAAACCACTGTGATGAGAAAGCTCGATACACAAATTGCTGTAACACTTGTTGCCAATTGTACAAACAAAGACGGAGAGAAAATGTATTCCATTTCGGTGGATATTCTGTAAAAACAACATGGCGTCTATAACGTAGGTAGTAAAATTCATTAAGCAAACAATTATTGAATACTTAAACAATGTGTGCATATTAATAATATTTGACTTATAGCAGTACCTATATGAACGTGCACACATCCTTAAACAAATAAAAACTTACATGGTCCTGTATTTAAAGTGCTTCGCATAATTTGTTTAATGACTGGAACATTCTTTTAAAAGATAACAAAAAAAGAATAATGCCTTAATTAATCCGAGTTATGCAATACTACACAGAGTGTCCGATAAGAAATGTATATATTTTAGAAGTTTATAGTATGGATTTTTTTTAGTAATAAGTTTATATAAACGTGTATCTAATTTTTAATAGTTACAAAGTTATTTAAAAAATGTTAAAAATGATGTTCTTGTTGTTTGTATAAATACAGTGAGAAATGTTTTAGTTTGAAACTACCAAGATTAAAAACAGTTGCTAGTGTTTCTAATAAATCATGTACTACAGCAATACCTGAAGGTTAAATTTCTTTCAAACATGCAAATAAAGATAATGTCAATAAACTGCAGAGCATTATTTATTTGGTAGTATTTTAACAAACGCTTTAAAAGTGTAGATATCAAATGGTGATTCACTTTCAAATAATTTTTAAATGCTATCACACGTAATTTTAGTTTTCTTAACACCTTTTTTTTTATTCTGTGTTGTAACATTTATTTATGTATTTCTATAACTATTAAAAATTTTACGTTATGTTTATATGAACTAGTAGAATGATTTATTTTTTGTCAATTTACTTACTGTAATAATTTATTATGATGATCAATGCAGTTTGTTAATAACTTCTTCTCTTCAGAAATTTGATGTATAAATACATGAGTTCCTTTAAATTTTTCCAAAATTTTATTCAACTTCTTGTCATCTCCGCTTCCAAGTTTCTCGATCACTTTTTTTAGTAATTTATATTGTGCTATTACATTACAACACAACGCTAAAAAGAAGTAATCGTGTCCTAATATACTGATTATACAAACATATAAGTTTGTAAAGACTTGTAATATGTATATAAATTCGTACAAAAAAGGCACTTGCCAGTTGAACGGATACCATGATTCAAAAGGTAAAAGCATTGAACCATCAATTAATGGTTTTGTTAAAAATCCAAACGCAAATATAACAGCACTAAATAGAACAGAATACATATTGCCAATGACAATTAGTGATGTAAAAGCTAAAGATTTTTTAAGTTTTTGACCCATAAAGTCTGATGGCCAAAATTCATTATAAGCTATGTATATTATAGATTTTAGACGTTTTGAGTGAATGTAAATTATTGAAATTTTTACTATTGCCTAAAATTAAAAAAAATAACATTAATTTACTAAAATATATAATAACAAATTTGTACGTACCTGTAATGTTGTAGATAATGTAGACATTATAGCTGTAAATTTTGCAATATTGGTTAAATTAAACAAAAAGTAAATTACTTGCCCAAGTTCTAATATAATAATTAAGATTAGTTTAATATAGAATGATAACCGTGAATAAATATTTTGGTTTGAGGGCCACATGTTTATCATTTTTAATAAAATTTCTGGTAAAACAAAAGCTTTCTTTGAAACATCTTTCAGAATTGGAGAAATGTTTCTTTTTCCTAAAATTTAATACAAACAATTAATTTAATAAACAAAATAATTTATGTACATAATAATTAAAGTTTTTTGTTAAATTTAGTAGAATAAATTAATATTTATTTAGTATTAATTAAAGTAATAATAAAAAAGTTTATTTTTTGTCTTTGAGCCTCGAAACTTATACAACAATTCCTATATAACTTAATTTATAACTAATATAATAATATAACTTTAAAAACCTTAAACTTTGTTTATAATTATTTATGTATTAGTTTTGTTTCAATTTTTTTATTACCGTTATTATCGATTCTATTTCTCTTTCTCATACATTAAAATCACTTTTAATAATGATTTGAGTATTTATAATGACTAGTATTTAAAAGGTTTTATTTAACTTGTATATAACTATAATATATAATATAACTATTTTCATATTACCAGATGGTAGACGATAAACTGTAGTTATAGTTAAGTTACTTTTATTAGAAGACGGTTAATCTATTTATTGATAAGATTAGACTTATAATATTTTTCCTTCAATAATATAGCTACGCTTCCACGTTTACCCTTTTACTGTAGAACTTTGAACACTAGTATTATCTTCTAATTTAAACCGACAATCAGTGCTCATTTAGACATATACAGCTAAAACTATTATTCTCATTGTTGTCAAAGTAATGAAAGTTTTTCAATAAATTATCCAGTTTATTAATTTTATTATTGATACTTTGCGTTTTTATATGCAATAGTTTTATCAAATTTAATGATAAATTTTTGTTTGTTTAAGTTGAGTTAAAAGTCTGATAGAAATTTTTTTATCAACATTTCAAAAAGCTAATAAAAATTTTGTTTAGCCAGAAAACTGTATTTATAACTGCTGCTTTGCTTTTGGCAGGTATTCCAACTTTAAGTAAAGTATAACTTTTATGTTTTGACAAATCAGTTTGTTAATGTAAAAGTATTTAAAATCATTTAGCTTGTTAAGAAGTTAGTTAGTTAGTTTAGATTTTTGGCGTATCAGCCTAAGAAGACTATTAACGCCGAGCTTGTTAAGAAATACAATGGTTGTTATTTATGTATTAAAATTTGACAACACTCTATTGCGTTGTATTGCATTCTTTATTTGTTATTTTACATGTACAAAAATCTATAATAATAATCTTATAAATTTACAATAAATTTATAGAATATTGTTTTCCAATAAGAGGATTAATTTTGATATTAAATAAAAACGGTCATTTTTTAAAAGAAAAAAAAGAGGAAGATATGCCATTAACATTTGAAAACGATATCAGTCAAAAAGCCACGATTACGGTTGCAGTACCACATTCTTTTCATAAAATTTTTGTCTTCGATAACTTTACGAATTCCATCTTAAATCGATTGTGAAACATTAGCATAGATCTTACTTTTTACGTGGCCCCAAAGAAAAAAGACTAATGATGTTAAATTACAAGATCTCGGTGGCCAATCGTGATCACCTCTTTGAGAAATAACACGGTTAGAAAACTTTTCTTGCAAAATTGCAATTGTTTTGTTGCTTTTGTAGCACGTAGCGCCGTCTTGCTAAAAATAAACTTAGTCCACATCAATATCTTTCAATTCCGGCCATAAAAAATCATTAATCATAGCTCGGTAGCGCCATCCATTTACCGTAACAGTTGCACCAACCTCATTTTCAAAAAAGTAAGGCCCAATCACACCGCCAGCTCAAAAACCGCACTAAACAGTGACACGTTGTGGATGCAAAGACTTTTAAACAATCATTTTTGGATTTTTGAGCCCCAAATGCAACTGCAATGCAATTTTGCTTATTAACGTAGTCTCCAAGGTGAAAATGGGCCTCATTACTGAAGATATTTTTTTAATAAAATTCTGGATCATTTTGATGCATTTAAAGAACCCAATCAGCAAAGATACGACGCTTATGATGATCGACCAGCTTGAGTTTTTGTGTTAACTGAACTTTAAAAGCCTTAAGACTTAAATCTTTATACAAAATACAATGTTCAAACAGTTCAAATTTTTCCACTAAGGTTACTATTGCCGGCCAAGGAGGTGCTTTACGACAACTAAAAATTGCTTTAATTTTGCAATCTGTGACTGATTTTTTTTTACCATTTTTGTAGTGAATTTTAAAATTTTTAATGCGTCGTTAAAGTGTGTATCGTTCCATTTTTAATAATGGCTTAGTTTTTAGTTATCAAATATCAAAAGATAATAGCTTCAAAATTGACAACTGCCCAAATAGCCTGCAATTTAAAATGAAACTTCTTATTGGAAAACCCTATATCTTAAATCAATACCGCATTGCACAACCACTGCTGTTCAATCCTTTTCATCTTCTTATTAACTTTGGTGTCGGTTTTGTTTTGTTTTTAATTCTTTGTGTATTCTCCATTACTTGTTGCTAAATGTGATCCGACTGCACCATTGCACATTTTTGACAGTATATGCAATTAGAAAGTTTTGTTATACAGACACTATTTGTATTGTTATCAGTAAATTAAGTTTTTTATGTTGGCTAAAAAATAGATTTGATTCGTGAACATTTTTATCGGTCGTTGTGCCAGAAAACATTAATGTTGTGTACAAACTGATAATACAAGATTGTCATGTGACCTATTGTGAAATTGAAACATCTTTGTATGACAAGCATACATAAAATATTGCTTAAACATTTAGCCGTCAAAACAGTTTGTTCGCCTTGGATTCCGCAAAATTTAAGAATAGACATGAAAAAACTGTGTGAATTAGTGCAAAAAAATAATTACAAAATACAATTGCGATGCATCACATGCAGTGTATAACATCTACACAGTTGGCAAATTTTGGATTCATTGTATTTGTTTCTGATTATTGCACAGTTTAAAATAATTGAGGTTAGGGTATTTTAATAAAAATAAAAAGCTTCACTATCTAACCCTAACACCATCAAAAATAACATCTGCAATCAAAAACATACATCAGACAAACTGACTAAATCAGGAATATACCAAATCAATTGTCAAGATTGCACAGCTTCATATATAGGACAAACTGGTAGAGTACTTAAATACAGACTCAAAGAACACACTCACAAAAATCACAACTCCACTTTTTTTAAACACTTACAAATACACAAACACACTTTCAATATCAAAAACAAAAATAATATAAAACTCCTACACCAATGTAAAAAAGGCTTAAAAATGACAATACTAGAATCATATGAAATAGACAAATTAAAAAACAATAAAAACTACAGATGCCTAAACAAACAAATCAATAACCCATACCAACATATCTATACATTTTTAAAAAACAATAACCACACTATACAATAACAAATTAATGTAACAGTAACCACAACAAATTCACACCACCCGCAACACACAACAACACCTGTGAAAAGAAAAGTAAGTTTTGTTAAAATCATCTATGTAACACATATATATTTATAATTTATGTAATATTTTTAGAACTGATGATGGCCTAACAGCCGAAACCGGTCTTAATATATAATAAAGTAAAATCAGCACAATAAAGTATATAAATTTTTATTAAAATAACCTAACTTCAATTTGGATTTATTGTTATAACCCTAAATGCATTTAAAAACCTCGTTTTATAGATACCAACTTCAAAGTAAAAAACTGCTAAGCCAATTGTTTTAATTAAATTTAAGAATGTGTAGGTCTTAAAAAAGAGTATTTTAAAAAACAATAAAAAAGTAACTACACCTCTATCACCATTTGCGTTTTGTAACTGTTGCAGTAGAAAAAATATTTCTTTATGCAGATTGTCCAAAACTTTTTGTAGAGCGCTTGCAAGTTACTGTTGTTCATTTATTATTATATGTCTAAGATTTACAAGATGTGTTAGTCTGCTAGTACTTTCTGGAGCTAATATATTTGCATAATAGTATTTTCAAGGAAATTAATTATCTGAAATAATTTTGCTATCTGTAAGTAACATACCTACAGTTTTTTTTTGTACTATCTTGACAGTAATTTTACAAAACTTTGGCGTATTAGTTTTTAGCATGGATATATATAACTGGATACCTGATTACGGCGGCCATTTTATGTGAGACAGTAAAACAAAGTAAATATTAAAAACATTTTTTATTTTATTATTTTAGGGTTCTATATAAACCTGCTGAACTTTTTTATGAACAATAGTACAAAAACCGGCAACAATTGAAAATGAGCACAAAATATAAGCAATTTACATGGTGTAATTAGATTTTTTATTGTAGACTTTCTGCGCGTGCCAACTGCAATGGAAGTGATGTTTTATATGCGCAGCATACTGAATTAATTTCTCCAGTGTAATTTATCAACTAAAGTAAGTTTTAACATTGTATACATTATATGCATGACAATATAATGTTAAAACTGATTTTAATTGGTAATTACGCTAGAAAAATTAATTCTGTTTGTTTAACATATAAAAAATCACTTCTATTGCAGATGGCACTCACATAAAGTTTACAAATAAAAATCTAAATGCTCTACGTAAATGGCCTATGTTTGGTGATGCTTTACGATTGTTGCCGATTTTTGTTTTGTTTTTCGTAAAAAGGTTATACGGGTTTAATTTATCAAAAGATTTTTAAAGTTTTCGTTTTTAATTACTGTACCGCAAAACCCTTGTATATACAAAGTTTAACTATGATAGTAAAACGTCAACAATACATCTAGTAATGTTGATTTAAAATTTAGTTCAAGTTGGTAGACTCGTTTAGAAGATATTAGTTTTTTTTATCACAAACGCATTATTGGTCTTAACTTTGGATCTAATTAACCAATTGATGTCCGGAACATTTTAATAGTTAGTTTATAATGTTAGTAGCATATAATGCATGTTTTAAATGTTTAACCTTCATGTGACTGGGAAATAAAACAACTTCTAGTGACGGCATGAGTACCCGGGTACTCACCGGGTAACAAAAACACGTTATGCACATGCCGTTTGTTGCTTCTGATAAAAAGTTATATGTTTTGGTACTACAAAATAGTAAATTGGAACAATCAGATGTAAGAAACAATCTAAATATTAAAATAGAAAGTTCCGATTTAGAGGAAAGTGCGATGAAGATGAAACGCTTCCACAAAGTGCAACTTTAGTTGGTGAAGATAAATTAACTGGTATAATATTCCATTATTACCAGTTAAAATAATAACGCAAAATCTTTTGCGTTAACTAAAGAAGCAACTTTATGCTTCCTAAGAAAAACAAATCCGTTGTTTTGTGTTATTGATTTATACAACAGTTCTGTAGAAATAGTATAGGACGTCGAATAATAGATCCCGCTGCTGCAATCATTAAAAATCTAACTTGCAATCCTTCTAGGAGTACTCTGGTAGTTGCAAAATGTTATATTGGTTAACAAGTTAAAACAAAAAGCTTGTAATTTTTGTGCAAAACTTGTTTGCAATGAACACTGCGATGCAAAGACAATACGCGGTAATAATTATAAACAATTACTAAATTAGCCATATTATATGTACTGTTAATTTTGTATTATGTTCAATATAGTTGTAAAATGACATTTGTTCAATTATTTACATAATTTTTATCTTATTTTATTTTAAATTACCTAAAGTACCCAGGTACTCAAACCGTCACGTTCATATGTAAAAAGTTTAGACGTTAATTTCTCAGTAAGAAAGAAAAAAATAATAATTAAAATAATGTAATACGGTACATTAAGAATAGTTGAAGAAGAGATGTCACTAAATCTTAAAACTTAACTTAACATAACTTAACGCCAAAAATGTATAGGTTTAAAGTTCAAAAAGGTACCCGGGTACCCTGTCAGTCACATAAAAGTTAAAAAACTAAAATGATAAAATGTAAAATGCTTTTAATACATATTTAGTATTATCAAGTCACTCACAAAATGCCGTCTTAAAATATTTTGCGTCACTTTATAAACGCGAGTCAGGTATTTAGTATATCCATGGTTTATAGTTTTTTTTTTTTTATTTTTTTTATAAAAATCATTTTAATGTTTAATAATTTGCTTGCATACATTTTTTTATGATAATGTTTTTGTTTATCACTGTAGTTTATCCATTTTTTCTTATTATTTTATATTTTGTTAAATTTATTTTATAAAACCTTATTGTAGACATTTTACAAATGATAGAAGATTTTATTTTAATATGTTATGTATTTTTATACAGACAAGTTTTGATGATGATTTTCAATGTAATAATATAATAACTGAATTTATTATATTATTACATTAAAAATTATGATCAATCATCAAAACATATTAAAATGAAATATTCTATTATTTTCCTTAACATAATAAATTATTAATATTAAAAGCCCAAGTGTACTTTTGTGCACTACGTTTAAATCACATTTTATACATGCACCAACTTCAAGTTTATCTTCAGATTTGTCACAGTTATCTTAACATAATAGATCACAAATGTTGCATTTATAAAAGTTGTCTAATATCACTTTTTACGACATAATTTAAATCTACTATTAAGTATTAAGTTTAGTCTTAAGTTAGAAAGCGGGCCCAGTTTACTTGACGCCATAATGTCTGATTTTGGTTTTTCAAATAAGTTTTTTTTTTGTCTCTATTCTATATTTAATTCATTTTTTTGCATTTTTTAATTGCAGGTTTTTAGTTGTGTTTTTTTATAAAAATCTATCATTATTCTTGTGTTTATCATACTTATATTTTCTACATTTGTGTTTAAGCAGGCATTTGTAACTTTTTATTATTATTTTTTGTAAAAGCTTAGTAATGTAAGAACTCACATTACTTTTGTTAATCATTTTAAACAAACTTTTATTAGTATTTTTATTATATAATTTATAGTTACAATTTATATTTGTATATTAAATTAATTTTACATTTAGCATTTATTAAAAAAAAACACGTTTACATAGCATTGTATTAATTTCTTTTGCTTATTTTTTGTCTAATTAGTAACCTTGCAAAACTAAAGCAAACATTGTAGAGTGTTAAAATACAAAATAATATGCATATTTAGTAAATATTCACATCAATAAAGGCTTTGTATATGTATATATATACTTCATTTTTTTACAAAGGTTATTGTTTAAATAAGTTATAAATTGTCTGCTTGTAGTTTATTTTATTAATTTATTTAATTTATTAGATTAGAAAGTAGGAATAATGTTTGTGGTGAAAACCACAAACAAATATAATAAATAGTTCCGATCAAAAATCTTACTAAAGTTTAAATTGCAACAATTCGATAAAAATTTAATTTCAAAAATTAAACTTTCTAATCAGAATATCTTGTAAATTAAAAAAATGTTATTTGCATTGCAAGTTAATAATGTACAATAGTATATTATGCAACAAACACGGTATGATGCTCATATTTCACTACTATATACATTAGAGTTGACGAGCAGATTTATAAGTGATCAGTCAATTTACCGATAGTTTCGTGTCTAAAAGAACCATTAATAAAACGTATAAAATAGGTATAACAATTTTATAAATTTATTTCTAAGTAAACTGAATAATCACGTTATACTATTTTCTATATTATGATATTAATTTTTATAAGACAATAAAAAATTTACAAAATGGAAAAACTTATTTGGTTTATATTTTACTATATTTATATTCTTTTCTGTCGTTTTATGTATAAATTATTGATTTTACTTACCCATATTAGCTTAATATCAATCGTATTGTTAAAATGCAATAAACGAAGAATTGTGATTAAAGTTCTATTTCAAACTTCTAGTATTTCATTATAATGTCATATAATAATTGTAATTATACGTTGACCAGAGGCGTCTCAAATTAAAACAAGATTTTTTTCTGTAAGTACTATTAACTATAAATAGTATACTAAATTTAAATAGACAATTTAAATTTTTTAAGTTTAAATGTATTTATTAAATAATTCTAGTAATAATTGTTATATATTTTGTTATAAAAATGATTTAATTACATTTATATAATTTTAAATGTTACGTCTATGGTAAGACAGATCTTATAATGTTTTCTAAGTTTGATTTTAAATTATTCATGAAATGCACAAAATTATAGTCTGTTAAATTAAGTACCTTAAAAGTTTTATAATAAACCATTTACATGAAGCAAACTATTATGAATTAATAATTGTGTATAATTAGTTTCTAATTCTAGGTGCATAATTTAATTTTAAAGAACAACCATTTTTGAATATTACTAGTTAGTAAAATAAATTAGAAAGTTTGCTATAATTATAGTTCATCAAAATAGTATGATATTCTAACAGTAGAAGAATGTAATTTTTGATAAGCTTAGGCTTTATAATTTGCTTTTATTTTATAATATTTAATTTTAAGGTAATTTAATACTACTAATAATAATATAATTAAACAAGTAAAATTATTAGTATAATTAACACAGAGTGTTAATATGTGCCAAACTAATTCTATTAAATTAGTTTAAGTTAAATATCGCGATGTCGTTTAATATATGTTTCTTATATTTTGTAAAATCTTAATAGTATTTAATTATTAATCAAATATAAATAATTTTACTTTTCATATATTATCTTCTGTGCTTCTTACAAACTAGTTTTGTTATTTTAATATGAATATTATTGACATAAAACTATGCTCTATTGTGCATATTTTTGCACATTGTTTTAAAGAACAATTTTGGTTAATTGAGGGCAAAGGCTTTTATAATTTGCAAAACTGTTTTAAACTTTTAACAAAGTTTTTCTCTAATAGCTTATAACAAACTAATTTTTGAATTATAGACTAAGAAAGTTACTTTTACAATGACAAATGAAATACCTTTTAGATAATCAGCACTACATTGAAATTAATGGAAATAAATCAACATCAATTACAAGTAAACACATTAATGCTGCCCAGGGCAATATCCTGAGTATATTATTATTCTTGATTTCTATCAACAAGTTTACCATAATCTATTTTAAACAAATAATACATCCATTTTGATTATCAATTCTATTTTTTTTAATTTTTTTTTTTGAGGTGGAATTACTTTACTGACGCCATGTAGGACTACTTCTCTTTTTCAAAAGACTTTCTACCTTCTAAACCTATAAGACTTTACATTAGAATAAATTTTTATTTCTTGGAATTATTCAATTAAAATAATAATATTATGTCAAGTTTTAAATGTTTTAACACTTGTTAAAAAAAAAGTTTTTGAATTTTTTTTAGCGTTATACTCGTATAATGTTTTTGCATTTTTAGTGACTGGGCATAATATTAAATAATTTTGGAATACTTATATCTTTTGTTCTGTCTCCGTATTTATTAGTACCGTTACTTTCTTGTAGGTTATGTTGTTTTAGTCTTCTGGTATTGTAGACGTAATTTTCTTTGCTAAATTGGTTAATTTTAAAATATTACCTAATATCTAGTTTATACTAGAACAAAGTCTTAAAATTGATTAAAATCTATGTTTTTTTATTTTTTTTTTGGCTTCTTTCTAAAGTGTTTTTTAAATATTTTAACGCGTGTACCCACATTGTTATTCAAAAACTCAATTTGATTGTACCAGCCCAACGTATATATATAGTTTGAAGTACTGTGGCTGGTATAAATTGTCTAAGGTTGTAAAATCTTTCAGTAAAGTGTCAGAGTTTGTTGGTTAGTGCCAACCTTTGTTCATTCCATAAGACGTTATGATCAGCAATAATTTCCAAGTATTTTATTTAAGTTACCTGTCATGAGAATGACACAGCAGTTACAAGGTTGTTTCTTTTTTATTGTAGAATGATTTAATGTGCATAATTTTTATCTTGTAAATTGTAAAATCTTTAAAATTTTGTATTTGATATACTTAATGCAATATTTGGTTCTTTATTTGTAGAAAATATTACGGTATCGTCTGCATACAAAAAGTATTCGCATTGCTTAAAACAGTGTTTAATGTTATTTACATTTAATATGTATAGAAGAGGTCCAAGTACACTTCCTTGTGGAACACCGGTCAGATAACTGATAAACTAGTCTAAAACCTAAAACTTTTTTTCAAATCCCGTTTCTTTCCAATACGTCAATAAGTTAAGATTGATCAATCGTATTAAAAAATTTAAAACAATTAATAAACGCACAAAAAACATGAATTCTTTTATTTAGTTGGTTGTTGACTTTTTCTGATTTAGATCAAAAATTAAAAATAAGCTTAGACTTTATGTATTTTTCCATAATTTTATCAATACAAGAAAGGAGGGATATGGGTCTGTAGTTTTTATAATTATGTTTGTACCTTTTTTTGTAAATAGGTTTAATTAATTAATAATAATAATTTTAGATTTTCTGACACCGTACGTGTTATAATCGATGTGTTTATTGTGTTGTCAATACTAGAAAATTTATTTACGTTTAGGGTCTTTACAATCTCTTTAGTTTCATTTGAGTGTTTATGGAAATAAAAAATTATTATATACATGCATTATGTTTATTATTAATTGCTCTGAGATGACAACAAAAAATTTGTCTCCAATATTTTGTTTGCTATTTTTAAATATTTTACAACACTCATTTACAGTAAAAACTCTTTTTTCTTCTTCTTGGTGACTCATTTATTGTGCTCCAAGGTTTATGTTTATGTCAAACTTATATTTTTGAAATAAGTTTGTAAAGTAATTTTGTTTAGATTTTCTAATTAAATTTGTAACTTTATTTCTGAGTTTGTTGTAATCTTTTCTGATGTTATCCACAATTCCTGGATCTCTATTTCTACGTGGTATGAGTTTCTATTATTTTGAATATAGCATCTCTATTTTTAATATCTTAAAATATATTTTTGTTGATCCACGGTCTTAAAAAAGTCGTTTTTCTTTTTACTGTTTATTGTTTTGTTGATGATAGTCTAGCATTTTTAAACATTTCCATAAGTTTTAACGTATCTTTCTGAGTATCTTTTATATTATGCCATTCTACTGATAAATAATCGCTTATAATTTGTGAAACAGCTTTTAAAAAACTTTTTTTTTTTATTTTGTTTTAATAATAATTCTTTATTACCCTACAGTTCAAATAAAACTAATTACAGGATAATATTAAAAACTCAGATAAAAAAGTTCTACAAGAAAATAAAGCTGAACAACTACAAAATAAATTTAAAATATAATAAAAATAAAACATAAAATAAGATAACAAATATAAAATATAAGCTAAGAAATATAAGATAAACAATCATTTATAAAATATTGGTTTCATTCAGAAGATAAGATTTTAGTACGTCACGAGATACATGAAATATATCAATTTTAGAACAATAAATATTTACATAGTTACACATTGACATTAGTGGTGATCGTTAATAATAAAACGTATTTGCTCTTAGAGTATAAAAAACGTGGTTTGATCGGCTGGTGAGTCGAGGTGTAATAAAATTTAAGTTGTGTAATAGCTCTGAGTCTGTAACATCATTATGTAAAACTTTATGGACAAAAAGCACTTGGTGAATCATTCTTCTTTTGTTTAGTGACGTATAGTTAAACTCTTGGAAAATATTTTGATGCGAATATCTTTGGACTGGATTAATTTTATATTTTGTGTAGATTAATGCTTTTAAAAACTTCCTTTGTACTTTTTCAATATTGCTACTATGCGTATTATATGCTGGATGCCATATGATTGATGCATATTCTAACTTGCTGCGTATGCAAGCATTATAGAACCGTACCATTAAAAGGTTTTGTATTTTGCAGAATAAATCTTAAAAGTTTATTACATTCTTTGGTTTTAGAGTTCATATGATCATCAAAGGTAAGTTTTTGATTAAATAATACACCCAAATTCTTGATTACTGCTACCTTGCTCAATTTGAATTCATCCATAAAATATTCATAGTTAATATTAATAAGTTTTCTCAAAAAAGACATAATTTTACATTTATCTACTTTTAAATTTAGACAATTTTTAATGCACCACTCGCACAAAGGTAATAAATCAGCTTGTAATAAAGTACAATAAATATAAGTTAAAAAATTTCTGAATATTTTTAAGTCGTCAGCATATATTAAGTTGTCTGAGTTTATACAGTTTACAACATCATTAATAAACATTAGAAAAAGTAATAGACCTAGATTTGATCCTTGAAGAACACCACTTTTTGCAATATAAACATTTGATTGTATGCCATTATATTATACAATTTTTTTTCTTCAGCTTAGGTATGATGCCAATAGTGTTATGATGTTAGACCCTATACCAAATGTATGCAATTTGTTTATCAAAATGTTGTGTTGCACTTGGTTAAAAGCTTTTGATAAATCAGTATAAATATCATCAACCTAACATCGATTATCAAGATTCTGCTATTTTTTCAATAAACGTATAAAGAATAGTAACCGTAGATTTGCCTTTAATAAATCCATGCTGCTTAAAACTTATATCATTTTTTTATGTGACAGTAAATAACGTTGAATATCATAGATTCAATCAACATGGCAAAATTACATATCAAAGATATAGGACGGTAAGTCTTAATTTCATTAACTGTACCAGATTTAAACACAAGAGTTATTTTTGCAGTCTTCCAGCAGACTAAAAAAGATTTGTTTTTAATGCTTAAATGAAAAACGTGACAAAGAGGTTTAGCCAAAATATTACAACTGTTCTTGACTATAAGCGCAGGGATGTTATTAGGACTCATAGTTAAAGTTTGTTTTCTTGAATTTGCTGCTAACTACTTTAATCTCTTCAAACAATTTTAATAATAAAATATTCATTTGGTACTTTTTTATCAAACATACTGGATATATTCAAGAATACTAAAGAAAAGTGACTTGCAAAAGCATTAGTTATCAATTGTAGGGTTCATTTTTATTAAATATTTTACTTAGAATTTTTTATAAGAAGTTTCATTTTAAATAGCAGACTATTTGGGCAGCTGTCAATCTTAAAGCTATTACCTTTTGACATTTGACCAGTAAAAACTACGCCATTATTCAAAATAGAACAATACACGCTTCAACAACGCATTGAAATTATTAAAATTCACTATATATAAACGTTTATTTCTTGCCTTTCGGCCTTGAAAATTCTACAACTTAACATAACATTTACCATATAAACTTAATTCATTTCTAATATAACATATAATCTTAATTTCCTGTTTTTAATTAATTATTTATTACTTTCGTTTCAATTTGTTTTCTTCTTTTTGTTATCGCCATCATCCATTTTATTCCTCTTCCGTCTTCTTTCAGTACTTCATTTTTCCTCATTTGCTCTTCTCTCATTTCATTGCATTTTAACATGTGTTCTATGTTTTCTCTCGCTTCTCCACACATTCTACACATTTTCTTTTCTTCATCCATCCAAAATTTGCACACTTTCTCCTCATTTCCGCATCTGAATCTTGCAATCATTCTTTTTTCTATTTTTTCATACTTTATACTTTCTAGGTACTTTGGTAGTGCATCAGTTATAATATGTACATAATTTGAATTGTACCTAGATTCATTTATCCTTCTACGCTCTTGCACTTGTATATCTCTATCTCTTATCATAATTTCATTCCACATACTTCTATTTATTCTCAATCTATCTACTTCCTCACTAGCATATCCATTCTTGTTAAAATATTTTTCTCTGCAAGCTCCCATTTTTCCACATTTTCCTTTCATTTTCTCCTTCAGGCATTCTTGTAATATTTTACATTCATTCCTTTCTCTCACTCTTTCTTCATACCTCATTGCACGCTTTCCTGCTTCTACTCTTAATTTGTCTATTTTAACTTCTTCCAATACAATGTACGCTGGGGTATCTTTGTTTACTCCTAATACCCATCTCCAGTATTTTGTTTGAATTGCCTCTAATTTCTCCTGCTCTTTCCACCCCCAAATTTCCGCTCCGTACAATAACATACTTTTTACTAAACTTTCAAACATCATTACTTTTATTCTCATACATTCAAAATTTTTTTCACCAATTCCCCATACTTGTCCTACCGCTTTATTAGCCCTTCTTGTCATATTATTTATGTGTTCATTTTCGTTGTTGTTTGTACAAAAAACATATCCTAGATATTTAAATGATTTTACTTCTTCAATTTCTGTGCCATCCCATTTCTAGTTTTCTACTCTGCGTCTTCCTCCCCCCTTTCTAAAAATCATCATTTTTGTTTTATTTACATTTACTTCCAACTCTTTTTTTCTAAAATATTTATCCATACATCTAATCATTTCATTCATTTCATTTGCTTGTTTTGCAACAATCACCATGTCGTCTGCATAAGCCAGCGACCACACTTTCTCTCTGCCCACCACCACCCCACCTGTCTGCGCCTTACATAGCATTTCTTCTACATCTGCAATGTATGCCGCAAACAAACTAGGGCTGAGTGGGCATCCCTGTCTCACACCTTTCGTAGTCCAAAATTTATCACTCATTTTGCCATTCATACATACCCTGCTAACTGTTTCCTCGTATACTTCTTCCATTCTTTTTACTAGATGTTCATTTATTCCTCTTTTTCTTAAATACATCCACAATTTCTCTCTACTCACACTGTCAAATGCCGCTTTTAGGTCCAAGAATAATGCATACACCTTTCCTCCCTTTTCTGCTATTTCCTTTTCTACTATATGGTGTAGTATGTATACATTATCCATGGTTCCTCTTCCTTTTCCAAACCCTGCCTGTCCATCTGGCAATATCCCATTCATCTCTAGTTCTTCACTCAGTTTTTCTTCTAGTACCATGGCGTAGATCTTGTATGCCGTACTTAGTAACGTTATACCTCTATAATTTTCTGCAAGCTCTTTATTTCCTTTTTTGTGTATTGGACATACAAGACCTACTCTCCACTGACTAGGAAACCTTTTTCCCTTGTATACTTCATTTATTATCTCACTCAGTCTCTCAATCAAATCTTCCGTACCATACATCCATGCTTCATTTAAATTCACTACAAAAATAGTGAAAAATTTTTAGTCACTGTTCGCAAAACTAAAACACGTTTGGTCGTTGTAAAGCACCTTCTCGGCCAGCAATAGTGAACATAGTAAAAAAATTTAAGCTGTTGGAACAAGTTTGTAATTTGAAGAATCAAAACATTGTGCATCGCTCAACAACACATACGAATATTGCTGATGTAGCCCGCAGTGTTGATGAAAACCCAGGTTTGTTGATTCCTTGTCAATTTGTGGAACTAGACATTCCACAAACGACATTACACAATATTTTGCATAAAGACTTAAGTCTTAAAGCTTTTAAAGTTCAGTTAACACAAGAATTCAAACCGGTCGATCGTTTAAGAGGTTTCATTTTGATATTAAAAAAAACGAATTGTTTTTTAAGAGAAATCAATAAATGTTTATTGCATTGTAAAGAGAAAGGTATGCCATAATCATTTGAAAATATCAGTCAGTCATATGGCCGCCACGGTTACGGTTGCAGTACCACATTCTTTTTATGAAATGTTCCATGACCAATTTGCACATTTGCGCATTTGTATGTCCTTGATAACTTCACAAATTCTATCTTTAAGGTCTTGAATCGATTGTAAAGCATTGGCATAGATCTTATCTTTCACGTGGCCCCAAAGAAAAAAGTGTAAAAGTGTTAAATCACAAGATCACGATAGCCAATTGTGATTGCTTCTTCAAGAAGTAACACGGTCAGAAAACTTTTCTTCAAAATTGCGATTGTTTTGTTGCTTGTGTTGCACGTAGCGCCGTCTTGCTGAAAATAAACGTTGTCCACATCAATATCTTCCAATTCCGGTCATAAAAAATCATTAATCATAGCTCGGTAGCGCTATCCATTCACCTTAACAGTTACACCAGCATCATTTTCAAAAAAAGTAGGGTCCAATCACACCGCCAGTCCAAAAACCGCACCAAACAGTGACACGTTAAAGATGCAAAGACTTTTTTCAACAATCATTTTTGGGTTTTCTGAGCCCCAAATGCAACAATTCTGCTCATTAACGTAGCCTCCAAGGTGAAACTAGGCCTCATCACTAATGATGATTTTTCGCAAAGATACGACGTTTATGATGATCGACCGGCTTGAGTTTTTGTGTTAACTAAACTTTAAAAGTCTTAAGACTTAAGTTTTTATGCAAAATACGGTGTAATGTCGTTTGTAGAATGTCTAATTCTAAAGATCGACGAGGAATCGACAAACATGGATTTTCTTCAACACTACGGGCTAAATCAGCAATATTCTTATGTGTTCTTGAGCAATGCAAACGGTTTCAATTCTTTACATTTTAAACTTGTCCCAACAACTCAATTTTTTTTCCCCAAGTTTACTATTGCCGGTCGAGAAGGTGCTTTACAACGACCAAAAAGTGCTTTAGTTTTGCAAACTGTGACCATTTTTTGTAGTAAATTTTAATAATTTCAATGCGTTGTTGAAGCTACTCGCTTTGTTCTATTTTTAATAATGGCGTAGTTATTACTTGTCAAATGTCAAAAAATATTAGCTTCAAAATTGACAGCAAATAGCCTGCTATTCAAAACGAAACTTCCTATTGGAAAATCCTTTATATGTTTTTCAGCTTTCAGTGTAGAAATTTATGTGTATTTCTTTTGTTTAGTAGACACAATGCAATAAAATCACAAAATTTCCCCTATTAAAAGTTCGATTTCTATTTTACACACAATATCACTAATATTTTGTAAAAACTGAAAATTAATTTAAACTTTTTACCACATGCACACACGTTAGATTAAAATTTTCGCGAGGCAGCAAAAATTAAGTTACCGAAAGGTAATTTATAACATCTTTCAATAAATATTGTGATAAGAAGTTTTAGTTTTAAATTAATACTACCATCAATTTTTGTATGATTAAAGAAAATGTGAACAATGTATGCTTGAGTTGATTTAGTCTACTCTTCTCTGGTTGTACTTTTTATTTTAGATGTAAAGCTTTGTCAGAATGCCTTTATATTTAGTAACATGAAACTATTATAAATGGTTTGTTATTAAATTTAATCACAACTTTTTTAATTCCTTTAGTAAGTAAAGCTATATTATTGTTTGGTGATCTATATAATACTAGGAAGTGCATTAAAGTTGCACGGTCTACTGTTACATTTATAAACAGTGATTCTAAGCTAGTAAAATGTGTGTTCAGTAAAGTTATTTTTAAGTTTTTTTGCTGTCAACTCTAATTTCTTTACCTTTTCTAGTTTTTCTTAAAAACATGATATGTTGTAGTTATTTAATTGATAGAAGTAGTTATTTAAATTAAAACTGTTTTGGGTTAATTTAACTTCTGATAAAATTATAAGATCAATGTTAATCAAAACATTGTTTATAAATGCAAAGAGTTCTTTAAAATGTGCAGTAATTGAATTGATATTAAGAAGGATAAAAATAAGTTGGTTATTAATGTTTATTGAATTACTCTATTAACTGAAGTCATCTAAAACACGGCAGGTCTCTTCACTATATATATATATATATATATATAGGTATCTAATATACTCAGTAGTAATTTTATAATTAATAATATTTATAAGTTGTTCTTAATGAATAGATAAAATAGTAAAAATTTTGATTTTTTTAATTTATTTTGTTAATGTCATCTACTACATTGTAGATGTACAAAGTTTTAGAAGATTCAGATTTTTTTCCATAATTTTGTCGTAATTGTGCCAAATAAATTTCCAGCCTAATTAAGATATTTTTTTTTATTTCTTGCAAGCCAGAAAGTCTTTTATATTTTATGAAATAAATTAATAATTTATTCAAACTCATTTAAAATCAAATTTTTATTTGTTTGTTTATTAAATTAAACAGGGATATATTTATTTGTTAGATTAGCTTTGCTTTTATTCGAACTGCATATTCAATAATTTGTTTGCTTATATTAATGCTTTACTCACTTTGCAAGCTACCTCCTTGAAATTCTTTCTCTCTTATAGTTTCCTGTACAACAGATATTTCTATGTTATTGGATAGTGATCTTCTAGGTCGTTTATGCGTTCAGTTAGTTGTTTTATTTTTACTTTCTTTTGTTTATTTATTTCTGTAAGTTCATTCAGCTTTCCTTTTAATCTTTAAATGTTAGACTATTTAATATTACTCTATGATTATTTTGTAATTCATCATATTTCTCTGTAATAAATCACAAATTTGATTATTATTTTCTAATCTCTTAGTTCTTTAATAACCCAGGCATTTAACATATTGTCCATCATTTAGAAAATCTAGGTAACATTTAGCACAAATGTCATCCTTAATTACAAAAATTATATTAATTTAAATGTATTATTATTATTTAATTTCTATTTTATTCCATTTATTTTGCTTTATTGCAGCGTTGCACCTTGCACTTTTTATTATGTGGTTAGCAATATATGTAGTATTGGTCTCACACAATGTTATAGTATTGTTATGTTTATTAATAATTAAGCAATATAAAAGTCAAATTATTTAAAGAGTTAGCGCAAGAGTATGATAAGTATTGATGCAAGTAATTAATGACAGTAAGTATAAATAACTGGTTCTATAGCGTAGTATAAGAGTATCTAGATAGTAATATTTATTATAACACATGCCATAGAAAGTTCATAAACGCAGATAATACACAAATATTATTATTGATACAGCCAAACACTAATATTGTGGCCGGTGACTCCGTAGACAAAAGTGGGTTGAAACCATTAAGCGAGACCAATAATAATTTAGGTACATTCACATGCAAAATCAATTTTAAATCGCGTCAGTCTAGCATGAACTGCGAGGAAAATAACATCGATGCTGCGAAACATTTATTTGTTATTTTGCGAAGCCGGCGCTACCCGGGAATAAATTCAGTTTGTGTCTCTGAGTGTATTGTTTCCCTTTCTCGCATTATGCATCCTTCATTCTGGCTATAGTTTTCTTTCTCTCAAGATGCGCGGAAACGCCTGTCATGGGCCACATTATTTGTGTTTGGCTGTACCACCTATTCATTTATGCGGGCTGTTTTTGCTCGCGCTGGCCACAAGGTTACTAACTTCAGATAAATGTAATAGACGCTTTGCAGGTTATATATGCTTATGAACTTGTTTCTAATCAAATAGATCACTCACCGCTGCAAAAGTTACATCTATACAACCACTGAACAATCACCAACACAAAAAATGCCTTTTATTTATATAAACTGCATATTAAAACAGCTCAAAAAACAGTTAAAGAAGAGCGTGAAAAAATGCACGCACTTTGACCTAAAACTTGCTTTATTGAGCTTATTTTTGCACATCTATTTTAAATAACAATTTTAGTTGATTGCGTGCTAATTTGCAAAATTTTCAACAAAACTGTATAGGTGTGACTTTTACCAAAGTTTTTGTCTAATAGTTTATAACAAACTAATTTTTGAATTTTTTTATTGTGGACTACGAAAGCTACTTTTACAATGTCAATCTTTTACGTAAACATCTCTACATTAAAATTAATAAAAATAAATCATCATGCTGCTCAGGGCAATATCTTGTGTTTATTATTATTCTTGATTTATATCAACAAATTAACCCTTTTTGTTTCGGTAAACAATTTTAAAATTATTAATATTAATAATAATAATTAGAAACAAACCCCATAAAAAAATGAAACTAGTAAACAAACTACAGAATCAAACATTAGCCGTTATCTTGCATGCAAATAATGACTTTGCCAAGATCTAGGTGGTAGAAGTACCTGCAATATAATATATAATATATAAATAAATCATAAATTTAATGTATTACTAAAAATAAAAACAAATAGCACATTATACAAATCCGTAATATAAGTGACAAAAAAAATTGCTTTTAAATCTAGTTAATAACATATGACTGCGGTACTGTTACAATTGAGACTAAAAAAACTGAATAATTTCAAAAAAATATAAAAAAACACTACTATTGACTGCACAAAAAATAAATTAATATAGACATATTAAATTTGTGTCTTACAAATGCATAATTGTTTCTTAAATCAGAAAAATCTATAATGACTAATGTAAGAAGATAAAAATAAAACAAAAACTATACATACATAATAACTAGATGTGATTTGACCAACAAAGAATAGAAAAAGACATAACAAAGTTGCAACAATAATTTATAGTAAAAAACATGTGCTTGTTAATAAAAATAATGATTGGATGTATCAATTCTAACCAATAAACATAATAACTCAAATATGGCCACCACATATAAAAAGTCTTTGTGTGGAGAGCAATATAAAATAAGGAAAGACTTATATATAAGTCTTTTATTAATTTAGCAGCAACAACCGTCGGTCAAAACCATCCGATACTTAGCACCTAAAAATGACTGATTCTAACTGATTTTTTTCTGCAGGTTATTTAAATTACTGTGTGTTTCTAACCTACAAAATATCAAGTTTAAGTTTATCATTTTTAGAGCATTTAGATGATGTAAATAAACTTTTTTTTTGGTTTTGTTGTTATTTTTCTTGTATTTATTTTTATGTATGGACACGCTCTATTATAATATTCAGTTTAAGTTAAATTTTTACAACTTATTTTGAGGAGTAGTGAAAGTCCCCAGGCAGACACAACTTTTAAATTTATATTTAATTTTTAAATTATAGGTACTAATTTTAGTTTAAAATAAGCAGTTTGTTTCCGCTGTGTAGTGGAGTCAATATTTTTTTCTCAAATTTTATTTTTTTTTTATATTTTCATAATGTTTTTTAACTATTGAATTCCAAATTATTAAAATAAATTAAGAAATAACGTTTTTTCAAGTTTTAATTTTGTGTTTGTTGTTACAACATCTGTTATTTTGTTTTTAATTATAATTTTATATGTTTAACCAATATCTAATAAACAGTCCAATCAATTTTCAGCCTCATTTATATGTCGCCTTTTTAGATAGGTTAAATTTTCATTATTGTATATGATTATTAATATAATATTATTTGTTTTAATAATTAAATTCAAAACTAATTGCTTGATTGTAAGTGTTAACACTCAATCGCGACAGTCAATAAAAATTGATCCAAACAGATTGTTTTGACGGACTGATTAGTGCAATTCAGCATTACTTGATTTAATAGTATAATATTAATAAATCAGAGTGCCAGTACAAATTACTAATCAAGATGTGTTGCAACAATTTTTTTTATAAAATAGTGTGCAACAATTAGAAATAAAATATGTAAATAATTAAATAATTAAATGATAATCTAGAACTAAGAATTAAATAACAAGTTTTATCAACATCTTATTATTGAAATCAAATAATACGTTAGATTCATATAAGATAGACCAGGATGTAATATGTATAAATACAGCTATGTCATCTACTCGTAGAAATACATATTCAAATGTTTTTAATAAAGAAAACGTTAAAAACAAATCTAACAAAAAGGCAATAATATATACATATATATATATATATATTGAAAAATGATTGACCATTGAAAAAAATTATCAGTTCCTATTACAAATAAATTTTCTACAACATATGTAAATGAAGAGCCAATCTGTAAAAAAAAATCCAAATCTAATAAAAACAAAAATTTACAGCAAAGACAATTTGATAAACTCATTATAACTAAAATACTTACTTGTGTTTATATTAAATCTATTAATTACTTCAACTTTGTTATTACTTTATTTAAAATTAATAAGTAAAGTTTTAAAAATTACCAGAAAAACGCGTTTTTTAAAATTGCATTTTTAATTAACTATTTTTATAATTGCAATTAATACAATTTTTTTTTTTACTTTTGTAACAAAATTTTTTAGCGTTTTTTTTTTAAATTTTTAACTTTCATGCATTTTTTAATAATTGTTGTTTTATCCATTTTGTTTTTCACTATATTTTCTAGTTTTTTTTTTCTCACGTTTTGCATTCTATTAGAGTTTGTTCTGCATTATCAAGATTAATTCTTTTGTCTACTTCTTTTTTCTTACTTTACTCTACCATCTCTGCAATTTTTCTTTTGCTCTTATCTTTGCTTTCTTTTTACTAGTTTTTTTTACTATTTTTGTTATTTTTAGTCTTATTTTTTTACCAGTATGTCCGCAAAAAGCGTTGCCGCAATTACCTCTACTGACTCCTGTAACATTGTTTTGTAGGCTCTGATCCTTGACAAACTTGCTCTCGTAGTTCCTTTTAATTTATTCCTGTTTTTTTTTTGTTTTCATGTTTTTTTTCCATGTTTCTGCAACGTATACCAATTATTTGGACTATTTTTTCTAGACCTTCTTTGTTTGGCATTAGTCTACCAAGTTTTTTCTCTATTTTTGTTGTTTCTTTGAGTGCTTCCTTAACTTGTTTGTTTTATTTTTGAGTGTCATTTGTATTTAATTTTTTTTATCGTTATTATTTAATTTCCTACCTGTACATTCCTTGTTCCTTTATTAGTTTTTTTAGTTGATAAATAGAAGACTGTTTTTTTGTGTTGATAATTTAAGACTTTGTTTCTAATTTACATCTGTATCATATCTATTACCAGTTTTAATCTTTTTTCAAATATTTTTATTTCTACGTTTTACCTATTAGTGCTATGTACGTTGTCTGCAAATGCCATTATTGCCGTGTTTTTTGGCACACTCATCTAAAGTAGCTTATTGAAAATTAAGTTTTTCAGTTTTGATTCTAGTGATGAGCTTTGGAGTATCCCGCTGGGCAGCTTTTTAGTCACTAAGTTTCTTTTGTTTTCCTGTTCAGCTTTTTTTTATGCCGCTTCTATAATTGTTTCTTATAATACGCTGTTAAACGCGTTCTGTATGTCTAACAATATTATTACGCAGTGTTGTCTTTTTTGCTTTGTTCTGCTTCTTGCTTTTTTTGCTATTTCTTTTACTTTTTCTATATCTTCTAAGGTTGATCTTTTTTTTGGTAAAACCGTATTGTTCCTCTTCCCATTCTCCTTTTTCTTTTATCTCTTGTTTTATTTTTCACACACTGACACTTTTTGATATTCTAGTCTAGCGCTGTTTTCACAATCTCTATTGTTATTTTGTCCTAACACACCAGGTCCAGGTTTGTTAAACAATTTTTAATTTTTTTTAACTTTTCTACTAATATCATTTTTTTTTATCTTGTTTCTGATTTTTTAACGGTTCTCTCTAGAGAAACAATTTCTTTTTGTTGGTATTTTTTTGTTTGTCATTCTTTGCGTATTTGTTCATCACTATTAGGTACGGCGTTTCCCAAAGAACGCCATCTATAGATTCTTTCTTTTTTTTAGTATGCTTTATCTGGTTCTCGTTTTAAATTTTTTTTTTGTCGTTCTTTAATTCCTCTTTTGTTTTATCTATTTTGTCTCTCTTTCTTTTGACTTTTCTCCGTGTTTGTATTGCTATTTTCCTGTATTCTGTTATTTTTTTGCACCACCAGTAAGGTCATTTTTGTTCTATTTCCTATATCTGGGATTTGCTTTATCTACCGCTTTTGTCAGCTTTTCTGATTTATAAAGTAATCACTTAAAAACCTGATAAAATTCCTGTAAAACTAATAAATTACTGTAAGTGCGCTATACAAAACTATAGCAGATATAATTATTAATAAGTGCATTATGTTTTGTAAATTTTTAGACATGTTGGAAGTAAAAATAAAAAAAATTCACTTTAAAAAAAAATTGATACAACATCAGTTCATAACTATAAACCAATAACACTCATAAGTTGGATATCTAAAATTATTGAGAAAGCTTTTATCACAAGACATGACTATCTTTTTACTTTTAATATACTATCAAATTCTCAACATGGTTTTAGGCTAGGGTTATTTATAAAATTTACATTTTTAAACCCTGTACAATCTATTCATGATAGTTCAGACAAGTAGACATGCTGTAATGTTGTTTGATTTATCTTGCATCTTTGATTGGAAAAATATTAAATTCATGCTATATAAACTTGATAAAATTGTTATTGTTAGTTTTATGTCTAGTAGAAACATAAAACATTTAATCTTCGTTTATAATTATTAATAGCTTATGTTTTTGTAGAAATCAATAAAATTATCTTTCAAATTCTCAAATTAAATTAAGCAATTCTGCTAAACTGCTAGGCGTGACAATTAATTAACAATTGCAATAAGGCGCTCACATCTATTCAGTATGCTAAAAACTTGTAGAAGACACATTTGTCATATTATCGAATCGTCACCTGTCATGTTCGAGTGTGAACATAATAATTCATAATTATCATCTACACATATTAAGTTAATAAATGTTATATTTATAGTGATTACAGTGCAGTACAGTAATACAAGGTTTGATAAATTTTATCAGTTTATTCAAATGTTAGTCATACAATTAAGTTTTTAGTGTTTATTGTTAACTAACTTCAAAATCAATGTTATTGAAATTTACAGTTTCTATTAAATGTAAATTAAATGTACTTTACAATAAATTTGTACCTGCGCTTCAGTGGAGTACATTTGCAATATTACGCTCTCAATAGCGTAGTGGTTAGTAGCATGGGCTTCTAGTTTGTGAACGCGGGTTCGCTTCCTACTCAAAGTATTGTTTTTTTTTTCTGTTATATTTTATTTTTTACTTTGATATATTACTATTTTTGATGTATATATCACTCAATATTTATTTCTGAAAATTTTATTTATTAAAAATAGATTATTTTTAAATCTAGTGTAAATATCTATAATTTCTATTTTTTTTAAGTTACCTTTTTCCGTTGCCTGTCCTGTGTGTTACAATTGTCAGCCACCACAAAGGGCACTGTGGTGTGAAATGTGTGTCCTTGTTCTTTAACATAGATTTAATTTACTACCTTTTCTTAAAATTATGGGTAAAAACGAGGTTAAAACTAATTCATTTGATAATGTATGTGCTGGAGGATGTGGATTTGTTGTTATTAGAAAAACAAAATGTAAGGATTGTGGACTAATTGTTCATCCTGGTTGTATTGGTAAGAGTGGTGGCAAACATTATTGTGATGATCTACCTAGTCAGCTGGATGTAGATAAAAACATTTTAAACTCACAATGCACCACAACGCAGGTTGTACAAAACGTTCTGGAAGACAGTAGCTACGTATCTCAATTTCAGTCTAGTTTATCTATAAGTGTAACAGTCAATTTTAGTCTAGATTATCTATAAGTGACAACAGTCAATTGACATCTTTAATTGAAAAATTACAAATATCAGTCAATACTCTCTCGACTGAATTGCATAAAAATAGATTTGAAATTGCGAAATTAAAATTACATGTTAATGATCTACTGAAGGTTCAAGATAAAAATGTCAAACTGAAAGTAACTATTGATACGTAAATTAAGCGTATTGATGTGTTAGAAAGTAATGCTGGTGCTGATAGTAATAGTATTTCAAACAATACTAGTGATGTTGCTGTTACTAATACTAATACTAATGATCTAACTGCTAGTGCATTAATTTACAAAGAGATAGCTGAGCAACAAGAAAGAAAAAATAATATTATGTTTCATCTACCTAAAACAACAAGTGACTTAAACACAATACAAGCCAAATTGAACAAATTAAGTGCCAATGTCAGCATTAAAAGAACAATTTGCTTAAGTAAGCCCAGTACTGGTCTTTGACCAATCAAAATTGTATTAGAATCTGCCAGTTTGTCAAAACTTGTTTTAAAAAACAGGAAAACACTTAAGGGGGAAGAATAGTTGCGCTATTATAAGGGTTCACGGAATCAAACTCAGCAAGAAAACGCCTGAATATAATTGAATAAAATGTTCACACATTGTAGAAAAAAGTCCTATATGAGTCCTCAAATTTGTAGAAATTAGATGCAATAAGTCATTTCTCTGCAATTATTTTTTTTTAAAGTGACGTTTTAATCAGTTCTTTATTAATTTTTTACTCGTTAAATATAACTTCAAATCTTCAACCAAAAACATGAAAACATAGAATATTGTATGTAGTTCAACATATAAAAAAAAGTGGTGACTAAAATCTTATGGTTTCAATATTGAGTTAGTTGGCGTTTTGTCTCGTAAGAACCAATGTTCATTTAAAAACATATATCAATACTACTAGTGGCAACACAACAGGCCGGGGCGACTAAACCCGGCAACTCTCTAGCGTTAATCATGTTTATATAAAATCTGATGATACACCTACGCACGTAAGTAAAACAATTCAAAATAAGAAAAAGCAATGGTGATACAAATATTACAATTAAATATGTTCAAAGTGTACCTAAAATTATCCAAGATTGTCAACGCACCAGCTCTGTTCTACCTACTCATCAGGAAAACTCCAACGCTCCCAACAGACTCGTAAATGCATAGATTTAGATATATATTATCAAAATGTTAAAGGTTTGAATACTAAAACTCACAAAATTTACAACCTAGTAGGTACTCAATTAAGTAGTATTATTGCTCTTACTGAAACATGGCTAAAACTTGCTGTACGTAATGAGGAATTATTTCCACATAATTTTTATGTGGTAGGAAGAGCTAATAAACCTGGTAAAAAAGTGGTGGTAGCGCGCTAATTGCAGTAAGATTGCACATTAAAGCTGTTAACTTAAACTATAAATCTTCGTGTATTAATATTAACGTTGTTGCAGTTAAGCTATTTCATGAATCGGAGGATCTAATTGTAATCTGCTTTTATATTCCAACTAAATCGCCTGTTGAGGATTATAATATTTTGTTTGAATATTTGGAAAACACTTTTAATATCGGTAATATTTTAATATGTGGCAATTTTAATCTACCAGATTATGTAGATTACTCAGAAACTGGTCGTGTTAATTCTAAATTGTTGCCATTTACCAGTTTCATGAACGGACGGGATCTACGTCAACATAATTCTGTGCTCAACGAATACAACAATTTATTAGATTTAGTTTTAACTTTGTGTGATATAAAATGTGATGTAAAATTAGCTGAAGATGATTTAGTTAAACCGGATAAATACCACCGCCTTTAGAAATAACATTAAAAATTTGTGATATAAATGTACTTACATTTTATTGTAAGAACAATAATGCTTAATTTTAATTTTAAGAAAGCCGGTTTAAGATTTCTTTATACTGCCATTGGTGACATAAACTGGGACCTTCTTTACAATTGTGATAATTCTGATGAATCTTGTAATATATTTTACAATTTTATTTATTTGTACCTATATATACTAAGAGTAACTTAAGCCAGTCTTACTCAAAATAGTATACAAATGAAATAATATCTTTGATTAAAAATAAAAATAAAATTTATAATAGACACAAGAAGAATAAACGTAGATCGTTTGTGATCAGTTGTGAATTAAAAGATATTAAAGGTAACTTAAAACATAAAATTAGAATTGCACGAAAATTTTATAAATACTCCAGAGAATGATATTAACAAAGATCCTACCAAATTTTGGAATTTTATTCACACTAAACGAAACAATACAAGAATTCCTGGTATTATGAAGTATAATGACAATTATTTTTCATCTGCCCAAAATATTGTTGATAACGTTAACTATATGTTTTGTAAAAATTATCATAACCACAGTTATCATCAAGTTATTATACCTTTAGTAATTTTAAAATTAATGAGGATAAAGTTCTGAAGAGATTGCAACAACTCAAACCTAAACTAACAATGAGACCAGATCAAATACCGCAGTTTTTGCTTAAGGATATGGCTACTGTTATCACCAAACCATTAACCTACATTTTTAATGTTATATTAAAAACTAGAACCTTTCCTACGTCTTGGAAACGCGTTAAAATCACCACTGTGTTTATAAAAAGTGATCGTACAAACATGGAAAATTACCGCCCTATTGCTATTTTAAGCAACTTTTCCAAAGTGTTTGAAGGTGTTTTGTCAAGTTACATATATTCTCGTCTGTATCCAAATATGTCTCCTCATCAACACGGCTTTATGAAGAAAAGATCCACGACCACTAATCTACTTAACATCACGCAGCAAATAGCTAAAAACAAGAAGCAAAGAATTCAAATGGATGCCATTTATACCGATTTAACAAAGGTTTTTGATCAAATTCCACATCAACTATTAATTGAAAGACTTAAGAGTTATGACATCAATAATAATGTTGAATACAGTGATTATCAGTCAAAGAAGTATTTTGCAACCAGCGATGTACCTCAAGGTTCGAATCTTAGACCACTGCTTTTTGTAATATTTATCAATTCTATCTGTGATATTTTTAACTGTAATTTTTTAATGTATGCGGACAATGTCAAGCTTTATTCGTCAATACGAAGTACTGATGACTGTGATAACTTACAACTTAATTTAATTAATATGACTAGATGGTGTGAAAGTAATGGTCTAAGTTTAAATGTAATTAAATGTTGTGTTATTTTGTATACCAGAAATGTTTCTCCAATTTTATTTTATTATAACGTTTAAGGGGTAGAATTGAAAAGAGTGGAAGAATTCTGTAATCTAGGCGTAATATTTGATAATAGGTTAAGTTTTAATTCACATATTTTAAATGTATCATCTGAATGTTTTAAATTGCTAGGTTTTATTATAAGAACATCTAAATGTTTTAAATCTGTTTCTACGATTATATTATTGTATAAGTCGTATATCATTAGCAAATTAGAGTACTGTGCTTCAGTTTGGTCTCCAAACTACATCAAATACATAAACATTTTAGAAATTGTTCAAAAACGTTTTCTGAAGTATTTATATTTTTTAAAACATAAAATATACCCTGTCAGGCAGTACTCCTACAATTTATTACTAAGTGAATTTGAATTAAAATCAATACATGATCGACACAAAACCATTCGATTATTAAACTTATATAAAACAATTAATTATCATTTGGACAATACATTATTACTTGATGAACTTAACTTTTGTTTGCTTCATGTTGCATTACGTAATACACGTACTTTTACATATGGTATAATAAAAGCTTATTATGAAGTTCAATATGCTGTTGATATATTTACTGGATTCATCAGATCATTTAATAATGCCATAGCCGAGTGTATTTGATAGCATTAACCATGCTGAGTAATAACTTAGATACTTACTTAGATTATATAGTATATAGTTTTTGCATTTATATGTTTTTATATGTCTTTATATTTTTTTTATACTTTTTAAATTATTAATTCAAATTTTTATTGTTGTATTTTTTTTACTTTGTTATCTTTTTTATATGTATATTGTATTATTTTATTATATTGTCTAATATTGATCAAATTAATTTAATGTTAGAACTACATTATGTAGTTGATTTTTCCCCGTTATAGGATATCTTTTTTTTGTCTGTTGGGAAATAAATTTATTATTATTATTAATTTTAAAGAAAAAACTTGCTACTGAGCAAGGATGTATAACGCCATAGCAAACTCATTAGTTAAATATAATATTTGGGGACAAGCACATTAACGTGCAGAAAATATTCATTAAGCAAAAGTAAATTGTCAATGTTGATTATAACATAAAGAAACTTGTTATGATACATTTTGTTGCAAAATATTCTGACTGTTTTATATACATTTATAGTATATTACTGAATATCGAGATAATTTTTATGTTAATATTTGTAAAGAACAAAACAAACATAAAAATGATACTAGTATGTCTTTTAAATTTTAAAGTTTTAATAATAAAATCGAGCCGACTAATCATATCGTTTATACAATAGACTTTATTTAATTAATCAACTAGTTACATAAAAAAAACAATAAAACATGTATAAACAGTTTAGTTGAATAATAATAATAGTAAATACATTAATCTAAACAGGAGAATTTCCAATAGTGTTATGTACTGTAAGTAACAATATTTCAATGTCCTTTAAATTAATTCTAGCTTGCTGACATATTTTTCCTTCTGGCATAACCACAGGTTCATTATTTAGTGCATCTATAGCTTGAACTAAAATTTTTCTAGATTCCTAAAATATTTCATTTTATTAAAAAATTATATAGCTACAGCAAAAAGTATTTTAAGTATAATAAACGTCATACATACCACCAAAGATTCATAGAGATAATCTGGACCAGTTTCACCTGAATCACCTTTTCTCCTAGCAATTTCTGCAATTGCTGAATGTAATTCGAATAAAGCTAGACCTCTAATTCTGTTTTCAGCTAAAAAGATATTTTTATTTATAATTTAGATAATTTTATCATTTCAAACCTGGTGCTATAACAGAAGCCAAATCAGCAACCTCCTTGCATATTTTGACTTTTAAATCTAAATCTTCATCTGAAATTTTAGGTAGGCCTCCGTGATACTCTTGTCCTAATAATTGAGACAAAGCAAATTTGACTTCCGTTATGTAATAGTGAGTTGGAGAAAATACTTTTTCACATTCTTTTATAAAAATTTTGATAGCCTGTGAACTTCCTTTTTTCATTTCTTGCATTTTTTCACCATAAGTATCTAATACTTTGCTGATATCAATGGCAGTAATTTCTTTCTCACATTTGTTGCAGAACCAACTTTGATCTGATAGTTCTGAATTGTTTTCAATAAATGTTTTTGGATGTACCATTCCTTTACATTTACTGAAATTTAAAAAAATCATTAAAAAAAATATATATTAATATGTACAGTATATCGACAGATTGAGTCACAAAGAAGTATAAATAACTACATAATTAAATTTAGTTTATTACATAATTAAAGTCCGTTTTTTTATTGTTTTAAATCTCTTCAAAAACCTTAAAATGTAACTTTATTTAGTTAAAATAATTTTTATTTACTAACTACGGCAAAACCTCATTAAGAAAAAAAAATGCAATCAAATACCATCGATCTATACAAAATTTTGAAAATATTAGCTTACTTTTATAAAACCATGTCTGTTAGACTTTAGCAGTTTACAGCATGTTTAATTAATTTATTCATGTTTCATTGTTGTTTTTTATGTTACTTTGCAAACGCACAAGTGTCTAACAATAAATATAGTAATAGCCAGAAGATGACAATTTAATTGTCAAAACATGTCGCAATAAAAACCCACACCACAACAGCATACCAGAGTATAATTATACCCAACTTACTTAGACTGTTTAATTGACCCGCACAAATAAAAGTTCTGGTAAATTTTTTCCAATTCATTTTCTCAAATTTTTTGTTTAACCAATCACAAACAATCATAAAATAGTAAGCTGACCATCTATCTTGTTATGTATTGAGTTATTATAATTTAAAGGCAAATTATCATTGTCTTTATTAAGAAAAATTTGAATAAATTCAAAATACATTTGATAGCCGACAACTACAAACATACAAAAACAGCAAATCTTGAGAAATCATACTACTCATTATTTAAAGCACTTATCGTTGTTAAATCAGAAAGATCTACAAATGCAAACGCAGCACCATCATCAAGCAAGACAACGACAACGAAAACTTTTAAGTTGCCAACTATTTCACTGCGCAAGTTCATTGCATTTAATTTATTAGTTGACATAGACAAAATAATATATAAAATTAAGAAATGTATCTACAATCCTCAAGCGTATGAGAAAGAAAGGAATTAGCGATCACCTGGTAAGAAGAATGAAAGACGTGTATGAAGAGAAAGCAAGCAAAGTGTGGGTTAACAGAAAAATGATTGAAAGATTTTGGACAAGAAAAGGGATAAGACAGGGCTGTCCATTGAGTCCAAAGAAAAGTGATTACAAATGAAACAGGCAAAGTATTACAAAAGTAATATCTTTTAAATATTTAGGATATGTTTTTCAAGAGCGAGCATATTAAAGAGATAGCTTAAAAAACAAATAAAGTAGTAAAACAAGTTTGGAGAATAAGTAAAAGAAAATTTGGAGGTATAAAAATAAAACGACTTATGTTTGATAGTTTAGTTAGGAGTATGATATTGCATAGGTAAAAAAACTGAAGATGAAAGGAACAAGAAAAATTAGAAGCAATACATATAAAATACTGGAGAAAATTATTACAATAGAAATGGGTATGCTAGCCAAGAAATTGAAAAATGAGAGAATCTGGGTGGGAGACATGGTACAAAATTATAGAAAGAGATAGAGATATACAATGACAAGAAAAGAGAATACAAATAAAAAAGTCTAAAGACAACGCAAATTATACACATGTTATAGAAAATGAACTACCAATGTACCTAGAAAACGATAAGATTTAGTAAAAATGATAAAAAAATGATTGCAAGATTCCGATGTAGTAATGAAAAACGAGTGACAAGATTTTGTATGAAAGAGGATTTAAAAATGTGCAGAATGTGCGGAGGGAAACTATAGAACATTATGTTGAAAGAGTGTAACAAAATGAGAGAAAAATAGATGAAAAAAATGAGATATTGAAAGGGGACGGAAGAGGGATAGAATAGATGAGAATAGTTAAAGCTGAAATAAACGTCAAAAATGTCAGGTTGACTAATATTTTCTGTACAAATTTATGGAGTAATTGCGGTATTTACATTAGAAGATTAATATGGAGTACATGGGAACAATCTAATACAAGTTGCATCTTCAATATGGCTATACTGCAGAAGATTTATATTAATAAATTAATAAAATTATTGTAAAATTTAAATGGTTATGTGGAAGAGCAGCAATTTGCTGAACATCGCCTTTTTCTGATATGTACTAAATATATCTAAGAAATAAAGTTTAATACAATACAATACAATACAATAGTTAAGAAACAAAGAAAAAAAGTAGACGAACAGAGAAGAAAATATTTTTAGTTGTGTTAATTTTATAAGGATTAAGTATTATTATTTTTAAAGTTATAAATATAATTTTCAAAGCCAAAAGGCAAGAAATAAACGTATTATTATTTACAATCATGCTTGACATAATGAGCTCAACAAGTTATAGCATCAATATCCACAATAGATGCAAATTATTCGGTGGCTTGGTAGCAATTAAAAACCAATTTGAAAACCAAAAAAACTTATTTTTGAAATCATATAAGAAGACTTTTTAAATTAAAAAAATTAAAAAAATTGCAGCATCAATCAGAAATTACGTGAACTAGTTTACATAAATGTACAAGCATTGGAGGCATTAAATAAACCCATCCAACAAGGGCACGTTATTGCTTTATCTTTCTACATTCAAACTAGATTGGCTAACAAAGAACAAATAGAAAGAACATCAAATTAAAATACAAAATTCAACATTAACCAATTTAACAGCATTCTTACAGAATCGATGCTACTAGAAGCACAAACTACTACTACAAAACAATCTTCAATCATGTTCTTTCAGCCCAAATGCTAGATAGTCAATCAAAACCACAGAACTTATATAATGCTTTGTGTACGTCTATTAACAAAAATATAAACCAATATCATTATTGCAAAAGCAAGTGTCTATACGACAAAAATGACAAACCGCGTATGTGCCGTGCATTACTTGCATATGGATCCCAATCCAATTTTATGTCTAAATTAATAAACCATAAGTTAGTCAAACACCAGTCAATATTTTAGTCAACAAAATCGGCAAAAATCGGAAAATGTATCATACATGGCAAGTCATACTTCAAAGAGTTTTTGATAATAACCGTCATCAACCAGTAGTACAAATAGACACATAAACATTTATTATTCTTAAGAATGGGTCTATTTTTAAGAATAATAAATGTTTATTTGACAAATCAAAAAAGTTCAGTATTTTATTTGGAGCAAGTATATTTTAGAAACAACTTTCCATTGGTCAGCAATCTTTAGCAAAAAACACTGGATGTCCAATAATACAAAAGACAAGACTAGGATCAATTCTGCCTGGCAACAAATGTTGCATATATATACATAGCAAATTGACAAGAGGTTGCAACAATTTTGGAAATTAAACCACTACTCAAAACAAAACTTGTTAACAACACTTCAAAACCACTATAAACTGTGACAGAGAAGGACGCTCCATCATAAAATTATCATTTAATAAAAACAAAACAAACCTCGGGACGTCAAAACAGCATTCATTTGATTGGATAAAAGAACAAAAAATGTAAAAAAATCACCAAGTTACTATTAAATGAAGCCCTTTACGTTGAACAATTTTAAAAGCATTAATATGTACTTACGAAAAACAGTGCACACAAATGACCAAAAGTATCAATTTTGTTTATAGCAATATAGAAAAACCAAACCAATAAGCACATACAAGCTACTATTACATATAAAACAGCTTTAATCCATCAAGTGTTGCCACCAATTACCAATTCCAAAAAAAAAATATCCTCAAAAAGATATAAAACATGTAAATATAAAATGAATTGTTTTAACTACTAAAAAAATATGATTTTTTTCTCAGAAAAAGGTGTTCAAACTTTACTATAACAACAAATGATAAAAATCACAATAAAAACCTACTGTGATAATAAACCAAACCTTAAAAGTGTTGTTTTATTACAAAAAAAAAAAACAAACTTAAATTTACACACAAATAATCAAATCAATCAGGACAGATATTCAATCCGATAGGATTACTTGACCCAATTACCATCACAGCTAAAATTATAGTGCAAAACTAGTAGAAGGTAAAACTTAGTTGGGACAAATCTATTCCTATAAATCTCCAATCAAGATGAGCAACATATGAGAAACAATCAGCATTACGTCAAAATTCCAAGAAAGTCATTGAAGGAAATTGATCTGAACATTGAGTTAAATGGTTTCTGTCACTTTTCAGAAAAAAAAAAACATATGAAGCAAGTATATATGTTAGAACTAAGTAAATTAGCAAATACAAAATACACTTATTTTATTCAAAATCAAGAGTCGCTCCACCTAAAGTACCATCTATTTTTTGTTTCAAGTCAAAAGACAAACTAGAAAATAAAAAAAAAATAAAAAAATGAAAATGATTAAAGAAAATAAGTAGAGCATACTAAACAAAAGTATGGAAGAAGATGATGAGGAAGAATATACCTACATAAGAGCAAAAATACAATCGGTAATTGACTACGAAATGGTAAATAAAAAAGCGTGGCATAAGATAAACAAATGTAAGATTAGAAAAAGAGTAGACAAGTGTAGATAATTAAAAGAATTAAAAAAACCAAAAAAAAAAATAGTAACAAAAATAGTATAAACACAAGAGAACGTAGAAATGTACAGGCAAAATTTATATAAAAGACATTTTAAAGAAAAGGCGTAGAACAAAAAATGGCTAAACTAGAAAACATAATTGCAGACAAAACAATAAAAAAAATGTTTTTACGAACAAAATAAACATTTAAAAAAAGCATTTGGTAAAACACAGAACGCACACAGAAAAAAGAAAAGCTAGAAAAGTAGTCCCAAGAAGAAGTATAGAAACACAAAAAGAAAAAGAAAAAAAGAAAAACAAAAAACTGAACAAATTTTGATAGAAGACTAGAGGATACACTTCTTAAAACTGTATGAAGGATCAAACATGAAAACCGATAGACAGCCAACAACACAACAACTGAAACGAGATGAAGTTAAAATAACAAAAGAAATAATATAGAAGCAAATAAAAAGACTAAAAAAAAAAACAAAAAACGCCAGTTGTAGATGGAATACAAAATAAAGCATGGACGTATGGTACGGAAGATCTGATTGACAGACTGAGTGAGATAATAAATAAAGTATAGAAAGAAATAGGATTTTCTAATCAGTGAAGAGTAGGTCTTGTATGTCCAATACACAAAAAAGAAATAAAGAGCTTGCAGAAAATTACAAAAGTATAACTTTACTAAGTACAGCATACAAAATCTACGCCATAGTACTAGAAAAAAAACTGAGTAAAAAACTAGAGATGAATGAGAATATCTCATTTAGACAAACAATGAAAAATGAATAAATGTAAAATATTACTAGAGACACTCTTGTTATATAAAGAAAAGATAAAAGAAAAAGTGAGGAAGTAAAAAGATTAAGAATATATAGAAGTATGTGGAAAGAAATTATAATAAAAGATAAAGATATACAAGTGCAAAAGCAAAAAACACGGGTAAATGAATCTAGGTACAATTCAAATTATGTACATATCATACCAAAAAATATAAATTATGAAAAAAAAAGAAAAAAACAATTGCAAGATTTAGATGTAAGGTAAAGAGAAAGTGTGCAAGTTTTGGATAGACAAGAAAAAGAAAATATGTAGAATGTGTCTCCACACATCCAACTAGAAAAAACATAGAACACATGCTGAAATGCAATAAGATGAGAGAATAGCAAATGGAAAAAAAGACCAAAAGGCAAAAAATAAACAATTATTAACAAAAGCGGTACATCTTAAAATAAAAGACCAGTTTGACAATGCATTTTTAAATTGTTTAAAAATACTTAAGTCACAAATGGGAATACCCCATTCTACATATTTAAATAATAAAACAAATGTTGTTAAAACAAACAATAAACTACAACTGTTCAAAACCTAAATAGCCTTAAAATTCATTTCACCAAAGTGAGGAGGACTTTGGCGACCAATAAGAAACAGCAGTCAAAAGCACAAACCATTACTTAAAACAAGTGGCTGTCAATATTATCTTCAATTACAAAGAATTTGAGACAATATTGACTCAAATTAAAGCATGTTTTAATTCAACGCCACTCTCTTCACTTTCCAACAATCCTGAAGACTTAGAACTGCTAACTCCAGGACATTTTTTTAACGGGTGTGGTTTAACAGATTTGCCAAATTTAAACATTCAAGTGATACCAATCAATCAAGGTTTTTAGATACGGTTGTCCAAAGAGTAGATAGTTAAAATTAACCATTTACAAGAACAGAGCAAATAAACATCATCCCACACCACTATGTTCAAAAATAATGTATGTATTAAGAAACAATATATCCATGTATAACGTTACTAAGTAAGAAACATGTATGTATATTTATTACCTGTCACATACACATTATTTTAAATTAAGTTCTTTGTTCAAAGTTATTCCTTCCCAGAAATAACCTTATTAGGTCATTACCCCATTTCAGGTAAAACGATTTAGAACATTATAAACTCCAAAAGGTTCCAACAAATCTTAGAATGCAGTAATCCGGTAAAACTAAATAAAGTATTTTTACCCCAACCACGTTTAGTATATAAACAATGTTATTATTGCAAAAGTGCATTTCCATAATATCACAGATATTTACAACATCCAACATCCGTGAGCTTGTATATGTTCCTGGGTACTCAAATCAGTGCAACCCAAAAGAAAAATCAAACCTGTAGTCCATCAGCACACTTCTCGTTCAACAAAGTAAATAAAAAACAAAAATACGTTATAAAGTATGACATTTTCTAAAAAAAAAAAATTATTTTTAACTCAATTTGTAGACATTCTATACAGTGTTAGTCAAACCTAACCTAACCTAACCAAACCTAACCTAACCTAACCTAACCTAACCTAACCTAACCTAAGTAATTCTTCAGCCATAAAAGTTTTCACATTTTTTTTAAATAGGCTACAGTTTAAATATATTTATAATATACAGTGTTTATTTTGTTATAACATGTTGGTAACCTTACTTTTCTTAAATTGAACATCCTGTATATTTTTAATTCAAGTATTCATTCTAAAAACTTTTTGTAAGAAACATTTTTTTGTAAAATGTATTATTTTTGAGTTATCAGCAATTAATCCAAACTAAAATATGTGTGTATGACATATTTTAACCAAAGATTAAAAAAAAAAAACAACAAAATTAAAAATAAATAACAACACTTAATTGTTTTTATAATAGAATTATGGCAATAAACATGCGCGGCTTGAACCTCTCAATAGCTTCATAAAACAATTGAAAATTATCAATAAAATGATTGTTTTGTTATTTGTTTTTGATGTTGTTGTTTATTTTATCTGTTTTATTAGAATAAATGTGTATGTTTGTGAAAAATACTCATAATTTAAAGTTTAGGAGTTTAATTTAATTACTTATAACGCAAAAAATAATAACTTTTATAAAAAAATAATTTTTACATAATTCAATATATATTTAAAAAATAGATTCTTTGACTAACCCAATATATTCATATATTTGTATCATCATTTCATATACTTACTTGTCTTTGCATTTCACACAACTGAAATAAGTTCCAAATTCCGTTGGATCTAAACATCTCTCACAATTGCACCAGAAAAATTTGGTCTCATATAAATGATGTCTTCTATTTTGTGTACCCCATAATGGATCTGTGTAACAAATGCTTAAATGCTGACCTTTCTGTATATTCTTACCAGCAGTTACTAAGAGCTCGCCTTTATGCGTAAAAGTTTTAGAACAATTTGCTCTACAACTATGTTCAAACATTGATCCATGTTCGTATATAGATACATATGGTGGTTCAGATAATGGAACTTCATGACAGTTAACCTGCAAACCAATTAGCTCTTATATAGAATAACAAGTAAATTTTATGCATTATGTTAAGCGTTTCTTTGCTTATATATTAGAAAATAAATTAATTGATATTAAAAATAATGTACCGTGATAATTCCACATATTCTTAAAATTTCTTCTTCTGAAAAAGTTTCGATTTTAAAAAACCTTTTAATAAATGCAGCTACTGTTACTTTATCATTTGCATATTTTTCAGTCTGTTTTCTTTTTTCACAGTGTGATTGTAACTGATCAATTTTTTTCCATACATTTGGTAAGAACTGTTTATTATATAAACAACGCAATGTAGTTATGCATTGATAACTTGGATTGGAAATATTAAATACGTTAATAGTCACCTGTAAATAATTATATAGTTTTATAATATGTTTAATTTAAATAAATTAGTAGTTGTTACTTTATCTCCCCTGTTTACAGTATAAGAACATTCTGGTATATGACTAGGTGAATTTTGACAAATCTCACTACACATAGGCCAGCCGCATTTTGGACAGGGCTTACTATTCTTACTATTTAATCCTTTCCCGCAACCCAAACATACAGGGATTGTTATTTGCGATGGGCCCCAAACCAGAGGAGGTTCTTTTACTATCAAGTCACCTGTCTTAATGTTGCGGGTGGCTACTAAATACCTTCCTAATATAGGATCCTCGTATAACTAAAAAAAATAATTTTTAACTTAATATGCATCATTAATATATTATTAATGCTCAACAACTTAATAATTTTAATTAAATATTAAGGTATTAATATTAATTGCAATTTGTATGCATGTGAGCATTAATTTAATTCAAAAATAATATAAGATATGAATTCAATATATAAATATCTAATATAAAGGATAGTTAGGACTTATGTTATATAGTATTAATCTATAATAATGGTAAAATAAAACAATGACTAAGATTTTATCTTAATCTATTAGAATCCGCAAAAACTAACAAATACAATGTAATCTTTTTGTTAATCTGTTGGACTAGTAACAGCACTTGCCACTACACAAACCGCCACTTTTAAAATCCCTTTAGATTATCAGTAATGCTTTTTATATTTTTCATTATTTCAACTTCTGTATTAATTTTTCTGTATAATTGTATTTTTTAGTAATATATTTATATTAATAAATTATTTATGGTAAAAACTTCATCGCCATCGTTTTATTTGATCATTATGAATATCTAGACTAAATTCATAAATTAATATGCTGTTTTTGTTTTATTTTTATGTATTACCTGATAAGGCTTGCATAAAGTTTTGTGTGATTTCCAATCGCTTTTTTGGTGTTCTTTGCTACAATAATAGACTATATGACATCCACCACATTTTTGTTGTGCCTGTTTCTGGCATACGACACATCTAGCCTCGGATGACATTTCACTGTAACTAAAACATAGCAACTATATTAACTATTGTAAGCAAATAAATATTAATTTATTTTTAAAAATTAACATTTTTATCGCAATTTTATGCAGCAATAATAAGTTAGGTAAAAAGTAAACTAGACAACAGTATTATCATAAAAAAATAGATAAATTCTTAAACATTTTATTTATGCAGGCTGATTCATGCCATACAAAATAAACTGTAATGAATTTATGTTCTTCATGAAATTCATAAAACAATAACCAACGTTTTTCAAAGTTGTGCTTCATTTCCGAGTAATTTGAGTGTACAGATTCAAAACTGAAATAATTAATTAAAAGTAAGATTTTAAAAATAATTATTTATCAAAGAAATAGAATGAAAGAGTGGACAAAAACATTAAAAAATGTTACATGTAAACTATAAAACATTATAAAAATAGTTCAACATGTTCGCTTTGGTAACGAACGCAACTTTCGCATCCAAGTATTTAAGAGTACACAGAGATTATTAGTCCGTTGCCATCTACGATCTTTCAGTCACCTAATACTTTTGTTTTTTGCCAACTGTCAACTGTAATTGTTATATTTGTTATCTGCAATCTGTCTAATAATTATTCTTATAATTTTAATTCCTATATGGTTTTTGCAATGACAATGCATTGACAGCTTGTAGAAAGTACATCCGGTGATCTCCAATAGACATCACGCAAAGTGTTTTTTCGGTTCTATCAGAAGTATAGATAAAAATTGTGCGGTGGTGTAGAAGAGGGAATAGTAAATTGTGTCATAGATGAACCCGGTATAAGTACTAGACAAACTTCCACACGCTTTTGAAATATTGCAAAGCTTAGACTGGAGAACATTACAACGCAATTTTTTTTTATTATCAATCAGTCCATTACTTACAAACAGGCAACTTAATAAAACAACTTTTTGTAAATGAGTTTTGAAGCACATAAACCAAATCCCGCCAATTGAAGTATGATATTGTGGTCAGATAAAGCAATATTTTCCAGAAATAGCGTAAATAATTTTTACAATAATCATGTCTGGTCATTGGACAATCCGCATTGTATTAAACAAAAAAGATTAAGAGTAGAACTACTCTCGATTCAGGTAATTTCAAATTGTGTTAGCATTGAATACATATTTGCATTTTTAACAATATAACGTCAAACATTTATTGGATGCTATGGGCTTATTAAATCAAATGTGATACCAGCATATTATAAAACATATAAAGAATTTAGAGTATGCTGTTGAAATTAATACTGACAAACAATTAACACAAATAATTTTTTATGCGGTTCAAAATGTTCAGAATAGACAGATAATCCAAGAAGAGTACAACTCTTTTATCTTTCATTTAATTTATTTAATAATTATAGTTATTATTATCTTACTTTTAATTAGTTATTTCAGTTTTAAATTTTATTACTCGGAAATAAATCAAAATTTCAAAAAACAATATTTATTATTTTTTGTTTAGAACTTGATGTAAATATGACATTTTTTTCATCTGTTATGAATCACCTTGTGTATTAACATGTACTAAAAAATTAAATAAAGAATATGAAACTAATTATTAATGTAATATATTCAAAACATCGTTAAACGGATCAGATAGTAGCCCACCGCAGTGATTGTGTCAGATTGGCAAACTCCGTTTATTTTCTGCTAAAACAACAAAATTCAAGTAGCTATCAAAGATAATTAAAAAACTTTTAACCAGACTCAGAATAACACAGTTGTTTAATAGTAAAATCGCGTTATAGTAAGCCCAAAGTTTTACAAAACAAGCAAAGCTTATCAAGAAAGTACGTGTTAACAACCACTCCGACCAATAAGTGAATTAGTAGCAAGCTAATATAGATTCTGTAAAAACTTTATTTGCAATAATATATTTGTTCATGCAATTTTGCCTATCTAAATTATAAAATTTACATCTATTAGTTAACACCAACACCAACGATTTAACTTTCCTCCAACAAGAATTACTTTTTCTATTATATTATTGTATCAATATAATAATAAAAGTCATTTATAGAAACTATTATTTTTATTTAAGATAACTTTTTCATTTTGATTTTAATACATTAAAATTTCAAAATAAAATAAAATGTATAAGTCCGTTATAAAATTATTTTTATTGCATTTTTCTTTTATAAAACTTGCCCTTGGTTTTGTTTGTTAAACTTAGATGTATACATAAAAATGGATCATATTAAAATTAGTTTTTTAATGCTCTTTTTTTTTTATTTTGCATTATAATATTATCATAACACGCTACTTGGTATACTGGCCGCAAAAAGTAAAAGAACCTTTAGCTCAAAATTTATCAAAATTTTATATAATATGTGAAGTTTTTGACCTTAAAGTATAAAAATAACAGAAATTTTATTGGTATTTTTCATGATTAACTGTGCAAAATAAACCATTGAATTAAAACAATTGATTTAAATCAAAATATAACTTGAGTTTGTCAACGTGGCATTTTTCAACAATTAAACAGTTTTAAACGCAATAGAGTAATTGGGTTCAGATAAAAAGGTTTGTCAATTTGAGATATTGACCAACTAATTGGCAAAAGTGTAATTACAATAGCTTAATGTTGGCGTACATAGATCAAAAAATAGGCAAAGATGACGACCTGGACATCCTAGGAACACTCCAGAACGTAAATATTAAACTTTGATTTTCATGAACAAAAGCAATTACAATTATCTGAAAAAACTTAAGTAACCAAAAAATCAGTTTACCAAAGAATGAAATTACTTGGTTTCAATATTATATACGCCTGGTATTAGTATAAGAAACAATTTCTTATAAAATTAAGTTTCCTTTAGTGTTCATTCCAGGAACATTTATCGCAAATTCCTACATTAACACGATTCAAAAACCAACATTAATGTCCTATCTATCTGAGAAGGTTAACAACCTCCATTTTAAAACAGGATAATGCATACAGCTAGAGTTAGTATAAAGTTTCTCAAACTAGCTAATGTTAAATTACTTCTATGCTCTTCTCGTTCTCCAGACCTATTACCTATTGATCACTTGTGATATACAATCGGTAGATGACTGAACCATGACTGAACTCACTTTACCTGATACTCGAATGCGTATTTAGGAAGCTTAGAATTTAATACATAAATTCTAAAACATTGGCATTCGTAACCAGAAAAATTCACAATTTATATATATCAAGTATATGTGTCATTGCATATATATTGCCATAATTATTCATGGTCAAAAACCAATAGCATTTGCAAAATAGCATAAATACCTTGATCAATTTTGGTTTATTGCATTGCCATGATAAACATAAATCAATGACAAACCAACAAAAACCTTAGCCTAGTAAACCCCTCCAATAGTATGATTCGGATTCTACGTTAAACTATAGGTCACATATGTTTGTGTAGAACTATTATTGCACTCCACAAACATAAAAAAGAGATGAAGTAGCAAACACGGCACCATAAAAAAAATAATTTCTGGAATTTTCACACTATTCAAAAATTTTAGTTCAACGTTTTCATGGAAAATTGGAAACGTGGTAAAATTTGCGCCTATAAAAATGCACAGCGCCTGTTTTAGGGTTCGGAATAAGTTTATTATGAAAGCACCCATTTTTAAACTCACTAATTATTTTTGATTAAAATAGTTTTTGTTATGCGCACACAGAGCAATAGATGTATTATCTGTAAACATATTGATTACATCTTTGGTAACATTTGATGGCAAATTAATTACGTATACAAAAATAAAAGTAGATCTAATACAAATCTTCAAAGAAACCCCACCCCCCATTGTAACCTTATAATGTCACAACACAAAATTTCTTACATAAACAATTATTTTACTAACTAAACTAAATACAAACTACTGCATTTTGCTAATTGAATTCTTAATTTAATTGAAAAAAAAATTACAAATTTCTTTTCATCTGCGTTATTTTGTAGATATTAAACCAATTGTATAAATACAATATCTACTGAGTTTTGTATTTCTATAACAATGTTTTTGCAAACATAAATAGAATGCAAAACGTAGAAAGAAGATAAAAAAAACTAGAAAATATATATAAAGCAACAATCATTAAAAAGTACCTGTAAGATAACAACAAATAAATAGCACCAAAAAAATTTGAAACTACTAAAAAAAGTTAAGAAGTTTGACAACGGAAAAATCTTAAAAAAAACAAACAATGAAAACACACAAAATAAAAGCTACTGAATAGAAAAAAAAATAAAAGACAGAAAAGGTGCTATAAGGCGTATTGCAAATACTTTGTAAAAATCCACGAAGATTAGATTGACAAAAGACAGTACCTTTGTCAATCTAATCTAGATTTGGCACTAAAACAACAATATTTACGCAGAAAAGAAAATCGGAAAGTAATGCCATGCGTAAGTTGATCTCAAAAGCTCAATGAGTCTACAAAAAAATGTTGATGTGATTCAAAAACTTATGGTAGTTTAGAAAAAATATAAATTAATTAAAAACAAGTTCTTAAAATTGAAATAAACTTGTAGTTTTAAATACTTTTAGTTTCACCTTTCTTGTACATCAAAACAACTTTAAGCACTTTTGATATTAAGAGAAAAAAGTAGTTTAAAATTAGCAAAAAAGACAGATTTAATAATTATTAAAATGGGGTTGCAACAAAATAAATAATATGTTTTATAGATATTCTATATTCCAACACCCAATAATTTATTTTTAAAGTAACTTTTATTATTTAAAATTAATAAATGATTTATTTTATGTAAATTGCTTTTTTATCTGGTAAAAGACATATTCACTTGTGTTTTAAGGTATGCACCCATCATCAGTGTGCCTAGCATCTCACTGGTTAAAGCAAAGAGTTCTATAACTAGAGATTCCAAGCCAGCGTTTTGCCGTACAATATCAGTATCTCTGTTCTTGTCGCACAACACTATACCCTCTATCAGCTAATGATCAGCGGCTATACGTTGTAAGTGATAGAGAAACGTCATGGTGCGACAAAGACAGAGATACCAAGAGTGTACGCTGCTTATACATGATTTAAACGGCAGCTTGGAATCTCTAGTTATAAAACTCTTTGTGTCGAAGAGATAATTTACATAAAAACACAGTAACAATTAAACACTGTAATACAGTTAAATCCTACACGGACAGGCAACAACATTTTTTTACGTGTTTTTAATTATAGTTTGTTCGCGTTAAGACTGCAGTTCCAGTTGTTATAGTAATTGAAAAACAATGCTCTGATTGGCTTAGAGACCAAACCAATTTACAATAGAATATCTGGTTATTTATTATATACCATTTATTATTTTTGCGTTATTGTTACTAGATTAACGTATTTGTAAATAATTATACATAATTCAGCATTAAATCACAAATTGTTGTTGCTGACGTACAGTATAACCTCAAAAACTTGATTATATAAGAGTAAACGTCATGCAGTTCTAATATGTAAATCATATAAATTAAGTCAAATTCATACATTTTTATTAAACATATTCATATTTAATTACCAAGCAATCAACTACAATGTTTCTGATTTAAAGTTTTTAAATGATTTAAAATCATGTTGTAATCATATATAAAGCAAAGTAAAGTTAACTGTATAAAAACATGTTGCAATAACAGTTGTGTAAAACCGACTTTATAAACCATTCCTATCACTGCATTCTTAACGCGGACAAACTATAAAAGCCGCGTTCAGAACGACTCATCATGCGTACTGAACGCGCACGTTTACTGGCAGCGCTTGTCATTTTACTGATTATATATTAGTTGCTGACCAAGTAACTCATCAGTCATTGGCCGCGATCAGAACAACTCATCCATGCGTACTGAACGCCCTTGCTGACTACCGTTTGCAGACAGCGCTTGTCATTTTACTCATCCTACATTGGTTGCTGATTAGTGATTGGTTAATGAGTCAGCGCTGGCAACTGATTAATCGTTCTGAACGCAACCAGTGATTGAATGATTTTTTGCAGTGGCTGTTTTTAACCTTAAAATATAAAATCTGTCGCAAGTTTGAAGTTTTAAGAATAAATATAAATTTTATCAATAAGCAATACACCATGTAGTTAATTCATGTATTATTGACTTTTTAAATTGCAAAATCCATTGTAATATTAGTTAATTATTATAGTACATACTTCAATAATAATTACATTAGAAAAAAATTAATAATATTGTCATAAATCATATTTACAATTTTGTATTCAATCATTTTTGGCAATTTTTTTTATAGAAAATAATAATTAAAACAAAAAAACTAGGTTACGTTTACACTTAATGGCACCATTAACGTCATTGATAAAACAAACATGACACATTACAATTATGCCTCCATTAGTTGCCAATGTTAAATTATTTTCATTATGAAATCAATTATTTTGTTAATGATTCCATTAAATTTTAATGTAGCATTAAGATTGATTATAAAATTAATTTTTTTGTTAATTATTCCATTAAATTTTAATGTAGTATTATAGTCCAGTCAAAGTAGCTTTTCACCTCTATAAAAATCCAAAAGTTTTGAAACTTTTTACATTAATTCATAGGTACCTAGTGAAGGATATACTAAAAGTCTTGACAAATATGACACGAGCTCTAGCGGTAATCACCAAAAACAAGGCACTTTTTTCGGTTTTTTGTTAATATCTTAAGAACTGTAGGTCGGAGATAACCTTATACTATATGAAAGCTGATAAAATTTGCAATAAAAATGATCATATACATTTTTCTAGTATTCCTAGCGGTTACAGTTATAGAATGCTAATGATTGCGTTATTATAAAAAAAAGTATGCACGGCACGATATGTAATTTATTGAAGATGCCAAAGCAAAAAATAAAAATAAATGTACTTTTTACCATCATTTGTTAGATACTTGTAAATCAATATTTAACAATGTTTTGCCTACACTTTTGGATACGTTGGATCATTGTGGTGAAGAGGGAGGAAAGGAGATTATACATTTGAGAAAAATTAGATTGAAGACTTCCTCAGGTTCTGCTGTGTTTTGTGTAGTTACTGAAATCAACCGGTAGGCTCAAACTTTCAACTTCAGTGTTCTGGAAGAAGTTCATTTCCAAGCCCAACTTGGATTTAGTGGTATAATAAAGCATGCTGCATTGTTGCTCCTTCTGTAGGCAACAGCGCAGAGAAGTCTGGTTTAGCATTCAAAACTGATTTGGTAAAAATCTTGTAACAATGCATGTTAAGGGATGTTTTGCTTTTTGAAAAAATTGATGTTTCCTTTTTCAATATGCAGCGGAAGCCTTATCACATCCGCTGAATGCATGCACAAGAAGTATGCAGTTTTTTATTTCCATAGTTTGCAATTGCTGAATCGACTATATCTTCCTTTCTATTCTGCCGTGGCTTAGTTTAACAAATAATATCTGTCTTTCAGATAGCGTTAAAGCCATGCGGAGAACAATAAGATCAACATCTTTGCAAACTATTGCTACTTTGTCACTAGTTTAGGATTTTATGACTCCCGTACGGATGATCAATTTACCAGCGTTACTAGATTCTTGTTTTGTTTTAATTCCATGGTTGTGAAGAGCAGTTAAGAGGAATAAAATGAGTCTGTTTTATTGTGTTTATTAAAAAGAAAACCATCTTGTTTGACTGTGATTTGTGTTTTGTGTTCAAAGTTTATGTCAACTAAACTTTAGCTTGTACTTTGATTCTATTCAGCTGCCTACGTATTGGATAGTGCCGCTGAATAGCCATCAAACGCAATAGTACCGTTCTTGCTGGCATAATGCTTGAGAACATAGGCGACATAACATTGGGAAATTGTTAAGATTGAAGATTTTTGGGCCACACCATTTTATGTAACAGTAATCCTCCATCTAAAAGATAGTCAAAATCGAGAAGATTGGCTTCTTCTTGTAGTACAAGAAAAGTATTGTATAAGGCGGATTTGTTTGTTTTCCGCATTCCAGTTTCCTCAAATAAAGATAAAGGGTAAGGAGCAAGCTAATTAAATAAGTAGATGTTTCTCAGAGAAACCGCACTAACACAATTTAACGCGTATGACACGCGTATCGTAAACGCTATGTGAAAAGAAAGGCAAGTAGTTGAGAGAGAAAGGGAGAACCGTCAAAATGAGCGGAGGACCAAACAAAAGAGACTCGTAACAATACAAAAAAACTTTTTTTTATTCTTTAGCGCCCTATAACACAGTAACCGCTAGGAATACAAAAAAAAAAAATTTATTGCAAATTTGATCAGCTTTTATTATGTATATAATCAACTTTTACCTACTACCTACAGTTCTTAAGATATTAACAAAAAACCGAAAAAGAGCCCTGTTTTTGGTCATTAACGCTAAAGCTCGTCTCATATTTGTCATGACTTTTATCAATATTAAATAACTTTTATTATCATTAAGTACCTATAAATTGTACACTGACAAAGTTTTAAAACTTTTGGAATTTTTTAAAGGTGAGATCAATATTTAAGCATATTTGACTGGACTATTAGGTTTGATATTAAAATCGAGCTAGGGCTAATTTCATAAGTTACACATTAATGTTCCATTAATAAATGTGACAATTAATTTATTGGGAGATTTAAAAGCCCCTTTTAAAATATTCGATTGCATAATACTATTTTGACGTGTTTTTAACTAATGATTCGTTAGATAAAAACATATTAAGTTGATACTATAATTCAATTATTATCTGTGTTTTTGCAGTGTAAACATAGCAAAATATCAAACCTGTCGCAAGTTTGAAGTTTCAAAAATAGATATAAATTTGATCAATAATCAATACACCATATAATGAATTAATGTATTATTGACTTTTTAAATTGCAGAAACCATTGTAATATTAATTAATTATTATAGTACTTCAATAAAAATTACATTAGAAAAAAAAAATTATTATAAATCATAAATTACAATTTCGTATTCAAGCATTTCCAGCAAAATTTTACGTATTTTATATAATAAATACTAATCAACATTTTTAATCGTTCTTAAACATATAGCTCAACCTTATTATATGTGATTATTTCTAAATTAAAAATTAGTTTATAACCAGGAATATTGATGAAGACCATTATTCAACAGCTTTATAATACACAAAACATTATACATTTAAGTGAGAAATTTTGGAAATTTTCTGATAAAAATTTGAAATAATTTTTTTTTTATTTCTAAGCTCATGTCAATTACTTGCTTCTACATAAATCAAATTTGTATTGTAGACATTGTAATTTGCTTATGAGTCTACTAATATATTAAATAATTATTGTGGAAATAGAATAATGATTTATCATTGCAATTAAAACCGTGTGTGTTGAAATGTTTAATAGATAGTCACGTGTGACACATTTTTTGTACACAATACAAAATGTATGTCAATAAAATAAACTTTATTTTAAAATATTTTTTTGATTCATTGTATTTTATTATTTATTAAATATGAACAATTATTAAAAACCGGCTTGTTGGTATTAAATGGAATAGATAATGTTGAAGCAATTGTCATAAAACTGCAACAAATAATTTATATACTGGTACTGTACAAGTTAATTCCGCTCAAAGCATTAGCAGAACCACCCATTACAATCAAAAAGTCATTTTTTATAAAAGTTTTTGTTAAGTTAATGTTATTTCAAACTATAATAACTAACCTAGCTTTTGGTTCAACAACAGACTGAACTTGAAAGTTATTTCCACTATATTTTGATACACATGATTTTGCAGTAGTTATCTCCTAGTAAAACTAAGTCTTCTTTAAAAACCCCACCTACTTTTATTTTTTATTTTTATTATACAAACTTATAATTTGTAATTTTCTTCATTAATCATCTGTCTAATAATGCTGTGTGGTTAAATATGTCGCAGTTTATAAAACGAATCTTTGAAACACAAAACCACTTGTGATTATTAATCTAATTTTCAACATATATATCAATCGGGGTTTTATTTTCAATGCGTTTCAACCGGTAGCAATTAAGTAAAATTTAAATTTTATATCAAAACGCAAAACATTGCATGTTTTTTTATGTGTAACAAACTAACGATAATACAACTAAGACCAAATTTAATTATTTACAAAAAAAAATATAAATTTATTTTAAATGCATATAAAAAAATCTATTTTATGTATTAAATTCAACACAATATGATATTTGTGTATACAGCTATTTTATGATTTCATCTAAGCTAATGGAGTTGCATAGATCACTCAAACAACATATGCAATTAATCTGCGTGACGTAACGTAACCACAAATTAAATAAACAGTATATTTGACATTTAAAGTAGATAAAAAATGCATACAACGTTGAGCAGTGTTGGCAACATTCTTAAAGATTTGAATTTGTATCAAATATAGTAACAAAACTGTTTATATCGTTTTGCAAAAATTTTCTATAATTATTTTATTTTATTACAATTAAATTATTCCTAGACTTACGTGTCTTTGTTGAATACAGATAAACATCATTTCATAAAATGATACAAAATTGTTATTAGCAGATTTTTATGTTTTCATATTCTCCACTAATTTACAGTACAGCCTAATAACTACGATCCGCATGAATGTGACATGTTTAATTACTTATGTGTACAATGTAATTTTATTTAGCCTAACCTAAGCCATTTATTCATGTTTAAACACATACATTTATTATTTATATAAATAAAAAATTAATTCATGTAGTACATGTATTATGTCTTTATAAAAATAATAAACATAATATTTTGTAATAATTCAGTTAGAAATTATAAGTAATATAACCTACATTATATTGGCAGACATGTTATTATTTTCAACAACACGACTGCAAATTGATACGCATACGCATACATCCTATTTGAGTAAAGTCAAAATTATGATGGTAGCTAATAAATTAAAATAACGATATAAAAACGACAAATAACTATAAAAATAATGCACATGCAAAATCTACTTACAGTTTATATCACGTTTTCTTAAATAACTGTTCGTGGTGCGCATGTGGCTCAGTTATACCTCCTACACTATAAATAACCGAGTTTTAAAAGACCGACTGGAGCATTCTAAATGTGTAACAATTAATTTGCCTATAATAGAGAGGAATTGAACGGTGCTAACAATCCTAAGGCTTCAACTAAAATGAAGACATTGCTCTTTCCTAACTGTATTTTCGTTTCACTCAATTAGATTTAATGCAAATTATTATAAAGCGTAACACTAGTAATAAAATTGGTTCTCATTAAATTATTTATTTGTGTACTGGCAATAATTAATAAATTTCCATTTGTAGAATAAATATTGTCGATAGGTTAAAAGTAATTAATTTTTAATTAATACGCATAGAAATAAATTAAGATTTACATATTACATGTTAATTAAAATAAATAATTTAGTAAGTTATTGTATTTAAAATATGCATGATACATAAATACATTCAATTTCTTTCAACAATATAATCTGCACTGCACAAACTACATATTAATTAAAGCTGTTTATGTTGGCGTACATGTTTACATTGTTCCAACCCTTCTATGCAAACATCAAAGCAAAACCATATGCCACATAAAACAAATCGTAATTTATTAGAAAATATGATCGTTGGATTTTCAAAAGAATCTTGTGTTTGACATTTTAATAAGAATTTAGTTGTATGATTAGTCTAAACAATTTACATTTGATACCAACGAAATTGAAACATAAATATAATTTGTGTGAACAAAAATAATAACTTTGATGTAATAATGTATGTTAAACATCAACGCAATACTTTGTATTAATCAATGCAATTGTGCGTAATAAATTAATTATAGGAACGCATTATTTTGGATATTAAAACTATTTTTAAATTTAAAAAAATATATATTATCGTAATATTTAATAGCCCAATTAATTTATATTTATACTTATATATTATATTTATGTACGTTCTCAACACATGACTAGTTTTCATAATGCAAAATTTAATTACTACTTACCGGTTGTAAAATTATTTTAGATAAAAATGAATAATTAATATTTTATTTGCTCCAACATGTCTACACTTAATTTACAAATATGTGTGCCAAGAAAATTATCTTTGAAAACTTATTACAAACGTCTTCATTTTACAGTTGTATCTAAATATATAATACATAACATAATAATAAATATATTTTCTGCAGTATTTTTTGAATTGCTTATAATATCATTTTTTAATACATAGATAATAAATGAATGATACATTAAGACTTATCTGTTTTTAAATATGTGATAGTTAAACTTTTTTAGTTAATGATCATGATGCAAGATTACCGCAAAAGTAAATAACTCGTCAATTTTAAAAGTTAAATTCTTTCTAAGCATAAAAAATATGATTTAATTATTTAATTATTGATAAATTTATATAAAATTAGACAATAGTTTATTAAATAACAAATTTTATATGATTCATTTTCTTGTATACGTCTAAGTTTTTTTTTTTATTATGTTGTACATTTTTTTTTAATTTACTTTAATCAAAATTCAAACAATAATTAAGTTGCTTGTCAAAAAAATAACCTATACATAAATATTGTCATACTGCCTGTTAGCAACCTGTAAAAGCAAAATTCCAAAATTGCCCTTGTCCAGGAACCTTGGGTTCATAAATCAAAGGTTAAGGTTAAGCATACTGAGCAGATAATTGCTAGTAACTCAAACCTTATGCAAACTCCGTATATGCATTGCAGCAAAACATGTACTTAATAGGTGTTTTTCATTTGAGCGCTTCATGCTCACGGTGCGTTAGAGATTTTTTTAAATTTGCAAGCAAAGGCGTCTTACACTTGACAAACGCACCAGAAAGTATTCGGCGTCTGTAGGACGTTTTCTACCTCAAAAACACATCAGAATTGTAAGAAGCGTTTGACAATCAAAAATTACTGAATTAGTGCCATCAAGTGCGAATATTTTGTCAAATAGAACACAGCTAATATAATGTTTCAAAAACCTACTGACAACCAATATCTAAAAAGTGAGAAACTCCTAGAATATAGTAGAAGACAATCTTAATATTATAATTAAAAATAATGCTACAACGTTTTGCAATGCGTTGCAAAGTTAAAATACAAAAATTAAAAAAAAAACAGGAATCTATATAATCTAAAATACTAGTCAGCCAAATTAGAGTCTGTCCAAAGGCAGCAAGAATTTCACAGAAGCTAATAACAGATGTTTATCAACTCCATTGAAGGAATTTGTCAAAACACTGTCAAACGCACCTCTAACAAGATTACGTACTAGAACAAGAAACTTGACAAAACAACGAAAAACAGAAAGCTAGAAGGTTGATCACAATACTAAGAAAAACGGTAACTGGTCTGCTTGTAGAAACAGTTTCTCAACATATAACAATGCCATAAAAATACTATAGAAGAGATAGTATCAAGACGTTCAAAACGGTTCCACATTGAATGCCTGCTCTGAGCAAACGTAAAAAAGACACAGTTGGTTCAGCAAGCGCTGCTGCAGACACACTTTTTAGGTTTTACGTTGGCAAAAACACTGATCTAGAAAACCTAGAACAGTCAAATTAAAAAGCAAACATAAATGACTAAGATAAGACAAATACCATAACTAATCGGGCAAACCTAAATGGAGAATCAACACATTTAAAACTTTTAATAGCCAATGAGATTTATCTCATCATACTTCAAAAATGATACGTAGTTCTAAATAAACTTTTATGCAAGATCTTCAAAATAAACAGAGTACTTTTTCACATATCAAGCAGATGGAAAGCGTTTCAAGTGATGTTTATATTAGAGCAACCTAACTAGTTTATGGCAAAACAAACTAACCAGTTTGACATTTTTTATATAAAAATTATTGTAAAAAAATAATTGACAGGTACATACGTACACCAGTGTGCTTACCAAATAGGAAAAGCTTGCAAACTAACTATACACTAGCTAGTCAGCAAATGCAAGCAACATTCATTGCAAAAAATAGCATTGAATGTCTTTCTAAATATTAAAAACTATATTACCTTTGCAGCAATAAATTAAAAACAATAAAAATCTAAGGTTATCTAACATTATTTGAAAAAACTGTAAGTTGCCGGTGGGTGCTCTCAAGGAGATGTACTCTACTGTAATGCCGTGTCATATAAAGTTTACTACAAATACTCAACGACTTAAGCGTCAATGCATCTCACTATCCTCGTACACAAGAAGTTTAAGACAACTCTATCGAACATAATACATAGTGAACTAAACACCGTAGAAATGTTGTGCAACAAGATAAGGCTATTAATAAACCTAAACAAAACGGCAATTGTATTGTTCAAAAGACAGTTAAATACTACAAACCTAAAAGCTTAAAAATGTATAAAGCTACGCTCCCAATGACAAAAGAAGTAAACTATTTGAGATTCACGCTTGACACGGGTTAAACTTTTACACTTATTTGAATAGTGTAACCACAAAGGCTATTTGGGCATTTTTAACAAAAAAAATAATGGTCGGATGCACATGAGGACTAAAGGGCTATACAGAATAATGGTAAGACCTATCAATACTGTAAATAAAGTTTCTTGGTGTATTATTTGACTCTAGATTAAGTTTTAATAACCATGTTTCAAACGTGTGTGTTCTATATCAATAACAATTTTATTGTGCACATATTATCAGCAAATTGAAATACTGTTCTCTAATTTGGGCGTTAAGTCAAATACATCAATCTGCACAAATTAATATAATTTTACAATACGTGTACTTTATAACACATAGTTTATATATTAAGAAACATTGCAGAATTTAGTAAGTAATTAATTAACTTATTTAAAATACAACATTTTAGATATGATACTTTACTTATTAAAAACTTTAGTTTGCATTACCTTGTGTTATCTTGCAAAATCCACTGACATTTTACTTTGTTACACTCAATACATTTTATTGCTGCAGTTTGCCTATGTATAGAATAGTTAGGGCTTATGATACAATTTCTAAATTACCTTCGTCTTAAAAATAATTAGTTGATATAGTTACCTTATAAATTTGTGTGCTTTTTATTATTGTTCAATTTTTATTATTTTATTTGTCAAATAATCACTTTTTTATACTTACTTTATATAAGTTAATTATTTATAACACTTTAATCAATCTTCTTCTTAAAGTTCCATCTCCATAACTGAAGGTTGAAAACAATTATGCTGAACCCTATCCGATCGTTTGCCGCTCTAAACAAGGAATGGACATCTAGGCCAGTTCAATCACGGATGTTCTTCAGCCAGGAGTATTTCTTACGGCCAATGCCTCTCTGCCCTTCTATTTTGCACTCTTTTATCAACTTTAAGATTTCATATTTATTATTGCTGAATATGTGCCCCAAATATGCCGTTTTTTTTGTTTAATAGTTGGCAGTAATTGTCAATCTTGGCACATACGTCGCAACACATCTTCATTAGTGGTATGATCTATCCTGAACACTCTTAAAAGTCTACAAATCGCCCACATTTTAAAAGCCTTTAATTGATTCATGGTGTTCATCTTTAATGTCTACGTTTCACAGCCATACAACTATACCAAATAAACATATCACTTCACAAATCTTAGTCGGAGGGTTAACATTAGGCCTGTATTTGTTAAAAGTGGTTTTATAATATTGAAGGTAGCACGGGCATACTCTATCCTAGCACAAACGGGTCCAGTTCTTCTGTGATCTAATTTCTCAGATATTTAAATTTTTCTACTACTTTAATTGTTTTCTCCGTAAATTTGTATATGGCAAAGTGGTGTTCTTCTGCTTACTAACATAACCTTTGTTTTTTCTGTGTTAATCTTTAGGCTAAGGTTGTCACCAAAATTTGTAATTTTATTTAGCAGCCGTTGTAGTGCTTCCGGTCTGCCAGCAATTATAGCGGTATAATCAGCTTACCGTATATTGTTCAATACTCTACCATTAATTTTGATTCCGTCCGTTTTGTATTGTAGTGCTTGGTTAAAAGCACATTCCGAATACAAGTTAAATAATCTGGGCAAAAAACGCAACCTTGGCGCACTCCCCTCTTGATTGCAGCGGGTTTAATAGTAGTATCTTCAACTCTAACTGTTTTTTGCCAATACAAATTCTTGATTATTTTAATATCGTTCCGGTCTAGTCTTTCCAATTTTAATATTTTTAGAAGGTACGTGTGTTTTACTTGACCTTGGGATTTCTCGTAGTCAATAAAACTTATAAATGCGTCTTGTTGCTGATCTCTGCATTTTTGAAAAAGTACAATTAGATCATATAAAGCTTCCTTCGTTCTCAGATTCTTGCGGAAACCAAATTGTGAGTCACTAATATCTCTCTCGCATTTTTTGTAGATTCTTGTGTGGATAAAATATAGATAGATCTTTAGGACGTGGCTCATCAGACTTTGTAATAAACAAGCATCAAGCGTAAGAGCGCGGCGAGAGAGAAAGATGCAATGCGCAACTTAACCAGCGGAAATAGAATAGAAACATTATTATTGTAATACTACAACTAAACTGACTTTTATTTAAATAAAAAAGGTTTAGATCACCAACATTTGTTATACTACTTGAATATCCGACAGTTATCTTGCAGCAATATTCTAACCAGAATTGTTTTACATAATTACAAAAATAAAAATACTTTTAATAGATAAAAATCACAAATATGCTTAAAGTTTTATTGACAACAAGTCTGGCAAATCTAATAAATTTGAGGAATATTTTCAACCAGTTATTCAGTTATATTTAGAAATGCAAGCTTGTAATGTAAAAAAAAGTACTGTTTTTAAAAACAAAACAAATTTGTAGCAAGAAAAAAATGCATAACTTTAATTAGCAGCGTTTCAATGTTAAAAACGCTATTAAATGACGTTTTAGAACTATTGTTTGTAAAAGATTTTAATGACAACAATTTTTTTGTGGCTTATATTTTTCTAATGTTTAAGAAACTTTAAAAATAAAACAGAAATATATATTTTACAAAATGTCTATATCAAAAAATATAGTTAGGTTAAAAACCTGTAAAAGATTGAAAATTATTCAGCTGGATTACAAAAAGAATTGTTTCAAATGCAATTAACTATTAAACAAAATTGTCAAAATGTTCAAGTCGGTTTAATCATTAAGCAAGTTTACGGAGTAATTATTTTTTTATTTAGTAACTTTAAGAGCTTATAACAAATTAAGTTGTCTGTCTTTAGAACAGTTGTAAATGATTTTAAGTTTATCATTATCTGGGAAAATGTGACTATTTTCTAAAATATGATTTGCAAAAGTACTATCTGAATAGCGTAATCTGAATGAACGGTAATGTTTTTCAAATCTAGTTTCAAATTTTTTTTCTGTTTATTTTATATATTGTGTATTACATGTGGGACAAACTAACTCATACTTTCCTGATGGTAAAATTGTATTGTATGGTCTCTGGCGTTGAATAAAATGTTTGTAAATCTATTTTGACTTTTAAACGCTACTTTATAACTAAATTTACTGAGAATATTTTTTAATTGCTCGGATATGTTAAAAAAAAATTGTTTTTAAAATGTATTTTATGAGTTTTATGACCTTTATCTTAGGATAAATTAATGAACTATTACATAGTAACAGCCACTACTATTCAGTTTTTAAATAACCATATTTTAATGATTGATTGAAATTTTTTGTCGGCAATCTCTTTTTGTACTACAATACTCTTTTTGTGCTACGACATCTATTAATATAAACTTAATAACCGGCTTGAAGTTATTTGCATTTTTAAACATTAATACAAATTAATAATTATGAGTTTATGAATAAAATTACACATTTCTTTTTTGGTAGGAAAATATATCAAAATGTGCTGTACAATAAGAATGCAATTTCAAACAAAAAATTTCTAACATACAAGCATATAAGTATACACTTTAATTTGTAGTATTATAACAAAAATAGCAACTTTGGTGTAAATTCTATTGAAAATTGATAGTTTGTTTACTAGTACATTCAGAAAAAAATAATTTATATTTTGTCAAAGTATTTTATTCAAATTATAATTCAAAATAATAATTAAAAAAAAATTTGTATATAGAATTAATTCTATTTTTATATAATTTGACTAAAATACAGGGAGTTTATAAATGAATGGGATTATGTAATCACTTTAAATGTGCCGCTTTTTTTAAATTGTTTACTATACTATTTGTTTTGACAGATCAACTTTGACAGCTGTCAAGCAAACATATGAAAACATATGTAGTATAGTAAACAGTTTTATAGAGGCGGCATATTTAAAGTGATTACATAATCCCATTCATTTATAAACTCCCTGTACTTAGACATTATTAAATTATATGTAAAAATAAGAATAATAATAATTTTGATTTTTGTTTAATAAAAATTATGTTTAACAACGGAGAGGTCAGCGTTAAGCAACTTTCTGCACGTTTACAACTATCTAAAAACTTTGTCTGGAAAACCTTAAATAAGAAAATTCTTTACTTATATCATTATCAAAAAGTACAACAACTACAACTAAGCACACAACTTTTTTAGAATCTATGTTCACGAGAGATGGCATAAACAATATACATAATGAGCATATCTAGTCATCAGGGTATGCTTACGCAGTTTACTAACAAAGATCTTCAGTTAACACATAGTGTAAAGTTTTTAATAGGCTACTGCCAATTCAAATCTTACCACCTTGTTTATAAGCAAAATTTCTCGAAAATCAAATGGAAAATTTGCAAGATAACAATGTCCCTATTATATTAGACTTTTATGTGAAGGAACACATGAATCAATTGGTTTATACAAAGCCAATAAACAACGTGAAGCAGTTACAAAAGAGAATTGCGAATGCTGCATTGCACAATCAAAAAACAACAGATTTTGAAGCAGTTTATCGTTCTTTTTTAGTGCGTTGTCAAGCTCGCATCAACGTTCATGGTAGCCGTTTTAAGAACTTCTTAAAGTAATATTGTTTTGTTTGTTGTTACAGTTGTTACAAATAAACAGTTTTCTAAGTAATGTGTATTTTTCGATTATCTTGAGAACGAAGCAAGATAGACCAAAAAAACTATGTTGATTTTAGATTTGTTTAAAATTTAAAAATGTACCTAAACTTTGATTCTAGTTAGGAAAAGCATTGTATAGTTTAGCATAGTAACTCATTGATAAAAATCCCATATTTGCAATTTCTAATAAAAACAAAATTGCTTTTATCAATATAAAATATAATTAAATATATATTCAATAAACATTATTACTCTTCTTTATCAAATAGATTTTTTTAGTTAGGGTTATGATTTTACTATTACTACTCAAAATTAATAGGCAAGCAAAGTAACATTAATTATAATTATTTTGTAAAAAGTTAATTTTCACAATTTTATCACATATTTACAATTTCTTATAAAAACAAACTTGCTTTTATCAATATATAAAATAATTAAATATATTATTATATCTAATATATATTATTACTTTACTTTATTGATTAAAATTATTTAGTTAAGATTATGGTCATAATTACTACTCAAAATTAGTTGACAAAGTAACATTAATTATTATGTACAGTGTACTGTTTAATCGATAATCTTACATGATCCTCATACATAACACAAACTCCAAGCAAACATTCTTGCATATCCTATGTATGCAATCGATGCAAGGTATTCTGGCTATTACATAATTACTATAAACTGGGACAAATCAATAAAAGTACTTGATATGGGCCAAAATTTAATATATAACATTTTAGTAAATATAAATTTAACTATTTGTAGATAGTTGTACAAAAGAATTTAAACGTCTCTTACAACTATTGAATGTATATTTTTGAGGTTTTTAAGATTGTTTAAAATAAAACTACCTCATAATAATTTATGTATAATATTAAAATTCTTTGATTAACACGTTTTAAAATTAAACATGATTTAAATGGCTTAGTATGATGATTGCACCGTCAATATTAATGTCTTAAAGCGTAGCTATTTATTATTATGTACTTAGTTGAAATACTGCCAACTTTGCACAACTTAACAATTGAACTGTGTTAGCTACAGCAAGGTGCTGGCGCGCAAAATATATTTTTAAAGAACTGGCTTTAAAACAAAATATTAGAAATTATAATTTTGTTATATGATAGTTTCTCTTAAAAAATGTCTAGCATAATAAAGTAAAAAATAAAACATTATGTTATACAAGGTGGGGTAAAAGTAATGTCATAATGTGAATAAGCTATATTTTTTTCAAATGGCGTCAAATGTCATTGTCTTTTGACATTTATGTTGTAGACACATAGAGAATTAGTTGACAACAAGCAATAAAGCGATACACACTCAAAAAACGTGGAATTATTGTTACTGCTTATTTGACCAATTTCTAGTCTTTGACTTTGTTTTAACGCAGCGTAAATTTTGTCGTCCTGCACCATGTGCAATGTTTAAGCGTTTGGCTGAGCGTATCGTGCAAACTTAACTTTTTCCCATGCTCTGTTAAACCTAGTGCAAGAAGATAATAATTTTGTATTTAAAATCAAAATTTGCGTTTCTGGGGCAATGAGAATTTACATGATATGCACAAAAAGCCGTTGCAACCTCTCAAAGTGACTGTTTTGTGCGGCATTTGCAGTAAAAATGTAATTAACTCTTATTTTTTTGAGGACGCTAACTAGACCTTAGTAATTGTAACAGTAAACGCTACAGAGAATTGTTAAACAAGTTTATTTTTGCGCAAGTTACTGAATTAGATCTCCAGCATTGTTAGTTCCAGGATAGAGCAACCGCTCACACAGTTCGGGCAACTAAGGAGATTTTAAAACATAATTTTTTAAGCCGTGTGTTTTTCTGTTTTGGCAATTTGAACTGACCGGTCAAATCTTTAAAGTCTTTTGAAATTTTGCGTTTACCACACTAAACCACAAACCTTGCAAATCTTCAAAGTCAACAAAGCCAGAAAAAATACCAATTTGAAGCCAGATGTTTTGCAAGTAACAATTCAAAATTCCGTAAAACAAACACAAATGTGCATCAACTCCAGAGGTGGTTGATAGACCAATATCATTTTTTCAACTTAATATTATCAATTTTTTACCTTCAAATAAACTTTTCCTAAAAATAAAGAATAATTATTTAATTTCTAACAAAATATCAGCCAATTCACATTACGACATTCATTTTTCCCCACCTTGTATTGTTATTATTTTATAAATTCCTTTTGTAATTGCCACATAACAAACATTATAAGTATATTTATAATAATATAAATAAACATATATTAATATTTATTTGCTAAGACTTGAGAAAACAACACAATACTAATAATAAATGCTATTAATACTCAAAATGAAGTTTACAATACAAACAAGCAAATGTTTTGATCATTCAAAATAATTATTATTACTATCTCCCTCACTCTTCTTGTTATGGTTTAAGGATTGACTAATTTTTATTCAATCCATACCGCAAAAGTTTTAGCAAATTTATTCATCCTAACTAAATCAATAAACAAAAAAGAAACAAACAAGTATTAAAAACTACTCTTGGTTACCCAATCTTGCTTATTCTAAAATCTCTGTATTATATCCTAACCAATCTAATATTTGTTTGTTTAATATGGCAGTGTATAAAATGCATATTTTTTTGTCAAATTTGACAAACTTTTATAATCAACACAATCAAAAAAACTACTAGAGTTAATAAAAAATTCTTCAGTAATAATGTGGCAAATTGTTCAGTTATCAATAGGCTGTTCTAAGAGCTATGCCTACTCTATTAAAGCATTAATTTCATACAGAATCCGTTTGCAATCAAATATCGTAACAACAAATCAGATCTTTAGTATTTGCTGGTATCAATTAAACAAAAAAACATTGATAAACTTTTTTTATAAATTTTTAAATCAAAATTTTATAAATTTATCTAAAGAATTATTCTATTGTAAAAACTTTTTGAGTTTATATGATCTATAATACTTAATCCTAAACTTCAAAACAAAATAAATAATTTAAAAGACTTTATACTTGTTTCTCGACTGAATACAAACCACTTGTTGGTTAGAACGCGCCACTACTTTAAATTAAGTTAATAGTTTTAAAAAGTAATCTTATCTGGTGTTTGTAAATATTAAAATTAATTAACATATCATAAATTAAAAAAAGCATAAATAAAATTATCATTATTATAACTGCTGAGTAAATATACATTTAACAAAAGCAATAAAAATATATTTAAAAAATAGAAAATAAGGACAATTAAATATAATAAATATTTAATTAAATTCAACTAAACAAATAATAGGATTAACATATAAATTATTAAAATGTTAGGCAAGTAATAGGTTAAAATCTCTATTAAGTAACCTATCTACCTAATCATGCCATTTCCTTTAAGGGTAGGCAATTGAGATGTCGGGCACACCAAGCCACAAAGAAGACATGTGTATGATATGTGTTGTGAATTGCCTATATGAACGGATCTATTTGGAAAAAACGCTACGGCTCAGCATTACTCTGTTGGGAATTCCTATACAACTCGTGGCCGGAGCGGCCGTTGCTTAACTTTTGTTAGCGCTGTTAATTATATATGTCCTCTATGCCTTACTGCCAACTCAATCAATTAAGTAAACTTTTTAAATTGCTTTGTTAATGTTTATACAGTACACCAAAAACTGTGTGACCGGTAGTAGCAGGTTCCGCGCGTTTAGAGATAAAGAAACCTATGTGCCTAACAACAAAGCACCAGGTTTAGACGAAACAACAACAGAGATTGTTAAAGCAGCTCTAGACGAGAACGAGGTAGAAATAACTCAAATATTCAACAAGTGCTTAAAAGACGGAATTTTTCCAGAATGTTGGAAAGAGACCACCCTAGTACTGATTGAGAAAAATAAAGAAGTAGGAAAAGCAACGTATACAGGTCAAAATGCTTAATAAACACACTAGCTAAAATAATGGAAAAAGTCAGTGTACAAAAAATAAAACAAAAAATAGAAGAAAAGGGAGAATGGGAAAAAGAAAATTACGGATTTACCAAGGAAAGAACAACCTTAAGATCTATAGACAAAGTAAAAGCAATAGCAAAAGAAACAAACAACGAAACGCAGAGCAACAGGCAACACTGTGTAAAGATAGCGTTGTACATACAAAATGCATTAAATTATAAAGGCGGCAAAGGAGAAAGAGATATAGAAACAGCGAACAGTTTGTACTTATTTTGCGTGTTAAAACAGTAATTATAATAAATAACTTTAGGTTGAAAAAGGTGCGGTGTGTGGGCAAAAAGTGCAGTATAACCGCGGAATAATTGGTGTGTGAAAAACGGGCAGTTATATTAAATTTATATATTGTGCACATCAACCTATCAAGTCTAACACGAGGACAATAATAAACTAAAACATAGTGAAAAAGAAACGAACGTAAGAGTTAATAAATAGATTCTGTGGTGTAGTGGGCAGTACGCGTGAACTCAACTACCGGCAAGTCGCGTCGTAGGTTCGAGCCCTAAGGATAATTAAACTTTTTTTTTTGTGTTTTTAAATTTAAAAATTGTAAATTAATTTAATTAGCTAATTTAATTAATTAATTTAATTAGTTAATTAAGAGCCGCTATTACAATCGTCGGTTAAACAAGGAATAGCGCTATCTAAGGAATATATAAAAATGCGCTTTTACAATCTCATATAACTTATATCTGGTATAGTAACTAAGTAACGCGCACAACAAATTAGTGTATAAACAACGTATACGTCAATTTATAAGTCAGTTCCAGAAACGGCCATCTTCGTGATAAATGATTTTTTAGAAAATGCATAAACGTGTTACAGCTAAAGTAGAATTTCTTGCTAAAATTTTTGCACAGAAGTAAATTGATAATCGTCAAGTATTATATCCTTGATTGACCTAATCATTGGGACCTTCAGCTGGTTCGACTTTATTTCTAGTTCTAATTTGGGATTCATTGAATAGAGATTCTACTCGAGTGTGCGGGTGATTGAAATTTTACAATGGCCCCGAGTACTTTAGGAGTCTTAGCAGTTTCATAAAACTTTATTTGTATGCTTAGAGGAGAATAAACCAGGAATAACATATTCGGTGCTTGGGGCAGTAGTTTTCTCTAGTATAGTAACCAAGTAACGCGCACAACAAATTTGCGTATAAATGATTTATACGTCAGTCAGTCAGTCATTATTGACGTTTCAATAGGTTATCTAGAATGTAACAAGGGCAAAACTAATGCTATACCAGGTATATACATTTAGATAAATTTATTCCTGGTATAAGTTATCTGACAATTGTAAAAGCGGCCCTTAATACAACTAAATTAAATGAACAAAGAAGAAATAAAAAATAGAGATAGTGCTAAAAAACGCGAAATATTCCAAAGAAGCAAGTAAGTTCTCAGATCACCGGAGCAAAGAAAAAGTGACAAGAAAAATAAGCACTAACGAGCCAGAAGAACATTGTTCCGGAGAAGATAAAGAAATGGAGGAAATAAAAGAAATGATGCAACAGATGATAGTGGAAATGAAAAAAATGGAAATAAAAAATATGAAGGAGGAGATGATAAAAAAAGAAAAAAAGTGGAAACTAGAGAAAGAAGAATTAATGAGTAAAATAAAAACAATTGAAGATAAGCTAAAACAAAAAGAAAGAGAAGAGAGAAGAAACAAGTTTGTAGTAAGATGAGTAGAGATGCAGGCAGGAAAAGAAACAGAAACCATAAAAAAATAATAGAAAAAACTTAAAAATAGAGACTGAAATAATTTCTGCTTAATTGCGGGAAATGAAGAAAAACAAAAAATATTAATAGAATAGACAACATAGATCACAAATTTTGGGAGTACATAAAAACTTTTGACACAATTGGAATGGTAAAGACGTGGATAGATGACAAGAAATGGGAAAACTTGAAGCATGCCAGAATACATCTGGAAATGCCAACCAGCTATAAAAGAAAAAAAAGTAAGAGCCAAAGAAGGCATAATTACCGGCATAAAAAAAGAAATAAGTCAAGAAAAGGACAAAGTTATTGAAAAGGAGGAAATACAAGAACAGAACTTTTTGAGAGAAAAAGAAAAATATAGAGCAATAACAGTAGACGCATGAAAAACAATAGGCAAAAGTTAGATACGCTAATACCAGAAAATAAAGAAAGAAAATTAATTATAGAAGGGGACTTCAACGCAAGAATTGGAATGAAGGAAAACTAAATCAAACACGAGGACACAAAAAACAGAGAATCAAAAGATACCACAAAAAATAGAGAAAGAAAAGAAATGATGGAAATAATAGAAGAGAGAGGTTGGGATATTTTAAATGGAAACATCACAGGAGATAAAGAGAAAGAATTTACTTATGTAGGGACAAACGGGCAATCAGTAATAGACTACGTAGTTGTAAATGAAAAGGCATGGGAAGAGATAGACAATTTTAAAGTAGGAATAAGAGTTGAATCAGACCACCAGCCATTAGAACTCAACTTAACTGGGAAACTGTGAGAAGACACAAAAATTAAGAAAAAAGTGAAGAAAAGATATTATGGACGGAAGAAAGTGTGATAAAGTACAAAAAAATATGAGAAATATTAGATAAAACGGAAGAAATGTCAAAGAGATAATGAGGGAATTAAAGAAAACAATCGAAGAAGCGGTAGTAAAAAAAACATATAAAAGACAAGAAAAAAAAATGAAATAGAGCAAATGGTGGAACAGCAAATGTACTAAGAAAAAACTAAAAACCAGAAAAATGTTATAGCACTAGAGAAACAACGAAAGAAGAATATATAAAAAAACAGAAAGCATACAAAAATCAGTGTAAAAAGCTAAAAGTACATCTATAAAAAAAGAAGAAAAAGAAATTAAAAAAATAAAGAAAGAAGCAGAAGCATAGAAATAACATAAACAAAGAAATAAAAAGAAAACAGCGAGATATTGAGAAAATACCAATGTAAACGTGAAAGGAACACTTTTCAAGTTTGTTTGGAAGAGAAAAAAAAAGAAAAAAAAAAACTAGACAGACAAGAGCCAGTCCACCAAGCGGAAGGAATTTCAAAGGAAACATATGGCAGAAGATAAAAAAACTAAAGAAAAGATAAGCGCTAGATATGGATGGGATACAGAATAAAACGTGGTTGTATGATACGGAAAAACTGATTGAGAAATTGAATGAGTTAATAAATAGAGTATGGAAGGGAGAAAGGTTTCCGTCTTGTATGCCCTATACACAAAAGTGTATCCAAAAAGCTAGTAAATAACTACAGGGGAATAACACTACTGGATACGGCATACAAGATCTACGGCATGATATTAGAAGAAAACTTAAATGAGGAACTAAGTATGAATGAGATAATTTCAGATGGGCAAGCCGACTTCAGGAAAGAAAAAGGTACCATCAATAACGTATATATTTTACATCATATTGTGGAAAAGGAAATAGCAGAGAAAAGGTGGAAAGTATATGCGTTATTCTTGGATCTAAAAGCGGCATTTGATAGTGTGGATAGAAAGAAACTGTGGAAGTGTATGAGAGAGAAAGGAATTAGCGAGCACCTGGTAAAAAGTATGGAAGACGTGTATGAGGAAACAGCAAGTAGGGTATGGGTTAACGGGAAAATGAATAAAAAACTTTGGACAAAAAAAGGAGTAAGACAAGGCTGTCCATTGACTCCAACTTCATTTGCAACCTATATAGCAGATGTAGAAAAAAAATTGAGGTTAACTTAAGCAGGAGGGGTAGTAGTTGGTAGAGAAAAAGTATGGTCGCTCGCATATGCAAACAACATGGTAATACTAGCAAAAAAGCGAAAGAAATGAAAGAGATGATGAAAAGTTTTAAAAATATTTAAAAAAAAGTTTAGAAGTTAATGTAGAATAAACAAAAAGTATGATGTTTAGAAAGGGGGGTGGGAGAAAAAAAGTAGAAAATTGGAAATGGAATGAGCAAGATATTACAAAAGTAAAATCTTTTAAATATTTGGAATATGTTTTTTGTACGAGTAACACCAAGAGCGAGCACATTAAAGAGATGGCTCAAAAAGCAAATAAAGTGTCTTACTACTTTATTTGGGGAATAAATGAAAAAAAAATTAAATGTATGAGAATAAAAGGACTTATGTTTGATAGTTTAGTTAGAAGTATGGTATTGTATGGGTCAGAAATATGGGGATGGAAGGAACAAGAAAAATTAGAAGCAATACATGTAAAATATTGGAGATGGGTGCTAGGTTTAAATAGAGAACTCTAGCATATATTGTGCTGGAAAAAATCAAAAAAGATAAAATATGAAGAGAATGTAATACTAATTAATATTTGTTTGTTGTACTAATCCACCCCCTCTGTTATCCCTCCCCACTTGTTATTATATGGTATTTTTATTTGTTTTAGTATATAAGTAATTATTGTAACCCTTTTTTTATTATTGATCATTATACCTGATGAAGCCACTGTGTGGCGAAGCAATTGTAGTAAACAATAAACCTTTTTTGAACTTTTACACTTTTTGTGTTTTATTATTAATGTTAATAGAGTTCAAACATGTATCAGCCTCAACCATTTAATAACTAATGGAACTGCTTAACTATTCATAAAAAAAGAGAATACAATAAAGAAGAAGTAAACAAAACCTAAAAAACTAAAATCGCATTTGAAAACAAACCAAACAATTAGAGTATAGAACACACAGATTGAAGAAAGAAGAAAATGTAAAGCGGAATATCAGTCCAGATAAAAAAAGATACAAAAAGGCAAAAGAAACAGACAAAAAGTAGGGGCTATAGGGAGAGAGGGGCCGGGAACAGCATGCGTGCCACAGATTCTGTGTGAAAATCCGCGAGACAATAACCAGCCTACCTCGAACTACTGCCAAATCTAGACTAGTTTGACAAGGACATTATAACAACAGGAATTACGCAGAAAAAAAACGAAAGATATTGCTATGCGTAAGTCATTCTTAAGGACCACTTGTTGAGGCCAACACCTCACTAAAAAACCTGTAGCTAGAATAAAGAATGCATAATGCAAAAAAAAAACAATACACTATCAGACACACACGCGAGTAGCGCCGGCTTTGCATGTAATAAATTGATGTTATTGTCATCTCGTTTTAAGTTTGTTTCTTACTGTTGGTTTCGTTTAACGCTTTTAACCCACTTTTGCTTTAGGAGTGACCGGTCACAGTGTTTTTGGTTTACTGTAAGTGTATATGTATTTTTTTATTAGCTTGTATAAATTGTAGCTGACGTTATGTATCACATTATTTTATTACTATGTTTGTGCAAATATATAGTTAAACTAAAACCACATTCATTTTTTTTTCACTAAGTTATAAATGACTTTCAGATCAATAAATACGTTACAATTAATATCTATTTGAAAAAAAAAATTATGTTAAATAAAATGTATACTTTGATGTGATGTTTTCTATTTTTAATTATTTAATACCGGTGTTGACTGTTATGCCACCATCAGTTATTACTAAAATATAGCATCAAGGTTTTAATATATGTATAACTATACAAATTAACTTAATAATAAAACTTACTTTCTACAACACAGGTTGTTGTGTATTGCAAATAGTGTAAATTTGTTGTGGTTATTGTTACATTAATTGGTTATTCTCTATTTTATATAATTCTAAAATTGAAAAATTTATATTGAAAGTGTGTTTGTGTAATTGTAAATATTTGTAAATATTTGAAAAAAGTAGAGTTGTGGTTCTTGTGAGTGTGTGTTTTTTTAATATGTATTTGAGTGCTTTACCAGTTTGTCCTACAAATGAAACTGTGCAATTAATTTGATAAATTTTTGATTTGGTTAATTTATCTGATTTATGTTTTTGATTGCAAATATTATTTTTGATAGTGTTGTAATTAGCAAGTAAAGCTTTTAAATCATATTTGTATAATAATGTTTGTATTTTATTACTAGTATAGTTGTAATGAGTTAGTTTTCTATATTAGGTGTTTAAGTTTTTGGTATTGTGTCAATAGTGTTATGTTGTTATGTTGTTAAGTAGAGTTTTTTGTTTATGTTTTTTCAATTATTTTAAATAATGTACTAAAAAAAATTGATTATTTATAGCTATTTGGTTTATTTTGTTAAATCTATACATCAGTCAGTAATTCAAATTTTTTTGTATAAAAAAATGTATGAAAAAAATGATGTTTGTTTCAATACCTATTTTTTTTTTATAATTCTTATCTATGTTTCAAGTGACTACAAAAACATCGTAGAGTTAATCCGCAACTGTATTATACTCGTATACACAATGTTTGCCCAGTTAGTTTATAAACTAACTGAATAGTATATAAAACCAATCAATTAGCAAGTTTTTTACTAGAAAGTTAGTGTTTATCAAAATAATTACATAGATTGGTTAATTCATCGTTGTTAATGTATAAACTAGAGTAAATAGCTATTTTCACTAGAAATGTGGTTTATGAATAAACTTCTATCAAAATTTAAAAAAAATTACCAATAATTTTAGCTAACTTGAGAACTATTTAAATCAATTTAGTTAATATGTGTATTTGGTTTTATTACTAAAAAATTTTTAGTTTTTAGTTAATAGTTAGATTATATACTTCTGTTTTTTTTTTTTTAATTAATATTATAAACACGTAAACTAAAAATAAATTTGAAAACTTATATTACTTTATTAATAAATATACACATAAAAATCAACTTTATTGTGTATTAATTATAATAAAACTTTAAAATAATTTTAACTAACTATAAATTGTACAGTATGGACGTTGATAAAAAGTAGCACAAAAAGCTACAGGCGTTTGAGATGTAGATTTATTGCCGCATACTAAAAATACTCTAGACAGACCTAGTAACCAATAAAAAAGTCATGCAAAAAATGCATAAATAAAGATCTGATTCTTACAATTAAAAAACAAAAGCTAGAGTATCTAGAAAACATTACGCTTGAATAGAGATACTCAATTTTTCAAGTTATTATGCAAGAAAAAAAAAGATCCGTATGGAGTTTCAGAACTTTATGGTTGAAGAACCTACGTCAGTAGTACGGACAAACATCGAAACAACTATTTAGAAATGCAGCATCAAAGATCAGAGTTGCAATAATGATGGCCAACCTCAAATAAGGAACTATAAATTATTTGCTAATTTTAAATTTTAATAACATTACGTTATTTAGAATAAGGCCTACTTTACATGTGCAAGATAACCGCCATAAAATCTCGGACCAACCAAGAAATCATGCACTTGTGAGAAAAATATTTTATTATTTTTTAACATAATCTCCTTTAACCTCAACAGACTTATTACATTGCTTAATTAGTAATTCAATGCCTTTATTCAAATATTATGAAAATTTGTCGTCAAAATGCTACAAAACAGAAGTTTTGCCTGTTTATCGCCAAGAAATCGTCTACCCCAAAAGTTTTTTTTTTATTTAAAAAAAATAAAATTATAGAGGCCTGTCTGGACGTAGAAAATACAATTTATTTTTTGAAAATCACATTCTCTTATGGCATGTTGAGCAAGCTCAGCAGTCTGCGCAACCTGATTCATTTTAACGATTTTTCTCGACGCTTTGCCCAAATATTTTTCCTCAGCCTACTTAATAAGGTAGCACAATAAACTACATTTAATGCAGTATTTTTGTTTTAAATCATTAAGATGCTTTTTCAATCTTAAAAGATTGTGGCCATAATATTTTTGGTTGACCAGTATACACTAGCTTTTCTTAGTGATGTTTTATCTGCACGCCACTATTGCATAGATTCCTTTTAAACTAATGATCATAATAAATAACTATAGTTTTATCTTTTGTTACAATATATTGCAAAACTTCTACTTGCCCCCTAACAAAATTTCAAAAAAGATTGATCACAATCAAGTTTTGAGACACATCTTGCATTTACTTTATTTATACCCAAGTAGTCAAGGATATGGTATGCGCCTAACTTATTGTAAATAGTATATCTGTACCACCAAAAGCAACTTGAAATCACAATTTATTGTTTTCAAAGTTTTACAATTTAACCTTGGTATACATAGTCTATTAAATTTATAGTTACAAAAGCAAATACTATTGTACATACACACTATCAATGTTGATATTTTTAACTATACAAAAAAATATTACTGGCTTTGTTTTTGAGGCGCAATGTAACTACTTTATAATATTTTATTCCATACTTTAGTTTTGTTTAAAGTTAAATACTAATTGTATTTTAATTTTTTTGATATGTTAAAACTAAGTTATTTAAATTTAGTATTAATATATTCCTAGACACTGAATCAGTGTTTTACAGGTTACATATTTTATTAAAATTTTGTAACTCGATTATTATAATATTTCATATTTACATATATTAATTTAATCTATGTTTTTATATTTTATTTTTTGTTTACATGTTTGTGATTTTGATTGTGTTTATTTATATGCACACGCACAAAATAATTCTGTTTGAATTTAATGTAATTGTTCATGGAATAATGTAAATAAAAAAACTTTTATCTTCATTATGTTGTATATTTTCTTCCAAATTTTCACATCTACTGTGGTTTAAATTCTTTTATCAGTTTACGTATTGCACTACAAGTTAAATAATTAAATATCAAAATATTTGTAATTAAATATTTTAATTGCGTTTTTACACCTAACATTGCTAATTCTATTACATTTAAGCAGATTTATGCGTTGTTCTTGAGATAATCTGAAGAAAATCACAAATTACTTATAACAATTTTGTCATTGACATAATGCTTAACTTTGTTGTTTTTAAAATAGTTTACATTAAATTTTTTTGTTTGTTTTAGTTTAGGTGGAGAATAAAAACATTTGTTTCTATAACTTATAAGTAGTAACAAATTTTACCATTTTTTTAAGATTTCTGTTTTTTAAATTTGACTTATTATTATTTAATGCATATTTTTATGTAAATAATTACCTTATCAAATCTTTATGAATAAGGTGAGATAATACATAATTACAAACTGCAAATATGAATTTAAAAAAATATTTTAAATTATAATATAAGTACAATCAAAATAATAAAAACAATTATATAGATGATTTGTGTGCGCCCTCCTGATGCAAATTATAATTAAAAACATAAAAATTATTTGTCATACATAAAAACTGTGTGTGTGATTTGGAGGTATCAGATAATAGTCTATAAACAATTAAAATCGGCATTATTCGGTAATGATATGCGTTTAACGATACATTACGAACAAGAAACCTAGGTTTACAATGTATGCAACTAATTATACACTTAATGTAAATATTGAAAAAAAACAATAACTTTTCACGATAGGCGTAACACAATTTTTTTGTAGGAATGATTGTAATAATAATTTTTTTAAATAAATACCAGATGCATAATACACAATAAAATTATTTTAGAACTTTAGAAAAAAAATGTTTTAATGGTTATACATATAATATATGAATAAATAAATAAACATAAATAAATTATTTTTATTTTTTAATAAAAAAAAATCATTATGAAAATAATAATACATTAGTATTTAACATAATAATATTAATAAATAATTAATTGTACATGATTAAATAATTAAATTGTATGTACAACGACGTTAACACAAAAATAAAATGCTATTTATTACACTACAGTTTTAGATGCGTTTCTTTGTCAAGTACACAACTATAAATTGCATAAGTTGATTATATATTTTCAACAAGACAAAGTTTATTATAGATGTTTGTGTTATTTTATAGATAAAGTTAATGTTAAGTAATAATAAATTATGAAGTGTGTGTTTGCTGCAAACTGTGAATTAGAAGTTTAAATGATATGTACAGTATTATACAAGAACAAAATGCTTTTATAGTAAAAACTCATAATTGCAAAATGTTTGTAAAGCACAATTTATTGAACGGTTTGAAAAAAGGAACTGTACCTGTAAGAAGCAACTACCTGGCCAGCCATCCAATTTAACTAAAATGGTTGTTCACGATATGCAGCATAGACTACAGCAAAGTCCATAATTATCAATGAGAAAATTATCTGCCCAAACTAGAATTTCATATAAAAGTTGCTAAAAAAATCTTGCATTTATACTCGTAAAAGATATTGTTAGTTCAAAAATTACTTCTACTGTTATTTAAATGTTTATTAAACCAGTTGCATTACTTGTTGTTTATAATCAAATAGAAGTTAATCTTAAACTAACAATACCTTATACAGATGCAAGTGCAGGATTTTTTTGCAAGTTTTATATAAAATTCTGGTTTAAACAGATAGTTTATTTAAATGACTTTATGTACGTTGCACCCTTTTAGTTAAAATAGATGGCCTGCTAAATAGTTTTTGTTTTTACAGACGCAATTCAGTTTTCAAACCGTTCAGTAAAATGTATTTTGTGATTTGTCCTTCAAGTTAAAATAATAAACATTTACCATAAAAACATAATGTTTTTGTGTAAACATCATTGTAGATATAGTTTACTTAGCGTTCACAGTTTTATTCAATTCACCGTAAATGCATAACACACATTTTACACTATTAATAATTTAGACAATACACTAAAATAAAGTTTTTTCCAAATTTATTTTAAAAGTTTTATTATTTATATATTATTATACACACAAATATGTAAGAAAGAAGCATAGCGCAGTAGTTTTTTTTTATTGAAGAGGAAAAATGCCTTACGCACTTTGTGTGGGGCTCCCGGTTACCCGTATACCCACTAAACACTCTAAAACTTCTAAGCTTTCCAAGCCTTGCGGGATTACCGTTGTTGTATTACTTTACAAAGTCTGGACACCTTTTATTTATTCTACTATCCTTAGTTTCCTGCTCTTGCTTTCTCTTTTTATTCTTTTATTGCCATTATTCTCCGTACGCCATCATCAATGGCCTTCCAGTTGTATGCATTTTCAAGCATAAGTGGGGTCAGGTTGTTTACGGTTATCTTTTTACCGACTATTAGCTGCATCTCTTCTCTGGTGCTTCTCTAGCAAGAACACTCCATTAGTGTGTGTTCCGGGGTATCTTTCTCTCCACAATAGCGGCATTTGTCCTGTTCTGCTAGGCAAACTTTTTTTAGATATGACTCAAAACATCAATGGCCTGTTGGGATCTGTGTGAGGTGGTAGTTCAGGTTATCATGTTCTCTGTTTACCCACGGTGTCACCAAGGGTATGAGGGTCTGTGTTCATCTGGCGACGTCACCCTTGCACTGCCATTCTGCTTCCCATTTTTTCATTGTCTCCACTCTCTTGTCTTTCCTGTGCCGCTTTGGTTGTTTCCCTTTACCTTTATCCCGCATCTAGGCAAAGAAGTGTATGGGGATTGAGCTCGTTATTGCTTGTATGGCCTTGGACAAAACTGTTCTGTTGACACTGGCTATTCTAAATGCCATTTTTTTCCTGGCCCGCTCTAGTATTATTCTGTTTTTTTTTTCTTGCAGCTTTTTATCCAGATGGGTACGGCGTACTACAGTATAGAGTCTACCGTTGCACTTATTACTCTACGTTTCTCCGCTCTTGGACCCCCTACATTAGGCATGATACGTGCCAGGACCATTACAAGTTTCTCTGCTTTTTGCTTTACCTCTGTTATATAAGAGCTCATATTCCAGTTTTTACCTATCCTCATCCCTAGCTATTTGATGCTACCTTGGGATGTGATTGTAGTATCCCCTAGGTTGATTTCAACTGTAATGTTCTTCCTTCTACCCACCAGGACGACAGCTTCCGTTTTATGGGTTGCCAGTTCTAGACCTATTTTTTTGATCCACCTTCTTATCTTATAGGACGGCCACTCTGCCTTCTCTTCTATTTCTCTTATACTGTTACCTTTGACAACTATAGTTAGATCATCAGCATATGCTATTGTGGTAAACGCATGTGTCATCTGTTTTCTCAGCAGACCATCATAATATATATTCCACAGGGTAGAACCCAGGACAGACCCTTGAGGCACCCCGCAAGTCATTTCCAGAGTTGCTCTGGAGCTGCATTCTATTATTCTATCCTGTAGATACTGGCATAGAATTTTTCTGAGGTATGTTGAAATTCCCCTTTTTTCTCTCTTTTTTTCTTTTAATTTTGCCACCTGCCTTAAGTATTTCTTTGTCTGTACATTGCGGTATTATATCCGTATTTGTTCTTATTTTCATCCACGTTGTTCTACCCAGGCCCGGAAAACGTTTCCTTGCTTTAGCAGTTATCTCCTCCTCTGATAGTATTATTGGGGATCTTTGGCCGATTTTATTTGTGACATATTTATACCATTGCCCCATATATCCACATTTATTTCTTCAACCAGGTTTCTGCCAGACCATCTTCTTGGGTTCTATTATTGCCTTCTTAAAGGCTTATCTCTCACATGCGTATGACTCTTGTGCTTGTTGCAGAAGGTATTTGTCCTTTTGGTTTTTGCCGTTTAATCTTGTCACAGTCCTTTTAGTTTTTATACATCTCCTTCTTATGTTTGCAATATCATCACTCCCCCAATACATTGATTTGTAGTTTACTCTGCCCTTTTTTTTGTTTAAAGTTTTTTTGCAGGTTTTTATTGTAGATTTCTTCAGCCTCTCAGCAGAGTGTTTCATTCCCCTTGTGTTTAGGTTTAGGTTTGAGAAAAATTTTGTCTCTTGCTCATTGCGGAAAGACTATCCGGTGATTTTTCTTGTCCTCTCATATGTCTTTACTTTCCCCGTACTGACTTTGAAATGTATGTTCATGTGATCACTCAAATTCTCTTCCTCGTCCACATGCCAGTAACTGATTTTTGTTACCATCTTAGAGGAGCACAGTTTTTTTGGAAAGTAGATACTCCCCCTTCCCCCCTTTTTAGGACAAAGAGTTTGTTTTTGCTTGCCCATTCCGCCAATATGTCACTTTTCTGGTTGTCTTTGGAAAAACCCTATATGCCTGACTTGGCGTTAAAATCTCCGTCAATGATCTTATAATAATAATAATAATAATAATAGCGTCTTTATTTCTTTATATTTACAACAAAAAAACGGCGAAGTTCAGCCTAAGTCCACTTTCTTTCACTTAACCTTTTTTACATAATTACAAAAATTTGGCGTCTAAATTAATCTTAACTGTATGCGTTCACTGGGATGCTATGCGTAATGATCCATTGTAAATCCTTATTGTATTTTTCTTGATACTAGAATTCTGCATGTTCAAAAATACTATTAAATTTATTAACAAACTGGTTGGTTGTCAAACTTTTTTGTGTTTTTTTTTGGTCTTTACTTAATTCTGTTAGCCACTTTTTGAAATGTTTGGTGCTTTCATTTGGGGAGAAATAGCAGGCGTACATAACTGTTTTTAATGCCTGAGATTTAGTATTCTCAGGGATGTATATTGCCGCGTCTTCATGTTTATCCATAATCCATCTTTTCCTGTTTGCTGCTAACTTTTTATTTGGTTCCAAAACTAGGGCATAATTTGCTCCTGTTTTTTGACAGTTCCATTCTAGTAGGTCCATAGCTGCTCTACATCTGTTTAGGTTAACCTGTATAACCTTCATTTTTTATCCCATCCGGCCCTTTCCTTTTCCTTCTGTGCTTGTACTAGTTTCCTAAATTCCAGGCATCTTATGTTGTCCGTTTTGTGACCCTCTATATTGTATAAATAGCATTTCTGTTTATTAGTGCAATTTTTCACTTTATGTCCAGTTTCCCCACAGTTCCGGCAGGGCTTACTTGCATTGCGTTGATTATTCCGCTACTTCCTTCTAGTGTTCCCATCCCCCTTATGGTTTTCACTACATACGTGTCTCTTTCGTTTTTCTTTTCTGCTTTGCCATTTTGGGCAATGACGGATCTTTTTGTGACCCCACTCCACCATTTAGTTTTTTGTTGATCCTCCGTCATAGCTGCTATCAATTCCAAGTGTCTCTCCGCTATTATTTTTGCAGGGTATCTCTTTGTGTTCTAGCTGCTACTTAATATTACTACTAAGTTTTTCTTACTGTCAGCTTTAAATGCATCACTTGTCTGATCACAATTCGTGAATAGGTCTACTGTCCAGTCTACGTTCATCAGCGCATGTAGTGCTTCGACCCCTTTTTTGTGTAATAGACATTCATTGATCCTGTCTTCATTGTTTCTGTTTGCTCCGCTTTATTCACTAGACTTAGACATTTTGGGTGCTGTCTTATAATGGACCCCTGTCTCTCCTGTTTTTTTATCATTTTTTTAAGAAAGTTAACCCCTCCATCCGCTCTCAGCTTTGCTGAGTAGTCATACAACCTGTTGGCTGCATCTCTAACTTCCAATTTTATTCTAGTGCTTGTTAGCGCAATGTTTCTCAGATTTGAACTTTCTGAAATTATTTTCCTTAAAAAATCCTTTAGCTTTCTATAGTCCATTTTAAAATCTTCTAGATCTGCTTCCCCCTTCTAAGGAGAGTCAGCCAACCTCATTTTTTTATTGCTTTGGAGCAGGGTTTCTTCCGTTTTTAGTCCTGTTTCCTCCATAGATGGAGTAACAGGGAGTCCATTTAGGTTTCCTAAGACTATGTGATCGGGTTTCCTATCGTTGTCCTGTGATTGAGCAGCCGGTGTTTCTTCCTTTGCATCCGGGGTCCTCCTAATAGGTGACCTGCTCAGGCTACCCTGTCTGCCCTGTTCCTTTAAAAACTCCAGTTCATATCTTCTCGTTTACTCTTCTTTCTCTCTCGTCGGGTCTTCAACGCCCTTGCGGTAGTGATTTGCCGATTGATGTGCGCCCAACCGAGTTTTGTGTTATTTTGTTGTTGCCTGGTCATCGCATTTAGTTGTCAGATCGTTGCTCCCCAGAATCCGTAGAGCTTCCTGCCTTAGCAGTGGAAAATTGTCCGAAAACAGAATTGTTTCCGGTACCTTCTTGGAGTCTTTTATTTTCATTTACTGACATTTTCATATTTCAAATTAATCTTGTCCTTGTCCATTCTTTTACTTCAATCTAGATTGAAAGGTGGTCGTCGTTGGGGGTTTATGGAGATAGGGGATGTTGGGTTAGCGATTATTTTTTTATAGGTTATCCTCCACTGTAGAGTAAGAGAAAATGCTTTTTGGTTCCCTAGCCCTCAGTACCTAATAGCGTCGGAAAAAATACAAATTCTTCTAAAACTAAACTAAATACCGGAGGTAAAATAATTCTTCAATCAAAAAACACTATGAGAAAAAGGAATGTGTAATTTGAAGAAAAATAAAAGAAACAACAATAAAAATTGGAACTTAAACGTCAGAAATTTATTAAATGAAGAAAAACTAGAAAACTTAAGATCTAAAATGTTAAAATATAAACTGAGCATAATAATAATAATATTTTAGTAAAAGAAAAAAAAATAAGGTGGGAGTGCTCGTGAGTAAAAAGTATAAATAAAAAGTATATGAGTAAAGTGATATACGACTGTGATAGGATAATAAAGACTAACGCAACAAAAAAATACTAAACATACAAGTCTATATGACAACAAACAGTTATAAAGATGATGTAGTAAAAGAAGTATATAACAAAGTAAAAAAACATTAAAAAAAAAAGCTGAAGTAGCTGCAATATTCTGATAAAATACTGGAATGCGCAAGTATAGGTTTGGGCAAATCCAAAAAACTGATTAAATAAAAATATGTAAATTGCCAGTGACAAATATAAGGTTATAAGGTTGAAAAGAGTAAAGAGCACTAATAATTAACAAAAGTAAGAATTGCAAAAGATAAAAAGAATAGACATAGAAGACACAATATAGAGCAAAAATAAAAGGAAAATGAAACATAATTAAAATAAAAACAACAAAATCATCAGAAAAAATTGATTTTGACAGTAAAAAAATTCTTTTACAAACATAAAACTATTTTTACCAAAGATGGTTTAATAACCAAATATATTTAAAATAAAAAAGACAATATAGCATATACAAGTATATATCATTTATATATTATATATTTCAAGTATAATTTTAAACTATAATAATATATTGTTATTTAAATATAAAGCCATTTATATATTAAACAAACAATATATTATTTTTTCAATTAAAACTACAAAAAGTGCAGTAGTTTGAGACTTCCTCCGTATAAAAGAAGTGTCTGCGGTTAAAAATTAAGAAAGTAGTTTTTTTAGAAAGACTAAAGTATTATGGAAACATGCTATCATAACCAATACCATAAACTTTGTAATTGTGTATTTAGATACAAGCCCATAAGATTTTTGATATTTTGTTTGTTTTAATCAAAGATTAGTTAATTCAAGATGCAGATAAACAAAAATTCAAACCTTGTCTACCTTATCTACTGTCTTCAGTTTGATTCAACAAAATTATTTGTAAAACAGTCAGGTCTAGCTGAGTCCGTCAGTTTTTAGACAGTATTCATATACCTGTGCTTAACCTTAACTTTGATTTGCAAACTCGTAGATTTGTGTTACTTACTTTACTATCTACGTGGAGTTAACTGTATCTAAAAGCAATACTAGCATTTTACGATTTATCAAAATATATCCATATGCTTGTTGAATTGATTGTTCTAGAAAAATATTTTATATTGTATAATAATAAAATAAATCAACTTAAAATAAATAAATATCCTATAACAAAAGTATATATGTTTGTGTAAACTGATTTGAAATTATTTATATTAAGTTAATGGATTGAATTGGGGTTGCTTATAACTGCCAATAGAAAATGGTACGTGCCAAAAATAAAATCACATTAAAATAAATCATCATTTATATTCACTTTACGTGTTGTTGAAAATCAACTAAAAATGTACTTTATATAAATGTATAACTGCTCCCAAAATAAATCTTTTCAAAATTGTTTCAATGATTTTATCACCATTTGACTTATGTAATGTTTATATGCAATAACTAATAATGACGTAATAGATGTATAAACCTATTAAGATTTAAAATTCCTCATATTTTACATTTCAATATAATATTGAAAAGTATAAGACATTCATTGATATTTTAATGTATTAATTTAATAAATAAACCTCAAAATAAATATTACTATATAATAAACTAAATGTTCAAAGATACAAAATGCATCATGATAAAAGTTTTTGCTTGTTAAAAAACAACATTCATAATATTTATTATTATTAAACTCATATTGTTTTATATGTTTATTTTTAAATTAAAAAAACTTTCAACATTTATATTTTATTTTATTTTTGGTACATGTTAATCACAAAATAAAATAACAAAATTGAGTAAAAAGTAAACATCTGTTATTTGCCATAACAAATGTTAAATAAAAATACTGTTGTAAACTTAGAAAACAACAAATTATAAATGTTTTAAATTAAGAGTAATAAAGACATTATTTTTAAGTAATTTAAGAGAAATAATTAAAAACTATTGTTTGTCTAGTAAAAGTACAAAAAAATTAATGTTGACTAAGAATTTGTTTACATTTTTGTACAAGATGCTTAAAAATACAAAACATTATTTTTATTATAATGTTACAGTTTTTACTTGGTCATTTTGAAAATAAATAATGTTTGTGCTTTGTTAAATTTTGACGGTTACTTAATTTATATAACTTTTAATTTTGATTGTTAATGTTTTTACTTTTTATTTAACATTTTCTGTAAAAATAGTTAATTGCGTTTAACACTGTACAAGTTTTGATAAATATTATGTTTATAAAAGTTAAAATACCAAAAAAATGTGTTTTTAGATAGTATGTCAATTTTTTTGGAAATAAAAAATATTTAAATCCAATAAAACATGTAACTAAATATATATATATATAAAGAACTATAGCCAAGTGCAAGTTGTAAACAAACAAAAATAAAAGATTTTTCATTTAGTAAATAAAACAGAATACATTTTTATTGATACAGGGTAATTTGTTTGCATGTAAATTGCTTACTATAAAATTAATTTTTGATTTAAAAAAAGTTATTAATTACAAAATTATTTTTTTGTGCTAAATATGCAATTTAACCAATCACCCTTTTTTTATTTCAAAATGTGTTATTAAGTAAATACTTACAACAACATAAAAAAAATGAATTTTAACAAGTAAAGCAACACTTGTTAAAACAATTGCATTGTTGTATATTAGTTTATTGATTTTTTATATACAGAGTGTTTATTTTGTTATAAAAATTTAGTTATTTTTTTTATAGAACACTTAGTATATAACTGGATAAAGTGGAAAAAGGAATATCGATCAACGGCGAGATAATTAATAACTTAAGGTAAGCGGACGACTCTGTTATATTGGCGAGTACAGCTCAAGGACTTTAGCTGATGATGCATAAGATCAAATTAACCAACAAGAAGTACAGAATCAATCTCAATCTCAAAAAGACCAAATATATACTTGTCAGTAAAGATAATCCATCACAGTGGACGATACTTCTCAATAACAAAACTATAGACCAAGTGGACAAATATCTAGGCACATGCGTGAATAAACTCTGGGATCATTTAGTAGAAATCAAATACAGGATAGAAAAAGCAAGAACGACATTTATCATGATAAAAAAAGTTTTTAACAGCTCAGACTTGAACATGCAAATTAAGATCAAAATGTTGCGCTGCTACGTTTTCTCAACACTAATGTACGGCGTCGAATCTTGGACCCTATCAAAGGATACAAAGAAAAAACTGGAGGCCTTTGAACAATAAACATATTGTTGTAACCTGAATATGTTATGAAAAAAGCACATTAGTAATGAGAAGGTTCTGCAGAAAATGGGCAAGAAACAAGAAGTATTGAAAGCTGTGAAGGTTAGGAAATTGAAATATCTCGGGCACGTAATGAGGCATAGTGATAGATACAGAATACTCCAACTGATCCTGGAAAAAAAGGTAATGGGAAGAAGAGACCCGGGAAGACGCCAAATTTTATGGCTTTTTCGCAGTGCAATAGACAAGGAGAAGATTCTAATGATGATTGCTAATATCCGGAGCGGATAAAGCACGCAAAAAAAAAGAAGTATATTAGTATATTTATTTTTCAACTCTAATGCTCGTATAACACTAGTTATAAATCAAATTTTAAAAGTCTGTAAAATGCACAAATTATTATTAGTTTTTATGTAGAATGAAATTTTAAGAACATTTGAATAGTTGAATTATAAATGCTATTCCTCACATTTTATGCGTTAATTATTAAAAAAATTAAAACATGTTCCTAAAATTTTAATCTACAATAAAATTGATAATCATTTGTCCATTTTATAGACTTTTAAAATATCATTTAATAGAAAATTATAAATAGTGTCACACAGGTATAAAATTAAATTTGCAGTATTTTTTTTAAATTATATTATTTATTTTTATTTATTTATTTATTTATTTACGGATTCATCATTTTACAAAAATACAGATTTAAAAATTAAATACAAATTATTATAACACCACAAAGAATTCAAGTGTTTGAATTAATTGCTTATAACTCAAAAATAATGCAATTTATAAAAAAAAAAATTTACATAAAAATTTAAAATCTTAGAATTAAAAAATGTAAAAATATACAAGGTAATTCATTTCAAAAAAAGTTTACCAAGTTTTTATTATAAAATAAACACTCTGTACATTAAATATACTTTAAACAATAGATTATTTAAAACTAAAAACCTTTTGTTTGAAAAAAAAATACTTTACGGTTGGAGAATTATTTTGGTGTTCCGGTATATTTTTTTTGCTTGTTTGTCGACTTTATTTTTAATAAATTTATTTAAATAACCAAAAGTCTTATTTATATTTTGTTAATATAAACAAAGACCTTAAAACATGGTTTAAACTTTTTACTGTTTTAAAATTAAAACTCGAGATATTATCAGTACAAACTATTAAATTAAACAACAAATCCATATTTAAATCTTTTTTAATTGGTCTTCTAAAGCTTACAATATGTTACAATCTTCTTTAGAACGACTATGTTGTTAATATAGCTTTAAAGTATTTAGAAAACGTGGATTTCTTATGTAAACAGTTTTTTTTATTTCTGCACAACTTTTGCATATATATAAAACTTATAAATGTTCTGTATTGAATATTGTTTTCAAGTATAGTAGAAGCATCTAAATTGACACTGTTTCTGTTTCAAGTTATTGTTGTTGAAAATCTTTATAATTTTTATAGAATTGTCATAAACATTGTCCAAAAAATGTTTTAGATCATTCAAAACTATTTACAAAATTGATATTTTTTAATAGATAGATTATTTTTACTTTTTGTATTTATATATTTTTTCTAAGTATGATGGAAAAGCATTTGAAAATTTACTATCTCTTTAAAATTTTATTCAAATGTGAGCTATTTGAGTTAATGAGAATTCAAAATTGACTAATACCTAAATATTTTACAACTGTGTATTATACAAACATCATACACATTTTTGTAAATTATTAAATAATTCTTAAATAAGTAAAATATAAAAAAATTAAATGGAAATATGTAACAGTAACGGACAAAAGTTTAATAAAAAAATAAACAAAACAATTTGCAATTAAACAAAGTTGATTGCTGTAAGAATAAATGTATTATAAATAATGTTCAAAGATGTTTTTAGTTAGTAAAAAACATTTTGTGTGTATTTGGTTAATTAAAAAAAAAACACTAAAACGTTGCATTACTTAATTGGCATGCAAGATATACGCCAACATGATAATAACTTATAAACACTTATTCAGAAATGAAGGTAGAAATAGTAAAATTTAAAAAAAATAAATTAAAAAAGATAAAAAAAGCAATATTATTAAAAGCGTCATCAAAAATAGAACAGATATAGAAAAAATGTATGAGAAACTAGAGTTGTCACTTGTATAAGTAAATATTATCCAAAACAAACTTTTAGTTGTAATAAAGATATTATTTCCCTAATGGTTACCCCCATCCGCAAACACACTGTGTATTTACAAGACCAAAACAAATTAATGAATAAAAATAAATAATACACACAAAACAAGAAATAAAAAAGGCAAAAATCAATTAAGTAAAATGGAAACATAAAATGTGCCCTAAATACAAAACTCTGCAACCATCCATATGAAGACGGTGTAGAGCAACATATAATAATAAAAAATAATAAAGATAATAAAAAAATATATATCAATTGCTACAGCAGGGAGTTTTAAAAAGTTGCATGTTTGTATGTTGAGTTCTAAACCACCTAAATTGATATTGTTTTGACACAATTTTAGTTCAATTTGTTTTTTGAATTAAAAGCTAAGTATTAGGGTTAACGTCTGTTATTATATAGTTCTTGCTTTGGTAACGCAAAATTTGTGTTTTGATTCATTTAGTTTTGTTTAACCAGTTTTTAATTTATTGCTATGAGTAATATTTTTGGTAGTGCTGGTTTAAAAAAAAAAAAAACCTTTTTGACAAAATGTCTGTAATAAGAAATATAAGACAGTATTCATCAAACGACAGAACTATACATTTTGTTTGATTTATAATATTTAAAATATAAAATTAGTCTGGACCATCTAATATTATATAACTATCTGATTGTAGCTTATTACGTACTTTGTGTTGGTTGGCCGTACCCCAAAACATAAACATTGCGCGTTTAATCCCCGTATTCATAAAAGTCAGTTACAGTAACGGATCGTTAAATTTGACAACCGCAAAATTATTTATACTTATTTTACCATAAAAACAAGTTTGGCATAATAAATATCTATCAGAAATGAATGAAAAATAATATTTAATAATAACGCAAAATAAATAACATGTATTTCTATCAAATTTATAAAAATAGTTTTGACGTTTTATCGAATTGTGAGGTTATGTTGTCACATTTAATAGTCATTAAATTTAATCAGCTTTTATGAATACGGGCAAAAATCTATAAAATTTGTGCAGCTGGCGATTATTGATTTAACCAGTTTGCCTTTCTGCAAAAAACTATCTAAAAAGAAGAAAATAATTAAATGTTTCATATAAAATATTAATCAATAATTTTAACTTATTTTAAATTCAAACAGGGTGCAAACTTAAAATTGTATTAATTTGATTTTGTAGATTAATTGCTGGCACCAAAATAATTCTAAATACTTTTGATTCAAATACTAGTTTTATAATTACTATTATCAATGCTTTTGTTACTTTTATTTAAATTTATTATTAAAATATTTTATTTTATTACAATAATATTGATTGGCCTCTAGTGCAATAATACAAAAACGATATTAGTTAATATCAATTTTAATAAAAGCGTTGTATACAGATCATCATAGTTTCTATTCAAATTTGTTGGCATTGCATATATCATGCTATTTTTCAAAAATATTAATAACAAAAATAAATGTTGAGTTTTGTGCAATAAAATTTTTTGTCTAACTTATTATGAGAATTTGTATTATAAATTACTGACATGAGTCTCTTGAATTATTTTAATCAGATTTTGATACTGCGTCTAAGTTAGGAGCTATTTGCATTATATTATTTGTGATATTTTCAAATAAATTTAACTTTTTTATTTTATTTTATCACAACAAATAATGTTGTTTTCCTGGTTCTATAATACAAAATACAATATGTATATAAATTATTTAATGTTACAAACGTCTCCTTTAAAATTTGGATTTTATCAGGTGCGGGGTATTGGAATTAGACCGTCGATTTACATTAAACAAGTAATAAATAAAATTGAAAATTAATGTAGTTAATTTGTTGTTTAAACATAGAAAAAGTTGATCCAAAAATATTAAAATTAACATTGTTCATTGAACTATGTATTCACGCATCAATCTTGTGATCGGGCTATATAGTCCATCATTTGTTGAGTGAAACTTTTCTTTAAATATTAGTGTATTACGAGTTGTCGTAGTAATAGAAAAGTTGAATTGAAGTTAACTTAAGATCTCCTTGCAGTTTATACAACTATTAATAGCTTTATGCATAAAACAAAAGTCAAAAGTTAATTTTTTCTCATTCATAGCTTTAGCTAGCAAATTTCTGCCATAAACTGGAGGCATGTTTCAGGAGTTGTTAATGATGTAATTGTTTATAACTTGACATACTTTGTTTATTATAAATGGAAATTAATTTTTTACCGATTTTAAATTTATTAAATCAGGAAAACGAATATATTTTTTGTTTTTTTTTTTTAATTTGCATTTTATGGTGTGATAGCTCAATGGTAGAGCACTTGCATATCATGCGAGCAGTCCGGGGTTCTCGATCCCCGAAATATGACTGAAATGATAACTTGCTCTTTATCCACCAGCGTGGTTCGGAAGTCACGTTTTAAGCTGTTGGTCCCATCAAACCACTTTAAACAAGTCGTAGGCTTACTGTGGCGATGTAAAATAGCCGTAAAAAGCATAAAAATAAATAATAAAAAATAAATAAATAATGGAGATGAACATGCCCCTAGATTAATAAAAATATATTTTCCAAGTCGTCTAGATGAGGAGTATTAGGGGAATACATTAAACGTATGGAAGTGGAGCGTGGAAGTACCGCCAACTACGGCAAAATAAAACTTTACAAAAAAGTTGCCCCATCCTTAACGGTTTTAAATTATACAAACATGCTAATTCACTGTTTGAACTTATTTCAGTTTATTATTGCAAGTACTTAAAAAATCTGTTTTGGACAGATTGCAGTATTTTAGATTGCCCTTTAAGATACAAAGACCAAATAACAGAACCGTATTCCAATTGGGATCTTACCAACAATTTGTATAGCAACAATATACTAGGCACTGACAAATCGACAGCATTTCTCATCACAAATTCTAGTAATTTGCGGTTTTTGAGGCGTATTTTTTGTATATGGCCATTAGCACTAAGTTTGTTGTCTAGTAGTAATTCAAGATTTGTTATACAATTAAGATAGTATCCTAGTCTACTATATTAGTTGTGTATTGCTAAAAATACATGTAAAATAGCCTCTGGTGAATAACGCAATGGTAAGCAGATGAAGTAAAAAAGACAATAACATTCTTTATAATACAATTAAATTGAAAGAAGAATGCTTCTTCAATGCACTTCTTGCTAAACCAAGAATATTTGATCTGTGTTTTTCAACTATTCCAGAGATAACTTTTAAGGCTGCTTCATATTATTACCAAATCTAAACAAAGCTTCATCTATTGTTATTCTAAGAGAAACATAGTAAAAATTTAAAAAAAAATAACAATTTTAATTTTAATATTCATTGCTTATATTTATTAAAAAAAATATTCTGTTTTTTGTTATTAAACCAAAACAAAAGTACTTGTACTAAATTTAGAGAAAACAAGCAGTTAATAAGAAACAAAAAACATTTAATAAATACGCCAGTAATGGTTCTGATCAAACTTATCAAGATTATAAAAAAGCTTGTAATTGTAACAATCTAATAAAATCTGAAAATGATAAGATCGATAAAAACAAAACTAATCATTTTTTTTAGTTTTCTATAAACAACAAAAATGTCTATAAAACAATAAATTTATTTCAAGGTAGTTTTTAAGATGTAAAGGGTTGGTAATAGGCATCAACCCAAATGACAACCTCACCTGCACGTGGTGTATACTACTAAATATACTAACAAAACTTTGTTTACCGAGCAATTGCCGGAATAAGCAGTTATTTCTTACTGGCCAACAACTATGGGCTGAGGAGCTAGCAAGAGTAAAAACACTGTTTGACCTTTAGGATTAGAAACAACCCTGAAGGGCGTATAAAGCAAAACTAAAATGAACAACGACAGATAGATGCAGACAATAAGCAGGAAAATCATCATGAAGGTAATATTCAACTCTAAATTAGTAACAAAATCTTTAATTTCCCAATTTGAATCTCTAGAAAGAAAAGACTTCAGTAACCCTAAAATACAAGATAAAATAAAAACCAAAAACTTACACAAAATTGCTACATAGAATGTTACAACTTAGTACAAAACAGGAAAACTAAAAAACCTGTTATTAGAAATGGAAAGATTGGATATCTCCATCTGTAGAGTAAGCAAAACAAGAAAACAAAATACATTTTTTTTAATCAAACGTATATGAAATATATTTCTCCAGAAATAACAAGCCAAAACACAAAAATGGAATAGCAGTCATTATGAAGAAATCCACCTGCAGATTGGTAACTCAATTTATACCAATATAAAATTGAATGATACTAATACAACTGCATGCACAGCCCGTTAACATCAACATTATCCAAGTTTATGCTCTAACAACAGATAAAGTGGACAGAAAGATAAACATTTTTTAACAACAAATACACAAAAATTTGAGGATAACAAAGAACTACGGTAATTTATGCCGCAAAAAACATTTTACAAAAAAATACTGTAAAAAAAATACATGACAAAAAACCATGAGTATCATGCACCAGCGTGGAGAAAGAAATTACCACAAAGTTAATATAGTAATTAAATCGGTAATTGAAAAATAAACAAAAAATGGCTCAGTAATTCATGTACAAAGATAGAACAGTTACAAAAAATCATGTTAACTTTCATCTACATAAGAACAATTAAAAAAACAAAAAAAAAAAAATGCGTAAATCAATTCAAATATCTTGGCAGCTAGATGAATGTAAACAATAACTTTGATAAAGAAATTTTTGAGCGTAACGAAATGTTTTGAGTTGCATTCAGATCATGCAAAACTATTTTAACTAATCAAAAGCTACTTATTAATTTTTGTATAAAAAGGTTCACAAGTGCAACGTGTGGTCAATTCTGTTGTATAGATGCAAGACTTAGACTCTAAAAACATTTGCTACATTGTTATTGCCGTATACTAAAAATATTCTAAACAACGCACACATACAACAAAATTGTGTTAAATCTAATAAAAACCAAAAACAATAAAGATTAAAAAAAAAACAAATACTTTGAGCATATTGTCAAGAGACAAAAATATGATCTATTACGCCTAATTATACAAAGAAAAGTTAAAGAAAAGAAATAAATAAGATATTATAGCTGCGCAACATCAGACAATAGATAAGTTTAGCAGTTGAGGAACTGTTTTGAGCTACAAGTAATCGAGATAGATACTACCAAATTACTAACACAATGATAGCCAATGTCTAAACATAGACAAAACACAAAAAAAAAAATCAAAATTTTTAATATTTGAAATCAATCTAGTTACTAATCCAAAAAAACAAATATTTTTGCAAACTAATTTGCATTTATTTCTAAATTATTTTTCTCTTGTACTTACAATGCTACTTACTAGTAAAATTGTAAGTTTATTATATTTAAAACATTGCAAATAAATTAGCTCATATTTTAACTAAAATATTTGACTTATTATACAAATTTTGTTTTTCAATTTCCAAAATGGTTGAAGATTGCAACAAGTACCTAAAAATAAAGACAAGTCTGATTCTTCAAACTATAGACAATTGCACTAATTTCCAATCTGCCAAACATTTTTAAAAAAGATATTAATTTTCACATTGTCAAGATCTTAGAACAAAATAACTTTATCTTAGATACTCAACATAAGTTTTAATCAAAACATTTGACAACCGACCTTCTGACTTATGTTAATCTCAAATAAAGTATTACTTTAGACAAACCTGAAAAAAAATCTTGTATTAGCTTTAAATATTTTCAGAGCGTTTAATAGAGTATAGCATCCTCCAACTTAGCAATCCAAAGTCCAAAACTTTTAAGAAAAGTTTTTTGAACCACACTATTCATACATATAATAAAACTTATAAAACGTAAATATTTAAGGTCAATGTTTTACGACTTCTGATAGTTTTAGCGAGTGTGGCATCACTCGTTAAAATTCAGAAGTATTTTTAAGTTGTTGTGACATATTAAATAATTAAAGACAAAAGATTAATTCTGATATACATAATATTTCTACACTCATTATCAAACCTTTGCTTTTTGGTTTTATCTATTTTTTTTTTTTTTAGTTTTGTAATACAACACACACAGACAAAGTAAAAAAGAAATATAGAAATTTCTTTTTTACTTTGTCTGTGTTATGTGCTTTAAATTTTTTTTTTATTCTATTTTAAATATCATTTTTGTGATACGCTTTCTTGAACCCAATATTTTTTTCTGCTGGATTTTTTTAATTTTGATTGTGTTCTATTTTCCTTGCTCCATCTTGTGCTACCTAAAGTTTATCTATTTTATTTTTTATTTTTTACCAAAATTTTTTTTGTCTATTCGTTTTAGCTTCTCCATGTCCCTCTTTCTCAATATTGGAGCTTCTTTTACTTTTTTATCTTTATATGTAGTTCTGCCATCACAAGTATATGGTCACTATGTATACTCACCTTTGGAAATTTACATGCTCTTTTTACTCTATTCCTAAACTTTTCTTCAATCATTATAAAATCTATTTGCTTCTTGTATCCATCTTTAGTCTTTCTTGTAGTTGTTTTTACTTTAAGGTTTCTACCAGTTTGTCTAATGTAGCAATTGTTACGTTTTATTTTGTACCCACTTAATTTGTCAATTAGATTTATTTTGTTTTTATTATTATAAAGTTGTGTTTTAATTGTGTTGTTTGTTGTTAATATGATTGTTATGTCATATTTAGTTAGTAATTTTTTAATTTTATTCTAAAATTATTATAGTAAGTTATTTTTTATATTGTTACTTAGTTAGAGTTATATTTGATGCTAGTTTTAGGAAGTAATGTTTTTAAGTTTTAATTTACTTTTATGTTTAATAATTTATTTATTTATTGTAATTATAGAAAATTTGTTATTATTGCTAATTGTTTATTATTTTTATTTTATGTTCTATGTTTGTTATAATAGTAGTGTTAGTTTATTAAAAACTGAAAAGCAGCAAATTTGTGTGTAAAGCTTTGCTTGGAATAAAAAAGTATAAGTAGTTCTTGAATAAGTTGGTTTTTTGTAATTATTTAATTTAAATTTATTTTTAATTTTATTTATTGTTATATCTAAGTAATTTAGTTATAATGTTCAATTTTAATTGTAAATTTAAAATTTGAATGTATATTGTTTGTGTCGTTACACTTCTGTAATTTTACATGTTTTTTGTTATATGTAAATGAAGTTTTAGATGTTATAAAGTTTGTAATTTTTATTTTGTAATTTCTTTTGTACTTTTTTTGCATGGTAGGTTTGTATTTTTAAGTTCTATTGTTCTACTATATTAGTTTAAAAAAGCATAAAGTTTCTGTTTAAAAAAAACAGTAGCCTAAAGAATATCCATAAAAAAATAGTGTATGGAAAAAATGCCCGTTTTGTCAAATATTGGTGCAAGCAATTAAAATGGGGCAGAAAATCTATTTATGACAACCTAAAGTGTTGAAGACCAATGACCACTGAATAAAAGTTTTAGATATTGCTGTAGAAATGAATGTAAGCACAATAGTATAGTATAGAGAATAGAGTATAAAGATTTATATGTCCAGTTAGCAACTACATAAACTTGATTGGGTATGTCAAACTAAAGAGATAAAAAAGTATACAGAAAATAAAATATAAGAATCAGTAACCAGTTACATAAAAGTATACAGCACTAAAATTTAAAACTTAATAGACTTAATAGAAGGACATAGTTTCCTGCTATAGTTAAAATACATATAAAAATATAACAAAAAAGTACAAACTTCACAATTTACATCACAAGATACAATAATAATAATAAAATACAACAATAAATTAAAAATAAAATTATTTAAACAATAGATTCTTAAGCTGCTTAGTCTCAAACAAAAAGTGTGTAGACAACAAATTTTCAAAGAAAGCGGAAAAACTGTTTTATCCTAAGATGAAAACTTTTTTTATAGAATTGCAACTGGGGATAAGAGAAGTACATCATTGATATTCTCCTACAACCCAAAAAGACAAAGTCGCAAAAAATGATAAACACAGTTTTTTTTATTGTTTTAAGATGTAGTTAATGAATGTGGTTTTAAGACATTACAAAATCCACTTAACAGTTTTGTCATCCGATTTTGATTTCTGTGACTATTATCTCTTTCCAAAATCCAAATTAAAGTGTCGTTTTTTATAAAATAATGACTTAAAAAACGCTGTGGAGTTGTATTTTGCAAAATTAATAAAAAATAATTCTTAAGTTAAAAAATTAAATTTTGTTTGTCCTGTAACCCTTTGTTTTTATAGTAGATCACATAAAAACATATTAATTCATTTAGAAAAAAATATTTGAAGTGTTATTTTGAATCCTAATCGCATTTTAGATAATTTGTACTTTTTTATAAAGTAAAACCAAACGTTTGAATAATTAATTTGAAATAGAATTATGTAATTATTACTTGTTAATTTAAACTAAGAAATTATTTAAATTGTTATTTCAATTCAAAATCACATTTTATGATAAAATAATCTAAATAAAACTTGTTAATTAACTCACAGCTTACTTGTGTTTTGAATTATATATATAATTAACTTATATTAAAATTATCTGCAATTCATTTGTTTATTAAATTATATTAAGTTTTTGATTATTTAATTAACTCTAAAATAATATTATATTAGCAAAATAAAACAGCACAGTTATGGATTTAATTATGTCCAAAAGAGCTGTTGTTATTAAAGCGAGTTGAAACTTACAACAAACAAATGTTATCAATAAACAAATTGTAAAACAATTAAAGCATTATAGTTCTTAAAACTATGAATATACAGTTTGGTTCACAAGCACGTAACTATGAATAACAGATTGGGACAATCAAATAGACGCACGTACAACGTAGAAATGAATAGAGAACAGGAACAATCTTATTTTAAAGATTTTAAAGCTTAGAAAAGAGCATTAAAATTTGGTCAATATTAGAAGTATGTGAAAGGAAATTAAATGTAAATAAATAAACTAAAAAAGTTATAGATTGAAAATATGCTCATTAGCATATGGGTACAATAGATCGTCGTGGCTAAATCTAGAAATAAGATAAAAGAGATTATTGAAAGACTGTTATTTTTTAACAAGCGTTATATATAGAATGTGGATAAAAATAATATGATTGGTTTAGAAAGAGATAAAATGAGGAACAAATGGGAAACTTTGAATGGCAATAATGAATGAATGAGCCCTGTCGAAAGTGAAAACAATTGAACATATTAAAAAGTAAATAATAACATTTTTTTAATGTTGGGTTTCAAAGATAATTATAAAGTGAAACTGATTATAAAATTGAAGAGCGTTGCAAGATGAAAAAGTTTAATATGAAAAAAAAACTTTGAATTATATTCAACCAATAAAAAAATGCAGCAAAGTTTTTAGAATGCTGCAAACAGTTTTTTGTTGAGTGTACCCTATTATAATCAATAATAATTTATTACCGACAAAAATAACAAATAAATATTTAAAATGTGTTTGATTAATAAATGCTTTTATATATTTTTATATGCAGTATACACTATCACGCTCGTTATTTTATAAAGTAAATATTTAATCAAATTAAAAAGTCCTGATTCAATCAAATAATTAATGGCCTCGTTGTTTATAAACAAGAATGCGAAAACTGTCAGCGGCCGAATGAAATAATAAAAATATATATGTATATATTCTTAAAATAAAGCATTTCCTCCCACAAATCCGTTTTAGTAGTAGGGCGATATTTGTGCTCTGCAAATAAACTTTCAGAGTTTTCAACAGACAGTGCCTAACTAAACATGTGACACTTTTACATAACAAAGTCTATTGAAAGGTGCAAATTTAAATTTTGGAGTAATCAACCCTCTCTTCATAATGAGTACTAAAAGTCATCGAAAAAAGGTAATAATATATTGATTGCAAAAGCTGATAATTTCGGAAATGAATCATGTTTGTCATTTCAACAAACATGTGTAACAAAATCTGGCAACGATCCGTACTATTTTTAATATAATTATTAATTTTATATTTGAGTTGATTGAGTTTCAAGGAATATATAAATACAAACATGATATAAGCGTTAAAATGTTTGATGTGATTTTATATTTACATACGTTGTTTGCTTATTATACTAGTTAGTAATATAATTCTCGTATAAATAATTAATATTACTAATTTGATATTAGTTAATAAATTAAATTAAAAATGTACTAAAATGTATTATAACGTTTATTTACTCGTACTCTATAAAAATAATATTTATTTAGTTACCAGAAGATTAAATAGAACGCATTACTACATTCAAGAATTAATTATGTCTGTAGAATACAATTATAATTATTAATGGGCAATTAATTTTCATGAGCTATAAAAATAGCAAATGCTTGAAACTTTAAATAAAATAATGTTTCATATAGGTATTATGTATAATTAAGCTTTAGTACATAACGTATATATTAATGTTGTCATATTCGTTGCAGTGTAAAAATAAATTAAATATTTTCTATTTTATCCGCTATAAACTGTAGTACCAAAACGATGATTATTAATTAAATTTAATGTATAGTTAACATTTATATAAATAAATAGCTATTTAATGCAACAAAATTTATATTACAGTTATCAAATATATGCAATTTAAAATATATTTTCTTTTGTAATTCACAATCCCACGCTTTGTTAAAAAACCGTTTGATTTCGTTTGATTATTTTGCATATTTAAGTCGATTCGCTGATAATTTATATGTACTTCAAGTCACTCGGATACGTTACTAATAACCGGAAAATAACATAATTGCATAACAACCAATCTGAAAATTAGTAATTTATTAGATTTTTATTAAAAAACTTCAGCATGTTTCTATAATTACATTTAATGTCTTTGTTGATACGAGTATTAAAACATTACATATATCATAGAATACATTAAATGGTTAATTGTAAATTTAAAACTAGAATTCATTAGTTATGTATTAATTTCATATTCTGTTTTTGTGCATTACTTTATTGAAAGTTGAAATACGTGAATGTTGAATATTTACAATAATAACATTTTATATAAACAATTATAAACATTACCTTATCAGTCAATTTAACAACTTATTTATTTGATTTAGTTTAGCTATTTTAGTATATATATATATACACTATCTACATCGACTTAAATGCACTCAAATTTTTTTTATACACAAACTCTCCTCTCACACTCAAATTTTTGTGATTTAGGTCATATAGACCTTAATGTTATAATTTAGAATGTTAGTTTTGTATTATAAAAATATGTTTGCTACAAATGTTGTATAATCTATTATTTAAGTAATAAAAATACATATCAGTATAAAATTCAAGGAAATAGTGCAATTAATAAGGATAATCCTAGTGCTAAACAACCTTACTTTCTGTATGACCGTTTGTTCTTTCACAATTGATTATAGGTAGATTAAATTAGTTACCGTAACTACTAATTAAACTTCTGGTAAAACAGATCATTATTATACTACTCATAAAAAATGTATAAGTTTTTCTATTGGTATACTAACTCATTTCTGAAAATATTGGACAAAGTTTTAAAATCAGTTACTATACTATTGTAATTGGTAAATATTTACATATACAATAATTTTATTACTTACATTTATTTTATTATTATTATAAAGTTAAAAATTAATATTTTGGTCAAACACTTTTATTTGTTTGTTTAATTTTATATTATTTTTAAGTTAATTTTTTTTCTAATTTTTCTAATTTCTAATAAATATATGTCATATAAAATTATTGTTAAATTTTCAAAACTTTTTCAGGGAATTTTATGACTCGAAAAACACAAACATATATAGTCGTGAAAAGAACAGCAAGGTTAACCAAATTTTTGCAAATATTTTTATTAAAAAGTTTCATTAAAGACGATATTTAACACATTACTTTTATTAAAATTCAAAATAAAACAAAAATAAATAAAAACTAAAAATATCCTCTAATTTTTATTCAACACTCACAAGAGTAACATATTTTGGCAATATGATTGTGTTTTGCAGTCTTGTATTTTTGAAATGTATGTTCATTTTCCAGATTATATCGTTTCCTTTCTATTAAGATTTTTTTGTATTTTACATATTTTCTTCTTTTTGTTTTTCTTTTCTTTCAGTTTTTGAATTTTTAGTTGTTCTTTCAAGTAAACTTTAGCAACATTTTTTTAATATTGGTTTTTTACTATGTTTTCTGTTTTCTACATAATTAAAATTTCATGATCGGCTATGTTCAACAGTTCATGTCAAATTTTGGTTCTTTCTAACAATGTTATTGATATTTTAAAACAAGAAATGATTTTTTTAAGGATTTATGGGTTTTAGTGCTTTATGACAATTGTTTAAAACTTAAAAAAAATTTAGTTTTTTTCTTAAATTATTTATGACTGGATTTTACTATTTTTGACATTTTATAAACAAGATTTTGCATTTTAACAGTTTTAAAATTATGTTCATAGCAGGATTTTAGTGCTTTTGGCATTATTTTTATGATTTAAGGCCGGATTTTACTATTTGAACTTTTCATAAATAGAATTATGCAGTTTTCAACTAATTATGCTATTTCTGGCAATATTTTATAATTTATTCAAAAACTTTTTTACATTTTTTAGTAGTTTATGACCAAATTTTGGTGTTCAATAATTTTATGAATAAATTGTTGTTTTTAACCGGATTATAATTTTATCTGAAAATATTTTAATAATAATTTAGTTATTTTTAACTTTTTATGAATAGAATTTTGCACTTTTTAGCAGTCAGATTTTAGTGCTTTTATATTTGACAGTCTTTGCACTAAACCATTGTGCTACGGTTGCCCCTAACATTTCTTCTTATAGTGCCATACTTGCTATGAGTGTCAGCATCCCTCTCGTATGTTTGTGGTTAACATACGGGACCTACAGTTTAACCCGTAACCGGTGACGTCCCAGTTTTGTTACATAAATAGTAACGTGGAGACTCAAAGACTCTTGTCAAATGATTAACCTTGTACCTACCTGTTTTTTTTAACATAAATTTTACTTTTGAAAGCTTGAAAGAATTTGTTCTTGTACTACAGTAAATTATTAGATATAGACGTATGAACAAAAAAAAGTTAGCCATACGTTTTATTTATTTATTAATTAAAAAAAAAAAAAGATTTAAGCAACTTATTATAAAAAAACAAAACTAATAATTTTTTTTTAAACTGCAACACATAAAGTTGTGGCATATAAAAAACAAAAAAAATTGTAATTTTTTTCTTACAACGCATTGTCTACACATTTTGTGACATTATGTTAGACAAATTGGTTTTTTACAATTAAAACACAAATTTGCAAACTTGCAGCTGTTTTATTTCTTCAGAAACCACTATTTCAATGCAGAAGATGCGCATTATGCAACTTCGGACTTCTAAAGAAATTTGAAGGTTTTTGATTTTTTATTTCATATATATTCTACAAAGCTAAATGCCAATTCTGTCATAAAATCTTTTTTTTTTTTAATTTTTATTGTTTTTTATAACATTTGGACAAAATAACATACTTACGTTAACAGTGACGTGGAGTCTCGCTGACTCCAAAACGCTGTTTACGCGAAAACGATTATTCAAACACTGTCACTCAATACACGTACCTATGTCTACATTTTCAACATTTAAGAAGGTACTAAAAAAAACGCGGTAAATAAACTTTTTGCTTAACAGTTACACTAAAACATATTTCAGTAGGAGTCTACGTCACCGGTTAAGGGTTAATGTAAAATCCAAACCACACCACTACAGGAGTTTACTAAGCAAATACTTTGCTGGTTTGCCATTGCTTTGCAAAGAAAACAACCACATCGAAATATATTCGACAAATTAGATATTGACAACAATATCTCTTTTGATTTATATTAATTTTTGTTGTTGATTTTAATATTTTATGACCGGATTTTGCTAATTTTTTACTTTTTATAAATGAAACTTTACACTTTTTAAGAGTTAGCCTGATTTTAGTGATTTTTAATATGTTTTAAGGCAAAATTTTATTAATTTTGATATATTGAATTTTACATTTGTCAACAATTTTATGGTTGGCACAATTTTACAATATTTTGATATTTCATGACCAGATTTTGCGATTTTTAACATTTTATAAAAAAAATTCTTTAAATAGAATTATTTTTTTATACCAATATTTTGAAATTTTATAGCTGTATTTTGCTATTTTTAAAATTTCATAAAAAAATTTACAGTTTTTAACAGTTTATGGCAAAATTTGTAGCTGACAATATTTTAATGTTCTAAGGCTTGATTTTGTTATTTTTAACATTTTATAAATAAAGTTTTTCACTTTTTAACCGTTTTAGCCATATTTTGGTTCTTTCCAAAAATATTTTAATATTTTATAACTTTTACACTTTTCAATAGACTATGACCATGCTAATAAAATGATTGATTATGATGAAAACAATGTACAAAATATGAACATAAAGTTGATTTAGATGCATTGTTTTTAGAAATAACTGAACTATTATAAATATTTGAATATCAAAATTATTATTTAATTAGTTATTATTGTTGTATATTTAACAGATATATAATAAATAATAATAATAATAATAAAAACATTTCTATCTGATAGGTACATTGTCGTTGTTAAAAGACCAAGAAGCACATGTGGTGATAGATGAAAGGTTCGCACAGTGCTACAGTTAGAGCACGATAGTATTCTGTGTGTTCGCGGAAGTCTTTCATTTACATTTATGAAACCTATATTGTTTGATTAGCCCTCGCGACTGCATCAGTTTGTGATGTAGCCTCTCATATGTAGCTCCGTGGTGGGTGGGAAGATCTCCAGTCACGTCGTTGGCTATAACTAACGCTGATAATGTTACAGACAAAGCTTGTGTTAGGGGGATAAATTTTATACAACAAACTATATTGTCTAGCTGACAGACAAAGTGGTTTGCTATTCAAGACAACAAGAAAAGGTTATCCTCACAAGCATTTGTTGGCATCTGAGGTGCCGTCAGTTTGTGATACCTGTAATGTTCTATTAACTGTTTGTCATATTTTATTTGATTGTCGGTAGTTTTAGAGGTGTTTCTGAATTATCACCCAGTTTGTCGATTATCTTGGCAATCAGATCATTAAAGTCGATCGTCTGCTCGAATTTATTCGACAGAGCAAACTAGGTATATGGATATAATTGTTAATTTATTGTGATTAATGTTTGTGTATTGTAAAACCCAGCAGTGTTTAGGACCTTTTACACCCTAGACTGTTAGAATTATCTAGTCATGTTTGCTATAGTCTTTAATAGTTTCTGAATGTTTATTTTTTTTTGTTATTTATTTATTTAAGAATTGGCATTAATAGTCTTCTTAGGCTGATATGTCAAAAATCTAAACTAACGAACTAACAAAATATAAATTTTAATAACATTTTGTTTATTTGTTACGTTATTGACAAAGCTTAGTTGCTCTTCATTGCTGATATTAAGCAATTATGTCAAATATGTTAATATGATTGCAATATTAGTTATATTAGTTATTTAGCGGTTGTAAATTTAATTTGCCGTTACATTAGCTGGCTTTTATAAACTCCAGCACAATTGCTTTACAACTGTGATTAATTTTGTGATTACTTTTATAATTTATTACCATCGATATTTTGAAATACCAATGTTTTAGAGTTGATGTTGATGGGCTTAACATCAATAGTCATAAGCGATGTTAACATCGATACTAAATATTGATCTTTCTCTTCAATGTCTTATCTCTAGGATGTATCAAAAATTATCTCTAGTAATAAGTTTCAAATTAGTTTGTCGTAAAACATACATAAATTATGGTAGAATCTATTAATAATAATTAATTAATTTATAACTATGCAAATTTAGAATATTGCCGCATGTAACCTAGACAGCAGGTTAGAAAATAAATTTTCACAAAATCATATTGAATTTCATTTATAGCTTTCATTTTAAAGTTTTTTTTTTATCACAGTATACATTTTGTAATTTTTTATTAAAATTAGTGAATAAGTCCATTTAAACAAGTTTAAAGTATTTTATATTTTTTTAAATTTATATTATAAAATCTTTTAATTGTATCCATGTTAATTAAATAAAAGATTTTATTTTAAGTAATTAAAAAAAAAACATTTGTTGCCGAGTGTTATTTTAAATGGTTAGTTTATTTACTATTTTTTATATATTTAGAAACATGTATAATATAACTTACAAAGGTATTTAAAAGTACTGATTTAATTGAAAAAAAACAGTAAAATGTGTGAATTTGAATATTTTCTAAAAAAAAAATAAGACATGTTTAAATTTGAAAAAAAAAAACAAATAAATTTACCTTTTTAATAATTAAAAAAATAAATATCATTATAATAACTATTTAGTTAATGTTGAAATAATACATTTAAAACATTTTTGCCACAAATTTGTAATAAAAATTTAGTAATTGTTTTATTTAATTTGCACATGTGCTATTGTTTAAAAATTAAAAAAAAATTAAATTCTTAACCTCACCAACTATTATTCCAGTTTTATAAACCATTGTGCTGGTTATTAATGCCATTTTCAGAAAGTAATGAGTATTGAGTAATGACAGTATTTACGTGTAAGACACAAACGTTATATGAGAAGACTTATTACATTTTGTTAGAAACATGAGGTTGTGTAATTATTATTATATGATTAATTACAATTTTATAATAAAATAAAATATTTGTAAAATTTCTTACAATTTAAAGTAAAAGTTGCTATCTTTAGTGGATTTAAAATCAAATATGAACTTATTCCGGTTTTAATAAAAGCTTCTCAAGTAGCTGTGAGCATGTAATAGAAAACAGGTATATTATATTTTTATTACTATTATTTTAATTTAAGTTTACTTTTTAATTTCTGTATCATAAAATATAATATAGCTACATAAAAAACTGTACAGAAGTCAAAAACCTTTAAAAATAAATAAATAATAACATGTGTACTATGCATTATGTTATTTTACTTATTTTTTTCAGTAAATATATCACTCTATTTTGTTTTTCATCTTTAATTAGTTGATTAATGGGGAATGTGTTCGTAAGCTGGTTTTTCTACATATTTGGCAGCTATAGGTAGTGCTTGTGGTATGTTGCTAGCTGCCAACAATACAAAATGTTTGCAAGTTGAGTTTGATTGTGCATTGTAACAAACATTATTCAATCAGTGAATGATAGCGTAACTCTGGTTCACCAAATTGAAAACATACTATTGCAGTCTTACTAAAAGTTATTACTGTTAAATTTAGTAAATACAATAATTGCTCATAAATAACGTCTATTTCTAGAAATAAAATATTATTATTTATGCCCAACCAGCATTGCTTTGTTATAGAAAATAAAATGCAAATAATAAATTTATTTTAATTATTAATATGCAATAGAATGCAAGTAGAAATAAAAATGATTGTACATGTTATGTTTGATATGATCAATATAACATATTTACTATTAGTTATAACAGTTTATATAAACTCAAAAAAGACTAATAAAGTCTAGAAACTTTTTCAAATAGACTGCCTTGAGGTTTTTTTAGTTAGCTTATGCTTTCTCAAAAAGGCACTACGTTGCGTATTGTAAGCTTCGCACTTGCTCAACAGAATCCGCTTGGATTTCCATTCTATGCATGTGTTCAAGCCACAATGTTCGGTTATACGCCTTTTACGCTTTTGTAGTTTAGTTCGGCTCATCTGAATTACAATTTTAAATGTGTAATAGTTTTGTTAGTCTTTAGTTCTTATTCTCATATCATTTTTTTTACAAGTTGCAGTGTTTTATGTTAAGTTAGTAAAGTTAAAATAGAACACACGAATTGGGTTTGTATAAAATTTGAAAACAGAATAAAGTTCAATAAACGTCTCTATAATCTTTTATTGGCAATCTGGTCCGCTTTAATGTTATTTGTACTACTTGTCTGTATACTAAATATTGTTTGTGGTTTAATGCCGCTAGTCTGGTTATGGAGTCCATCATCAGTTTAAATTTTATTACTAGCAAGCGTATCGTATTTAGTGATATTTGTATAGCCAATATAATGATTTTTGGTCTAATAAAGTATTGTTCCAATTAAATCATATTTCTAACTCACTATTTAATAACAGCTGTAGGGTTGTAGTCAATGTTCCTGGTTTTTGCGTATAATTTTTGAATAACTTTTTATAAAATTTGATCTTATTTTAAGTGTTTTTTCTTTACGTGACACATTTGTCATTTCCGGTTTGTAAAATACGCTGCATTTATCATTATGACTTAGTGCAACAATAATAACAAGAGTAGTGTTTTTATGACTGCAGTGGGAAACAATTCCTGCATCAATTTTGTACAATATTTATTGCAGCATTATGTTAGATTATCTTGTATCAACTAATTTTAGCTTATCAAAATTGTAAGATTTTCAATGTAGCTTAAAGCAAAGACGCTCATGTCATTTAGTAACTGCAATAAGCCGTTCATAACAAGACACTACAATAAAATTTGTCACACTGCATTGTAAGCATCTGTCAGCAATTTTAGTTCTTACAATTTCACAGAATATTGTAATTGCTACAGTTTAATTGTTAAGCATGGAGATTGCCCAATATTAGACAAGAAATGCTTGTGTTTCGTATTGCCGTAGCAATAGATGCAATGGTAGTGTTGTCAAAAACACTCGTTTTTATTCGGCTACTGAGTGTAGATTGGCTGAATGGCAATGAAGGATAGTTAGAGGCTAAGGGTGCTATTAGGGAATATCCAGACAAATAACATTTCCACAATTATTATAACGTTTACACATTTATTAACTACATTTTTTTTCCTACACAAGACTTACTAAAACGTTTCCTTGTTTAGGTTTTTACCAACCGTCCACTATTTTTCCAAAGCGCTGTTGAAGCTCGCACTTGCCCAACAGCTTTTTTTTATACGGACATTACAATTAAATTACAACAGTACACATACATACAATATACATTAAAATACAAGTATTGATATAAATAGTCAAAATTACCGAAACACTTAAATAATTCTCTAAGCGTGAAAAATATGAAAATAAAGTTTCAAACAAAAGTTTTTTTGTTTAATTTGTTGTGGAAACTTGGTAAACTTTTTTTTTTAATAGAACACCTTGTATGTTTTTACATTTTTGATTCTAAAATTAATTCTGAGTGTTTTTTGTAAAAATAATTGTTTTATAAAATGCACCATTGAGTTATAAACAAACTCCTAAACTTAAATTAAAAACATTTTCCACACACATACACATTTATTTTAATCAAACAGATAAAAAGAACAATAACATCAAAAACAAATAACAACACAATAATAATAATAATAATTGACTTTATTTATAGTATAATATACAAAAAAAGGCTACGTTCAATATTACACTGATCTACCACCTTCTAATATTATATTATATTCCATTCAGAAACAAATGTTTACCAAATTTCTACAATTTATGAACACTCTGTATATTAGAAATATATTTATTTGAAAAATTATTTAGGTGTTCCGGTAATATTGACTAACCCTGTATAAAACACAATAAATTTAGATTACGTTTGGTTGTAAATTAAGTTTACATTACATATAAGTATAACATATATTTTTTATCAAAGCTACCTTTCAACTACAGCTAAAACTAACTTAATAATATTTTATCTTAAATTTAATTATTTTCTTTTAGAAGTTTTTATTTTACTTAACAAAGCGTAAACTTAGGTTTCAGGTTAGCAAAAAAATAAGCTTTAGCACCTAAGAAAAAAATGATTATTCTTTCAAATCATATTACCCATCGTAAATTCAAGAAACCTATGCCTCAAGTTGTACTGTTAAAAGTTTTGTTGGCGTACAGATTAAACAAAATTTGCGAAAACAATATTCGATATTTGTTGAAATCATTAATGTAAATAAAAGTATAGAGTACGCCAATGAGTATATTAAGTACAAAAAATTAATGAGTTTATCAAGTACAAAAAATTATTAACAATAACTTGGAACGGCTGTTTTATCTTTTAATGTACCAGTAGATTTCATTTGAATACGTCTCGTCATTGATCATCACATATATCGATTGCAGTTGTTTAGATTAAATAGTGTTTCGTTGTTTGACGTGTTTTTAATAATAACTGACATGCAATTCATGTATGAACTTGCTGATGACAATTCATTACAAGCTAGATGATTGTCCATTGAACGGTTTCCTGGCCATAATATTCCTGGCTAAAAAATCTTCCAAAACATTCATCAACGTTTTTGTAAAACAGGCACATTGAAATAAAATAAAGGGCCAGAAAGATCAATGACAGTAAGAACGGTACAATTAAAACAAAATGTAAGTAAGTAAGTAAGAATTTATTTCACATCTACACTCATACACAAAATACAATTGTACATGTAAAAACGTCAACAAAAAAAAATATAAAAATACATATTATAAAAGTAACTTGTTAAAGCTTGTCTACAAAAACTTGTAATTAAAGTAATCTGCCATGCAGTATGGTTTAATATTACATAGTACATTATACATTGTTTGTTAAATTTTGTTGTAGTTGGTTATGTTTTTTATGGCTACGGGAAGGTGGTTATATATTTTTATGCATAAATAAAAACATCCGGTTTTGAATTTATTTAACCTGTGATGTGGTATATTGAATAGCTTGCCACCTCTAGTATTATATCTCGTAGAATAAAAAACATCATCAAAATAATGACTGTATTTCCACAAAAACTTTATAAATTCGTATATAAAAAGACCTTAAATTATTAATATGTTTGCTTGTTTAAAGATACCTCTGCAACTACCATTGTATTTCAACTTGAACAAAATTCTTATTGATTTTTTTTTATTTATGAACATTTTTCCTACATTTACTAAGCTTCCTCAAACAATAAGTTCATATCTTAGATGCGACTCAATATTTGCAAAATAGAATATTTTTTCAATCTGAAAGTTGGTGTTGCGTATTAGTATACATAATTTATGTGTTGCAAAAAACTGAGCGTGTCATCCAGGATAACACCCAAAAACTTTACATTATTTGTAATGTCGTATTTATTGGTGTTGAGTGTTATCGACTGTGGAGTATCAAGACCTTGATTTGTCTTATAAAGAATGATGCTGTCTTTGCATTGTTTAAAATTAAACAGTTTTCATGAAACCAAGATACTATATAACGCATAATGGTATTACCCGTATTTATGACATCCATAAAAGTGTCGCCCTCAATTAAAAGATTGGCATCGTCTGCATAGTTTAAAACTCTGCAGTTTAGTGGTAAATGATTAGAAACATCATTAATAAATATAATAAAAAGTAATGAACCTAGAATGCTACCTTGTGGAATTCCTTTATTTAATGTTAATGGTTTAGAGAGTGCTGTTGTATAGTCATGTGGGTGTTTTATCCTTGTGTAGTGTATCTTATTTGACAAGTAAGATTGAATTAGCTTATGTACAATTCCCCTTACGCTATACTAGTATAGCTTTGATAGCAGTATTGAATAATCAATAGTATCAAAAGCTTTTGACAGGTCTAAAAAAATTTTGCAAGATAAGTTGTGGTTTTCCATATTTGTAACTACCCAATCTATGTATGCAAAGAGTGCTGTTTCTACACTTTTGCCTTTTAAGAATCCATTTTGAGTAGAAGCTATTAAATTATATATTTTTTTTAAATCAACTATTCTTACATAAATTACTCTTTCAAATATCTTTGAAAATTAATTTCGTAGACTGATTGGTCCATAATTTTCAAGTTGATTGTGATTGCCCTTTTTATAAATTGGTGTTAAAACTGCGATTTTAAGTTGATCGGGAAATATACCGGTATCTATGGATGTATTTATTATATCACTTAAGGGACGAGCTATGTGTTTGATACATTTTTTTATTATATGCATTGGTATTTTATCCAACCCTGTGCTGGAATCATTTGATATGCTGTATGTAATATTAATTATTTTCAGTTCATTTGTAGATTGCATATACATTGAATGATCATTAAAAGAGATATTTATTACTTTGGTACATTTAGCGATAGGATTTAGTAAAATTAATTTATTTGCAATTTTGTTGAAAAATATATTAAAGTTATTTGCTAATTGAGTTATATTATCACGTTCTGGCATCTTATAAGCTTTGGAATTTCCTACTATAATTCTGATAACATTCCACGAGGCCTTAGATTTGTTTTTGGAATTGTGTAGTTTCAATTCAATATGTTTGTGTTTTTCTGCAATTAATAAATTATTATATGTTTTTTGTTCACTTTTATACAATGTTATGTAATCGGAATTGTACTTTGATATTGTTTTGTAAATGAAAAGCTTATCTTTGCTTAGTTTTATAGGTTCGGTTTGAAAAATGTTGTTGTTTCTACTATTTTTAAAATAAGATTTTATAGGAAGGTTCATAAAGATGAATTTAGAACTTGCAGACAGCTGAGTAAATGCATAAGTAAATGATTCGTTTGAAATATGTTTAATAAATCTAATTAAATTCGAATGTGTGAATAATCTAGTTTTGTATAATGGCAATTTAAAAATTAATTGAACATTGTAGTTTAAAAGTTGCGCAGTGTGATCTGATAATGTAGTGTGTAACACTTGTTTTAACATTTTGGAATGTACGTTAGTAATTATATTGTCTATGCATGTTAGTGCCGTTTTACAAATTCTTGTACGTTCGCTTATAAGATATTTTAAATTAAATAAAATTAGTATGTTTTTGAAATCTAGCGTAATGTTATTAGATTTCAAGATATCAATATTAAAATCACCAGCTATAAAAAATTTGGTATTTAGATTTAGTCACTCGGTTAATAATTTTTCAAACAATTCATAAAATATAGATATATCTGCCTTTTGTGATCTGTATATACAAACTATAATAATCGTTTCTCTGTTTAAACTGACCTGGGCACCCTCGCACTCAAATACTTTACTGTATTTTGTAAATGCGCTTACGTCAAATGGTGTCGAGAGAAATGATTCTTCTATGTAGACGGCTACTCCTCCGTGTTCCTTTTGTTCGTTCCGGCAAAATCTTGATATTAGATTAAAGCTTGGTATTTTCATCATTTGCAATTGTTCTTATGTTAGCCTGTGTTCGGAAATACATAGTATATTACATCCAACTTCTTCGGTTAATGCTTGTAACTGGTTTAAAGCTGTTGTAAGGCATTGTACATTTTGGTGTAGTAGTTGTAATGTATTTGAATTTGAATTTAAAACTACCGTTTTAGTTTTGTCGGCGTTCTTGAAAATTTGAAATATTGTTACTTTTAGACTTAAAAAAAGAATCGATTTATAAATATATCCTCCGGCCAGAAATTTTCATGGATTACTGTTTTTTCTGCAGCTATGGGTATTCCAATTTTAAAAGACCAATAAGACGCTTCTTTGTATTTAGGTTTAAGTTTTTTAACAATAAATAAAAATTGCCGGCCTTTGAAAGATGCTTTTTTATCTGTTCACATTCGACATCTTTATGGAGCCTTGAAACAAAAATCTATTTGCGTGATGACACTTCTGCTACAGGAAGATCTTGATTTGTAGATTTTCCACTAAACTTAATAGAGTTTTTGTATTGTTTATTTTTTTTAGTAATTTCCGTCCAATCTGTGTTTGTTTTACTAACATTATTGTACTTGTCGTTTATCTTATTTTTTGTATTATTATTTACATTGATAATTTCTTTATTTTCATTATTTCCCTGATCGACTCCTGTCTGTTCAGTGTTTATTTTGTTGACATTGGCATTGATATGGTGCGGGTCGTTCAACTTTGATGTGCATGGTTTTTCAATATTTATATTTACTTTTACAGCATTTTTTTGTTGTATGTTTGAAATTCCATTTGTTTTGTTACTATCTTAATTTGTATAGCAAGGTTGATTGTTTTCAGATCCATCTGTTGTGGAATAGTTTGTTTTATTTAAAGGTTTTTTGATTCTACTTATTTTATTAGTATTGTTACCTTGGTTTGCATCTCTACTAAGTTTTAATTCATTAAGTTCATAGATTAAAGATTTAATTTTTTCTTCTTGATTAGTTAAAATGTTGGTTTGGTAACTTACTTAATTATATAAGTAACTTATTTCTTTCTTTAATGCAATTAAGACTTGCAGAAAACACTTTTGTATTCCGTTCTTCTCGCATTTAGCACATGCGGATATGCTAAACTTGTCTTCAGTTTTTGCACATATGTAATGATATTCAGTATCACAAATACTACACTTAAAGAAATTGCTTTCAATAACTTTGTTACATGATGTACACTCTTTATTTTCACTTAAACTAATATTTATTTCACTTTCGGAATGGGACCGACCTTCTTGTTCCGCCATCTTGAAATGTGCTGGACATGATAGAAAAAAATTTAAGTAATTGTACGCAAAAAATGTCCAATACTTTAAATGTCATTGAACAGTTTGGAAAACTCTTAAGGGAAATTTGTTGTACCCATACCACATTCAGCATGTTTAGGCACTACTACTGATTTTCCATTACGTATTGCGTTATGTCAATGGTTTTTGCAAACATTAGTTCTAATCCCTCAATTTCTGACACATATACGTTTCACCAATAAAACCAGTTTTATTTAAATGCAATAAAGAATTTTTATAACAATTATGTGTGGGCAAATAAAAATCCGCATCAGGTATGTGAAGATCGTTTTCAACATCAGTTCTCCTTGAATGTTTGAGTTGTGAATTGTGGAAGACTGTCTAATTTTACCAGTATTTCTACTAGAAAAACTTACCGGCGAGGTGTATCGCAACTTTTTGGAACATATGCTAGCACAATTTCTGTATTATTTACCATTGGCAACAAGAATTGCACACCACACTTTAGTTTGGTTGTTCGTGATTATTTAACAGCAACATAAGGAGATTGCTGGATTGGTCGATGTGAGACACATGCATAGCCTGTTCAATCTTAAACTCCCTTAATTATTCCAGTGGAGAATTTGGGCGACTTTCAAAATCTGATAATTGCTGGGTGTAATTTAATTAGAAACAATCCTGGTAGTGCTTGAAAGAGTTTGGCATTTAATAACGAGAAGATTAAATGCTTGTTCAAGCTGAAGTCATTTTGAACATTTATTGTTTCAACAACTTTACATGTACTTTTTTATAATAAAATGTTCTAACTGTCGCAAACTTTGTTTACCCTGTATCTTTAAAACTAAGAGGTTTTTTAGAAATCATCATAGGACAAAATATTCCTAGAATTGGCCAAGGGATAACCGCTTTAAATTTTTGCCGCAAGTTTACCTAGCACTCTGTATAATAGACCTACAACACCTGATCTTCCACATTTATAAAAATGTTTGATAAAAAAGAAACTTTGCAGCACTTTAAAAGGCAACTCAAAACAAACAATTTAAGCTAAATTAAACGAAATTATGTAGTTATTTTTTAAATAGTCTACGCTCACAAAAATTAAAGATGGCTAAATTTAAAAAATCCAAGTTAAAGTCCAAAAAATTACAAAAAAATCGTTTTTCCAATGTTCCTACGCTGAGAAATTTTTAAAAAATACCTAAAAATGTGATTTTTGGTAGTTTTTCTGAACTTTAAAAAATTTTCAAAAATTGTGGTTATATATTAAAGAGCTAAAAATTTGGAAAACATGTTGTTTGGCCAATTTGGAAATACTCAAGTATGGTTGAAAAGTAATGGAATGACCAACGTCCCTTCAAATTAGACAGAAAATTGACATTTTAGAGAAATTTTTCCCACAGCTTATATTTAAGTGTATTTGGACTCTCTGAAGTCTATTTTCACATAGCGCACGCATGAAAAAGGGTAGTTTTGGAGTAAAATACATATTTGTATCAGTTTTTGCGTTTATGAATAGTTTTTGCATATTTAGCAAAAACTATGCGTTTTGGGCAAAAATTACTTCTACTAAAAGTTGTAGAGCGGAAAGTTTTCCGTTTTTTTGCTAAAAGACTTGGAAAATAAATCCACGATTTTGCGCGCTCTGGCGGGCAATGCACACATTATTGGAAAAACCAAAAAAAAACTGTATTGATCGGATATTTTTTGTTCTAAAACTTTGGTCTCTTATAATTTTTTTCAGAAAATGCATAGTTTTGGTTAAAAATCCAAAAAATCAGCAAAAAGTCACAATTTGCAACATTTTTCAACATTTTTTAGCGAAAAATGCTCTCATTATCGGGAAATCCAAATAGCTAATATCAATCGGAAATTTATTGCGCTTTACAATTTTGATTTTTTGTAATTTTTTACCAAATTGCATTGTTTCGGCTATTAGTGCAAAAAAATAAAATATATACTTATTTTTCTGCGCCTTCTAGCGGAAAAAGAAAAAATTATAGAAAAATTCAAATAACCTATATCTATTGGAAATTTTTTGCTCTACAACTTTTAAAAGAAATAATTTTTGACCAAAACGCATACTATTTGTTAAAAATGCAGGAAACCATTAAAAAACGCAAAAACTGATATATGTGTATCTATTACTCCAAAATCACTCTTTTTCAAGTGAAAATAGTCTTCAGACAGTCCAAATACACTTAAGTATACTGGTCGCTAAGATGTGGGTAAAATTTATTTTCAAACAATAGACACAAATAAATGTTACATTGTGAACCTAGTATATTAAATGTAAAACTGATAATGTATACTTTAAAAAAAAACTTTTCAAAAAAAAAAATATAATGATAATGTTTACTTTTACACAACCACACAGATACTAAACAAAAAAATATAGAAAATTGGATTTTATGTTGGATCTTTTAGCATAAATACGTTGTTGGCAATAGGTTTGTCGTAGTTAAAAAATGTAATTATTATTATGAAGTTGCACACTAGAACAATAGTTTATAAATGTATGATATTATTGGATTTTATAGTATACGTGTAGTAGTCGATACTAATTAGAACAGTTTTATATTTATTTTTTTATATAAAAAAAACACTTACAATACACATTACTCTGTAGACTAGACCCATGATTTGCTGATATATTTAGATTTTTGTTCATTTTTGTAGATGGGAACAAAATGCTTGTACCGCCCAGACTGTTCAATAAAAAGATTTTAGGTTTTGGGAAATTCACCATCCAATAAGTTGTCCGTTGCCATTTATTGTAGCCTATATACCGTAATTTCTATGTAGCACAATAAGATTTCTATTAATTTAAGATTCCGTTAACTGTTTAAATATTTCAGATAAGGTTTCCAAATAAAAATAAACTTACAACTTATAAGGTAAAATATTGTAAACTAATGGTAAGGTGCCATTTGTGAAAAAAAATACATTTTTTTTTTAATAAAATATCTAAATATTATTTCTTAATTTAGTTTAACATGTATTTGACGTAACTAAGAGAGCAACGGCAACTAAACAATATTAAAAAAAATATTCATATAGCAAAAAATTATGTTGAATAAATCAGGTTACAAAAATGCCTCATTTACGCATGATAATACAAAAACGCTAAAAATAGAACAGTACTTGAAAATATTATAGTTTTTTAACTCGTATATAAAAATACCAAACAGGTTATGGAAAAAATCTAAAAAAATATTTATGAACAATTATCACAACGTTCCTAAACTTCGTCATTATTTATGCAGTTTTTGCACTTAGGTTTTAAATTTTAGCACGTTTATTATTTTGTTGTGTTTTCTTGTATTTGACATAAAAACAACTTTCAAATTACACCATCTATAGCAATTTTTTTTTGTACATTTATTTGTTTTTGTTAATTATTTTGTTACTTGCGCGCCATTGCCATTTCCGTTAATACACACTATCATTTTCATAAACAACAAATTTATTTTAAAAACCACCATCTACATTATTTATATTTTGTTTATTTTTATTAAACCATTGCATAACAGTTTCCTCAAAAATATTGTTGTTAAAACGTACACGTTTTGGTAGTCCTGCTACACCGATGAGTTACACAAAAAAAAAACACTATTACTTTGAATACTCAACATCTGACATTAAATTTTAGTTCATTTTTGTAGTTGTGTAACTAATTGACAACTTATAGCTGAATACTACAACATATCAAGTTATTTAAAAAACTAAAATTAAGGTCTGATCTTTTCAATTTTTACAACTATATTAGAAAACACAAGCAGTAAAATAACAAGGATATTTTAATTTTCTATATTTAGTCTATAATATATACTGTCTTTAAGTACCATTATTACCAAATACTATTAACACTAATGTTAGAACAGTTCTGTTGCCAATTTGTTTCATCTCTGCTGAATCTAGTTTGCATACAGAAATATTTTACGCAACAATACAAATAAAATAATATATTATAGCAAGTATAACATTTGCACTTCATAAAATCCACTGGCACAAGAAACATAACATTTTAATTTTGTATACAATTTTTAAAACCTTGTATAAATATAAAATATTTTTATACGATTCAATTTTATATTTATTTATACTAAATCTAAATCATATAATTTTTATAATTCCAAATGATTTATTTCTTGATGATTTATTAATTTTATACTTTTATTTTCAGCGTAGTAAATGTTCAAAAAGTCGTTCACAGTCCGTTGTGTCGGACAAGTTTATGAACGATTACAAAGACGAAGCCCCCAACACCAATGGCAGTACATTCGGTGTGAAAACTTCTAAAGTGATGGGAAGGTAAGAATTAAAGTTGCTCTTATCATAGTCTAACATTCTTTAGGATTATGAATTGTTTCGTATATAAAAAAGTAAGAGTTTGTTCTACGACAGATATAGAGATTAAAGTTTCGTCGTTTTCAGTTCCCTTTCAGCTCACCCGGACCTATCTTAACAATTAATCTAGCTGGAAAAAATAAAATCAGTTAACTATTTTAAGTAATTGGATCATAGTTTTACTCCTATATATATTGTGAGTTATAAATCATTTTATAAATAAGTGCAATATTTACAAAACATTTAATTTACGGAAATGAATACGATTAAAATTAATAAATCAACCTAGTCAACGGCAACAGATGGTTTATTGGTATGTTTTGGCAATTGTCCAAAAATCGATAATTTTGTTTTAATGAAGCTAATAAACTTTATTCGCTGTAGTAAATCGAGCAATGAAGGTACTCATAGATAGAAATATTAAGATTAATCTATTTTTATGTAGGACAAGACAGCAAGGTCGTTCACGGAATGTTATGGCCGTGTGTGAAAATTAGAATTGGCATCTTACGTAGTAGAGAACAATAAAAAGATTAAAATTATATATCTCTTCAAAGAAAAAAGATGAAAATTATAAAATTATGATTGTTATGAAAATATACTACTTACATATTATAATGTAAAATACTTTATTTAATTTGTAAATTATAATTAATAATTTCCATTTAATCAATAGTAACATTTAATTTTTATAGTTATTATTTCATTAATTTAGAAGGTTGAGAAAAATTATATAAGTGTTTTAATCACATGAATTTTTAAGTATTACTTAATTGACAAATTAAATTCTATATTAATATAATACTATTATAACTATAACTAACCCATAGAGATACTGCGAATATAAAACAACTAGTTTTATTCGACATACAAAAGATTGTAAAAAAATGACTTCAAAGCAAATTTTGTATTGTGCAAAACCGATGTGAAAAATCTACAGAAACAACAAACAGAAAAAATTAATATATATTTGATTTTACGTCGGCATTTAATGTAATAAATCATAACTTTTTATTAAATAAACTGCACAGTATGGGTTTAAGAGACCCTACAAATTTCTAAATTAAGTCATATTTTAAAGATTGTTGATTTTTACATTACTCAAGAATCAATAGTAAGTCCATTACATTTTATTTTATTTATTAACAATCTTCCCAATTGTGTTGTGTATTATCCAATGTATGCGGATAACTACCTATATTATTAAAAAAAACAGAATTTATTCTTACATAACAATGAAAAATATTACCGTCAGTAATACAGCTAAAGCTTTGGGTGTGTCAATCGATTTTGAGCTAAACTGGTATAGTCAGATTGATTTTGTATGCACAATACTAGCAAAGTCAACTTAGGCAATATTAAACATAAAAAATTTACTTCAGCAAAAAATAATGTCTGCATACTATGATGCACTCGTATATTCCCATATCAATTATAACATTACTTTTTAGAGTCAATGCAAGAAATTTAAAATAGACATTAATCTAATAACATTTGTTAGACTGTAAATATATGAATCAGATGTAAAAAAGTCAAAAAACCTTTACACCATATTTTATAACGGAACAAAAATGTTCATAATATATCCTTAGCGTATCACAGAGTCTATAATATCGTTGCAAGATTCTCATTGAATATAAAGTTTTTGAAAGTTTCATTTATGTGTAAACTCCAATTAAAAATTTTGACCAAAAATGACACCTAGAAATTTTGCATTTCTTTTGTATTCATATAGAGTCTAGTATGATTGCTAGTGGTACATCTTTGCAGTGGCGTACCTAAAACTTTTGCCGCCTGGGGCGGTCGCCAATTTGCCGCCCTTTCGAGTCAATCAAATGGATGGTAGTTTTTATAAATTGATGTCTGTATACGGGCAAAATTTTTAGAAATAATATTTTCAACCCTACATTGACTTGAAAATGAGGACAAATATTAGAAATAATATAATAATTTGTAGAACTAAAGAATGAACCATTTAACTTTTGGAATTTGAATTGGCTATAAATAAAAAATTAATTAATATTTTTTTCAAAATTATAAGTTTATTAGAAAAGTTCAACATTTTTATATATTAAAACACAACATCATTCAAATGACTGCCACGGCTAGCTTGACAGTAACTCATCCAATCAACTCAATTTTTTAGTACGTTTTTGATTGTTTAGGCTTTAATCGCATGAATAGCAACTTTGATTTAGTGTTGTAAGTCATCAATCGTCTCTAAATAGATAGCGTAACATTTATCCTTAAGATCTCCCAAAAAAAAAATTTTACGGGGTCAAATTACAGCTTTTAGGTAGCCAATTACCATCAGCATTTTGGCTAATTATTCAATTTCCAAAAACAGTGCACAAAAGATTGATGGTTACGTTAGCTGTATTGCAAGTGGCCCCGTCTTTTTAAAACCAAATGTCATCCTTTTATAGTCTTCAAACTTTGGAAACAAAAATTTGTTTAGCACGGCATAGTAACGTTTGCTATTGACGGTAACGGCGGCTCCTTGCTCATTTTTGAAGAAAAATTACACAATAATGCCGCGAAACCAAAAACCACACTAAACGGTTACTTGTTGTGGATGCATAAGCTGTTCAAAAGTCATGTGTGGATTTTCTGATTCCCAAATGCGACAATTTTGCTTATTAACATAGCTTCCAAAATAAAAATAAGCTTTATCGGAAAACACAATGTTTTGATCAAAATGCTGATTTTCGGCCAAACGATCTTTAGCCCATTGGGGAAACTAAAAACGCATTGGACTAATTGAACTTTGTAGGCCTTCAAACCAAAGTCTTTGTGCTAAGTTTTACTCAGAAAAGTGTCCACGCACACTCTGAGCAACAGTTCATTTTTTTTTCGGCTGAGCGCACTAAACAAAAACATGAAAGTGTTGTTTTATCCACTATCAATCCAGTTTCGCATAATCTTTTCTATCAAATTTGTTTCGTAAATTTTTTACCGTTTGAGTAGAAGATTCACCACTGTGAAAGTTAGTTTTCATTATTTCCCAATTTTGTTCAAGTGTAAAGCGTCCCATTTTGTAAATGTCAAACATAAAACTAAATTTCTGTTAACTCATTAATGTCATTATATCTTTGAAAAACAAAATAAACGGTAGTTCAAACTCCAAACATGCAACGTTTGGAGTTTGAACTACCGGTTTTTACTAGATATAAAAATGCCGCCCAAAAATATGTGCCGCCCGGTGCGGACCGCAACCACCGCCCCCCCCCCCTTCCCCCAAATACGCCACTGCATCTTTGTTTTGTTTTAAACATTATACAGTTTGTTTTTTGTTTATTTAAAGTTAATTTGTTTTGAATTAGCCAAGTATATACGTTTGAAAAACTTCATCAATGATGATGATGAACAATTTTCTTTACAACAAGATTGTAATCTTTATTTTTGTAATTAGTATGTTTGTATTGTCAGCCGTCGTAGATTATAAATAACCAGCAATGCTATTTTGCGGTATTATTGTATTAATTAGTAGAAATTTAGAACAAAATGATATTCTTTTATATAAATCTGAACTTTTTTTTTTATTTTCCGTTTCTTATAACAAAAATTTCTTATACCGTATTTGTGTAATTATTAATATTTTATGGTTTATACTATCAAATGCTCTTAATGAGTCAACAAATATTCTAAGAAGCAGTTTTTTTTTATTCCATGCAAATACTTTTAAAGCTATTTCAACAACAAAGTTGTTTGAGCAAAGATTGTTTGACATTATAACCTATAAAAAATTAAATGTAATAGTTATATTGCTTTACCTAAACAAATTTTACAATTCTAAACATATATAATAATTTTAGTTTTGCTCTTTATAACTTTTGTGTATTTTATACTATATGTAAAATTATAAGAAAACAAGTGGTTATGTATCGGCAGTTAATGAAATGCTGTTTGCCAATCAAATAGTTATCATTTACTCGTAATTGAACATTTAATCATTTTATACTTTCTGCAAAGTTTATTATAAACTTACACTTACTATAACAAGAATTGGATAAAGATTTGTTGTTTAGTTTAGTGTTTGGTACTAATGATACTTCGGATTTTAATTTTATTAGGTTTTTTAGAGTAAAAATTGACCAAATTAGAAGTACGTCAGTCAGATATTGTTGCTTGTTGCTGTTCAAAGTCTAACCTAAAAATTTAAAACGTTCCGTCATATTTGTTAATATAGTTTTTAGAAAGTACAAAATATAATATATTTTGCAAAAGTATGAATAAAACTTTTGATTATTTAGAAAAGTTTATTAATGTAAATCAAAAATAGAGTCGGCAAGAAAACACAATTTTGAGAAATACAAGCGTTAAGTTATTTTAAGTTTAATTTTTTGTTGTCAAGAAAGTTGTTGATAAAACTTATAGATTTGTGATCATGATTTATAAAATAAAGCTTGTTAATAAGATCAAGATGCCATATACCATCAAATGCTTTAAAAATATCTAGAGCTAGATTTTCTTTATGTTTGTCTAAAGTAGAATTTTATTTGTGACTAACATATAATATAATATCTGTTGTCGAACGTTTTGATCAAAATCTATATTGAGTATCTGAGATAAAGTTATTTTGTTCTATAAACTTAACATTATAAAAATCAATAATTTTTAAAAAATTTGAAAAAATTGAAGATTTAGGTATTGAACATTTGCAATTTTTCAACAATGTGTTAATGTTCTTATTTTGTATGATAAAGCAAATAGTTTAATCAAAATAAAAACTAATTCATGTGCAAATGTTTTAAGAATAATGGGTTAAATTGTATCTATAGCTAGTACCTTTTTGGTATTTAATTTAAGACAATCTGTTGTTTAAGGTGATTTGGATCATTATTTTACCACTAGCCAACATTGTAGGTCCAACAATAAAATGCAATAAATTTATTGTTTGTTGTTGTTATTATACTTAACAATTGATTGTGTTAATAACATAAATAAACATATAACGTGTTTTATTTTATTATTATACAATATAATAACTTTTTAACAATAAGATAATTTCAAATATATATATGGGTAATTCCATTACTTTTCGACTAATTTGAACAACAGTCAACCTCTTTGATTTTGCTCAAATTTTCAAAGTTCAAAATATAGATGAAAAAAATTAAATTTTCAAAATTTTGGACCTTAGAATAATGTCTGTTCTGGAATAAGATAAAAAGGTCCACGATGGCTCAAATTATTCCTTATTGCATGTACTTTAAAATCCAGATTTTTATGTTTAATATTGTGATATAATATTTTGATATATTAAGCTTTAAACATTATTCCAAAAAAACCCGCAAATTTAGCAGAATCGCAAAACTTTGCTTTCTTTAAACCGTTCTAACTTTGTCAGATCTTAACAAAATTTAATCCGCAAGGTCTAGATTTCTTCGTGTTTAATCTCTTTTTAAAGTGATCACACAAGACTTATAGAATCAATACGTATACACCACTATTTTGATGGAGGAAGTTGCACATGTTTTTGCGATCTTCAAAACTTGTAATTTTCAGATCCCGAAAAAACGCTGTTACTTGTTAAGAAATCTGATCCACGAGGTCTAGATTTCTTTGTGTTCAATTTTTCTTTAAAGTGATTACACAAAAACTTATAAAATTAATACAGATTCACTACTATTTTGATGCAACAAATACAAAATATTTTAAAAACTTTTTATTTAGCAAAATAACACAAACAAAACAACATTACTTTAACAAGTGTGCTTTGATGCAAGCTTTTGATACTTGTTAAAACAGTCACGCCACGCGCAACGAGGAAAAGGAAACAGAGGCGTCCGCATTTATATTTGTATTTAAGTTAAATTAACATAATTGAATTAAAATACAAAAAAAAACAAAGGAATGATAAAAAGAACAAGAGAAATAGAAAAAGAAGAAAGCCATAATATATTTAACAGAAATAAAAAAACCATAAGATCACCAGATCAAAAGAAAAGAGGAGAAAAAGAATTGAGTAAGAAAGAAAAAAATAAGGAAGCAGAAGAGATTTTTACAGACACAAACGCGATGGAGGAATTAAAGAAAATGGTCCAAACAATGATGAATAAAATGGATAAAAATATGAATGAAATAAAACAAGAGATAAGGTCAATAAAAGTAGAAATGGAGAAAAAAGAAGAAATCTGAAAAACAGAAGTGAAGAGCCTAACAGATAGAATAGAAAATATCGAACAAAAAATTGAAAGAGAAGAAAAATAAAGAATAAAAACAACATTATTATAAAGGCTTGAATTTAACAAAGAATACAGAAGGAGAGATTAAACAGTGGATGAAAGAAAAGTTACAAGTAAAAGTAGACATTAAGAAAATAACATGGCTAAACAAAAATACAGAGAACAAAATCATCAAATTGGAAATATCAAACTGGGAACAGAAAAAAAGGATCATGATAGCCAAAAGTAAACTAAAAAATACAAATATACATACATAGACAATGATCTCACATGAACAGAAAGAAAAATACAGAAAGAAATTAGAAGCATTGCAAGAGAGGAGAAGGAAAAGAGAAAAAAAGTTAAAATTGGATACAGAAAATTAATAATCAAAAAGGAACTTTATGAATGGAATGAACTAGATAAAGGAGTCACAAAAAGAGAAGACAAAGAAGAACAAGCGGCGTCAAAAAACTATTAACAAACAAAACAAACCGGAACAAATTCTCGGATAACGGAAAAGCAATGAAAGGGAAAATGAGTACAAAAAGAAAAAAAATCAACAAAATTAGACTGGGTACATGGAATATACAAAACATAAAGGGCAAAGAAGTAGAGTTGGTAGAAGAAATAATAAAACAAAAAATAGAAACTTTAGGAATTACATAAACAAAAAAAAAACAAAAACGACTAAGAAAAATACATAAAGGATACTGGATGTTCTGGTCAGGAGTAGATGAAAAAGAAAGAGCAAAAGGGGGAGTTGGTATAATAATAGCACCAAACAAAATAAAAAAACATTACGAAAGAAAGATACATAAGCAAAAGAATCTTGTCAGTAGAAATAAAGCTATATGGAAAGGAAATATGGACTATAATAACAGCCTATGGAGAAAACAAAAATGCTAAAAAGAAAGATAAAGATGCATTTTTTGAAAAGTTACAGAATGAAATAGATGAAAGACTGGAAAATGTAATAATTATGGGAAACTTAAACGGACGAGTTGAAAACCAAAACGCAGGATTAGAAGAATGCATGGGAAAATGGGGAGAAGAAACCAGAAACAATAATGGGGAAAGAATTATAGAACTGAGCGTGGAAACAACCTTATTATAACAAACACAAAATTTGAACACAAGAGAATACATAAATTTACGAGAGAAGAACCGACTAGAAACGAAAAATCAATAATAAACTACTTTATAATAAGCAAACAAAAATGGAAAAATGTTTTAAATGTAAAGTATCAAGAGAGGCAGAAATCGAAAGCGACCATTACCTGGTAAAAATGGACTTGAGAAAAATGGAAGAAAAAACAGATAAGAGAAGAAAGAAGGTAAAAGAAAAAATAAAAAGTTACAAACTTAAAAAAAAAAATACAGAGATAGATTCTAAGAGATAGTAAAAAAGAAATGTAATAAAATTAGAGAAACATAGAAAGTAGAAGAAAAATGGGAAACATTCAAGAACACCATACTAGAAGCAGCAAAAGAAAGCTGTGGAACAGCAAAAATAGAGAACAAACATAATAAAAAAACTGAATGGTGGACAAATGTAATAAAATTGAAAATTAAAGAGAAAAAAAAAACGGAAAAAATACATTAGTACAAAAAAGGAAGAAGACTATAAAGAATACAAAATTAAAAAAAAGGAAGTTAATAATGAGGTCCAAAAAGCTAAAAAAGAATTATAAAATCAACTCGGTAAAAAGATGGCGGGAAACTATAGAGACAACCAAAAACTATTCTATGGAACACTAAAACAGATGAAAAGGAAGAAAAAATACAATATGATGAACATAAAAGACAAAAAAGAAAATATAATCACAAAAGAGGATAAGATAATGGAAAAGTGGAGAGAATATTTTAAAGAACTGACAGAAGCAGAAAACCTAAGCCTGGAGGAACATGAAGAAGATGATACTGACATGTCAGAAATTGAGGAAATAAAGAAAGAAGAAGTTATAGACGCCATAAAGAAACTAAAAAAAAGGAAAAGCACCAGGCGTAGACAACATAACACCAGAAATGATCAAATACATGGGTAAAGAAGGAATAGAACAATTAACAGAACTACTTAATGACATAGCTAAAAACACAAAAATACCAGCAAAATAAAACATGGGAATAATACTACCTCTATACAAGAAAGGAGATAAAAGAAACTGCAATAACTACAGAGGAATAACGATCAGTAGTGTACCGGGAAAAATTCTAGCAAGAATTATAGAAAAAAGAATAAGAGACAAGATTGAAGATACCATAGAAAACACACTATGCGGATTCAGAAGAGAGAGAAGCACTCAAGATCTTATATTTGACCAGATAAGAAGAGAATTTATATGGAAAGTACTTCAAAAGAGAGGCATAGACGGAAAAACTATAAATCTATTAAAAGCTTTATACAAAGAAAATAAGAATATTGTTAGAACCAACAATGAAGAATCTCAAAAGTTTGAAACCAAGATCGGGCTAAAACAAGGGTGTGTACTGAGTCCAATACTATTTACAATAGTGTTAGATGAAGCTATAAAAAAAGCAAAGAAAAGTATGAAGATACTAAAAGTAGGATATCGGAAGATGGAAGCAACAAAGATTATAAAATTACTATTTGCAGACGATTTGGCAATAATGGCGGAAACGGAGGAAGATTTACAACACAACATCAACATAATAGACATGGAATTAACAAAAATAAACATGAAGATCAACATAGACAAATCCAAAACAATGATAATATCAAGAAAAAACAAAACCCATAGAATAACACTACATGGAAAAAAGATTGAACAAGTTAAAAATGTTAAGTACTTAGGAACGATAATTAACAATAAAGGAAAGATAGCCAACGAAATAAATAAAAAAATGGGAAAAACCGGGAAAATATTCAACATGATAAAAAATACATTTTTTGGAAGAAAAGAAATACCAAAGAACATAAAAACAGATATAGTATTCTTTACTAATAATAAGACCAACAATAATGTATTCCAGCAAAACATGGACATTGTCAGAAAAACTCAAAACAAAAATAAATGCAACAGAAATGAGATTCCTAAGAAAGATAGAAAATCGAACAAGATGAGACAGAATAAGAAACGATGTACACAGACAAAACTTACAAATAGAACCCATAAATGAAAAAATAATGGAGGGACAACTAAGATGGTTTGGACATGTATGCCGTATAAATGATACGCGAATAACGAAAAGAATATATAAAACAAGAGAAATGGAAAAAAAAACAAAAAAGACCGAGAAAAACCTGGAACGACAATGTAAAAGAAGAAGCGGAAAGAAAGAGAATACCGTGGGAAGGAATTAAACAAACAACTCTAGACAGGAAAAAATGGAGAAAACTATATCAAACAAAATAATGTAAAAAGCCATACACCGAAAGGTAGAATGGCATATGTTTAAATAAATAAATAAATAAATAAAATAAAACAGTTTTTTTTTGGTTCAGTTAGTAAAATTTGATAAAAATCCTGTTCAACAACGGAGAATGCGCAGATATAATTTTTGTTTACGGATTCTGTAATGGTAATGCCCTAGCAATTGAGATTTCCCGACAAAAAGCAACTTTTTTTACGCGTTTTTTAGTGTAAATGTTTACCCATATTATTATCAAAAGATCAACAGCTTTTGATAGTATCGACCACAAACGTTTACTTTTTAAACTCAACAAATATGGCGTAAGAGAAATTGCAAACAGCTAGTTTGAAACCTATCTAATTGGTAGAAATCAGTTTGTCCAAGTAGTAGTTGATAACAAAACATACAAGTCAACTAAACTTGAAACAATATTAGGGGTTCCGCAAGGTGGTGTAATGGGTCCTTTATTATTTAATATTTATATAAATGATATGTTTACACCTCTGTTGAAATTAGACAACATATAATAAATTATGCAGACGATACAAACTTAATATTGCATGGACATGATTTTATTAGCATTATAGCATACTCTACCCAGTTTTATAGACAGTTCATCAATGTGTTCTTTCCATTTCAAATTTTGGTCTACAATAACTCCAAGAAATTTTGTAGATGGGACAAAATTATAAAGTCTATGATTAAAAAGTATGTTGTTTAGAGTTTCAATTGTGTTATTTAATTTAAACAACACACAATGTGTTTTTTCTTTATTTAACATAAGTTTGTTGCTAGTAAACCAATTTTCCAGCTGTTTTATATGCATAGTTGCATAAAATCATGTCCATGCAATATTAAGTTTGTATCGTCTGCATAATTTATTATATGTTGTCTAATTTCAACAGAGGTTGTAAACATATCATTTATATAAATGTTAAATAATAAAGGACCCATTACACTACCTTGAGGAACCCCTAATATTGTTTCAAGTTTAGTTGACTTGTATGTTTTGTTATCAACTACTACTTGAACAAACTGCTTTCTACCAACTAGATAGGTTTCAAACCAGCTGTTTGCAACTTCTCTTACGCCATATTTGTTGAGTTTAAAAAGTAAACGTTTGTGGTCTATACTATCAAAAGCTGTTGAACTTTTGATAATAATATGGGTAAACATTTACACTAAAAAACGCGTCAAAAAAGTTGCTTTCTGTCGGGAAATCTCAATTGCTAGGGCATTACCATTACAGAATCCGTAAACAAAAATGATATCTGCGCATTCTCCGTTGTTGAACAGCATTTTTATCAAATTTTACTAACTGAAATCTCAAGATTTGTCAATACCAAACACGTATAAAAAACAGCAAATAAGTTTAAACTGTTACAAAAAAATACAATAAAATAATTTCATATAAAAAAAATCAGAAAAGTGAGTCATATAAACTGTCAATTATCAGTATGAGAATGCAATTGTATTTTATTTTTCAATTTTGACTTATCAACTAGATATGTCGACTGCCAAAGAGAAAAATCAAAACATGTAGGAGACTACACACAAATGAAATATTTTATTTTAGGCAGTGTTTATTTTGTAAAACTCATGGGTTCTTATAGTAAGCAAGTTTTTGCGTCGTTTTTACATACACAGTATTGCTTTGTACAAACACCTTAATCTTTTTTTCTCGTTTTATACTAAAATGTTAGTAAATGTATATAATTTCTATTTTGTTTTGTTGTTATATCCATTTTTATTGATTTAAAAATTAATTATTTTGGAGTTAGGATAAAATTAATAATTAAACTTATTGCTTATAGCATATGGTTTTTTTAATAGCTAACGTTTTGGCAAAATTATTTTATTTTATAAAATAATATAATAAATGCTAGAACAAAAAATGATCACTACCATATATGCAAAGATATACAAATGGCAATAAATTTATAAAAAAATTAAATAAATTATATTTTAATTATTGTTAAAAAAAATTATAAGCCATTTTATTTTCATTCAAACGTACAAATTTTTGTGGCCGGAATGAAACTATTTTTGAACGTTGTTTACACAAATTCTAGTTGTATACTTTTTTAGTTTGTCTTGTCATTATTAAGAAAACAAATGTAAAAAGATAATTTTTACGATATTATTAAATGAAAATCTTGTTGATAGAAAAATGTGTATTGCCATTTATATAATCTGTTGCCTAAACATTCAAAGCTTTTAAGCGGTAGGAGTATTTTCTAAAATTTGTGTTAAACATTTTTCAATAGTGTTAACTTTAGAAATTTACAAACATAAAAAGAAAAGAAAGTTACATTGTTAGTATATTCTTTAAAACTATTATAAATTTCTAATCTTGTTTTATCCCCTCTGTAATTATAACAAAACCCCACTTTCTTTATTAGATTGTGTTATTTATTTTTTTTAATTCATGGATTTTTGTTAATTTAGACATTTTATGTTTGATAAAGTTGCAGTTTGATTGTGATATAAAAATTTAGTAATTGGTGATGAAATGTTTAACATACAGAAAAAACGACACACTACCAATAGCAATATTTATGGCTATTCAAGTAGTTTGCCTTAACGAGATCGCTCCATAATGTTATATTACAAATCGCTATTGTATGTATTGTGTCTACCAGTGTCCTTTTACAATCTAGTTTTTTTTTTTTTCAGTTATTTGTTGTATTTATTTTGGTATTGTATTTTACAACACATAAGTTTAGTACATTATAATTAAAATAAATTATCAACAATAGTTTTTTTTAAGGTGATATGACAAAACTACTAACTAACTAACATTTTTATCTCTAGACTACGCTCCTGATATTTTTACATGATATTTTGAAACGTGACGTCACTTCAAAAAGAGTACTATGGATGGTATTAATGGATGTAGGTATAGTACCATTGATGCGTGCAAAATGTATGTGACTAATAAATTATTCTGATATTTTGATTTTAATGTAGTAATTGAACTAACTTTGGTATTTTGTAATATTACGTTTTTGTGCATTTACTGCAAAACATTTCCAAAAAAGCAAAATTGGAATTTTAAATATTAAATGTTATTTTTACATTTTCAAAATTAAGCTTACGTCAATCAAGACAATAGACATCTATCTACTACTACGGACTGCTGGATAAAACGATGCTAAGCCTTACTTGTGAATTTTTAATTGTCTTTATTATTAAATACTGCCTTAGGACTAATATACACCATGCGGTGGTTTTGTAGAATTGATTTTAATTTATTTTTAATTTAGATATATGGTTGCAGCTAAAGATCTTAAACCTGGAGAAATTATTATTAGTGAATTGCCACTGGTAGTTGGACCATGTACAGCTTGCAAAATGCAATGCCTTGGATGCTATCAACCTTTAGAATCAAATGGAAATTATGTCAAGTAAGATAAATATTTTTATTTATTTGTCTACAACTAATACAAAACACACAAGTTACATTTGCGGTTGTGATAATAAAAATGGATTATTTTTATTGATTTTTTTTTTCATTCTTTTAATTCAGCAAGCAGAAAATCATATTAATTTTTATGTTTTTTAATTAAATTTAAATAAATTTAGTATTTATAAGAATACAATAAATAAATAGTAAAATCATTTATATTTTATTTAAAAACATGATTATTTGTCAGTTATAGTAAATCAAAACTTGCTGAAATAGCTAATATAAATGTTCCACTTGCTTGCATTGTATATTCTTATTATATTATAATATATTATATTATATACAATATAGCATTATCAGTAATAATAATTGCTTTCATTATAGCCTTGTTACATATATTATTTTTATACTTTTTATATACGGCCATGTATGAGTGAAGTGGTACGAAAAATATTGTTTTATGTCGCAAACTTTAGGGATCGGTTCATTAACATAAACTCTGGTTCCTTAATTTTTTTAGATTTTTGTGCTACCCAGTGCCGAGATTTTTAGGGTACTTTCAAAAATGTATTTTTTTTACCTTTTTTAGCAATTTTCAAACGTCTGTAACTTTTTAGGGATTTCTTTTTGCAAATTATTGAAGATAACATTTATTGTTTAAAATTAATCAAAAATTTAAAAAAAATGTGTTAGAGACCCGTTATTATTTTTTTCTATTAAAAACAGATTAAAAAAAAAGATGTCGGGTATTTTTAATTTTTTGTTTAATAGGTCAAAAAGATACTTTTATATGTTATTGATATACTCTGAAATTTTTAGAAACAAAGGTTCAGTTGGTGTTTTAAATAATAATTTTTATAAACTTGTATATTAAAAAAAAATGTTAATTTATTATTATTGCTTGTTTAGATGTAAAGGATGTGGATGGCTTCTATGCAGCATTAAATGTCCCGGACTGTTAAAAAAATACGGCCACACAGAAATAGAATGTTCAATTCTCAAAGAATGCAAATCATCAAAATTTTTAGACTACACAAATTTTGACAAACTTAAAGAAAATTTATACTGTATTGTTCCTTTGCGCTGTTTGGTACTGAAAGCAACTGATCCACGTTCCTACGATACAATTATGACAATGGAACATCATAACGATATTCGTAAGAAACTTACCGATGTGTGGGAAACAAATCAGAAGACCATTGTTGATAGAATAATAAAAGATTGGATGTTGGATGAGTTTACAGCTGAGGAAGTGCATAGCATATGCGGTATTTTAGAAGTAAGTCAATTTATAATTTTTGTATTAATTTAATTTAATTTTTTCATCTTGCCTCATTTCATCACTTATATTCGGAAAGACTTTTGGTTTGCTAAAACGAGGTTGGTGAGGTTGACAGAGTATAAAAAAACTATTTTTTTTTTACAAAAGTGTTCCTTAGTTGATTTTCTGACGTAATAACACTTAGATAATAGATTATTAAAACACTAACATGATTAAAAATATTTAAAAAAATTGAAAATAAATCTATTTCTAAAAAAATTACAAAAAGGATTATTGAATTAGGGTGTGGACACAACGGCGATCAAACAGCGCTCCGAGCATAGAACACTAAAATTTGCTCTAAGCTCAAACCCTCGCACACCGCTCTAGCCTCGTATGAACTGAAACTTTTTTATCGGCGTGAGAGTAAAATTATTTAGTAATTAAACAATATAATGTAATATTAAGAAATTTTGAATACAATTTTTCAACCGCAAAACACTAAAAAAGATAAAATATCAAAATATACGGCAAGCATTGTCTGTGCTTGTACTATGTCTTGCGTCAAACAATCCGGTAACAGTTGTAGTAAGTAATGTTTAATACTGTAACTACATACCCTACTGCTATGCAGTTGTCATTTTATCTATATATTTTGTCAGCTTAGCATATACACCTTAGCACCTTTAACGTCTTACTCTTTTACAGTTTTGTTTCTAAAATAAAGTCTAAGAGTTTTTATCAAAATTCTCTTTTGATTTTCTTAGCGTGTGCTTGCCAAAGTAAGTTCTGCGTTTCTGATTGTGCGCTTCAAATTTACTCAATATATAAAATATAGTATTTTTGAATTATTTGGGGCAAAATATCCGTTTATCAGTTCTGTAAACATTTGTAGTTTAATTTGACTTAAATGTAGTGTTGTTAGAATTAATCTTGTGTGTTTTATTTCCTGCCATTTTTATTGGTAAGTTTATTTCGGATTATTTATTTTACTGTCTATAATGCTGCTTGATTATTAAAAGTAATGTTTATGGGTCTGTTAGAGATATATGCGACTCAATAATGTTTTTGGCAAACTGATTGATAGCAGCTATCTCTGCTTGAAAACCCAAAGCATGTTTACACAGTGATAGCTTAATAAAAAAACGAGTTATTGGAATTATTGCCAATCCATAATTGACTAATGACTTAGATATTTTACAACATCGGCGTAATACTGCAGATTTTTGCATTTTCTATAGATAATTTCTTAAACATTGTTCAAACAAAATACAAAACATATTGCCATCTTAACAAATATTTATTAGTAGTATAAGGCTTGATAAAAATTTTAACAAATATTTACTAAAAGTTCAAAGACAGATTTTTTTAACCGCACTATCGACACATAGAATAAGCTTTCAAATTTATTATTTCACAAGACTTATGGTTCGCAAATAATGAAAGTCTTCAATGTGATAGTTTCAACGTGTGTAATGTCACTCTTTGCAAAACAAAGGTTTTAAAAAATATCCGGTTTCTCTCGTTTTTGCCTTTGTATACACCAGCTTGGGTGTTATTTTGGTATTTGGCTCTATGTTGTACTATGGTAACTTTGATATGTAGTGTGTTTTAAAATTAGCAAATAAATTAGTTTTTATATAATAATTTATTAACAAATTTTAAAATACACAAAATATTAACCTAGAAAAACATACATTAGTTAAATATTTTTAATATTCTTAATAAAGGTAATATTTAGACAGTTTCTGTATTATCCATATGCAAAATAAACTATTCTATTATTTTAAATTTAACTAGCCAAAATCAAAATATATTTTAGCAAACAGATTTAATTTTATGTATTGCATTTTATTTTATTTTATGAACTTAACCCATTTAGTCCAAACCATATATTTTCTCATAAATTAAGATGTATTTGTTTAGTTTGTAATTAATTGTCATTATATGTATTGTATGTATTTGTTACTGGAATCAATCAATTGCCAATAGTACAGAATCTATTATTGGAATGGGTTAAGAAATGTTGTAATTAACTCTACGATAAATATTTAATTTTAGTGCAACAATATAAATATGTTAATTTATCACTAGTTACGTATTATATAAACAAAACCTCTGCAATTGTTCAATTTGATTGCAAAAATATAAAGATACAATATAATAAAATATCATTAGTAATTAATAAACAAAACACAGCTAGTTGTTTTATTAATTTCAAAAATATTAACGCTACTCATTAAATGTTTGGCCATTTATCATTTTGCACGATACATTAGTTTGGTTAAAAATGGTAGTTACAGAATATTATATAAAACGCTTGATAAAATATTTAATCTTTAATGCCAGTTTGAAACGCTCAATAAAAATAAAGTTTGCTAAAAAAAGACGCATGTTAATAAATGGTTCATAAATTATTTCAAATACTGGATAAATATAATTAATATGTGTTAAAAATTAAAAAAACCCTTGACAAAATTTATAAATATTTGATAAAAAAATTTTTGAAAGTGATTCCTTAGTAAAAATAATAGAATTTTGCTACAAAATTATTAAAAAAAAGAGCAGAAAGATTTTGGTCGATAGCCTTTTTCATATTCATACATGAGTATGAGTATTGACTTTACTTCTAAATATGTTTATTTTTTTTATAAAACTTTGTAAAAATTAATAAATATAACAGAAACTGTATAAATATGTATATTAAATAAAGAACTAAAATATAAAACAATATTTTTTAATAAATGTACAATAATAATAACTGTAATGAATATATTAAAAAATATATGTTTAACTAAACTAAAAGTGCCAGGTTTTTAGAAAAAATTTATCAAGTTATTACTCTTTTTACTCTAATAATAATAATAATAATAATAATATTTATTCGTGCTAAATTAAATACATATTGCACATGTCTAAAAATTGGTACAATTTACAAATAGTTTAAAAACTTAATACTAAGAAATTTTTCTACAGAAAACGGACTACAATCTACTAAAATATTTTTTACAAAGAGCTTAAATTTAACATTACAAATATTACGTATGACCTTTGGCAGGGCATTAAAACATTTTATTGCGTAATAATTTGTGCTGTATTTTGTTTTATTTATTCTACAATATGGCTGGTAAATATTCAATTTATTTTTTGTATCATAATCATTAATACATTCTATGTTAGTGTATAGACTTGGATTGGATTTGACATATATCAAGCATTGAAGAATATATAACCCTGGCAAAGTTAATATTTTCAGTCTTTTAAATAACGGCCGAGTATCATCTTGGTAGTGAACATCAGCTATTACCCGAATTATGCGTCTTTGGATACTAAAAACTCTTTTTGCGGATGCCGAGTTTCCCCATATAAGAATGCCGTTACTCACAAGTGATTGAAACAAGCTATAAAATGTTGATAACAAAACGTCAAGTGGTACAGTTTTATTTATGTTTCTAAATAAATATGTAATTGAACATAATTTATTTGTTAACTTATCACAGTGTTTAGTCCGTGTTAAATTACTATCAAAGTAAATTTCTAATAGTTTGACTGGTTCTGTGAAGCTAGACTGATCCAGGCATCTTGTGCTTATAACTAGTTGTTGAGTTTTATTTAGATTCATGTGTAGTTTATTTTTATGAAACCAATTTTGCAATTCATATAATGATACTTCAGATTTCGGAAGTGCCTCGTTTAAGTTGGTATGACGGTTTAACGCTGTAGTATCATCCGCAAAAGTATGATACGTGAATTTATATGTTTATCAATATCATTTATAAAAATAAGAAAAAACAAAGGCCCAAGTATTGATCGTTGCAATATCCCATTTTTTATTGACAAAGTGTCAGATTTTTTGTTGTTAATTTCAACAAATTGTTTGCGATTTGACAAATAACATTTGAAAAAGTTTTTGGCTTTTAATCCTACCTTGTAATAATTCAGTTTTTTCAATAAAATATTGTGTGAAACGCAGTCAAATGCTTTTGTCAAATCGCAAAGTACTGCACTAATATATTCACGATTTTCAATTGCTTAGAACATGGGAAACAAACTCCAATAAGGCTGATGTTGTCGATGTATTTGCCCAAAAACCAAATTGATTTGGAGAGAAAAATTGATTTTTTTCAAAATGTTGATATTGGCCTATAGTCGTTTTTGTTTTCCTCGTTGCCTTTTTTAAAAACGTGTATTACATTGGAAGTTTTTAAACAAGTTGTAAAACTCTGCAAAACTGACTACAACTTATCTAGCAGTTATTTGTCTGTCATGCGAACATTATTAAAATAACAGCCATTACAATCTTGCGTTTAAATTAAATTGTTAAAAAACATAAAATTTTAATATTGCCAACCACTTTTAACATCGAAACATTTTATTCCTACCCAAATATAAATATATAATGTATCACAAGTTATTACTTAAATAAAATATAAGTTGTTTAATTTCCCAAACATTCCCATTACAAAAACCATAAACAAACATCATATTTGCATATTCTTAATTAAATGTGAAGAGACTTTTGTAGAGACTCAAAAATAAACTTTTCTAATATGCAAATATTAAAATATGTTTTATTTAAAATTAAGAACTTAGCACTTCTTTAGAATGCAAAGCGACGTATTTTATAAGAATTTTTAACGTACTAACTTTACATTTCTTGTCATTAATACACAACAACCATTATTTTGTTTGTATTGGTATCAATTAGAAAAACAACCATGACTGATTTACGATTTGCCATCTGAAGCTTCTTCTAATAATTTAATAACATCATCTGGTTTAAATATTTCAAATTTTAGACTTGTACCCATCGCTTAACTTCTTCAACAACGACATCAGTTTACTGTATCTGTAAAAAAATTATTCACCAGCAGCAGACACTTAAACATTAAGTAGAAAGACTATAATGTCAATGGCTTGCTTCATTTTTTTGGACATTTCAAAAATATGGTATAAGCATCTTTTTACTCACACTTCTAATATTCTTCCTGCTTTTCTATTTTTTAAAACAATTTTTTTTGTATATCATCTGAGACAATAATTTACCTATTGCAGGTGGCTTCTTCTACATGTCATATCAGATTTTCTAGGTTTTTACACATTTCTTTATTTGCTTTGTCTATATATTAATGGCGTTTTCGGCTGTGTCACTCGTTGCGCACTGTGGTGCCCTTGGTGCATATTTTTGTGTTCGACTGACAACGCTCTTTTTTAGAACCGCCACATGTTGATATTGCTGTTACGGCAAAACTCGGGGCGCCCAGGGCGACCTAAAATGTCGAAGACGCCATAAGTTTGTGGGTAAATAAGTAATTAGTAATTGGATTTTCTTATTTTTCTAACATCTGTTATAGAAAAAATAAAATTTCGCACACGACGATAAAACACAATTATTGACTCGCAAAAATTAATTCACTCACGATTTCATCGCTCGTAAATTAAAACTGGAACGCTCGTCGATAAAACATTATTTTATCGTCTTGTATAAAAAATAACTGTTATATTAAAGTTATAGTTTCATTTCATTTCAATTTAAAACACGTTGTATAAGCAGTTTTTATACTTGGGTTTGCTTTGGTTATTATTCACGTTTGCATTGTTTTCAAGACTATTATTAATCTTAATAAATGGACCGTAATATAATAAAATACATTAGCAGTATAACCTAACAATTTATTTTATTTTATTAGCACTTCTGATCAGCTAAATAATAAACTATTGTTATAAGTAGTGAAGCAAAGAGAGTTCTACGCCAAATTTGTCGTTTGATTTACTAAGGCTTGAAATTTTCAATATTTCCGCCATTTTGGATTTTATTTTGGAGTGGGGGGGGGGGCAAGCGCCATCTTGGATTTTATTATTTTTCCGCCATCTTGGATTTTATTATATTTCCGCCATCTTGGATTTTATTTTAGAGTGGGGAGCAAGTTTTTATTTTAAAAAATGTATGCCGATGCCGGGGTTCGTTCCGAGGACCCTTGGTGTAGAATCCAACAATCTAAACAACTAGACCACGAAGCCTAATTATTTGAATGAGTTTATTGATGGTATATATAATATAGATAATATTTAACGTATGCTTAAATGTAAATAGTGTTGCCTATACGGAGAATTAAATATAAAAAATTATTTTATATTTTAATAATAGTTATTTTTTTAAAAAATGTTGCCGGTGCCGGGGATCGTTCCGAGGACCCTTGGTGTAGAAACCATCAATCTAAACAACTAGACCATGAAGCCTAATTATTTGAATGAGTTTATTGATGGTATATATAATTAATAAATTAATATTTGTTGTATGATGTAAATAGTGTAGCCTATACGGAGAATTAAATATAAAAAATATTTTAAATTTAATAAATATTTTATTAAAAAATGTTTGCTGTTGCCGGGGATCGTTCCGTGGACTCTTGGTGTAGAAACTAACAATCTAAACAACTAGACCATGAAGCCTAATTCTTTGAAAAAGTTTATTGATGGTATAATTAATAATTAAATTATGATTAAGTGTAAATAGTGTTGCCTATACGAAGAATTAAATTATGAAAATATTTTATATTAACTTAATATACGCCTAATATAATAATAAAGTTTTTAGCAAATCTAGTAATTTATTTTAAATCTAATAAGGTACTTGTTTGAATTTATTATCTATTGTAATGGAGCTCTTTTATGTTGTATATAATGTTAACAAAATATTGATAGGTCAATGACATCGTTTGCTAAATATGTATAGGTGAATTTGCAGATTTAAGTAAATACACAGGCAGAAATTATAATCTATTGACGATTAAGCAGTTTAAAATGACGTTAATTAATTACGTACATACAACTATAATAATATCGACATAATCAATATATAAGCTATGGTTAAGAATTTACTGTTGAAACGTTGACATACTATAAATAAATAAATTAATTAATTAATTAATTAATAAATTAATCTTATGACATAAGAATTTTTGTCGATATATACTATCTATTGTAGTGGTGCTCGTTTTTTTTAGTATAATATACATACAGTTGAGAGATGCTGAGAAGCACTTAGAGACATTTTCAATAATTAGTATGGTTAGAATGATAATGAACAGTGTTAAACTGCAAAAAAGTCTACATATAAAATTGAAACAACATATTTTAAATATAAGGAAGTTGAAACTAACAATTGATTATTACGAGAAAGAGAAACTGTTACGCTCTAGTTTTGAAAAACTAGCAATGTAGCAATAAATTTTATTAATCTATTCAATGTTTTCTTTATTTATTCTATGAAACTCTTTTATATTTATTATTATTATACTCATATTGTTTCATATGTTTATTATTATTTTTATTAATTAATATATTATTTTTTAAACATGTTGTAAAATAATATATTAATTAATAAAAATAATAATAAACATATGAAACAATATGAGTATAATAACAGTAAATATTATTAATCTGTTGTTTTATACAGCTATTAAAATCAAACTACGTATTTAAATTGACCTAAAGAGGTTTTTATCTCTCCTTCCCTATGTAATAAATTGTATAAATATATCAATTAAAGAATATATAAATTAGTTTTACTCCAGCTATAATATAATGGTGAATCAACAATCTAAATATTACATTTCTGCATACTCACTAGCAATTGGTGAAGAGATTCAATTGTCAGAACGAGAATTGATTATATTAGGTTGTGATTATTTAGTCAAAGATGCTTTAAATATCTTAAATGAAATTAAAGAAAAATCAGCAGAGCATTATAACGATTTTGGAGAAAAACATGTTATCTTCACGGATGATTATGATTTCATTAATGAGCCAGATGTACCTCTACAAGAAATATGTAAAATAGATTATCCAATGGTTTATTATTGTATAGAGACTGGAAGTAAGTGGAATGAAGACGTATATTACGTACTGTATGAAGGCAATCCTTCAATCGCACAAACTTGTAAAAAAGTTGCAAGAAAATAATTACATCATCGAGAATCCATCTAGTACTAGGAATAAATTATTAAAAATGGTGGATAATGCAATAACTGCGTACTTTGATTGCACACTTGATGAAAACACAATTAAGTATTTACCTACGGAATATATCAATATGCTGCAAGGTCTTGAGCTGGAAAAAGTGCACCATTTACTTTCCTTTTACGAGAAACAAAATAGCAGACATCGTCTACCCTGTCATATACATTACAATCCACCCCATCATGGGCCACCACCACCAATGTATTTGTGTTATTCATGTAACACTAATCAACATGAGTTAAGTGAAGAAGTCTAATTGTAATAAATAATAATTAAAAACATTTGTAATAAAACAATATAATAATATAAACGACTTTTATTTAAAATACTTTATAATACATTTAATTTATCTATTCAACTATTTTGCGATTTATCTAATCCCAACCATTTGACACACACTTTATTTCCTTTTTTACGCAATACTTTTCAACTAAATATACATCATGATGTTTGGCCTTTTGTAGTTCCTCAAGCAAATATGTTGTTGGAGACGTAATCTTTTTTAAATATTTTGAAAAGTTCTGTAAACCAATTGGGGGTATATTCTTTTGCAAAAAATGTTTTTTGTTTGCTTATACGAACTATGTCGCCGAGTTTAAATTTACTCTTAGCTTTTATTTTTATGTGTGAATAGACAGTAGTATGTAGATTTTTTTTTGTATAGAAACTGGAAGTAAGTGGAATGAAGACGTATATTACGTACTGTATGAAGGCAATCACACAAACTTGTAAAAAGTTGCAAGAAAATAATTACATTGGCCAGAATCCATCTAATACTACGAATAAAATATTTCAGCTGTGGAATTAAAATTAATTAAAATATAATTCGACTGGACCAGGATTCGAGAACCTGAGCTGGTAGTGATATCCAAAATAAGCACATCGCCAAATTCCAAATTCCAAATTAAATAAATCTTTATTCAAAAGTGGTTAGTATTTATACAAAAATTGTTTTTGTTAGTATACAGTTTTAGTTAAATTTATTTCCTATCTAGGACTAGATTTATAATAAGTATTTTGATTTTAATTTATTTACAGTTTAAGGTAATATATATTTCTATATACTGACAATGCTCAGTCATTCACTCGGTGCATTCATTCATACGTTTATTCATTACATTCACTCATTTCTTTTATTCATAGTTCTATATACATTAATAATATAATTTTTATTTATTCAACAAGCCCGGAGGACAGGGTTTGGGCATGCTGCGTGAATATTCAGTTTTTATTAAGATTTTACAGACACATACATAGAATATATACAAATGTACAGAAATATACAAAAATATACAAAAAGATCATGATAATGTAGATGAATGAGTGATATATGGTGATGAAGAAATAATAAAAGAAAATTTAACAAACATAATAATTTACTAGTCTGCCAGATTGAAGATCGGCAGACTTTGGTAGACCAGTTTATGCTTGATGCGGAAAGGTTTATTGTGGTTCCTAATAGCAGTTAGGCTGGTTAGCAGTGGATTTTCGTTTGCCAGTTTATACCGGTAAAAGTTATTTGAAGCCTCTTCAATATATTGGCTGATTAGCGGAACAGCAGCGTCTTCATGCAGATCTCTGATCCGCACATACCTATTCCTTTTCAGAGCAAGCCGAAGACATTTGTTCTGCATTATTTGTAGTTTGTTCAGATTTGTTCGTCCTATACCGCACCACACAGGAGCAGCATAAGTTAATGAAGGTCTGATGATAGTTTTGTATAAATGAATTTTCGTTGAAGACGACAAGTGACTATTTTTGTTAATAAAGGGATAAATCTGTCTTATGGCTTGATTTGTCCTATGAATTATGTGTGATAAGTGTTGATGAAAGTTAAGCCTGGTATCCAAATGGATTCCCAGGTACTTAACACATGATTTTGTCGGGATGATTTGATGAGCGTAAGTCGTCGGTATAAATGTCTTAATATTGGTGAATTTACGAGTGAACGTGATTCTTTCCGACTTGGACGGGTTGATGGTAATTTTCCAATGTCGGAAAAAATCGTGGAGGATATTTAAATGAATTTGATTCTGTTTCTGTGCGGCTATGGCGTAGAACGAATCTGAATATAATGCAGTGTCGTCGGCATACAATGCTAGATTTGTATGCTCAAGGATAGGTATGTCGTTTAAGTATATATTGAAGAGCTTTGGCCCTAAAATAGATCCCTGAGGGACACCGGCTTTGACGTCCTTTAATGGGGACAATGCATCATTTATTTTTACTTGGAATTGCCTTTCTGATAAATAATGATGAATGATTTTAATTATGTATGGGGGGTACTTGTTTTGTATCATTTTGTAAATTAAACCGTCCGTCCATACTCGGTCGAATGCTTTTTTTGCATCGAGGAGTATCATGTCGGTCACCTTGTCTTTATTAAAATTAACTGTTATGTCGTTTACAATTCTCGTCAGTTGGTGAACCGTCCCATGTCCGCTTCGGAATCCGAATTGGCAGTCGGTCGTCAGTTTATTGTCATTTTCAAAGTCGTCCAGTCTTTTCATAATGATTTTTTCAAATACTTTACTCAATGTCGTTAGTAATGATATCGGTCGATAAGAGTCAGGTGACGTCGGTTTTTGTAAAGCCTTTTTGATGGGGATGATGTGGGCTAGTTTCCAAGATTTTGGATAATAGCCCACTTTGATGATTGCGTTAATGATGTAATGAAGTTGGACTAAGGCTTTACGGGACAGATGTTTCAACGCGATGTTTTGTAGTCCGTCATGTCCCGCTGCTTTTAGTGGTGGAAGCTTTCTAATTATGTCATAAACCTCTTTAGGGTTTGTAAAATGATGTCCAATGTCACGCGTTTGTTGGTACCCGATCAGAAAGCGTTCCACACAAGCAGTAACGTCATTTTGTTTGTCAGTCAGGTTAGCGTCTAGGAGATGTGCATCTTCTAGCGTGTCCCCTATCATGTCAGCTTTGTCATCGTCTGTGCAGGCGGTATGCATACCGTCTACACTTGTCAGCGTCGGTATGGTAACAGATTTTTTCTTGATCGACTTCACAAAAGGCCAAATTGAATTGTCCTTATGTGAAAGTCTCTCAATTTTATCTTTCCATGTCTTGTCTCTGTAGGCTTTAATGTCTCGTCTTATTTCGTTCGTTAAAGCAGTCATGTTATATTTTTGTGTCACATCCCCAGTCCTCTGCCACAGTTTTCTTGTCCTGTTTCGTATCTGGATTTTATCCAGTACGTCCTGTGGGAGGTGGTCTTTATAAATGTCCGTCTTTTTGAATTTAACTGTCCGTTTGATAGCATTTTTAATAATGCTTGTCATTGATTCCACCTGAAAATCAATGTTCTCAGGTGTATCAATATTTCTGTCAATTGTCACGTCTCTGTCTAATATCCTTCTATATAGTGGCCAGTCGGCATTTATATAGTCGGGTCTGTAAATTAAACGTCTCGGTCTATTTACTATTTGCGTCAATTTAAATGTCACTAACGTGTGGTCCGAACTAAGTTCGTCCACAGTCTTTAGATCTACAATATCCGTCACGTTCTTGTTCAGTACAATGTCAATTGTTGTCGGTGTCATTCCGTTAGTCGGGTAATGAGTATGAGAATGAGTGAAATGAATAGTAAAATTGTTGGCAAGTGATAAATGATACAAATGATTGCCATTGGGATTATTTAAGTGACAATTCCAAGTATGATGGCGAGCATTAAAATCTCCCACTACTAAAACCTTGTTTCCACAGTCAAGCATGTTTAAAATATCGTCATCAGATATTTTGTTACCTGGTCTATTATACGCACCTATGATAATCAAACCGTTTTCCAGTCTAATTGCAACGTGCTCGATATTACTGTCAATAATGCCAATACGTGTGTAGTTTATTGAATTTTTCAACAGAACGGCGACCCCACCCCCCGCAATATTGCGATCTTCCCTTTCAATATTGTAACCTTTGATGTTAACTTTGACCGCTTCTTCCAGTTTGGTCTCGCAAATGATTAAAATGTCGGCCGCCGATCTGTTGAGAAATTCAACAATCTCGCCCACTTTATTACGAATACTATTTGCATTCCATTCATAAATGCTGAACATAATTACGGCTTAAAAGATGACATACATAGTAGCATTACTTGAAACTTTTGTGCTTCAGTTGCACACAGATCTAACTGTTTATTCAGTTCCGTAATTATATTCAGCATTCTAACCACGTCAATTTTTGTGTTTAAAATGTCAATTTGTTCTAATAGTTGGCCGAATGGGGTATTTGTCGGCAGGGAGAATGAATTAATCTGGGTCTGGCTGGAGCTGCTCGGTACGGGCTCGCTTCTCTCGATTCTATCGGTCCAGGCATTCTTTGTTGGCAGTTGTGCCGGGACGTATGTTTGTTCGGTGAGTCTGGCTTGCGCCGGAAGGTGTGCGCGTTCGGTACCTCTGGAGTCCCTGGGTAGCTGTTGCGCTGTAGAGTATGCGCGTTCGTTACTTCTTGGATGCTGGTTGAACGTTGCTCTTCCCGGCGGCGATGTAATTCGTTTGCTTCGGCGTTCCTCAATTGATTTCAATTTCTTCAAATAGACCGGGCAAGTTATTGAATTAGCTGGATGAGATCCGCCGCAATTCACACACTTTGCTTCGCTGTCTCGGGGTTTAGTACATTCATGAGTTGAATGATTTTCAGCGCATTTTAAGCATTTAATTTTAACATTGCAGTTGGTTGTAGCGTGGCCCCACTCTTGGCACCTGTGACACTGCGAGATACCTTTCTTATTTATGTATCTCTCCCATATTGCGGTAGTGTGATACACATATTTTATTTGACTAAGCTGCTTTAAATTAATATCACTGCTTGTAGTAATTATGTAGGTAGGGTATTTAGTGCCTTTCATGATGCTACACTTATTTATGTTTATTTTATAATTATCTCGGATATCCTCGATAATTTCTTTAGGTTCCAGGATTACTTGCAATCCATGTAAAATAAAAGTGTGTGTTTTATTTGTTTTTTCTGTGAATGTATGGAATTCTATTTCTTTGGTTTTTATTGCGTCCTTCACTAGAAAATAGTCAATGTTATCCGCCAAATAAATAGAAGTGCGGGCTTGATATCCATGTTTTAGATGGAAGGGCTTGGCGGTGATGCCCTTAATTAATGAAATTAATTCTTTAGCGTCCACTTTTGTGTGGAGCACTATCGGCGGCGGTTTTACAGTTTTAACCTTATCTATTTGATTGTTAATAGGTAAGGGCTCAGGTGCATTAGTCTGCATTTGTTCTTCATTGTCGTTGTCAGCCAATTGACTGAATCTGTTATTAAGTGGAACTGTAAAAACCGGTTTATTTATGTTGCCTTTTAGCCCCTTCATAGTTTCGGTGCTGGCAATGCTACTGCTTGATCCAAAACTACTCAATCTATCAAATTGAATTAGATTTGAGTTTGTTGCAGATTCGTCCTCGGACGTAGTAAAATCAGCCGTGGCCTTTTTATTGTCAGTCGATTTAGAATTTGTACCTGCTTTGCGTACCCGCTTTTTTCCAGGTTTCTTGGCTGCTTTCATGAGCTCTAACGCGCTCTGGGATGGAGACACAAATATCACCTCCTCTTTGTCGCTCCCATGCGAATGTTGTCGCTTGGTGGTTTTATTAAATTCCTGTTTTTTTCATGGGATTAAAACAACGGGGGTTTTACCCCACACACACACGCACACACTATTCAAAGTGACCTTACGGCCGACTTTGTTGAAAAATTTGAAAATGTCTTGATACTTTGTATAGCACAGTTTGGAAATGGTTCGGAATAAATTCGTCGCGGGGATCGAATTTAGATGCTCACTCAGACGAGGCTGGAGCGAGACTGGGCGCACATCGCCTGTAGCAAGTGCGCCACAGAGAGTTCTTAAAACTGTAAAGTTTTTAGTAGTAGAGATAATATTAAGTTTCGAATTTATTTAATAATAATAATGATATGTCATTAAATAAAGAAATAGTGTGTACATTGAGTTGCATATGCGTAAGACTTAATAGCGGCCTCTATACTAAATCCAAAAAGTAAAATTTATACAGCAATTGCCCTCTATAATAAGATTAGTGAAGTAAAATAAAAAAAAAAATTATAAAATGTAAAGCCAGCAGCGAAGCTCAAACCAGAGATCTAGCAAACTTGGTCGGGCGCCTTAAACCACTAGGCCATGAAGCCAGTATGGCAAACATACATTTTAATGGTTAATATAAAATAGGTTTGTAAGAATTCTATTAACAGGCATTGAAAAACAATTTTGTTTGTCTCTACATTTATCTCTCACGAAGGCTCACTAATAAATATAGTTAAAACACGTAAAATTAATGAAAATATATTAATTGCTTAATCTTTTGAACTGTATTTTATTTTTAACTTTATCTAATTTAATGCTCAATAAAAGTTCGACTTTATAACATATTTGATAAAATGTGTAGAACCATATAGGCGGGAAAACTAAAAAATATATAAAGAAGTTCAAGAATAATAATATAATTAATTAAAAAAACTAAATCAGAACAATATTCTGTTTGGAAGACATACGCAATTGCAATTTAATTCATTTATTAAATTAAATATTAAAACAATAATTTAAAAATACAACAACAAAGACCACCTTACTTGATGTCGACAAAAGATTAATAAGCCGGTAATGAAATCATTTCATAACTTAAGAATTTTCAACAATTAATGTGGATAATATAAAAAATAAATTTAACAAGTTTGGTAAAACATTATACGCTAATGATTCATTCACTCACAGATTCATTCTTCTTTTACTCACACAATCATGCATCATTCATACAGATTAAAAATTTTTAAAAATTATTATGATTACAAGGTCCGCAGAAATGTCGGAATCATGTTTACAGAAATTTTGTTTTGAGCTTAAAACTAACTAACCTAATTTAACTATTTACAATATTATAAACAAAAACTAATCTAACCTATCCCTAATATATACAATATATACAATAATATGTACACAGTTTGTACAAAAAACAATAATTTTGATCCAAAAAGAAAAGTTAACAGGGAAGGTAATATTAAATCAATCGTTTTGGTTGAAGATAGGCAAGCACTGGTAGCTGAGCTTATGTTTTATTCTAAGACAGACGCTTTAGACCACTAGACTATCGAGCTGAGTTGATAAAAAAGCATTTTAATAGTTAATATAAAATAGGTTTGAAAGAAAAACATTGAGATAAGTAAAGTAATTAAATAACAATTTCGCTATCATATCTTGACATAGTATATAATTTTATTAGCAAATTATTAACTTGATGAGAAAATAATTATAAGATTATTAATTCGTCCTTATTTAGTATTCAGACATTAAACAATTAATACAAGCCCGAGAAGGCCAATTAGGGTATAAAACAATAATATAGAATCTAATTAATTATAAATTACTAATGTTTAAAGCGGAAAACATGATATCTGAAAATAGTCGTAAGTATTTTTGCAAATAAAATATATTGCGTTTTATTAATTATATAATTCAACAGTTGCAAACTCTATGGCGTTTCTAGATGCTTCTCTTAAAAAATATGATGAAAAATTAAAGAAAAAATGATATCTGGTTGGAATAAACACATACTCTATTAATCACTCTTCTACAAAATATAAATTTCTCTGTTTAAGTCCTGCTATATGTTTTACTCCAATAACTAAGATATAGGTGGAAGAAGGTGAATAATTTTTAGTCATAAAGAATGACAAGAATTTCTTGCAGTCGATGTGACAAAATTTACCGTACAGCATAGCATTGCTGCGGATCATAAAATAACCGTGGTATGTTACAAGGAGCATAAAACAATCAGTATTGAATGCAGAAGTTTCAGCATAATTATAACAGTTAAAACTTTATATAATCAGTATAAATTAAGTGGCATTGTACATTATAAACTAGCATTATTAAAATCGCACATTTTTTTTGGGATTTTTATCACAGCATCTTATATACCTGTACAAAAAAGATAAAAAGTGATCTGTATAGTAATATTAATCTAGCACTTGCATCGTACGGTATATCTGAAAAAAAAATCTATGCATGTATGAGGTGCTAAATTTATCATTAATAAAATTGTTGGAGATTTCAAACTAATGAAATAAATAAATACTAATAATAAAAATGTTTTACTTAATATACCTACATATGCAGTAAGCAATATTATCTATGCTAAAATAATTGTAATCTACGCGTAAAATAACAATTTAACATTGACCTCGAATATGTTTAGATAAGCAGAAACATGAATACCGAGCAAATTATGTAACAATTAAGCAATATAAGATAATTCATACAATGTAAAAATTGTATCTTTGGGAGCACACTTGTTTGAATAAAAAATATGAGATAAGTAAAATAATTAATTAAATAACAATTCCGCTATCATATCTTGACATTTGATCTCTCTCAGATTCTACTAATAAATATAGGTATTGAGAAAATATAACGTAATTTTAAATAAATTATTTTAATTTAAGAAAATAAATATTCATTATTATTAAATTGATAATAAGAAAAAAAATTTATAACTTTAAATTTGTAGTTTATCGATGTGGAAATTGGATATCCGCTAGCACACTTTTTTTCAAAAGTTATCTAATTTTATTATATAATTGAACTAATATTTTTGCGATATATAAGTGGAAAATATTCGATTTATAGAGTCAGTTCCATCAATCAAACAGTAAAATGGATTTTGCTTTATTGAATGGAACTGAATATCAACATACAATATACGATATATGCAGTTAAAAAAATGACTATGTACGGAAGAACAATCTTGTTTACATTAGAAGATTGTGAAGTATGGATGCCGAAGAAAATTAACTCGGCATTCACAAAAGGAAAGCTCTTTTCGTAATAGAGCATAAAAAGATGTATGGGCAATCAATCCGCCACATTATAGATTTAATAATAATAATGATATGTCATAAAATAAAATAAAATAAATGTGCTGTAACATAATTTTATAGTTTTATATAACATTTATAATACATTTGATTTAGCTATCCAACTATTTATGCTGTAAATCTGTATTATCTATAGAGTCATTTATATATTTAATTTGTTTATTATTTATATTATAGTTCCCATCAGATGTCAATGAAAACCCACGAGTAGTTTTTGTAGTTGCAGCGTTAATCAATATCTACCAAACTTATCGACGCTCATATCTCAAAGACGCTTAATATTTTGTTTTTATGTAAATTGTTACCAGCCATTTTAGATGCTTACAATAATTTTAATCTTTCAACTAGTTCCGAAAAAATATTTTCTTACAAATAAATCTCATCTTAGTTTTCTATTACTTGCTGTTATTATCAATTGAAATAAACATTCAATTTTAATGATGCTTCTATAATTAGTTTTGTATTATTTGCTGATATTGCATATTTTTCAATTACAAAATAAAATATAATTGAAATCAATACCAGAATTACAATACATATAGTTGCTGGCATTTATGCTTAAAATTTCTATATAAATAATAAACACATTTTAATGTTGTAATTTTCTAGAAAGTTTAATAAGCTGTAAGATTGATAATTATGATTAATGCGAGCACTTGCACATAATAGAAATAATGAAAACAAAAAAATTTGTGTGATGTTTTTCTGTTACTTTGATACGCTTTTCGTTATCCATCACATCTTCATCTTTGTGTTTATAAACATCCTCATTAGAATTAGAATCCCTATTGAAGTTTTCATTGAAGATTTTTTCATCATTACCATGCTTCTTTTTCAAATGTCTACTATAAGCATCACTACGTGAAAATGTACTTATGCAATAAGCACATTCAATTTGAGCGCGTTTGCAATGAGTTCTCTCATGTCTTTTTAGTATTTGAAAGCTTGAAACTTTCTTTTTGCATACTGTACAAACAAATACTGCGTATGCTTGTGTGTTTATATCGGATGGCACATCTTCAAATTCTTTCAGACACTTAGGAAACATTTTGAGTAATGGCAAATTTGCAGAATAATTTATAATTGGATCAGGTTTTACATGATAGGTTTCATTAGGAGTGTTGAAGCAACTTTTCCCTGATCTCGCGTTGTACAGAATTCCCATCTTGAGAGTAAAACGTTTGTTTAATACTGAACTTTTAATGCTTGATTCTATTTAGATCTTTTTTCAATAGTACATTAGCAGGTGCCAGTAAGTATCGATCAGCCACTGTAACTTTAGCCGCCGATTAACTGCTGATGAGCCACCAATTAGCCACCGTTAGCCACTGATTAGCCACCAATTAACCACTGTTAGCCACCGAGTAGCAACTGTTTCCACTTTCCATCTACTCTTTGTCTACTTTCCATCTACTCTCTGTCCACTTATCACTGCTAATCGGTGGCTATTGGTGGCTAACAGTGGCTAATCGGTGGCTAATCGGTAGCTACTCGGTGGCTAACGGTGCCTAATTGAGAGCTCCATCCACTTGCATTCACTTTTTCAATCTACTTGCATCCACTTTTCATCCACTCTCTGTCCACTTATTACTGCTAATTGGTGGCTATTGGTGGCTAACAGTGGCTAATCGGTGGCTAATCAGTAGCTACTCGGTGGCTAACTGTGGCTAACGGTGGCTAATTGGAAGCTAATCGGTAGCTAACGGTGTCTAATTGAGAGCTCCATCCACTTGCATTCACTTTTTCAATCTACTTGCATCCACTTTTTATCCATTAGCTACCAATTAGCTACTAATAAGCCACCGTTAGCCACCGAGTAGCCACCGTTCACCACCAAGTAGCCACCGATTAGCCACCAATTAGCCACTGTTAGCCACCAATAGCCACCGATTAGCAGTAATAAGTGGATAGAGAGTGGATGAAAAGTGGATGCAAGTAGATTGAAAAAGTGAATGCAAGTGGATGGAGCTCTCAATTAGGCACCGTTAGCCACCGAGTAGTTAACATATTCGAGGTCAATGTTAAATTGTTATTTTACGCGTAGATTACAATTATTTTAGCATAGATAATATTGCTTACTGCATATGTAGGTATATTAAGTAAAACATTTTTATTATTAGTATTTATTTATTTCATTAGTTTGAAATCTCCAACAATTTTATTAATGATAAATTTAGCACCTCATACATGCATAGATTTTTTTTTCAGATATACAGTACGATGCAAGTGCTAGATTAATATTACTATACAGATCACTTTTTATCTTTTTTGTACAGGTATATAAGATGCTGTGATAAAAATCCCAAAAAAAATGTGCGATTTTAATAATGCTAGTTTATAATGTACAATGCCACTTAATTTATACTGATTATATAAAGTTTTAACTGTTATAATTATGCTGAAACTTCTGCATTCAATACTGATTGTTTTATGCTCCTTGTAACATACCACGGTTATTTTATGATCCGCAGCAATGCTATGCTGTACGGTAAATTTTGTCACATCGACTGCAAGAAATTCTTGTCATTCTTTATGACTAAAAATTATTCACCTTCTTCCACCTATATCTTAGTTATTGGAGTAAAACATATAGCAGGACTTAAACAGAGAAATTTATATTTTGTAGAAGAGTGATTAATAGAGTATGTGTTTATTCCAACCAGATATCATTTTTTCTTTAATTTTTCATCATATTTTTTAAGAGAAGCATCTAGAAACGCCATAGAGTTTGCAACTGTTGAATTATATAATTAATAAAACGCAATATATTTTATTTGCAAAAATACTTACGACTATTTTCAGATATCATGTTTTCCGCTTTAAACATTAGTAATTTATAATTAATTAGATTCTATATTATTGTTTTATACCCTAATTGGCCTTCTCGGGCTTGTATTAATTGTTTAATGTCTGAATACTAAATAAGGACGAATTAATAATCTTATAATTATTTTCTCATCAAGTTAATAATTTGCTAATAAAATTATATACTATGTCAAGATATGATAGCGAAATTGTTATTTAATTACTTTACTTATCTCAATGTTTTTCTTTCAAACCTATTTTATATTAACTATTAAAATGCTTTTTTATCAACTCAGCTCGATAGTCTAGTGGTCTAAAGCGTCTGTCTTAGAATAAAACATAAGCTCAGCTACCAGTGCTTGCCTATCTTCAACCAAAACGATTGATTTAATATTACCTTCCCTGTTAACTTTTCTTTTTGGATCAAAATTATTGTTTTTTGTACAAACTGTGTACATATTATTGTATATTGTATATATTAGGGATAGGTTAGATTAGTTTTTGTTTATAATATTGTAAATAGTTAAATTAGGTTAGTTAGTTTTAAGCTCAAAACAAAATTTCTGTAAACATGATTCCGACATTTCTGCGGACCTTGTAATCATAATAATTTTTAAAAATTTTTAATCTGTATGAATGATGCATGATTGTGTGAGTAAAAGAAGAATGAATCTGTGAGTGAATGAATCATTAGCGTATAATGTTTTACCAAACTTGTTAAATTTATTTTTTATATTATCCACATTAATTGTTGAAAATTCTTAAGTTATGAAATGATTTCATTACCGGCTTATTAATCTTTTGTCGACATCAAGTAAGGTGGTCTTTGTTGTTGTATTTTTAAATTATTGTTTTAATATTTAATTTAATAAATGAATTAAATTGCAATTGCGTATGTCTTCCAAACAGAATATTGTTCTGATTTAGTTTTTTTAATTAATTATATTATTATTCTTGAACTTCTTTATATATTTTTTAGTTTTCCCGCCTATATGGTTCTACACATTTTATCAAATATGTTATAAAGTCGAACTTTTATTGAGCATTAAATTAGATAAAGTTAAAAATAAAATACAGTTCAAAAGATTAAGCAATTAATATATTTTCATTAATTTTACGTGTTTTAACTATATTTATTAGTGAGCCTTCGTGAGAGATAAATGTAGAGACAAACAAAATTGTTTTTCAATGCCTGTTAATAGAATTCTTACAAACCTATTTTATATTAACCATTAAAATGTATGTTTGCCATACTGGCTTCATGGCCTAGTGGTTTAAGGCGCCCGACCAAGTTTGCTAGATCTCTGGTTTGAGCTTCGCTGCTGGCTTTACATTTTATAATTTTTTTTTTTATTTTACTTCACTAATCTTATTATAGAGGGCAATTGCTGTATAAATTTTACTTTTTGGATTTAGTATAGAGGCCGCTATTAAGTCTTACGCATATGCAACTCAATGTACACACTATTTCTTTATTTAATGACATATCATTATTATTATTAAATAAATTCGAAACTTAATATTATCTCTACTACTAAAAACTTTACAGTTTTAAGAACTCTCTGTGGCGCACTTGCTACAGGCGATGTGCTTATTTTGGATATCACTACCAGCTCAGGTTCTCGAATCCTGGTCCAGTCGAATTATATTTTAATTAATTTTAATTCCACAGCTGAAATATTTTATTCGTAGTATTAGATGGATTCTGGCCAATGTAATTATTTTCTTGCAACTTTTTACAAGTTTGTGTGATTGCCTTCATACAGTACGTAATATACGTCTTCATTCCACTTACTTCCAGTTTCTATACAAAAAAAAATCTACATACTACTGTTTATTCACACATAAAAATAAAAGCTAAGAGTAAATTTAAACTCGGCGACATAGTTCGTATAAGCAAACAAAAAACATTTTTTGCAAAAGAATATACCCCCAATTGGTTTACAGAACTTTTCAAAATATTTAAAAAAGATTACGTCTCCAACAACATATTTGCTTGAGGAACTACAAAAGGCCAAACATCATGATGTATATTTAGTTGAAAAGTATTGCGTAAAAAAGGAAATAAAGTGTGTGTCAAATGGTTGGGATTAGATAAATCGCAAAATAGTTGAATAGATAAATTAAATGTATTATAAAGTATTTTAAATAAAAGTCGTTTATATTATTATATTGTTTTATTACAAATGTTTTTAATTATTATTTATTACAATTAGACTTCTTCACTTAACTCATGTTGATTAGTGTTACATGAATAACACAAATACATTGGTGGTGGTGGCCCATGATGGGGTGGATTGTAATGTATATGACAGGGTAGACGATGTCTGCTATTTTGTTTCTCGTAAAAGGAAAGTAAATGGTGCACTTTTTCCAGCTCAAGACCTTGCAGCATATTGATATATTCCGTAGGTAAATACTTAATTGTGTTTTCATCAAGTGTGCAATCAAAGTACGCAGTTATTGCATTATCCACCATTTTTAATAATTTATTCCTAGTACTAGATGGATTCTCGATGATGTAATTATTTTCTTGCAACTTTTTTACAAGTTTGTGCGATTGAAGGATTGCCTTCATACAGTACGTAATATACGTCTTCATTCCACTTACTTCCAGTCTCTATACAATAATAAACCATTGGATAATCTATTTTACATATTTCTTGTAGAGGTACATCTGGCTCATTAATGAAATCATAATCATCCGTGAAGATAACATGTTTTTCTCCAAAATCGTTATAATGCTCTGCTGATTTTTCTTTAATTTCATTTAAGATATTTAAAGCATCTTTGACTAAATAATCACAACCTAATATAATCAATTCTCGTTCTGACAATTGAATCTCTTCACCAATTGCTAGTGAGTATGCAGAAATGTAATATTTAGATTGTTGATTCACCATTATATTATAGCTGGAGTAAAACTAATTTATATATTCTTTAATTGATATATTTATACAATTTATTACATAGGGAAGGAGAGATAAAAACCTCTTTAGGTCAATTTAAATACGTAGTTTGATTTTAATAGCTGTATAAAACAACAGATTAATAATATTTACTGTTATTATACTCATATTGTTTCATATGTTTATTATTATTTTTATTAATTAATATATTATTTTACAACATGTTTAAAAAATAATATATTAATTAATAAAAATAATAATAAACATATGAAACAATATGAGTATAATAATAATAAATATAAAAGAGTTTCATAGAATAAATAAAGAAAACATTGAATAGATTAATAAAATTTATTGCTACATTGCTAGTTTTTCAAAACTAGAGCGTAACAGTTTCTCTTTCTCGTAATAATCAATTGTTAGTTTCAACTTCCTTATATTTAAAATATGTTGTTTCAATTTTATATGTAGACTTTTTTGCAGTTTAACACTGTTCATTATCATTCTAACCATACTAATTATTGAAAATGTCTCTAAGTGCTTCTCAGCATCTCTCAACTGTATGTATATTATACTAAAAAAAACGAGCACCACTACAATAGATAGTATATATCGACAAAAATTCTTATGTCATAAGATTAATTTATTAATTAATTAATTAATTAATTTATTTATTTATAGTATGTCAACGTTTCAACAGTAAATTCTTAACCATAGCTTATATATTGATTATGTCGATATTATTATAGTTGTATGTACGTAATTAATTAACGTCATTTTAAACTGCTTAATCGTCAATAGATTATAATTTCTGCCTGTGTATTTACTTAAATCTGCAAATTCACCTATACATATTTAGCAAACGATGTCATTGACCTATCAATATTTTGTTAACATTATATACAACATAAAAGAGCTCCATTACAATAGATAATAAATTCAAACAAGTACCTTATTAGATTTAAAATAAATTACTAGATTTGCTAAAAACTTTATTATTATATTAGGCGTATATTAAGTTAATATAAAATATTTTCATAATTTAATTCTTCGTATAGGCAACACTATTTACACTTAATCATAATTTAATTATTAATTATACCATCAATAAACTTTTTCAAAGAATTAGGCTTCATGGTCTAGTTGTTTAGATTGTTAGTTTCTACACCAAGAGTCCACGGAACGATCCCCGGCAACAGCAAACATTTTTTAATAAAATATTTATTAAATTTAAAATATTTTTTATATTTAATTCTCCGTATAGGCTACACGATTTACATCATACAACAAATATTAATTTATTAATTATATATACCATCAATAAACTCATTCAAATAATTAGGCTTCATGGTCTAGTTGTTTAGATTGATGGTTTCTACACCAAGGGTCCTCGGAACGATCCCCGGCACCGGCAACATTTTTTAAAAAAATAACTATTATTAAAATATAAAATAATTTTTTATATTTAATTCTCCGTATAGGCAACACTATTTACATTTAAGCATACGTTAAATATTATCTATATTATATATACCATCAATAAACTCATTCAAATAATTAGGCTTCGTGGTCTAGTTGTTTAGATTGTTGGATTCTACACCAAGGGTCCTCGGAACGAACCACGGCATTGGCATACATTTTTTAAAATAAAAACTTGCTCCCCACTCTAAAATAAAATCCAAGATGGCGGAAATATAATAAAATCCAAGATGGCGGAAAAATAATAAAATCCAAGATGGCGCTTGCCCCCCCCCCCCCCCCACTCCAAAATAAAATCCAAAATGGCGGAAATATTGAAAATTTCAAGCCTTAGTAAATCAAACGACAAATTTGGCGTAGAACTCTCTTTGCTTCACTACTGTTATAAATGTTAATAATTAATCATACATTTAATTATAAAATTGAATGGTGGTGACCGTTACTATGTGATAGTTCATTTTAAAATAAATAAAACACATTTACTATGTACTATATAATGAATATATTTAATTAGCTGTCCATAAGTTGTATTAATATATACTACGCTAATAGATTTTTCTGATAGTTTATTGGGTAGTTTATTAGGATATTACGGCCTTAAATAACATCAACCGTAGAATTATTCGGTTATTTCAAAAAATATTATTTGCATAAAATATTTGTGTGAATGTAAAAATATATATATCTATTTATTTAATGAATTTTTTTGTAGGTAAACGCGTTTGAAATTGGACAACAAGGAATCAATATCAGAGGACTATACCCGTCTGCATTTTTAATGTCACATAATTGTATTCCAAATACAAATCACAATGATGAAGAAAAAGATTATAGATTAACTGTAAGAGCTTCTACGCAAATCAATGTTCATGAACCTATTACTCTTAGTTATGCATACACGCTTCAGGTTAGTAGATTATATTTTTTATAATATAATATTGATATTTAAACTGGTTTGCCCTTTTTATTTTACTTAACCTTCATATTCTTTGTGGCTTTACACTTTTATATAACTCTCGATAAGCATTTTGATATGTAACTATATGCAACCCAATATACAGAACTATGTTGAAATACTATATATTACTTGCTTATAATATCAACTTTCAATTATTTAATCTTAGATTTACCACTCTTCTAATCTAATAATATATGTATAATAATTACTTTTAGAGTACATTAAAACGGCGTGAACACCTTCTAGAAAACAAATTCTTTGAGTGTATGTGCAATCGCTGCAAAGATCCCACAGAATGTGGAACATATACGAGTGCACTTCGATGTCCCAAATGCAAAGACGGACTAGTCCTATCAACGAATCCTTTAAACGCTGACTCACCATGGTCATGTAATGGAAAAGGGTCGTGCCCTGGATACACAATTACATCAAAATCAATGGAGCTACTTTTAAACAGGTATATTCAAAGACACAAAATATGATTATGTAAATCTTCTAAAATATAAAATTATTGCTTCTATATTAGGATATCTGAAGAAATTGACGCAATCGATACAAATGACGTCAAGAGCTTGGAGCTTATTTTAGAGAAATACAGAAACGTGTTGCATCCCACTCACTATCTAAATTTAGAAGTTAAATTGAATTTAAGTCAATTGTATGGAAAAATAAATGGATATTTAATACATGAGATGGATAACAATTACTTAAATCGAAAAATGGATATCTGTAAAGAAATTATTAAAATATTTGACAAGATAGAACCGGGTTTTACTAGATTAAGAGGTAATTATTAAGAAACAATTACTTTTTAAAACTATTTATACTGATGATATTAGCTAACTCTTATAATCTACTGAGGTATCATTTATTGTTTTATTAATGGTTAACTTTTCTAGGTGTTACTTTATATGAACTTCATGCACCCGTTTTTATATTAACAACTAGACAATTTGAAAAACAACAATTAAATAAAACACAACTAAGATATAGAATTAAAGAGGTAATTCGATATTTAGAAGAAGCTAGTATAATTTTAAGTTATGAACCTGAATCATCGTCGGAAGGTTTAATGGGGGTTGCTGCTAAAGACGCGTTAGAGAGAATGAAAGAATGGGGAAAAGTTGTTGGAAGACTGTAAAAACTGAAATAAAAATAATTAAGTGTGCTTATTATTTTTGTTATACCTTTTATTAATCACTGAGCAACATTAAACAAGTATTGCAAATTTAAAAAATAACTCGGCATTGTCAGAATGTAGTTACATCTGCATTAGTGTGAGTAGATTATTATTAGATATATCAGATTGAATGTCTTTAAATATGCAATGACCATTGTAGTTTTATGTTAAATAATAATTATAAAAATTGAAAATACGTCACGTATTCTAAACTAACAGACAGCTTACAAAATTTAAAGAATTATAACAATTTAAACAAATTTTTCCCAATTTTTGTAATCTTTGATTTAATAAGTGTTGCTGCTTGTCAAAGAGAATAAAAGATTGAGAAAAAATTGTTTGTAGATTGTAAGATTTGGTATAAATATAAATAAAAGTATTTTTTATTTTGTTATACCTTTAATTCATCAGTATTTATCATTGGTAACATTTCAAGTAAAAATTGTTTAGTCAGCATTCTCCAAGTTTAGATACATTTGCATTAATGGGAGTAAATTATACGTTGGGTTAGGAAATAATAAAAATAAAAGAATGCACACACGGCCCAACACCATTACACGGTAGCCCTCCCTTAGCAGTGACACTACCACCACTTTTTCTTGCATATATTTGTTGAGCATTGACATCTAACCTTTTTTTTATTAATTTTTTTTAATTTTAGTTTTAGGAAATCTCTACCAGCAGTGTGTGGGGTTCTCACCCACTAAAACCCTATTTCCACTTGGCGATATATTTTTTTTTATTCTGGCATTAGCTCTGAGCTTTTCTTCAGAATAAGTGCATTCTGCGCGCCCTAGATGTATCCGGTCTTCTTTGTTATTTTAGGTGTTGGGTCTTGATCCTTTGTCACGTCTTTCTTCTGCTTTGATGTATTGAACTATCTTTGTTATGTACATATGTATGCTGTTCCACTTCTTTTCACTTTTCATCATTATTTGCACCGTGTTTTCTTGTGTTATCTTTTCTTTCAGTTCTATTTCCAGACTTGCTTTTGCACTTTCCCATCGCCTGCATTTGTAGAAAACGTGCTTCGCCGTTTCTTCTCGATTGCATTCATTGCGTTTGTTGTCCTCCATTAGTCTCTTTTTGCCAATTTTTTTGCCATTTCTCAATTACTGTATCAAGGATTTCCTTCTTTTTTGTCTCTTCCTTGTTTTGAGACAACCTCTTATACTCTATCATATGTTCTATTGGCATAATTGTTGCTATCACTAGAATTGCGTCTGTCGAGTTCTGTAACCGCTAGCTATTTTTAGCGACATTCTTCTTTGTTGCAATGTTAACATACCATTATATTTTTTGTACCTCAGCACATGTCCCCATATTTGAGCTGCGTAAAGCATAATCGAATGTGCAACTGATCCTATTAGCCTCCTCTTACTTGCTGCCGGTCCATTTATGCTTGGCATTAATTTGCCTAGCGCTTTTACTGATTTCTCTGCTTTGTCTGTGATTTTTTTTTTCCATATTATAATCGAACCATACTCTAAAGTATTTTATGGCGCTTTTTCATAGAAACTTTTTTCCGCCGTTTTCTAGTTTTATTTTTTTGATCCTTCTACTACCGTATAAGATCACTGCTTCTGTTTTATTCTCCGCAATTGTTAAGCCTTTTTCTTCGATTCTCTTTTTGTTCAATAGTAGCGTCTTGTTTGCTCTATATACTAGTTCTTCCTCTGATTTCGAAGTTACTATAACAGCAGTGTCATTTGCAAAACATACTATCTGTCCTCCTTACAAAATTTCCATCTCTAGCAGGTCATTAAAGTGAATATTTTACAGTATTGGTCTAATTATGAATCCTTGTAGAACCCCACACGTCATAATCATGTTACTCATTTTTCTTATTTTCAGTTTCCTGTTACTAAGGTAGTTTGCTATAGTCTTTCTCATTATGTTTTTAACCTCTATTTTTTGTAGCGTTGCCATTATACCCTTCTATGGTACGGTATTGAAGGCATTTTGTATATCAATAGTTATAAGGATACAAAATTTTCTGTTCCTTTCGATAGCTAATCCAGGGGTCGTTTTTGTTATCCAGTCACTTAACTCCGTAATACTACCCACGGAGCCTACTCTGCTTCTTGTTTCACTGTCTTTGTTTTTCTTTACCAGTTTTTGTTTCTCTATTGTCTCTTCTTTAGCGATCTTTTTGTTTATCTTATCTTCTTTGTTCTTCTCTATCGTCTGAGAATTGTGCCTTGTGGGATCTCTCTTTACTTTACTAATACTTTTACTGAATAACTCCTTTTCAAATTCAGAAAGTTCCTCACCTTGTATGTGATTACTATTTTTTTTATTTTGACCTGATATCCTTCTCAATCGCATGTTTGCCCCCCATCCCCCCCCCCCCCCCCAAAATCCAAGTGGCAGTCCGACTTATAGTCGGAGAGGAATTGTGCACCTATGGTGCTATCTTCCTGGGATAGTTGTTTTACTTTTGATTGTTCCATCATATAATTTATTATTTTGCTCATGTCCTTTCTTTTATGACCTTCTGGCAGGTTGTTTGTTTTTGGAGATCCATTTGGATTGGGATTTGTATAGGAGTTTTTAGGTATATGAATGGACTAAGGAGGGACGGATTTTGGGCTTTAGGAACACTTTTTATTTAAGAGATTTTGACCCTCTGTGCAATCTTGTTGGTCCACGGAAGCTAATTTATTTCACTCCAACCACCCTCTGTTACCAGAGGAGGCTCCCTTATCCGCCACCTGGGAAAAATATCTACAAAAGCATTATAGCACAGCAACAAATGAAAGACTGAAATTAAAGAATGTGTCAGCGCAATAACTTTGATTGCTGAGAAATTGCATACTAAAAACAAACTACAACAAAAAGTAAAAACACTTACCTCAAAAACTGACTGACAGTATTGAATGCAAACAATGCAAAATTGAAGAAATAAAAGTAAACCAAAAATCCTTAATGACTAAAGAATTCTTCAAAATTGTCCAACCAATAATTTAAAAAAACTGAGGTTACAATATATTCCCCAAGTTAAAAATAGTTATGAATCCGATACATAAAGCACCCTCAAGAATGGATAATTCTTCTATGTATAATTTTTGACTCAAGCAATATAACAGCTAGAAGTGCAATCAACATGTTTGACTGCAAAGTCGGGCTTAAAAAGCAGGTCAAAACAAAAAGGGAAGTAGCTATAATAGCTCACTCACTTAGTTTTCATGACAATAGGAAAAGCATGCCGTATGTGTTGAGATGCATATACTATCTCATACCGATAAATAAGAACGTACAAAAAGAAGCTAATGACAAAATACCTGCAGTATTTGTATCCCTTAAAACAATGAAATACTACGTTCTCCAACAAAACAAGACAAAGTTAGCCTAACCAAGCTAAAAGATGTAAGTATGTTTAAAAAACTTATAGAATATCTATTTGGCAACATAACAATACATATTGTACTGTATAAATCAAGCGAGGCCGGTAAAATATGAAAAACCGGCTATAAAACAAAACAGTCCAATACAAAAATAGTAATTTTAAAACCAATAATACAAACTTTGTAAGCAAAGCATGAATCGTTCATCATTGAGATAAAAGACCAGACATATGCGGATTTATTAGAGAGCAAAAAAGAGTATAAACCCCGGCAAATTTAGAGTTAACGTAAAAAAAGGTGATATTCCTTATTAACAACAAAATAACAGAACAAGTAAAAGATTTAGACAAGGTAACAACAGTAGAAGAAATAAGCAAAACCATCTCCAAAGCAACAGCTATAAAACTCAAAGATTTTAAAGTTTTTTTTTAGTTTGGCATACAGAAACAAGCAACATGTCACTATAAGAAAATTAAAAAACTGATAAAAATTAAAAGAATTAAAATTGGCAAAACATTTTGCAAACTTATAGAAAAAAAAACAAAGTCAAATGTCTCAAATGCTAGGAAAATAATCCAAAAATCTTAAATACCAAAAGGAATTGCTAAAACAAACAAAAAGTTCAAAATCAAATGGACCATTGAGCATGTTATTAATAATTCTATATTAGACATGTGATTTGTGTAAAAATGTAATTTGTGAATGAAATTTATAAATGTCAATTTTGAATAATAAAATAAGCAAATATGAATATTTTAACGTTCACTAAAAATAAAATAAAATTCTAAAAGTACAAATCAAAACCGATATACAAACATACTAATCGACAAGAACAAAATAAGGAAACATCTGAAAAAATTGATAAAAAACTATTCCAAGATAACCTAAACAGCAAAAGTTTACAACCATACAAACTCCGGGCCAAATATTTAAAACTTTTGTACAAAAACTGATTCAAATGTTTAACTAAAATATTTAATTTAATTAACAATATTAAAGATGTTGCACAGCAGCAGCTTAAATCAAAGTTAATAAACATCCCAAAAAGGCGGCAGTTAAAACATGTAATGAATCAGTGTTATGAGCCTTCTGTTAAAAATATATAAAAGAATATACAAAACAGCAAAAGAAAAGGTTTTAAAGATGTAAACTGTAACGTATATGCATGCTTTGGACTAAATAAAAGCATCCGACAAAGTCCAACATCACAAGATGATAGAAACTCTAAAAAATGTCGGCGTAGATACACTAGCGAGCAAAAAATAGAAGTCACTTTAAAATAATGACTTAGTTTTAAAAAAATTTATTTTAACCTTATGTTAGCAAATTGTAAACAATTGTACTGTATTTTGCACACTATGTTAAAAACTTAATGTTGAATCGTAAAATTTACTGTTCAGACAAAGTTCAAGAACAAAAAATATTTTCAAAAACATATCACTAATAACAAGTATTACACCCTCTTGCATTATTGACTGATTTAAGTCAACGAGAAACACTTCAAATAAAATTAAGAACCGCATTTTGGCCGATAATATTCCATTCCTGCAATAGCAATTGTCTTAGCTCCTGAGCAGTTTTTGGAGCAGGTGTATGCTTTTGAATACGTCGTCTCAACTCATCCTAGACATGTTCTATAGAATTCATGTTAAAACTGGCCAATTAAACCGCAAAACTCCCACTTCATCCAAATTATCTCTGACAACTCTGGCTACATGAGGTCTAGCATTAACTTGCATAAAAATGCCGCGCTCGCCTACAATTGTCATAAAAGGCATAACATAATCTTTAAAAACTTTTATAATATATCTGTGAGCTGTCAGGAAGCCATTTTCTATAAAGACCAACTCTGTGCGTGCTTTGGTAGATATTTCTACCCAAACCATAACCGATCCACCACCAAACAGAACATTGTTTTGACACAATTAGCCTTTTAACTTAACTTAAATCACAAATAGGCTGATTAATTATTCCTTAATTCTAAACATGCCGCCGCCGTTGAAACGTTCTAGATTCAAATTAAGATAGGTCATTGGGCAGGATGCAGAGATTATAATTAGCCCGTTTTATTACTCCATCTGAAGTTTTTAAAGTAGCCGCTCTAGTAGTTCCTTCCTTTGCTTGATGCAATTCCTGAATCTTGGCCAATTTCCATCGTAGTGGGTGACTGTTGTCTTTTTGGATAATTGCAATTTGGCCGATTTTTGGGATTGTACCCTTGTTTAAAATCAATTTTGTTCTTTTTTGTAATTCTGATAAATATTTCAGTTTCCAGCAATTCTAAAAATGTTCCTGCAATCTTTAAAGATAATCAATTCAATTTTAACTCTTGCAGATTTGGTTTTGCTACTATACCCAATGGCCTTCCAATTAAAAAATGACCTGGCGTTAGAACATTTAAATCGTTTGGATCCGCTGAGAGAAAAGTTAACAGCCTAGAGTTTATAATAGATTCTACTTGAGCCATCAGTGTATACAATTCGTCATAGTTTAATGCTGTTTCTTCAATTGTTTTCTTTAGAAGCCGCTTGGCTGATTTAACTGCAGCATCCCATAGCCCTCCAAAATAAAGTGCTCTAGGAGTGCCATTTTATATCTTTCTTTACAAATTTGTTTTTTAACAGCAAATTATTAACACAAAATAAGAATTGCAACTCACTTAATTTGTTATTGGCACAAAATTAATAGCGTTGTCGGAAATTATTTCTTCAATTAGCCTTCTTCTGGACACTAATCTTCTCAGGGCTCCTAAAAACGCTTTGGTGGTTAGGTCCGTTGCTAATTTTATGTATAATATTACCACATTTTACATTTTTTTTAGATTGCAGGTTCTTTTATTGGAATGAGCCCACAATAGTCCACTCCTGTTTAAAAAACGGATATGTAGGTATCACTCTTTGTTTTGGCAAATTTCTCAATATTTGCGTACTCGTTGTGGGCTTGAATTGAAGATTCATGGTACATTTTTGCAATATGCCTTTTACTGTGCTGGCCTTGCCTAAGGCCCGGTATACAAATTTCTTTTAAGTTTGTATCTTATGACCAATTTTGTAGAAATATGGTTAGATGGTATGACTATTTGAAATCGCTTATCATAGAATAATGCAGCATGCCCTAATCTTCCCCCTACACGAATAAGTCGTTTGTCACCAATAAACGGATTCAAAATAATAGCTTACTTTGCTTATTAATATCTTTTTTTCTTGCAATTGTTGTAACTCTTTGGCAAATTTAATTTTCTGTATTAATTTAATTAATCGAGTTTTGGCTTCCATAGCATAACACAACATTCTTAAGTTTGGCTAAATTTTAGTCACCACGCTAGTGAATAAGGAGTATCATTCAAACCATTCCGAACCGCATAACGTTAGATTTGTTTGTAGTATTAATACTTTTTTTTTCAGGTGTGTCCAAGTTTTGTAGTTTTACAAAGAAACTAAGGCCCATGCCACCATAAGTTCAAATTTCTTAATGTTTTAATAATAGTTCCTCGAGATATCAAATCAGCAAATCTTGACTTTTAGGTATTGATTGAATTTTGCCAACGCGATTGGCAACACAGGTTTTCCACTTGTTTGACGATGACTAAATCAAAGCCAAAGTTATTGTTGAGTCAGAATAATATATTATTTTCTTAAATTTGAGACCTAAAACCGCACGTAATCTGCTAACTAATTGTGCAACTAAGATTGCTGCACACAATTCCAGGCGAGGGAGACTTATCGTTTTCAATGTTGCTATTCTTGACTTAGCGCATATTATATTGCATGATATACTACCTCTTGCTTGGTTAACAGATTTTACGTAAATGCAACATACATATGCCGATTCACTGGCATCTCCAAATGCATGCATTTTTAAATTGTTAAATTCATTTGTTGCCAACTACCTTGGTATGCTGATTTTATAGATATTATTAACTGTATTAGAAAATTGTTGCATTCTGTAAGTATATGCTTTGGTACAAACTCGGAAGTTTTTTTTTTCCCAAAATTTCAATATCTAATTGACCAACCTTCGATGTCAATGTTTTTTGAAACAATACATTATTTGTTCTACACATAATAGCTTGTAGAATATATCCACGCCAATGAGAAGATCTATTTGCCTCGATTCATTAAATTTGGAATCCGCTAATTTAATATTACGTTTGAAGTGATTTTATTCAAAATAAATATCTTTAATTTTACGCTGAAATTATTATGTCTTGAATACCTTGTTGTGGTTGTCTGCATTTGAGCATTTGTAGTTGACTCGCTAATCCCCAATGTTGCTTGCCTGTTTAATCCCAATTTCCTTGCCACTTCTGTACTTGAAAACCTGAATCTAATAGAGCTCTAACCAAATGTTTGTTTTCCCAGCAATACAAGTACACCTCACATGTGGACAATATAGTTTAGGCTGGTTCCTGTCGTTGTTTCTGATTCAAACATCCGATTATCGCTGTGTTTAAATTTGGTTCTTCTTCTTTCTTAATGTTGCCATCAATATGCAATAGCGTATGATGCAATTTGCTGCATTTTCTAGATGACTTGCCGATTCTTTTTGATCTCAAACAATTTATGCACAGATTCTTTTTGATTATTAGACTCAATTTCTCTGCTAGATGCTTATTAATTAATTTTGGGCATGTAAATACAAGGTGTTCTTGATTTCATAAGTAACATTTCAGTGCTCTTGTTGAAGCCTTATTTGTTAAATTTTTTGTTTTGCAAAAACTTTATATCGTTTTTGCAAGCTCGCAACGTCCTTTTTTTTTTTTTTTTTTTTTGGTGGGGGGAAATGTCTATGCACACCGGTTACTTGGTTCTACGTAGCCGGTAGTGTGGGGCTTGCACCCACTAAAACCCCCCTTCAAAACGTAAGTGGCACTGGAATCACCTATTGGTATTACATCGCTGCCGCTTATACTATGTTTTATTTTACACTAGTCTTTCCTCTTTTTTTTTCCCTCATTATGTTGGTAACCACTGTGACAATACATTCCTATTTCTGTTCACACTCTAGCATGTGCCCGACTATATTTTCGACTGTGAGTTCTTCCTCTATGTGTTCTTTCAGAGCTTTCCTCTCTTTGTTCCATCTGCTACAATTTAGCACAGTGTGTTCGGGTGTGTCTACCTGGTTACAGTATATACACTCGTCGTTTTCTCTCAGTTTGAATCGATGGAGGTACGAATTGAAACATCCATGCCCAGTTAAAAATTGGGTTAGATGATACCCAACAGATCCATGTTTTCTTGTTACCCAAGGTGTTACTTTTGGTATTAGTGTTTTGGTCCATTTTCCCGTGTCGTTTTTTCCGCTCCATTCATCTTCCCACTTAGCCATTGTTGTTTCTCTGGCCCGCCTTTTTTCTTCGCTGCTATTTGTTGTGTATGTCCTCTCTTCTGCCAGCAGGTGTAGCGGTATTGTTCCTGCGACTACTAGCAGAGCTTTGGTGGAAGCTGTCCTATACGAAGACACGATTCTGATGGCTACCTTTCTTTGAGTTCTCGCGAGAATTTCCCTATACTTCTTCTTTTTCATCCATTCATTCCAGGCTGGGGCTCCGTATAAGATTATGGAGTTCACCACGCTGCACAGTGTCCTTCTCGTTTCTTTCTTTAGGCCTCCGATGTTAGGCATAAGACGTGCTAGGGATGATGCTGCCTTGTCCGCTCTTTCCGCTGCTTTTACAATATGGGCGCCCATATTCATATTGTGTCCAAACGTTATTCCCAGATACTTAAGACTACGTTGGCTCTGTATGGTGTTATTGCCAGCTTGGAAGCTGATAGTGTTAAGCTTTCTCCTGCCCGCTAGAATAATAGCTTCGGTTTTATGTGCAGCAAGTAGCAGGCCTCGTTTTGTCATCCAGTTACTTATCCTTGCCACTGCCCATTCAGCGTCTTCTATTAGTTCCTCCTTGTTTCTTCCTGTTACTATGACCGCCAGGTCGTCTGCGTATCCTATTAGCAGAACCTCTTGCGACATGGTTATTCTCAGGACGCCGTCGTAGCTTACGTTCCATAGAGTTGGTCCTATTACAGATCCCTGCGGTACCCCGCCAGTTATAATCTGCTTGTAGTCTTCTATCTTTATTTTCCTATTTTCTAGGTAGCTACTTATGATCTTGATTAAGTACGGCAACACTTTATTGCCCCTTAGTTCATTGATTATGTCGGGCCATCTGACTGAATTAAACGCGTTTTGAACATCTAGAGTAATAAGTACTGCGTATTTCTTGCTGGATCTGCTTTCCTGGACAGTTCTCTGGACCAGTCTGACCGCGTCGATTGTAGATCTCCCTTTCCTGAAGCCATATTGCGTATTTGCGACAAATTCTTTCTCTGCAAGTTCCGCTAGCAGTCTCTCGTTAATTATCTGTTCATATAGTTTGCTGACTGAGTTGAGAAGGCACAATGGTCTGTATGATTTTTTAATTCCGCTTTTCCCGGGCTTCTCTATGAGTACTAGCTTACCCGATTTCCATTCCTCTGGAAACATTCCTTTTTTCAGGAGAATGTTAAGGGGAACTCTCAGTACTTCAGGACAGTGTTCCGTTATGGCTATGACGACCTCCGGTGGAATTCCATCAGGCCCTGCAGCTTTGCCAGGTTTGAGTTTTCTCCCTGCTTCTTTTATCTCGTTGATAGTAATATTGGGTATTTCCTCCGGTTTGCATCTAATGCGTGGCCATATTGTTTTTGGCTGCTTGGGAAACAACTCTTTTGCCACTTTTACTTGGTCTTCATGCGCAAAACTCTTGGCATCAAGAGAAGTTTGAATAATCCATTTACATGACACAGAACTATTGCTCAAGTATCTTCGTATCGCTCTTTTAATAGGGCCCACGCTGCATCATAATTGTCAGCAGTTATTGATAAAGCACTAATTACCTCCACCGCTTTCATTTTAGTTGCTGCCTTTAAGTAATGCATTTTCTCAATCTTCTTGATGTTAGGGTTTTTATCAATTAATGGACAAAGGTGTTGTGAAATTCTAACCATCTGTCATATGCTTCAGAAAATTGGGATAAATTTAAAGCCGGCAATTTGATTTGCGACGTAATTCCGCTTCCAGTTAATGTCTAATTTGTCATCTGAAATATATTCGGTTTTTTTGTCGACTCCATATAATTGCTTCTCAAGTTGTGCAAGTGTTTTTATTGTGTTTTCGCATAAATCTAGACAAGTTCTAATGCTTGCTTGATGCAGTCGGCTTCAGATCTGCTCCTTTTAATTGAAATTTAATTTTTTTAGTCATGTTTTTTTTATTGTTGTCCAAATTAATAAAAGCAAATTAAATGCTGCTGCGTACTTGAGCTACAGGTTGATTAATTCAGTTCATTTTTTGAAGACCGATGCGGCTTCAAAAGACCAATGTTTCGGCACAATCAGCTTTTTGATCGTGGATTTTATTTTTTTTGTTTTTGAATTAAACATGGATTCTTTTTATGACATTTATTTATTATATTTATACAGGGTCATTATAAAAGTTTGGGATTATGTAACCATTTAATGTACGTTTGTGCTACTCTAGTGAAATAGTGAATTCAATTTTGATGTGCGTTAATACAATTGTAGTTAAACTGTCAAAACAAAGAAATAGTTTGGTGCACAATTTTAAAAAGACGGCATATTTAAAGTGATTACATAATCTCAGACATTTATAAAGACCTTGTATCATTACTATAGTTACGCATATTTTTTATAACTTAAATCACAAATAAGCTGATTAATTATTCCTTAATTCTAAACATTTATCAATACAAACTGAAGCGTATCTTTCTCCGCATCTTCTCCACATTTTAAGACGTCCGTCTGATCCATGCACGACTCATCTGAAAACAGTACTCTGCTCCAGTCCTCATTATTCCATGCCATTATTGATTTTAGGCAAAAGCTAATCTTGCAACACGATGTCGGCGTTGTAAAGGTAGATCTGTAGCCATCTTTCTACAAGACAATCCAGCAACCCAAATCCTACACTAACATTTACATCTCTAACTTCATGAAGTTGATTTTGTAGATAATTTGCAAAAGCTGTTCTATTCCGCAAACTTGTTAACACCAAAAAACGGTTTGTTTGTGGTAACTTTTTTGCCCGGATCTTGATTTTCTAGTTATCAGGCCAGTATCCAAGTAACGCTGATACACCTTTTGTACAGCACAAAGGCTTTTACCAACAATCCTTGCAGTTTCACGATTTTCATACCCATCTTCAATCGACGCTATAATTCTTGCCACAACAATAGGGTCTAAAGGCATTATGACCTGTTAAGTACAGTACACCGTGTGAATGACGAGTTTAAAAAAAAATCAATACTAAGTAAAAAAACCACAACAAAATGTAAGTTTTCAATTAGAGCAAAATTAATGTTGTTTTATAAAACACGGTGATAATGACTAACAGATAGATAACATTGATCAGGAAATAAATTATTAATCGCATACTTTGGTTTACAATTTGCAAACATAAACGGGCAAAGGCATTAGTTTAACCACGTTCAACATAATTTTTGTGTATACTAAGTTGCCTATTATACAGGCCACACTATTTGTGTATGGCTGTAAGTAACGTTAAAAATTGTGATTGTGCAAAATAGTTTATTGTGTAACAACCCCATTTCCCACAAGTTTAAACGTTGCCTATTGTGCTTTTTCTACAACTGAAGTATAGTACAAACATAATTTAAACTCCATACAAGTAATTACGTTAATAAATTATTACAACTTGTTTGCTAAAGTAAGTTTTGCAGGGTTAGCCTATTCAAAATAAAACATAGTAGGAAATACAAAATATGTAGATATGAGCTTGTATGCTTATGTCATATGTTAACATAAAATCAAGCTAGTCGAGTAAGTTTTAAAAATATATATAATAAACATGGTTCTTAAAAACTAAGAACTGGTTTTATTGTTTTAGTTAAAGGCTCCAAAAAGAATCACCAGAACCCCTCATGGCTAGTGTAGCCTAAATAACGCACGACATAAAAAAATTTCAATAACAGAACATATTAAAACAAATATACATAATATTAAAATATAATGGAAATGTTGGTAATTAATAAACTTAATAATAAAATTACATATTATTGTTCGTTTATTAAAGTAAAATCTATATCAAATTATCGCAATCTGGTGTGACCGTTTGATAATTATTGGTAATGAGTATGATTAATTATGGAAATAATAAAATTACATACTTACTGGAATTTGTGAACTTGTTCTATATTACTAGATTTATCTGTGAATAAATATTTCCGAGAGCGTTAAAATGCAAAAGTTCCTAAGTAATGCGCTTATTTACCAATGTTATAGCCACGCACGTCCGCATGCGTTCTGGATTGAGACAAATCTCTTCTTATTCTTTTCCGTCAGTTGGTGTTGCCGGTGTTAGTACGTTAGTTAATACAAATAGTAAACAAACACATTCACGCGGTTGTGTTGTGTAGTTTAATTAAATAACTCGATACGTAAATACTATTAATATGTGAATTATTGATGGACTGGATTTAAAAGTGGCACTCAATTCAATTTCTTCTTGTGTTTATTGTATAATTGAGAGGTTATAATTCAACTTTGCGCTACTAATCGTCTCACGCCACACGGTGCAAGTCTGCAAAGATAAAGGTATGTTTTAACTTATCTATCTATTTTTTTTATTTTCAATTATTGAAATCTATTTTACAATTATGATTATCAATATACATATGTTACGGTTAATGTAGCCTTGCTAATTTAATAAAAACAATTCATTTTGTAATAGTGTCTATATATTATAAGGTAATTTTATATATTATAAATAATGATAATCTTTACTATTTTAAAAATGACCGAGTCTGTTAAATTAGCAAAGTTGCACAAAACTGTATTGGGAACTTAAAATCAATTTTAAATTGGTTATAAATTTTTAAATTTAAATAAATGTTCATTTCATAAAATTCATGTTAGCTCACTTTTTAGCTAATCCAATTTTGTCAAATATTACCTAGCAACGTTCAAAATGTTAGTCTTGCCCGTATTCATTAAACATGATTCGTTAAAAATATAACTGAACGTTTAATCAAATTTTCGTATTCATAAACACTCATTTACACAAACACAAATTTAACGCACTATTTTTGGTTTATTAAAATGTAACGAATTATTAAATTCACACATCTGTTTGACTTGAAAATGTCTAATTATATGTATTAATTTACAGTATTTGAGATTAGATAGTATAGATTAACATATTAATAACTTATAAAAAACAAATGTAACTAAAACGTTCCTAAATAATTTAAGTAATGACAATTTATTTATGAATATTATTATATTTTTAATGTTCATTAAATTATAATGATTTGTTTGATAATTAAATCGTTATAAAAATGTTTATGAATAAGGGCATTATTCTCTAAAATTTAACGACGGTATCTTGACATAATAATGTTATTGACACTAATTAGATGGCAGGATTTGATAAAACAAATATGTTTTTGACAAATTAATATAAAAGCATATTATCAACATATTCCTATGAATAACTGCAATAAAACTTTTAATATAGATGGTAATTTGAGTTAACTATTATATTTTTTACACCAGTAAGCGAAAAATGAATATTTTTGTTTGGGATTGGATTCTAAGCAAAAAATGCAACATAACTTTTTCAGATCGGTTTTTGTTTTGGTTCAAACTTTTGAAAGATATATTAAGTTAATAGTATTTATTTATCTGATTTATGCACACTTTTTAAATATTTTAGGTTAGGTAGGTTGAATAATTTTTTAATACTAGTGTGCTGAATTTAGTTTTTATTTTTATTATTAAAACCGGTTTTGGCTGTTGGGCCATCATCAGTAATTTTAGTTTTACAACAACACATGTATGTGTAAATAAAATTATTGATGATGGCCTAACAGCCGAAACCAGTCTTAATAATAAAAATTAAATTCAGCACAGGTAAATAATTTGTTCTTATATGTTAGTTTTTTCTGTTCATTTTATGCACACATTTAATCAACTGCCTTGTCATTCTTAACAGTCTGGTTTGTATTATTTAACACTTATAGTCATTACTATCATGATGTTTGTCTGTAGCATCTACGTCTTTCAGTTGAAACAAATCTTTGGTGAAAACATTGAGCATATCTGAAATGTGTTAAATATTTATGGATTAACAAAAAATTATGAAACAAAACATTTTGAGCTTAACTAATATTTGGTGTTTACTTCTTGGTACAAGGAAAGATGGCGCCGCAATTGACTCAGAGGAGTCAAATCTTAAGCATCATATTCAGTGTTGTGTTGTTCTTTACCACTTGAGCCATAATTTTGTGCCAGCACTTTTGCATGACTTCCGGGGAAACCTTTTCTCAAGCAATATATAGTAGACATACAACGTTTTTAAAGTTAATGTATTTTTTAATAACTTAACAACGTTCTTTTTATTATTAGATAAAACATGGCTTTTTGATCTAGAAGTTGCAAAAGTGCTGTACGATTTGGTGAAAGAAATAATGTTGAAAATTGGCTATCCTTACTAGTCAGCTCTTCTATAGCTCTATGGCTCGAGGCGCTATCGATGATTAACAGGGCTTGTTCAGGTAAATTGAGATATCTTAAATAACTTGACGAATAAAAGTAATGAAACCAGTCTAAAATTGCTGTAGTTGTTTATGCATTGGCAAATGATTTGTATTCAACTGGTATGTTTACATTTTTAAATGTTTTTGGATATTTTACGTTGTGTATAGCTTTAATTTTTGTAAACTAATTGCATTGCAACATTATAGAAATATAAAACATTCGTTGCTTATTTTTTTACCTGTTTTGTGAACGAACAAGCGTTTTTTTGGACAATATTTTTTAATACAAAGCAATAAACCTGCTTGTATATTTGAGTAGTTGCTAGGTTTAATTGTTTTATCTTTCTAGCAAATTCAGTTCGGAAAGGATTGGCAGCACTTTGATTATTGAATAGTTATATTGCCACACAATTTTAAAGTCCTAAAATTATCATTTCTATATGTTACGGTATAAAACTGTTTTACTTTGGCAGATAAAATTTTATAGGAAATTGGGACGTGCCTTGATTGTTGTGTACTAAATTATGCATACAAACGAGTTTCCATGTCTGGATATTTGGTTTTTTGTAAGATTTTTTTGGCACCGAAACCGAAATTGCATTTTCCAATAAATTTAAATAAGTGATATACAAGATGTAGATTAATTGGCGGACAAACGCCAGGGAATTTTTCTCAACTGCAGACATCTAAAATTACAGGTCCGGAACTATAAATATAATTATAAAGTATACAATGCAATTTAAATGCTTGGCCGGATTATTGACGATTCCGATATAATGAAGGTTTGGATTATTGAGGTCGTACTGTATAGAAAATTTAGTGTTTGACGGCAATATACAAAATTAAACCTGTTTGTTAACTGACGGTGTGTCAAGGTGCTTTATTTTCAAAATATTTTATTGAGTGTAAAAGTAGTTTTTTTTTTTAGTATTAATAATATTTTTCTATTGTTTTTTTGTATCATAATAATGTTATTTCTCAGTCTCGACATACTTACATACATAATCTAGTCACGCCGTTCCATTTTGGGGTAGGCAATAACACAACTTTGTACAATTTGTCGCCACGTTTATCTATTGTTGCATCCTTCTTTTGCTACCGCAATATCTATACATTTGATTATGCATGCTTTCTTATTTGTTCCATTTTCAATTTTTCTTTTTTGCACGCAATTATCTACAACATTCTACCAACTTTTACGTGGTCTACCTCTGCATATTGATCTAAGTACATTTTCATCATAGATTTGCTTTGTTATTTTCACTCATTCTTTCAACATGGCTAAACTAACGTAGAATAGCAGTTTGTACAGGTTTATCGGTGTTACTTTCAAACCACATTTATTTATTACCAACTCTTTCTAACTCAGTTCATACGAGCTTTTCCACACACACACACTTTATAAGTACCCAATTCCAACCGCATTTATTTTACTTTTGTGTTTCTTTCGACATGCTTATGCTTCAGATTTATAGAGCAGAGTTGGTGTCAACACATTTTTATAAACTGTCACCTTTGCTTCCTTGTATAATACTTTCTTTGCAATTATACAGATACTTTCAACTATGTTTTGCGATTCATTTACACGTCACTCGATTTCTCTATCTAAATTACTTTTCTTATTAAACATTTTGTAGATTATTTTCATTCTTACGCACTATCAGAGCATTGTCAGCATACAACAGCAATCTTATATTTACATCAATCTGTACACCGTTAATGTCTTCACAGGCACATATATTTAACTATACATATTTTAAACAACCAAGGTGACATAATGCATCCCTGCCTGACATCTTGTGTTATGTTGAATTAATTGCTCAGTGTACCATTCACCCTACCATCATATAAAACTATAATGGCATTTACTAATCGTTTATTTACCCCATACTTTTTAAAAGCGTTTGTTTACTCGATCATATGCTTTTTTTAGATCAACAAACGCAAAGTACACTTTTTGGCTTACATTCTCTCTTTTTTGTAATTTGAAATTTCTTCTTCTGATGTTTATTATTACGTTGGTGTTTTAATTTTATTTCAATATTTTTTTGACGTAATTTTCAACTAAAGTTTGACTGCTGAGTGTCGAAAGTCTACGTCAGAGCGATGTGCATTATTTTTATAGATATAATAAATGATAGCTCAATGGTAGAGCACTTGCATATCATGCGAGCAGTCCGGGGTTCGATCCCCGAAATATGACTGAAATGATAACTTGCTCTATATCCACCAGCGTGGTTCGGAAGTCACGTATTAAGCTGTTGGTCCCATCAAACCACTTTAAACAAGTCGTAGACTTACTGTGGCGATGTAAAATAGCCGTAAAAAGCATAATAATAATAATAATAATAATATTCTGTCTAACAAATTTGTTGTTTTCTTTGTGTTCTATGTGCATAACAAAATATATAGTACAATAAATTGTTTGAAGCAAGTAATTTAAACCTAGTAGGTAAATTTTTCAAAAGAACCAGTTTCTATTAGCTTTATTTCAATAGCTCTCTTCAAATTGCAAAACTGCTTAATAGTTTATTTATACATTATTTGAAGTTTATACACCACAAAAATGTTTACTGTAGCTTGTGCTTAAAAAAGTGATATGTACAGTTTTTTGTGCATTAAAAATTAGTTGATTTTTATTGCATAAGGAATTGTACATTTTTTAAACTTGTGTTTTATTTTTAAGAGACGTCAAATCATTTATACAAACAAGAATAGTGAGACAGAACTTGCATTTATCAAGTCAGATTTTATACCAATACCAGGAGCATCTAACTCGTTAGTGACAAATGTATCGCTAAAGGTGTTTGGAAGGTTTGGCCTGGAGCTTTTGAAGTTGTTAATACAATTGTTGATTGAAATTGGTGTGGTTATGTAGATGGTAACCTGTTTTGCCAAAATTTGGACTAGCGAGTTGTTATGGTTACCTTCGAAAAAAACGCCAATGTAGTTCTAAACGATTTGTGAGTTAGATGTGAACTCGGCAATCCTTTGCTGCATGGATAGCATTTTGTTCCAAAGCTGCAATTGAAGTTTAATTGTTGTTGGATTGTTGACGTGTGTTACAATCAGTGTTTTTTTTGATTTTGTGAAAGTTTACTTTCTTATTGAAGAGGATATTTTTATTATAAGAGCCAGTATGTGCAGTTGTGGCTATGTAAGTAGTAACTCGTTTTGCTTAGCCGTTGCACTGATGAGGTGATGTAATAAACTTTGAAAAGAACGCTGATGGTAGCGTTGTTTGATTTATGAGTTGTGCATTTAGCATTCTTTGCTGCTTAAGTTACATCTTGTTCAGGGACAGTAGTAGTGTTGCTATTAAGGTGTTAACATTACTTAATCATTAATGATTTTAAAATTAATTTTATCAAGAAGTTTTTGGTTATAGCTGCAAATGTAGTTGTATTTGTTGAACTGATACTTACCTGCATTGTACTTTGGTAAGGTGGGTGGATATTGAAAGTTCTTCAATACTTGGACCTGGAATAAAAGATTAAAGTATCTAGTCTATATTACTAAAAAAAAATTAGACTAAGTAGCAAATTATCAAATATATTATTTGATGCTAAAGACGAAAATAATTTCTTAAGGTAATTGGCTGTTTATGAAATTTTATGTGTATATGATGGGCAAACTGAGTGAAGTTTTGAATCACGATATACAGAACATTCTAAAGCGTCTAGACTAAATCACGGTACAAATTCATTTGCAAATCATATTTTAACTATATTTTCCTCAACATTAATAAAATTAAAATGTTACACAACTGTACAAAAGGCTAACAAAAAGCAATGTAATTTTTTGTTAATCTGCTGAATGAGCAAAAGGATTTAAAACAATATAAATCTCTCCATACCATCAGCAATGCGATTTATTTTTCTCTCACTTCAATTTATATATTAATTTTTCTGTATAAATAATTTTTTTTGTTAGTTTGTTTTACTTGACAATGGCCTTCAAAAGTCTATGTGGTGGGCGTTTGCATTGCACCTAATGGTTGTAGAGAACTTAACTGCGATTGAGAATTATCTCCTTTATGGTTTTTTTCTTTTCTATCGCCACCATTGCTGTCATTAAAGTTTTAAAACATATGACTTATTAGATTTAGTGCGTATTTTGTTATGATACTTGTGGTGGGGTTGAATGAGGGTTGCGCTGCAAGCAGCCATCTGCTCGGAACGCTTAATTTTTTTTTTTTTTATTATCTAGGGTTCCTGGACAAGGACGATATCAATGTTGTGTTTGACAATATACTCTTTAAGGATTGCATAGGTTGCAATACATTGATGTAGATTGATCTGCGTGATATTCAACATTGAATTTACCTTTACAAATATTCTTCGGCGACCGGCAATGAATTTGGTTTACAGTTTATAGCATGCCAGAATTTGGCACAGGTATTTTACGTAATTTTTTGGATTTGGCAAATTCTTTAGACTAATGTTCTAAAGTATGCTTTCCTCTAAGAGGTTTTTTTGTCGATATGCTATGGAACCATATAATTTTGAAGAATAAGTGCATTACTGAAAACTGGGCGTTGTTTGCTCTTCTTTAGCTTATCAAAAACGTTGGATCAGTTAGGGGTATCCTTTTGAGATTATTCTTTGTGACGTACTACTACTGAATAGGTTTTGCGTTTGCAATTCTGATGTACTAGTAGAAGTTCCTAGTGTAGATGGTCTCAAATCTTGCTGGACCATTTACGGTTCTGCAAAGAGTTTTTTCTATTTATTTTTGTTAGTTTTTCTGGTTTCATATTTGTTCATTGTTATGACAGATTGCCTGGTATTTCAACGCGTTATATTGAGAAGTTGAATTGAATGCGTCATGTGTTGATTTGGTTTTACGATTGTTTTTGTTGGTTTTTCTGGATCCATATTTGTTCCACAGGTACGGAGGAAATAAATGTTGCCGTACGTCTCGTTACCTACCGAAGGTTAAATACAATGAGAGGTTACCTAGTATCTTAAGACTATTGTTTGAAAGACGCCGTATCTCCTGTGTCATGCATAGCTCGGCAGGATGACTTTTACCTTGGATAGCATAATTTAGCCTACAGGTCATTGCAGTTACCGGGGGTGTGAGGTCAGTCATATGTAAGAACTGTGTATCCTTGAAGGACTAATTTCCTTTTTATATTTTTTGAGGGTAAGATATGACTGCCCTGGGCAACTCTAAACTACACTCAACATCCTGACAGCTTTTTTTATGCGATAGGGAATTAAGAAAGTAGCATACAGTTTTTATTGTGGTTAAATTTATTTAATGATATTGATTTGTTTTTAAAAGTACTAAGTTTCTTAGTTCAAAGTACAGGTAACGATGAACAGGATGTTACGCCATGCGATACTTTTCTTGCGTCAAATAAAGCTTAACGTGATTACCATATGCTGTTTTCTTTTTTGTTCAATAATTTATTAGTGTAGGTAGATAGTTTCAGTTTTGACTGTTTAGTTAATGACAATTTAGAAGGGGTTGAACAAATATACTTGTGGAAAACACAAACACATTGCTACAGGTAGAAAATATGATGGACAGAAAGAGTGACGAACGATGGAGTAGAATGGGTAAAGAACGGGAACTTATAAAGACTATAAAAAACGCAAACTGAAATATCTAAGTCATGTCATAAGGTCTTTTCCAACATATAATTTGGACAGTTTGCAAACCGTCCAAACTGTGCACACAAACAAATATTTGTCATCGTTATACACAATAATTTGTTTGTGTGCATAGTTTGAACGGTTTGCAAACTGTCCAAATCATATGTTGGACCAGATCTATTATAAAAAAAAAGAAGAGTATAGAGAGAAGAAGAATTTCCTGGTTGAGCAAGTTAAGAATATGGTCTGGCTGCACATCTTACAAACTTTTTAAGACTGTAGTCAATAAAATTAAAATAAGCTTGATGATTTCCAACATCCGGTAGGAAAAGGAACTTGAAGAAGAAGCAATAGGCAAATGGAATAGAATAGGGTGATATTGACGGTAACATTAGCCTTAAAACGTTTTTTTTTTCTTATGGCATAAAATATAGAATATTACATTTTTTTATAGCTTTAATATTCGAGGTTTTGGGTTGTTTGTAATTCTTAAAACAAGCTACGTGAATGGACGACACGTTTTTGGCCTAATTTAGGTTCTCAGGGTTTTGGTTTACAATTAAACTTGTGTTGAGCTCACAAATGCGTGTTTATATTCTATTCGCTCATGGGATTTTTTTATTTATTTATGCTTTTTACGGCTTTTTTACATCGCCACAGTAAGTCTACGACTTGTTTAAAGTGGTTTGATGGGACCAACAGCTTAAAACGTGACTTCCGAACCACGCTGGTGGATAAAGAGCAAGTTATCATTTCAGTCATAATAATAAACATAATCAAATTTCTATATTTGATTTATTTTATTTTATTTATTTTATATCATTTGTTAATTCAGGACATTAGTTTAATACAAGAGTGTACGTAGATCAGATACTAGGCTTAGTCAGTATCTACGTGCTGTAGATTATTCTCTTATTTCGATTCGATAGTATATATTATGTAATTAATTTACAGGTTCATATTTAAAAACAGCTACGAGGTAGTAACACAAGCGTATGATGTAGTGGGTGATAATTTACATGGTTGGTAATAACATTTTAAGAAATTATGTAATTTAAGACATTAGTCTTATACATAATTAGTGTCATGGGCTTACATACGCATATGGATTATATCAGACTTTTAAGTTATGCAGCAGAATGACCTTGCAATATTGATTCTATTCTTTTTGGATTGCACAGTTAAGGAGAATTTGTATTTTTCTTTTTTTGTTAATATCTTGATCTCTGCTTTTTTTATTGCCTTTTACTTGGTTTTGCTCTAACATGTATGCGAATATGTTTATGGTGGTTAGTAGTGTTTCAACCTCTTTTGTGGCTTCATTTTTTATTTCTGCCTATCTGGAATATTTTAAGATTTTGTTTGTTCTTCGCAGTAATAGTAATCTTTATTTCTTGTTTGTATACAAAGAAAATGTAAAAGTTAAGCCAGTGGCTGTTCTTTTACTTAAACTTTTTGAATATATATATATATATATAAATTCTTTGCAATGCGACAGGTGGTAACCAACCGCTACATGTTTGCGCGATATTTGTGGCGTGACTTTCGAAATTTGTGCCTTAGTTTATTGGGCTTGGGTTTTAGTTTATTGGTTCTACCCTTGTTATCATCTATTGACGAAGTTACCTGTAAGCAAGGGTTTGCAATGCGGAAGAGCCCACAAGCATGGTGTTTCTCCAACGATTACTTCAAAATTTGGGGTCCCCCAAAATTTACAAAATAAAAGTTAAATATATGACAATACTGTACTTTTTTTCAAAATTGTTTATGAGAGGGCCCTTTTCAATATTTTGTGGTGGGGCCTGGGACTTAGCTCTGCCACTGTTGTCATCTTGCTATTGTAGCCTCTTATCTTTTTACTTTGTCTTCCATCTTATTGTTCTTGGTCTTATGCATACATTCTATTATAAATAGGTGGTAAGATATTATACCTGCAATAACTATTGCTTTAGTTGATGTTGTTCTGTAAGTGTTTACTATTCTAGTGGCAACAACTTTATTGTGAGCGCCCTGTACAATATAATGGAATTTACGATGCTACTGAGGATTCTTATTTTTCTTGAGTTTGGGCTGCTAATGTTAGGCATGAGTCTGATCAGGGCCGCTTGCCTTTGCAACCACTCTTTTTATATGCGCTCCATATGCATGCTATGTCTTATTATTATGTTAAGATATCAAGGGAACTTTGGACTTGATGAGGAGGACGTTTAGCTTGATTGCTATTTTTTTAAGGTTTTTTTACTTACCAAAACTACCGCTTTAGTTTTATGTTAGGTCTGCTACAGGCTTTTCTTGTGCATCCATATGTTTATTTTACGCATAGTTTATTTGATCAGTTTTTCCATGATTTTGTTGTTTTCACTGCATACTACTACATACTATCAGGATTAGATTATCTTTGTAGCCTATAATGTAACGCCATTATAGTATAGGTTAACAGTATTGGACTCAGAGCGGACACTCCACACGTTATATGTGTTATTTGTCTACGTTTGAGTTATTGATTTATCTCTGACCGCTTTGCAGAGTTAAATGCGTTTTTGTCATTCAGCGTTACCATGACCACAAATTTATTTTAAATTGTTGCTTATTTTGTTTGCGATGTTTTGGACAGCTTGTATTGCATCTACATTTAAAAGCGTTTTTCCGAAACCAAACTGAGTCTGACGTCTTTTATAAGTCTTTGATTTTTAATTTGTTTGATCAATTTGGAAACAAAAAAAAACAGGAGTCTATATGCTCTAACTAATTGTATTTTTCGGTTTTTCTAATACGATTAGTTTGCTTACTTCATTTTTTGGGGACGGTTTTTTTATTATATGGTTCATGATGTCCACTAGTAGTTCAGGCTTTTGTTCTGCAATTACTTTAACTACTTTTGGTTCTGCTGCCTTACCTAGTTTTATACGTTTGCTTGCTTTCCTGATTTTCTCTATAAAGCACGCTTGTATTACTTTTTTAGGCTATTTGGTTGGTGTTTTGGAAACAAGTCTTAGGCTAAATGCATTTGCTTTGAGTCAATGATTTCTATGGGGACAAATGCAAAATAAATTTTTATATTTGAAAAAGCTTAAAATTTTTATGATTTGGCTTAAAAAAAAAAAAACTTTGTAGACTCCTGCTTTAGAACATTTCATTTACATTATTTTGAATAACAAAATGCAGTTAATTAAAAGTATCTGTAGCTACGAATCTAGCCAGTAGTTGTAATTCTGTGTTAGAAAAAGTAAAAAGTCTAGTGGAGTTTGACAATCCAATCCACTTATTTGGGTGTTTTATGATAATTAGTTAATTAAAAAAAAACAACTTTGAAGACAACTACAAAACATATCGCAAAAACATGAAAAAGAAGTAAAAACACTTACCGCAATACTGTCAAGTATTGAATGCAAACAATGCAAAGTTGAAGAAATAAGAGTAAACCAAAAATCTGTAATGACTAAAAAATTCTTCAAAAACTTCCAACCAATAATTAAAAAAAAACTGATGTTACAATATATTCCCCAAGTTAAAAATAGTTATGAGTCCGATACATAAAGCACCCTCAAGAGTGGATATAATTCTTCTACGTATAATTTTTGACACAAGCAATATAACAGCTTGGAGTGCAATCAACATGTTTGACTGCAAAGTCGGGCATGAAAAGCAAGTCAAAACAAAAGGAGAAGTAGCTATAATAGTTTACTCACTCGGTTTTCCTGACAATAGGAAAAACATGCAGTATGTTTTGAGATGCATATACTATCTCATACCGATAAATAAGAACGTACCAACAAAGCTAATGACAAAATACCTGCAGTATTTTCATCCCTTAATACAATGAAATATTATGTTCTGCAACAAAACAAGACAAAGTTAGCTTAACCAAGCTAAAAGATGTAAGTATGTTTGAAAAACTTATAGAATATCTATTTAACAACATAACAATACATATTGTACTGTATAAATCGAGGCCGGTAAAAAATGAAAAACCGGCTATAAAACAAAACTGCCCAATACAAAAATAGTAATTTTAAAACCAATAATACAAACTTTGTAAGCAAAGCATGAATCGTTCATCATCGAGATAAAAGACCAGACATATGCGAACTTATTAGAGATAGCAAAAAAAAAAATAATATTATTAAAAATAAAATAACAGTACATATAAAAGATTTAGACAAGGTAACAACAGTAGAAGAAATAAGCAAAGATATCTCCAAAGCAACAGCTATAAAACCCAAAAATTTTAAAGTTCCTTAAAAAAAACAAAGTCAAATGTTTCAAATGCTGGGAAAATAATCCGAAAATCTTAAATACCAAATGGAATTGCTAAAACAAACAAAAAATTCAAAATTAAATGGACCAATGAGCATGTTATTAATAATTCTATATTAGACATGTAATTTGTGTAAAAATGTAAATCAATGTTGATATTTTAATACAGTAAGTTTGTGTGAATTTTTTAAATTACTGTTGTGTCTGTTTTTTTTGTGTTTATTTATTTTTTTTTTGTAAATGTTGCTTCATTTGTGAATGAAATTTATAGGTGTCAGTTTTGAATAATCAAATAAGCAAATATGACAATTTAAACGTTCTCTAAAAATAAAATAAAACTCTAAAAGTACAAATCAAAATCGATAAACAAACATACTAATCGACAAGAACAAAACAAAGAAACATGTAAAAACATTGATAAAAAAACTATTCCAAGATGTCCTAAACAACAAAAGTTAGAACTGTCATAAAATAAATAAAAAACCAAAACTCACAACCATACAAACTCCGAGCCAAATTTTTAAAACTTTTGGACTAAAACTGTTTCAAATGTTTAACTAAAATATTTAATTTAATTAACAATATTAAAGATGTTGCACAGCAGCAGCTTAAATCAAAGTTAATATACACCCCAAAAAGTTTAAACATGTAATAAATATGAATAATGTTATAAGCCTTTTGTTAAAAATATTCCTAAAAATATATAAAAGAATATACAAAACAGCAAAAGAAAAAGTGGCGACTACTCAATTCGGTTTTAAAGATGTAAACTGTAACGTATATGCGTGCTTTGTGGACTAAATGAAAGCATCCGACAAAGTCCAACATCACAAGATGATAAAAATTCTGAAAAATGTCGGCGTAGATACACTAGCAAGCAAAAAATAGAAGTCACTTTAAAATTATGACTTAGTTTAAATTTTTTTTGTTTTAATCTTATGTTAGTTCTAGTTTCAAATTAAGATAGGTCATTGGACAGGATGCAAAGATTATAAATAGCTCGTTTTATTACTCTATCTGAAATTTTTAAAGTAGTCGCTCTGGTAATTCTTTCCTTTCCCTGATGCAATTCCTCAATCTTGGCCAATTTCCATCGTAATGGGTGACTGCTGTCTTTTTGGTTGATTGCAATTTGGCCAGTTTTTGGGATTGTACCTTTGTTTAAAATCAACTTTGCCCTTTTTTTGTAATTCTGATAAATATTCCAGTTTCCAGCAATTCCAAAAATGTTCCTGCAATCTTTAGAGATAATTGATTCAATTTTAACTCTTGCAAATCAGGTTCTGCTACTACACTCAATGGCTTTTCAATTAAAAAATGACCCGGCGTTAGAACATTTAAATCGTTTGGATCTGCTGAGAGAAAATTTAACAGCCTAGAGTTTATAATAGATTCTATTTGAGCCATCAGTGCATACAGTTCCTCATAGTTTCATGCTGTTTCTCCAATTGTTTTCTTAAGAAGCCGTTTGTCTGATTTAACTGCAGCATCTCATAGCCTTCCAAAATTAGGTGCACCAGGAGTGCCATTTTATACTTTCTTTTACAAATTTGTCTTTAACAGCGGATTATTAAAACAAAATAAGCGTTGCAACTCACTTAATTTATAATTGGCACTTACAAAATTAATAGCGTTGTCGGAAATTATTTCTTCAATTAGCCTTCTTCTGGACACTAATCTTCTCAGGGCTCCTAAAAACGCTTTGGTGGTTAGGTCCGTTGCTAATTTTATGTGTACTGCTTTTGTGACCATACAAGTGAATATTACCACATACCATTTTACAATTTTTTTAGATCGCAGGTTGCTTTCTTTTATTGGAATGGGCCCACAATAGTCTACTCCTGTTTTAAGAAGCGGATATGTAGGTATCACTTTTTGTTTGGACAAATCTCCCATCATTGGCGTACTCGTTGTGGGTTTAAATTGAAGACTCATGGTACATTTTTGCAATATGCCTCTTACTGTGCTTTTTTTGCCTGAGGCCCGGAATACAAATTTTTTTTGTGTTTGTATTTTATGACCAATTTTGTAAAAATATGCTTAGATGATATTACTATTAGAAATTGCTTATTATAGAATAATGCAGCATGCCTTAATCTTCCCCCTACACGTCATCAATAAGCAGATTCAAACATAATAGCTTACTTTGCTTATTAATTATTTTTTTTCTGCAATTGTTGTGACTGGGTTTTTGTTTTTGTGTTTACATAGTGCCAATCTTGACTTATAGATATTGATTGAATTTTGCCAACGCAATTAGCAACAAAAGTTTTCCACTTGTTTGACGATGACTTAATCCAAGCCAAAGTTATTGTTGATTCAGAATAATATACTATTTTCTTATTAAATTTGAGACTTAAAACCGCACGTAATCTGCTAACTAATTGTGCAATTAAGACTGCTGCACACAATTCCAAGCGGGTGAGACTTATTGTTTTCACTAGTGCTGTTCTTGCCTTAACGCATATAATATTGCATGATATACTACCTCTTGCTTGGTTAGCAGATTTTACGTAAATTCAACATTCATATGCCAATTCAGTGACATCTCCAAATGTATGCATGTTTAAATTGTTAAATTTATTTGTTGCCAACTACCTTGGTATGCTGATTTTATAGATATTAGTTAACTGTATTAAAAATTGTTGCATTCTGTAAGTATATGCTTTGGTACAAACTCATCCCAATAAATCTTTTTTTACCACAGTCTTTACATAAGTATTTTTACTTATTATTATATGGCTCATTAATCTAAGTGGGTCAAATATTTAAGATATCCTAGCTAGAATAGCCTTTCTTGTTGTTTGCTTTTCTATATTAAACTAGTGTTTTCTTTAGTGTTCCACTGGATTTCCAACGTTTTTACCATATCCGACTTCTTTAAAGTGGTTCTTAGGCTGATTTGCCTAGAAGACAGTCTAGCAGCTCTTCTTCGGTGTTAAAAACCCATTTATGGAGTACAAGTTTGGCCTTATTTAGTATTATTCTGACTTTCTTTTTAATCTTGCTTAAGTCGTCGATGATTTCAGCCTCGGTAATCATGTCATCTACGTAGAAATCTTCATTGATAACTTGTGCAGCTTTGGGATATTTATCTCTGTTTTCTTGAGCCAATTCTTGTAGGCATCTAGTTGCCACGTATGATGCAAGTGCGGTTTCATATGTTAACGTATTTAATCAATATGTTTGAATCATTTTCTTTCTATTGTTTTGCCATAATATTCGATGATAAGTTGCATCATCATTCCGAACCTTTATTTGTTGATACATATTTTGTATATCTGCTGATATTATTTATGTGTTCTAAATCGACATAATATGTTAAATAAATCATTTTGGATTGCTGGATCAACTCTTAAAATATTGTTTAAAGATTTCCCATTAGTTGTTTTCATAGAAGCGTCAAATACTACCCGTAATATGGTGGTTTGGTTAGCTTCATTTATAACATCATGATGGGGTAAGTAATATCCCTTTTCTTACTCTCAATTATATCCATTAGTTGCATGTGGCCAAATAATTCATATTCTGAAATAAAGTTGGTATACTTTGTTTTTAAATTTTTATCCCTTGCTAGTTTCCGTTCTAATAAATAAAACTTCTTTAAAGCTAGTTGATGAGAATTGCCTAATGCTGATGGATCCTCTTTCTATGAAAGTGTAACAATAAATCGACCATCTAGTGTACGCTGATGAGTGTTACTGAATTTGACTTTTTAATTTTTTTCTTTATGTGAGCTTAACTTTTTTGGCGGAAGTTTTTCTATTTCCTAAAATTTCAATATTTAATTGACCAACCTTACATTGCTTATGTGGCATTTTAAATTATCTATCTGCTGCGGTGTGGTTCCTGTTACAATCCATCCCAGCAATGTTTTTTGAAACAATACTTTATTTGTTCTACACATAATAGCTTGTAGAATATATCTACGCCAATGAGAAGATCTATTTGCTTTGATTCATTAAATTTGGGATCCGCTAATTTAATATTACGTTTGAGGTGATTTTATCCAAAATATCTTAAATTTTACGCTGAAATTATTAAGTCTTGAATACATTGTTGTGGTTGTCTGCATTTGAGTATTTGTAGTTGACTTGCTAATAATAATAATAATAATAATAATAATAATAATAATAATAATAATAATAATAATAATAATAATAATAATAATAATAATAATAATAATTTATTAGTGCCAACTACAAAAAGTATTACACAAGTCAGGTCACTTGATTTGAATTAACAAATGGAATACACAATAAAAATATTTAAGTAAGAAAAATATGTTACAAAAATAAAAGTACAATAAAAATATAAAAAATACAGTAAAGATACAATACAAAGTAAGACAAAACAAATAAATTTAATTAAAAATACTGCCAACAAAATCATCAATTGAATAAAAAGCCCCCTTTATTAGATAGTCTTTCATATAGTTCAAGAAAGCTTTCTTAGGAAGATTTCTAACATGGTTTGAAATTAAGTTGTAAAATTTAATGCAGTGGTAATTAGATCCCATTTGTGATTTTGACAATCTTAACTGGTTTGGGTAAATGTCAACTTTATTCCTATTGTAATGAGAATGATTGTTTTCATAAAGTTGGAATTTATTGAGGTTGCTTTGAATATATTTTATACATTCATATATATATATACAAACAAGGAAATGTCACTTTAATACACGAAATTGATTCAAACAATAATCCTTATAACCAAGGCCTGATATTACCCTGATGGCTCTTCTTTGTAGAGAGAACATCCTGTTACGAATAGAAGAATGTCCCCATATCAATAAGCCGTACGTTAGATGTGATTGACAGAGAGCAATGTAGGCCGTTTTTAAGACAAAGACAGAAACAGTACCGTTTAAATTTCTTAATAAGAATATTGCTGCATAGCTTCTTTGCTAGTGCATCTCCATGAATTAACCATTTCAGATCTGGATCAATATGCAGACCTAAAAACTTTGTATTGTTACTAGTTTCCTGATGATTTCGTAACAAAAACGTAAGAGTGATGGATTTCTAAGGGTTTACAGTTAAAAGATTACTGCAAAACCATCTCTCTGCTGTAACAATAGCTGCATTATGTCCATTCTTAGCTATATTGATGTCTTTATGCTTAAATGAGATGGTAGTATCATCCGCAAAAAGAACAACATGTTCAGCTTTAAAAAGTTGAAGACGATCGTTGATATAGATAAGAAACAGCATTGGACCCAGTACTGAACCTTGTGGTACACCTGTAGTTAAAAAACCAAATTCCGAATGTGTTTCATTGTGGTAAACACGCTGTTTCCTATTATGCAAATAGGACGACAACAAACGACAGCTTTCTGGCTTAATATTACACATATACAGCTTACGTAGTAAAATCTCGTAATCAACACAATCAAATGCCTTGGTCAAATCATTAAAAGAAGTTACTGAATATTCACCATTTTCAAAACAATCAATTTGTTGCTCACAAAGTTTAGTGCAGCTTGTGTTGTAGACATTCCTTTTCGAAATCCAAACTGGCTATCAGAAAATAAATGTTCTGATTCAAAAAAATCAACTAATTGATTCTTTAATAAAGTTTCGAAAATTTTGGAAACAATTGGTAGCAGACTGTTAGGTCTATAATTTGAAAGGTCATTAATGCTGCCCTTTTTGTAAATAGGTTTTCATCTAGCTAGCTTTAAAGCGTCGGGAAACGTTTGACTATTAATACATTCATTAAACAGTTTAGTAAGTGGAACTATTAAAAAATGTGACACTTGTTGTATCATATCAGCAGTGATACCATAACAATCAAAACACTTACTTTTTTTCAGAAGTTTGATTGTGTCTCTCATTTCAATCAAAGTTGATTCACGAAAATTAAAATAGTTTGGTACATTTACATTGTTAACTTCACTACAAATTAAAATAATAGGATCCACATCAGATTTAGATAGAGATCCTACTAAAGTAGACGGTATATTTAAAAAGAAATTATTAAAATCATTAGCGCTAATATCACAGGTTGTATCACAGTTTTTATTAATTGGATTAATGATTCTCCACATAGCTTTTTGAGAGTTGCAATGACTACTTACATACTTATTGTTAGCATTATGCCAAGCATTTTTTATGGCTAAATTATATTTTGTTCTGTATGTTTTTTTAATTTGTTTTAACTAAGGATCATTTGATCTAAGACAAACTTCGTTCATGAATTTTAATCCCCGATGTTGCTTTCCTGTTTAATCCCAATTTCTTTGCCACTTCTGTACGTATCAAATGCTCTTGAGAACCTGAATCTAATAGACCTCTAACCAAATGTATGTATTCCCAGCAATCCAAGTATACCTCACATGTAGACAATATAGCTTAAGCTAGTTTCTGTCGTTGATGCTGATTCAAACATCCGATTATTGCTGTGTTTAAATTTGGTTCTTTTTCTTTCTTAATGTTGCCATCAATATGCAATAGCGTATGATGCCGTTTCTTTTTGATCTCAAACAATTTATGCACAGCTTCTTTTTGATTATTCAATGTCTCTGCTGGTTGCTTATTAATTAATTTTGAGCATGTATATACAAGGTGTTCTTTGTTGCATAAGTAACATTTCAGTGCTCTTGTTGTAGCCGTAATTGTTAAATTCTTTGCCGTTTTGTTTTGCAAAAACTTTATATCTTCCTTGCAAGCTCGCAACGTCCTGCATTCAATTGTCTTTTGTCACCAACAATTCTTCCCACTGGTTTTTTGTTTTATCGTCTAATTTTTAAACTATTAGGTGTGTCAACACGTCATCTCAATGCTCCACTGAGCGCTTTAATATACAAAACGCATGTATGTGCTGTGTGCATTTATCCAGCAGTAAACAAAGCGCTTCATGCAAAACTCTTGGCATCAAGAGGAGTTTGAATAATCCATTTACATGACGCAGAACTATTGCTCAAGTATCTTCGTATCGCTCTTTTAATAGGGCCCACGCTGCATCATAATTGTCAGCAGTTATTGATAAAGCACTAATTACCTCCACCGCTTTCATTTTAGTTGCTGTCTTTAAGTAATGCATTTTCTCAATCTTCTTGATGTTAGGGTTTTTATCAATTAATGGACAAAGCTGTTATGAAATTCTAACCATCTGTCATATGCTTCAGAAAATTGGGATAAATTTAAAGCCGGCAATTTGATTTGCGACGTAATTCCGCTTCCAGTTAATGTCTAATTCGTCATCTGAAATATATTCGGTTTCTTTGTCGACTCATAATACCCGACATATAATTGCTTCTCAAGTTGTGCTAGTGTTTTTATTGTGTTTTCGCATAAATCTAGACAATTTCTAATGCTTGCTTGATGCAGTCGGCTTTAGATCTGCTCCTTTTAATTGAAATATAATTTTTTTAGTCATGTTTTTTTATTGTTGTCCAAATTAATAAAAGCAAATTAAATGCTGCTGCGTACTTGAGCTACAGGTTGATTAATTCAGTTCATTTTTTGAAGACTGATGCGGCTTCAAAAGACCAATGTTTCGGCACAATCAGCTTTTTGATCGTGGATTTTATTTTATTTGTTTTTGAATTAAACATGGATTCTTTTTATGACATTTATTTATTATATTTATACAGGTTCATTATAAAAGTTTGGGATTATGTAACCATTTAATGTACGTTTGTGCTACTCTAGTGAAATAGTGAATTCAATTTTGATGTGCGTAAATACAATTGAAGTTAAACTGTCAAAACAAAGAAATAGTTTGGTGCACAATTTTAAAAAGACGGCATATTTAAAGAGATTAAGTAATCTAAGACATTTATAAAGACCTTGTATCATTACTATAGTTACGCATATTTTTTATTTACTTAAATCACAAATAAGCTGATTAATTATTCCTTAATTCTAAACATTTATCAATACAAACTGAAGCGTATCTTTCTCCGCATCTTTTCCACATTTTAAGACGTCCGTCTGATCCATGCGCGACTCATCTGAAAACAGTATTCTGCTCCAGTTCTCATTATTCCATGCCCGGTGATTTTGGGCAAAAGCTAATCTTGCAACACGATGTCGGCGTTGTAAAGGTAGATCTGTAGCCATCTTTCTACAAGACAATCCAGCAACCTAAATCCTACTACTAACTACTACCATTCACTAACATTTACATCTCTAACTTCATGAAGTTGATTTTGTAGATAAACTGCAAAAGCTGTTCTATTCAGCAAAGTTGTTAACACCAAAAAACAGTCATCTCTGTTTGTGGTAACTTTTTTTGCCCGGATCTTGATCTTCTGGTTATCAGGCCAGTATCCAAGTAACGCTGATACACCTTTTGTACAGCACAAAGGCTTTTACCAACAATCCTTGCAGTTTCACGATTTCCTTACCCATCTTCAATCGACACTATAATTCTTGCCACAACAATAGGGTCTAAAGGCATTATGACCTGTTAAGTACAGTACACCGTGTGAATGACAAGTTTAAAAAAAATCAATACTAAGTAAAAAAACCACAACAAAATGTAAGTTTTCAATTAGAGCAAAATGAATGCCTATTGTGCTTTTTCTACAACTGAAGTATAGTACAAACATAATTTAAATTCCATACAAGTAATTACGTTAATAAATTATTACAACTTGTTTGCTAAAGTAAGTTTTGCAGGGTTAGCCTATTCAAAATAAAACATAGTAGGAAATACAAAATATGTAGATATGAGCTTGTATGCTTATGTCATATGTTAACATAAAATCAAGCTAGTCGAGTAAGTTTGAAAAATATATATAATAAATGGTTCTTAAAAACTAAGAACTGGTTTTATTGTTTTAGTTAAAGGCTCCAAAAAGAATCACCAGAACCCCTTATGGCTAGTGTAGCCTAAATAACGCACGACATAAAAAAATTCCAATAACAGAACATATTAAAACAAATATACATAATATTAAAATATAATGGAAATGTTGGTAATTAATAAACTTAAAGTGATATAGCAATATGGCGTACTTAAATGAAACAATTCGATCATTTAAAATAGCTCGTGCATATTTTACATATTATTGTTCGTTTATTAAAGTAAAATCTATATCAAATTATCGCAATCTGGAGTGACCGTTTGATAATTATTGGTAATGAATATGATTAATTATGGAAATAATAAAATTACATACTTACTGGCATTTGTGAACTTGTTCTATATTACTAGATTTATCTGTGAATACATATTTCCGAGAGCGTTAAAATGCAAAAGTTTCTAAGTAATGCGCTTATTTACCAATGTTATAGCCACGCACGTCCGCATGCGTTCTGGATTGAGACAAATCTCTTCTTATTCTTTTCCGTCAGTTGGTGTTGCCGGTGTTAGTACGTTAGTAAATACAAATAGTAAACAAACACATTCACGCGGTTGTGTTGTGTAGTTTAATTAAATAACTCGATAAGTAAATACTATTAATATGTGAATTATTGATGGACTGGATGTAAAAGTGGCACTCAATTCAATTTCTTCTTGTGTTTATTGTATAAATGAGAGGTTATAATTCAACTTTGCGTTACTAATCGTCTCACGCCACACGGTGCAAGTTCTGCAAAGAAAAAGGTATGTTTTAACTTATCTATCTATTTTTTTATTTTCAATTATTGAAAAACTATTTTACAATTATGATTATCAATATACATATGTTACGGTTAATGTAGCCTTGCTAATTTAATAAAAACAATTCATTTTGTAATAGTGTCTATATATTATAACGTAATATTATATATTATAAATAATGATAATCTTTACTATTTTAAAAATGACCGAGTCTGTTAAATTAGCAAAGTTGCACAAAACTGTATTGGGAACTTAAAAACAAATTTTAAATTGGTTATAAATTTTTAAATTTAAATAAATGTTCATTTCATAAAATTCATGTTAGCTCACTCTTTAGCTAATCCAATTTTGTCAAATATTACCTAGCAACGTTCAAAATGTTAGTCTTGCCCGTATTCATTAAACATGATTCGTTAAAAATATAACTGAACGTTTAATCAAATTTTCGTATTCATAAACACTCATTTACACAAACACAAATTTAACGCACTATTTTTGGTTTATTAAAATGTAACGAATTATTAAATTCACACATCTGTTTGACTTGAAAATGTCTAATTATATGTATTAATTTACAGTATTTGAGGTTAGATAGTATAGATTAACATATTAATAACTTATAAAAAACAAAAGTAACTAAAACGTTCCTAAATAATTTAACTAATGACAATTTATTTATGAATATTATTATATTTTTAATGTTCATTAAATTATAATGATTTGTTTGATAATTAAATCGTTATAAAAATGTTTATGAATAAGGGCATTATTCTCTAAAATTTAACGACCGTATCTTGACATAATAATGTTATTGACACTAATTAGATGGCAGGATTTGATAAAACAAATATGTTTTTGACAAATTAATATAAAAGCATATTATCAGCATATTCCTATGAATAACTGCAATAAAACTTTTAATATAGATGGTAATTTGAGTTAACTATTATATTATTTACACCAGTAAGCGAAAAATGAATATTTGTGTTTGGGATTGGATTCTAAGCAAAAAATGAAACATAACTTTTTCAGATCGGTTTTTGTTTTGGTTCAAACTTTTGAAAGATATATTAAGTTAATAGTATTTATTTATCTGATTTATGCACACTTTTTAAATATTTTAGGTTATGTAGGTTGAATAAATTTTTAATACTTTAGTGTGCTGAATTTAATTTTTATTTTTATTATTAAAACCGGTTTTGGCTGTTGGGCCATCATCAGTAATTTTAGTTTTACAACAACACATGTATGTGAAAATAAAATTATTGATGATGGCCTAACAGCCGAAACCAGTCTTAATAATAAAAATTAAATTCAGCACAGGTAAATAATTTGTTCTTATTTGTTAGTTTTTTCTGTTCATTTTATGCACACATTTAATCAACTGCCTTGTCATTCTTAACAGTCTGGTTTGTATTATTTAACACTTATAGTCATTACTATCATGATGTTTGTCTGTAGCATCTACGTCTTTCAGTTGAAACAAATCTTTGGTGAAAACATTGAGCATATCTGAAATGTGTTAAATATTTATGGATTAACAAAAAATTATGAAACAAAACATTTTGAGCTTAACTAATATTTGGTGTTTACTTCTTGGTACAAGGAAAGCAGATGGCGCCGCATTTGACTCAGAGGAGTCAAATCTTAAGCATCATATTCAGTGTTGTGTTGTTCTTTGCCACTTGAGCCATAATTTTGTGCCAGCACTTTTGCATGACTTCCGGGGAAACCTTTTCTCAAGCAATATATAGTAGACATACAACGTTTTTAAAGTTAATGTATTTTTTAATAACTTAACAACGTTCTCTTTATTATTAGATAAAACATGGCATTTTGATCTATAAGTTGCAAAAGTGCTGTACGATTTGGTGAAAGAAATAATGTTGAAAATTGGCTATCCTTACTAGTCAGCTCTTTTATAGCTCTATGGCTCGAGGCGTTATCGATGATTAACAGGGCTTGTTCAGGTAAATTGAGATATCTTAAATAACTTGACAAATAAAAGTAATGAAACCAGTCCATGCATTGGCAAATGATTTGTATTCAACTGGTATGTTTACATTTTTAAATGTTTTTATATTTTACATTGTGTATTACTAATAGCTTTAATTTTTGTGAACTGTTTGCATTGCAACATGATAGAAATTTAAAATGTTCTTTGCTTATTTTTTGACGTGGTGCGGTTTTCTTTTGAGAACGAACCAGCGTTTTTTGTGCAACATTTTTCAATACAAAGCAATAAATCTGTTTGTGTATTTGAGTAGGTGCTAGGATTAATTGATTTATTTTGTTAGTAAATTCAGTTTGGAAAGTATTGACAGCACTTCAGCAGATAGTATTTTTGCCACACACTTTTAATACACCCTGCCTTTTTTCTGAAGTTTAAAATCTAGCCCCTGCAAGCTCTAAAATTATCATTTTCATAAGTTACGGTATAAAACTGTTTTACTTTGGCTGATAAAATTTTATTGGAAATTGGGACGTGCCTTGATCGTTGTGTACTAAATTATGCATACAAACGAGTTAAAAGAATACAGACATATACATAGTAGTATACATAGTATATAGTACAAGTACAAAATTGTTTTTAAAATATAAAATACTTTTTAATTTTGTCTTTATTCTTTTTTATATTGGAAATTGTTGTTCTTACCTGGTATTTATTTACCAACACTTTTTTATTTTAACTTTGGACTAGTTTTTGTATTATACCGGATTTTTGTTATTGATAACGTAGTACGTAGTTCTTTTAAAAAGAATTATAATGTGTATAAAAAATGTTTATATATTTATGTAGCACATAAAATAGCACGTAATATCCCTAGATATCAGATGGAATGTAAAAAGTTTGAGGCAATTTTTCTCAACGGGAGACATCTAAAATCACAGGTCCGGATTACCTAGTACTATAAATATGCATTATAAAGTATACAATGCAATTGAACTGTTTAGCCGGATTATTGACGAATCCGATATAATGAATGTTTGGATTATTGAGGTGGCACTGTTTTGAAAATTTAGTGTTCGAAGGCAATATACAAAATTAAACTTGTTTGTTAAATGACAGTGTGTCAAGGTGCTTTATTTTCAAATATTTTATTGAGTGTAAAAGTAGATTTTTTTAGTATTTTAACGTTAAAAATATTTTTTTATTGTTTTCTGTATCATAATTATGTTATTTCTAAGTTTCCTTTTGGGGTAGACAATAACACAACTTTGTACAATTTGTCTCTAAGTTTTTTTTAATTTTTACATCCTTCTTTTGCTACCGCAATATCTATACATTTGGTCATGCATGCTTTCTTATTTGTTCCATTTTCAATTTTTCTTTTTTGCACGCAATTATCTACAACATTCTACCAACTTTTACGTGGTCTACCTCTGCATATTGATCCAAATACATTTTCATCATAAATTTGCTTTTTCACACACACTTTATAAGTACCCTATTCCAATCGCATTTATTTTACTATTGTATTTCTTTTGACATGCTTATGGTTCAGATTTATAGAGCAGAGTTGGTGTCAACACACTTTTATAAACTGGCACCTTTGCTTCCTTGCATAATACTTCATTCTTTGCAATTATACAGATACTTCCAACTATTTTTTTTGCGTTTCATTTACACGTCACTCAATTTCTCTATCTAAATTACTTTTTTTATTAAACATTTTGTAGATTATTTTCATTCTTACGCATTATCACAGCATTGTCAGCATACAACAGCAATCTTATATTTACCTCAATCCGTACACCGTTAATGTCTTCACAGGCACATATATTTAACTATACATATTTTAAACAACCAAGGTGACATAATGCATCCCTGCCTGACATCTTGTGTTATGTTGAATTAATTGCTCAGTGTACCATTCACCCTACCATCATATAAAACTATAATGGCATTTACTAAACGATTATTTACCCTACACTTTTTAAAAACGTTTGTTTACTCGATCATATGCTTTTTTTAGATCAACAATCGCAAAGTACACTTTTTTGCTTACATTCTCTCTTTTTTGTATTTGCAAATTCTTCTTCTGATGTTTATTATTAGGTTGGTGTTTTAATATTATTTCAATATTTTTTTACGTCAGAGTGATGTGCATTATTTGTATAGATATAATAAATGATATTCTGTTTGACAAATTTGTTGTTTTCTTTGTTATGCTATGTACATAACAAAATATATAGTACAAAAAATTGTTTGAAGCAAGTAATTTAAACTTAGTAGAGAAATTTTTTAAAGGAACCAGTTTTTATTAGCTTTATTTCAATAGCTCTCTTCAAATTGCAAAACTGCTTAATAGTTTATTTATACATTATTTGAAGTTTATACACCATAAAAATGTTTACTGTTGCTTGTGCTTAAAAAAGTGATATGTACAGTTTTTTTGTGCATTTAAAATTAGTTGATTTTTATCGCACAAGGAATTGTACATTTTTTAAACTTGCGTTTTATTTTTAAGAGACGTCAAATCATTTATACAAACAAGAATAGTGAGACAGAACTTGCATTTATCAAGTCAGATTTTATACCAATACCAGGAGCATCTAACTCGTTAGTGACAAATGTATCGCTAAAGGTGTTTGGAAAGTTTGGCCTGGAGCTTTTGCCGTTGTTAATACAATTGTTGACTGTAATTGGTGTGGCTATGTAGATGGTAACTTGTTTGCCAAAATTTGAACTAGCAAGTTGTTATGGTTACCTTTGAAGAAAACGCCAATGTAGTTCTAAACGATTTGTGAGTTAGATGTGAACTCGGCAATCCTTTGCTGCATGGATAGCATTTTGTTCCATAGCAGCAATTGTAGTTTAATTGTTATTGGATTGTTGACGTGTGTTACAATCAGTGTTTTTGTTGATTTTGTAAAAGTTTACTTTCTTATTGAAGAGGATATTTTTATTATAAGAGCCAGTATGTGCAGTTGTGGCTATGTAAGTAGTAACTCGTTTTGCTTAGCCGTTGCACTGATGAGGTGATGTAATAAACTTTGAAAAGAACGCTGATGGTAGCGTTGTTTGATTTATGAGTTGTGCATTTAGCTTTCTTTGCTGCTTAAGTTACAACTTGTTCAGGGACAGTAGTAGTGTTGCTATTGAGGTGTTAACATTATTTAATCATTAATGATTTTAAAATTAATTTTATCAAGATGTTTTTGGTTATAGCTGCAAATGTAGTCGTATTAGTTGAACTGATACTTACCTGCATTGTACTTTGGTAAGGTGGGTGGATATTAAAAGTTCTTCAATACTTGGACCTGGAATAAAAGATTAAAGTATCTAGTCTATATTACTAAAAAAAAATTAGACTAAGTAGCAAATTATCAAATATATTATTTGATGCTAAAGACGAAAATAATTTCTTAAGGTAATTGGCTGTTTATGAAATTTTATGTGTATATGATGGGCAAACTGAGTGAAGTTTTGAATCACGATATACAGAACATTCTAAAGCGTCTAGACTAAATCACGGTTCAAATTCATTTGCAAATCATATTTTAACTATATTTTCCTCAACATTAATAAAATTAAAATGTTACACAACTGTACAAAAGGCTAACAAAAAGCAATGTAATTTTTTGTTAATCTGCTGAATGAGCAAAAGGACTTAAAACAATATAAATCTCTCCATACCATCAGCAATGCGATTTATTTTTCTCTCACTTCAATTTATATATTCATTTTTCTGTATAAATAATTTTTTTTGTTAGTTTGTTTTACTTGACAATGGCCTTCAAAAGTCTATGTGGTGGTTGTAGAGAACTTAACTGCGATTGAGAATTATCTCCTTTATGGTTTTTTTCTTTTCTATTGCCACCATTGCTGTCATTAAAGTTTTAAAACATATGACTTATTAGATTTAGTGCGTATTTTGTTATGATACTTGTGGTGGGGTTGAATGAGGGTTGCGCTGCAAGCAGCCAACTGCTCGGAACGCTTAATTTTTTTATTTTTTTATTATCTAGGGTTCCTGGACAAGGACGATATCAATGTTGTGTTTGACAATATACTCTTTAAGGATTGCATAGGTTGCAATACAGTGATGTAGATTGATCTGCGTGATATTCAACATTGAATTTACTTTTACAAATATTCTTCGGCGACCGGCAATGAATATGGTTTACAGTTTATAGCATGCCAGGTTTTGGCACAGGTATTTTACGTAATTTTTTGGATTTGGCAAATTCTTTAGACTAATGTTCTAAAGTATGCTTTCCTCTAAGAGGTATTTTTGTCGATATGCTATGGAACCATATAATTTTGAAGAATAAGTGCATTACTGAAAACTGGGCGTTGTTTGCTCTTCTTTAGCTTATCAAAAACGTTGGATCCTTTTGAGATTATTGCTAGTGACGTACTACTACTGAATAGGTTTTGCTTTTGCAATTCTGATGTACTAGTAGAAGTTCCTAGTGTAGATGGTCTCAAATCTTTCTGGATCATTTACGGTTCTGCAAAGAGTTTTTTGTATTTATTTTTGTTAGTTTTTCTGGTTTCATATTTGTTTATTGTTATGACAGATTGCCTGGTATTTCAACGCGTTATATTGAGAAGTTGAATTGAATGCGTCATGTGTATATTTGGTTTTACGATTGTTTTTGTTGGTTTTTCTGGATCCATATTTGTTCCCACAGGTACGGAGGAAATAAATGTTGCCGTACGTCTCGTTACCTACCGAAGGTTAAATACAATGAGAGGTTACCTAGTATCTCAAGACTATTGTTTGAAAGACGCCGTATCTCCTGTGTCATGCATTGCTCGGCAGGATAACTTTTACCTTGGATTGGTGCTATAGCATAATTTAGCCTACAGGTCATTGCAGTTACCAGGGGTGCGAGGTCAGTCATATGTAAGAACTGTGTATCCTTGAAGGACTAATTTCCTATTCATATTTTTTGAGGGTAAGATGTGACTGCCCTGGGCAACTCTAAACTACACTTAACATCCTGACAGCTTTTTTTATGCGATAGGGAATTAAGAAAGTAGCATAAAGTTTTTATTGTGGTTAAATATATTTAATGATATTGAATTGTTTTTAAAAGTACTAAGTTTCTTAGTTCAAAGTACAGGTAACGATGAACAGGATGTTACGCCATGCGATACTTTTCTTGCGTCAAATAAAGCTTAATGTGATTACCATATGCAGTTTTCTTTTTTGTTCAATAATTTAAAAGTGTAGGTAGATAGTATCAATTTTGGCTGTTTAGTTAATAACAATTTAGAAGGGGCTGAACAAATATACTTGTGGAAATCACAAACACATTGCTACAGGTAGAAAATATGATGGACAGAGACAGTGACGAACGATGGATTAGAATGGGTAAAGAGCGGGAACTTATAAAGACTATAAAAAACGCAAACTGAAATATCTAAGTCATGTTATAAGGTCTGTTCCAACATACAATTTGGACAGTTTGCAAACCGTCCAAACTGTGCACACAAACAAATATTTGTCATCTTTAGGCAATCTTTTATACACAATAATTTGTTTGTGTGCATAGTTTGAACGGTTTGCAAACTGTCCAAATCATATCTGGTCCAACCAGATCTAATATAAAAAAAAGAAGAGTATAGAGAAAAGAAGAATTTCCTGGTTGAGCAAGTTAAGAAAATGGTCTGGTTGCACATCTTACAAACTTTTTAAGACTGTAGTCAATAAAATTAAAATAAGCTTGATGATTTCTAACCTCCGGTAGGAGAAGGAACTTGAAGAAGAAGCAATAGGCAAATGGAATAGAATAGGGTGATATTGACGGTAAAATTGGCCTTAAAAAGTTTTTTTTTCTCATGGCATAAATAAGCAAAATATAGAATATTACATTTTTTTATAGCTTTAATATTCGAAGTTTTGGGTTGTTTGTAATTTTTAAAACAAGCTACGTGAATGCACGACAAGGTTTTGGCCTAATTTAGGTTCTCAGGGTTTTGGTTTACAATTAAACTTGTGTTGAGCTCACAAATGCGTGTTTATATTCTATTCGCTCATGGGATAATAATAAACATAATCAAAATTCTATATTTGATTTATTTTATTTTATTTATTTTATGGCATTTGTTAATTCAGGACATTAGGACGTAGATCAGATACTAGGCTTAGTCAGTATCTACGTGCTGTAGATTATTCTCTTATTTCGATTCGATAGTATATATTATGTAATTAATTTACAGGTTCATATTTAAAAGCAGCTACGAGGTAGTAACACAAGCGTATGATGTAGTGGGTGATAATTTACATGGTTGGTAAAAACATTTTAAGAAATTATGTAATTTAATACATTAGTCTTATACATAATTAGTGTCATGGGCTTTCATACGCATATGGATTATATCAGACTTTTAAGTTATGCAGCAGAATGACCTTGCAGTATTGATTCTATTCTTTTTGGATTGCACAGTTAAGGAGAATTTGTATTTTTCTTTCTTTGTTAATATCTTGATCTCTGCTTTTTTATTGCCTTTTACTTGGTTTTGCTCTAACATGTATGCGATTATGTTTATGGTGGTTAGTAGTGTTTCAACCTCTTTTGTGGCTTCATTTTTTATTTCTGCCTATCTGGAATATTTTAAGATTGTGTATGTTCTCCGCAGTAATAGTAATCTTTATTTTTTGTTTGTATACAAAGAAAATGTAAAAGTTAAGCCAGTGGCTGTTCTTTTACTTAATTTTTTTGAATATATATATATATTCTTTGCAATGCGACAGGTGGTAACCAACCGCTACATGTTTGCGCGATATTCGTGGCGTGACTTTCGAAATTTGTGCCTTAGTTTATTTGGCTTGGGTTTTAGTTTATTGGAGCTACCTGTAAGCAAGGGTTTGCAATGCGGAAGAGCCCACAAGCATGGTGTTTCTCCAACGATTACTTCAAAACTTGGAGTCCCCCAAAATTAACAAAATAATAGTTAAAAATATGACAATACTGTACTTTTTTTTCAAAATTGTCTATGAGTGGGCCCTTTTCAATGTTTTGTGGTGGGGCCTGGGACTTAGCTCTGCCACTGTTGTCATCTCGCCATTGTAGCCTCTTATCTTTTTACTTTGTCTTCCATCTTATTGTTCTTGGTCTTATGCATACATTCTATTATAAATAGGTGGATAGATTTTATACCCGCAATAACTATTGCTTTAGTTGATGTTGTTCTGTAAGTGTTTACTATTCTAGTGGCAACAACTTTATTGTGGGCGCCCGGTACTATATAATGGAATTTACGATGCTACTGAGGATTCTTATTTTTCTTGAGTTTGGGCTGCTAATGTTAGGCATGAGTCTGATCAGGGCCGCTTGCTTTTGCAACCACTCTTTTTATATGCGCCCCATATGCATGCTATGTCTTATTATTATGTTAAGATATCTAAGGCAACTTTGGACTTGATGAGGAGGACGTTTAGCTTGATTGCTATTTTTTAAGGTTTTTTACTTACCAACACTACCGCTTTAGTTTTATGTTAGGTCTGCTACAGGCTTTTTTTGTGCATCCATATGTTTATTTTACGCATAGTTTATTCGATCAGTTTTTCCATGATTTTGTTGTTTTCATTGCATACTACTACATACTATCAGGAGAAGATTATCTTTGTAGCCTATAATGTAACGCCATTATAGTATAGGTTAACAGCATTGGACTCAGAGCGCACACTCCACACGTTACATATATGTGTTATTTGTCTACGTTTGAGTTATTGATTTATCTCTGACCGCTTTGCAGAGTTAAATGCATTTTTGTCATTCAGCGTTACCATGACCACAAATTTACTTTAAATTGTTGCTTATTTTGTTTGCGATGTTTTGGACAGCTTGTATTGCATCTACATTTAAAAGCGTTTTTCCGAAACCAAACTGAGTCTGACGTCTTTTATAAGTCTTTGATTTATAATTTGTTTGATCAATTTGGAAACAAAAAAAAACACAGGAGTCTATATGCTCTAACTAATTGTATTTTTCGGTTTTTCTAATAGGATTAGTCTGCTTACTTCATTTTTTGGGGATGGTTTTTTTATTATATGGTTCATGATGTCCACTAGTAGTTCAGGCTTTTGTTCTGCAATTACTTTTACTACTTTTGGTTCTGCTGCCTTACCTAGTTTTATACGTTTGCTTGCTTTTCTGATTTTCTCTATAAAGCACGCTTGTATTACTTTTTTAGGCTATTTGGTTGGTGTTTTGGAAACAAGTCTTGGGCTAAATGCATTTGCTTTGAGTCAGTGATTTCTATGGGGACAAATGCAAAATAAATTTTCATATTTAAAAAAGCTTAAAATTTTTATGATTTGGCTTTTAAAAAAAAAAACTTTGTTGACTCCTGCTTTAGAACATTTCATTTACATTATTTTGAATAACAAAATGCAGTTAATTAAAAGTTTCTGTAGCTACGAATCTAGCCAGTAGTTGTAATTCTGTGTTTAGCAATATCTTATATACAGAGATCACTAGAAAAAGTAAAAAGTCTAGTGGAATTAGGTCGGCAATCCAATCCACTTATTTGGGTGTTTTATTATAATTAGTTAATTAAAAAAAAAACAACTTTGAAGACAGCTACAAAACATTACGCAAAAACATGAAAAAGAAGTAGAAACACTTACCGCAATACTGTCAAGTATTGAATGCAAACAGTGCAAAGTTGAAGAAATAAGAGTAAACCAAAAATCCTTAATGACTAAAAAATTCTTCAAAAACTTCCAACCAATAATTTAAAAAAACTGAAGTTACAATATATTCCCCAAGTTAAAAATAGTTATGAGTCCGATACATAAAACACTCTCAAGAGTGGATATAATTCTTCTATGTATAGTTTTTGACTCAAGCAATATAACAGCTAGGAGTGCAATCAACATGTTTGACTGCAAAGTCGGGCATAAAAAGCAAGTCAAAACAAAAGGAAAAGTAGCTATAATAGTTTACTCACTCGGTTTTCCTGACAATAGGAAAAGCATGCCGTATGTTTTGAGATGCATATACTATCTCATACCGATAAATAAGAACGTACCAAAAAAGCTAATGACAAAATACCTGCAGTATTTTCATCCCTTAATACAATGAAATATTATGTTCTGCAACAAAACAAGACAAAGTTAGCCTAACCAAGCTAAAAGATGTAAGTATGTTTGAAAAACTTATAGAATATCTATTTGACAACATAACAATACATATTGTACTGTATAAATCAAGCGAGGCCGGTAAAAAATGAAAAACCGGCTATAAAACAAAACTGCCCAATACAAAAATAGTAATTAAGACCAGACATATGCGGACTTATTAGAGATAGCAAAAAAGAATAAAATATTATTAAAAATAAAATAACAGTACATGTAAAAGATTCAGACAAGGTAACAACAGTCCTTTTGTTTGGCAAACAGAAACAAGCAACATGTCACTATAAGAAAATTAAAAAAACTGATAAAAATTAAATGAATTAAAATTGGCAAAACATTTTGCAAACTTATAGAAAAAAAAAACAAAGTCAAATGTTTCAAATGCTGGGAAAATAATCCGAAAATCTTAAATACCAAAAGGAATTGCTATAACAAACAAAAAATTTAAAATTAAATGGACCAATGAGCATGTTATTAATAATTCTATATTAGACATGTAATTTGTGTAAAAATGTAAATCTATGTTGATATTTTTATACAGTAAGTTTGTGTGAATTTTTTAAATTACTGTTTTGTCTGCTTTTTTTTCTGTTTATTAATTTATTTTTTGTAAATGTTGCTTCATTTGTGAATGAAATTTATAGGTGTCAGTTTTAAATAATCAAATAAGCAAATATGACAATTTAAACGTTCTCTAAAAATCAAATAAAACTCTGAAAGTACAAATCTAAATCGATAAACAAACATACTAATCGACAAGAACAAAATAAAGAAACATCTAAAAAAATTGACAAAAAAACTATTCCAAGATGTTCTAAACAACAAAAGTTAGAACTGTCATAAAATAAATAAAAAAGCAAAACTCACAACCATACAAACTCCGAGCCAAATTTTTAAAACTTTTGGACAAAAACTGTTTCAAATGTTTAACTAAAATATTTTATTTAATTATCAATATTAAAGATGTTGCACAGCAGCATTTTAAATCTAAAGTTAATAAACACCCCAAAAAGTTAAAACATGTAATAAATATGAATAATGTTATGAGCCTTTTGTTAAAAATATTCCTCAAATATATAAAAGAATATACAAAACAGCGAAAGAAAAAGTGGCGACTACTCAATTCGGTTTTAAAGATGTAAACTGTAACGTATATGCGTGCTTTATGGACTAAATGAAAGCATCCGACAAAGTCCAACATCACAAGATGATAAACATTCTAAAAAATGTCGGCGTAGATACACTAGCAAGCAAAAAATAGAAGTCACTTTAAAATTATGATTTAGTTTAAATTTTTGTTTGTTTTAATCTTATGTTAGCAAATTGTAAACAATTGTACTGTATTTAGCACACTAAATTAAAAATTTTATGTTGAATCGTAAAATTTACTGTGCAGACAAAGTTCAAGAACAAAAAATATTAAAAAAAACTTATCACTAATAACAAGTATCACCCCCTCTTGCAATAATGACTGCTTGAAGACGACGAATAAAATTAAAAATTGCATTTTGGCCGATATTATTTCATGTCTGCAATAACAACTGTCTTAGCTCCTGAGCAGTTTTTGGAGCAGGTGTATGCTTTTGAATACGTTGTCCCAATTCATCCTAGACATGTTCTATAAAATTCATGTCGGGGCTGAGAGCTGGCCAATCAAACCGCAAAATTCCCACTTCATCCAGATTATCTCTGAAAACTCTGGCTACATGAGGTCTAGCATTAACTTGCATAAAAATGCCGCGCTTGCCCATTGTTGTCATAAAGGGCATAACATAATCTTTGAAAACCTCTATAATGTATCTGTGAGCTGTCAGGAAGCCATTTTTTATGAAGACCAACTGTGTGCGTGTTTCGGTAGAAATTTTTTTCCAAACCATAACCGACCCACCGCCAAATAAAAGTCGTTCATTGTTTTGACACGATCAGCCTTTTGACTTAACTTAAATTACAAATTGGCTGATTAATTTTTTCCTAATTCTAAACATGCCGCCGCCGTTGAAACGTTCTAGTTTCAAATTAAGATAGGTCATTGGACAGGATGCAAAGAATATAAATAGCCCGTTTTATTACTCTATCTGAAATTTTTAAAGTAGCCGCTCTGGTAATTCCTTCCTTTCCCTGATGCAATTTCTCAATCTTGGCGAATTTCCATTGTAGTGGGTGACTGCTGTCTTTTTGGTTGATTGCAATTTGGCCAATTTTTGGGATTGTACCCTTGTTTAAAATCAACTTTGTTTTTTTTTGTAATTCCGATAAATATTCCAGTTTCCAGCAATTTTAAAAGTGTTTCTTGGCTGATTTAACTGCAGCATACCATAGCCCTTTAAAATGAGGTGCACCAGGAGTGCCATTTTATACTTTCCTTTACAAATTTGTTTTTAACAGCAAATTATTAACACAAAATAAGCGTTGTAACTCACTTAATTTATTATTGGCACTTACAAAAGTAATAGCGTTGTCGGAAATTATTTCTTCAATTAGCCTTCTTCTGGACACTACATCTTCTCAAGGCTCCTAAAAACGCTTTGGTGGTTAGGTCCGTTGCTAATTTTATGTGTACTGCTTTTGTGACCATACAAGTGAATATTACCACATAACATTTTACAATTTTTTTAGATCGCAGGTTGCCTTTTTTTATTGGAATGGGCCCACAATAGTCCACTCCTGTTTTAAGAAACAAATATGTAGGTATCACTATTTGTTTTGGCAAATTTTCCATCATTGGCGTACTCGTTGTGGGCTTGAATTGAAGACTTATGATACATTTTTGCAATATGCCTCTTACTGTGCTTGCTTTGCCTGAGGCCCGGAAAACAAATTTTTTTTATGTTCGTATCTTATGACCAATTTTGTAAAAATATGCTTAGATGGTATTACTATTGGAAATTGCTTATCATAGAAAAATGCAGCATGCCTTAATGTTCCCTCTACACGAATAAGCCATTTGTCATCAATAAACGGATTCAAACATAATAGCTTACTTTGCTTATTAATTTTTTTTTCCTGCAATTGTTGGCAAATTCAATTTTCTGTAATAATTTAATTAATTGAGTTTTGGCTTCCGTAGCTCATCTGTTGACAACACAACATTTTTAAGTTTGGCTTTCAATCGGCATGCGCTGATAAATTTTAATCACCACGGTAGTGAATAAAGGGTATTTTTCAAACCATTCCGAACCGCCTAACGGTAGATTTGTTTGTAGTATTAATAGTGTGTCCAAGATTTTGTAGTTAACTTCGGGCGGAAGTGGTAGATGGTTTTACAAAAAAACTAAGGCCCATGCCACCATAAGTTCAAATGTTTGTTTGTGTTTATATGGTGCCAATCTTGACTTTTAGATGTTGATTGAATTTTGCGAAAGCGATTAGCAACAAAAGTTTTTCACTTGTTTGACGATGACTTAATCCAAGCCAAAGTTATTGTTGAGTCAGAATAATATACTATTTTCTTAAATTTGAGGCTTAAAGCCGCACGTAATCTGCTAACTAATTGTGCAATTAAGACTGCTGCACACAATTCCAGGCGGGGGAGACTTATTGTTTTCACTAATGCTATTCTTAACTTAGCGCTCATAATATTGCATGATATACTACCTCTTGCTTGGTTAGCAGATTTTACGTAAATGCAACATTTATATTCCGATTCACTGGCATCTCCAAATGCACGCTCTTTTAAATTGTTAAATTCATTTGTTGTCAACTACCTTGGTTTGCTGATTTTATAGATATTAGTTAACTGTATTAGAAAATTGTTGCATTCTGTAAGTATATGCTTTGGTACAAACACATCCCAATAAATCTTTTCCTACCACAGTCTTTGCATAAGTATTTTTATTTATTATTATATGGCTCATTAATCTAAGTGGGTCAAATATTTAAGATATCCTAGCTGGAATAGCTCTTTTTTGTTTGCTTTTTTATATTAAACTTAGAGCATTTGTACCCAAAGGTGTCTTCTTTGGTGTTTCACTGGATTGCCAACGTTTTTACCATATCCGACTTCTTTAAAGTAAGAACCGCTGATTTGCCTAAAAGACAGTCTAGCAGCACCTCTTCGGTGTTGAAAGCCCATTTATGGAGTACAAGTCTGGCCTTATTTAGTATTATTGTGACTTCCTTTTTAATCTTGCTTAAGTCGATGATTTCATTATCTTCATTGATAACTTGTGCAGCTGTGAGATAAATATCTCTGTTTTCTTGAGCTAATTCTTGTAGACATTTAGTTGCCAGGTATGATGCAGGTGCGGTTCCATATGTTAACGTATTTAATCAATATATTTGAATCATTTCCTTAATATTGTTTTGCCATAATATTCGATGATAAGTTGCATCATCTTTCCGAACCTTTATTTGTCGATACATATTTTATATATCTACTGATATTACAGATTTATATGTTCTAAATCGACATAATATGTTACATAAATCATTTTGGATTGGTGGACCAACTCTTAAAATATTGTTTAAAGATTTCCCATTAGTTGTTTTCATAGAAGCGTCAAATACTACCTGTAATTTAATGGTTTGGTTAGCTTCATTTATGACATCATGATGGGGTAAGTAATATCCCTTTTTTTTACATTCAATTAGTTCCATTAATTTATATTCTGGAATGAAGTTGGTATACTTTGTTTTTAAATTTTCATCCTTTGCTAGTTTCCGTTCCAATAAATAAAACCTTTTTAAAGCTAGTTGATAAAAATTGCCTAATGCTGATAGATCCTCTTTCTATAGAAGACTAACAATAAATCGACCATTTGGTGTACGCTGATAGGTGTTACTAAATTTGACTTTTCAAATTTTTTCTTTATGTGAACTTAACTTTTTTGGCGTAAGTTTCTCTATTTCCCAAAATTTCAATTTGTAATTGACCAACCTTACATTGCCTATGTGGCATTTTAAATTATCTATCTGTTGCGGTGTGGTTCCTGATACAATCCATTCCAGCGATGTTTTTTGAAACAATCCTTTATTTGTTCTACACATAACAGCTTGTAGAATATATCTACGCCAATGAGAAGATCTATTTGTCTTGATTCATTAAATTTGGCATCCGCTAATTTAATATTACGTTTGAGTTGATTTTATCCAAAATAAATATCTTTAATTTTACGCTGAAATTATTGTCTTGAATACATTGTTGTAGTTGTCTACATTTAAGCATTTGTAGTTGACTCGTTAATCCCCAATGTTGCTTGCCTGTTTAAACCCAATTTCCTTGCCACTTCTGTACGTAAAAAATGCACTTGAGGACCTGAATCTAATAGAGCTCTATCCAAATGTTTGTTTTTCCAGCAATTCAAGTATACCTCACATGTGGACAAAATAGCTTAAGTTGGTTCCTTTAATATACAAAGCGCATGTATGTGCTGTGTGCATTTATCCAGCAGTGAACAAAGCGCCTCATGCAAAACTCTTGGCAGCAAAGGGAGTTTGAATAATTCATTTACATGACACTGCACTATTGCTTGAGTATCTTTGTATCGCTCTTTTAATAGGGCTCTCGCTGCATCATAACAGTCAGCAGTTATTGATAAAGTACTAATTACCTTCACCGCTTCCATTTTAGTTGCTGCCTTTAAGTAATGCATTTTCTCAATCTTCTTGATGTTAGGGTTTTTATCAATTAATGAGACAAAAGTGTTATGAAATTCTAACCATCTGTCATATGCTCTAAAAAATTGGGATAAACTTAAAGCCGGCAATTTGGTTTGCGACGTTCCGCTTCCAGTTAATGTCTAATTCCTTATCTGAAATATATTCGGTTTCTTTGTCGACTCCATATATTTGCTCCTCAAGTTGTGCTAGTGTTTTTATTGTGTTTTTGCATAAATCTAGACAATTTCTAATGCTTGCTTGATGCAGTCAGCTTCAGATCTGCTCCTTTTAATTAAAATACATTTTTTTCAGTCATGTTTTTTATAGTTGTCCAAATTAATAAAAGCAAATTAAATGCTGCTGCGTACTTTAGCTACTGGTTGATTAATTCTGTTCAGTTTTTGACGACTGATGCGGCTTCAAAAGACCAATGTTTTGGCACAATCAGCCTTTTGATCGTGGTTTTTATTTTGTTTGTTTTTGAATTAAACACACGGATTTTTTTTATGACATTTATTTATTATATTTACACAGGGTCATTATAAAACTTTGGGATTATGTAACCATCTAATGTACGTTTGTGCTACTATAGTGAAATAGTGAATTTAATTTTGGTGTACGTAAATACAATTGAAGTTGAACTGTTAAAACAAAGAAATAGTCTCAGACATTTATAAAGACCTTGTATCATTACTATAGTTATATTTTTTATAACTTAAATCACAAACAAGCTGATTAATTATTCCTTAATTCTAAACATTTATCAATACAAACTAATGCGTATCTTTCTTCACATTTTAAGACGTCCGTCTGATCCATGCGCAATTCATTTGAAAGCAGTACCCGGCTCCAGTTCTCATTATTCCATGCCCGGCGATTTTGGGCAAAAGCCAATCTTGCAACACAATGTCGGCGTTGTAAAGGTTTATCTGTAGCCATCTTTCTACAAGACAATCCAGCAACCCATAGCCTTCTACTAACGGTCCATTCACTAACATTTACATCTCTATCTTTATGAAGTTGATTTTTTAGATAAACTGCAAGAGCTGTTCTATTCCGCAAACTTGTTAACACTAAAATACGGTCATCTCTGTTTGTGGTAACTTTTTTTGCCCGGATCTTGATCTGGTTATCAGGCCAGATCCAAGTAACGCTGATACACCTTTTGTACAGCACAAAGGCTTTTACCAACAATCCTTGCAGTTTCACGATTTCCTTACCCATCTTCAATCGACGCTATAATTCTTGCCACAACAACACGGCCTAAAGGCATTATGACCTGTTAAGTACAGTACACGGTGTGAATGACAAGTTTTAAAAAAATCAATACTAAGTAAAAAAACCACAACAAAATGTAAGTTTTCAATTAGAGCAAAATGGATGTTGTTTTATAAAACACGGTGGTAATGACTAACAGATAGATAACATTTATCAGGAAATAAATTATTAAACGCCTACTTTAATTTACAATTTGCAAACATTGCATTAGTTTAACCACGTTCAACATAATTTTTGTGTATACTAAGTTGCCTATTATACAGGCCACACTATTCGTGTATGGCTGTAAGTAACGTTAAAAACATGATTGTGCAAAATAGTTTAGTGTGTAACAAGCCTATTTCCCTCAAGTATAAACGTTGTCTATTGGGCTTTTTCTACAACTAAAGTGTAGTACAAACATGATTTAAACTCCATACAAGTAATTACGTTAATAAATTATTACAACTTTTTTGCTAAAGTAAGTTTAGCAGGGTTAGCCTATTCAAAATAAAACATAGTAGGAAATACAAAATATGTAGATATGAGCTTTTATGCTTATGTCATATGTTAACATAAAATCAAGCTAGTCGAGTAAGTTTTAAAAATTTATATAATCAACATGGTTCTTAAAAACTAAGAACTGATTTTATTGTTTTAGTTAAAGGCTCCAAAAAGAATCACCAGAAACCCCTCATGGCTAGTGTAGCCTAAATAACGCACGACATAAAAAAACTCCAATAACAGAACATATTAAAACAAATATACATAATATTAAAATATAATGGAAACGTCGGTAATTAATAAACTTAAAGTGATATGGCAATATGGCGTGCTTAAATGAAACAATTCGATCATTTAAAATAGCTCGTGCATATTTTACATATTATTGGTCGTTTATTAAAGTAAAATCTATATAAAATTATCGCAATCTGGAGTGACCGTTTGATAATTATTGGTAATAAATATGATTAATTATGCAAATAATAAAACTACATACTTACTGGCATTTGTGAACTTGTTCTATATTACTAGATTTATCTGTGAAAAGTTCCTAAGTAATGCGCTTATTTACCAATGTTATAGCCACGCGCGTCCGCATGCGTTCTGGATTGAGACAAATCTCTTCTTATTCTTCTCCGTCAGTTGGTGTTGCCGGTGTTAGTACGTTAGTTAATACAAATAGTAAACAAACGCATTCACGCGGTTGTGTAGTTGTGTAGTTTAATTAAATAACACGACAAGTATATACTATTAATATGTGAATTATTGATGGACTGGATTTAAAAGTGGCACTCAATTCAATTTCTTCTTGTGTGTGTGTATAAATGAGAGGTTATAATTCAACTTTGCGTTACTAATCGTCTCACGCCACACGGTGCTGCAAAGAAAAATGTATGTTTTAACTTATCTATCTATTTTTTTATTTTCAATTATTGAAAAGCTATTTTACAATTATGATTATCAATATACATATGTTACGGTTAACGTAGCCTGGCTAACTTAATATAAGCAATTCATTTTGTAATAGTGTCTATATATTATAAGGTAATATTATATATTATAAATAATAATAATCTTTGCTATTTTAAAAATAACATTCTGTTAAATTAGCAAAGTTACACAAAATCAATTTTAAATTGGTTATAAATTTTTAAATTTAAATAAATGTTCATTTCAAAAAATCCATGTTTAGCTCACTCTTTAGCTAATCCAATTTTGTCAAATATTACCTAGCAACGTTCAAAATGTTAGTCTCGCCCGTATTCATTGAACATGATTCGTTAAAAATATAACTGAACGTTCAATCAAATTTTCATATTCATAAACACTCATTAGCAATAACGCTCATTAAATTATTCATTAATTTTAACGCACTATTTTTGGTTTATTAAAATGTAACGAATTATTAAATTCACACATCTGTTTGACTTGAAAATGTCTAATTATACGTATTAATTTACAGTATTTGAGGTTAGATAGTATAGGTTAACATATTAATAACTTATAAAAAACAAAAGTAACTAAAAGGTTCCTAAATAATTTAACTAATGACAATTTATTTATGAATATTATTATATTTTTAATGTTCATTAAATTATAATGATTTGTTTGATAATTAAATCGTTATAAAAATGTTTATGAATAAGGGCATTATTCTCTAAAATTTAACGACGGTATCTTGACATAATAATGTTATTGGCACTATTTAGATGGCAGGATTTGATAAAACAAATATGTTTTTGACAAATTAATATAAAAGCATATTATCAGCATATTCCTATGAATAACTGCAATAAAACTTTTAATATAGATGGTAACTTGAGTTAACTATTATATTTTTTACACCAGTAATCGAAAAATGAATATTTGTGTTTGGGATTGGATTCTTAGCAAAAAATGCAACATAACTTTTTCAGATCGGCTTTTGTTTTGGTTCAAACTTTTGAAAGATATATTAAGTTAATAGTATTTATTTATCTGATTTATGCACACTTTTTAAATATTTTAGGTTAGGTAATTTGAATAAATTTTTAATACTTTAGTGGCTGTTGGGCCATCATCAGTAATTTTATTTTATTTTACAGGTTGTGTGAAAATAAAATTATTGATGATGGCCTAACAGCCGAAACCGGTCTTAATAATAAAAGTTAAAATTATATTCAGCACACGTAGGTAATTTGTTCTTGGATGTTAGTTTTTCTGTCTACTTTATGCACACATTGATATATCTGCCTTGTCATTCTTAACAGTCTGGTTTGTATTATTTAACACTGGATTTTTATTGTTGTTACTATCATGATTTTCGTCTGTAGCATCTACGTCTTCCAATTGTAACAAATATTTGGTGAAAACATAGCATATTTGAAATGTCTGTTAAATATTTATGAATTGACAGAAAAATAGTACACAAAACATTTTGAACTTAACTAATATTTGGTGTTTACCTCTTGTTACAAGGAAAGCAGATTGCGTCGCAATTGACTCAGAGGAGTCAAATCTTATGCATCATATTCAGTGTTGTGTTGTTCTTTGCCACTTGAGCCATAATTTTGTGCCAGCACTTCTGCATGACTTCTGAGGAAATCTTCTCTCAAGCAATATATAGTAGACATACAACGTTTTTAAAGTTTTTTATTAACTTAACAACGTTCTTTTTGTTATTAGATAAAATATGGACTAAAAGACTTTTTCGATAAAATAGTTTTGTCAGTGTAATGGCATTTTGATATATAGGTTGCTAAAAGTGCTGTACAATTTAGTGGAAAAAATAATCCCTTGTTGCATAGATTGCATCTTGTTTCAAAGCAGTAATCGTTGTTGGATGTTTTATTTTATTTTTTTTATTTTGTCAAAAAGTTTACTTTCTTATTGAAGACGATGTTTTTATTATAAGAGTCAGTTTGCAGTTGTGACTTTGTAACCTGTTTTGCTTACCCGCTGGACTGATGAAGTGAGTGAAGATGTAATAAACTTTGAAATTATGGCTGATGGTAGCGTTGTTTGATTTATAAGTTGTGCATTTAGCATGCTTTGCTGCTTGAGTTACACCTTATTCAGGACAGTAGTAGTGTTGCTATTGAGGTGTTAACATTACTTAATCATTAATGTTTTTTTAATTAATTTTGTCAAGAAGTTTTTGGTTATAGCTGCAAATGTAGTCGTACTATTTGAACTCTAACTGATACTTACCTGCATTGACTTTAGTAGGTTGGGTGGATATTGAAGGTTCTTCTATACTTGGACTTGGACTAAATGATTAAAGTATCTAGAGTATATTACTAAAAAAACTTTAGACCAAGTGGCAATTTATTAAATATATTATTTAATGCTAAAGAAATAATTTCTTAAGGTAATTGGCTGTTTATGAAATTTTATGTTTTGAATGCAATAGTGTATATGATTGAAATGTTACACAACTGTACAAAAGGCACTAAGCTGTTAGAAGCCGCCGATGTTAACAAAAATCAATGAAGAATTGTTAATCTGCTGAATGAGCAAAAGGACTTACCACAATATAAATCTCTCCATACCATCAGTAATGCGATTTATTTTTCTCTCATTTCAATTTATATATTAATTTTTTTGTATAAATAATTTTTTTGTTAGTTTGTTTTACTTGGCAATGGCCTTCAAAAGTCTATGTGGTGGGCGTTTGCATTGCACCTAATGGTTGTAGAGAACTTAACTGCGATTGAAAGTTTTTAAAGTTTTAAAACATATGACTTATTAGATTTAGTGCGTATTTTGTTATGATTTTTGTGGTGGGGTTAAATGAGGGTTGCGCTGCAAGCAGCCATCTGCTCGGAACGCTTAATTTTTTTATTTTTTATTATCTGATTTCTGGACAAGGACGATATCAATGTTGTGTTTGACAATATACTCTTTAAGGATTGCATAGGTTGCAATACAGTGATGTAGATTGATTTACCAATATTCTTAAAGGCAATGAATTCGGTTTACAGTTTACAGCATGCCTGGTTTTGGCACCGGTATTTTACGTAATTTCTTGAATTTGGCAATTTCTTTAGACTTATAATCTAAAGTATGCTTTTTCTAAGAGGATTTTTTGCCGATATGCTATGGAACCATATAATTTTGAAGAATAAGTGCATTACTAAAAACTGGGCGTTGTTTGCTCTTCTTTAGCTTATCAAAAACGTTGGATCAATTGGGGCATCTTTTTGAGATTATTGCTAGTGACGTACTACTACTGAATAGGTTTTGGTTTTGCAATCCTGATGTACCAGTAAAAGTTTCTGGTGTAGATGGTCTCAAATCTTTCTGGACGATTTACGGTTCTGCAAAGAGTTTTTTGTATTTATTTTTGTTAGTTTTTCTGGTTTCATTTTTGTTTCTACGAGTGCGGAGGAAATAAATGTCGCACTACGCTGTGCTTTGTTACAAAAGGCTAATTGCAATGACAGATTGCCTGGTATTTCAACGCGTAATATTGAGACGTTGAATTGAATACGTCATGTGTTTATTTGGTTTTACGGTTGTTGTTGTTGGTTTTTCTGGATCCATATTTGTTCCCACAGGTACGGAGGAAATATATGTTGCCTTACGTCTTGTTACCTACCGAAGGTTTAATACAATGAGAGGTTACATAGTATCTCAAGACTATTGTTTGAAAGACGCCGTATCTCATGTGTCATGCATAGCTTGGCAGGATAACTTTTACCTTGGATTGGTGCTATAGCATAATTTAGCATACAGGTCATTGCAGTTACCGGGGGTGTGAGGTCAGTCATATGTAAGAACTGTGTATTCTTGAAAGACTAATTACCCATTTATATGTTTATGAGGGTAAGATGTGACTGCCCTGGGCAACTTTAAACTACACCCAACATCATGACAGCTTTTTTTATGCAATAGGAAATTTAGAAAGTAGCATAAAGTTTTTATTGTGGGTAATTATATTGAATGATATTGATTTGTTTTTAAAAGTACTAAGTTTCTTAGTTCAAAGTACGGGTAACGATGAACAGGATGTAACGCCATGCGATACTTTTCTTGCGTCAAATAAAGCTTAACGTGATTCTTTTTTGTTGAATAATTTATCAGTGTAGGTAGATAATATTAATTTTGGCTGTTTAGCTAATGACAATTTAGAAGGGACAAATATACTTGTGAAAAACACAAACACATTGCTACAGGTGGAAAATATGATGGACAGAGAGAGTGACGAACGATGGAGTAGAATGGGTAAAGAGCGGGAACTCATAAAGACTATAAAAAACGCAAACTGAAATATCTAAGTCATGTCATAAGGTCTGTTCCAACATACGATTTGGACAGTTTGCAAACCGTCCAAACTGTGCACACAAACAAATATTTGTCATCCTTAGGCAATCTTTTATACACAATAATTTGTTTGTGTGCATAGTTTGAACGGTTTGCAAACTGTCCAAATCATATGTTGGAACAGATCTATTATAAAAAAAAAAGAAGAGTATAGAGAGAAGAAGAATTTCCTGGTTGAGCAAGTTAAGAAAATAGTATGGCTGCACATCTTACAAACTTTTTAAAACTGTAGTCAATAAAATTAAAATAAGTTTGATGATTCCAACCTCTGGTAGGAGAAGGAATTTGAAGAAGAAGCAATAGGCAAATAGAATAGAATAGGGTGATATTGACGGTGATAGTGGTTTTGATGGTGACTATTAAAAAGTTTTTTTTTTATGTTATAATATAATAAGTAAAATATAGAGTATTACATTTTGTGATTGCTTTAATATTTGAAGTTTGGTTTTGTGTTGTTTGTTGTTCTTAAAACAAGCTACGTGAATGGACGACAAGTTTTTGGCGGAATTTAGGTTCTCAGGGTTTTGGTTTACAATTAAACTTGTGTTGAGCTTACAAATGCGTGATTATATTCTATTTGCTCATGGGATAATAATAAACATAATCAAAATTCTATAATTGATTTATTTTATTTTATGGCATTTGTTAATTCAGGACATTAGTTTAATGCATGAGTGTACGTAGATCAGATACTAGGGTTTGTCAGCATCTACGTGCTGTAGATTATTCTCTTAATTGACGGATTCGATAGTATATATTATGTAATTAATTTACAGGTTCATATTCAAAGGCAGCTACGAGGTAGTAACACAAGCGTATGATGTAGTTGGTGATAATTTACATGATTGGTAATAACATTTTAAGAAATTATGTAATTTAAGACATTAGTCTTATATATAATTAGTGTCATGGGTTTTTATACGCATATGGATTATATCAGACTTTTATAGTTGTGCAGCGGAGTGACATTGCAGTATTGATTTACTGCGTTCTTTTTTTTTGGATTGCACAGTTAAGGAGGATTTGTATTTTATTTTTTTTTGTTAATATTTTGATGATTTTTTTTATTGCTTTCTACTTGGCTTTGCTCGAGCATGTGTGCAATTATGTTTGTGGTTCTTAGTAGTGTTCCAACCTCTTTTGTGGCTTCATTTTTTGTTTATGTCTATCTGGAACATTTTATATTGTGTGCTTTGGTATATTATGTTCTCCGCAGTAATAGTAATCTATATTTCTTGTTTGCATACAACGAAAATGACAAAGTTTAGCCGTAGGCTGTTTTTTCACTTAAATTTTTTTAATATTGCCAAAATGTTGTATTAAAATTATTCTTTATTCTTTGCAGTACACTTCTTTTTTACTGACTTTGAGTGTTTATGTTTTTCTTCTTGTTCTATTGACTTTGCATATTCTTTCTATACTATTAAGTTTAATATATGTGATTGTAAAACTGACACATAACAATAGTAGTTACATTTGTAAATTTTTATTATTTTGAAAAATAAATGGTACCCAAACTTTCTGGATTAGTGTCTTAGTCCATTGGGCTTGGGTCTTAGTTTATTGGTTCTATCCCTGTTGTCATCTTGCTATTGTAGCCTCTTATCTTTTTGTTTTGTTTGCCGTCTTGTTGTTCTTGGTCTTATGCGTACATTTCATTATAAATAGGTTGATAGGTATAATGCCCGCAATAACTTGTATTACTTTTGTTGTTCTGTAGGAGTTTACTATTCTAGTGGCAACAACTTTATTAGGCGCACTTTTTAGCGTCTTTTTGTATGTCGTTAACTTTGCTTATTTCTTTTATACTAGCGCGTACAGTATAATGAAATTTACCATGTTACTGAAGATTTTCTTTTTTCCTGCTTTTGGGCTGCTAATGTTAGGCATTAGAACTGCATGCTTTTGCAACCATTCTTTTATATGCGCCCATATGCATGCTATGTCTTAGATTAGATTTATTTTTCCAACAGGTACAACAGGAAATATCATAAAAATTAATAATAATATGCATGTGCTCAACATGAAAATTAAAAAGAAAATGTACATAAATATAGATACATAACTAAGCAATAATGTAAGACTAATTGTATATTCTATTTAAACATTTAAAGAAATCATTATAGACATTACGATGTGAAGCAAATATATCAACAGCATGCTGAACATTATGATATGATTTATACATTTTGTTAAGTGGCGAGTTTTGATGATGTAACGTTCTGGGAGTGCTATATGTAAAAGTTAGACTGTTACGAGTAGTAATTTGGGGAACATGAAAACATATTTTATTTAGAAAATTAGGATTGTCGTATATACTGTGAATTAATTTATATAAAGACATTACTACTAAATGTTGATGATGCTCTTCAATAGATACACAATTATATTTTTTTAATAAATCAGTATACGTATACCCTCTTTCAGGATATACTCCTGTAGATTTAAAATTTAAAAGTTTCAGAAACTTTCGTTGGAAGCTTTTAAGTTCTTTAATATATTTTTGTGCAAACGGAGCCCATATAGGTGCACAATAGTCAAGCCTACACATAATTAAAGATTTATACAAGCACATATATACATCTATAGAATCAAAGTCCTTGGTTGCTCTCATGATAAAACCCATTAGTTTGGAACAGTTATTTATAACTAAACTAATATGTGTTGTGAAAGTTAGTTTTCATCAAAAGTGACTCCAAGATCCTTAATTTTGCTCACTCGCATAACAGTTTTTCCATATACATTGTATTGATAAATAACAGGGTTTTTACTACGGGAATACGACATTACACAACATTTACCAACATTAAGTTCTAAACAGTTGTACTACACCCCACACTAAAGTTGTTTAAATTACGTGGTAAAATATCACAGTCGTTTTGGTTTCTTATCACTTTGTATAATTTTAAATCATCAGCATAAATTAAAATATCACAGTCTAAATTATCACATACTGAGTTCATAAAAAGGAGAAATAAAACTGGACCCAGATGTCTTATTATTATGTTAAGGTATCTTAGGCAACTTTGGACTTGATGAGGAAGACGTTTAGCTTGATTTTTTTTTAAGGTTTTTTTACTTACCAACTCCATCGCTTCAGTTATATGTGAGGCCAGCTACAGGCTTTTCTTGTGCATCTATATGTTTATTCTACACATAGTTCATTCGATCAGTTTTTCTATGATTTTGTTGTTTTCACTGCATACTATCAGGAGTAGATCATCTGCGTTGCCTATAATGTTTTTCAGGTGTGTCAAGTTTGAGTACGCCATTATAGTATAGGTTAACAGCATTGGACTCAGAACTCCACACTTTATGTTTATTCATAGGATTTTGCTGATCTAGCTTGGTCAGGAATGGTGTTATTTGTCTACCTTTGAGTTATTGATTTATCTCTGACCACTTTGCGTTACCATCACCACGAATTTATTTTAAATTTTTGCTTATTTGGTTTTTGATGTTTTGGAAAGCTTGTATTGATTGCATCTACATTTGAAAGCGTTTTTTTGAAACCAAACTGAGTCTGACGTCTTTTATAAGTCTTTGATTTATAATTTGTTTGAGCAATTTGGAAACAAAAAACACACGGGTCTATATGCTCTCAAACTAAATGTATTTTCCGGTTTTTCTAATAGGATTAATCTGCTTACTTTATTTCTTGGGGATGGTTTTTTTATTATATGGTTCATGTCTACCAGTAGTTCAGGCTTTTGTTTTGCAATTGCTTTTACTACTTCTGGTTCTGCTGCCTTACCTAGTTTTATACTTTTGCTTGCTTTTCTAATTTTCTCTATAAAGCACGCTGGTATTACTTTTTCAGGCTATTTGGTTGGTGTTTTGGAAACAAGTCTTGGGCTAATTGCATTTGTTTCGAGTCAGAGATTTCTAGGGGGACAAATGCAAAATAAATTTCCATATTTAAAGCTTAAAATTTTTATGATTTGGCTTTTTCAAAAAAAAAAATTGTAGACTCCTGCATTAGAACATTTTATTTACATTATTTTGAATAACAAAATGGCAGTTAATTTAAAGTTTCTGTAGCTACGAATCTAGCCAGTAGTTGTAATTCTGTGTTTAGCAATATCTTATATACAGAGATCTTTATCTGACACTAGTAAAAGTAAAAAGTTTAGTGGAGTTAGGTCGGGAATCCAATCCACTTATTTGGGTGTTTTTGATTTAGCAATGCACTTTTTGTGTTGTGAGAGCTGCTGTTCCATTATGCTGAAACCATAGTCTTTGCCTGATGTTTAATGGAAGTCTAAGCAAGCACAGTATTTAAGAAAAAAAAAAAATTTTGTTTACGCGGTTTGGAAGAACGTTTTTAAGCCAAACGATATTTTTGATGAATAAATGGTGCGTCAGGTGATTATTTTTATATTTTTATAGTTAAATAAACAATTTTTTTTAAACCCCAAAGGTTCTCCTTTAGAACTTGCCCTGTTAGCTATTACCCTTGTTTTTACGTACACATACTCTGTTCTCGTCTCTGAGAACGTCTACAGTTTTCTGAAATGTTGGCTACTTGACTATTGACGATTTGGGTATCTTTTCCGATAGATTTTTTGAGCTCAGTGTGTTCAAAAACTAAAAACTTGTCAAGAAGTTTAAAATTTGGATAATAATTGCGCACAAAAGTTATAAACTTTAAAGTATTTAAACACATTCACAACTTTGAGCAGAACTATAATAATTGTTATTTAAAAAAATTCTTTATAGCACAATAACAAGTTTATTAAATTTACTGTGTAATGAAGTAATACTTTTAAAATTTAAGCAACTATTTTGACAAAAAAAAAACGTGCAATTTAATTTCAAAATTTAAAAATTGAAGATTTTGGATTTTTATATATTTCATGACACGTACTGAAAATTTTATTTTTTACACTTTTGCAAAAAATCGATTTTAAAAAGTAGTTGAATTCCTCAAAGTTGTGCTCTGTATTTTATGACACTCAAAAAACCGCCACTTTAAGAGGACCTTTTATTTGTTTGGCTCATATCTGAATAATCCCACCATTGCTGCTCGTACTATGCGACTTTCTAGTTAAAATAATGTGAATTTTTATCTCCGCTCTTATTGCAATATGCGATATTTCATTTTTTATGATTAATCTCAGCTCCCAAGCAACGCAGCGCTGCTCATTGCTGATCTTACAATGATATCGCATACTCTTTTTTTTATGATTAACACCAGCCGCAAATAGCATCGGAGCTTTATTTTTAATAAATAATCTTTGCAGATTAGAGCTCTCTACGAATTTTATTTATAATAATGAATGTGTTTTGTTAAATTTATATGCTCTTCTATGCAATTATCTTTATTAAATTTCACGTAGAAGCAAAAGTGTTGCTTGGTATTTTTAATGAAATTTTTACTGCTTGTACTTTTTTTATCGCATCTATAATTAGTTTTTATTTTTTTATTTTTTGTGTATAATTATTATATTATTATTAGCAAATTTTTGAATATATAAACTGTGTAATAACTTTTTGTATAATCTGTTTGTATCAATATTATGAATACATACTATTCAACTATTAATATTATTTTATTATATTATGTTCAATATTTAATATCAAACCGTTTAGTTTATAGATTCAATACCAAATAATTTGTTTGCGGTGATTTAATATTATAACAAAACACAAATTTTCAATATAATTTCATTTAAAGTTTATTGTTAATATTATTTTTACAAAGTAATACGCAGGTAAAATATATTAGTCCAATAAAATAGCTTTAAAATTAAAACGTGTTAATTATTACTTAAGTGAGCTAAAATATAAAGGATTTGTTTTAATTAAATGCACCATTGTCATCGGTTATATCCGAATAAATACGTGAGTATATTGTAACTCAAGAATTGGATGTTACAAATGTAGCTTATAGTTCTATTACTTTATCGTTATATTATTCCGATTTGATATCTGCACATGTCTTTCGTTACAACGATTCAGTTGCATAACAATATAGCCCAGGCACGTGCAATATGCGTCGCTTATTTCCCGCCACGTGAGTAATATACGCAGAACCGTTAAAGATCCCTTTACTTATGATACAAACAAATACAAATTTTTGGCGCAACCCCCCTCGATCCATAGCAACCCTTATTCACCCGATAACAAAGACCCATATGTACAGGGGTGTAGTGTGCGCGTATTGCATGTCCTTTACTATACGGGGACTTAAGTGTATTCAATGCGCATGGCCCATGCGTATCGATCCCATTTCAGTAGGGTGGTTGAGCGCCCGCTCGCTTTTCAAGGGACTCAGCCTTGTTTTACGTCACTGAGCTTTAAGTTGTATGAAAGCTCTTAGTATAAACGTGCACACCGCAGAGTAACTCACCGGTAGTTGTGCGAAAACCAATCAAGATCACACAATATGTGCAGTTTGTAAAAACGAGTGGATATATCCCTATATACCAGTGCAGGAAAACTACCACTATATTTATTTAAAATAAGGTATGATTTTATTTAATAATCATTAATTATCAGTATTAAATTACATAATTATTGACAATTTTTACTATACATTATTGTCATAATTATGTAAAAGAAATTATGTCGGTGAGAACAGAGGAATATTTTTTATTGATTTTTGCGCGATCTGTTTGCATGTAGGGTTGCTACCCTCTACTGTAAAAATAATGTACCGGTTTGCAATGGCAATCATGTCTCATACAAAATATTGATTGATATTTGTTAGATTAGATAACGTTTGACTAATTTTATTATAAATATAAAATAATTAAAATTAAATAATAGACAAAAGTATTTTGTATTGCAATAGATTGCACGATATTACTGTTTAAAGATTTATACTATAATTTTATAATTTATTTCTTATTCAAGTTTATAATAATACTAATAATAATAATAGTATTAAATGAGTATTATCTTAATTATATAACATCTGCTTAACGCTTGTGTATTATCACAGACCAGGTGTTATTTATTTGGAAGGGTTGCAACCTGGATTATGAAAGTTGCACACCTTTTCTACTTTATTTCTAGTTAATGAAAGTTAAAACATAAGTACATATATTTATTTCAAATCAGACTAAATATGTAATATCTAAAACATTTTTTTTTTTTAATTTATTTAACTGTCCAAATAAACTTTTGTGGAGTCGATATAGTACAGTTGTAAGAAGTTTTAATTTTAATAAATTATGCAAAACTATTTAAAAGTGCAGTAAATTTATTTTATTTATTACATAAAAAATAATCAAAATAAAGTTTAATTTAAATTAGCATTTGAAAATGTTAAATTTTTTTTTTTTAATCAAAATATTATAATTTAATAATTCTTATTTTGTGCTTTATGCAAATTAATATAAAGTATAAATTATGATGTCAAGAATTCTACTAACGTGGTGAAAGATGTTTTAATTGTGTTAACATCGTTTAATATTGCAGTTTAATACACATCTATAAGTTTTGTTTGCGTTAAATAAATATAAAGAATCGACCTTTTCTGAAATTCAATATATCAGTGTCACTTTCTGTGTCCGATCGCACGCGCAATGGCTTAAGTTCCGGAACAACTGGTTGGGTGGCGCCATTGCTGGTACAATACCTTGAGGTGGCGTATTCTTAATAATTTTAATAGTTTATACCATTAATTTGAACTAAATAATTGCAATTTATATAAAAATTTGTTATCAGATTTATTGTATAATGAATTATCATATAATATATTACTATAAAAACAATTTTTTTTAAATTAATTTATCAGGTTACCAAAACTAATGTTATACTTAGGAAAATATCACAGCGCAAACAACGAGCTTGCAAATTTAATTATTGAAATTAACAAACGGTATTTTAAGATTAATCCTAAACCTAATTATTTGACAGCTGACATTGATAAATTAGTACTTACAAATATGGGCATTTTTTATAATAATAATATAATTAAATTATTAAAGCTTAAAACTATTGGTTTTGTAATTTATTTACGAAACATTAAATATAGGCCGACGATTAAATGACATAAGCACTTATATGTTGCTTTAATATTTTATGAGTGCATTTATTAGAGGAGAGCAATGTTATTATTGGTGTTAAAATTTAGTTTGGTCATGAAGGTTTTACCTCATTTTTGATATCTATTTAGCTTGAAAGATTTTGCCGAAAGTACACAAAATGTTTAAGTGTTACAAGGCAAATATTTGGAGATAATCGTTTTTTGAACTAGTTGCATTTAATTACACTGCCCCTAGTGTTGACGTAAAAAATAGATTTATTTTTAATTAGTTATATTAATTAGAAAATTATATCAAATTATTTGAATTTTGCATCTCGAAAATAAGCATCGAGTGTGCTTTAGTGCACATATAGTGACTCAGTTGCTATTAGAGATTGAGAGTAATTTGATTGGCCGATTTGACAGATGTTGGGAATAATTAATTTAAAACGATTACTGTTAGCCAATATCATGGACATTTTGATAGTTTTACTACTATCAATTTACAGATTTTGACAACTCATAGATACTTTTTGACAGTTTATTAAATTACAATCTTGATTGACAGACATAAACAGTTTTTAAGACATTTTGGCCGATTTATGATAAATGATAGTTGATTCTGGCACAACTTGTAATATTATTATTCTAATCTGTGAAATATTTTTGTTGCAGATTACTTTATTTCATCTAATTTTATGACATATTACATACAGAACAACTTTTCTAATCAAATTGACAGTAAAATTATAAAACTATGCTCAAAATACATTTGTTATGAATAGTTATCCACTCTTAATAACAAGATTTTATAAGTATTGATTTTGTGCGTTTTATTTATTTCATTCATCTAGATGAGAAATATATCCTAATTTTAGAGTAGAGATGATATTGACGACAAAAACAAACTTGTTCATTCAATTTAATCAGGACCGACCACAAAGGGGTGCTGTAGATGCAAGACCGGCTTTAGTCTAAATGCGACCAAGTTTATATGTTATGTGAACTTTTAACTGTCTGTTGAACATCTGCTATCACAAATCCGCTATATGAGCCGTTTGACTTTATCTGTCATATATATTGTAAACAATCATTTGACAAAATAACTATAAACTATTTTACAAATCTGACTCAGTATCTATAGAGACAAATCTGACTCAGTATCCTCCTATTTCCAATTAGGGAATTTGGTTATATGATTGTGTTTGCAGTTACATAAAAGCAGCTGTGTAGTTAACCGTTATGTAAACCGTCTTACATATAAACTGTAATTTTTGTTTTTTAAAATCTATTATGACTGTCAATTTAACAAAATAACTGTCAATTGTTTTACAAATCTGGAAAACATCAATTTGATATCTGTCGATTGTTTCATAATTCTATCATAAGATCTTTCTGACGTGAAAATTCTAATTTTAAATATGTTAAATAAGCTGTCTTAGAAAGTATTACAATTATTTAAAATAAAATCATAAAAAATGATTTAATTTTAAAAAATTTGAGTTTACTTTTTTAGTATTTTGTAGTAGACATGTTTAATCCAAATGTTAAGTTAATATTTCAAAAAGTGTAGCGTTAACATTAGTTCTTGCAAAGACTATCTTAAAACGCACTCTGTCAATTATAATTTAGTCAATCAACAATAATTTAGAAATACAAATGACTTTTTTAACAACAAAATAATATAACTGATTTTTAGACATTTGTTTGACATTTTGTTGTCGTTTTAAATGAACTTTGAGCACTTTTAGATTTAGTTGAAACTATTCAAAATTTGATTAACATTTCCCCTTTTAAACAGTTTATGATTGTTTCAAATTTTTACTCATTTATTAGATATTGTTAGACTTTTTTTAACATTGTTAAATATTCTGTTTTTTATACATTGTTTTTCTTGTTTGACATAATAAGACAATATTTAAAACGTTTAGATATTTTTATGACACTTGTTTAATATTTGTAAAGATAATTACTAAAAGTATTAAATTTAGTCATTTTGTTTATACTTTTAATCATTTTTTTGTTACTTTTGGTATTTAACATGTTAGATGTGATTTGGTCAATTATAGACATTTCCAGACATTGGTGTGAAACTTTCAAAAATTTATTTGATATTTTTAATTTTTTTGTTTCATTATTTAAACATATTTTTATATAATTAATTATAATTTTGACATTTTCACTTTTTTGATTTTGTTTAAGACTTTGTGTGCTATTTTTAAACATTTGTTTAACAATTTTAGTTATTTATTAACACATTTTAGACATTTTGTTTGCATTTAACGAATTAAATACTTCTAGTCATAAATCTATTTTAATACTTTTAGACTGTGACATTTTTGTCATTAGTTTTACAATTTTAGTGTTTTTTAACATTTTAATATTCTGTTTGCATTTAGTTTATACATATTTATAATGTGAAACAAAAAATAAAATAATTGTGTTTTAGTATGAAAATATTTTTTTATTAAATATTTTAATTTTTATCAGCATCAACCTTTGTGTGATATTTTTGAGGAATGAAGACTTATACAAAGTGTAAGTTTATAGAAAGTGTACACCGATGCCAGTTTAGTCTATTCTTATACTTATTTATTATGACAGCAAGACAAGAAAATCCTGCTTCACACAAATAAGTAGTTGGTAATGGCCGCAGGGCTTTTAAAATAGTTGCCCAACATTTTGTGAGCAGTGGCATAGCTAAGGTTTTTGGGCCTTATTGCAAAATATTAAAAAGGGCTTTCTCACGGTTTTAGAAAAAAGCGTACAGCTAGACACGAATAGTGTGGCCTGTATAATAAGCAACTTAATATACACAAAAATTATGTTGGATGTGGTTAAACTCATGTTTTTGCCCGTTTTAGCATTTTTCAATCCCAGAACAACGTCGCCCATGAAATGTGTAAAATGTTAGCGCAAATGAAAAATGCTAAAACGGTCAAAGGCGTGAGTTTAACAACATCTAATAAAATTTTTGTGTATTTTAGTTGCCTATTATACCGGCCACACTATTCGTGTGTAACTGTACACGATTTTTTTTTAATAGTCATAATTTGTTAAAAAGTGCAAAATTCTATTTATAAAAAATTAAATATAATTAAATCCGGTCATTAAAAATTACAATATTTTTAAATCCAACCAAATTCCGGCCAAAAACTGTTAAAATATGCAAAACTTGATTTATAATATGTGTCAACAATTGAAACATCAAAATATTCTCAAAAAACATGTGGTATTGCCATAAACTATTAAAAACTGTAACAAATGATACAATCTTAAAATAGCAATCCGACTTGAAGATTGCTCATAAAACTTAAATATTGTCAGAAAACACTGAAATTGAGCCATAAACTGCAACCAAAAATTAATAAAATGTTAAATATAGCAAAACCTGGTTATGAAATATAAAAATATTGTGAAAATGTAAAAAAATAAAACTATTGAAAATTTTTAAATTTTTAAATGTTACTAATAAAATGTCAAAATTAACCAAATTTGGCCTTATAACATCAAAATATTGTTCAAAAAGCAACAAAAGCGCTTAATGTTGAAAAATATTTTAAAAAATTATAAAATTTAAAAAAAAATAGAAAATCTAGTTACAAAATAACTAAATTTAACATAAATTATCACTTAACAAAGAAAAAAAAAATTTGGTGTTTAAACATTAAAAGCACTAAAATTAGGCATTAACTATTAAAAAATAAAAAATAAAATTTTCCAAACAAACCCGCTATAAAAGATTAAAATATTGTTAGAAATAGCCAAATTTGATCAATTTATTTTTAAATAGTCAAAAATATCTGTTAATAAAATGTTAAAATATTGTCAGAAAAAACTAAAACTGTGCAAAAGTGCAACATTTTATTTATAAAATGTCAAATCCGGTAATAAAATAACAAAATTAAGTCAGAAAGAACCAAAATCCGGTGAAAACAGTTGAAAAATGCAAAATTTTATTTAAAAAAAAGTCAAAAACAGCAAAAATAGGAATTAAAACATCAGAGTAATATCAGAAAACACTAAAATCCGGCTATAAACTTTTGTAAAAAGTAAAAAAAAAATCATAAAATCTTAAAATTAGCAAAATCCGGCTATAAAATATAGTTACAAATTTTTTATTTATAGAATTTAAAAATTAACCAATAATTTGGCTAAAAACAATTGAAAACTGCAAAGTTCTGTTCATAAAATATAAAAACTTCAAAATCCAGTCTTGAAAAATATTACAAATCTAGCTTTGAAATATCAAAAACATAAGCTGTTAAAGAGTACAAAATCCAACTATGAAATTTTAAACAATTGTTAGAAATCTCAAACATAATAAAATGTGAAAAATATTGTTAAAAGAAACCAAATTCATAAACTGTCAAAAGATGCCAAATTCTATTAATTGAATGTCAAAATAGCTATATCCGGCCGTCAGGTTTTGAAATAGACGTCAAAACAGCTCTGCATGATGGTAGGCTCTTTCGCATTGCAAACTCTTGCTTACAGATAGCCACGCTACTGTTTGTGAGACTCATTCTAACAAAACATTGCATTTTTTTGTAATCTATTACATCTGTGTGCTTCTAAACCCAATTACATTTCTTGATATGGACGCTTTGTGGAATATATATTTCTATTTTATTTTTAAATATTTTAAAAAATTGACATAGTGACCATGAGAGAATATTTTTGTCAATATGATCTTTCAAAAACAAGTTCAATATTAAAAACGCGACCAATTGACGTCTTGCAATTTTTTCTTGTTTGTGTCCACTACAGTGCGGTTTTGACCTTGTATTTCTGTGTTGTGATGTTGGTAAATATTATCCAAATATGCCAATTTTGACATCTGACTTATTGTCTTTTAAGTTATATGAGGGTTTTTTGCGACTCACTCAAATACCTTTTGCGACCCGAGGTTAAGAATTACTGCTTTAGACATTTGTGTGATACTTTTATCAAACATTTGTGATACTTTTTGACATTAGTTTGACACTTGTAAACCGTTTACATCAATTTTTAATTATTTTTTTTACTTTTAAATATTTTTAGACTTTTTAGACACATTCACTTTTGTATAATGCGTTTTAGTTATTAGTTGCTTACAATTACACATTTCATTGGTGCTTTAGAGATAAGTTTTCTTTAATTAGGTTTGTTCATATAGTACATATATTTGAATTACATACACTTAATGCAAACTTTTTTATTATTCATTATTTAATCTTAAGTCTTTTATCAATATAAGTAAAAAAATATATATATTGAGTTATTTAAATCATCATTTTAGGGCTACAATTAGTACAAAATAAGTTAAGGTTTTTTTAGATTATTATTAGTATGTACTTGTTTGTCAATGCAAATTACGTAAGATAAAATGTTAAAATTTTTGCTGTGTATGATATTACAATATCACATACTTCATTCATAACATATACGGCATATTTAAGGCTAATAGATAAAAAACTCTGTTTTATTTAATCAAATAAATTGTTATTTAACTTTATTTTTGTTACCTGCTTTTGAGGTTATTACAAATAGTATGTCAAAAACTATTTTATAGACTTTTTATCTGACTTGCTGTATATTATAAAGTATACCTGAAAATGGCAACATTTGTTATGCTAAATTCTTATTTGTTATTTTGTAAAATTATCTTCGTTTGACCTTAAGAATGTTAACATTACTTTCTCAGGTAGTTAAGTGTAAACTTAAATTATATCTTTATATACAGTACTCTACCTGACCTATAAGGACCGAATTATTGCATAGATATCAAAAATCAATAATATATTGCTCCCACCTTAAAATCAATGTAACCGAAGTATGTGAATGTTAATATTACATTTGCACACAATTTTCTTATAAAATTGTGCTGAGCTTTTAGTTTTCTCTCAAGTGTGTTCAATAAAAGCCATTCCTGTTAACTTCGTATATTTTATTTTGATAGATTCTAAACCAGGGCGTGAATAGTCGCATTTTATTTATTGTCTGAAAAATAAAATTGGATTGTTGTAAAGGGCTATTACTAGAAATTAGAACGTCAGTTATTTCTGAATATTAATAAATAGTTATACAAGACGTTTTAAACCGATTATTTATAAATATAATGTAATAATTAAATTACAAAAATATAAATCAAATAATTTATATTTATTAATTTTAGGTTTGCTTATTTTGTCAAAACAACATGGTTTATACAGAAAATCATCTATATCAAAAGGTTTTTACAATTTTAAGACATAGATAGCAAATATTATATAAATTAAAATTTTAATTTTAGTTTTCATAAAACTTTTGTATTGAATTGATTTTTACATAGCCAAACAATTGCACTGCGTTTTCTATAAATATATAATTGTATACTCTTGATACTTTTTTGATTGAACAATGTTAACTGTGAGAAAATAGCAATAAGTTTGAGCAATAAAAATGAACAGAATAATTTACTGATAATTTATAAATAAAAGTAAAATCTAATCGGCTTGTATGATTCAGCATGCTTCAGTTTTACACTCGATTTAAATAACAGTAGTTTTGTTATTATAAATTAGTTTAAACCGCTTCTGCGTGCTTACTAGTTAAGTTTGTTTTTTAATTGAAATGCTTTGGCTAATAACTATTTGATATCTCATATTAAACAATTTCTTAGTTTTAAATTTATGTTATTCTAAGTTTAGCAATCGCCATAAATTTTCGATATGAAATGAAACGTTTTTGGAATAAAAGAGACAGCACTTATGAACCCATTAAAACAAAATTAGAACAAACTAAAATTATTAAATTTAAATCATAAATAAGTTCACATAATTTTATGTTTTACTGATTAATTTATTTAAGTCGCATGTTTCACTTAAAATAAAAAATAAATTGTAATCTACGCAATGCATATTAGATTTTTTTGCGTCATAACTCGTGTGGTATATATTTAACACAATAGATTACTCAGTTTTTACTAATTAATTAATTAATTTTGCGGTATTTAACATGATTTGGGTATTAATAAATTTTATTTAACTTTTAATTATCTTACTTTTAATCTTATGCTAAAAGACTAATTTATGTCATGACATTACATTCACTCAATCAATAGTTATTTTGACATGTTATGTCAAAATACTAAAATGTTACTAATTATTGAGATTTTAGTTGTTTTTCTTGAAATTCAAAATAAATCTTAATCTACGCAATGCATATTAGATTTTTCTTGCGGAATATCTTATATATACTTAGCTATAGTGTACTCAGCTTTTACTAATTATTAATTTAAGAGGCTTTTGTCGTATTTTAAGAAACAATAAGTTTTAATTATTTAATTTACTTTTATGCAAATGGGGTAGATTAATTTATGACATAACTGTACCGCCTATTTTGGTCAGATTAATTAGTTAATTGATTTCAGATTATTTAGATTTATTGAAATTAAACTGACCTACCTAGGCTAGGGTTCATGGTTAGGTTACGATGGTTTCTGTTGAACTTGGTTCTGTAATTACTTGCAGTCCGTTATTTGGTTGATAGGTTTGAGATATGCTGATTAGCCCCGATTTTCCCGGTTTAGTAGAATAAGTTTGAGGGTTTTTTAATTTTTCTATGCGGTTATATAAGTAATGACATTTTTTAGTTTGAAAATAAAAGTTCTATTTTTTTAGTCCAAATTGATTGGTAATTCGTTTTTTTCTTTATTTGCTGCTTTAAATTCATTTTTTTTAATTATTTTATTTTTTTTTATTTTTTTTAATGTGGACCACATTTGGTCCGCAAAGTAATATTTTATAATCAATATAAAATACATAATAATTTATTTTAGTAACGGATTTATATAAGAATATGCATTGTTTTATGGATAGGGTTGATAACGAAATTTGGTTGACAATTATCAATTAACATACAACATACTCAAAGTACAGAAATCACCTAAAAATTAATTAAGTAAGTTGTTTTATTCAAGAGTTTTTTAGCACTACTCTTGATTAAGTTAAACATTTAGTCCAAAATCAATCAACTAGCCAAAAATCAATCAAATTTTGTTTTCATAAGACAAAGACATGTAAATTCAAAATTGTCAACTTAGTAAAAGAGCAATCAAAAAAGCTATATTTATCTCCAGATGGACACGCATTTACAAACGCTTCACAAGAAAAGAACCGCCAACTTCCGCGAAGATGAAACAAAATTATTGATACAACTATGGGGCAGCCCCACTATACAAAATAAGTTGTTCCTTACACACAGAAAGGCGCCCGTCATGCGACTTTTAGCAGCTAACATGCAACAGCGTGGCTTTTATCGAACGCCCGACGAAATTAAAACGAGAATTAGAAACCTAAAATGCCTCTACCACCGCATAAAACGAACAATGGCTTGTGGTACAGGTTTAGGTATTGTAGATCCTGATTGGCCACATTTTAAAGCTATGGACGAAATCCTCAGCAAGGAATACCCAAGAAAGCCAGCCGAGATACTCATGGAGGAAGCAATGGAGTCAAGGAACGACGACATTCAGATCAAACAAGAAATAGATATCGATATAGATGATAACGATTCATGGGCCACCAACGAGAGTATGACGTAAGTTAACTTATTTTTTAGATTACAAAATAATTTATCACTTTAAATGATTGTCATGTATGTGTAATTTTTGTTGAGGTTTTGAGAAAAGTACAATTTGTGTAAAATGCTTATTAACATTTCTTTTGTGACATAACGTGGTTATAACTTTGACTGAATACTGAACTAAGTAATAACTTAAGTTTAGACATTTACTATTTTTTTTTATTGCCGTGAATCACATAGTACAATTGAAGGAAAGGCAATAAATTAAACTACGTAAAATGTTGTGAAAGCTTTAATATTAAAATATTGCTTTTATAATTGTACTATTTTTAAAAGAAGTATATGAACATAATATATGTTTGAAAAAAATACTATAAAACATAAGACTGTAGTGGTGCGGAGTAAAATTGATGACGTAGGGCTACCCAAACATTTTTTTTATATATGTACTTTCTACATAAATTTTCTAAATTAAGTTAAACTCAATGTGTACTCCACATATTTAATTCCTTATGCCACTACTGGGTAACATAATAATATAAACAGTGTTGGCCAAATGTGTGGGAATATCCGTTTTACTGCACTTTTAGTTTATTTCAAAATTTACTTTAATAAAAGTTTTTTACATTTTGTTTTATTATTTTAATGAATATTTTGAAACCCACAAGTTGCAGACCTACAAAACCTGATAACATTGTAATTTGTTAAAAAAAAACGTTACTGAACATTTTAAAAAATACTATACATTTAATATTATTATTTTGTTAAAATTAACATATATTTCTAGTTCTGAATATGAAGACTCGCCAAAGCCCAAACCAGCGCAAACTCCACCAACAATTCAAGTCAAAAAGACGGCGTCGCTGATGCAGCCTTCAATAGCCCCAAAACCATCACAAGCCAAATTGCCTACACTTTTACCAGCATTTTCTATTCCCACTAGTCAAGCTAATAGTCAAGGAAATGGTGGAAAATCTTTACCTTTTCCATTGCTCATTTTAAACAGTTTGCAACCGCAGAACGGAGATAAAAATACAACGCACACCACTAATTCTTTGCATACTTTAAGTTCAGCTAAGAAAGATGACGGTGAGTTAACAAATTCATATTTATAATTTGATTTATTTAAATATTTTTTTTGTTTCAGAAGTTTCAATTCTTTTAAAGGAACTAGTCGATGTGCAGAAAGAAAATCTGGATATTCAAAAACGGAAACTCGAAGTTGAAAAGCAACGTTTAGAATTTGATCGATTAATTGGGACCCAATTGGTTACATTAATTCCGATGCTCGGTGGAGTTTTGCAGCGTCTAGCCTATCCATCTAGTCAAGAAATTTTGGACCTTAAACTGGACGGAGGAATTAAACGTAAGCGATCAGATTCTGATGATGTTGACATTTTAAAAGATAGTGAAATATTAAGAAACATGCTCGAACAAGGCATTAAAAAGTACATGATGGTCGACGAAGAAGAAGACAAGGAAGAAGAAGACAAAGAAGATGATAGTGATAACGACGATAGTGGGATTCAACTTCCACATGATGAACAAAGTAATTCAAGCATCAAGTCTGCTGATAAATAAACCAAATGTATGGACATTATTAGAATTGTTTATTATTTAGAATGTGCCATTTTTTATAGGTTACCTACTTTTTTGCAATGACCTAAAATAAGCCATTGCTGTAGTCATTTGCTAAGCATTCCATTAGTCATTTAATAATTTATTGCTAATTTATTAATGTACAAATTTTATAAGACTGTTTTAATTTACTTTTTTGCGTTGTATTGTACTTAATTTATTTAATTTATTATTGCTATTTATTTCATGTAAATAAATATTTTTTTTATAAAATAATAAAAAAATTCAATTGTTTCAAATTCCAACCCCAATATTAAGTCCCATAATATGACCAATAAATAATTTTTAGGATGATACAACTAGAACTAGAGCTTTTTTTAAATTTAGTAGAGAACGGCAAACTGGTGAGAAAGTCTTAATTAACTTAAATTATATAGTTAAATTAGTTAGACTTTTTGACAGCTAAAAGTGATCTGTTTGGCCCAAAGTATAATTTCAAATTTTCTATTGCATAAAACTAATTTTTGTTTAACTTGTTTTTTATCTCATTTTGGTATTTGTGAACACCTATGTTGTTTTATACAATAACTTATCAAATATTTGATTTAGTTGTATAGCCATGAGGCCTGGCGCAAAATCAATTTAGCAGTTTTGTGGATTTTATTTTTGGTTTGGCCAGGACGTAGGATGTATGCTTGGTTGCTTAGACAATCGAATGGACATCCGGCAAGAGTAAAGTGTGCGGAGTGAGACGGCGTTTCTGTCTGTACATGTTTTCTATCCCACTTTTACTCATATGATTGAAACTGAGAATGTGCACACACGTTTTTTTTTTCTTTCTGTTATTGATCCATGTGTTATGTTGTCACAGCATAATCGATTGCGCGTAATATATCTACTAAACTCTCTAATATATCATTAATTGGCCACACCATCTTCTATTATTTATTATTTCTATGTCAAAACATGTATAAAATTTATATACTGGCCAATATAAGTAAATGGACACATAGTTAACTTAAGTGATGTTTTAATGAAATGAAAGAAACGATGAGATAAAACTTTTAATAAAAAGTTATTAAGTTGGTATAGATAATAAAACTTTTTGATTTTTTATTTTTGTTATTTATTTGTTTACATGATATAAAAATCGGTCTACGAGAAGCCGGATTTATCCATTCGTAATGTTGCCAATCGTGTGGAATGCAGTGTCATTGCTACAATTTTTCTATGCTGACGAAGATAGACAGAGACACATTAAGAACATCGATGGTTACGGCGTAGACGTCCTATAAACACAAACTATCGTTCGCTTTGAGGACCGCTTTTTGTCAACAACAGCGACCGTTTTTTTCTTTTTAATTTCTAATTCTACAACTTAAACGACTATAATGGTATAACGAAAGGTTGCATTGGAATGAAGAATGGAATAGAATTATTTTTAGTGATACATTTCAATTTTGTTTATGGGTTCACGATAATCGCAGAATAGTTAGAAGACGTCCTGGAGAGAAGAAAACTGCGAAATGTTTCAAAGGTGATATTGAAAAAATATGTAAATGTCATAACAATATAAAAATACTTTTGAATTTTAACGAGTGAAACCACACTCACTAAAACTATTACATTAAAATCGAGAATTAAATAGTCGTATATAAGTTTTATATATGTATATGCAAAAGTTATACAGAAATAAAAAAACTGTTTACATGTATTAAAAAATCTTAGTTTTATAGATACTTTCGAAGCTATATCAACAACATGGTTGTTTCAGAAAAGATTATGGGAAATTGTAACCCCTACGGTACTAGGATTAATATTCTTGGTTCATCACGAGGAGAATATGTGGGTTAATAAATAAGAGTAAGATTATGAGGAGCAGCAAAAATGATACTTTGGTGTTGCTTTATTTGCAGAACGGTACATCCTTATTACAAAAATAGTCTTATCGGGAAGACTTAGTTTTGTACGTCGTTGGTCTAGAATATGCTTGTTGTTTGTAGATGTACGCATCCTGTCTGTTGGTTAGCAAAATAATGTTTGAGATGATATTTGAAATCTGCTAGCTAATGTTTGATTTTGTCTATAATCCACTTAGACTGAGCTTTGTACTCAATAGACTCAATCCGAGCATCTAATGAAACTCTTGCATTAGTAGTCTTGATGATTCGTTTTATATCTACGGCCTATGCTCGCACATCCGAATGAGAAGCCGTTTTTCGTGTGAAATTATTAGATCTAGAACAAGCCATCATAATGTTATTTTTTTTTTTATTTTTTTTTTGACCTAGTGAGGTGTTGGCCTCAACAAGTGGCTCTTAAGAATGACTTACGCATGGCAATACCTTCCGGATTTCTTCTTTGCATAATTCCTGTTGTTATATGTCCTTGTCAAACTAATCTCTCCTTATAGCCCCTACCTTTTTTTTGTTTGTTTTTTTTTTGTTTTTTTTTTTTTTATTTGCACTGACATCCAGCTTCCGTGTTTTATTTGTTCTAATTATTTGGTTTATCCTCAAATGCGTTCTTAGTTTTCTTAAGTCTTTGTTTACTTTTTCTTCATTGTATCCTCTGTCCTTCATAAATAGTTTATGAAGATCCATTAGCTGTATTCCTTTTGGCAGTTCTAAATTTGTTAGTTTTACCTCCAGTGATATCCTTGTGTCTCCAGCTGGGATTACTTCTTCGTTTCCTCTCGTTGCCAGGTATATTCTGACCATATCAAAAGTTGCGTTATCCGTCGAGATAGCATACCTACCATTTGGTATTTGCCTCGTTATTTCTGTTATTCTGCATTCCTTCAGCATTTTTTTTCTCCTTCTCCTTATCTTTGCAATTTTGTTTGGTATCGTAATTTCTGTAAATGTTCTTCTATTTTCTTCTATTTCTTGGTATGCATAATTGTATAGACCTTCCTTATTTCTTTCTGTTTGATCTTTTTTTCTGTTTTGTTGTTTTCATTTTGCTTTTCTTGTTTCTCTCCTTTCTCTTCTATAGCTTTTATTTTGTGTGTTTGTTTCCATTGTTTGTTTGTTTTCTTTTTATATTCTTCTATTGTGAAACTCCTCTTGTTGCAAAGTTTCTTAGCGCCCTCTATTTATTTTTATTTCTTAGGCATTTCTTAATGATTGTTGTTTTATCCACTTTGCTTTCCAGTATTTTTTTAGTTCTTTTCTATCTTCCTCCCACGATTTGCATTCTACTAGAGTGTGTTCTGCATTATCGTGTGTTTTTTCCTGACAGAATATACATCTTTACTCTTCCTTGATTTTTCTAATTTTTTGCAAGAACTTTCCAAATGTTTCATGTCCGGTCAGTATTTGTGTTGTATAATACCACGTCTCGGGTTTGTTCTCTACCCACTTTTGTATCTCCGGGATTAGTTTTCTTGTCCATTCTCCTTTTTCTCCTCTATTCCACTGTATCTGCCATCTTTCTATTGTCTTCTCTCTTGCTCTTAACTTAGAATCTTTTTTACTGGTTTTTTCTTTTATTAGTTTCTTTATTTTTATTCTTTCTTCCATTATCATATGTGCGAAAGGTGTTGCCGCAATCACCTCTACTGCTTCCTGTGACACCGTTCTGTAAGCCTTGCAGATCCTTAACGAACTGGTTCTTGTAGCTCCTCTTATTTCATTTCTGTTTTATTTCTGTTTTTATGGCTTCTCCCCATGTTTCTGCGGCGTATAATAATTTGCTTCTTGCTGCTGTTGTTATTAACCTTCTGGCTTCTTCTCCTGGACCTCCGTTGTTTGGCATGAGTCTGCCGAGTTTTTTCTCTATTTCCTTTGTTCCCATGACTGCTTCCTTAATCTGTTCATTCCATCCCTTTGCTTCAAGTGTCACCCCGAGGTATTTGATTTTTTCCCTATGGTTATCACTTGGTCTCCTACCTGTATTATACCTGTTCCTCTATTAGTTCTCTTAGTCAATAGCCAGGCCGCTTCTGTTTTTTGTGTTGCTAATTATAAACCCTTATTTCTTATTCATAACAGTATCATATCTATTGCCAGCTCTAGTCTTCCTTTTAGTATATCCATTTCTACGTCTTTATCTACTAGTGCTACGTCGTCCGCAAATGCCGTTATTGTTACGCCTTTTGGCAACCTCATTTAAAGTAATTCATTATAAACAAGGTTTTGGAGTTTTGGTCCTAGTGCTGAGCCCTGTAGTACCCCTCTCGTAAGTTTGAATTTTTTGTTCTTGGTTACTAGGTATCTACCCTGTAAGTAGCTCCATATGATCTTGATTGTTTTCTTCTTCAGTTCTCTTTGCTTTGCCGCCTCTATAATTGCTTCCCATAACACGCTGTTAAACGCGTTTTGTATGTCCAACGCTATACACAGTGTTGTCTTTTCCTCTGCGTTCCGCTGTTTGTTTCTTTTGCTATTGCTTTTACTTTGTCTATAGCTCCTAAGGTTGTTATTCGCTTGGTAAATCCGTATTGTCTCTTTTCCCATCCTCCTTTTTTTTTCTATTTTTTGTTCTATTCTCCGTACAATGATTTTTTCCATTATTTTAGCTAGTGTGTTTATTAATCATATTGGCCTGTATGAAGTCGTTTTTCCTACTTTTTTTTTCTCAATCAGTACTAGGGTGGCTTCTTTCCAACATTGTGGAAAAATTCCTTCTTTCAGGCATCTGTTGATTATTTGAGTTATTTCTACATCATTCCCCTCTAGAGCTGCTTTAACAATCTATGTTGTTATTTCGTCCGGACCTGGTGCTTTGTTAACAATTCTTTTATGATTTCCTTTATCTCTTCTACTGTTGCCATGACTGTTTCTTCTTCTTCTTCATTTTTTGGTTCTTCTACCGGTTCTCCCTTGCAAAACATTTTTTTAATTATAACTTCTTCTCCTTCTTTTTCTTTTAGGTAGACTTCCTTTGCTTTTCCTTCCAGTTTGTTCATCAATATTTTGTACGGTTTTCCCCAAGGATCACCGTCTATAGATTCCATCGTTTCTTTTTAGCATCTTCTTCTGTTATTCCTGATTGCTTTTTTTAAGATTTTTTGTCGTTTTTTAGTTCCTCCTCCGTTTTTTCTGTATTTTCTCCTCTTTTTCTCTGTCTTTTGACTTTCCTTCCTGTTTGTATTTTTTTTGCATTCTTTTATTTCCTCGCATCACCAGTATGGTCCTTTTTGCTCTTCTTTTCTGTACCTTGGAATTGCTTTATCCGCCGCTTTTCTCAGCTTTTCCGAGTATCTTTTGCATTTTTTCTCTATGTTTTTGTTTTCTGTAACTTTTTTTGTTTTCATAACTCTCTTTATCTTCTCTTTGTCCATTCTTCATACGTTCCATCTACCTTATTTCGTGTACTCCTGTTTTCCTTTCTCCTTTGTATTATATTGTATATGTTTGTGTAAACTCAGTGATTCTACATCTGTCAAGTTTCATTTATTCGCTATACCTGCCATTTTCCATGTTGCTGTGGTAATGTCAATATGTGATTTTGAGCTTCCTCTTACAAACGTAGGTTTGTCTCCTTTGTTGCAAATGGTAAGGTTTAACCCATCTATCATCTCCTTTAAGATTTTTCATCTAAAATCTTTCTTGTATCCTCCCCATCTCGTGATTTTGCATTGAAATCTCCTCATACTATGATTTTTTTGCTTTTCTGTTTTCTTAAACTGTTTTCTAATTCTTCTATCTACTCCCGATAGTATTCCATTTTGCAGTTTGGACTGATATAACAGCTGTATACAATCATACTTTCTACTTCAGCCCACACTATTCCTTCTTTTGGTGTTCCCCATCTTTCCACTTTGTCGCTACATTTTCCGCTAGCTAAAATAGCAGCATTTGTTTTATTGTCTCTTATCTACTTACCATTTAGTTTGTTTTTATTTGGTTCACTCACTACTACTAGGTCTATTTCCTCTCTCTCTCTGCTGTTGCTATCACTATATCGTGTGCCTCTCTTCCCCTCCCTATGTTTGTTTGTACAGGGAGTTTATAAATGAATGGGATTATGTAATCACTTTAAATGTGCCGCTTTTTTTAAATTGTTTACTATACTATTTGTTTTGACAGATCAACTTTGACAGCTGTCAAGCAAGCATATGAAAACATATGTAGTATAGTAAACAGTTTTAAAGAGGCGGCATATTTAAAGTGATTACATAATCCCATTCATTTATAAACTCCCTGTATAAACTTATACATTTTGGTTTATGAACTGCTCCTTGTGTTGTCTCCAGTTACTGGGGTCGTTGTCTTCTATATTCTTCTTCGTTTTCTTTGTTTCTTTTTTTTGTCCCCGGACATCTTCTATCTCTCGTTCTGTGTCCTATCGTTGTGCATTCTATACAATATTCTCTGTTTTGTATTCTGCAACCTGATGTCCCTCTTTCCCGAATTTTATGCATAGCAATGACCTATCTTCTCTTTTGCATTCCGCCGCTACATGTCCTTTCATCCAGCATTTGTAACATTTTCTCTTGTTTGCTGTTACTTTTTCTATTCTGCATCTTATGAGTTCTATGTTTATTCTTCCTTCTCTTATTATCTGTTCCGCTGCTTTTTTGTCCATCTTGACTATAGCTGTTTGTTTTTTTCTATACCCTTTCTTTATGGATATTATCGTACTTCCTTTTGTGTTTGCTTTGTTCATAATTTTTATCAATATTTTTTTCTCTGGTAGTCTCCGGACTAATATCTTTGATAATCACTAGTTCTGTGAGTACGTTGTTGGCTTTTCTTACATGGTAACCCTCGATTCCATTTCATATTTTTTCTATTTCTTTTTTGGTCTCATTTTTCTTTGTTATTAGTAATATAATAACTCCTCTATTTTTGTTTCTCTTATCTCCTTGAATGTAGATCCTTTTATCTGTAGTTTTGCCTGTCTCAACATGTCTGCATATGTTACTTCCTGTTTGCTCACTATAATAGTGAGCTCTTGTTTCTGTTCCTGGTCTTTTTTTTTTTTTTTCATTTGTCTCTAATACCTGAACCTGTGTTGGCACGCAGAGTCTTACTTTTGTAAGAGTTCTTCTTCCTGCTCCATACATTTTTTTGCTTCTTTTGGTGCTATTCCAGTTAGTATTGGTATACTTATTTTACTGATATTTAATACTTTTGCTTTGTTGAGAATTTTTTCTATAGCCGTTAAAATATTTTTCTCCTTTTTTCTGCTGTTTCGACTTTCTGTTTAATAATGCGTACTGTTCTCACATTTTTCCTTCTTACATTTCTTAAAATTTCTACATATGGAGTTTCTTCCTCTCCGTCTTCTTCCATTAATTCTGGGTATTTTACATTGGCTTGTAGTAAAATACTCGATTCTTTTTCTATTTCATCATTATTTATTATTACTCCAGTATCCACTGTTACAAATTTGTAGTCCGTTTCTCTCCATTATTTGTTAATGATTTTTTTAATGTCGTCTTCATTAACCATTTCAATTATCTCTTGGTCTGAGATGAAATGGGTTTGAATATTTTTTTCCTTATTATCTCCAGTCTCTACTGTTTGTGTCGACATTTCTTTCCCTATTTTTATTTTATTTTTTGTCTCTTGTTCTGTTTTCTGAATTTTTTTGAACTTCAGTTTTTCCATATTCATTTCTAGAAGATTTGCCATATTTTTAATTTTCACTTTAGTGTTTGACACTCACTGGTTAAATCTCTAAGCTCTCTTATTAATTCCCCCATTATTTTAATTGTTGTAGGGTTATTTACTTTTTTGCCTCATTGGTATTGCCTGGCGAGTTTACATCTTTTTCTCTTTTTGTGGTTTGACCCGGGTTCATAATTTTTTTTTATCTCCGGCGGTGTTCTTTACAACTCCTCGCTTTTTTAAAAGCGCGTTTTTTGAACTTTCCGTCTTGGCCTAGTTTTGCGCTTAATTTGCTGGTTCCGCAGTAAATGTTCTATTGCGTAAACGCTAAACGTGTCGCACGTCACGGCACGAGTGTGTTTTTAAAACACGACCGCACCTTTTTTAATGTGTCCCTATCACAGTTGTTACACCTTTTGCATTTTCACAAAACTTTTCTTGCACTTCTTATCACTGTTTGTATTAATTCACAGTTCTCTACTTTTTAAATTTCCTAGATAATTATCTGCTAATCACTATTCACCGTTAAGCACTTTCGCAAACACGTCCGTTCTCCGTCGGAGATCCGTTAGATATTTTATGCTAGTTGTGGCATGGTTTACTGTTCTAACTAGTTTGTAGTTATGCTTGAATTGCCGTTATTAATATTGCATTTTATATTTATTGCCAGGTCGGGATTATTGGTTATTGTTAGTAATTAGGTTAGGGAGTAAGTTTTATAAATAACAAAGTATCATGGTCTTGGAAATTCTTGTTCAGAATTGTTAGAATTTGCTTTCCTGCATTTATAATAAGTAAGAATAAAGTATTTTAAATTCGGCACACGAGAGTTTAGGTACGCAACGACGCTACTCCTCAAAAACTGAATCTATCCACTAGTAACAAAACTATTTGTCACTTAATAATTAATTTGGTTATATTGTTTGAGAATTGCCAACTTAATATTAAACATAAAAAAAATTAATTTTTGTAAAATTTCTATGCCATGTTGTTTCTGGAGAAGGTATTAAAACGGAGCCAGATAAAAAAAACCTACGGACGACGTCTCAGTACCGCAGGTTTATACTATTTTTTGATGATGGTGTGAACCTGCTAACACTATTAACTTGCAGAACAAAACGATTTATGTGGACTAAAATACAGAAAAAGAGTGTCATTTTACAGTTGAGACACATTATCAAAACTTGAAGTGGTTACACGTACTTAATAGTCCCAGTAGTTGTAGTGCTTGTTGAATCAAGAATTTACATCAATACAGTTTTGTTATAAAATACCGAACAGGATCACCTAATCAGGTGGTTGATGCATTATCAAGCACCATAAAAAAATATGGTTATTGCTGATGCTCTAGACTGGTACCATATGAAAGCAGTCATAATGGTCGATCCCTACGCTTATCCGCAGTTTCAACTAGAGATGTATAATCACGTCTGGAAATCTTTATTAAATTTAAACATTATTGATCTTAAGTGAGATATGGTAGTAGGTATCTTTAAATCCACAGCCTGAAAGCAAATAAAAAACAAACATGTGCATGGTACTGCCAATTTGTTCCAGAAAATGCACTTTTTGGAGGTGATGTCTTGAACAACAAGAGGCGTTATTTTTTTTTTCTCTTATTCTTAAGCTGATGATAATCAAGCCTTCATAGTTAAGTGCATGTAACGGCTATTGCTGCTGTACGCAAATTTTTTGTAATTATTTGTCAATTCATAAATTTAGAGGATAAATTGAAAGATGTGAAGTATCGGTTATTACGGATTATCACACATTAAACGATTAACGAATTTAAAATCCCCAACTGAAAAATTAGCACGATGGACGTCAGTTACAGCCCTACTGTTTGAAAGTATTGTACTCACCGGGAAGAAGAAATCATGTTGCTGATGAATCATCAAAACTACAGTTTACTTTAGAATCACAGTATTTTTGCAGTATTTGCAATGTAATTATTAGTTAGCCATAGACGGACAGATTTCTTGGCACATTTGCATGCGGCAAGCCAAAGTGATGAAAAATCTGTGCGTTTATTGCCGATACAGCGCGCCACATCACGAGCCATACATATGCGGCAACAAGTCTCAACTGCACGCCACATGGTGCAAAAGTGTTCCATCATAAACGTACACATTTGCGTGTGGTTGACAATTTATTAGTAAATATAATTATTTACGTAGTGCGGCAAAAATGAATAGTAAAGAATTTTTAATTGTTTTTTTTTTCTTGTTTTTATTATTATTTTCAAACATACATTAGAGCGCTAGCACTAATAATAATAATTAATTTTCTTTCCTTGTTTGTTTGCGACATTTTGAAATATTACGCACACTTCAAATTGTGAACTGCGAATACAGTTGCATGGCGTGCGACCTCTTAAAATTTCCAGAGAGCCAAGAGCTACGCTAATCCGTCGTGCAAATCATCAAAAACGTCCATAAACAAGCGGATTTACTTTTGCACACCAAGACGACAGATAAATCGTTTGCTTGGCGTGGACGTTTATGATGTAGGTCGTAAAAATGCTCGCTACAAGCAAATGTGCAACTTTACTCGCCGCAAGCAAATGTGCCGAAAAATGTGGTCGTCTATGGCTAGCTATTGACTTTCTCACTACGGAAACGGAGCAATTAAATGATCCACATCTACATTATTAGGGTATTGAGCGACAATGGTATTTAATTTGTCAATTGTGTTATGCAACAAGTACTACATTGCTTGCACATCGACATTTCTTTCACCCTGAATCCAACCCAGTTAAGATAAGAAAACAAGACTTAAAATCAAAGCTTGCTATTTTGATTGGCAACAAATGCACTATATGGTCCGAAAAGTTCTCAGCAATTCAATTTTTATTACTTAACATTTGAAAGAGAATTTCAATACTTATATGATATAAGTTATATCACATATCCAGGGATTTAACAGCAGTTGTCCACTTTGTGGAAAAAATTACTTCATATCTACTCAGGCTTGCTGCCCGCAAAAGAATTACTCGTCGACCAGACCTAACATGATAGTGATCATGTGTTAGTGGCCACAAATGTACTTTTATCTTAGGGTATTAGTTTAGAATTGGCTCCTAAGAGAGATGGTTTATATATTATCAGCAGAAAACTTGGGCCAACATCTTATGAAATAACTTCTAAGGATGAGAAGGAACATCTTTGAGAATATCACACTTTTATGCTATTTACGTGCCATGGGCGTACTACGTCTGCTGTTGTACTATTAATATCAGACTATTATTATTATTAACATTAATATAAGAAGAATCTTGTTCATCTACGTGTTGCTAATTCCTATTTGTTCACTCCAAAATCAGAGTGCGAGATTACGGTCAGAACTAATAGTAATGAGCGGCCAGATCCAGTAACAAATAAAGCAGTATACAAGGTCGACCGCCCTAGCCGTTTGATAGTGCTAAATCTTGCACTCGACACGACACGGTTAGACTAAACTCAATAATCCTTTATTTGTTTACTTACATAATATCAATATTTATTTTTATTCACTTTATTTCAGTTTAACACTTAATTAAAGTTGTCTGCGGTGTTGTTCCGAGACCGGATTCTCTGAAATACGGATTGCTTTCTCTTCGGGACAGCGTAGATACTTAATATTTTTTCAAACATTATTTGTTTTGATTGCGTCAGTTAACTTTGGTTCTTTATTATAACTGATTTTAAATTAAAATAACAGTTATTACAGTTTTAACTCTTTTTGTTTAAAAATAACTTATAATGTTAGTACTGAATTATTATCTTATTAATAACTTATGCACAATTTGTTTAATTATTGCCTTTAAAACGTGCAGTTGTCAGTTTTGTAATATCAAAGGCACGCCAATTTAAAACTCAAAAAGATTATCTCTTCTGCTAATTAAATTACTAAATTTACGGAAAGCAATAAATACTGGTTCTTCTTTATTAACTCTTTTGATACTTTGATACACAGGGATAATTTTATATCAGACATAATACAATTACATTATTTAAAAACACTATTTTAACATCAAAACTATAGAGATAATAAAATGTTAAACACTTTTAGGTCCGAATGATTACTAAACGTGATTGTTATTGGCCGAAAACTATGGTAATTTAAGAGTAATTAATTATGTTAAAGCATTATTTGAATTGCAGCCATGGCCAAGAAAACTTACCAAGAAATCAACACCTTGTTAGATACAATTACACAGCACTTACGTGATTTAGATTTTCTCGGGCTAATTATGAAGCACTGAGATGATCTTGTAATCCACATAGTGGTCGACAAACTCTCATTTGATTTAAGAAGTAAATAATAAAGTAAAATGGCAGGCTACCTTGCAAAAACCTTTTTAATACAAAAATGTCATTTACTCTAGGCAATCAAAAAAATTATAAACTCAAATTTCTCTTCTTTATTGCTCGTTTTACAGCTGTTTAACATCGCCCCAGAAGTCTTACAACTTGTTTGAAGGGAGTTGATGGGACCAACGGCTTATTAGGTGACTTCCGAATCACCCCCGTGGATAAAGAGCAACTTATTATTTTAGTCATATTCGGGGATCGAACCCCGGACTACGCTAACGCTCTATAACTGAGCCATCTCACCGATTAATTTAATTATTTTAGGAAAACAACTTTTACAAATAGCATAATTTGCAGCAAGTCAAACTATTTTTATAATTATAAGATGGCAGCGTACAATTTAATGATATATATAATCATAGTTCTGACACCAAAAGATCAAGACATAATTTAAAACTTTCACTCAACAGATGGTTATCCCATCAATATCTTAGACAAATTATTAACTAAAATAATAAAAAATAAATAAAACGTATATTCTCAAATAAAAAAACGATTGATTTAGATTTACTACTCTTACTTATTTTGGCCCAATCACCAAATTTGTATCAAATGTTTTTTCTAAGACATAAAAATTGCTTTTAGATTAACTTCAAAATTGTTTCACATTTTATTTATCACAAAAGAAAGAACAGACAAACTTAAAAGTATATAAACTAACACGTGGAGATTTTACATACGTATACATAAGACAAACAGGCCGTGTTTTATGGTTTTGCCTAGCGCTCAATCCAGTATCACGTACATTAAATAGAAGCAAATATAGAAGAAAACAGACAAAAATCAACCTTCTACTATACATGGATGAATTTATGCAGAAAACCGAAAACAATTTTAAACCACTACTCTATTACATCGAATTAGTGGTGTCATTCACATGACATTTAGGAACTCTAAATGTAAAATAATACATTTAAAAAAAGACAAATGGACACATACGGATAACATAAAATTGAGTGGCAATTTAACTATTGAGCAATGGAAGATGAAGAAACTTATAACTATTTAGGTACGGCACAAAATACCAAAACTGAACGGAAAAAAATATTGTAAAAACTGACAACAACTAAGCTATTCCATCCCTTACCTACTCTTTTAAAGTAATCAAATGGTTTAACACAGAATAAGATAAAATTGATAGAAAAACCAGAACCAGAAAAAAAAAACAAACAAACAAACTCTATGAAGACTAAATATACCAACTACAAACTTACTTCAAATCCCAACCGGAGAACATACAACACTAATTCAAATTGACAACAACTACAGCACTAAAACTAAATAAAGTTCTGGAACCACAAAAAACACATAACGACCTTATTAAAGAATAATAACAAGAATGGCAAGATAAACAGATACACGGTAAGCACCATTATAAAATACACAAAAAAGACACCGATCTTGAGTTGTCAAACAAGTGGCTGTTATCTGGATATTTAATGCTTGAAACTGATTACTAATGGCTATACAAGACCAGGTTATTAAAACTAAAAACTTTTCAAAATACATACTTAAACAAGAAAATATTGAAGATTGATGCAGAAAATTAAATAAACCCAATGAAAAAATTACACACATAATATTAGAATGTGAAAAACTAGCACCGACAAAATTCACAAACAGATATATACAATATACAATAACGTAGCTGGTATTGTGCACCAACAATTTCTAAATCAAATACAACCTACAGATGAAAATAATGAACAATACTAAATCTACAAACGTCAAACAATAACAAAATCAGAAAAATCATTTATAACACGTTATATATGCATTTAGAATTGTTTTTAATTATTTTATAGCAATAAAATAGCACTAATATAATATTGTCAATTTTTAAGTTTCATTCAGTCTAAAAAATCAACAAGTCAAAAATCAATCAAATTTTGTTTTAAAAAAACTAAAAGTAAATAAGTAATCAAAAACCTATCTGTCTTTATCGCCATATATGAACACGCATTCACAAATGGTTTACAAAAAAAGAACTGCCAACTTTTGTGAAGATGAAACAAAGTTATTGATACAACTTTGGGGCAGCTTCACTATACAACATTATTTATTTTTAAGACACAGAAAGGCGCCCGTCATGCGACTTTTAGCATGTAACATGCAACAACGTGGATTTTATCGAACACCCAACGAACTTAAAACAAAAATTAGGAACTTAAAATGCATCTACTACCGTATAAAACGAAGATCAAGTTGTAGTATGGGTATTGAAAATCATGATTGGCCACATTTTAAAGCTATGGATGAAATCCTCAACAAAGGTTATCCAAGAAAGGTTAATGACATAGAAGAAATAGATATACAGATAAAACAAGAATTAGATATTGATGCAGGTGATAATAATTCATGTATTGCCAACAACTTTATAATGTAAGTACGCATACTTAATTTATTATCATAAACTAATTTCTCAATCAAAATAAATCGCTTTCCCATACTATTGCTAAACAACTGAGCTTGTTTTTGTTTACTTTACGTAGAGATCAATCAACTAATCATACAATATTATAATTCAATATGGTTAAAGTAAATTACCTAATATAATTATTATTTCAATTAAAATAATATTATAATAGTATACCGCCAGAGCCAATAATTAATCATGATAAGTGCAAATTATGGTTTATAAGTTAATGTAAGTTATAACGACTAAATTATCAATGACAGTTTTAATAAATTGAATGCCAAATTATTGCCAAAATTGTTGGGTTATTAAAAAATAGAATGATTTTATATTGTCTTTTAGAAAATCATTAATTTGCATTATACAATTAAAAAATAGCTAAAGCATCTGTACACTATATCAGCAATGACAATAAATGTCATAGGTAAAATTTTATATTATATTTGTTGTTCTAATAATATGTTTATAAAGGCAATGATATTTTCATAATATTTCTTGCAAGCTAATTACACATTGTAAAAATATGCAGCGTGCTTAAATATTATCAACACGTATCGGATAGTAAGGAGTGTAGATTTTGCACAAAATGTTAAAATATTTACTTGAAATATCTTTGATATAGCAGAACGAGATTAAGATTTGCACATTCTAAACAAAACTACATATTTATACTAAAATCGTCAAACTTGCTGTTTAATTTTTTTTCTGCCGGGTGTAAAAATCACGTTACTTCTCTTATTCAAAACTAAACTAAAAACACCCCCCGGATATGAGTTAATTTTATTTATTTCTTAGCGCCCCGAAGCCAAGTTGGCTTGTCAGTAAGATATAGAGCAAATTAATAAACTATATAATACAGTATATTAATAATATATAACTACTATTGAGTTTTAATAAAGGTTTTTATTTTTTGTTTAAAAAGTTTTGCTGATTTTGTTTTTTATCTCGTCTGGTTTGTAATTTGTTTAGAATATAGTATCAGAGGCTTGTTTGTACACAGTAATGCCATATAATATTATTGATTCAGGCAATGGTCGGTATATTGTCATCATTGTTTTTTCTGACAAACTGCTTGAGATAATAGAAACTATTGGCAAGTACTTTTAATTTGTTGTATTTTCTTCACATGCGGTTCCCAGCTGCAATTATTGTCTATCCACATTCCGAGAAAATTTTGTTTGGAGACATTTTCTATGTACTCATGACAATTGTCTGGTGTTTGAACATCGTGCAAGCATTTTATCATGAAAGATTGGGTTAGTTTGTTTGCTCTTATTTCGTTGATGTATTAATGTATCATTTGCTTATAAGAAGTGTTTACACTTTTTAAAGCATGATCTCTTATGTTGTTAACATATAAAAAATAAAAAATTGGTTTCAAAACACTGACCTGCAACACACTTCTTACAATTATTGTTTCGTCACCTAGTTTATCTCCTATTTTTACTTTTGTTTCTCTAAATAATTTGTAAACCATGTTTTAGCATCTTTTCTGATTTTATTGTTTTCTAGAAGTTGAATTAATTTTTTATGGTCAAGGGTATCAAATGCTTTGGAAAAATGAACAAACAAACACAAGACGTTCATTTTTTTTTATCTAGACTTTGGTTTATTAAATGGGTAAATTTTTCAAGAAGTTGAACGGTGCCTTTACATTTTAAAAACCTATATTGATTCTTATTTATTATTTTATTTTTTTTAAATATTCTGTTAATAGTCTTTCAATATATCTCTCTAGTAACTTTGATATTGTAGGCAGTATAGAAATAGGCCTATAATTTTATGGAATATTTCTTTTTTCTTATTTATAAATTGGACGCAGAATTGCCTTTTTAAAAGACCTGGTAATTTTTCTTGACCTATAGTTAGATTGACATGACCAGCTGATTTTGCGAAATTTAAGGATAATATATATTTTTTGATGTTTTTGGGTTTGATTTGTTTGTTTAATTTTTCTGTACAATATTTTGTTCTAAGATTTAGCGAAATGTTTAGTTTGATTTTTATCGGTATTTTGTTAATTATTTTACACGTCTCCTTCATGTTAGATTTGTCCAAGTTAAATAATTTTGTTCAATGTTTTTGTTTAGATTGTTTGATTATGTTTTTTGCTTTGTTTCTTGCTTTGTTATATTGTTTTTTAATTTTATTTTTTATGTTGTTGGATTATATAGAACGTTTTCAGATTTGAAATGTTGCGTCTCTTTTATGCATTTTTCTTAAGATTCTATCATTTATTCATATTTTCATGAGGTTTTATAATGAATGTTTTTATTTTGTTCATGATTTTTTACATTCTTTATGTAACTGGTTAATTTTACTCAAAAGTTGCTCTGAATTTATCTAATTGTTCTTTCTTTATGGAGTTGGAAAATTTACAAATTCTTACTTGTCTAGATAAAAAGTTGGTTTTGTTTTATTTTCGCCATTTTTTACTCCTAGTTTTATTGTACCACTTATAAGGTAGTGGTTTGAAGTTTTTGTTTTTAAAATTGCTGCAGTCGTGTTTTCTTTATTGCTTCTATAGTAAATGTGATCTAGACATTATTGTACTAACAAATTTCTTCTATATTCTTTTCAAGTGTTTAATTTTTTGTATAAAACCATGGCCATTAATCATTTTTTTATAGTCTTGAGTAATTTTGCAGTTTTTTAAGATGTTTGTATTAACATCTCTCTTATGATCATTTTTTTTTGTTTTATTATTTTTTCTATAAAAAGTCTAATGTTTTTTGATGGTCGATACAAAATTAGTATAAAGATGACATATTACTTTTGCATAAACTGTTTTTGTCTGTAAGAAGTTGCATTGAATTATGTCTACATTTAATTTGTTTTGAAAATATACTACTAGACCATCAAATTTTTTTCTCTAAGTTTGGTATAAATATCAAATTAATTAATAAAAAATATTTTTTTTTACATTTTTATCTTCTTTAACTTGTGACAGTATTATGATGTTTAATTTAGATAAACTGTTGTTGATAATATATAATGATCAAAGTGAGAAAAAATTGAATTAATGTTTAAATAATTTATATTAAAAGTTTTTTTACATGTTAGATTGCAACTTTTGTCGTTCTAATAATAATAATAATAGTAATAATCTTCGTATTTAACTAAAAAGAAATATGTGGCAAAATTCAGCATTGAGAAATAACCCTGCTTACAGTGCTTTAGAGCTTAAAGTAACAGTGTCAAACGCCTTACTATACTCAAGTAGAATCAAAACTGTTATCTTTTCTTAGGCGGCAGAAATTTGTCAGTAACTTTTGGTAAGTCAGTTTTACAAATATTCATAAGACCGGACTGTTGTTTAATAAGGATATAATTTCTATAACTTTAGATGATTGGATGTTTTAGTTCCAATGGTTTTTTTGGTTTTTGGAATGTGCGTAATGATTACTTGTACTAGAGTATTTGAAAAGATACTTTGTAAAGGAAAACGGTGGGACAGCATATGCGCAACATTGCGCTATCATAACTGGTAGATAACAATTTTATTTGATTTAAGTGTTAAATTACAGTTCATCGATAAGCTTAAACAGAAATTTTGTCAGATAGGTGACGTAGGTTAGCATAATAGTCGTCATACATCTTTTAATCTTTTTCAAAAAAGTTTTTTGTTGTAAAAAATAGTTTTTTTTTTTTAATTTTTGATTGCCATAGTAGTGTAATTTATTAAGTTTTTATAGTACTCTCAACGTTTAAACTCTCTAAGTTTTAAGCTTTCTTGCAAAATATATTATATATATTATGAGTTATCCAGAGACACTTGGGTTTTGAAAATAAATGCGTCTGTACTGGTGCATGCTTATTAAAGATATTTAAAACATAGTTATTAACGCCCGGTTTCTCTAACGTCACTTGTAACTTTTCTTGACCAAGCTTAGCTCAGAATCAAGCCCAGTTTATGTCGAGTTTGTGTTGCACCATAGATTTATCTATGTGTCAAATAATTATAATTTTTAAAGCTCACATTAATTAGAATATTTTGTAGTCAATTATACTGCAACTTATTATATATAAAAATCAAAATTAATATCGTTGGTGAAAGTGCAAGACCTCGTAAGTACATTTACAAAAAAATTATAGGAGACAATAAAATAAATTTATACTTCAAGTACAGATAAAAGAGTTTCATGTTCTATATTTTTGAATTATTATGAATCATAATATGATAATTAAAATCAACTGAATGAATTGAGGTTTTGTACACGTATATGTAAAACAACCGCAGTTTGAATAAGATAAAACAATTTTTGCCAAAAATGCAAATACGAGGTCTTGCACTTTTACCGACAAATTATGCTTAACAGTATATAAAGGCAAGTACGAGGGGCACTGCTAAAGTTTCCGGAACCAAGTCCTGCCTGTATTGCCAGCATTCTGCGATTGTCATATTCGTAAAATTTGACCTTTTTCACTTATAATTCAGTTGACAGTTTGATTTCAAACTGTTCGGTTGTGTCCAACAAAATTTAACGAGAGTAATAATTGTGTGAAAAATGGAAATTTCGAATCGTGACTTCCGAGTAATGATTTTTTATGATTTTCAATATGGTTCAACACCGCAGCAATGTGTGGAATTACTTAGTTATTTGGGGATGAAGCACCATCTAAAACTATGGTTTGATGACGATGTTTGCGATGGTCGTCCATGCACCTCTGTTGTTGCGAAAAATATTGATGCTGTGCGTGAAATGATTTTGTCAGATCGGCATGTGACCTATAGGTCACATGTGAGATAGAAGCATCCTTAGGCATTGCAGCAAAACTAATACATACGATTTTGCACAATGATTTTTATGTCAGGAAGTTTTGCAGTTGTTGGATCCTACACGAACAAGAAAGAAGAACAAGGGGGTTGTTCAAATTTGGTATATAACATCGTAACAGGTGACGAATCTTGGATATATTCATATGAACTTAAAACTAAACAGCAATCGACTGTATGGGTGTTTCAAAATGAACCTAAACCTACAAAAATGGTGCGTTTACGAAGCGTTTTAAAAAGAATGTATGTTTGTTTTTTTGGAAAAACGGGTCATGTTGCAACTGTTGTATTAGAGTAGCGGTCGGCAAACTACGGCCCGCGGACCAAATCTGGTCCGCCATATGTTTTTGGCCCGCAAATTCCTCATTTCCAAAAGAAATTGCGGCAGATATATTTTTTGAAGTTAAACAATGTTGAAATGAATTAATAATTTATTCAAAATCAGTCAATCGAATCACAGCGGCCAAGGTTTTTACATTTTGATAAAAGTACAAAAAAAATCCTTATTTAAAACATAAAATTTTTCAAAATAAGTTTGCCAATCCCTGCATTAGAGGATTGAAGGACAGTTAATGCTGACTGGTATACTTTAATTTGTTTGCCGGAAGTTATCGCTGAAATCAGAAGGAACAACATAAACCGGCAAATCATTGTTCATCATGACAATACATGCGCGTAACAACATCCAATTAATGACTTATTGCCCATATTTGCCTGATTTATCGCTCAATGACTTTTTCCTATTTTGACAATAAAATGCGTGGCGAGCGTTTTTCATCGCCTGAAGAGGCTGTTGAAGCATTTATTATTTAAGCGAAATACCTTTAGTATTTTGCTCAGAGTGGCAAAATTGTTTTGAAGATTGGTTTCATCGGATGCAAAAGTGTATAGATTTTAAAGGAAACTATTTTTAGAAGCAATAAAGCGATTTACATAACGTAATTTATGTTTTGCTTTACATTTTTTGCGAACTTTGGCAGTGTTCTTTGTAGTAGTAAATAATTGTTTAGAACCTACAAAATAATATTGATTGCAGTCTTTGCAATATTAAGGTTACGTTGCATAGCTTGAGCTCTCGAAAACGGCATCTATTATTTGAGTTCTGCTTGAAGCGAATAAAGTGAAATTTTGCTTTGGTGCAACAGAATAAGCTCGGCTTTCAGTTTAAGACCTAGCTTGAGGTCTAGTTAAGGATTGAGACATGTTGGAGAAACCGGGCGTAAATGTTGACATGTTATTATTAATATTATTTATGTAAACCATACTAAAAATAAAACGCATGTGTGTATACTTGCCTTTATAATATATAAACAATATAAAATGGTTCTTGAATGAATCAAATCGGTTAAAAAATAGTAATAGTAGTAATGTACGTTTTTTATCTAATACCTTGTATATAAAACTTATATACGTCTTGGTATTAAATATTGTTTTTAAGTATGGAAATGAACATCTGAAACTACACTATATCTTCTAAATTATTTTTTTAAACAAGCTTTTTGAATCGTTGCCGATGCAAAATTAACTAATGGCTAAATAATCTTTGCATTTTTACAGATACTTCCATTGACATTGTTGAAACAAAATACAAAACATATTGCCATTTAAACAAATATTTATTTGTAGTACAATTCTTGATAGGGTTTTTAACAATAATTCACTTACAGTTCAGAGATGTAGGACTAAAACTTTTAAGAGAGAATTTTTAACCGTTCTATTGACACATGGAATAAGCTTTCAAATTTAGTACTTTCCGAAACTTATAAGCCGCAAATATTCAAGATTAATGTTTACTGACTGCTTAAAACTTGTTTTCAATTTGATAATTTTAGTTAGTGTGGTTTTACTCGTTGAAATTCAAAAGTATTTTTATATTGTTGTGACATATTAAGTAATTTCTAAATATCACAAATTTATTAGAACAATTCATGGAATGCACAACTAAATAAAATAATTTTGTTTTAGAAAGTTAGTGAATGAAAATAAAAGCGTATACCGCATCGAATGGTAAATTTATTTATCTCATTGGATAATTTAAAGAATATCCTATCCAATGATGTATAACAAATTACATTTTTAGTTTTTTTTAAGATGTGAGGTCAATAAGTACTGTTGGTTTTTCTTTGGCAACTAGATTTATTATTTTGGGTTTGGTGATTTTTTATTTATTTTTTTTTTTTAAGAGAATGAGAATATGTTTTTATCTATTTTTTTTCTGCCCAGTTGATTTTTTTTTGGAAAACATGGCTTTTATTGCTTTTTTTGTCTTTGAGGATATTTTTAGAGTTGCTGATTTGATTATTTTCTTTGCGATCTTATAACCCTTTTATCACACGTTTTCTTCTGTTCTGCTACATAGCTTCTTGCAGGCGTTGTCTTAGCTTTTAGCTAATATTGTTTGAAGTTTTTTTTTTAGTTTTTGTGGTGTTGCTTTGTTGCAGGATTAACTTATGCTAGTTGTTTAGACATTTCAAAGTACATTTTCTATTTGGCAAATTATTGATACATTTCTCCGAGCTAAAAGTAAAGTAGATTATTGACATTTTTTTTTTATTTTGAATAATTAAATTGTTGATGGAGCCTTTTTGTAATTAGCTTTTTTCTTTAGTTTTATTTTGGCATTTTGGAGTTTATTTCTTTTGCAGTTATTAGGTTTTTGGTAGTCGATTTAAAGTATCTAGTTTTTCTAAAAAAAGTAAATCTTGTAGTTCTCAGTTTCTAGTCACTATATACAAATTACCTATAAGTTTTTTATCTTTCTAATCTACTCTTTTTACTTTTAAATTTTTTATCAGTGTTTTTCACCAAACACAGCCAAATGCTTTTACTAGGTCTATAAAATGCACACGTAATAGAGTAAATAATCTTCAAGGGTAATACTACTAAACTAGATAAATAACAGAGGTTGGCTTGTCTACTAATAACGAGGGCAATGATAACAATACTCACAGCAGCTATAGAAGTATTACTCTTACTACCATCCCTACATTTAGTTATAATGGTTGAAGCAAAACAAGAGTACAAATAAATGAATACACATTAAATTTTGGGACTTACAAATTTGGCCAAACACTAAAATGGCGTTGTAGCCAATATAGGCAAAAGGCAAAAATTGGAGAAAGCGGACCTTCTTGTTAAACATGTGTTAGTATTTCAGCTGCTGCTGTAGATTGCTTACAGAACTAATACCGAACACTGTTTTCTGACTCGTTGTGCCACTAATGATTGAGGATGGCAGAATAAGCTATTTGAAAATTGAATCTTTGTTCATGTCCGCAGCTAAGGCAACTAGCTAAAAAATTAATCTGTTTATTAGCTTTAATAAAGTGTTTTTCTTTTAATTGTTTTTTTTTTATTTTCAGTTGCACAAACAACAGTAGCGTCGGTCAGAACGGAAGGTTATTTTTATCATAATATTAATTTTTACTAATTATTTTAATAACCATTCTTGACAATTTATTTTATTATAGGTTATCATTTAAATTTGACATACTGGATAAATTAAACTGCATCTATCAGAGGTTTTAAGTTAACCCCGCTGGTTGATACATTCATTCATTAGATACCACAACATCAACGGTATCTCACGGCAAAATGCTTAATATGAATGTGCATGTTTTTGTAGTTTATATTTAAATTGTCAATTCATAACAGTTACTAAATTTTATATATTAATAAAAGCAGAGAGTACTAATCACCAATCATTATATTTTAAAAATAAATTATAATTTGATATTTTATAATAGTATCTAAAAAATACTATTATAAAATTAACTAATATAGTTTTTAACATTTTTTGCTGAGCATTGTATAACTTTAGTGCTTTACGTAAAGTATTGTTTATCCTGTAACAAAACAAAGTTCTAGTTGTGCAACTAATAGCTAATGCAAACACAATATAATAGTTAATATATTTTTTAGTTCTGATTATGAAAAATCACTAAAACTCAAACCACCTCAAGCTATACCAACAATAAAAAACAGACAGACGCCATTGCAGCCTTCAATAGCAACAAAGGTATTACAAAATAAATTGTCTACACTTTTACCAGCATCCTCTATACCCATCAATCAAAGTAACAGCCAGGAAAATTGTGGAAAATTTACATCTTTTTCTTTGATTATTCTAAACTATTTGCAACCGCAGTATAAAGCTAACACATCAAAACACACCACCAGTGTTACAAATACAAGTACAGCGGCAAAAAAAAAAGGTAAGTTAAAAAAATTGTTTCTAATCTCTATCATGTAATTTTTTTATTATTTCAGAGGTATCTACTCTTTTAAAAGATCTAATCAATGTACACAAAGAAAACTTTTATATTCAGAAACAAAAGCTTGAAGTTGAGAAGCAGCAATTAGAATTTAATCGATTAATTGCAAGTCAATTAGTTTCATTAGTTCCTATGATGGGTGGCGTTTTGCAACGTCTAGATTATTCCTATAATGATAAAAATGTTAACCTTAATTTGCACAGAAACATTAAACAAAAACGGTTAGATTTTGATAATGTTAACATTTTAAAAGACAATAAAGCTCTGATAAAAATATTTGAACAAACCATTAAAAAACACATGATGGCCAATAAAAATGAGAAAAACAAAGCAAGTGAAAAAAATTAATCAAATAAAATACTTTATTAATTATTATTTAGAACAAGCCTTTTTTTAAATAATGAAATGGCTGTAAATAAGACAATACTATTTATAGTAACAATTAAAAAATGCTTATAAGCATTTTTTAATTGTTTTATTTTTTACTTGATAACTTATATATTTTATAAGATTTGTTATTTGTTTGTTGAGTTGTAATAGTAATTGTACTTAATATATTCCGTCAATCTCTGTATATAAAAATGTTTTATTATAAAATTGATAATGCAAGTTGCATTTAAGAAGTATTTTTTTACAAAAGGATAACAGACATATGTATTTATAAAACGTCGTTGAATATATAATGACTTGTTAAAAATATAATGTACCGTTTAATCAAATAAATACTCATTAGCATTAACGTTCATTAAATTATTCATTAAATTTAATTTAAAATCTTTAAAATTGACACATCTGTTTGACTTGAAAATGTTTAATTATCTGTATTAATTCACAGTATTTGAGGTTATATAGCATCTCGGGGGGGTCACCTGTAACCCCTACCGAGCGCGTCCCCGGGTGGCAGATAGGGGGGCCTCCTCTGGCAGCAGAGGGTGGTGGAGCGAAATAAAATAGCTCACGCGGACTAACAGGATTGCACAGAGGGGCATAACCTCTTAAATAAAAAGTACTCCTATAACCCAAAAAAAAAAAAAAAATCCCGTGTATCCTTAGTCCAAAATCCTACTCCCTATCCCAACAGATCACCGGAGATAAACAACCTGCTTGCAGCCCTAACGACAAAGGACTAAAAGAAATTTTTTAATGATGGATAAATCGTGTACTAAACAAATACCCCAGGGAGGTAGCACTGGAAGTGCAGAATCCTCCTCCGACAAGTCGGGCTGCCCTACGAATTCTGGAGAGGGCAAGTCTACGAGTGACGTAACAAGGAAGGAGGAAAGAGGTAGAATTGAAATGGAAACTCAAAGTAGTGAGGAAGAAGAGAAGTCAGAAAATGACAGTGAACAATCGCAAAGTGCGAAGTTAACGGAATTTGAAAAAGAATTGTTAAGAAAAGTCAGAAAGAAAACAAAAAGAAGTCCTGTCAGTTCTAAGACAGAAAAAGATAAAGTAAGCCAAGAAATAACTAAAAAGGAAAAGGCAAAGGAAGAAGAAAAATCGGAAATGCCAAAAAATACAAATAAAGCCAAAGGAGGAGAATCAAGGAGCAGGGCAAGTTCCGTGAGTAGTAGTATCTCAGACCTAAGTGACTGGGTCAGGAAGACGGTACCTGGCCTAGAAATAGAAGGGAATAGGAAGAGGAAAAAGATGGAAGTAGAAACCACTGAAGTAGAGTGGGATACTAAAATTATAAACAAGATAAAAGAGGTATTAGTAAATATAAGAAAAGAAAGCGAAGCTCTGACTTCGCTCATAAAGAAGCATGTAAGTACAAAGACTGAAATAAAGGAGGCAATAAATAAAATTGACTCGCAAATAAGTAGAGTTAAAAAGGAGGATATTGAGATTTTTACAACAGAAGCGCAGAGGTACGTAAATAGTAAGAAGAAAGCGGAGACAGAACAAATAACAAGTCTTGAACAAGAAAAGGAACAAGAGAGAAAGAAAATCAAGTATAAAATAAAGGAGATGATGAGCACTACAGGTGACTTAGAAAAATTAAAAGAAGGAATAAACCTTAAGTGGACTGAAGAGGATTACAACAGTAAGATCGAATCTATGAAAAGCCTATTAGAAAAGAAAGAGGAAGACCTAATTCTTATAGTAGACACAGGTGTAACAATAGAGGGTGGGGTAATAAAGAAAATAGAAGAAGGGTACCCACAAATTAAAGAAGCAATCAAAAACGGCTGGATTAAAAGCGGTGGTTTGGCCACCATCAAAAATTGCACCACTATGGAAATAGAGGACATGAACCTGGAGAAGCAGGAGCAAAAGGATGTTTTCGTAATTAGAGCAAAAATAGGTGAAAGAAATGAAATCATCGAAAACTTGCACAAGGTGATGACAAAAATCAAAGAGAAATTACTGAACAAAAACAGTAAAAGTATAAGATGTATCTCGCAGGTTAAGGAGCATAACAAAGAAATCAGAATAGTATTAGACTATGTCATGAAAAATGAAATTCAGGTCAGAATAAATAAACAGCGAAATGCAAACGAAAATGTTGAGCAAGAATGGCAGGAATCCAAAAAGAAAAAAAGGATCAAAACAATTATTGTTAAACCAAGCAGTGGGCAGGAAAGAACCTACGCTGACATGGTAAACGAAATGAAAAGCAAGGTGGAAATAAATGAGAGAGTTACAGTTAAAAATATAACAAAGACAAAAGAGGGCTATGTTAAAATCAACATAATAGGGAGAGAGGAAGACAGTGAGAAATTCACGAGAGAAGTCACAAATAAACTAGGTGACAAGGTAGCTGCACATATGTTCAGTGGTAAAAAGGCATGTATACTGTTAGATCTACATGAGACTACAATAGAAAAGGATGTTAAAGATGCAATACAAAAAGAATGTAGCATCAAAATGGAAGAAGAAGAGTATGAGATCAAGGTTTCGGAAAGAGTAAACAAGCAAAACTTAAAATATGCAGTGCTAAATCTTCCGATCGAGCACACCAATGCAATAATCAAAAAAAGCAGCCTAAAGGTAGGATGGTTGAAAGGGAGAATTAAAGAATTTCAAACACCAATAAGGTGTTATAATTGTTTAAACTTTGGGCATGATGCTAAAACATGCAAAGAAATGTAAATGTAAAGAATGAAAATATCTGCTACAAATGCGGAACTACAGGACACGTGGCTAAAAGCTGCAAGAATAGCGCGTATTGTTACTTCTGTGATAAAGGACACAAAGCAGATGAAATGGCATGTCCAGGATTCAGGAAAGCCAAAGAGGACATGAGGAAAAAAGGGGCGCAACCCTCCAAAAAATAATGAAGATATTACAAAATAATGTAGGAAGAGGGAAAGCAGCTATGGACCTCTTCAACAAGAATAGTAATGTAAATGAAGTAGACATTGGCATAATAACTGAGCCAAACAAAAGAATGACGGAAAGTAGACACTGGATGGTGGACAAAGACAGAGATGCGGCTATCCGCATATATAATAGAAACATCAAAGCATACAGATGTGATAATAGTAACCGAGGATTTGTATTGGTAGAATTGGAGGAAGTAATCATATACTCCTGCTATTGGTCACCAAGCAAAACAGCGGAGGACTTTGAGGAATATCTGCTAAAATTAGGAGATAATATAAAAATGCAAAAGAAGAAAGTAATAATAGCGGGAGACCTCAACAAGGCAAGGCTTTGGGGAAGTGACCAAGATGACAAAAAGGTGCAATATTAGTGGAGTGGATGAGCAGTATGAATCTGACGGTTGTAAACGAAGGAAAAACCCCGACTTTCGTTAGAGGGAAATCAAGCTCGTGCATAGATGTAACAATATGCAGCGAGAATAGTATAAACGAGATAAAGAATTGGAGAATTGTGGACGAGGAAAATCTAAGTCTACATAAAAATATCTATTACGAGATTGAGACAGGAAGTAAAAGAGAAAGCGGATGCACAAATAAAAGATGGAAAATAAATATGAAAGGAATAATAAAATTCAGAAAAGCACTCAAAGAGGAGGTTACTAATAATAATACGTTTATTTCTTGCCTTTCGGCCTTGAAAATTACATTTACAAATACATTTACAACTTCCCAAAATAATAAAACTTAATCCTTATAAAATTAACACAATTAAGAATATTTTCTTCTCTGTTCGTCTATTTCTTTTCTTCGTTTTTTAACTGCCCTCATCCATTCTACCCCTCTTCCGTCTCCTTTCAATATCTCATTTTTTTCCATCTGTTCTTCTCTCATTTCGTTACACTCTTTCAACATATGTTCTATAGTTTCCTTAGTCTCTCCGCACATTCTGCACATTTTCAAATCCTCTTCCATCCAAAATCTTGTCACTTGCTCTTCATTACCACATCTGAATCTTGCAATCATCTTTTTGTCATCTTTACTATATCTTTCGCTCACTAAGTACATTGGCAATTTATTTTCTATAATATGTTCATAGTTTGCGTTGTACCTAGACTCTTTCACTCGCATTCTCCTTTCTTGCCTTTGTATATCTCTATCTCTTTCCATAATTTCGTACCATGTCTCTCTCCCAGATTCTCTCATTCTTTCAATTTCTTGGCTCGCATACCCATTTCTATTGTAATAATTTTCCCTAATCTCCCCTAGCTTTTCATTTCTTGCTCTCATTTTCTCTTTCATGCATTCTTGTAATATTTTGCATTCGTGTCTCTGTCTCATTCTTTCTTCATACTTCATTGCTCTTTTTCCTGCTTCTACTCTTAACTTATCTTTTTTGACTTCCTCCAGCACAATATATGCTGGAGTTTCTCTATTTAAACCTAGCACCCATCTCCAATATTTTACATGTATTGCTTCTAATTTTTCTTGTTCCTTCCATCCCCATATTTCTGACCCATACAATATCATACTCCTAACTAAACTATCAAACATAAGCCCTTTTATTCTCATACATTCAAATTTTCTTTCACTTATTCCCCAAACTTGTCCCACTACTTTATTTGCTTTTCGAGCCATTTCTTTAATGTGCTCGCTCTCAGTGTTACTCGTACAAAAAACATATCCTAAATATTTAAAAGATTTTACTTCCGTAATACCTTGCCCATTCCATTTCCAGTCCTCCACCTTTTTTCTCCCACCCCCCTTTCTGAACACCATAATTTTTGTTTTTTCTACATTAACTTCTAAACATTTTTTTCTAAAATATTTTTCTAAGCTTTTCATCATCTCTTTCATTTCCTTCGCTTCTTTTGCTAGAATAACCATGTCGTCTGCATATGCTAGCGACCACACTTTTTCTCTACCAACTATTACCCCTCCTGCTTGAGCCAACCTCAATTTTTTTTCTACATCTGCTATGTAGATTGCAAATAAAGTAGGACTCAATGGACAACCCTGTCTTACTCCTTTTGTTGTCCAAAATCTTTCACTCATTTTTCCGTTAACACATACCCTACTTGCTGTCTCCTCATACACGTCTTCCATTCTTCTTACCAGGTGCTCGCTAATTCCTTTCTCTCTCATACACTTCCACAGTTTCTCTCTATCCACACTATCAAATGCCGCCTTTAGATCCAGGAATAACGCATATACTTTCCCCCCTTTCTCTGCTATTTCCTTTTCCACAATATGATGTAAAATATATACGTTATCCATGGTACCTCTTCCCTTCCTAAAGCCGGCTTGCCCATCTGGAATTATCTCATTCATACTTAGTTCCTCATTCAACTTTTCTTCTAATATCATCGCGTAGATCTTGTATGCCGTACCCAGTAGTGTTATTCCCCTGTAGTTATTTACCAGCTTTTTAGATCCACTTTTGTGTATAGGGCATACAAGACCTTCTCTCCATTGACTCGGAAACCCTTCTCCCTTCCATACTCTGTTTATCAACTCACTCAATCTTTCAATCAGTTCTTCCGTACCATACAACCACGCTTCATTCTGTATCCCATCCATACCTGGCGCTTTCTTTTTCCTTAGTTTTTTTATCTTCTCCCATATTGTCTCCTTTGAAATTTCTTCCGCTTGGTGGATTGGCTCTTGTCTCTCTAGTTTATTTTCTTTTTTCTTTTCTCCTCCAAACAAACTTGAAAAATGTTTCTTCCACGCTTCCATTGGTATTTCCTCAATATCTCCCTGTTTTCTTCTTCTTTCTTTGTTTATGTATTTCCATGCTTCTGCTTCTGTCTTTATTTTTTTAATTTCCATTTCATCTTTTTTTATAAATTCACTTTTAGCTTTTTTTAATTGATTTTTGTAAGCCTTTTGTTTTTTCATATATTCTTCTTTTGTGCTTTTGTTGTTTCTCCAGTGTCTTAACATCTTTCTGGCTTCTTGTTTTTTCTTAGTACATTCGCTGTTCCACCATTTGCTCTTTTTCATTTTTTCTTCTTTTCTTCTATATGGTTTTTTTACTACCGCATCTCCAATTGTTTCCTCTAATTCCTTCATTATCTCTTCGACATTTCTTCCGTTTTCTCTAATTTTTCTCAGGTTTTTTTTGTACTTTATCACACTTTCTTCCGTCCATGTTATCTTTTCTTCACTTTTTTCTTCATTTTCCTGTCTTCTTACAGTTTCCCCAGTTAAGTTGAGTTCTAATGGCTGGTGGTCTGATTCAACTCTTATTCCTACTTTAAGATTATCTATCTCTTCCCACGCCTCCTCATTTACAACTACGTAGTCTATTACTGATTGCCCGTTTGTCCCTATATAAGTAAATTCTCCCTCTTCATCTCCTGTGATGTTTCCATTTAAAATGTCCCAACCTCTCTCTTCTATCATTTCTATCATTTCTTTTCCTTCTCTATTTTCTGTGGTATCTTTTGATTCTCTGTTTCTTGTGTCCTCGTGTTTGATTTTTTCTCCCTTCTTTCCAATTCTTGCGTTGAAGTCCCCTCCTATAATCAATTTTCTTTCTTCAGTTTCTGGTATTAGCGTATCTAACTTTTGTCTAGTGTTTTTCATGCCTCTACTATATACTGTTATTGCTTTATATTTTTCTCCGCCCCTCAAAAAGTTTCGTTCTTGTATTCCCTCCATTTCAATAACATCATCTTCTTCTTGACTCATTTCTTTTTTTATGCCGGTAATTATGCCTCCTTTAGCTCTTCCTTTTTTTTTCTCTTTTATAGCTGGTTGGCATTTCCAGAAGTATTCGGCTGGCATGTTGAGCTTCAACTTTTCCCATTTCTTGTCATCTATCCACGTCTCTACCATTCCAATTATGTCAAAAGTTTTTATGTACTCCCAGAACTCGTGATCTTTGTTGTCTATCCCAGCTACGTTCCAAAACAAAATTCGGCTTGTTTGTTTTTTTGCACTGTCTTTATTTTTTACTGTTTTTTGTTTTTTTCTGTTTTCTGTATCTAAGTCGTGTCCTTGGTCCTTGCATGCGTTGTCTACTTTTTTTGTGTTGATGCTACAAATTACTTTTTTGATTTGCGTTCGCTCTCTTTTGAAACTCCTTGATCTTGATCACTCCAATTGTATATCTCTCCATCTATTTCCAATTTTCTGTACCGTACCCATACTCTTTTGCCCTTTGATTTTTCGTCCCTTGCTATATCTCTTAATTCTTTCTGAACTCGTCTTTCTTCCAAGGTCAAGTCATTTTCAATGTATATGTTTGTGCCTCTCAGTTTGTTTTTGTTCTTCATAATATATTGTTTTTGTACCCATGATTTTGTTTCTGCTATTATTGTTTGTTTTTCTTCATTTTTCACAGAATAGGCAGAAATTATTTCCGTCTCTATTTTTAAGTTTTTTTCTATCATTTTTTCTATGGTTTCTTTTTCTTTTCCTGCCTGTACCTCTACTCCTCTTACTACAAACTTGTTTCTTCTCTCTTCTCTTTCTTTTCGTTCCAGCGTGTCTTCAATTGCTTTTATTTTACTCTTTAGTTCTTTTTTCTCTACTTCCCACTTTTCTTCTCTTTTTATCATTTCTTCCTTCATATTTCTCTTCCTTCTCATATTACTAACAAAACAAATTTAAACATAGATACTTTCATGGAAAGCATAAACAAGGCTGTCTGTCAGTATATCTTTTGAAAGAAAGAAAGGTATGGTGAGAAATCAAAGGATTTACTGGTGGAACGATATCCTAGAGGCAACTAAGAAAGAATGTAGTAAAGTAAGGAGAGAGTATAATAGGAAGAATAGTAATCCAGAAACAAGTGTAGAACAAAAGGAGGATAAGGAAAAAGTATAAAATAGAACGCAATAAGTATAAATTTGCAATCTCGGACGCAAAAAGAGAAGCATGGCAGGTGCTTTGTAAAGAAATAGATGATGACGTATGGGGGTTAGGATACAAAATAGTATCAAACAAATTAAGATGTGGACAGAGAATGACCGAAACTGATGAGCAGCAAATGATATGGGCTAAGAAATTGTTCCCTACGTACCCGATACGAAACAGAGAGGGACAAGAGGTAGGAGAGGTAGATACGTTCACCAGAGAGGAATTGGAAAGTGCTGTTAAAAAGATTAAGCTTAAAAAGGCAGCAGGACCGGACGAAATACCACCAGAATTGGTAAAGGAGGCAGTAAAAGAAGTACCAGAGGTAATACTGGAAATATTTAACCAGCAACTCAGGGCAGGGACTTTTCCTGATAGATGGAAGGAATCTAGATTGGTATTAATAGAGAAGCCAATAAAAGCAGAAGAGCCACAAGGATACAGACCGCTATGTCTGACAAATACCTTTGGCAAACTATTTGAACATCTAATCAATAATAGGCTAAAAGAGGAAGTAGAAAAGAAGCTTTCCAATGACCAATACGGATTTAGGAAAGGTAAATCAACAATAGGAGCCATGGAAAGACTCATAAATATAGTAATAGAGGCCAAAAATAGGGCCATTAGGAACAGAAAGTTTTGTCTACTGATAACAATAGACATCCAAAATGCGTTCAATACTGTGCCATGGGAGGGCATCATGTCAACACTCCGGAGAATGGAGGTTAAAGATGAAACAAGAAAGATCCTGGATAGCTACCTAACTAATAGAGTGCTAAACATTGGAGAGAAAGGACAAATGTTGATGACATGTGGTGTTTCGCAGGGATCCATCTTAGGACCTCTCTTGTGGAACATCTACTTTAATGATTTATTGGAATTAGAAAGACCAGAAGGAGTACATGTGATCTGCTTTGCAGATGACATAGCTGTGGTGGTAACATCAAAATCAGAAAAGCAAATAAGATGATAGAAATGACAAAAAGGAAAATAGAAGAGAAAGGACTAAAAATAGCAGAGAATAAAACAGAAGCCGTAATTCTGTACGAAGGAAGAAGAGTTAAAGAGCTGAAACTGGAAATAGGCGGCACAGAGTTTGCAACAAAAGAGGCGTTAAAGTATCTTGGAGTGTGGTTCGACTACAACGCAGAAATGAAAGAACATGTTAAGAAAATAACAGCTAAAGCCGAAAAGACAATAAAGGCGCTGGGTAGGCTAATGCCAAACATTAAAGGACCAGCGGCAAATAAGAGAAGAATCCTTGGATCGGTGGCACATTCAATTATTCTGTACGCAGCACCAATTTGGAGCACGTACTAAAATATGAAAAATATAAGGGAATGATAGTCTCCCAACAGAGAAGACTGTCAATAAAGATTGCTAGCGGCTATAGAACAATATCGACGGATGCAATTCTAGTAATAGCATCCATTACCCCGATACAGTACATGGTGGAATACAGAAAACTCGCACAAGGGAAGAAGGAAGCAAGGAAAAAAGAAATTATGGATGAGATATTGGACAAATGGAAGGTTAACTGGTCGAAAGATACAGGAAAATCAAAATGGACCAAGACAATTATAAATAAAGTGGGACCATGGGTCAAAAGAAAATATGGGAAAGTGGACTACTTCCTCACACAATTTTTGAGTGGGCATGGGTGTTTCAAGGAATATTTGACAAGAATTAAGAAAGAAGATAACAACAAGTGCATCAGATGTGATGAGATAGAAACACCAAGACATGTCTTCTTCGAATGTAGAAGATGGTCAGAAGAAAAGAAGAACATAGAGATGGAAGTAGAAGATGAAATAACACCAGAAAATATAATGGAATGATCTACGGATACATCAAAAGAATTATCCAGTGCATGGAGACTGAAGAGAGAAGTGACAAAGGATCACGATCCAGCAAATGAAGAATAAGGGAAGATAGATATACCTAGGGTGCGCAGAATGCGTGTCCGGGCGTACTTAGTCTGATGAAAGGCATGAGCTAATTCCAGGCTAAGCAATTATAGCGCCAAGTGGAAGTAGGGTTTTAGTGGGTGAGAGCCCCACACACAGGCTGGGAGAGCTTTCCCAAAACCACACGAAAAAAAAAAAAAGTTTATATAGCATAGTTAACATATTAATAACTTATAAAAAATAAAATTACATAATCTTACATAATATTTTATGTTGTTGACAAGGCTTTTTTTTTATTCTGTTCAGAAACGAGCTTATCAAATCATTGCCAATCTAAAATTGACTAATAACCTAGATACTTTACAACCTTGGCGTAATATTGCAGATTTTTGCAACTTCTATCAATATTTCTATGGACATTATTTATCGTTGCCGGAAGTAGTCATGGGGCGACGTTCCGTAGAGGGCAAAAGTGCTTCTCGCTGACGAAAAGACTGTTGGTTCTGAAGAAGCAGAAACCATTTGATTCAGTCTGCGTGGCGTTCTGTGCGTGGCTACGTCTTGTCCAACGTGGTTGTATCGTGTTTGAATTGGCAAGGCTAGAACGGGGTGAATTGCTGCCGGTCATGATACCAACGCAGTAGAAGTCGTCATTGTAGTTTCAATCAGGTAGCCTCAAAAAGCCGAAGAATTCATCTTGCCGGTCTATTTTTTAGTCGGTTGTTGATGTGTTTTATTTTGGAGTTGAATTTGAAATAAATTTATTTTGAATTTTGTCACCGGCTGGGCTTTGTGATTGCCCACAAAAGCAGTTAGTTTAAGTTTAGGACTTATCTTGGAGATATTTTCTAAAGCGTCGTAGACGTTCTAGTTGTACATTGTTGTTGTTTTGTACTTTGTTTTTATGGGTTTGAACCAAAGGTATCGTCACACGCATTCACCTAGAATGCCGAAGAGATGTTATGCAGTTAAACTGCATGATGGTAGTTACTTTGCAAGATACCGGAGGGTATGACTATGTGGTCAACAATATTGGTTCTTGCGGAAGCTGTAGTGTTGGTGGAAACGGGCTATCTAGTGGCACTAAGCGGAAGTAGCCTGCCAGTTGTGGTTAAATAAAGTTTTCCTTCTCCCTAGTTGCTGCTCTCTGGTTGGTCGAGCGTAACTTTGTCCATACGCTGCAACAGTTTTGATTTATTTTATACCAGTTTTTAGCTTTGTTCTCTGGTGTGTTTTAAGCAAAATATTGTTGTATAGACGTCATAACAGTTCTCCTTTTTTTTTTTTAGACGGTAGGCACATCAGAAACTGGGTTTTTCTCTTGAAAAGCGGTTTCTGGTGGTGGTGCTGGTTTTATGTCGTTTACGTGCACATTAGTATAGACCGATGAGATAGGTTTTTTACCTAATAAAAATGTCTTTTAACTGTAGTAATAAGCAGTTTAAGGCCAATCCATTTGTGGTTCAGCTTCTTGGACCTTTTTTGGTTATCATTTTGTCACCGGGTTAAAATTGGTGATGTAGGTTGGTGTTTTGCTTCTTGTAGCATGCGGTCCAAGTCTTGTTTAGTTACGTTTCTGTTCCAACTTTTTTGTGGTAAAGATCTTGTCCCAACAGTAAGTGACTTGGTTTTTGTCTTGTAGCTGCGTTTGTTTGTCAATTATTGTGGTAGATGGCCAACAAAAATAAGCTGTCCTAATGACGCCTTGGGTGTTTTTTGATAAAGGTGCAATTACTTTTTTAAACTCCGCGTAACGTTTCTATTGCTGGGCCGCTTATGCAATGTGATGGCTTGTAAATTGTGGTTTATTGTCAAAGAGTATGGCCTTAGGGTAGCAAAACTGCTAGAGTTTTTTTTTGTAATGGGAGAGGGCGAGCACTGCTTCTATCCATCTAGTGCACACGTCCATTATTGTTAACACAACTTTGCTTTTTGGTGTACCTTTAAACGGGTTAATGTAATTAATACTCACTTTTTTTAAGAGTCATTTGTAAGTTTAGCAGGGCCGTTTGGTGTTGTGCGCCGGTTTTGGTGCGCCTTTGCAAACCTCGGAACGGAATAGGGTGGTTGCTGCCTTGTCGCGTCCGGAAAGCTGTCTGAAAAATGAAAGTATTTTAATATCTTCTTTTGGGCTGCGGGCGGCACACCTAGTTATTTTTATGTAATAAGTACAGACAAATAAAGACGTATTATTATTGTTCTAGCTTATTCTGTATCCTAGGTCCACGTGGGCGGGATTATTGGGGCTGTGTTTTAACTCTTGTTGGCACTAGATGCTAGATAAAAGTCTGCGCCTGAGAACATTTTTTTTAGAGTTGTTTACCAGCCACAGTTTTCGTTCGTAAGACGTTAATTTTGCCTCTTTTGAGATAACGAGATTCACCGGAACACTACAACACAAATGTTTTTATATTAAAAGCTTATTATTGAAATAAAACAACCAATACAGATAAATAAAGCATGGTTGTACTTTCTTCAGCTAAATACAAATTACAAACTATTAAACGGTTTTAAGGTAGATGCAGTTTGAGTTTGTAACAAAAGGTATTTATTTTAAGTGAAAAGATTGTTGTTAATACAGCATTGACTAGAGCAAAGTGCATAAAAATCATTATAGAAACTTTTGTTTAAACTAAAGTTTCATATGGAATTTGTAGAAAAACTGCAAAAAAAAATCAATCTCACATTTACAATTGTATAGGTAATTTAACAATTACTTTCACCCTATTATAAACAACGAGTAGCATATTGCAACTGTTGATAAAATGTAAATAATAATAAAATATTAGATCAAGATATTTAAACGGCCAATATTATCAAACATGGACTGAAATTTGATAAAAATTGGTATTTGAGTTGCAATTTTGAAGCAAAGAAAATGTAGATATTTTTTTTATGAAACAAGTAATTCTAAAAAGTACAGTGTATATAATGCTTTTTTAACAAATATAATACAACAATTTGAGGAAATTTGATTAATAGTGAATCAACTAAAATTAGATTTATCTAATAATGTTTAGTTAAAAAACAGTTAAGTTGGTGTATAATATTTAAAATTTTAACCTGAATAGTAATGAAGTTGTGCATGGATAGGTTTTATTAGTTTATGATTTGTTTGGATTGGGCCAACTTACGTGAGTTAGTTCATATGATGCAAAATTATTCCGAACATAACTTTCAGTCTTTTACTTGATTAGTCTGGATCCTAAGTATTTCAGTTTTTTTCTTTGTATTAGTGTTCCAAATTTTGTCTTACAAATAATCTGATTCCTTATCATTAAACTGATTTTTTTAAATTGTATCAAAACATTCAAAACAATGTTAGTTCCAATAAAAAACTTATTCATATCACTTTTACATCAATTTAAATTCTATTTTTAAAATAGCATTAATTAAACGTTTTGTTATATTTAGTTTTCAGATTTCTAAACCATTATTTACATATAATTATACAAATAAGACACTAATTAGTATATTAATGCCCTAATGATGTATTTTTGATCATGGGTTTATATAAGAACACCATTGTATCATTTTATAGATGTTTTGTCAAATAAAATTACTTCAAAACTAAATTCAGTTGACATGACTTATCACTTTGCAGACAAGATACTTATAATTAATGTATTTATATAGTAATGCTGCTACATTATACTATTATTTGACATAAGTCATTTTAAAAAATTATTAATTAGATATCTACTAGCGTCAGAACATTTTGGTTTTGTTATAATTAATTTAGGGTTATGTGTATGTCACAAGTAAAGCTTGATTTACAATAATACATTCTTTTAATTTAAATACAGAGATATCATAAATAACAATTTGTGGCATATAACTAATTCTTTTGATAATACAATATCTAACTGTATAAGTATAAATAGATTTTTTACATACGTTTTTTTTTAATAATATAGCAATTAACTAAAACTTGTATTATAAAAAGGACACTGCGTACTTACATTGCATAACACTTGATATTGTATAGTATTAAAATTTTACTTAAGTGTTCAATATTCAGTCCAAAAAATCAACAAGTCAAATCAATCAATTTTTGTTTTTTAAAAACAAATACACTTAAATTCAAATCCGACGACCAAGTAAATGAGCAATCAAAAAAGCTATCGTCTATATCTTCAAATGAACACACAATTGCAAACGCTTCACAAGAAAAGAACCGCCAACTTCCGCGAAGACGAAACAAAATTATTGATACAGCTTTGGGGCAGTCCCACTATACAAAATAAATTGTTCCTAACACACAGAAAAGCGCCCGTCATGAGAATATTAGCAGCAAACATGCAGAATCGTGGATTTTATCGAACGCCCGACGAAATTAAAACAAGACTCAGGAACCTAAAATGCCTTTACCATCGCATTAAACGAAGGAGGGCTTCTGGTACAGGCATAGGTATTGTAGATATTGATTGGCCACATTTTAAAGCTATGGATAAAATTCTCAGCAAAGAATATTCAAGAAAATCAGCTGATGTAGTCATAGACGATGCAAATGAGTCAAGAGACGACACTATTCAAATCAAACAAGAAATAGATGTAGATATAGATGATAACGATTCATGGACCACTAACGATAGTGTAACGTAAGTATGCATACTTATTTTATTACCACCCAGTTACCACAAACTAATGTATATTTAAATCAATAAATTTTTATATCATTGCTAAACAACGGAGCTTGGTTACATTACTTAAAATAAATAAACTATATAAATAATTTATATACATTTACAAGTTATAATTTTATTATTGAAACTTGCAAATGTACGATATAAATTATTTAATTTTTAATGACAGTTTTAAACATTCTATTAAATGAATATGTTAAAAATACATAATTTGCTATTTTTTATTATTAAAACATCATTATGTGGAGTTTTTTTAACTACTACATAACTATTATTTTACATATATAATTAAATTATAGTTGAAATATCTATAAAAATTTTGTGTCAGTAATGTCAATGAATGTCAAATAAAAACTAATTATTTCCTGTTTGTAACAATCAACAAAATCTACTAAAATGCTGTAGTTTAATTAAAGATTTAGATACTGCACGTTTATAAACATTGTATCAATGTGCATATTAAAGACTACAAGGATTATCAACATAGCGAGTAAGTGAAATTAGTTAAATAAAGAATTTAATAAGTTAGGGTTAATTGCATAGGAGCTTGGCGTTCATGCTGTTAGTTTGAATACCACTTTGCCGTAAATCAGTTGTGAGTTTGTTCAACGCTTTTACCGTCTGCCTTGGCATTTATGGTTTCAACAAATTTGCAAAAGTATGGTAGTTAAAATAAAATATTTTAACTACCATACTTGGAAAAACATTGGTTTGTTAAAACCAGGTGTGTCAAACACTTGAACATTGCCTTAAGCTAGATATAGGTAGGTACTCTTAGTTCCTGATATATGAGTTTTTAATTCTTAAGATTTTTATTATTAAAAGCAGAAAAGTCAATTATATAAGTGATATGTTAAATATACAGTGGCTTTGCATACAAAATAGTATTTTATTATTCAAAATTTAATTTTAAAAAAAATTTTACTGTTTGGAACTTTCTGAAACTTTTATTTTTTCTTGAGATGGTTTATACCTTGTCCACTGCGGTTTTTAATAAAATCCATAAACTTTTGCCCGGGGATTGTCATAAGCTTTTTTTTTAGTTAGCTTGTGTTTTTGTGATGTAATAGAGTATTTTTATTCTTTGCGCATCCGCGGCATTTTTGGATTTCCATTATATGCATATGTTCGTTCATGTCACAGTTCATTTGCATTATTATAGTATAGGTAATGTATATAATAATAGCTTTCTATGCAAGGCTACAGATTGTTGTTTTTTGTTTTTTTTTACAAATTGTTAGTTTTTTGGTCCAATAAACGTCTTTGCGTTTTCCTTTTTGGCACGCTGGTATGTTTTAAAGTTTCTTTCTATGACTTAATCATTTGGTGTCCAGATCAGGCGTACCTTTCTGTTCTTAGCTAATGTTTTTAGACTGATTATGCAGTTCATCACCAGTTTGAATTTTATGACTGGCAAGCGTATTGTCTGTAATGCCGCTTGGCTGTTGGACATAATAGTTATTGGCTTGTTAACGTGATGTCCCAATTCAATAGCGCACCATTCAAGGGCGGCTATTTTTGATTTTGCCCGGGTAATCTTTTATTAAATCTGATCTTATCTTTAGTGTATTTTCCTTATGTAACACATTTGTTATTTCCGGTCTGTGCATTCTAAGATTTACAGTGTAGTGGTGGTACCAATAGCTGTGTTTCTATGGCAGCTGCAAAAGTTGTTTTTATTGTTTCCGCTATCCGCAGACAATGTGACCGTTGTACTTTACTTAGTTTAGCCGCCGTACTTTTAAGTGTAGTTTTTTCAGCCCATATAAGTGCTTCGTACGCAATAATGGGTTTAATTACCACAAAGTATTGGTTATACTCTAATCATATCAATTGTTAATCCATATTTTGCCCTACTATCACGTTGGTTGCAATGAGCACAAGGTTAGTTTGGTGGCTAACATTAGCATTAGGTACTTTACTTTTTTTGTCATGCGGAGTGTAGTTCAATACATTTCCAGATTTTTTAGTTTTTTTTAATTTTTTGTAGTTTTGTAAAAGAAACGATTGCCGTTTTAATTGGGTTTACTGATAGTTTTTTTACACCACCGTTCAACAGTGTTCAGTGCATTTTTTATCATGTTAGATACAGTTTCTTCAAATTGTTTGTTTACCATTAGGTCTATGACAAACTACTAGAGTAGAGGTGATACACACTGCCCTGCCCTGTAGACACCCGCCAGCAAACTTTAGCTCTTACAGTTTTATCATGAAATATTATTGTTACAGTTTGATTTTTGAGCATAGAATTTACCCAAAATTAAAAGAGAGCTGTTATTTCTTTGTCTCTATTGCTGCGGCAATGGGTGCAAAAGTAGTGTTGCCAAGGGCCCTTTCAATGTTTAAAAAGGCTTTCAAAGTAATTTTTTGCAGTGTATAATTTTGCTAACTAACAGATGTATAGCCAGCTTGCGCTGACTCTACGCGTTCCGTTATTTTGCTGTCTGACTGTTGGATTTGTGTTTTAGATTAGATTCACTAATGATATACAAATTTTGAGCATTCCGAAAACTATTTAGAAGTGCTAATTAATTTTACATCTTTGCAAGCGTCTTAGCACCAGGTGTCCCAACGGCAGACATACTGACTCTAGGCTAGCTTTTTATGATTGAAATGGAACCCAATCTCAAAACATCAAGCTTCCAAAAACTCTTGCTTTTTTTTTACGCGAGCTCTTGGACTAATATGTCATAAATGATCTGATTTGTTGGGCTGATTGAGTTTATTGGTTTTGCTTATTAGCGGATAGGGTGCTTGGCATTTTCAATGGCTTCTGTCAGTTTTAGGGTCAAGTTTGTCAGTCGATTGAATGTCACTGTTTATCAAAAGTTGTGGGTCTAATATTTCCCGAACGTTAGTCCAGTCTGCGATTTTGTAGTTGTATACTGTTCTTTCGTTATTTTGTTTTTGACGTGCTTTAAGTTTTTGTACAGTCTAAGTTTTTAATAATAGTCAATTGTCGTTGGTGTTGGTCTATTTGATAAAAAATTGGTAAAGTTATCCGGATGGTTGATGATGCAGTGTTAATCTTAGGTGAAATACCGTTTGTATTGTTTTGGTAACATTTTTATGTATAATGTTTAGCGTTTAAGTCTTCTACAATCAAAACTTTTTGTCCAACGGCAAATAAGTTGTGTAAGTCTTTTTTTATGATTTATTAATCGGTCCGTTTTATAAACTGATAAAATGTTTCTGTTGTCGGCAAGTTTGATGGCAGTATGCTCTCTAAAGTTGTGTCGATGATGTTGTTAATGATTATGTGTGGAACAGAGTTTTTAACAAAAATGGCCACTCCACCGTATCCGTCAGCTCTGTAAATAAAATGCCTGAAGGAATTGCACCGGTCTAAAAGTTTCTTCACAGCTCCCAGTATAAATTTTAAATCTATTGTTGGTGCCGTTAGAGCCTGGTGATATTCTTGGTGCTGCTGGTGCTTTTGGCTGGCGTTTGTTTTCCAGCCTATCTAAGTATACCGGGCGCTTATGCTCATATTAATAGTCGATTGATTCTTGATTCATGAATCCGAGATTTATTTTGCTAATTGTTGATTGGTTCTAAACTACATCACGGATATAACAAAGGCGTTTTTAGTTGCAATCGGCCAATACGTTTCTGGTTTAATTCTCAAATTGAATAGAAAACTATGCAACCGGCAATATAATCCTAGATTAAAATAATTTTAAGACTACCCAAGATCAATCTTGGATTGTTTATTAATGTGTCAGTTGATAATTCTAACATTTGGTATCAGGTTATGTTGCAATTTATAATAAATTTTAAATAAATATTGATTAAAATAGATAAAATCAATAACAAATAACAACTATATTTTACAGCAACAAACAAATTCTATAGAATATAAGTATACTACTATATACTCCACAAACCTTCATAATAATCTAACTAAATAAATCTAGAATTTATAAATCCAGGATTAATCCGCGATTTGATCTTTGACTAATAGTACGGACATAAGAGTAATTGGCAGAGTGCTCTTGGTTGCAATTGGCACACAACGGTTTTTTTTTAGTGTTTTCATGCACTCGTGCATCTAATGTCTTTTTGTTCAACGCGGTTGAACGTTGCAGTTGTCGTAGAGTGCCACCATTCTTGTCACCTTTGGCATATTTCCAGCTTATGTTTAATATTTTTTGATTACTTCACTAGGTATTTGATATAACTAAATAAAAGCCATATTAGGCGCTTTAGGCTTGTTTCACAAGTGTTTTTCATTTGGTTCGGGTTGTTTTCGGCAGCAACTGAAAAGGAATGAAACTTTTTCACACATACTTGTTTGTATCAAGTTTTCTGTTTCTTTCGTACACAGGCTTAGTAGTAATCATAATAGAGTGAAGTCAAGTTGTTGCCATATTGTTTCTTTATAGAAAAATAAAGAAAAACAATCAAGGAATTTATTGGAAACACAAAAAACACTGTAATCTTCTTGTTAATCTCTTAAATAAGCAAAATGTTTTATCACAATACAAATCACCATTTTTTAAATATCTTTAGACTATCAGTAATGCAATTTATATTTTTCTCACTCATATTATTTTTTCAGTATAAATGTTTTTTTTGTTGTTTTTACTTGACAATGGTCTTCAAAAGTTGTAAATTTTTGTTTGTATTGATATATATTTTTTAATCAATATTTATATCAATAAAGTATTTGAGCCAACTAAGATGTTTTATTTTATTATTATCATAGATTACCTTTACTATGTGGTAATCCATAATAATTATCTCAACCATTCTTTATGTTTGTGTATATTAAGTTATTTATTATAGCAGTCAATTTATGTTTGGAATATTGTAGACCAATCGTTAAAACTAATAAATACACAAATAATTAAGTAATACGTACGTTAGTACGTGCGTAATTGGCTTATTGGCGTGCTGTGCGTAATGAATAAATAAAATAAAAAGTAACGTATATTTAGTAATAATTGCTACATAAATAGCACACTACAGAAAGGAATAAACAAAATTTATTGTTAACTACTTCGGGTTTGTTATATTTATAGAATGTTTCTCAAATCTTCATCATATATCTAAGAGCCACAATTAATGATTTAAAATTCATATATTTTTTAGTTCTGAATATGAAGAGCCAACTCCAAACTCACCAGAAGTTATTCCAACAATCCAAGTTAAAAAGACGTCAACACTGATGCAATCTTCAACAACTCCAACACCATCTCAAGCCAAATCGCCTACACGTTTGTCAACATTCTCTATTCCGACCAGTAAATCTACCAGTCAGGTAAATGGTGGAACATCATTGTCTTTTCCGTTGCTTATTGCATTAAACAATTTGCAACAGCAGAACGGAGATAAACATTTAACATACTCCAGCAGTACTTCAACTACTTCAACTACTTCAATCAAACCTGAAGACGGTAAGATAAAATAGTTTGGAACTACATTTATTTATGTAAGTTATACTTTATAGTTTCAGATATTTCTATTCTTTTAAAAGAACTTAAAGTACAGAAGGAAAACGTGGATATCCAGAAACGAAAACTTGAAGCTGAAAATCAACGTTTAGTATTTGACCGATTTATTCAAACCCAATTAATCACATTAATTGCAATGCTGGAAGACGTTTTGCAACGTCTAGGTTACCCTTCTTGTCAAGAAGTTTTAAACTTTAAATCAGAACGCGGCAATAAACGCAAACGCTCAGATACAGACGATGTTGACAATGTAAGAGATAGTAAAATTTTGAGAAATGTGTTTAAAGAAAGCATTCAAAAATATATAATAGTTGACGACAAAGATAAAGAAAAAGAAAATGATAACAATTGTGAAATTCTACATGTAGAAGAGGATAATTTAAACAGCAATTAATCGATTGAATGGAATCAATGAATATTATTCATTTTTTGAAATGTGCCATTTTGTAACGGATATTTTTATAGAATGGCTATACATTTTTTTGTTTGCGTTATGTACTTTATTTATTTCATTTATTATTGCTATTTATTTTATATAAATGAATATTTATTTCAACTTGTGAAATGTCCTGTCAAAATTATTGGTTAAACCCAAATAATTAAATTGATTTTATCATATATGTTATTTTGTTGTGTTTTGTATTCTATTACGAAGAAGTATAATAAATTTTGATGATTCTGTTGCATTTTATAAAATTGCAACATTATTAAGCCCCTTCAAAAATTAGTTAACACTTACTATATAGACATGAGTAAGGATTTACATCAATTTTATTACATGTAAGTACTATTAACAGAATACTTCGGTTTGGTCATATTAAATATCAAACAAACGAGCCAACTTTTAAGTTTTTATGCTAATGATTTAAGCACAAACCAGTATTTTGAAGTGAGAATTGCATCTGAGTTTGTGTAAACTTTCAAAACATTCTTGATTTAAAAAAAAATCAAAAATTCTTTTTTTATTCATTAAAAACTGTTTTGGAAAATTCACAAAACACGTATGATAATAATGCATTTTTTTAAATTAGTGTTTTATAACAAATCTATAATGGATCAAAAACATTATAAACCAGTTAACAATATTTTTAAAAATGAACAGACAGGTGGTTTTGATTTATAAAAACTAGATTAAAACAGGATTATGTTGTTAAACGTCACTTACAACTAGCGGTTACTAAATTATAAAAAAATGCTGTGTTAGTTATTATGTGGTAAAACTAATTTTAAGAACAAAGTGTTAAAACTCTTTGACAAGTGATAGTAGCGTTTAAAACTAAAAAAAATGTTATATATGTGTTAGAGCAAAGATATCTTTTAATACATTTTTAATTAGATTTTTAAAAAATTCAACGCAGCCTCAGAAGAAAAATCTATAAACCGCCAAAAAGAAACATTAGCAGATTTTGAGTTTGTACTTAAAACTTTAAAGATACTATTTTACAAGTAGATAATAGTCTTGTGTGATTACGAAGCAAATAAACAAAGTTTTTTAAATGCAAATCGTGTGTTTGTTTAGCAAACTTATAAATAACATATTCAAAAAGAGTTATTTATACAATCACAATGAACAAGAAGTTACAGGACTTATGTTTTATGTTTATTATATCTTAGGTGGGTTTAATAATACTCTTATTTTATCAAAGTAAACTTATATTAAATATTCCATAAACATATATTTTGTCTCATGAGAGCAACTATGATAAACTGTCGAGCTAAGTAGATGTTGCGCACAACTACCAAGTCGCACATGCGCCTTGTATGCATAACGTCCTAACGCACAAGATTAATTTTAAATTAAAAATAAGCAATATTTTTATAAACTTAAACTAAATTATACAACCAAAATATAACAAACTTAAATTAAATACTTGGTGAAACCTATAACAATTCTTGAACTAATAACCAAAACGTAACGGTGCTTGTAACAAACTTCTATCTCTTAACTGCATATGTGTATTATTTGCAACATTATCTTCACTTCTATCTACAACTTTATTACAGCTCAGATTGTCATCATAATTAAAACAATCTTTATTTTGTTATTATAAAATGTTGGCTATTACGTCTAATGGTATTATGTTCATTATTTTCAATTATGTACGATCTGGGTTTTTTACATTTATTAATTATCTTTCCTGTTTGCCATTTGTTATTACTGGTTCTAAATAAAACTCTATTTCCTACTTCCCCTTTCACCAGACTCTTTGTTTTGCGATTATAGTATTTTTGTTGTCGTATTTGTTTTTTCTGAAACTGATTTTTTTAAAACGTTTTCTTGACTACATTTGGCAGTAACAACTTTTCTACACGAGGAAAATTACCTTTCAACCTTCTAGAAAACAGCATTTGTGCAGGTCACAAATTTAATTCAGGCAGAGATGTAATTCTATAATGCTGTAGATATTCATTAAAACTTTTATGTTCTATTTTTGCCTTTTTTAACATGTTTTTTGAAAAACGCACTGCAACTTCTGCTTGTCGGTTACTTTGACTATGCATTGGGCTACTAGTCATAAGTTTAACATTACTTTTACTTAAGGGGAGAGAATAGTTGCGCTATTATAAGGGTTTACAGCATCCAACTCAGCAAGAAAACGCCTGAATATAATTGAATAAAATTTTCACACATTGTAGAAAAAAGTCCAATCTGTGTCCTCAAGTTTGTAGAAATTTGATAATTTTTAAAAAGTGACGTTTTTAATCAGTTCTTTATTAATTTTTTACTCGTTAAATGTAACTTTAAATCTTTAACCAAAAACATGAAAAAGAATTGTATGTAGTTTAACATATAAAAAGAGTGATGACTAAAATCTGATCGTTTGGATATTGAGTTGGTTGGCATTTTGTCGTATAAGAACCAATTTTAATTTAAAAACGGCGCTGTACTTGTCAATACTTTTCTAGAGAAAAGTTTACCGATATTCTCGTAGATGTGATAGGATTTAATATTTTTTCATAACAATTAAATAAGATTTGAACTCATGATCATTAAAAAAAGAATTGTCTGAAATAACAATATCTAGATATCTGTGATAAGAAAAAAATGAGCTTAATTAATTTATAATTTCTCTGCAAGATTTATTTTTTAATTTTTGAATCTCTTTCCATTTAGAATAATAGTCAACTACTATCAAATATATGTTTCCAAATAATTCAGCATTTCATGTGACAATAGAAGCATTTTAGCATTTTTACTTCTAAACCCTTCACATATTTCACAATTATATACCATTACTTCTATATCTTTTGTGATTCCAGGCCAATACATAGACTCCCTTGCTGTCTTTCATGAATTATTTTTAACAAATCTGTCTTAGCTTTGTCAGGTATTATTAACCTATTTTAAAAAAACAATAAACCTTCGCACTCGTTCAACTGATCTTTTATTTTAAAGTATGACCTTGCTATAGTTGGAATTGACTTAAGATTTTTAGACCATTTAGTATCAATATAACTAAGCTTAAAGCGTCATCAGATGTAGTAAGATTTTTAAATATTTCTTTTTTTTTTCTTCAAATATAGGCAGATTTTTAAGAACTACATGAACTATTAAATTTATTTCACTATCTTCAAGAACCTTATCTTTTAAATAGGATAGAAAGTGTGTCCGGAATATTTAATTCTTTGCCTTCTAAGTATCATTCTTTGAAGTCTACTAGACATTTTGTTAAGATTTTTTTTATATATGCTAATTAGAAGTTTATGATCAGTTTGAACAATAATTTTTTCCTGTAAGTATATAATTAAACCGTTCTACGGCAAACACAATAGTAAAAAGCTCTATTTCAATAAGTGCATACCTTTTTTCACAATCAGTAAGCGCCCAAGATCCGTAAGCTAACGGACGACCCTCTTGTAGAACCACACACTCCAACCCATCTTTACTAGCGTCTGACTGAACTACTAATTCTTTATTTGAGTCATAATGAGCTAGTAATGGTGCTTTAGTTAAAATTTGTTTTAGGTCATTCAGCACTTGTGTTTGAACTTCTTTCCATGACCATATAATATTTTCTTTAGTTAGATCTCTTAAATTAGCTGTTATTTTTGTCATATTTGGAATAAATTTAGTTAAATATTTAACTAGCCTTAATAATCTTAACAATTCTTTTTTTTATTCTTTGGTTCTTCTAACTTTATTATTGTTTCTATTTGTTTCTTATCTATCGACGCGCCTTTTTCCGTTACATTAAATCCTAATAATTTAGTTTCTTGTTTCTTATGTTGAAATTTATCTTTATTAAATGTAACACCAGTTTTTTTAGCTGTGTTTAATACTTTAAGTATTATTTTATTATGGGTGGCCTTATCAGGTGCAGCAATTACTAAATCATCTATATAGATTTTAACCCCTTGAATATGAACCAACATTTTTTCTTTAAAATCGTTCAGCACTTGTATTTATGCTAAAAGGTAAACGTAAAAATTAATACTTTCCACAATTTACAGCAAAAATACAGAGCTTGAAAGATTTGTCATCTAAAACAATCTATTAAAAACTGTTTTTCAAATCTAACACAGAAAAATATGACATATTTGCTAAGTCTAAGATAATATTTCATCTGCAGTTGGAATTGAGTAATGATCTCTTTTGATTTCTTTATTTAAATGAATAGAATCTAAACATATTCGAATTTGTTTTAAATTTGGTTTTTCTACAATAACCACATTGTTTACCCATTGTGTTGGTTCATTTACTTTTTTTATTACACGTTGTGCTATCAGCTTGTCAAGTGCTGTTTTTACACTATTATTTAAGATTTTTGATCTGTAAAATGACCTTTATTATTTGCAATTTAGCAACCCTTTTAATTAAATTTAATTCAACGCATGTATTTAATCCTAAAATTGGTTGAGTGTTATGATTTAGAACATAAAACTTAATATAATGAATTTTATCTTTGGCTTTACATGTAAGCAGTCCTGTTCCTTTTGCCTTCATTTTGTTGCCATCATAAGTAATAATATTCGCTTTACATTTTTTTACTTTTCTTTCTTTATTACACACTGCAAGGAGCTTGACTGGGAGGACATTACATTGTGCCCCAGTATCTAACTTAAACATAATATTCTTTTCATTAATTAAAACTGATTTTTTTTCATATGCAAAACAATTTCTTATATCGTGATATGTTTCACATTTATTACAATTTTTACTATAACCTTTAAAAATTCTTGAATTATCATATGTAAATTGTTTATCATTTATTATTTTTATTTCCTTATTATTCTTTACATTATTATATTTACTTATCCTAATTTTATCCACTGCTACTTCTTGGTGACTTCCTCATTGTTACATAGTTTTCACTTTACTGACTCCGAACATCCTAATTAAATCCTCACATTTTTTTAATGTCAATTTGGGTTTTAGCAGCAGCTTCTCTCTTAATGCATTGTTTAGAACTCTCGATCACCACAATTTGCAGCCAATGTTTTAATTTCCATTATAAAATCTTCTATTTGTTGATAGTGATCTTGTTTTAACGAATAATATTTATATCGTTTAAAGATTACGTTTTTCTTTGGATTGCAGTAATCAGAAAACATTTTTAATATATTCAACAGTTTGGATTTTTTAGGATCAACTTTAAACATGTTGAATATATCTTGACCTTTTTCAACCACAAAGTTTAAAAAAATTGATACTTTCCTAGCTTCATCATCCGTGGTACATGCGGCAGCCATAAATATCACAAACTGTTAAGCTTATTTCTTCAATTTATCAGCTAAATTTCCTTCATCAAATCTCATCGATTGCGGTGGTCGGAAACTTTTCATTTTCTTTTAATTACACACGTGGTTTTACACTAATCCTTTAATATCGTTAGCATCCACACTTATATTACTTTGAAAACATACCTGACACCATGCTATATCTTAGGTGGGTTTAATAATACTCTTATTTTGTCAAAGTAAACTTATATTAAATATTCCATAAACATATATTTTGTGTCATCTCTTGAGAGCAACCATGACAAACTGTCGAGCTAAGTAGATGTTGCGCACTACTACAGGAAGTTTATAAATGAATGGAATTATGTAATCACTTTAAATATGCGGCCTTTTTGAAATTGTCCACTATACTATTTGTTTTGACAGTTCAACTTTGACAGCTGTCAAGCAAGCAAGGTATTCATATAACCTTGCTTGCTTGACAGCTGTCAAATGAAGAGAATAATTTTATTATTGAATCCTACTTTATGAATGGGCGGTTTGATAATAGGGAATGGCTCTATTCTATTCCAGATTGTGTTTTAGAGTTTACAACTGATAATTATAAACATGTAAACAATGTAAACATATGAAAATATTTTTATTATTGAATCCTAAGATAAGCAACTTTATTTACGCATTTTCACTAGAGCGGCACAAACGTACATTAGATGGTTACATAATCCCAAAACATTTATAATCACCTTGTACCAAGTTGCACATTCGCCTTGTATACATAACAATGTTCCTTAAAACGTTGCACCAACACAAAATTATATCTCACATTGACACATGTCGGTCTTACCTTTCAAGTAGTTGAATTCTTTAACTTAAGTTCTATTTTATTGGTTATGTTTATTATAAGTATAAACATTGATGACAAAAGAATAATAATGTATATAAAAATGAATTATTTAATATATATATATATATATATATATATATATATATATATATATAACATTTTTATTGCACTTAATTTACAACATTTTGAACAGGTATAATACATAGAAGGAAGAAAAAAAAATGTTTTGTACAAACGGCTATCGACCGTAGTCTTTCAGCCAATGATATATTTTAAAATAATAATAAGTGAAATCAACTTTGATAGTTCGAACAATATTAGAGTAAGTAATTAAATAATTATAAAATAATATTATTACAAATTATTTTCATTGCGTTTTAGGACTTTTAAGATACAACTGTCTGTGTCTACATCTATTGTTCGTTTGTTGAATTGCATTTTGCGCACTTGCCAAACGTATTTTAATGCTAAGGTAAGACGTTGTTACATTTAATTGGTACAACAAAATCTAAAACTTATTGCAAAACTGTCTTAGCTGAGCTGCACCTTAAGTTGCGTTGGTGCATTAATTTTTTAGAAAATATTCTAGTTTTTTTTTGTACGTTTAAGTTTTGTGTAACTGGTACAGCGTTTCTATCCTAGCTGGTTTACAAACAATATTGGTTTTATCATCATGAACATAGCTACTATAAGAAAATGGAAAGTTTTACTCATGTTTTTTTTTTAAATAAATTTTGTTTCTTATTGGAGATTTTCTATTTCTACTTCTTCTACAATTTTGTACGATCTATATTCTATTTTTTTATTATTTTACCAGTTTTTCAAATGCTGCTTTTTTGATACCATATTTTGTCATTTGATTTGAAAAAAGGTCTATCTTTTGTATCTTTTTTGTCATAGTAATATTTTGAATATACTTGGATAGTTTTTAACACGTTGTTTAATTTATTTTTGTTTATCAACTTTGGATAAAGTTTTTTGTTTTGTATTGGTATATTATTTCTTAATTGTCTGGACATTAGCATTTGAGATAATGTAAGTTTTGAGTTTTAAACTGTTGCGTTACGATGAGCTAGTAGGCTTAAGTACTTATCTTTTTTATAGTTTGAATAAATCTTTCTGCAAGACCATTTAGTTGTTGATAATTTGAGGATGCTAATTTAAGTTGAAAATTCTATTCTTTAGCAAAGTCAATGTATTTTTTATTATTTATTATTAAATTGTGGTGCATTATCGTGGTATTCTGATACCATACTGATTTTAATTTGTATATTATATTATGTACTGTTAAGTTATTGTGTAAGCTCATAACTTCTAGAAACTTAAAATAATAGTCTATTTTATATATATATATATATATATACAGGGTGTTTCAAAACATGTGTCGGAAAATAAAGGGTGGGATTGGTTGGCTAATTATAAGAAAAAAAAATCCCTATAACATGGTTCCGCAAATGCACTATTTTTAAAATAAAGGGTGTAAAAAAAATATATATTTTTTTAAATTTTTTGACGATATCTCAGGAGACGTTTGAGATACAAAACTCTGCTTTTGTAAATATTCAAGCATTAATATTAGCTACTTTTTAAGCACTTCAATTTTGTTTATGCGCCATTGACGGAGATTTTACGGTTGCGTGAGGTTTTTATGGCTCTAATTTCTATGACAGTTGAGAAATTGGCATTTTGAAAGCACATTGTAAACCACCAATATTTTCTACTCAAAAAGGTACTTCTAGTCAAAAGCTCTAACGTAAACCGTTTTAGAGAAATACTGCATTTTATGATGAAAAACCTGAAAAAAAGTAGCAACATGTTTTGTTGTTAATTAAAACATTTGTTTTTGATCTAGCTGTCAGCGTTTATGCATTTGTTTTATGCATTTGAGTTATTGCCAATTGTCGTTTAGTTGTTAAATAACCTTTTTTCAAAAGGAGTCAATATTGCGAGAACTTATTATTTTTATTACCCAATTAATTTGCTCATTCTTAGTATTTTGCTTGCGTGGTGATAGCAAAATGAATAATTACAGTGATAGCAAGATGTGCGATATGCATTTTGTTTATGGCGTTGCCGAAGGAAATGCAGCAAAAAGCTCGTCGAATTTATCAAGAAAGGTTTCCAAACCGACAGGTACCAAATGAAAGAACATTCATTCGTATTCACAAACGTCTTCATCAAACTGGAAGTGTACATAAAAGAATTGCAGGAAATGAGAAAGCTTGCCTGTTACCTCCGCAGATGTTCTTCAAGAAATCGAAGACAATCCATCAACTAGCACTAGAAGGATAGCATTTAAACCTTAGTCACGTTACAGTGTGGAGGATAATAAAAAGCCAGATATTATATTCTTATCACATACAGCGAGTACAAGCCCTTTTATCATGGTATTTTCCGCAAAGATTGGCTATGTGTCAATGGTTTCAAGAAAGAATTGCGCAAAATCCTTGATTCTTAGAACAAGTTTTATTTACTGACAAAGCAATTTTTTTTCGCGATGCGATTATGAACTTCCATAATAATCATGTATGGGCTGACAAAAATCCACTTTCCATAATGGAAGGCCATCAATCAGCAAACATTTTCCGTTAATGTTTGGGTAGGTGTTGTAGGAGACCATTTAATAGATCCATATTTTTTGCCGTTTAGGCTAAATGGTCATGTCGTAATTTTCTTGAAAAAGGGCTGCCAGGACTTCAATTAAGAAACAAAATGTGGTTCTCAAATAAACAGTATAGGAACCGTTGGATAGGTCGAGAAAGAACACAGGCTTGGTCTCCTCGGTCTCCAGATCTAAATGTTTTGGTTTTTTTTTGTGCGGTCACTTAAAAGTTTAGTTTACACTACATCAGTTAATACTGATGAAGAACTAAAAAATCGCATTATTGCATCTTGCAATACGATACAAAACACTCTAGGCATTTTTGAACGGGCACGTCAGTCAGTAAGACGAAGGTTGGAAGCCAGCGTTACAGTAAGAGGAGGTCATTTTCAACAATGATTGTGATTGTTCTTGTTTTTTATGTTATTGCTTAGTTTTGTAAAATAAAGGTTTTGTGATTATGTTGCTACTTTTTCTTTCCGTTCCTGAGATATTTTCAAAAAATAAAAAAATATTTTTTTTACACCTTGTGAAACGGTGCGTTTGTGGAACCATTTTAATAGGAACTTTTTTTCTTATAATTAGCCAAAAAATCCCACCCTTTATTTTCCGACACATGTTTTGAGCTTTGTTGTTTTATTAATTTTGAAGAAATCAATGTTTCTTTTTTATTTGAATTTGAGTATTTATTACATAGTTTGAATTTATTTACAAAATTTTTAATGTCTAAGTTAATATTTAGCCAATATACACTATTTTTTGCTTTAATTATGGATTTTCTTATATCTAAGTGACCTGTGTGAATCTTGTTTAAAATTAAATTTGTTTGAGAGTTTGAAATTATTATTCTATCATTCAGTGTATATTATTCGTTTCTATTGTATTAATTTATAACTTGCATTTAGTTGTGGTGTTACTTTATTTAATGATTGAGGCTATACTTTGTTATGTAGAGTTTTATAATTTTTTGTTCATCATCAAGTTATAGTATCTTTTAATTTATTTAATTTATCATCGGTAATTAATATTCACTTTTCTATCATGCAAACATCATATGATTTTATGTATTTTTCTGCTAAATTTGCTCTTGATCTTGTGTGCAATTATTAAGTTTTTTCTTGGTTTAATTACTAAGTTTAATTGTAAAGATAACATCATCTTTTGTAGTCTTGCGGTGGTTTGTGGCTTCCATTGTGACTGTTTTGCCAAATACATATTGATAGAATTTCTCTAAGCCAAAGCATATTGCTAGATGTTCTTTTTCTATGTGCTTTTGTTGAGCTAGTGCTTTTGAGGTATATGCGCATTGTCATTTTAGAGTAATACTGCTCCTAACTCATAATTTGATGCATCTACTGAAAGTGTTACATGTTTATTACTATCAAAGTATTGAAGTACAGGACTTTCCAAAACATTTTTTTTTTATTTATTAAAAGAGTTTTTTTTTGTGGTGTATTCCAGTTAATAATAATGGGATACACCATGGTGTATAAATATAGCAGATTTGTTAAATAGTATTCTAAATTGCCAAAAATACTGTCAAAAAGTAATTACATTTGTCAAAAAATTACTAAACTATCAAAAATATTACTACATCTGTTAAAAGTTACTAAAACTATCAAATAGTTTTCAGCAATGTAATAAAATGAACACAATCTATCAGATATGTCAAATTGTATTACAATATTTTAAACTTTCAAAAATTTTACCACATTTGTCAACATGTTACTAAGAACTTTAAAAAGCTACTAAAACTGCCAAACATTTTACAGCAATGTGCAAATATGCCATAAGTTACCAGGTCTGACAAATTGTATTCTAAACTGTAATTAAAACTGTCAAAACATTACAATAACTGACAAACAGTTTACGGCAATATAATATATTAAATTGTGTTTTAAACTGTCGACAGAGTTATTAATTCTGCTAAAAGCTTATTCAAAATGTCAATATGTTATTAAAGTTGTCAAACAGTTTACATTAATGTAATAAAACGTACACATTCTGCCAGGTGTATCAAATTTTATTCAAAATTGTTGAAAACGTTACTACATTTGTCAAAATGTTTCTAAAAGTATTAAACAGTTTACAACTTCATAATTTGGTGGAAATGTATTAGATTAATCTGTCAAATTATAATTTAAACTGTTAACCTGTTTGAAGTAACGTATAAAAACATTATACGTTTGCAAATTTGTACAAAATTGTCAAATTATATTTTAGACTGTCAAAACGTTACTACATCTGTCAAAAAGTTACTTAAACTGTCAAATAGTTGACATGTTGGCAGAAGCTTAGCAAATCTGTCATAAAAGTAATAAATACCGTAAAAGAGTTACAGTAATGTATAAAATTATTATAAGTTAACAAAAAATGTATTTGATCTGTTAAGTTTATTCTAAACTGTCTACATCTGTCAATAAATTTTAGTAACTAAGTAACTGTTAATAAAATACTCTGAGTTTTCAAATAAATTACAATAATGTGTATAAACATTGCAAGTAAAAAATTACTTAATTTTTCAAAAAAAATTACAGTTTTAGTAATTCGCTCAATTTGAAATATTAGGACAATTCCACGTCAAGTGAGCAGTCTATTTCACGCGACTCTCTCCGATTTAGCTCAAATTTTGTACACTTATTTGAGTACCCAAAATATGACTTCATGCCAAATTTCAGACCTGTAAGTCACATAGTTCGCTTCGTAGAGCCAATTGAATTTTACGGCAATTTTTAACTTTATGTATCTTAATTGCATTTCAGCCTGGAAAATATTTAGAATAGTCATAACCGATGGGAAATTTCTCAAGGAATCAAATGCAGCGGTCAGATTTTTGTTATCTTGTCCCGCACGCGCAGAAAACTAAAAAAAAAAACAGTCAGGAATTGCCCAATAGCTTTACTTGAATTTAAAACATTTTTAAAGATTTTGTAACTTTTTTGACAATTTTAGAACATTTTTGAAGTTGTTACTTAAGAAATTAATTCTGACATTTTTGACATCTTTGGTTTTTTACTTGTTTTGTACGTTTTTGATACTGATATAATTGTTGACAAGTTGATAACGTTTTTTAACAACTTTAAAACATTGTTGACAGTTTTAAAACGTATTAACAGATTTGAGAAAAATGTTTGACAGTTTTAGAACATTTTGACAATTTTACAAAATATGATCAGAATTTTTTTTTACATTTTTGAAACATTTTTATTTTTTTGAAACATGTTTGATGATTTAATAACATTTTTAACAATTTTAGAATATGTCAACAAATTTGAGGATCATTATTGATTGTCAAAAACATTTTTTATACATTTAAAACGTTTTTGTCAATTTTATAACATTCAACAACGTTGGAATGTTTTTGATAATTTTGGAACACTTTTGACAACTTTAGTATTATATTAATAGACTTGAAAAATATTTTTGACAATTTTGAAACATTTTAGACAATTTTTGAAATTTTTTTGAAAATGTTGAATGAAAACATTTATTTTTGACATTTACTTGCTTGTAGAATATTTTAACTACTGAAGAATGTTAAAAAGTTACTAAAACAAACAATGTGTAAAAATATAGCTTTATAAATGTCAACAAACTTACAATATTTGGCCAAAAGTTACTAAATCTCTAATTTCTCATATTTGATTGTATTTTATAACATATGTCGCTAAAAACATTAATAATATTTAAAGATCTCAAAAAAATCTAAGACTGTACATTCTTGAGTTATTTCAAAATGTTTTGTGTAAAAAAGAGCTGTCAAAATATTATCTAAAAATTTCAAAGCAAAGTTTTAAAATTATCAAATTGTGTTTTGAACTATGTTCTCTAATGTACAAGTTTTAAATATTAAAAATTGATTGTGGGTTGTGCTAGTGGGTCCATAGCAGAGCCCCTGCGTTGCATGTTATTAATAACACACATGATGAAGTTCCAGTCGACTTTTTGCATATAACAAAAAACTTTTTAAATAAATTGTTCGAAAACGGATGGATGCTACATGACCATCAAGATGTGATCTAACCTTCCTGAATTTTTTTGTTTAGAGATGTTAAAACCACAGATGTAACCACACAAAATGAACTTGGACAGAGAATTGAAAACAGTTGCCAACAATTGAAAAATCGCTTGAAACGACTGCATCTGCTTTAACCATTTAGTGGTTAATAATTATATTAGTCAAAATAATCAATTATTGATATATTTAATGTTTTCTTTTTTGATTCTATAAAACTCTTGAATATAATATGCGCGTTCGTTTTGCCAATATCACTGAAATTTTGATCACTTGGTGATGATAAATTAAACGAATTCAGTGACACAAGTTTAAAAATATGGCGAGTAATGAATAAAACAATATGAGATAAGGTGAAATTGGTCGTTCTTTGTTATGTATCATGTTAAACAATAATTAAGTAATATTTTAGGTCATCACCAAGTGATCAAAATTTCAGTGATATTGGCGAAACGAACGCGCCTCATATCATATCAATAATTCATAATTTTTTAATTATTATTGTTTCATATTATGTTGTAATAAATTAGTTTTATTAATTTATAATATATAATTACACTTGAAAATGTTACTGAGATAATGAAACTAGTTTAATAGTAGTGTAATAATAATTAAATTAATAAAAATGATTTATTACAACATAATATGAAACAATAATAATTAAAAAATGATGAATTATTGATATGATTGATATCCTACAAAACAAACTTAAAAAAAAATGTTATTGATTGTAGTAATTTTTTGAAATTAAATCATGTATTGAAAATAATTGATTTTGATATGAATTTATTGGATTTTTTCTTGTTGTGATCTCTATTACCTGTCAAAGCATGTATTGTTTTTTTATTAACACTCTGTATAATAACTAATCCTACAAACATCTTTACTCATCAATCAACTGTTAAACTTACTAAAGCAATTCAACACTGCAGAACTTATTAATTAGGTAAGGTATAGTTTCTTAAACACACAACAAACAATTAAAGTAAGCTATGTAAAGCCTTATATTTATACAGAATGTTCAGAAAATCAAGCATCAACTATACAATTTGTTGTTCTCCACTAATAGATAAGTCAAAAATGTTAACAAAAATTCTCCAGACCATCGTAAAACTGTACTAATATAAACAGATTTAACATCATCTTATTTTCTATAAAAAAACATTTATTTATATACAACACAAATATTTACAATTTACTTTTTAACTTAATCCTATTCAAGCAATGGAATAATCATATATTGTATTATTGTTATTTTGACGTCTCTGAAGATCTCTAATCTCCATAATATCTGTCTTCAGCTTCAGCTTCAAGATTTCTCGCCATATCAATTCTCGGTGTTGTTTATCAGTTATACCCAAGCGAAGAAGGGAATTGTCATTAATTCTTAAAAGTGCACGTCCTGTTATATCATGCTGTGAAAACTTTTCATGGTATTGAGTATAATGATCACTACAATGCCGCCTGAACCATTTTTGGACATCTAAGACTGTCCATGAGTATATTGATTTTGGTCTTGGCTTGCTATTATTTGTTTTTGCCTACAAAAAAAAGTACAGTAAATCAGTTTTAATTTTTAACAATTAGACAAAAAAAGATTTATTTGTAATTAAAATATGTTATTAAAGTATCTACCTTCGGCTTGTTGCTAGAACTTTGTGTTTCTTCAACCATTTTCAAGAAATAAGATTGTTTAAATATTATTTTTGTTTTATTTATTTGTTTGACATATTTGATTTTGACAACTGTTTGGCAGGTGCACCTTCCACTTTCCAGCAGTTCCCTAGTTGTCACAGTTATCACTGAAGTTAGTAAATACGATGAAACATACCAGTGGCGGGCCGTCGACAAATGTTAATCAGGCACAATTTAATAATGCAACTTGCCGTTGTATGTATCGTACGCAACTTTTTTTATCTCACAGTCGTACATATGGAGTAATAGAAATAGAAAAAAAAGTTAATTTAAATAACAATTTATATTTTACTGCTTAACTTAATTATACCAGCAAATAGTACTAATATTATTTATTTAAATAAAGATTTAATGCCCTGTAAATTTAATAATATAAACTTAAATAGAAACATTTAGAACAACAATACAAAATGTTAGTAAACATGTAAATAGGAAACTATACATAAATTACCTGCACATAAAAACATATTAAACTAATTTATTTCAATTTAATCTTAGATTGGATGTTGTTACAAGTTATTTTAAATGTTTCTATAATATATAAAACGTGTTTTTTACAATATGTAGCAAATTAGATAACATATTTGCTAAAGCAAAGTAACTATGAATCGAAAAACAAATTCTATTCCGCGTAAAAATTTTCTACCGACACAGATGATTTAACCAATCGTTTTATTTGTATCTCAAATATAGTAATTGTATTAATTTAAATTGAAACAATAACTTATTTTTTATTTGCGTTATTAAAGTCATTATTAATAAAACTATTTTTTTAATGTATAATATTAGTATGTAGATATATGTACAATATTTAGCAATGCTGATATAAAAATATAAACTATATTGCTTTAAATTAATTTTTTCTACGGCCATTTATAAAGTCATTTTATATCACCAAATACAAACATTTGAATACCGTCACTAGTGACAGAAAATCCTATAACGTTAACTTCTGTTCCCAGAGACAAAAATTACTTACTAGTTTTTACCGTCGCCGTCTAGTTGTCTGCTATCGCATCATTATTAAATCTCATTAAGTTTATCATGTTTTTTTATTTAGAAAGCAATTCAGATTTTTTCAATACTTTACCAGAAATAGTAAATCAAACTGAGAAAACTTCTGCAAACTTATTGCCAGAAAAGTTGAAAAATTAAAGATTCCTTCATAAATCTATGCAAAATTTATAAAATAAAAGCTGATAATTTCGTAAATGTATATTCGGAAACTGATGCTTGTATATTTTGCAAAACTTTATGAAAATTTTAAGCCATCGACTGTATATCGATGAATAAGCTCACATAGTGAGTAAATAAAATTTTATAGAAGAGCAAAAAAAATAATACCAAGCACATACTATTCATTTTTAAATACTTAATACCAGTTTCAAATCAGTTTTGAGCCGCTATTATTGCTCAGACACTTACAACATATGCGCACTAAGCAACTATGATATTGCGGAATTGGAAAAAGCAAACATCTTGTTAACAAAAAGTGCACTTAACACATTTGTGAGCTTAAGCTTAAGACCATTCTGACCGCTACTTTGATTTGTAGTATTTTAACGAAAAAGGCAACTTTGAATTTTTTTTAAGCACTATTTTTTTGGTTGATAAAAATGCCGAAAGATGGATATCTTACGCAAAATATATTTCTGATATTTAATTAATTATTATTGAAAAAAAAAATCCTTTTTAATTTTATATGGGTATATTAGTCCAGTCAAATATGCTCAAATATTGATCTCACCTCTAAAAAATTTCAAAAGTTTTAAAACTTTGTACACTGATTTATAGGTATCTAATGAAAAATATACTAAAAGTCTTGACAAATATGACACGAGCTTTAGCGGTAATGAGCAAAAACATGGCACTTTTTTTAGTTTTTTTTGTTAATATCTAAAGAACTGTAGGTAGGAGGTAAAAGTTTACTACTACTTATAACATAAGCTTGCTCTTTACCCTTTATCTTTATTTGAGGAAACTGAAATGCTGAAAACAAGCAAAGCCGTCTTATACAATACTTTTCTTGTACTACAAGAAAAAGCTATTTTTTTTTTATTTTGACATTGTTTTGGATGAAGGGTTGCTGTTACATATGATGGTGTATCTCAAAAATCCTCAATCTCAACAATTTGCCAATGTTATGTTGCCTATGTTCTCAAGCATTATGCCGGCAAGAGCTGTACCGTTGCGGTTGATGGCTATTCAGCGGCACCATTCAGTACGTAGACATAAATAAAACCAAAGTACAAGCTAAAGAGGTCAGTTGACATAAACTTTGAACACAAAATACAAATCACAGTCAAACCGGATGGTTTTTTTTCTAATAAACACAACAAATCTAGACTTATTTCATTCCTCTTAACTGCTTTTCACGACCATGGAATTAAAAGAAAACAAAAATCTAGTAACACTGGTAAATTGATCATTTGCACAGGAGTCATAAAATCTTAAACTAGTGACAAAATAGCAATAGTTGGCAAATATGTTGACATGGCTTAAACCCCTCCGCCGCATATCAAAAATAAAAACTTGTTTGTTTCATATTGCAAGTATTACTGATGTAATAAAGCTGAAGCTGGAAACAAAATATTCCTAGAATGGTACAATGCATCTCACAAGCAAACTTCCCTTAACATGCATTGTTACAAAGCTTTTACCAAATCAGTTTTGAATGTTAAACCAAACTTCTCCGCGCTGTCGCCCACAGAAAAAGCAGCAATGCAGCATTCTTTTCGTGTATATCTTCAAATCCAAGTTGGGCTAGGAATTAAACTTCCTCCAAAACAGAGGTTGGAAGTTTGAGCCAGCCGGTTGATCCCAGTAGCTACAGAAGACGCAGCAGAACAATGATCCAACGTATCCAAAAGTGTAGGCAAAACATTGTCAAATATTGATTTACAAGTATCTAACAAATGATGGTAAAAAGTATAATTTTTTTTGCTTTGGCATCTTCAATCAATTACATATTGTGCCGTGCTAACTTAAAAAAAAAAACGCAATCATTAGTGCTCTATAACTCTGTAACTGCTAAAACCCGTATGACAGTAAGCAGTAAGTAAGCAGTATAAATGTAGTTTTGTCATTTTATTTTGCAAATGTACACTCCATACTTTCCTATGCTACCAAAACATGGTATAACTCTACTAAAGTTGCAAGAGTTTTTATTCTGCAAAAACGAATAATCCGCAGTTTAATGGAATTAAATCACCAAAAAACTTCAAAAAACTAAATATAATGCCTCTTGCTAGCATATACATATATCGTGTACTTTTATATGTAAAAAAAAACATTCATAATTTTAAAACAAATTCCGACAACCACTACTATTCTACCAGGAACAAAACGTTACTGCTGTTAGCACAAATCGGCACAATATGCCAACTCTCCACTATGTTGTGGTATCAAAATCTATAATAAACTTCCCGAAAGCATCAAAATATTGCTACTGCCTTTATATAAATCAAAATTGAAGAAATTAATACTTGATTGCAGTTTTTACAGCGTCCAAGAATTTTATGAACATTTTAAATAATATAATTCTATGTATTTTAAATTGTATTTGTATCCCATATATGTATATGTTTCAACTTATGTGTATTTTATTGTATTTTACTATGTGATATTGACTTTTCCTATGTATAATCTATATATCGACTGGAATAAATGGATTATTATTATTACAGTGTTCATAATTATGTTTTGAATTATAGATATAATTATAGATAAGACCATTTACGTGTGTAAAACACACAAATGTTCTATTTTCCCATCTATAATCGACGCGAAAGTGAGGTGCGCGTAGCAGTTTGAGTTTTCTTTTTTTTACCACTGCAGCTCCACCTACAACTATTGCTATCACTTTTTTAATTTGTTCTGCTTCCATTTTTCATTATTTTCATTAATTATATAACTAACTGTAGCAATAATCAATTCAAAACAAATAACATAACCTGCAAAGTGTAGTAAACATTGAAACTTGATTTGACAGAGCAAAGATAAGACGCATGCGTGCGTGGTTTTATAATTATATAAAGAATTATGTACAGTGTCATACAGGATATAAATTTTATATATGGAATTTTTGCACTAATTCTAATAAAAATTGTATAATATATAATACAAGTCATAATTATAGACAATGCCAAACGGCTCTAAGAATACTAGAAAAATGTATATGATCATTTTATTGCAAAACTTTATCAGCTTTCATTGTGTATATAGTTAACTTTTACCTCCGACCTACAGTTCTCAAGATATTAACAAAAAACCTAAAAAAGTGCCCTGTTTCTTGTGATTGTCGCTAGAGCTCGTGTCATATTTGTCAGAATTGTTAGTATATCTTTTATTAGGTACCTATAAATTAGTGTACAAAGTTTTAAAACTTTTGGAATTTTTTAGAGGTGAAAAGCTAATTTGACTGGACTATATAGAACTAGTCTAATTTGATTATTGCAATCTTAGTTATTCCTGTTGCAGTTTTTACTGAAACTACTTTGGTCATTCTTCCCGGGCGTCCGTGATGCGTCCACGCTGCCATTTTAATGAAGGAATATTTTTATTTTTGATTGTCATGAGATTTTCAATTAGTGCGCTCTCTACGACTTGTGTATTTTATTTTAACTTTTGTTGTAATTGGCAATGATATTCTGTAGGCCACCTTGTTTAAAACTATTGTGTCATTTTCTGTATATTTTGCCAATGAGATAAAGTATTTTTTTGTTTGGCTTTTCAAGCGTGTTGAAAGCTTTCCCAATTAGAAAATTACTAAGAGTGAAGGCTGCAGTATCTTCCGGGTTTTTGGTTAAAGGTATTAAAAATTGAGATTTTAAACGTGATTCTACAGGGAGTTTATAAATGAATGGGATTATGTAATCACTTTAAATATGCCGCCTTTTTAAAATCGTCCACTATACTACATATGTTTTCATATGTTTGCTTGACAGCTGTCAAAGTTGATCTGTCAAAACAAATAGTTTAGTGAACAATTTAACAAAAGCGGCACATTTAAAGTGATTACATAATTCCATTCATTTATAAACTCCCTGTATTTGTGTTAATAAAGTATTTATTTCTTCATTCGTTTTAATTAGCTCTTGGTTAATTTTACTGGTTAGACAAAATGCGAGATGATGTTATCTTCTAACAGTGCATGGTTTATCTTACTTGTGTGCACCTTTAAATTCAATAATGCTTTGACAAAATTTATTTCTTTTTTATTTTTCTACGACGTGACATAAATTGCTTTAGTGCATTTATGAATGTTTCCGTGGTCAAGTTGCTTACTAGCTCTACAAAGACATTGATATAACCTTTGGTTGTACGGCTTTCTAGAGAATGTTGTAACTTTATTTGAAATAAACCACAGAAATGCACGCCTGTCTTGGTATCGCGACTTGGATGTACTTTTGGTTGTGGGAGTTGACCCATTACTGGTTGCAGTCGTCTAGAATTGGCTCTACAACAACGTATACACTTAAGTAAGATACTATTCACATTATTTTTGACAGCCATCTGCTAATATGTTGATTGCACTGCTGACAACACTGCATGCACTCTTTCATGAATCAGTTTTATGTGTTAGTAGTTTATAATGAGTTTAGTTAAAAGGTGATTACGTAGTAATATTATTGGATTACATTAATTTAATGGTAGCTTTGCGTGCATTACTTTCCACCCACTCTATTTGTCGATAAAAAGGCTTAATTTTAGCAATGTACTTGATTTGTCATCAGAAGATTATGTTTCAAGTTGTATATATCACCTTTGAATTCTTCTGACGGTGCAATTTAAAAAAATACCGTTGCATCTTTGTTTATTTTTGGTTCAGTCAATGGATCAGTAATTTCTGTTTTGTTTTGAGAGTTGTAAATGTATTCGAAGCAGAACGCTACAATCTTTTGTAAAAAAATGATTACTTGGTGATAATATAGTTATTTTTACTATTGGAAGAGTTGTGACAGAAAAGGTTTAAAATAACGTTTATATAGCATAGGCCACCCAAACAGCATTAATAATAACTTTTGATTTTTGATAGACTTGCGCCGCGGTATATTTATTTGCGTCAATCCGCGGTCCTTTCCTTCTAAAGACGTGTTTCGAGTAACATCGCAGCTACGAGCCTATTTGGTTATTATAAATTACCTACCTTTAGGTAAGTATTTCTTTTTCATAATTATTTGATTGGTTGTGTTTCTCCTAATTTTGTACATTATGTTATAATTTTTATATTTGTTTTAGCTTATGCGATTGTACTTTTTTTACCCTACCAAAGATTAAATATTGTTGAAATATATAAGCTTATTTATTTATAATAATAATAATAATAATAAACTTTATTTCTATTTAATACAAATTATACAAATAGAAAAAGGCGAAGTTCAGACTATGTCTGTTCTCCCACCAAATCCCTGAGCATTTTTCATGCCACAAAGTTACTACTTAATTTGTTTTAGAAAGACTTGTGATAGCCATTCTTCTTGATTTAATTGTTAAAACCCACCACAAGGTTGAGTTCTTGCATTGAAATGATTTTACACCCTTTGGTATGATATCAGCTGGGTTATTATGTGATTGTACATACCTTCAATATTCCAAAACATTATTGCTTTCCACTTAAATTGGATGAGTAAACATTATAAACAACACAGTTTTATGGAAGGTTGATCAACAACAACCAATCTTTTAACCTATCAATACAAAATTATAGAAACTTTTAAAAATAAAACTTAATTGGATGCTATTTATACATATTTTGTCAAGGCGTTTGATCGAGTATACCATAAAGTATTAATTGCAAAATTAAAAGCAATCAATTTTCAATATACTACAATAATGTGGATTGAAAGTTTTTTTACCGGTCGTACACAAACTGTCAAAATAAAAAACCATATATTCAATGTTTTCTTTGTTACGTTTTTATATTCATTATTATTAATTTAATAATAATGAATATAAAAAACCATATGTCTAAAATTGTAAATGTAACATAAGGGGTGCCACAAGGCTCACTTTGCGGATCAATTTTATTTTCATTGTTCATAAATGATTTGTGTAATAATGTATACCGTGAATGTTAATACAAGAAGACCTAAATAGTATCAACAATAATGTAAAAATAATTTGTTGTTTCTAAATTTAATTAAATGCTATTTATTTTTTTTTTTTACCAGAATAACAAACCCAATTAAACTTGAATATGTTATAGACAATACGCAGTTAAAGTCAGTAAATGAAATAATAGATTTAGGAATAACAATTTATTATAAACTTAATTTTAAATCGCACTTAGATAACATTTGTAATAAATGTAGAAAAATATTAGGCTTTATATCACGCATACCAAAAGATCTAAATCCACTGGCATTTTTAACTTTATATTATTCTTTAATACGATCGATTTTAAAATACGGTAGCATAATTTGCTTTCCACATGAGTTATGTAACATAGTACGTATTAAAAAAATTCAAAAAAAATTTATTAAATCGTATTCATTTAAATGAATCAATTATATAGATGGCAATATGCAAACTTTTAGAACTCTAAGAGAAAGAAAAATAATAATTGATTGAATTTAGTCATAAATTAGTCAATGGCTATATCAATTCGGCAAATCTAGTCAGTAGACTAAATTTAAATTTTTGTTAAGAAAGATTCACTTGTTATTCTAACCTATTTAAAGTTGCATCGCAACAGTTATGGATTTTATAGTTCCTTTTTGCGAATAGGTTTGATACCGAAATATGACTGAAATAATAACTTGCTCTTTATGCAGCGGGATGATTCGGAAGTCTTAAAAAAACTACTTATTTAGTTTTATAGAAATGTACACTATTGTAGTTTTTAGAAATGTATTAAAATATTTACATAATTTTTCTTCTTCAAGGCGTTTGTAGTCAATAAACTAATTAAATTTATAATTTGTGTTTGTCAGCTCTTGCACTTCAGTTACACGATTTTCCATATGTTTTTCCATTTATTACAAAATGAGCGGTTCCATCCAAAAGCGATAGTTAAATCTGACCAGTAGAATTTGTTGTCAAAGATTAAGTTGAGTGCATTATTTACCTTTTTCGACAAGCGCGCACTTAATTTCAATCAAGGCAATGCAATTAGACTGCACATTGGTTTTAAATGTGCTAATTGGAGTCTACATCTAATATACAGGTGTCCGGAAAATACGTGTACAACGTTTGACGACAGACTCCTGACGTCAAAATAGGTCGATCTAAGCCGACTTAGTTATATCCAAAATTGTCTCGTTTAGCCGGTAGAGGGCGTCAAAAATTTGTAAATATTAAAAAGAAATTACCTGTAACAATAATTTTTTAAGTGACCTTGTTGCTATGGCGTTTAATAATTTGACAATTATTGACAAATTGTCACCAGTCTATGAAATTTACTCAAGTATACGATCAACATTCTTGAGTTACAAGTTCATTTTACCATTAAAAATGGAAAATTATACAAACTCTCAGAAAGTTGACATGCTCCTGGTATACGGGTTTTGTCAAGGAAATGGGCGTCAGAGTGTTAGGGTTTACATGGAGAGGTTTCCTAACCGTCGAATACCAAACCACCAAACATTTGCCAATATTGAGCGTCATCTTCGGGAAACGGGCAGTTTTGAGAAAAAGTTTGAAGGCAGGGGTCGTATGCGAACAACTCGAACTGTGGAAACAGAAGAGATGATTCTGGAAAGAGTTGAAGAAGAACCAAGTACCAGTACCCGTCTCTTAGAACGTGAGTTAAATGTTCCTAAAACGATTGTCAATGAGGTTTTAAGAGAACAGTTGTTACATCCTTACCACATACAAAAAGTCCAGGAACTTTTACCGACTGATCCCCCCATGCGGCTTACATTTTGTCAATTTATTAGAAACAAAAGAATCCTTGTTCCAAATTTTTGTAGAAAAATTATGTTTACTGACGAGGCATGCTTTACAAGATCTGGGGTAACCAATCTGCACAACGAACATATTTATTCCGATGAAAATCCACATGCTATTAAAGTTGCACATCATCAGCATCAATTTAAAATTAATATTTGGGCAGGTATTATTGATCACTACCTTATTGGTCCCATTGTTATTCCAGACAGGTTAGATGGAAATATTTATTTAAATTTTTTGCAAGACACATTACCAATTCTTCTGGAGAATTTGCCCCTTTTACTTCGGAGGGAAATGTGGTATATGCATGATGGTGCCCCGCCCCATTTTTCCGTTGCCGTTCGGCAATACTTACATCATCAATATCCCAACCGATGGATTGGAAGAGGCAATGATGCACCAGTAAAATGGCCACCACGTTCTCCTGAGTTAAATATGTGTGACTTCTTTTTGTGGGGCGCTATTAAAACAGAAGTTTACAAGACTCCGGTAAACACACGCGATGATTTATTGCAGCGGATTTTAAATGCAGGCAACCATTTTAATAATCCCGAGACATTAGATAGGGTCCAATATCATTTTTTAAAGAGTGTTAATAAGTGTATTCAGCAAGATGGCGGTCATTTTACACATTTGCTTAAGTAATGTTTTTGTTTTACTTAGTTTCTTACAATAGATACTTTCAACTTTGTTATACTTTTGTTTTTTTTGACGCCCTCTACCGGCTAAACGAGACAATTTTGGATATAACTAAGTCGGCTTAGATCGACCTATTTTGACGTCAGGAGTCTGTCGTCAAACGTTGTACACGTATTTTCCGGACACCCTGTATATATGAAAGAACCATATCCCACTCAAATTTTAAGTTACTGTATGTCTGGTGTCCATGTATGTGACGTGGTATTTTTAGTTGCCAAACAAGTTGTTTTATCTACAGGTTTTATCTACAGGTTTTATCTGTCTGATGCTTAGTAAATTTAGATATATTTCAGCACCAAGCAATAAATCTATATTTTTCCCAATTGTTAAATTCTAGGTATGCTCTGCCGTTTTCTTGAAAATGAGTTAGTTAGCAGTTTTTGTGTGATTTTGTGCAATACATAGAACTTGAATGTAGTCTTAAATCCATTGATTTGTAATTTGATTGTTGTCTTTTAATGATTGTTGCGACATTTGAGTTTTTGATGCCATAAATTGCCATAAACCGGCTGTGTTTTTATGTTTAGACTTGCGGCCAGTTCATCCCTAATAAAATTTGTTTGCATGCATTATCCAACAACGCTCTACATTTATGATGATTTTCATGCTGATTAACTATGTTTACCAATGCGGTTCTGTCATTTGCGGTAGAATAATAATTGCTTGTGTGGATAAATTTGTGTTATGTATTTTATCGCACTTTGTGCAATGCTTAGAAGCAAAGTTTTTTTTTTCTTAGTTTTCAAAATTTGCTGCTAGTATATTTTTATAAAAAAAGTGTTTACTTCTTAAACTAATGGATTTGTGCATTTGATGCAATAATCTTTCTAATTGTTTTTAGAGTTTACATCTATTTTGGTTGTTGATAGATATAGCAATAAAATATCCCGTGTTGGTCTAAAGCTGTTACATGTTTACATCAAGACAACTCAGTTTCAACCACAGATCATAGAATAGTCTTTATTTTCATGCTATTTATCAAGATATGCAACCAAGAATACATGTGGTATGCAACCATGAATACGTATGTGTTTGTTATTACATATAAAACATCATTACATATAGGTAATTCCATTACTTTTCAACTAATTTGAAAACCTCTTTGATTTTGCTCAAAATTTTAGGGATTAAAATATAGATAAAAAAAATGAGATTCCCAAAATTTTGGACTTTAGAATATTGCCTGTTCAAAATGACACACATTTGAAGGTCAGAAATTTTACAATAGAACGTTTTTTTTAGCTTATTTTGTATCTCAATTTTTGGGCTTTTGGAAAAAGATAAAAAGGTCCACGATGACTCAAATTATTTCTTATTACATGTACTTTAAAACCCATATTTTTATGTTTAATTATGTTTAATTATATATATATAATACCGTGGCAGTCATTTTGATATATTAAGCTTCAAACATTATTTCAAAAAAAACCGTAAATTTAGCAAAATCGCAAAACTTTGCTTTCTTTAAACCGTTCTAACTTTGTCAAATCTTAACAAAACTTGATCCACAAGGTCTAGATTTCTTTGTGTTTAATCTCTTTTTAAAGTGATCATACAATACTTACAGAATCAAGACGTATACACCACTATTTTGATGCAGGAAGTTGTACATGTTTTTACGATCTTCAAAACTTGTAATTTTTAGGTCCCAAAAAAAACGCTGTCACTTTATGTCGATTTTAGTCAAAATTTCAGTAAATACTCTTTAGACCACAAGAAAAAAGGTTATTTATATGAAAAATGGTATATTAGGCATTATCAAGAATTTTTTTTATATTTTAAAATTGTCAAAATCGACATTGTTCTATAGAAATTCTAAATCACTTTTTGTCTATCTTGCTTTGTTTTTGACATAGTCAACAAATACAAAATATTTAAAAAATATTTATATTTAGCAAAAAAACACAAACAAAACAACATTACCTTAACAAGTGTGCATTGATGCAAGCTTTTAATACTTGTTAAAACAGTTTTCTTTGGTTCGGTTAGTAAAATTTGATAAAAATGCTGTTCAACAACGGAGAATACGCAGATATCATTTTTGTTTACGGATTCTGTAGTGGTAATGCCCTAACAATTGAGATTTCCCGACAGAAAGCAACTTTTTTGACGCGTTTTTTAGTGAAAACGTTCACCCATATTATTATCAAAAGTACAACACCTACAACCAGGCGACGCAGCACAACGAGTTACATTTTCTCAATGGCTTCTTGATAATACCTGATATACCATTTTTCATATAAATAACCTTTTTTTTGTGGTCTGAAGAGTATTTACTGAAATTTTGACTAAAATTGATATAGGGTGACAGCGTTTTTTTGGGACCTGAAAATTACAAGTTTTAAAAATTGCGAAAACATGTGCAACTTCCTGCATCAAAATAGTGGTAAATATGAATTGATTCTATAAGTCTAGTGTGATTACTTTAAAGAAAGATTGAACACAAAGAAATCTAGACCTTGTGGATCAAATTTCTTTAAGATTTGACAAAGTTAGAACGGTTTAAACAAAGCATAATTTTGCAATTTTTTAAATTTGCGTTTTTTTTTAATAATGTTTAAAGTTTGATATATCAAAATGACTGCTTCAACATTAAATATACAAATATGAGTTTTAAAGTACATGCAATAAGGAATATTTTGAGCCACCTTCTTATCTTTTTCCAGAGGCCCAAAAATTGAGATACAAAAATGTGCCGTTTGCCATATTTGACAATTTTTGAATATTAAAAAATTCTTGATAATGCCCGATATACCATTTTTCATATAGATAACCTTTTTTTTGTGTTCTAAAGAGTATTTACTGAAATTTTGACTAAAATCGACATAGGGCGACAGCGCTTTTTCAGTACCTAAAACTTACAAGTTTTGAAGATTGCGAAAACATGTGCAACTTCCTGCATCAAAATAATGGTGTATACGTATTGATTCTATAAGTATTGTGTGATCACTTTAAAAAGAGATTAAACACATAGAAATCTAGACCTCGCGAATCAAATTTTGCAATTTTGCTAAATTTACAGTTTTTTTTATATATTTAGCTTCAAAAAATAATGTTTGAAGCTTAATATATCAAAATGACTGCCACAATATTAAACATTAAAATATGGGTTTTAACGTACATGTAATAAGGAATAATTTGAGCCATCGTGAATTTTTTTTTTCTTTTTCTAGAAAGCCAAAAATTGAGATACAAAATAAGCTAAAAAAGACGTTTTATTGTAAAAATTTTCATTTTGAACAGGCAATATTCTAAGGTCCAAAATTTTGGAAATTTCATTTTTTTCATCTATATTTTGATCCCTAAAAATTTGAACAAATCAAAGAGGTCGACTTTTTAAATTAGTCAAAAAGTAATGGAATTACCCATATACGTATAACAAAAGCATTTATATATAGCCCCGGCCGGTATAGGGAATTACAGGTATACCGGCACCAAGATATTTCATGCATCGGTTAACATAATTACAATCCGAGACCGGATTTAGAAAACTTAAACATTTATTCACGATTGGATCGAGCGGTTTTAAAAATAATGTTGTTACTACTTTTTTTTTGTCCAAGAAATAAACAAATGCACCCGGCTCAAAATGGTTATCACGTATTGTTTTAACAAATACTTAGTGGTAGACATGTTTTTAAGTTGATTTAATTTTTAAAATTTCTTGCATTTGTTGCTGCCACAAAATAAAAAATTTGACAGTAAAAGATTCTAGAAATACATTTTTAGTTAAAATACTTACCACAAAGACAAAGGTTTCATACTTTTACAAAATTTCTAAAAAATGTATGATTTTTTTGTCCACTAAATATGGATAAAATTAATAAAAAAATACTTACTAACTATTAAAATGAAAGGTGTAGTATGCAAGTTTGACACAACATATAACTATCAGAAATAAAAAGAAAATAATATTTGATACTATCCCAAAATAAATATCAAGTATTTACTTGTATATTAAATTAATAAAAATAATGTTGACAGTTTATTAAATGTTAACGTTATATTGTCATCCAGTGACTATCAAATGAATGGCAACGCCGGCACATACAATAGTTATCATTCCAGCTACAGTAGCGCTAACAACTTAAAAAGTAACCCCAATACAAGCTGTTGGAATTAACAAATTTAGTAAACTTTTTATAAAATGCAATATACCGGGCATAGCTTTTGCAGAACTTCTGCTACGCTACTAGTTAATACAGAAAATATATAACTATCAAAAATAAAAAAATTTAAAATATTTGATACTATCCCAAAATAAATATCAAGTATTTAGAGTCGTATATTGAATTAATAAAAATAATGTTGACAGTTTATTAAATGTTAAAGACTTGACTCGCGTTTATAAAGTGAGTGAAGCAAAATATTTTACGGTGGCCAATTTGTGAGTGACTTGAAAATACTAAATATGTATTAAAAACATTTTACATTTTATAATTTTAATTTTTTAAACATTTAAAACATGCATTTTATGTTACTAACATTGTAAACTAACTATTAAAATGTTCCGGACACCAATTGGTTAATTGGATCCAAACATAAGACCAATAATGCGTTTTTGATAAAAAATTAATATCTTCTAAACGAGTTTACCAACTTGAACCAAATTTTAAATCAACTCAATTAATCAATCACTGCACGTATTGCTGATGTTTTACTATCATAGTTAAACTTTGTATATACAAGAGTTTTTGAAGTACAGTAATTTAAAAAAAAAAACTTAAATTTTTTTTTGAAAAATTAAACCCGTAAATTTTTTTATGAAAAACAATACAATAATCGGCAACAATCGTAAAGCATCACCAAAACTATATGCCATTTACCTAAAGCATTTCGATTTTTATTTGTAAACTTTATGTGCCATCTGCAATGGAAGTGATTTTTTATATGTTAAATAAACTGAATTAGTTTTTCTAGCGTAATTACCAATTAAAATAAGTTTTAACATTGTATACATTATATGCATTATGTATATGATAAAAACGTTGAAGTTTTGTAAAAGTTTCAAGAAAATTAGTTAGTAAATAAATCTGTGGCGTGCAAAAAATCAAAATAAGATTTAAATTTCAGAATAACACGTTACTGTTTCATTTACAAAACAATTATTTTGAAATTTTCACAGAACTTCAACGTTATTACCATATACGTAATGCATATAATAGATGCTTACCTTTCACTGTTCTGGACGGTTCCGAACAATTCTGTGCTTGACGCCCCATGTACCTTTCACAGAGAGCGCGACGCCCCAACATGTTCAGAGTTTCCTTCCCCTCTCCCTTCATGCACCACCTACCACGACGGTGTATCAAAACGGTTCTGTGCGTTAAGCCCCGGGAGTGTGTTGCTCTTGAATGGAAAGCAGTAAATGTATACAATGTTAAAACTTATTTTAGTTGATAATTACATTGGAGGAATTAATTCAGTATGCTGCGCATATAAAACATCACTTTGTACCGTAGTGGTCTCTATCAGGGTGGATTTGTTTGTAGCCAGCTTGGGGATGTTGTAGGTTTTTATATGTGAGCAAAAAGGGTTCAATAAAATAATGGTCGGCTTTAAAATAATATTTATTCCAACACTTATTAATCATATAAAACTCCACTCGATGTAATTATAAATTCCTAAAAAGTGTGGAACAGTACAGTTCAGTCAGCCGACCAAACCGTTGTTTCGTCGACTGCCAGCAGCCGACCAGTCTACACCGAGCCAACTCTCAAGCAAGCCCGCAGCCCGGTTGATGCAGCAGCAAATGCAGTTTTAATTGCACCACTCAAATCGACGACGGATAGCTTGACGCGTTTAAATACAAACCAAGCTATTGGAAAATTTAATTCAACTGAATTAATTAATTAATTTTGGTTAATTAATTAATTTAGGTTTCTTTCAGGATAGATCTTCAACTAAAGATGGGCGACAGCGAGGTACTCGCATACCTCTTCTTTGAGTTCCACAAGTTGCAGAAGCAGCTGGCCACCCAGGCTGCCAACTTCAGAAGCCTGGAGAAATCGATTATTCGGATGGTCGATGACAGCGCCGAACAGATCGATCTCCTCGCTCTACGTCCTGCGGAAAGACATCACAAAGGAGATTGGAGTCAGCGCCGCCGCCGCCGCCAAGGCGGCAACAATAGCGCTGATCAGCAGGCGTTCCAACTAGCCTGACATACCCCCGGCACCGGCCGCTCCCACCAAGGTCAAGAGGATGAAACCACCACCTCCACTTACTGCTGTCAAACCTCCGGCTACCTTCCTCAAGAGGCCAGCCGAGCAAAAGGACATCAGCTCCGATGACAACGATTTGCTTATGGAGACGTCACAGGACAACGACGCCACCACCCAGATGAAACTCCGCCTCGACAAAGACGGTTTCACCGAGGTGGTCTACTCTAAAGGTAAAAAGAAACAGAAAAAGGATTTGGGTGAGCCTAATTCTGTCAATATGAGGCCATTACCATCTACAATAAGGATGCGTATCTAGGGCTAAAGGCGACCTTCAAGTCACTGAACATCACCATTGATTGCGCAGTAATCGTGGTCGATGACATACGCCTGCACCCCCAAACGCAAGATAATTTCAAGGCGGTGATTGCTTATTGCACAGAGCATAATGGCTTTGACAACACCTATCAATTAGGGTTCGAAAAGACTTTAAAACATGTTATTTGGGGTGTGCCCACCTACATTAATAGTGCAGGCTGAGCTTATCGCTCAGGGGTACAATCCAGTTTTGATGACACGCATGGGCAGGGACGGGAAATCCTTCCCAATGGTGTACGTCCAGCTTCCCCAGGGAGCTCAAACAGAGAAATTATATTTTTATCCAAGTTGTTCGGGCTTTGCGTGATAACAAAGGTCAAACGCAAAAGTCTTGAAATCGCACAATGTCACTGTGGCCAACGTTACAGCCACGGGGCATCCCGGTGCAACGCACCACATCGGTGTGTCAAATGCGCTGAAGTTCATCCCAGCGCCAGTTGCACTCTTACTAAAGAGATCGGCCATTTAGCCATATGTGTCGCGCGTGGTGGGCCCCACACGGCAAGTTATAAGGGCTGCCTAGTTTATCAAAAACTAAAGGCTAGTCGCAACAGCCAGGCCACCGGTAAGACACCTGCTCCCCGTAAGCAGTCTCACGCTCCTCCTCGGAGCGGCCCCAATGCTAACAAGGAGAAATCCTCTGTACAGGCGACGGGATCGGCGCCTAGCGCCCCTCTTTTATTAGCTAAAAATCAGCTGTTACTTTGCTTATCGCAAGCAAGTAATGATGACTTTGCCAAGCTAATAAAAGCTTCAAACGTTCTATTAGACGACTAGACGTCTAATAATTTCAGATCCGGTCCGTCAGTCTGAAACTCAAACCTAGAAGTGAAACTAGATCCCACTTATTCTAGGCAACACCTATATGGTTGTCACATATGTGCATTATGTAAATTTCCCGTGTTGCATTCAACTAGTTCGGAAGGCTATGTCCACGAAAGGACGAACTTCCAGCAGTCAATCGGGGGGGAGTTTAGTCGGTAAGCGCCTAGCACCAAAAAATAAAAATAAAATCCTAAAAACATAAATTAAATTTATAACGTAACTATCCAACACGTGCAACTTATAAATCAATTTTCAAAATCAATTAAATACTATTATCTGACTAAAAATATAATCAATACAGTTTTATAAATTAATTAAATTTGCCGGCAGGTAATTAGCCATAAATTTATAAGACACAAAATATTATTATTACAATATGTAGTGTTGAATGTTGAAACGCAAATGAAAGAATCTCTCAAGTTCGTCGCAATTGATAGGAAAGGTCACGTTTTATGAATTTATAAAAATAAATATATTATCGGAGCGCGTATAAAAATACGGTTTTTTGCGGAAAAAACCTATGCGCTTCAACTTCCATTGCAGATGGCACGCGCAGAAAGTCTACAAATAAAAATCTAATTACACCATGTAAATGGCTTATATTTTGTGCTAATTTACGATTGTTGACGGTTTTTGTACTATTGCTCATAAAAAAGTTGTGCAGGTTTACATTATTTAGGAATATTTAAGTGTTTTTTTTTTCATGTTCTGTACTGCAAAATACAAAGTTTGACTATGATAATAAAACATCAGTAATACGTGTAATAATGTTGTCTAAAAATTTGGTTTAAGTTGGTATAGAACCCTAAAATAATAAAATATAATTTGTTTTTAATATTTATTTTCCGTATTTTGAACATTTTTTACAACGTTGTTAACTAACATTTTAAACGTTGCTAGGTAATATTTAAAAAACTCGATACCTGATTGGTTAAAAATCAATTTCTACAGTTAATGTTAGCTAACATCGATGTTAAAATATGTCCAGAATAGACTCATAAGTCACACATAAAATGGCCGCGGTAATATAATTTGCTTCACAATAGAAACGCATCAACATAGTGAGTCAGGTATCCAGTTATATATATATATATATATATATATATATATATTATGCATTTAACGCTTTTATGAATTCCATGATAAAGGATATATTAATGAATCAACATATAGCAATAAAAATCAAATACAGATCAAAAACTTTACAATCTATACAAAATAGAAGCATCTTTATCTGGAATAACATTAGTTAACAGAACCGATATGGCATCGTCTAATTTTAATTGTGTAAATTCTTATAAGTAATTTAAATATGATCTATTTTTTTTTTTACTTTTAATTCAAAATAAAGCCGGCATAATGAGCAATGCGTATTAAGCACAAAAATATTGTTTGCTCCGTTGGACTCATGGTTTCGTTTGTTTTAGCATCCTTTTCTTGCGCTTATATTTCACACATCCATTGTCTACGCTGAACTGAGATTACTATAGTTGCATTTATTTTGCAATATTACTAAAATTTCAACCAGTTGGCAATGACGTTAAATATGATTTAACTAAAATAATAATTTTAGTTAAATTTTATCTATTTATCATAACCATGCATTATTTAATTACTTATAAATTTTAATTAGGGAGTTAAGCTAAACATTCAGTTTCACTGCTATTGATTAAGTAATATAAAGTGATAATATCAGCCAACCAAATGCGCCTATAAGGTATGAAAGTATACCGCAATTTTTGACATTTACTTACTTTTAATGAGGACAATCAAGAAACCGTGGTGCAGTGGTCTAGGCATCCGACCGCTGTACCGAAGATTGTCGGTTTGATTCCCATATACGTGATATACTTTTCACTGTCTATGCGCTCTCCCACTCCCCAAGCCGCCTTGCCAGCGTAGGGTTTTACGGTTAAAACCTTCTCTGATAGAGTGATGAATTTCTCTCCAGTAGTTCGGAATCCACCTAAAACTGTAGGTCTTTTGTAATGGTAAGTTGCCACCATTACAAGCAGAGAAGTGTGTAGACACAACGGCGATCAGACCATCGAACAACGCTCCGACCATCGAACAGCGCTCCGACCATTGAACAGCGCTCCGATCATCGAACATCGCTCCGAGCATCGAACAGCGCTCCGAGCATAGAACACTAAAACTTGTTCTAAGCTTGGACCCTCGCACACCGCTCGAGCCTCGTATTTATATTGAACTGAAACTTTTTTAGCGACGTGAGAGTAAAACTATTACATTATATTTTTTAATTACTAAATAATTTTACTCTATAAAAAAGTTTCAGTTCGAGCTTAGAACAAATTTTAGTGTTCTATGCTCGGAGCGCTATTCGATGGTCGGAGCGCTGTTCGATGGTCGGATCACTGTTGTGTCCACACCCTAAGACGCCAGCAGTGGCATATGAATGACTGACGAAGAAGAAGAAGAATGGGGACAATAAGTTATGTTATCTACGCACATTGATTTATTTAGAAAAAAATCTATTTTTTATTACAATGTAAAAATGTTTGCATACAACACATGAACAAAACAAATTGAATAGTCAGTATTTGTCTGCCATATCATTATACTGTTTCTCAAAAGCCAGTAAATATTTCTGTTTATAATTAGAAACTATTATTTGTCTAAAAATTAATAAAAGAAATGTATATAATATGACAATTATTGTCCATTTGTCATCGATGTAACGTTGTGAGATGATACGATTGAAATTATTGATAATGTTATAATTACATTAGTGAGTTTGCGCATCGCAATTTTACGTTATAATTATAACGTTATAAATAGTGTAAAGGAAATATATTTAAAAGTGTTTGCGCATGTATCATAACGTTAACGTTATAAATGACAAGTAAACAAACTATCAATCAAATTACGTACATATTAATATCTTCTTGTGGAAACCGATTTAAAAGTCTTTTAATGTTTGGTAAACCAGTATTAATTGCAATCAATTGTAATTTATATACAAATGCAAAAAGAGAAAATCTTAAGATTGCAGTTTATGACTATTTTCATTAAGTCTAATACACATCAAGTGAATTACATTTGATTTATTTTTGTATTACTTTTTTTAATACATAATAATAAATAAATTCAAGTGCATATAATTATACTGCGGACGCATGGCATATTTTAAAGTTTTGAAAAACAACACAGTTAATCACTCACTAATTGAAAAGCAGTCAGGTTTGGTTAAAAGATGAAACGGTATTTATTTTTTTACTTGCTATATATTCGCATACATGCACTTACAAAATAAAGATTATTTTAATTAATAATTAAGATATAAATAATAACTTATTTAATTTTAATTTTGAAAATAGTAATAATTCGTATTATATAAATAATATTGTTGACTTTTTATTTTATCGATTACTCTTAACATATTATATAAAAATTTATTAATTAATTAAACAAAAAGGAGAGCCACAGTCGCTACTACGGGTTGGCTTGAGTGTGAGTTCGCGGGTTGATTAATTGCAAGTAACTGAAAGGTTTCCCGTGTAGCATCGGACTCCCCTTGTTTAATAGTTCTATCCGGTCCGTATATATACTGCAAATGCAGAACATATACATAACACGCGTCAATTTATTAAATTGCGTATATATCTATTAGTACTTATCAATTCACAAAACCGTTCTACAAAACTATTTTATTTATACTCAAATTTGTAATATCAAATTTTATACATTTTTGTATTATCATTGTAGTTTATAATAAATAAAATTGTGCATAAATATGAAGCAATATAATATTTACATCTAATTATTATTTTAAACTAGTTTAATTTTTTAAATGTTATATTTACATAACATTAAAGTTAAAATAAATAATGATTATTATTTTAAATATAACAGAGAACTAGAAAACATGTAAGTTAAGCAGCGCCCTGAGCGGTCACTAGTTGGATGGGTGTCCTCAACAAAGAGTATTACGCTTCCACATATACATACCACATCTTCTCTGACTAGGTATTGTATTATTCTTGTATTATATTTAAAATAATATAATATATGTATAATTAATATTCTCTGTTTTTATGTAATGAGGTCATACATTTTTCATATGTAATTTTTTTTTTAACATGTACATAGTGTAAAAATGGATTATACATTTCTATGTTATGTTATTGAAATTTTTATAAGCTCAGAAAAGTCTTGAAATGATTATATTAGACCGAAATTGAGCTACCATAGGCAGCTAATAATTTATTCTGTATTAACATGCAAAACAAAAATTAATAGTAAAATATAATTAATTTAAAATTGCACAAAATAAAATACAAACTTGACAGTTAAAATATTGTTGTAAATATTGTGTTTACATTTTATTTGCTATAATTACATAAAAAAGGAGTACCAAAGCTGGGGTTCGAACCTACAATAGTTTTTGTAATTGTGGGTTACGTATCTGAATCAATAGGCCACAATTCTATAAAAATTTAGTAGAGTTATTTAATACCACATTTTGCAATCTTTTAAATTAGAACCATGAATAAAGAGTAAAGAATTAAATGGGTTTCTTTTTTTAATAACAAATACTTTAAATGCGATCTTGAATAAAAATATGTTGAAGACTATTCTTCTTTAGATTAAATATTAATAAAATATTTGTTTAATATTGAATGAGTAATTTTAAATTAAATTAAAATAATTAACCAAAATTTTATGTAATTATAAATAAAATACATAAAAGCATTTTTTCCTAGATTATGATTAACAATTTTTTTATAATTTTTATACCGATAGTATGATATTTATTTTTGTAACAGTTTTGTAGAAGGAATTTTTATAAAAATGATTGGAATTAATATAAAATATATTTTCATTATATTAGCGCATTTAAGCAACTTGTTCGCGGCAGTAAGTATATATACATGCCTAGCGCGCTCACGCTCAGGGAGGGTCCGATGTTACTCGGTGAACAAACCAGAATACATGTATTAAGCATTGTAAGAAACTCATAATATTGAAATGAAATAAAAATTATTAAACTTTGATTTAATAAACCCTTACCGTAGTAGCGACTGTGGCCTTCCTTTTGATTTTTTTTATTTAAGGAATATATAACATAACATGTTTTGTACATATATATTGTATTTAAATATTTACTGCTACAATTTCAAATAAAAATAATTAATTTTGTTTCTCTACTTTGTCAAGTATTTAAACTGAATTATTTTTCAACATAAAATGCGAGTTTCATTATCAATAGCACGACATAGAGTTCGTTATGTGTTTAAATCAATCGACCATTTAGGTGCATTTACCAGCAGCTCTTGTATATGTACAGTGCTATTAATAATGAATTTTAAACTGTTGCAAGTTCGAACCCCAGCTGGTGTACTAGTTTTTTACGTGATATACATCACAAATTTTCAACGTATTTATTTGAAATTGTGACTCACTTGTTTTTTACGTGATTATGGCATAAAAATGCACTGTTCCAAATCATATACAATATTTCTAACCTAAATTTTGCTAGATTTTATTTAGATTATCTAGATATAATTATGTTTTAATATTTATGTTCATTCATTTCTAAACCTTCATCAACAATCAGATATACAATTTATATCTTGCCTATTGATATAGAATAAACCATTAGCTAACCTAATTTGTATACTGTCGGCAGTGCTGTCGCATAATTCCGGTTACTAAAGTAGAAAACTACCTGTTTTTCTACTTTAGTTGGGGCTTGGATAAAAGGTAACAATAAACAATCAATATAACCGTTTTAAAGCGCTGCTTATAAAAATTGTAATATCATAATAGATAATAATCTATATAATATAATTATTTAGTAATAAAAAAAATAAAAATATTTACATATAATACAAAATAAATAAATTATTATTAAGAATAGAATTGTAGCATAATTAATATTTTATTTATTTTGCATATTATGTAAATAGTTTTGTATTTTTTTAAAATTTTTAGTATTTAAATAATTGCAAATATAAATTATAGATATACTATTATGATATTAATTTTTTAAGCAGCACTTTGAAATGAATAGTTTTATTGGTACTTTTCTATGTAACATTAAAAAATATAGTTTAAAAAAATAACAATTTTATTATAAACTGAAAAATGCAAATAAAATATTAATGTTACTTATGGAATACTTTTATAAAACAATTAATAAACGTTTTATAAATTAATACATGTCATTTAGATGTATTGCATTTAAAATATATACACATAGTGGAATGTATCAAAAGAAGTCCAATGCTACTTCTACGAATACGATTCAAAACAAGCAGTCCCGTAATCTGTTTCTTTTTCTCATTAATAAACAATATGATTGTAAAAATAATATAAACTGGTATGATAGTTTTAAAATTTTAAAATTATTTAATATATTTTTGAGATGATTCACAAACAAATACTTTTTACAAAATAAAATAAATTAACTCATTAAAATTAAATAATTAATTGATTGGTTGATAATTTCAAATTATTAGATCTTTATTACAGACCTTGAAACAATTATATTGATTTATTATTTATATATTTACTTTAATAATATCTAAAACTTTACTAAGCTTACATCCATCATGGATTATAATACTAGATGTCTTCTTAATCTAGAAAAATCTAACTCTTTTTTACTATATGAAAACTATTTGCTTCCAGTTTGTATAAGGGTTACAATAGCCAAAAATGTTTTATTCAATGCACGATACTCTGTCACAGAATTTATCAATATATTGTTGTTGCTGAGGAAAAATCTCCTTATAGCTCAAAATTTAATGTTCTTACATTATTTATTAACTTAGAGTATGCACTATACGTAAAAATATGTTTTTATGTTAACAGTGATTGTTGTTAGCATTATTTATAATAATCTTCTAAACTCTGCACCCAACAACGTGTCAATACACCGGGTAAAGAAAGGCATCGCAGTTTTTATGCCGAAAGGTAATACAGTGAACTGATAACAACGCGTACCGGCAACAAAAGCTGTGTACCGTTTTACTTCTGGGCTAAGAGGAATTTGCCAGTACGAACTAGTTAAATCTAGAGTAGAAATAAATTTAATTTCTCTTAGGCTACGTACTATTTCCTCGACTGGCCGAGGTAGTTCCGAATCCGCTTCCATGACGCTATTCAACCAGCGAGCGTCCAAACAAACGCGTACAGAACCGTCTCTCTTTACGACTGTAAGTAGCGGGAAGCAGTAAGGAGAATTACTCCTCTCAATAATGCCGTATTGTTCCATCTTATTCAGTTTGTCCTGAACAGCCTTGTGCGATGTGCAAATGGAATAGGGTACTGTTTTACCTGAAAAAGCGTATTGTCTGTCAAACGGATATCATGGAAATATTCGGTAGTACGACCGGGAATCTCAGAGAAAGCATTCGTATGTTTAGCAAGTAGTTGTTTAAATACCACCACTTGTTCCGATGTTAACTTGGTATTTTTTAATATTTTATCTACCTCCGAGTCGGAAATGTGGTCTGGTTTTCCAAGATTAGTAAATTGCATGGGGTTACAATTTAGCAAACATATTTTAAATTTTGGCGGCTGTATTGCCGCAAATTTGTGGTCTAATTTGACTTCAGGGATTGTTAAATTATGATCAGGTAAAATTAAAGCAGATTTGTCTAGTTCCAGCCGAGCCTTTACTGACCATAACCAGTCTACGCCTATAATTATGGGATATGCCAGTTCCGGAATTAGCAAAAATTCATGGGTAAATTCCGTTTTTTCTACTCTAAATGATAACAGCAGTTGGTGTGAAATTGTACGTTTAGCAGAGGCAGAGAAGATTGGAATATCAAACTCCGATATTTGGTCCCATACTGAACTAGACAGACAGCAAATCTCACTGCTGATCAGTGCTGGAAATTCTGATCCTTACAGATTTAGCTGAATAATAGGCACGTGAGCTTCAGCGGTGTGATCGTATTGGCACATGTCATGTGTTAAGTCATCACGAGGGTTATTATTTTGGAAATTAGCCCCTTTTGTTATAACCATGATTTGCGGGCTATCATAGGTCACGGATTTTAGTTTTCCGAGTTCTTGAATGAAACTTTGTGTGGACTAGAGTTACATTCATTGTAGAATTATCTATTTGGGCTTTGTGATCGGAAATTAGACCGGTCACTACGCGCGTCATTATTGTGATACACGCGTGAATTATGCGAAGACGTAGCTCGGTAAAAATCAGCTTGACGGAGTCTGTCTAGAACTTGGTTCTTATTAGATGCGCCTATTAACGACGATGCTATCATAGGTGGATAACCCCGAATAATTATGGCAACCAGTACAGCTTCAGCGTAGGTGGGTTGTAGATATTTAGCCTTTGATAGTGCATTTAAAAAATATTTGACATATGAACCATTTTCATATCTACTCGTTTCTAGGTCAAAACGCGCCTGAGACTGGCGAATAGGATCCCAAAATTGTTTTAGGAATCCATCCCGAAATTGCGCAAAATTTTGAAATCCACTAACAAAGGCGTTTGCCCAACCTCGAGCATCTTTACCCAAAGTTTCAGATAAATAACATTTTAATATTGGAAATGGGATATCTGATAAGGCTAACATTGACATAGTCTACTAGGTGAGAGATAGTTGCATTGTCAAATTTAGGTAGAAACTTAATAATAAAGTTAATATCTATATCTTTATTATACTTGGTTGTTAACAATGGTTTCTCCAATCTATAATTATACTGATTGGGCTGTATATTATAAGTAGGTATAGTTTGGTTACAATTATAATATTGCATTGGAACACCCTGAGGGAGTACAAAATTTACATAACTGGCTTGAGCTGGCTGAGCTCTTGGTGCAACATGGCTGAAATTACCCTGAGGGGATACAAAATGTACATAATTAGATTGAAATGGCTAGCAAGTAACATTAGTAAAATTGCCCTGATGAGGTACATTACATGAAGAATATTTATTATAACATCCCTGAGGAAGATTGTTCTTGATTGGGTTATTGTAATTGCCCATACTATGTTCTTTGGTATGTCTAGGCAAATACATTGTATGACTATTTTGTGCAGGCATAGCTATTAAGTTTGCGGCGGAATAAGAATCATTCGTTGTAGCTACATTGCTGTTACAATTTAAATTGCTAATTTGTTCTTGCAAATTAGGTGAATTAGCACCATTGCCTTGCACATAATAATCAGGATTGTTATCATTTAATAACTTTTTTTAATATAAATTATCTGGATAATCAGTTACTTGAAAATATGACTTATCTTTTACATAGGTTCCTGCCAGAAATTGACATATAAATGGAACGCCCGCTTCACCTTCACATGGTTGCGATATGGGCCGCTGCGGTCGTACATTATTAGTGTTCACTGGTGTACTTAAGTCACTGGATCTATCACTGCTGTTGTTTGATAATGCATGAGTAGTTGTTAATTGTTGTTCTGGTTTTGGACAGGCACCTGTATTAGCCAAAGCGTGCTCCCGTTGTTGTTGACCACGTGTTTTTACACCGGAAGGTGGTGACGGTGTCGCTTGGCTTGAAGGTGTCCTTGATAAACCCATTATTCTTTTAAATTGATCTTTAGATTCCAGGCCACTCGTTGATGCTCCAGAAGATGTAGCAGAAAAATGGTCTGCACGTGGGTTCTTATAAATCCTGGGGTCGAGATCAATAAATTGAATAATAAAAAACTTTTATAACACTTTATTTCCTAAAAGGAAATTAATATTAACATACGGATGAACAGGCGCAGGCAACCAAATATAAAAAAGAATATAATTATTACTAACATAGTTAATCGTAATAATTAGCGACAATTAAAGAAAATATTTTAATTTAACATTATAAATTATATAACTCACCAAGTAAATTTTATAAACAATCACAAAGACTGGTGGAAATGAAATAAATTCCGAGTTGAAGACGTGATGATACCCTTTAAAATATCAATTTATCAGATCGGTTTTTATAACGCAAATCAAATAAATGTATATATTTTACGCATTTGAGTTTATTCCTTTTATAGAAATGGTGTATTTTGGGTTGCCTATAATAATAGCCTACATTTGAGACGAGTATAATTTGATTTTATATTATTTATACCGGTCACAACTTGTTGTTTTCTGAGTGCGCTATGAATTGGAAAAAAATTAAATTGTTAATGCAGTCGAATATTGTGTATTTTAAGCAATTTGTTAGCAATTAGTTGCTGTAAATATATTTTGAAACCAACTAACTACAATTAGCTAATAAGTTGGCAATTACTGATTGGTGTCTATGAACTCTATCTATCAATCTGTGATATAATTGGTGAATGATGCCTTGACACTTGGACCTTATTCATAGCCTCCAAGGTCTCCTGATTTAAATATGTTAAATTTTTATCTGAAATGAATACCTTTAACACAAAGAACAGGCACATAATCCAAGAAGTGTACAACTCACTTATCCTTTGCTGCAAAAGTTGCATTTGTCACCAAGAAGGACACGTTAAACAATTTTTATGTTTTATAGCTTTCATTCCATTTCTTTAATAAATAATAATTATTATTATCTCACTTTTAATTGGTTATTTTAATTTTTGATGTAGAATATCTTCCTCTACAGCTACGTAAAGAAATTTTAAATTGGCTACAAATTACAACATAAATATTTTTAGTTATAAATATATTCTTAATTTCAATAACAAAAACAACACAGTAAATCACTTACTTATTGAAAAGCAGTCAGGTTTGGTTAGAAGATTAAATAGCTTTTAATTTTTTTATTTGCTATATATTCTAAATACATACACTTACAAAATAATGATTATTTTAATTAATAATAGTGATATAAATGATAGTAAAAAGTCGTATTATAAAAATAATCTTGTTCACTTTTTATTTTATAGATTACTGTTAACATTTAATAAAAATGTATTTATTAATTAAACAAAAAGGAGAGCCACAGTCGCTACTACGGGATTGTTTGGTTTGAATCTGTGTTCATAGAATAATGCTTTCGCAAGTAACTGAGAGGTTACCCGAGTAGCATCGGACTCCCCTTGTTCGATATTTCTATCCAGTCCGTATATATACTGCAAATGCAAAACATATACATAACACGCGTTAATTTATGAATTTACGTTTATATCTATTATTACTTATCAATTCACAAAACCGTTCTACAAAACTATTTTAATTATACTCAAATTTGTAATAACAAATTTTATTAATTTTTGTGTTATTGTTGTGGTTAATAATAAATAAAATTGTGCTTAAATATGAAAAATGTTTACATCTAACATTTACACATCGATTTATTAATTGTATTATATTTACATAACAAATAATTAAAGTTGTATTTAAAATAATATAATATATAATTAATATTTTCTGTTTTTATGTAGTGAGGTCATGAAATTTTGCATATGTGAATATTTTTTTAAGCACAGCAACGTTTTGAAATTATTATATTGGAGCCAACTTGACCGATAGTAGGCAGCTAATAATTTATTCTGTTGAAAGATAAAATGTAAAATATATCATTTTTAATTTGCACAAAATAAAATACATACAAACTTGACAGTCAAAATATTGTTGTAAATGTTCTATTTAGATTTTAAATTAGTTTTTATTAGATTTTTATGTTGTATTTTATGCTATAATTACATAAAAAAGTAGTACTATAACTGGGGTTCGAACCTGCAATAGCTCTTGCATTAACCCACGTATCTGAATCAATCGGACAAGGTTCTATAAAAATAAGTTAATTAATTACCACATTTCACAATTTTTTAAATTAAAATTATCAATAAAGAATGGTTTAAATTACTGTCTTTTTCTAATGACAAATAATTTAAATATGATAAACTCTTACCGCAGTAGCGACTTTGGCCTTTCTTTTGTTTTTTTTTTTTTTAATTTAATTTAATTTATTTAAGAATATAAAACATCATGTTTTTGTACATAAATTTTGTTTAAATATAAAACTACTTATTTTATTTAATATGCAAGTGGTGAAACCATGCAGTCATGAGCTGAATATGTTGAGTAATTAAGAGGAAAGCGATCCAGTAATTGGGAAACTCAAATAGAACAAAAAAGTTTCTATAAACATGTATCTTTAAATGCTGCCTGACAAAGATGCTTTTTAAAGTGCTTTTTTGTTTAACTGTTAAAAAGTAAGCAGTGGACAAATAATACACATCTGTGTAGTCAGTGAGAGTTTGTTACATAGTTTGACACATGTATTGTACAGGGAGTTTATAAATGAATGGGATTATGTAACCATCTAATGTACGTTCGTGCCGCTCTAGTGAAATGCGTAAATAAAGTTGCCTATCTTAAGATTCAATAATAAAAATATTTTCATATGTTTACATTGTTTACATGTTTATAATTATCAGTTGTAAACAAAATAATATTTTGATGCTACTAAATTATTGAATTTGAAAAGGCAAATAAAACAATAAAAAATAATCATAGTTACTGCTATTACTAACTAATGATAAATCTTAATTAAAACTGAACCAATTGTTTTTAGTATCATTTGCATTTTTGAATATTTGTTTCGGATTGTGTTTTGTGGTTCTGAAAAGAACCGGTATACTCCAAAATGTTTAAAACATTTGAATTGTCATCGGGACACCGTACAGCCAGCAATTCCAACATTATTTCAAACTAGAAGAAAAAAGAAAATAACAAAACAGAAAAAAATACTTATAGCAAATGTTGAAAAGTTCTCCATTAGCTAATAAACACATTTCCACACGCCTTCTTTTATTGTTGAAAATGTTAACTAACATTTCAGGCGCTATGTTTTGGCATGCGTTTAAAATTGCTGCTCTCAATTCTTCCAATGTGTGCTGCCTTTGTCGGAATACATTGTCTTTAAGGTAGCCGAAGATTGAGTAGTCCAGCGGGCTTAGATCTGGAGAACGTGAAGGCCATAACCCTTGACTAATCAACCTTTCACCATAAAATTCTCGAAGATAGTCCAATGTTGCTCTTGCTGTGTGAGCTGTCGCGCCGTCTTGCTGGAAATATCCATGCTGTAATTCCTCGTCATCTAACTGATTAATAAAAGGTTCGATCAGTTGTTGACAATATCTCTCACCATTTATTGTATCGTTGAAGAATACAAGACCAAATATTCTTCGACGAGATACAGCTATCCAAACTCCAACTTTCTGTGGGTGTAGCGGAGCTTCAATTAGAACATGGGGATTTTCTGTCTGCCAACACCTATAGTTTTGGGAATTAACGTAACCCGACAGATGGAACTAAGCCTCATCACTAAAAAATGTTAAGTCAAGTGTGCGGTCATTATTTAAATTGTCCAAGAACCACCGACAATAATTTATACGACGTTGAGGATCGACTGGCAATAATTCTTGCACTATTGAAACTTTATAAGGATGCAAGTTTAATCTCTTCCTCATAATCTTATAAGCGGTACTTTTTGGAATTTCAGCTTGCAAAGCTAATACTCGTACAGATTTTTGTGAGCTTATTTCTAAACGTTGGCGCTCATCTTCAACAACCTCTTGTGATACAGAAGGTCTGCCTGGTGATTTGCCTTTCTGCACACTACCAGTTTCCTTGAATCGTTGGACTATTCTTATGATATGTTTTGACAACATCAAATATTCAAAGTCATGATCCGGAAACTGCAGTCGAAACTTTCGAACACAATCCGGAATAGAATAAAGCCATTCCCCATTATCAAACCGCCCATTCCTAAAGTAGGATTCAATAATAAAAATATTCTTTTCATTTGTAAACATTCTTATAACCTTGCTTCTTGACAGCTGTCAAAGTTGAACTGTCAAAACAAATAGTAGAGAAGACAATTTTAAAAAGGCGGCATATTTAAAGTGATTACATAATCCCATTCATTTATAAACTCCCTGTACCTTTCCAAGACAATTCACTAATGTAGAATATGCCAACATTTATTTTATGTATGGATTTGCTACGGCAATGCTGCAGCTTCTGAGCCTAAGTGTTATGATACTTTCCAAGCTACATATTAGCTGTATGTCTATGGACATAAATAATTTATCTAAAGAAATAGATTGCAAAATTTCTGCCATAGAATTAATTAATATGAAATGCGTTGTTGTATCTGTCTATCGTTCTCCATCAGGAGATTTTAATATGTTTTTAAATGTCTTGTACTGTGCTTTCAACAAAATCAAGTTTGTTCACAATAGGGTATTTCTGACAGGTGATTTTAATGTTTCATTTAATGGCAGTTATCCTAATAGGGCCAGGCTTATTGACTTTCTTAGTGGGTATGGCTTAATAAGTAACTTTAACCGTCCTACCAGGTTAGATAATAGTATTGATAATATTTTCACAAACGTTCACCAGAGTCTAGTATCTATGCATACTATTGATACTGGTTTTTCCGACCACATTGGAATTGAATTATTGTTTGAACATAGTACTAATAATCAAGTTAAGCCACAACTATGTCGATTTTTAACTCAATGTGAAAAAATCAAATTCTTTTCTTTTTAATTGGCAATTTCTTGATAATGAAAACCTAAATTGTAGTGTAAAAGTGGATTTGTTTTTGAAAATATTATGAAGCAACGCTCTAAATGCTTTTCCACATAAAAAACTGCAACCAAGCAATGGCTGTAAACAAAATAAAATAATTTGATTTAACGAAGAGTTAAAGGAAATGCGTGAAAACTTAAAATTTATGAACAAAGTTTGTCTTAGATCAAATGATCCTCAGTTAAAACAAATTAAAAAAAACATACAGAACAAAATATAATTTAGCCATCAAAAATGTTCGGCTTAATGCTAACAATAAGTATGTAAGTAGTCATTGCAACTCTCTAAAAGCTATGTGGAGAATCATTAATCCAATTAATAAATTGTGATACAATCTGTGATATTAGCGCTAATGATTTTAATCATTTCTTTTTAAATATACCGTCTACTTTAATAGAATCTCTATCTAAATGTAATGTGGATCCTATTATTTTAATGTGTAGTGAAGTTAACAATGTAAAAATGTACCAAACTATTGTAATTTTTGTGAATCAACTTTTATTTAAATGAGAGACACAATCAAACTTCTGAAAAAAAGTAAGTGTTTTGATTGTTATAGTATCACTGCTGATATGATACATCAAGTGTCACATTTTTTAATAGTTCCACTTACTAAACTGTTCAATGAATGTATTAATAGTCGAACGTTTCCCGACGCTTTAAAACTAGCTGATGTAAAACCTATTTACAAAAATGACGACATTAATGACCCTTTAAATTATAGACCTATCAGTCTGCTACCAATTGTTTCTAAAATTTTCGAAACTTTATTAAAAAATCAATTAGTAGTAATTGATTGTTTTGAAAATGGTGAATATTCAGTAACCTCTTCTATTGATTTAACCAAGGCATTTGATTGTGTTGATCACAAGATTTTACTACGTAAGCTGTATATGTATAATATTAAGCCAGAAAGATGTCGTTTGTTGTCGTCCTATTTGCATAATAGGAAACAGCGTGTTTACCACAATGAAACACATTTGGAATTTTGTTTTTAAACTACAGGTGTACCACAAGGTTCAGTACTGGGTCCAATGTTGTTCCTTACCTATATCAACGATGCTTTTCTTTTTGCGGATGATACTACCATCTCATTTAAGCATAAAGACATCAATATAGCTAAGAATGGACATAATGCAGCTATTGCTACTGCAGAGAGATGGTTTTGCAGTAATCTGTTAACTGTAAACCCTCAGAAATATATCACTCTTACATTTTCGTTACGAAATCATCAGGAAACTAGTAACAATACAAAGTTTTTAAGTCTGCGTATTGATCCAGATCTGAAATGGTCAATGCATGGAGATGCACTAGCAAAGAAGTTATGCAGCAATATTTTCTTATTAAGAAATTTAAGCGGTGCTGTTTCTATCTTTGTCTTAAAAACGGCTTACATTGTTCTCTGTCAATCACATCTAACGTACGTTATTGATATGGGGACATTCTTCTATTCGTAACAGGATGTATTCTCTACAAAGAAGAGCCATCAGGGTAATATCAGGCTTTGGTTATAAGGATGATTGTTTGAATCAATTTCGTGTATTAAAGTTAATGACATTTCCGTATAAAACATATGCGAAGCAACCTCAATAAATTCCAACTTTATGAAAACAATCATTCTCATAACACTAGAAATAAAGTTGATATTTATCTAAACCAGCTAAGATTGTCAAAATCACAAATGGGATTTTATTACCACTGCATTAAATTTTACAACTTAATTCCAAACCATGTTAGAAATCTTCCTAAGAAAGCTTTCTTAAACTATATGAAAAACTATCTTTTTATTCAATTGATGATTTTGTTGGCAGTACTTTTAATTAAATTTATTTGTTTTGTCTTACTTTGTATTGTATATTTACTGTATTTTTTATATTTTTATTGTACTTTTATTTTTGTAACATATTTTTCTTACTTAAATATTTTTATTCTATATTCCATTTGTTAATTCAAACCAAGTGACCTGACTTGTGTAATACTTTTTGTAGTTGGCACTAACAAATTATTATTATTATTATTATAAGTACAAAAGGCGTTTTCAAATGCCCAAATATTTATTAATGTGCACCAACGTTTTTGTAAATTAGGTTTGAATTGAAATACTGAGCCAAGCAGAAATAAAAACCCAATTCAAAACCGCATTCTTTGTTTATTTCATTTGCCTAGGCTCAGTTCTTAAAGAGCATCTCAACAACTTTAAGTATCAAAATCTAAGGTACTACGTACATTACATGAAGCTGGAGGAAAAGCTTACTATTTGCAACATATTTAAGACTTGCATTCTATTTGGAATGGCTTTTAAATGAACCTAGTTCAAATTTTTTGAATAACATTCTGTTAACGGACAAAGCTACATTTTTAAGTTGGAATTGTTCATTACTATAATCTTTATGTTTGGTCACATGAAAATTTGCAAGAAACAAAACTACGTTCTTTTTTAAATAAATTTAGTGTTGATGTTTGGATGGATATAATACATAATACTGTTTGTGGCCCTTTTCTGCGTTCAAAATTAAACAGGGTTTTTACAAATTACTTGGAAGATTTATTAGCAAACGTGCTCCTTTATTTTAAAAATAGAAACTGGTTCCAATTTGATGATGCTCTGGCACATTAATAACTTGAGAATGGTTAAATACAGAATTATCCACAGCGTTGAAAATGTTTTAAATTTACTGCAATGAATTCTAAACTGCCAATTTAGCTAACAGTATTTGGTTTTAACAAGAAAAAAAAAAGTATTAAGTTTTACTACCAAATTGTTAATCTTGTATTTAAAACTATAAATCTGGTTTTAAAAGTGCAACTCTGTGTTTTAAAGTGTTTAATTTTATTATCAAACTGTAAATTTAGGTTTCAAATTATAATCCTGTTTTTAAAACTGTAAATCAAACTTTTAAAACTAAAAATCTTTTGTTAACGTATAATAATAATAATAATAATAATCCATTTATTCCAGTCGATATATACATTATACATAGGAAAAGTCAATATCACATAGTAAAATACAATAAAATACACATAAGTTGAAACATATACATATATGGGATAAAAGTACAATTTAAAATACATAGAATTATATCATTTAAAATGTTCATAAAATTCTTGGACGCTGTAGAAACTGCATTCAAGGATTAATTTCTTCAATTTTGATTTATATAAAGGCAGTAGCAATATTTTGATGTTTTCGGGAAGTTTATTATAGATTTTATACCACAACATAGTGGAGAGTTGGCATATTGTGCCGATTTGTGTTGTGATAACGCTTTGTTCCTGGTAGAATAGTGGTGGTTGTCGAAATTTGTTTTTAAGTTATGAATGTTTTTTTTTACATATAAAAGTACACGATATATGTATATGCTAGCAAGAGGCATTATATTTAGTTTTTTGAAGAATGGCCTACATGAGACTTGGTGATTTAATCCCAATAAACTGCGGATTATTCGTTTTTGCAGAATGAAAACTCTTGCAACTTCAGTAGAGTTATACCATGTTTCGGTAGCATAGGAAAGTATGGAGTGTACATTTGCAAAATAAAATGACAAAACTACATTTATACTGCTTAAGTCGCCTAATGCTGAAATTTGCTTTGCATAATTTCTTGCATATGTCGTTATCATGTTGGGCAAATGTTAATTTATTATTAATTCTGACGCTTAAAAACATTGAATCTTGTTGTTGAATTAAAGATTTTCTTTAATGTTTAATTAAAAAACTAAAACCTGATTGTTTTAAAAAATTGATAAATGTTGACTTTTGTTTATTTATTACGAGGTTATTATGATTGCAGTAATTGTCTAAGCTGCTTAGGAGACTATTTGTTGCACAAATTAAATCATTTTCATGTTTTTCTGCCGTTATTAACGTCGTATTAAATTCTATAGCCAAAATGTAAACATGGCTTTCAAATTATAAATTTATTCTTTAAAAATGTAATTAGGTTTATCAAACAAAAAATTTGGCAACTAACGTGTAAGTACACTACTAAACTGTGAATTTGACTTTTAAATTGTTAATCCGGTCTCCTAATTGTAAATACGGTTTTTAAAAAAGTAATTGCGGTTTCAAAAAACTAAAACTCGTCGGCCAACTGTCAAACAGTTATCCGGTCTCTAAGTTATAAATCCAGCTACTGTCAACCTATAACCCGGCCTTTAAATTATATATTCAGCCTTTAAATCAGTAAATTCTGTTTTTAAAAATGTAAACCCTTTCTACAAATTATACAAGGTGAGTCGGGAAGAATGCACCAAATTTCAGGAGTGTATTGTATACATGAAAATAATATAAAAAAATTCAAATGTTGTTATTTGATTTTCATTTGATTTTAAGTTTTAGCGTAATTAAAATAAATAAAATTTCTATTTAACGTTTTGGTAATCATAGCCTTCTTATAATAAATGTTCAAAAATACCATCATTTACCTCTAAACATTTTCTGTTTTGTCTACAAACGGCGCCTGTTGCTGCAACATTTTTAATGCGTTCTATTAGTTCGAGTGTCTAATTTTACTGTGTACACTTCATTTTTAAACCCGCCCCATAAACAATAATTTAGTGCTAAAAAGTCTGGAGACTTTGGAGACCAAGTTATAAGACCACCGCAACCAATCCTACCCTTTAAAAAGTTTTTGTGGCATACTAGATAAACATTTAATTACACTATAACTTGAAAACAAATGAAAATCAAATAACAACATTTAAGTTTTTTTACATTACTTTCTCGTGTACAATACACTCCTGGAGTTTTCTGTTTTTAAAAAGTTTAATTACATAATTATTAATTTGGCATAGAAACATAAATCCGGTCTGTGTGTGTTAAATTTAACCTTTAAATTATAAAGTTTAAAAAGTATAAATAAAGTTTTTTGAAATGAGATTGCGTGTTTAACCTACTGCTAAACTGTTAATCCGTTTTCTAAATTGTCGTGTCCAGTTGATTATAGTGTCAATAGTTATAACGGTAATCAGGTTTTGTCTGTTCTTACTGGGTAAGTTTATTAGGGTACGAAAGAGTAGGGATCTGTGGACGCATATGAATAGTAAAATAATATTAAAATTTAGTATTAAAACATTAAAATATTGTCAGAAAGCACCAAAGTTTGGCTATAAGCTGTTAAAAAGTGCAAAATTCTTTTAATAAAATGTCAAAAACAGCAAAATCTAATCATAAAATATTAACATATTGTCAGAAAACACAAAAATTTGGTAATAAACTGTTGAAAAGTGTAAAAGTTTATCATAAAAATTTGGTCAAAATAATTTATCAAAAATTTGATTTATAAAATGTCAGAAAACTATTGTTGAAAAGCATAAAAATCTGGTTATAAACGTTTAAATTTTTGCTTCAAAATTTGGTCATAAACTTTTGAAAAGTGCAAAAGTGCATAATGTATAAAAATATTCTCAGAAAGTACTAAAATTTACCCTAAATGTTTAAAACTACACACATTCTGTTTATAAAACAGTCAAAAATGGCAAAATTTTGTCATAAAATATTAAAATATTTTCAAAAAAAAAAACAGTTGATTATGTTTCATAGGTTATATTTTGACAGCTGCTATGCAAGATTTGATAATTTTAGACATAACATTTTAAATTAAGTATTTTTGATAGTTTGTCTAGATTGTGTATTTTTTGATAGCTGGCTGCTATTCAAGATTTTGTAATTTTTGACATATTAGAATAAAGAAATTATTTTTAACGAATGACACACGTGTTTATTAGTCGTGTATCCGTTGCAAATGATAGTTATTATGTTGTTATAGTTCAGGCCGATTACATTTAAATGTCATAGTTTGTCATTAATTTTAAAATAAATAAAACCTACATTATTTTATAGATTATACTCTATATATTATTAGGTTTAACATTTTAACGGTAGAAAAAAAAAATTTCAATCTTAATACCTAAAAACTCAAAATTTTGTCAAAATTGCTTTTGGCAAATTATACTTGATAATAGAATATAATTGTTATTTATTCTAAAATGATCTCAATTTAAATTTTTTATGTGCTTGAACATAAACTCATAAAAGGGAAAAGTTTCAAACGCATTTGTTTGGATTAGACAACAATACGTAAAACATTAGTAGGAGTGTCACAACCAACAAAAAAATAATTATCACATAAATTTTATTTAAAGTAAAAGTTTTCTAATTGTATTAGAGTAATTGATAGAATGCAGTTTTGGATAAAGAAAACTGAATAAAATAATTTTATTTTCTAAATAACGACGACGATTGAATTTAAAATATCTAAAAGTTTAAAAAGTTAGTGAATAAAAATAAGTTTAGTTTTTTATCAAAGTTTCACATATTATTAGTAACCAAAATAAGTTTTGTATGTCAAATAAAAGTCATTTAGTAGTTTCATATTTTTCTAGTTTTATAAAATTGACGAAACGTGTTTTATGTAGCACATTCTGTACATACAAAATCTTGAAAAAAACCTACACAAACTCTACATATGTTATTTGTGTACGTACTTGATTATTTGTATAAATTTGTTTTTAATGAGCTGTTAAAACATGCGTCAAGCTCAATCAACGCTTGTGCTAGTTTTGCTAGATTGCATATTACAGCGCTGTTTTGTAGCTAGGGTGTAGTTTCTGCTCTTTGTGACTTTTGTCATTAGTGAACTTTGTCGTAAAAATTACGTAATTTTAGTAAAATCTAAGTAGCATTGCATCTTATTTCACTGACACTACGGCATTTCTATGAGAAAAGTTACCAACAACAAAAATTACAGCAATCAGTCACACTCAGGTACGTATAAAGTCATGCATTTGTCTCTTACAGCGCAAAGCATATACTCTCTGAGCGTCACAGTTCATCATTTAAGACAAACCTTTCTGGGTTCAGAAATATTCTATTTTTTTGGTTCTGGCTCTGGAATAAGTAGCACAGTACAAGAATCTTGTAGAGAAGACCATAGTAAAAGTGTTATTCAGTAAAGGTAAAAACAAAGTTTTAGCCTAAACACATTTTAAGAAAATGCTGATGAACAAATATCTAGATTTTTACAAATTATTTGCAAACGGATCAGATTAAGTCGATTTGAAAAGATTAGTAACATAAGAGATTTGGATTTTATAACTTCAAAACGAATAACAGAACAAACTACCTGCAAACTTTTCATTTTTAGCGGAATTGTTTGATATCTACATGGCAATACTTAAAATAAAACACAAGGCATTAGCAAATCATTGCTCAATTTTAAAGTATAGTAAAAGCAATAACAATTAAGAACTTTAATATCAAAGATAATTACCTTCTAGCACTGGTTAGACTTAAAATATTAACATTACAAAAATTTATTAATATGGAAATAATAGTTCTGATCTGTAGACTTAGGTCTGGACACAACAAATCCGTTAGACATCTATACAAAGAAATATTAAGATTATGGATTATGACACTTGAGAGTGTGGTGTCAATGCCGTAGCTAAGACCGCAGACATACAAAGGCTTTGCAGCGTGCTTATCAAAACTTTAAAAGAAGAAGGCGTAGAAAGTGGAAAGAAGTCTAAATTATATTTTGTTAAGGTGTCCTTTACATAACTCATTGTTATATACTTTTACCTGATTTAACAGAGTTAGATTGTACTCTTAGTATTTCTTTATACTACTTATGAAATATGAAATCATTATATAAGGTCTGTTCCAACATACGATTTGGACGGTTTGCAAACCGTTCAAACTATGCACACAAACAAATTACTGTGTATAAAAGATTGCCTAAGGATGACAAATATTTGTATGTGTGCACAGTTTGAACGGTTTGCAAACCGTCCAAATTGTATGTTGGAACAGACCTATTATGTATTATATAGATGGATAAAAGAAAACTGTATAATCTTACGATAAAATATAAAAGAATAGAAAAAGGAAAGGATTGTAGATTGTTTTTTTTTTTTAATTTGACGATCATTGTTGCGTTGCCTGCGTAGCACGTTATTCTAATTTTTTGGTTTGCCATTCTATATCCAAGAATGAAAAATGTAACTTTATTTAATATCGTGTTTATCAGGAGGTTTGATTCTTCCTAAAGTTGGGATGCTTTTATTTAATTAGTTTCTTGCTTTTATCTTTGTTGTGTTGTTGGTGTTTATGTTATGGAATATTTTTGTTATGTTACCCGGTGCTTATATAATATGTTTAAATCATCTTTAAGGCAGACCCTGTTAAATGCTTTAATTAAATCGATGAAGCAAATATACTCATACTCAAGCATTTTAAACATTGTTGCCGTTTTTTTTAATTAGTTTGATTATGAATACTGCGTCGGTTATTGGTTGTCTTTTTCTAAAACCTTGCTGTTTCTTAGTGTTTGTTATTTGCGTTTTATTTTGATAATGCTTGTAAATAGTTTTAATGTTGTGTTTAGGAAAGTTACTCTGCTATAGTTCTCTTTGCAAGTTTTTTTGTCTTTTCTTAAATATGGGCAATACTGTTATGCTATTCGTCTGGTGTTTTTGTTTTGTTTAAAATTTTGTTAAATAGTTGCGAGTTCCAGGCCTCTTTATTTTAAAAACTGGTTGAGAATACACTCTATTCCATGAAATTTTCTGTTTTATTAATTTCTTAAGTTTTGTTTCTAACTTTTATACTTTATATATACTTTTCTTTGAGCTCTATACAAGTTGTGGTTCATGTCACTGCTAAATTGAATCCAATGCTTTTTTTAATTGATTGTATTTGTACGTGCTCTTATATGTTAGGTAACATTTTTGTTTAATTCGGCAAGTTTCTTCATCTTTTGAAACCATGGTTTAGTGTAGCTTGTTGCTTGTTACTAGCTATACCTTCAATTCTGGCTTAAGGTTTATTTTTTTAGCCTGTTAGTACTTTTGCTTTTATAAAAGAGTTTGGTGCTCTACTTTGTTAGCGACTTTCTATTGCACTTTTTGATAAACTTTTGAGTTTCTTATTTGTTGAAGAAATTCTGGTAGAATTTTGCATAAGACAAAGTTGCACTTTTTCATAAACTTTTGGGTTTTTTATTTGTTGAAGAAATTCTGGTAGAATTTTGCATAAGACAAAGTTGTGATCAGTCCCCAAATTAACAGTCGTATTTGTGATAATGTTATTGTTCAGTTTGTAATTATGAAGTCTATCATTGGTTGCTTGCTTAGTGTTGTTGAAGGTGTATTTATGTTAGTCTTTATGCGAAGTATGTGTTGTTGATTTTACCGTGTTTGTAAGTTGTTGCTTAATTGTGCTATTTATTATATTTGGTATGATTTGTTTATGGTGCGTGCGTTAAGATCTAAAATAATTTTGTGTTTAGTGTTCATGACGTCGTAGTTGTTGATAAAAAAAATAAGATTCTACTATGGGCTTGGATATGTTTGGCACATCTTATTAGGTGTTTGTGATGTTATTTATTTTTAGAATTCTATCATTGATGTATCGAATACCTTCGATATTCTGTTTAAATAATTAATTTTATAAAAACAATAATTAAATAAACTTATGAAATGAATTAATAATTTGTTCAAACTTAATCTAACGATCACAGTGGCCAAAGGTCATTTTATTTTATAACTTATTGACGATTCAAAATTGTATACAATTCGCAAAATGACAATTGCATAAATGCTCAGCAAATATTAAATTGTTCCGCCGCTGGATCATTATCAGAAGCAGCTGGAAGTCGTTGCTAACTTCACTTGTTCAAAATTATAAGGTTCATATGTCTGCTAATATATTTAAATTATTAATTTGTGTATTATTAATTAAATAAGTTTTTTCTGCAAGTTTGTATTTTAATTGAAAAGTTTTTTTATTGTAATTTTCTTGAATAATCTATAATTAAAATTAAAACTAGTTTAGCCAAGAACCAATCAGCAGTTGTCAAAAGTTTTTGATTAGTAGCCACGTTGGAAGTGTCGACTTGTCAGTTTTGCGGCATAATATCAAATAATTTACAGAAATAAGTAATAAATGTATTAGTTATTAAATATAAAAGGTAATTTCAGACTAATACTATTTGAATAATAATAATTAATACATAAGAAGAATAATTAAAAAACAGTAAATAATGTTAAATTTAATATACAAATCTTTGATAATTGAACTAGGTAGTCAAACACTATAAATATTCCAAAAATAACTTGTTATATATAAAATACTTATGCCACCTGATGTTTTCTGTTTTTAGTTTTGTCACCCATAACAATCCTGCTTAATTGCTAATAATGTTTCAGCTTAAAAAATCATTCGAAATGAAGATTAAGGACCTGGAAAGAACCGCTAATATAGCGTGGTCTCCTGCTAACCTTAATTCCATATATCTAGCTGCTGGGACAGCTGCTCAACAACTTGACGCTTCCTTCAGTACTAATGCCTCCTTAGAAATTTTTTCCCTCAACCTATCGGAACCGGGAATGGAAATGGAACAGAAGGCTAGTATATCAAGTGAGAATCGGTTCCATAAGGTAATTTGGGGTGCCCATGGTGGTGACGGAAATGGTACCATTGTTGGAGGATGTGACGGAGGCATTGTTCAAATTTATAATTCATCTAAATTATTGAATGGAGAAAGTGCAATGGTTGCAAAACAGGATAAGCATACTGGGGCAGTACATTCGTTAGATTTTAATCCATTTCAAACGAATTTGTTGGCTACTGGGGCTGCAGAGTCTGAGATTTATATTTGGGATATGAATAACACTAATGCACCAATGTCTCCAGGTAAATTAAATTGTTTTATATATAAATATTTTATTAAAAAAATTGTGTCCATATGCCTTCATTAAGTTTATATTATTAATTTTAAGGAGCTAAATCACAACCACTTGAAGATGTTCTGTGTATACAATGGAATCGACAAGTACAACATATTTTGGCTTCCACATTTCCTTCAAAATGCGTTGTTTGGGATCTTAGAAAAAATGAACCTATAATTAAATTGTCTGACACCGTTTCTAGAATAAGATGGAAGGAGGTTGCATGGCATCCAGAAGTTGCAACACAACTTTGTCTTGCATCAGGTGAGATACACATTACAAAGAAAATTTGAATGGGAGTACGTAATGTTACACAATTCAGTGATAAACTTGAATAATTTATAGTTCTGATAAGAAAATATTACAATAAGCAAAAAAAATGATTTTAATTATTTTTGTAACGTTTTTAGAGGAAGATCAAGCACCTATAATACAGTTATGGGATCTTCGTTTTGCTACATCTCCATTAAAAACATTGGAGAATCATCAAAGAGGTGTTCTCTCGATTGCTTGGTGTTCACAGGATCCTGATTTGCTTATCAGTTGTGCTAAGGATAACAGAATAGTTTGTTGGAATCCTAATTCCAATCAAACTGGTGGTGAAGTTCTATCAGAAGTTGCCAAAACTAATCAATGGAATTTTGATATATCATGGTGTCCGAAAAATCCCGCTTTGATTGCCACTCCTGGCTTTGACGGTCATGTTTCAGTTTACTCGCTTATGGGAGGTAATATAACAAACACAAAAAAGTATATCACATTGCTAATGTATTATTAATTCAGGAAAAGCTCAACAAATTCAAACTACAAATAAAATAGCTGATAGTTTTCCTGGAATGGAAGGGTATGTGCAGGCTCCAGTTGTACAACAAAATGTTGCATCAGTTAGTGTTGATCTTGCAAAACCACCTAAGTGGCTGAAAAAACCAGTTGGAGCCAAATTTGGTGTAAGTTTATTTTATTATTCTATTTTAATTAACTGTATTTAACAACACTTCATTAACTATGTGGTTAAATTAACAATGTAAAACAAAGTTAAATCTTGATGATATAATATTAATATTATAAAATGCAATGCTTCAATTTGAGTATTGAACAATTTGTAGAAAATGGTCTGTATATATGTACATAAATATCTTTGCGATCAGGTCTAGAGCTGAATGAGGCTTTAAAAATTATTACTCTATAAAATAATTATAAAGCCTTTCCTTAATGACTGATAGATTTAATATATCTTCAGAGGCGAAGCTATCTGAAAGCTGAAGGGCCACCAAACATACAGGGTCTATTTCAAAACTTTTCATAAATCTTTTATGAACAGAATTGCAGTTTTTAACAGTTTTTGTCTGGATTTTTGTTCTTAAAAATATTTTAATATTTTTAATTTTTCATAATAGTTTTTTGCATTTTTTAACTGTTTATGACCAAATTATGGTGTTTTCTGACAATATTTTTATACTTCATGGTCAGATGTTACTATTTTTGACATTCTATTAATAAAATTTTGCATTTTTTGACATTTTATGGTCAAATTTTGTTTCTTCTAACAATATTTTTGATATTTTATAGATGGATTTTTCTATTTTTGACATTTTATGATTTATGATTTTTACATCTTTTAACAGTTTAGCTGGATTTTGGTGCTATCTGACAATTGTTTAAAATTTCAAGGCTGGATTTTACAATGTTTAACATTTTATGAACAGAATTTTGTAGTTTTGTTCCAAAATGTTTTAAAATTTTATATTTTTAGTATTTTTCATTTTTCTTAGTTTTTGACCAACTTTGGTGCTTTCTTACAATATTTTTATACTTTTTGGTCAGGTTTTGCTATTTTTGACATTCTATTTATTCTGCACTTTTTGACATATTGTTGTTGGGTTTTGCTATTTCTAATAATATTTTGATATTTCACAGGCGGATTTTGCTATTTTTATAAATAAAATTTTGCATTTTTTACTCTTTTTGGCCAATTTTGGTGTCATTTTCATACTTTCTTTTATATTGTTTTGGGATTTCACGAAATATTATACATTTTTTAACAGTACATGGTCAGATTTTGTTGCATTCCGACTAAATTTTGATGTTTCAAGGCCGAATTTTTAAAAAAATTGACATTTTATAAATAGAATTTTGCACTTTTGGACAGTTTATGGCCGGATTTTGTTTTTTTTTTTAACAATATGTTTATAGCCGGATTTTGCTATTTTTTGATATTTTATGAATAGAATTTTACATTTTTCATCAGTTTTATGGTCAGATTTTAGTGCTTTCTGACAATATTTTGTTGTTTTAAGACCGGATTTTGCTATTTATGAATTTTTTAAATAGAATTTTCTATTTTCAACCGTTTTTGACCGGATTTTCTCAAAATATTTTATGACAATAATATATTTTATAAGTAACTGGTTTGTGCAGTTTTTGTAATTTTAAGAAATTTTTACACTTTTTAACAGTTTATGGTCGGATTTTAGTGCTTTCTAACAATGTTTTGATGTTTCAAAGCTGGATTTTGATGTTTTTATTATTTTATGAATAAAATTTTATATTTTTCAACAGATTGCTTCCCGACTATATGATGTTTCATGGCTGATTTTTTTTTATTTTTGTCATTTCATGAATAGAATTTTGCACTTTTAGACAGTTTATGGGCGGATTGTTTTTAAAAATATTAGTATAAGAGCTAGCAACGTCGCAAAAAAAATCATTTTAGTTCGGCTAGTTTTTTAATATTTCCCATCCTTATTGACGATAGGAAGGGACGCGCCTGGATTGTTTATTAGTGTGTCAGTTATTAATTTTGACATTTGGTATTAAGTTATGTTCAAATTTATAATAAATAATCAATAACAATTATGTTTTACAGTACAAACAAAGTCTATGGACTCTAAGTATACTACTATATACTCCATAAACATTGACGATAGGGCGCAGCGTCTGGCAGCTGGGAGCGGTTGCGTATACCTGGTAGCGCAACCTCCCTGAAGAGGTGAAAATTGAGTATTTTCAAAACATTTTAAGACAAAAAAAAAATTGCCATAATTTTCTATGACACTTTACCATTTTCACCTCTTCAAGGAGGTTGCGCTACCGGGCATACGCAACCGCTCCCAGCTGCCAGACGCTGAGCGTCCCAACTATTATATTTTATTGCAATAGTAATATTGTACTGACAAGAGTTAATTATCTTTATTTGCTATGCATATATGAATAGATATGTAAATATTTGCTAAAAATCATAACTTCAAATTTGCTGCCATAGGTAACCTTGCTTTGTGGAAATAAAAAATGAATCGTCATTCATTCATGGTTGTGCAGTTGCAACTATTTGTAATGAAGTGCAGGCAACAGCATTTAGCATATTAACCTATTTTGGTTGATATGCGGAACGCACTTTTAGATTGATCTTGAGTTAGGTGATCATACGTACTCTGAAATGGGTAATCTTACTTTTTACTTATCGAAATTAAATGTACTCTTTTTAAAACTTTCTAATTTAAAAAACGTTTTTTTTATCACATGAATTTGCAATTAATTATAAATGAATTACATTGCACGGCCGAGTAGCGGCAATCGTAACGAATAATAAGGTGCGATTGGCGCCAAGCCAATAGTCTTATTTAGCTGAAAGTTGGTTGATTTGAATTTGCTTTGCATTAGTTGGCCTATTTTACTAGAGACATAAATTCAGTGTTGAAAAAAATTGTTTTTGTTTAAGCTTTGATTTTATCAGTTTAATTAAAAAATGGTGTAAAAAAGCAATTTTATAACGAAAAATTGGTAATCAATTCAATTACGTAATATCAAAAATAAACAGAGAATGCTGCACTTATTGCATATTAATAATCAAAAATAGTATAGAGAATTGATGGCAAAAAGTAAGTCTACATGAAATTCAATTAAAAATCCATCTACAGCATAGAAAAAAAAAAAAATATTTATAGTGTGAAATTTAGTCAATAAAAGTCCAAATTTATTAAAAATTGAACACTATTAATAGCAAATTTAAAATTGTACATTACATAAAATAATTGCATGAAATTTTTCAAAAATTGTGCACAATATTTATTGATCATATTCTTCAAACATTACACAGAAATCTTATTTATTTTCTAATTTTATTATAGTGTTTTTATATATTTGAATTTATTTTTAAAATTAAATAGCATGAATTTAGATAAAAAAAAACATGCAAAAATTATTATAAAAACTAAATATGCATGAAAATTGAATCTGGTATATGTAATGAATGGGTGTTTATTGCATGAAATTGATGAAATTTTAGGTCATAATAATAATAATTTATTGGTGCAATAACTTACAGTTTTTGACAAGTCAGATAAGTATAATTAAATATTATGCGGTTAGGCACTATTTTAGCTGAGGTATCTTATATAAATAAAATTTACTTTAAAGGAAAACATTAATTAATTTAGTTATAAATAAATTAATAAAAAAGAGACTTATAATAATATTACAAGTAAAGCGTATTAAGAGTTATTTTAGATTTAGATTAAATAAAAAGCCATGTAAAATAATTAAAATAATATCACAGAAGTTTAAGTATGGAATACCCACAAAATTCAAGTAGTCAAGTAGATATCAATGAAAAATATTTAAAAAAATATATTGCTAGTCCATCACAGGCACACAAAATTATTTTTTGTGATAATTAATGTAGTTGTAAACAATTAAAATACATCAATTTCAATTATTATAAGAATAAATAAATAAACTGTTTCTATTTTTTAATTGGCAAAATAATATGAAAATTAGCAAATGAATGTTTTTATATGGTTAATCATTATTGAAAATATTAATACTCAATATTCAACATAATAATATGTAATTGTAAACAAAATGCTTTTATAGTGAATGCTCATTATTACAATACATTTTTAGATGCATTTCTCTCAAGTACACAACAATAAATTGCAGACTAACTAATTCCAACAAGACTGAGTATGTCATAGATGTTTGTCATGTTTGTTAAAAATATTTTAATTTAATAAAAATTGAGAATTGTAAAAAAGTGCAGTGTAAATTTGAAATAGTGTGAATTGTGTGTTTTGCAAACTGTGAATTGGATGTACAAATTAAGTAAGTGTTTACTCAAGAACTGCATGCTTTATACTCATTATCGCAGTGGAACAAGTAATAAAGACAGCACAGGTCATACTTACTGTCTTCAGTCAATTTAATAAAAATTTTCCTGATGCAGGAATTCCTAATAAAACGTTTGTCACAAATTATTGAATGGTTGAAGGAAGAAACTGCACCTGTAGACGAAACCAACTGGCATTTTAGCTGAAAAGTCTGTTTAAGATACACAGCATTGACTAGAGCTAAGTCCACAAAAATCAATGAGAGAACTATCTGTCCAAATTAGTGTTTCATATTAAAGTTGCAAACCAAATTCAGCATTTGCACTCATAAAAGGAATCTTTAGTTAAATTACTTAATTATGAATAACCAGTCGGTAATTTATCATTGTGTAATTGTCGAAGAAATTTATCTAAAATTATAGTGCAATACCGTTTTGGACTATTTAAACAAAATATATAGGTTCATTTATTCTTGGCTCGAAAATTGCTACCTATATACGAGGGGCACTGCTAAAGTTTGCAAGTAAAATTTGACGTTTTTCACCTATAATTCAGTTGTCAGTTCGATTTCAAACTGCTCGATTTTGTTTCAACAAAATTTAACGAGAGTAATAATTGTGTGAAAAATGGATATTTTGAATCGTGACTTCTGAGTGATGATTTTTTATGATTTTTGATATAGTTTAACACCGCAGCAATGTGTGGAAAAACTTAGTTCCATCCATAGAAGCACCTTCCAAAACTATGGTTTACAAATGGTTCCCAGAATTCAAGCGTGGAAGACCAATGTTTGATGACGATCTTCGCGAAGGTCGTCCATGCACCTCTGTTGTCGCGAAAAATATTGATGCTGTGCGTGAAATGATTTTGTCAGATTGGCATGTGACCTATAGTGAGACAGAGGCATTCTTGCTGTAATGCAAATACATACGATTTTGCACGATCATTTGCATGTCAGGAAGCTTTGCAGTCGTTGTTTCCCACACAATTTGAAAGAAGAACAAAAACAGGCACGTGTCAAGTGGTGCAAGGAAATGCTAAAAAATTCAAAGGGGGTTGTTCAAATTCGGTATATAACATCGTAACAGGTGACGAATCTTGGATATATTCATATGAGCCTGAAACTATACAGCTATCGACTGTACGGGTATTTCAAAATGAACCTAACCCCACAAAAGTGGTGCGTTTACGAAGCGTTTCGAAAAAAATGATTGCTTGTTTCTTCGGAAAAACGGGTCAAGTTGCAACTGTTGCATTAGAGGATTTGAAGGACGGTTAATGCTGACTGCTATACTTCAATTTGTTTGCCGGAAGTTATTGCTGAACTGTAGAGTTTTTGACCAGTAACAACATCCAATTAATGACTTATTGCCCATATTCGTCTGATTTATTGCCCAAGGACTTCTTCCTATTTCGACATATCAAAAATAAAATGCGTGGCGAGCGTTTTTCATCGCCTGAAGAGGCCGTTGAAGCATTTAAATCACTTGGATGGTACCTCGCTCAGAGTGGCAAAATTGTTTTTAAGATTGGTTTCATCGGATGCAAAAGTGTATAGATTTTAAACGAGAATATTGAATATTTTAAGATTTTAAGAAGCAATAAAGCGATTTACATAACGTAATTTGTGTTTTGCTTTACATTTACCGCGAACTTTGGCAGTGTCCAATTTTAGTTGAGTGTAAAGTTGTTTTGTCTAAGGCAGAGATTGGCAAACTTATTTTGAAACGGGCTAGATCGTAAAAGTTTTAAGTTTTAAATAAACAAATTTCTTTTGTACTTGCATCAAAATTCAAAAAACGTAACTGTAGTTTTTTTTTTCTTTTTTTAATTGAGTGGGGAAAATGCCTTACGCACTTTGTGTGGGGCTCCCGGTTACCCGTATACCCACTAAAAACCCTAACCTCTAAGCCCTCCAAGCCTTGCGGGATTACCGTTGTGGTATTACTTCACAAAGTCTGGACACCTTCTATTTATCCTACTATCTTGGCTTCCTGCTCTTGCTTTCTCCTCTTCCTCTTTTGTTGCCATTATTCTCCGTATGCCATCATCAATGGCTCTCCAGTTGTATGCACTTTCAAGCATGAGTGTGGTCAGGTTGTTTACGGTTATCTCTTTACCGACTCTTAGCTGCATCTCTTCTCTGGTGATTCTCCAGCGAGGGTATCTTTTTTTCCACAATAGGGGCATTCGTCCTGTTCTGCTAGGCACATTCTTTTTAGATATGACCCAAAACATCCATGACCTGTTAGGATCTGTGTGAGGTGGTAGTTCAGGTTACCATGTTTTCTGTTTACCCACGGTGTCACCAAGGGTATGAGGGTCTGTGTCCATCTGGCGACGTCACCCTTGCACTGCCATTCTGCTTCCCATTTTTTCGTTGTCTCCACTCTCTTGTTTTTCCTGTGCCTCTTTGGTTGTTTCCCTTTACCTTCGGCCCGCTCTTTGGCGAGAAGGTGTATGGGGATTGTGCCCGTTATTGCTTGTATGGCCTTGGACGAAAGTGTTCTGTAGGCACTGGCTATTCTAATTGCCATTTTTCTTCTGGCCCTCTCTAGTATTATTCTGTTTTTTTTTTCTCGCAGCTTTCTATCCAGATGGGTACGGCGTACAACAGTATTGAGTCCACCGTTGCACCCATAACTTTACGTTTCTCCGCCCTTGGACCCCCTACATTCGGCATGATACGTGTCAGGGCCATTACAAGTCATCTGCTCTCTCAGCAGACCATCATAATATATATTCCACAAGGTGGGACCCAGGACAGACTCCTGAGGCACCCGCAAGTCATTTTCAGAGTTGCTTCGGAGCTGCATTCTATGATTCTATTCTGTAGATAGTGGCATAGGATTTTTCTGAGGTATGTTGAAATTCCCCTTCTCTCTAATTCTTCTATTAGTCCCCTCCAGGGCACCGAAAGCATTCTTTATATCAAAGGTGATCAACACCGCCAGTTTGTGTGTAGGATGTTCAGCTACCTGCCCCACTGCTTCCCTAACATGTCTAAGTGCATCCAGTGTGGAGTGGCCACCTCTGAACCCGTGTTGGTTTTTACTCAGGCCTCCATTCCTGTCTAGTTCCTCTGTAAGTCTCGTGTTGAGGACGTGCTCATACAGCTTTCCCAGTGGGTTCAGTAGACATATAGGTCGGTATGCCTTGTCTTCGTTTTTTTTTTTGGTAGGTTTCTCGATTAGTACTAATTTTGCCCTTTTCCAGTCCTTGGGGAAGATGCCTTGCTTTATGAGTTTGTCAAGGACCTTCGCGCAGAGTTGAGGTCTTTTTGTTGCTATCGCTCTGATCACCTCCGGCGGTATCATGTCTGTCCCGTGTGCCTTTTTTCTTTTAATTTTACCACCTGCCTTAAGTATTTCTTCTTCTGTACATTCCGGTATCATATCCATATCTGTTCTTATCTCTAACCACGTTGTTCTGCCTAGGTTCGGAAAGAGTTTCTTGGCTTCAGCCGTTATCTCCTCCCCTGACAGTGTTATTGGGGATCTTTGTCCTATTTTATTTGTGTCAATTTTATATTCTTTGCCCCATATATCCCCATTTAGTTCCTTGCACAGTTTCTTCCAGGCTATCTTCTTGGATTCTATTATTGCTTTCTTAAGGTCTTTTCTCTCACCTGCGTATGCCTCTTGTGCTTGTTGCAGAAGGTATATGTCTCTTGGGTTTTTTTCCGTTTAATCTTGTCACAATCCTTTTAGTTTTTATACATCTCCTTCTCATGTTTGCAATATCATCACTCCACCAATACATTGGTTTGTAGTTTACCCTGCCCCCTTTTTTCTTTAAAGTCTTTTTGCAGGTTTTTATTATAGATTCTTTTAGCTTCTCAGCAGTGTGTTCCATTTCCGTTGTGTTTAGGTTCAGGTTTGAGAGGAATTTTGCCTCTTGCTCATTGCGGAAAGACCATCCGGTGATTTCTCTTGTCTTCTCCCAAGTCTTTACCTTCCCCGGCCTGACTTCGAAATGTATGTTCATGTGATAACTCAGATTCTCTTCCTCGCCCACATGCCACATGCCAGTTGCTAATTTTTGTTACTATCTTAGAGGTGCACAGGGTCACATCTATGAAGGATTTTGCTCCGTTTTTTTGGAACGTATGTACTCCCCCCCCCCCCCCTATTCAGGACGCAGAGTTCGTTTTCGTTTGCCCATTCTGCCAACATGTCACATTTCCGGTCGTCTTTGGGAGACCCCCATATGCCTGACTTGGCGTTGAAATCCCCGCCAATGATCTTATCTTTCTTGTGTTTTTTTTGGTCCTTACTTAGTTCTGTTAGCCACTTTTCGAAATGCTCGATGCTTTCATTTGGGGAGAAGTAGCAGGCATATATCACTGTGTCCCGGTTCTCCATCCAGGTGTAGCCTACCCCACTTCCTGATTTTAATGCCGGAAATTTAGTATTGTCAGGGATGTATATTGCGGCGTCTTCATTTTTATCCATAATCCATCTTTTCCTAGTTGCTGCTATTTTCTTATTTGGTTCCGAGACTAGGGCATAATCTGCTCCTGTCAAAAAGACAGTTCCATTCTAGTAGATCCATAGCCGCTCTACATCTGTTTAGGTTAACCTGTATAACCTTCATTTTCTAGCCATTCCGGCCCCTTCTTTCTCCTTCTGTGCTTGCACCAGTTTCCTGAACGCCGGGCATGTCATGCTGTCCGTTTTGTGACCTTCTATATTGCATAAGTAGCACTTCTGTTTATTGGTGCAGTCTTTCACTTTATGTCCGGTCCCCCCACAGTTCCTGCAGGGCTCGCCATCCTTACTTTTACCGTCCATTGCCGTGTGACCCATTCTATGGCATTTCTAGCATTTTGGCGGAGCAAATACCTCCATCACCCTCCATCTATTCCAGCCTGAGCCTATTTTCCTTTTTCTTATAAGGTGCTCTGCTGCCTTTTCCTGCATGTTCACGAAGGCATATCTTACTCCATTCTGGTAGACCTTTTCTGATAGTTTCACCGAATCTACCTTGGCGCTCAGGTTGTCTCTCAGGAGTTCCATGTTGATTTCATCCTTCACCTCATCTTCATTAAAGTCTCCGTCCACGTCTAGAAGCCGTATTGTCTTTTTTCTTTCATTTAGTTCAATGTTGGCTACCTTGTTGATTTTCTCATCGAGTGTTTTTCTGAACTCCTTCCTTACTTCTTCTTTATTATTTTTAATCACAAGTTTAATGTTGCCATCTTTCGTTTTATTTATCCCTGCGATGATGATCTCGCCCGTGTTCACCTCATTCTTCATACATTTCATTACTTCTGCATAGCTGCAGCCCTCTTTTGGTTTGATTAGAATCGAATCCATCTGTCTATCCCAGCGCTTCTTTGGCATCTTGTTTTTTCTTCCTTGCGTTGGTTTCCTTTTGCCATGGATAGTCATTTTAAGCTCCTCATTTTTAAGACAGTATTCCATCACTTTCCTGGCCATATCTGGTTCTGCATCCGTGATACAGGCTAGTCTCGATTTTCCCTTTTCCATTGTCATTGCCTTTACTTCCTGCATTGCGTTGATTATTCCGCTACTTCCTTCTAGTGTTCCCGTCCCCTTCATGGTTTTCACTACAGACGTGAGTCTTTCATTTTCCTCTTCTGCTTTGCTATTTTGGGCAATTATGGAGCTTTTTGTAACCCCACACCACCATTTAGTTTCTTGTTGATCCTCCGTCATTGCTGCTATCAATTCCGGGTGTTTCTCCGCTATTATTTTTTTAGGGTATTCCTTTGTGCTCTCGCTACTACTTAATATTACTACTAAGTCTTCCTTACTGTCAGCTTTAAAGGTATCACTCGTCTGCTCGCAATTCGTGAATAGGTCTTCTGTCCAGTCTACTTCCATCAGCTCCTGTGGTGCTTCGACCCCTTTTTTGCGTGATAGGCATTCGTTGATCCTGTCTCGTTGATTCCTTTCCTCCGCTGTCTGCATTGTTTCTGTTTGCTACGCCTTATCCACTAGGCTTATACATACATGTTGGCTGCATCTCTAGCTTCCGGTTTCATTCTATTGCTTACCAGCGCAATGTTTCTCAGATTTGAGCTCTCTGCTATTATTCTCCTTAGAAGATCCTTCAGCTTTCTATAGTCCATCTTAAAGTCCTCTAGATCTGCTTCCCTCTTCTGGGGAGAGTCAGCCATCCTCATTCTTTTATTGCTTTGGAGCAGGGTTTCCTCCGCTTTTATTCCTGTTTCCTTAGATGGAGTAGCGGGAAGTTCACTTAGGTTTCCCAAGACTATGTGATCAGGTTTCCCATCCTTGTTCTCTGTTTGAGCAGCCGGTGTTTCTTCCTTTGCATCCGGGATCCTCCTGACCTGCTTAGGCTACCCCGTTTGCCCTGTTCCTTCAAAAGCTCCAATTCAAATCTTCTCGTTTCCTCTTCTTTCTCCCTTGCCGGGTCGTCATCGCCCTTGTTGTAGTGGTTTACCGATTGAGGTGCGCCCTCTTGATCGCGCTTTTCCTCTTCCTCAACCGAGTTTTTTGTTGTTTTGGCGTAGTCATTGGCTGACGATCGTAAGTGGTCTACTACCTCGCCACTATCGACCGGTTCTGGGGATCCGACCCCTGTCCCGTAAACGTTTGTTTTTTGCGTTGTACCTTCCATATTACCAAAAAATCTTGTCCTTGTCCGTTCTTTTACACCTATCTGGACTGAAAGGTGGTCGTCGTTGGGGGTCCAAATTGGGAGGGGTTTTTGGAGATAGGGGATGTCGGGTTAGGGACTATTTTTTTAATAGGTTATCCTCCTCTGTAGGGTACGAGAGATTGCTTTTTGGTTCCCTAGCCCTCAATATCTAATAGCGTCGGGAACCGAAAGGTGGCCTAGAGTAGACCGAAGGGTTTGACCAAGGGAGGTCGACAGATCATAGCGGAAAATGAAGAGAAAGTGTTTGCCAGAGCCCCTTTAGTTTCCATGCAGCGGGCACCGCTCGCAAGCGAGGTTGACTTGAGTTGGGATTATCATCTTGCCATCTCCTTACCCGCCTGTAACTGTAGTTTAACTTCAGAAAATAAATACTTTGGGAATTCACAATAATCAAGTTTCATTGGTAAAATGGTCTTATCCAATATTTAAATCATTATTTATATCATCACAGTTCAAAATGTGGATTAAAATTAACCCTCTAATGCCCCAATTTGTAATCTTCATCGACATTGAATCATTTATTTACACCTGCCAGGTATGGGTGCATTTTTTTTTGCGAAGGAGAGTTTTGTGTGCATTCCAATATTGTTTGCAGTTTTTCCAAAAATTTGTGAATTAAGAATAAAACATATTTGAACTTTACGTTATATCTTGAGACGGCGCTGGGCATTAGAGGGTTAAAAGTAGATAGTGTACTCTCAATTAGTGCCTTAATAGTAATTTTAAAAAATATAATGCGGTAAAACATTGAAAAATTTGATTGCATATATTTCTGGTTGATTTGTGATGTAACCGGATTTTTAAGAAAGGTGAGTTGCAAAATTATCAACCCATCTTAATCTTGTCAAATTTTGCATAAGTCTTTTAACAGACAATTGACGGAGTTGAGCAAAAAGGCATAACTTCCACCTAGTATTGAGAAATTGGCTCTCAATATAATGCTTATTTAAATTTTGTTAAAACACCAAAAAATTTTAGTAAAATGACTTAAATGAAACTCAATTTTATTGGTAAAATCATTATATTTGAAAAACCTATATTTTTGTAAAAGTATCAAATTTGTACTTATATTATTAAAACACACGAAGTTCTACCAAAAATCATTTATGTCATCAATGTAGATATTCTCATGGCCCTCTCGAACTGTGCTGGGTTCAGGTCTTAATGTTCGTTTTTTTCCTGTTTTTATTTTATTTTTGGGATCTTCCTCAAGGTTCATGTTTGTGACTAAAAGGTCTGTAGGCAAAATTTTGGTTTATTTGAGATTTTTGCTTCCTTCTAGCAACTTCTTCTTTTTTAATTAATACAAGATGATAAATAAGCTGTCTGTAAATCTTAACTGGGTATCTTATAAAAAATCAAATCAAAATTAAATATCAGCCTCAGAAATATTGTTATTACATTTGTACCTACACACATGATTAGAAGCTCTTAACTGTTTACTTGGAGGCATTACGCTTTTGTGTCCTACGCACAACTTTCCTTCTGTTTGAATTCTTTTTTTTTAATTTCTTTTTTGTTTTTGGTATTCTGCCTTTATATTTTTGTTTTATTTGGCGGCATAGCTTGTTGAATTTTGTTTATTACATTAGATTTTGATTGCTCTGAATTTTTCAATAAATTTAGGTTTGTATTGTAAAGGTCTGATTCTGATTTGTATTAACCTATAAAAAAATTAAAGTTTAACCTCAAAATAACAGTTTTGATGTTTATTTTTACCTTTATTTGGTGGGAACGTTCTTTTCTGAGCGAGAGCAGTTGCTCCTGATTGATTTCACTTTGCAAAATTCTGGAAATAAACAATAAGTCACCTCCCTGCAGCCGATTTGCTATATTTAAATTGTTAAACTGAGAGACAGGCACTTTTTGAAGTAGTTTAAGGTGTCTTTTAAAAAATTGGACAAAAACACATGGGTATACAAAAGTTTCATAGCTTGAAAAAAAGAAAATATTGAAAAACAAATAGGATTTGGTAAGCGCAACAACGATTTTAAAATTGATTGTAAATGTTTTATTTACGTTCGGATCATTGTTTTCATATTATTTGTTCTTTAAACTTTGGGAAATGTTAAACAGAGCAAAAAAGTATGATCGAGTGTATTTTACAATAACCAAACACAGCTTATGTTGGAATCTTATAGTATGCAATGTATTTTGTTGTTGCAGTTATAGTTAAAAAATTATTATAATTTTAATTTATGATTTCAAAATTTAATAATCAATTTATGTTTCAGTTTGGTGGAAAGTTATTCACTTTTGAAAATGACAAAGCAGCTCTTGCTCAAGCAAAACTAAACATGCAACCAGGACAAGCTGTACCGTACATACCACGCATTATTTATGTGAGTCAAGTCATCACAGAAACTGATCTTCTCATTAAATCAACTGAGTTAGAACAGGCATTGGAATATGGAAACTTCATAGGTAATATTAAATTAATTTTGTATACAGAGTGCTAATTATATACAATCAAAAATCATCATCAAAAGTTTATGTATAGAAAGTTTCTAATTCACTTTATATATTTATAATATGGGTAATACCAATTGATAAATTACATTTTTGGAATTCTTTTTTCAAAAATGCCGTTTATTAAATTTTGACGAATTATTGTTGTTTTTTGTAAAAATATAAAAAACGTGTTTTTTATAGTTTATGGATAAGCAGTCTTATGAGGAGTACGTTTGACTTCTACTGTAGGATTTGATTAGTAACTTATTAATAAAAGAAAAAATATATTTGATTTAAAAAATACATATTGCAGTCACAATTGTGAAGTCATGGTTTTTAAATAGTCTTTTAGTATAATTAAAGATTGAAAATTTTTAACACACAACTACATTAACTGAGCTTTTTGCATTATACAGGGTGTAGATTAATTGGCGGACAAACGCCATGTAACTTGGTAGGCCGTGACAAAAGAAAACGAAAATCTTAATTCTGCAATGTTGAGAAACTCTTCGTTTGGCCTCACAAGATTCTCAAAGTTTCGTTACGCTTGGCAAAGTAGCAAAATTTCTATTTCTAAATTCTAACCGAAAATGTAGGCAATTTAATACACATATAAGATAGGCAACTTAATACACACATCAAATGTTATTTTTGATTATAAACTACAAATGTTCAAATTGGCTACCGTTTACTTATAAACACTTTACGGCACGTATCGGTATTGAATTCATTCTCAAACATCACCGGGGTAATTTGCTGAACGGCTGTATTAATTTTTTCAATTTATTCTTAATAATTTTGCACCGGTGTTTAGTATACTAAATCTTTTACAAATCTCCATATAAAAAAAGTCTATTGGATTTAGGTCTGGGGACCTTGTTGGCCATGATTGTGTCCAAATCTTACAATCTAGTTGTTAAAATTAATAGGTCTGTTCCAACATACAATTTGGATAGTTTGCAAACCGTCCAAACTGTGCACACAAACAAATATTTGTCATTCTTAGGCAATCAATCTTTTATACACACTAATTTGTTTGTGTGCATAGTTTGAACGGTTTGCAAACTGTCCAAACCGTATGTTGGAACAGACCTATTATTTAACCATTCCATTACAGCGCGACCTGCATGTGCAGGTGCTCCATTGTGCATAAAAGATTAATTTTATATGATATTTATACGCAAATTTTCATACATATTATTTATGAATTCCAAATAGTTTTGACTATTTAGCCGATCAGGTAAAATAGTTGGTCCAATTATTCGGTGTCCAACAATACCAATCCACACGTTTGCCGAGAAGCGAGTTTGATGTCCATATTCTTGCGTAACATGGGGATTTTAATAATTATAATAATGCAAATTCAAGCAAATTCAACACACCATCTCACGAAAAATTACATTCATCTGTCCACATAATACAACCAATACAAAAATTAATCCTAAAATTTGGGTCCATAGCATTCAACGGATGAATTTTGGTAAAATGATAAGAAGGGTGAATGCCTTTCTCTTTAAGTACTAAATGTACAGTTTTGTTGTTTGGAATATTTAATTGCCGTGCAAGTTGTCTTGTGCTTATGCATGGCTTATTTGCAACAGTAACTACATTGCCATTGCAATACCTATATTCCATATACATATCTGCATGTTAATTGAAAGTAAAAGCCATAATAAAATAAAAATATTTTTAATTTAAATTTGATACAAGGAGTTTATAAATGAATGGGATTATGTAATCACTTTAAATGTGCCGCTTTTTTTAAATTGTTCATTTATAAACTCCCTGTATATTCTTTGAAAGTAATTGCACATTTTGCAATATTTTTTATTATTATTTTTCAATAAACCTCGTAACTTTTATTATACTAATAAAGAAAGCAAATTGATACATAAAATACGCAATTAAAACAATGTTTGTATTGACAAAATTGAAACTTTGAGGACCTCTTGTGAGGCCAAACGATCTACAAAGTTAGCTGGTGTTTGTCTACAATTAATCTACACTCTGTATGTCAGTTTTATTTACTGTACACTTCAGTATACCTAGCTATTGTGCAGTGCCAGTAAATCATGTTATAATTAAATTGATATATTATTTAACTTTTCTAGATTATTGCCGCAACAAAGCTGACGCTACAAATGATCAACATAAGAAATACATATGGTATTTCCTTAAAGCAAATTTTGAACAAAATCCAAGGGCCGAATTACTTAATCTATTAGGGTATAAAATCGAAGACGTCAACGGAAAATTAAATGAATTTGTTGGACCAACATTGAAGAGTGAAATTGAAGGAATGGCGGATCAGTTTGCAAATGTTAATAGGGTAAGAAACATTTCAAATATTCAATTATTAAATGCCAACACACTATGACCTTTATTGATATAAAATTTTAATGTTAAAGGGTTAATATAAATCTATGATGATCAGTGTTGAAAATTTTATTTGCATGTGAAAAAGGATTGGCCTCTCTGGAATATGCGAAGACTTCTATAGTACACACAAGTTAAAAATGATAAAATAAACTATTACACATGCTTGTTGATTAAATATTCAAATATATTGTTATAAATTAGAGTGATAACTATACGCAAGGCAAGTTAATCTTGGTGTAATAAAAACATTAGATATGATAAGTGAAACTACTGCAATTAATAATTTACTACCAATTTCAAACACAGACAACAAGCATGTGATCCACAATCAACAAGCACACTGGCAACTTGAGAAATATAAAATTACATATTTTTTAAACTGAATCTTTTTGAAAAGGCAATTTTTGGTTTATTTTAGGCACCTATAGTTTTCTAAAATAAAGCTGCAAGAAACTTCTATGATGATCTTTCTAATTTTTTTGATTAGCTTGAAATAATAATGTGTGTAATATGGTGAAAGAGCATCAGCTTTTTTTTTTGTCTAGTGTGTTGGCTTTATAATGTTAAATTTGGTTAATTTTTTTATCTGATATAAAATACATTAGCATTATTGTTTAAATTTAAAAATAAATTGCTGTCTTTGTTCCCTCTAAAGGAAATTTTCTTTATAAAGCAAAGGTGAGCTGATTAATATACAAAGGGTGCTTCTACCACTATATAATGCTACAGATTTAGAAGAAATAGCTGTGTTGGTAAAATAAAATTTTCATTTTACATTGATATTTTTATACAATAGTTTTATATAAAAAGTATCATATCTCTTGCTTAATTCTATTTAGGATGGTTATGCTTCTATTTAGAGATGCAATTTGTAAAATTGTTATTTTGAACTAAGTTATTGGCTTATACAGCCAGAACAATTCAGCGTTTCAAACTGCTTGACAAAATGCCAATGTTTTTGTTTTATCACTAAAAAAAATATCAATAATTATTTATTTTTTCCAAAATGCGTTTATTATCAAACAATATTTTTATTATATTGCAAAAAAGATTAAACATAATATCTGTATAGAAAAAACACTAAAGTAATAATTTTGCTGAATGAAATGATTTTGTTTGTGACATAAATAGAATTCCAAAACTAGTCACAATAAAGAATTCTTAATATCTCTTAACAATTTTTATTTAGAAATAAGGATTTAAACCCCTAATGCATAGAAATAGCTTTTCTATTATTTACTTATGCTGGGTTGCACCAACATCAGTCGGTTCGAACCGTCCGTTAATTTTTTTTTATAAAGTTGCTTGTTTTGTGGTGTAGTGGGTATCATACCCGCTTAGCAAACGAAAGGTCCCCGGTTTGATACCAGGCAAAATAAAACTTTTTTTTTTTTAATTATGGTTTTTAATTATTATTTATTTTAACTTTAAGTGATTATCACTTATTTACTTCAAATTTTATATTTTTATATATATCTAGATAATTTCAATATTTATAATATTCATCATATACCTATATTCAACTGTTCGGGATGTCTTGATGCAAATTAATTGAATTAAATTAAGATGTAACGTTATTCCTTGTTTTAATTTGTTTTGTGTTTGTTAGGTTACATCATTTATTATATTCAATAATATATTTATATTTTAAACAAATATCTAACAAATAATCTTTTTTTAATTCAATTAATTTATATAAAATATAAAAAATTAAAACTTTATAGAACAAAAACAACCTATTCAGAATAAAATAAAGTAAAGTACTCATAATTTAAAAAAATTATAAATATAAATTTTTAAAAAAGTTGGTTTTGCTCTAGGATTGAACCTAGGACCCACCTTCCGCTTGTTGGGCGGGTCTGATATCCACTACACCACGAAACAATAATTTGAAAATCAGTTAATACTGGATTCTATAATGGAATTCTTATACACAAAAAGAAATACAATAAAAAGAACAATGAAAACGTTTATGATAGGTTCCAATAACTACAGTCGTTCAGAACGGCGAATTTGATCCGATTATTGACCGTTTTCTGTTACACCAACATTCATCGGAATCCTCCGTTATTTAACACCTAAAAATCGACTGATTTGAACCGACCGAATTTCGGACGGTTATTTGAATTACGGTGTGTTTCTAACCTCAAAATTGTGAATTAATGAATTTGTTTACATTTGAAAATGGATTCATCAAGTTCTAGTTCATCTTCTTCAGGCGGTTTAGATGATATAATACATATGTTAAATATGATAAATTATTATTATATGTTATATTATTTATTTGGACAATTAAATTTGAAATGTCAATCGCTTCGGCGCATACATCCTAGAACATCGGGATCGCGTTGGTGCAAACTCGGTCGCGACGGGCCGTCTAAAAACAATCGGTTTAAACTGACCGTTTTAACCTGCGGATTGCAACCCAGCAAAAAATATTATTGAATATAATAAATGGTGTAACACAAAACAAATTAAAACGTTACATCTGAATTTAATTCAATTAATTTGCAATCAAGACATCCGAAAAGTTGAAAAACATATCAGAATTACAATCTAAAAATATATATAAAATTATAAAATTTTAAATAAATACGAGATAATCACTTAAGTTAAAATAAATAATAATTAAAAACCATAATTTAATAAAAAAAGTTTTGTTTTGCTTGGTATCGAACTGGGGACCTTTCGTGTGCTAAGCGGGTATGATACCCACTACACCACGAAACAAACAACTTTATAAAAAAAAATTAACGGACGGTTCGGACCGACTGATGTTGGTGCAACCCAGCATTAGTCTGGAAATGATTTACAATAGCTGCTTTTTTTACATTTGTATTTGTATCAGTAATATATGTGAAACTGAAATAATTTCGGTTTTTTAAATTATGGTACACTAAAAAAAAGAACTGGTCTTTCTCATGATTAAATATTTTACTTAAATAAATTCTATCAAAAATTTTATATCCGGTTTTTGCTGCATCATTTGTAAAACTTGTCAAGAACAACTACACTTTTATTTTTAATAAGTTTAACACTATTAGCCGAGATAACAATTCTTGTATTATAAATGAGGGCACGTCATTAATACATAGAAGAAAAATTAAGAGGCTTAGAACAAGCTCTTGTGGCACACCTAGTTTCAATTCACGTTCTTTAGTTAACTCATTGCTCAGTTTCACACTCAATTTACACTCTAAAAGATACGATTGAATCTATTCTGAAATTACCCCTCTAAGACATAGTGCATGCACTTTACTCACAATAAAATTGAATGCTTTGGACAAATTAAAAAACAAACCAATTAGAAAATTGGAATATGCTTGCTCTTTTGTATATACAATTTAAGAATCTGATTGGGGCAGCTTCTTCTCAAAACCTTTGATAATTTTTTTTTTATTTTGTTGTTTCTTTTAGATCATACAAGGTGTGCAAACATTTAAAAAAAAATACTTTTTAAATCTCCAAATAAAATAAAATCACATGGGCTGAAGTCTGGCGATTGTGGTAGAAATATATATTATTTTTTTAATCTCTTTATACCCTTTTGGGTTTCGAGATTTCTCTGCTGTTTTTAAATTTCTTTTTGTTTTTTTGTTATTCACACTTTCTTTTACTGTCTCGATGTTGCATGCATTTTAAAGAATTTAGGATGGAATCTTTAAATTTGCTGCAAAATTTACAGTTGTGGTTGTAAATAAATAAATTAAACAAAAGTAATAAAATTGAAAAATAAATTGGTAATAGTCAGCTTTATATATTTTTTTAAATATCTGATTTTTCCTCATATCATATAGCAAAAAATTGAATTAAAATATTTTGAAAGCAGCAATAATTTATGAATTAGAGGGAACATTGACTGTAATTTTAGTCAATAATATTTTTTGATAAGTAATTAATTTTTGATATATTCTTAGTTTGATTACTCCGATGGAGATTATAATCTTTCTTCAAATGAAAGTGCTGATTCGGTGAGATTTTCATGTTACATACATGTGTAGAAACAATTTGTTGTGTTATAATTGATGTTAATACCAGGTAATGATTGGAAATATTTTAATTTTAATTGAATTATACTCTAGATTGATGATTTCAACACGTCCATTCAAGACCAACCCTACGGTGATATTCCACAACCCCAAGCTGCCATTAAGAAACCAATTGTTCCTTATAAAATTAAAACTGGTGATGGTAATGACTGCATTAATTATCAAAACTTTCAATTTCATTTATTATTAAATTTTAGATACTGAAGGTTTAATTGTCCAAGCATTATTATTAAACAATATTGAGGCGGCTGTTGAGCTTTGCATGAAAGCTAATCGTTATGCTGATGCCATTATAATTGCCATGACAGGAGGCTCGGAGTTATTATCTAGAACGCAAAACAAGTATCTACAACAATCGGATGGCTATGTTTCATCTCTAATATCTGCATTAATATCAGAAGATTGGGCATCGGTTATAAATAATTGTGATATAGATAGCTGGAAGGAGGCTTTAGCTGCTGCTCTAACTCATGCTTCTGATGAAGACTTGCCTGCATTGTGTGGTAAGTTTATTTATTCAAATATCTATGTGTCTATTAAATAATAATGATCAATTTTAGAATTAATGGGATCTAGATTAGAATTAGAAAGCCACGGTAATCAGAAACTATTGCATGATGCACAATTATGTTACATATGTGCAGGAAGTTTTGATAAATTGGTATCATCTTGGAGTAATAAATCAATTTATTCAAATGATGAATTGCAGGAATTGGTTGAACTAGTGACATTTTTGCAAAAATCTGTTGAGAGGCAAGGCAGGAATGTTGAGGTTACTAGATCTTAAAAATAATAAATTACATATAAATAATGAAAGTTATATTTTAGGTTACTGGATCCTTGGCTGAATTGTTATCTAATTATGCATTCATCTTGGCTTCCCAAGGTAGCTTAAATACAGCTTTGAATTATTTGGGTACTTCACAGAATGAACGTGTATCTACTTTAAGAGAAAGATTATATGTTAGTTTAGGACTTAAACCAGCGCTTGGTACTGTTCAACCGAGAACTAGACAAAACACTGCAAGATCTTCAATTAGTAATTATACAAATCAATTTAGCCAACCAGCTCCACCCGCGAAAAATGCTTTCAATCAATTTAATACTGGATTGCCAAATGCTGCTACTACACAACCGTGGCAACAACAACCACAAAGTACTTTCAATCAACCTACTAGGACATTTTCGCCAGCTCCTGTTCCAGCTTCTATACCATCAATGGGACCACCAACTACCCAACCGCCCAGACCAGGAAGTGTAGGTTCAGCCCATGGTAAGTCTAAATATTATTTTCTTAAAACTTTTCTCACCTACTATAAGACAATAAATTGTTTTTTTACAAGGTTGTTGTAATTTAAACAATTATTATATTTTACCTGCCTAAACTTTGTCAGAGCTAAAACATTGATGTCAAAATTTATCTTTGTTGTTGTTGTTAAATTCTGGAGTGACAGCTCCAAAATTAATCTTTCTAATTATATCAATCAAAAATGTCAATGTTAAATAGTGAAATAAGTGAATTATAGTTGATCAAAATAAATAATAATATAGAATGATATGATAAATTCACATATACAGGAACAATTCTAAATATTTTAGGTGGTGGTAGTATTGAGTTTTTGAACTTAAAAAGTTTATACAAACAGAATTCAGAAGTAAAATTTTTAACTGTTATAGAGATACAGCTGTTTTGAATGCTAATTTTGAGAAGTCCAGAAAAGTAAAACCAAGTATGACTATTTAAAGATTATTTGAGAGTGAAACACCAATATGTATCCAAATTCTTTATGTCCTTGATGAAATACTAGGTTTTACTGAGTAAATGTTTTTAGTTTATCCACATTATCTTTATTTACATATTTGCAAGAATTATTACTGCAGGTTGTGATGTGCATTTCTCGGCATTTTTTTTTTTGAGAATTTTTCAAGAATTTAGTAGAATATAGAATAGTTTTTTTCTTTCCTGTTTTACACATTGTTTAAAATAGGTAGGTATATATTATTTGTAGGAAGATAACGGCATGTCTGCATCTGAATTAGAGTCTTAATCTGGTTCGGTATTTATTTGTATAGAATCGTCGCTTAATACAGTAAGTTCTTTCTTGTTCATTTAGAAACAAGGATTATCTTCTTGAGGTGTTTTCACAAACTTGAGCTTTCCTAGCAGTTCAAATCTAAAACTGCTAGGAGGACAAGTTTTCCGCAGTAAGCCTGATTTGTTTTGTACTATGAATGAACTCTGTTCAGTTGCAGCGCTTGTATGCTAAGAATGTCAGTAGTTATTTTGCTTAGTTTGAAAATGCTACATACTTCCTTCCACCATCCTATTAGGTTTAGTTTTCCAGACAAGGTTTAGCCCAAATTACTATCTAACTCCATCATCCAGCAGCTGTGCTTTGATCGTTTGGTCCAAAACGCAAAATCATCATTATCTTTGACAGCAATTGCCAATGAAATGGGTATACTTTTAAATAAATATAATTTTTTTAACAGTTTATAGTGAATTTTGGTACTTTCTAACAATATTTTTATACTTTTTGACAGGGTTTTAATAATATTTTTATATTTTAAAGCCCGAAATTGCTTTTTTTGGGAGTTTTATGAAAAAAAAAATTAGCAGTTTATGGTACTTTTCAACAATATTTTTAGCTCAGTTATGAGCGTCAGCGTAGCACGCTGACAGTTCGGGGTTTGATCCCTGAAATATGACTGAAATAATAACTTGCTCTGTATCCACTGGAGTGATTCGGAAGTCACCTAATAAGCAATATCCTAAAATTGTGCAAAATAGTGCGTGGACTGTTACTGCGTTGCCACCAACACAAATAAGTGTGGGGCAATTATTTTCAGCTTTAAAACTAATAAAATCGGATTTAAGATCAACCTTAAAAGAAGATATATTAGAAGCAAATTTTTTAATGTTTTATTTATTGTAAATAAATATAATAAAAAGCTGTAAAACGCACAAAGACAAAAAAAAATTAAATGAATAAAATTTTGCACGTTTTAACAGTTATTGACTAAATTTTAATGCTTTTTGACAATATTTTTATACTTTGTAGCCAGATTTTGCTATTATTGACATTCTATAAAACAAATTTTGCACTTTTCAACAATCGGATTTTGGTGCTTTTTGATAATACTTTTAGAGCCAATATTACAATAGTGGTTTAAACTGCTAGTTTACTAACTGCTAGTTAAAATTTAAATCGCTAGTTAGTGGGAACGCGTATTACAATTGTCTCTACTTTTTATGTCAACAAAATATTTAAAATCTTAACCTATAAATTGACGCGTCAAAAAATTAACATTAAAAATTTTATTTAATAAATATATTAAATATATAACAACAAAAGAACTGCAAATTAATAAATATAGATAACTCCTTATAAACAATAGTAAGTTTCCAGTAATCACTATTAATATAATACGCCCATTTCTTATAAGTAATAATTGTCATAACTCACATAATTTAAGGTTATTTAAACTGCTAGTTAAATCGTTAATCGCACAATTCCGCCAGTTAGCTATCCAAATATTTTAATCCTCAGTTAGCATTAATCCACGTATGTGTGAGTTAAACCACTATTGTAATTTTGGCACTTAATGTTTTAAGGCTAGATTTGGTCATTTTCAACAATATGTTTATATTTTATGGCAGTATATTTTTGACAGTAGTAGTAAATATAATTTCATATTATATGCAGACAAATCATTATATACAGGGTGTCCCGAATTAACTAGTAATAAAATGAATGCCAGAAACTTCAAGCAAATTGAGTAATATTGAACTAATAAAGTAGTATATTATTTTTAATAAATTCGGAGTTATAGCTCTATATTTTTTTTAATTAACTGCTTTAATTTTTAATATTTTGTAACAATTTTTTGTTTACATTAGTTTATTTCTTATTTACACACACAGCTAAAGTTTGAATCAAAAAAGGCTTAAGGAAGATAGTTTTTTAAGATTTTTTAGATGTTTAACCTTCTAAAACTTTTATTTAATTTTTAGGTAAATATATTTTTTTTGTGGAAATATTTATTTGAAAACTTTTCTGTCTCTTGATCAGACACACGGTTTTTGAGAAAATCAAGTAAAACCAGAGGCCATTATTTCTTAAAAATAAAAAATGTAAAAATTAGCCATGGACGTCAAATTAAATATCATAAACTTCACAAATTGTTTGAGTGTAATTGAGCTTTCTTAATTAACTTTTTTTTCTTGAAATGTATCGGTACAGTAACACTGAGATGAGTGAGGTTGTTAAATATGAAAAGGGCTATCAACTGAGGTCTTTTTGCCCATGTGTATGGTTATGCTAATGAAAACGATATAAAGAGTATATTTTTGACATTTCATTAAAAAAAATTTGACTTTTGAATTTTGGTATTTTGATTTTTTTGTTAACAGTTTATTGTCAGATTTTGGTTTCTAACAGATGTTTGAAATTTCAATGCCAGGTTTTGATTCTTTTTGAAAATAATCTAATATTTTACAATAAAATTTTGTCATTTTTGACTTTTTATATATAGAATGTTGCAATTTTTAACAGTTTATTATGTATCTAAATTACCTACCAATATTTTTATACTTTATGACCAGCTTTTACTATTTTTGACATTTTATGAATAGTTTTACACTTTTTGACAGTTTATGGGTTTTGCTATTTTTCACAGTTTTAGTTTCTTCTTACAATATTTTAATAATTCTTAGCAGGATTTTGCTATTTTTTACTTTTCAATAGTTTATAGCTGTTTTTTGTTACTTTCTAACAATATTTTGATGTTTCAAAAATGGATTTTATTATTTTTGACATTTTGTTAGAACTTTACATTTTTCAACAGATGTTTTAAGACCATATTTTTGCTATTTTGACATTTGTTTTAAGACTGTATTTTGCTATTATTGACATTATTTTATGAATATTACTTTGAATTTGATTTTTGTTTTTTTATTGCGCGCTTTACAGCTATTTTACGTTGCCCCAGAATCACTGGATTTTTGCTATTTTTGAGATTCCCTGATCATTTTTACATTTCTCATCAGTTTTTTTGTGCTGCTTTAGGACTAAATTTTGTTATTTTTACCATTTAATTTCTGAAAATATTTTAGTATTTTATGACAGTGACTTTTGACTTTTTATGAATAGAATTTTGCACAAAATTATGTACGCTTTTTTCCAATACTGTCTGAGAGGCCTTAATTCATTTGAAAATAACATTACCAGGAATATTTACAATTTTGTCATGGTTGCGTGTGTTTTACTGGACTAGACGCTTCTACAAAGAGTCCAATCAATGGAACTAAGGAAAAAGAGTATGTTTGATTACAATATTTTTCAGAATCTGTTAGAAAGGCATTTCAAAATCTAGCCATGTAGGTAAAACACGTACCTTACAGACCATTTTTTACAAGATTGCAATATAATTGAAAAATACTGTTTGCTTATTATTTGTTTTCTGGACCAGCAAATGGTGCTACTCTTGCTGGTTTCATAACTATTGTAAACATTTTGATTGAGATTAGTTTAAAAGCAAGAGTTTTAGTATCTGATCAATATTCCAGCAATCAAAATGCACAAAAAATAGCGCAAAATGTGGCATCTCAAGTTGTATTAGCAATAATAACATTTACATATATTTTGATTTACATCACCTTCTTATGTCTTTAAAAAATAGTTTTATAAATCACAAATTCAAAAACTTTTATGAATAGACAATGTTGTATCATTTATCTATTATAAAGATGTCATACTTTCACAATTCATTTTCAAATTAATTATTCAAAGTCAATTTAATTTTTCCTAATTAAGGGTTTGGCATAAATTTAATTAATAATAATATTTACATCAAAAAATAGTTTTTATTTATTTGTATTTTTGTAGGTGGATCGGGACTTCCAAGAAGCAAATATGTTGTAGATCCATCAGTTCAGTCCAATCAATATGGTTCACGCAATCAATACCCATCAAATCCAATGGTTTCTTCAATGCCGCAAGCACATAACTTCCAAACAAATGCACTGTCAAATCCTCCCAGTAATCCATATACACCTAATAATCCAATGGCGCCGACATCATATCCAAGCAACGCACCTTTCAACCCATCCATTCCTTCCAATAATACACCATTTGTACCAACTTCTGCACCATACATGCCTAACAGCACACCATTTACACCCAACCAAATGATGAATAATACTCCTTATCAACCGACTACATTAGTGCCTGAACCTATACAGCCTGCACAAGACGCGAGAGATATGGGACCTTCAGCTATGAATTCTCTTCCACCCAATACTGCTCCTGGCTGGAATGATCCTCCAATGTTTAACAAACGCTCTAAAACACCAGTAAGTTTAACTTTTATTTTATTATAAAATGATGAAATTACATTTTTTTGTTAATAATCACTGTTAATTAGAATTATGGTTATGGAGACGGTAACAAAATGTATGCTGAACATTCTGGTTTAAGATTGTGGAGAAAGGAGGTAGTAATATTTTGGTTTGGTAATTTTGAGGATGTAATCCAAATCCAAATAGAATTGGAAAGGCTTGTTTTGTTAATTTAATAGCTTCTATAACACTCATAGGAATTGGATTGAATTAATAAAATGAACTATTTTAAGCAAATTTACAACAATAATTTTAAAAGTAGTTCTAAATGTGAAATACTATAGCTTTAATTTAAGAAGATATATCTTTGGCTTAATATAACCTCGGCATTGTAAATTAATAGCAACATTCTTGAATTTTGGTTGAATGATTGGGAACTATCATCAATCCTTTCTGTTAATTTTACTTATTTTAAATATTGTTATTTGTTTACTGTTTTTTATGGTTGTTGGTGTACGATTTTGTTTAGAGTGTGACTACATAATAATTTATTCTTTATTAATAAATGTAATATTTATTTTATTTTTTATCACTCTATAATAACTATTTTGGGCTTTTAAAACGAGAAAGCGGAAGATCATCTTCATTTTGTATAACTTATCAAAACCTGCTTCGCCTTTTTTTCGTTGAGCAGAATTGTCATTGAGGTGTATATTAGACAACAGCCAACAGAACCGGTCTCGGGACATAGAGGATGATATAAAAGTATCTCTCATTTGTAAATTGGCAGACCAGTAGTCTCGGTAACTTGGCTTTTCTGTAAGTCCCATCATAAGATTTATACCAAAGAAACATTTAATTTCTTCAGAATTCAGAATTAGTTGGTAAAAATCGTTCTCCAAATTGCTGTGTTGCATATAAATTTGTTTCATATGCTATTTTATCGATAAGTTCCTTTGTAAATAAACAATAAAATGTTTCTGTATGCGTTTCAATATTTTGAGGTATATTAGGACCAGAATCAACAGTGAATGAAACAGGCTTATTTACAAAACTTGGATCTTTTGTCCATTCACACTTTGACTTCAGTTTTGTAACAAAACGAGAAAGCGGAAGATCATCTTCACTTTCGAATTCTAAATCAATGTTATTGATAGAATCATCAATGTTAGAATCAATAACTCGAAATTCTGCAAGATTGCTATCGGCAAGAGCATCATCAAGGTACGCAATATCATCAGTTGATGGAGCACTTGAAGAAATTGAACCCGTATCAGATGGAATCGAATCAATAAGTGCGTAGACGTCATCGGAAGTTAATTTGCTCAAATCCATGACGGTATGACTGTAAATAATTTGTTTGTCAAAAACACATTTCAGACCTAGTGGTTCCGTTTGGAACCACACACTTTTCAAGCAAATGTGCTATTTATTTTCTTTTATATTAGTAATGTGAATCAATAGAAATAAAAGAATATATCTTTCAGAAGGAATACGAACGAAACTTACCAAATCATTGTAGAGCATTAGCAACTGTGGTTGCATATAAAGCGGACTAGGCACATTGAATTTGACGACTGAATTTGTGGTACCTCTGCGGGACCACATGGCAACAAAGGGTTAAAGCCCGAAATTGCCTTTTTTGGGAGTTTTATGAAAAAAAAATTTAGCAGTTTATGGTACTTTTCAACAATATTTTTAGCTCAGTTATGAGCGTCAGCGTAGCACGCTGACAGTTCGGGGTTTGATCCCTGAAATATGACTGAAATAATAACTTGCTCTGTATCCACTGGAGTGATTCGGAAGTCACCTAATAAGCAGGGGTGTGGAGTCGTTTTTTTGTTTTGACTCCGACTCAATATCCTAAAATTGTGCAAAATAGTGCGTGGGCTGTTACTGCGTTGCCACCAACACAAATAAGTGTGGGGCAATTATTTTCAGCTTTAAAACTAATAAAATCGGATTTAAGATCAACCTTAAAAGAAGATATATTAGAAGCAAATTTTTTAATGTTTTATTTATTGTAAATAAATATAATAAAAAGCTGTAAAACGCACAAAGACAAAAAAAAACTAAATGAATAAAATTTTAACAGTTATTGACTAAATTTTAATGCTTTTTGACAATATTTTTATACTTTGTAGCCAGATTTTGCTATTATTGACATTCTATAAAACAAATTTTGCACTTTTCAACAATCGGATTTTGGTGCTTTTTGATAATACTTTTAATGTTTTCCTATCACTGTTCTGGACGGTTCCGAACAATTCTGTGCTTGACGCCTCATGTACCTTTCACAGATGGTTCTGTGCGTCAAGCCCCGGAAGCGTGTTGTTCTTGAAAGGAAACCAGTAAATGACAGTGCATTTTGCAAAATCAACTCTGTTAATTGTCAAAAACTTTTTTGTTTTGTCAATATTTAAAAATAAATCTTTTTTACATTGTTATAAATATGTAGGTGTCATTCTTGTCTACTAATATATTTAGAGGGCTGCTTGCAACAAAGAAGAGATTGTGGTCTTTTATGTTCGAACCTTCTATGGCCTTTTGTGTATGATGCTATACAATGGAGATAATTTGCTGTTTTTATTAATTATCTGATTGCAACAAAGAGAAGATCTATGTTTGATAGGAGTGTGGTCTCAATAGATTGTTTGTTTTTAAGAGGAGTTTGTTGATTGCTTTTCATGATCTTATGACATGTTCTGACAATACTTTTATGTTTATTTTAACTTATTACTTTTAGGATGGAAGTAATAAGGTAGGAATCACGGTTTAAATTAAATTTCTTTGTTGAACTGTAATGGATTTATGAGAACTAACTTGTTATGTTCCAAGCAGATAAGGTTAAATAGAATAAGATTTTTTTTTTTAGTGTTTTTATTAGCAGACAATTATTTTGTTTTATTGGTGTTTTTTTTTGTATTTGCGTGTTTGTTTTATTTTTTATTTAAACAAAATGAATGTTTTAATCAATTTCTATTAATGTTTTTATATAAAATGTAAAGTGGAATTATTTATCAAATTTTATAAAATAACGAGCTATTTCACATAGTTATAATTAGATAGTTCCCATTCATTTAAATATTCAAGCTAAGTAATTATATAATTCTATTACTAATCATTTCAGGCAAAACAAGAAGTGGCACCACAAAATCCTATAACTCATCCAATTTTTGGACAAGCTCCGATTCAGCAGGCCATGAATGGGTATCAAAATCCAGGACAAGCACCATTCAATCCTTATGGAACGCCGGCACCTCCAGATAATACTCAGATGCATCAATCGCAACCACAAGCTGGCTTCAACCAAGGATTCAATCATCCACAAACAGCTTTCAATAATCAACCAATGAGTCCTACTAATTTCAATACGCAAGCTGTCACCCAAGGAATGAATCAAAATGCAGCTAGCAACCAAGGTAGAGTGGAAAAGCCGGCACCTGTTCAGAAATTACCAATACCTGAAGAACATATCCATATGCAGACTGTTTTAAATGAATTGAAAAATCAATGTAGCTGTGCTGCAAATAATCCAGTAAGAAAACAAAGCTTTATAATATAAAATTAAATCGTTTTTTTATAAATATTTTTTTTTTTAGCAAACAAAACGTAAAATAGATGATGTTGGAAGAAAGTTGGAAACTTTATATGATTTACTTCGGGAACATAAAGTAATGCATATTTATAATAAACAATTCGTACATGATTATTAATTGTTTTGGTTTTAGTTATCATCAAACACATTGACTTCCCTTCACCAAATGGTACAATTCATACAAAATGGAGATTATAGTGGAGGACTTAACCTGCATACACAACTAGTATCTGGTCCTGATTTTGCCCACATTGCTAGTTTTATGCCAGGACTTAAAGTGCTATTACAATGTGCTTTGCAGTTACAAGTATATCTTAGGTAATTAAGTAAAATATATTGTTTCAGTACATTACAAGTAAAAAGGTAATTTTTTACTCATTATGAAATAATGAACATCATGAGGTGCTTGATTTTCTGCAATTTTATCTTATTATTGAATTTTGTATTAATTTACTAAATATATCATATTTTTATAAACAATATTAAATATATTGAGAATGTGTAATATAATTGAGATAAATTATATTAACTTTATTTACTGTATTATTACTAGTATTTTAAGAATAATAAAGTAATGTTTATTGTGTATAAAGTTTTTATATAAAACTTTATATTTTAGTGTTGTTTAGTCATAATTTAGGGTAAATAAAGAAATAATACTTAGTTTTTAGAATTATTATTGTTTCTAATATAATGATGATTATTCCAGAAAAATAAAAAATGATTCACACTAAAGTACGAAAATAACATCAGACAAAACATTTTTTGGTGATGAAAAACAACATTTTTTATATTATGCGGATTTAATCAGATAAATGTATTTATATATTAATTTAACATTTATCAACATTGGCTGTGTTAACCAATCCGAGATTAGCAGCTGAATTCCATTGAACTGTTGCCAACCACATATACTTTCACTACTACATGAAGATAGTTATACTTTTTGGGGTGACAAATGACACTTGATTTTTTTTAATGTGTTCCCGCACAATAATTTGGATGTAAGCTTTACAATGCAACACCAATCTACAGTGATTTAAACTTTTTAATAGAATGCCAACCTAAGGTGAAAATTTAATGGTGGAAGAAATCTGGAAAATGTAATTTTTTTGTTATACTTTTTGGGGTGCTAGCATGAAAATTTGGATTTAAGCTTCTCAATGCTATGCTAATCTACTGTGAAAATTTAATGGTGAAATATTATTTTCCTCTTATACTTTTTGAGGTCTGGCATGACATTTGATTTTTTATGTGTTTCTGGACGATATTTTTGATGAAAATTTGGATTTAAGCTAAACTAAAAAATGCCAACCTACGGTGAGTATGTAATGATGGGAGAAATCCGGAAAATGCAATTTTCCTCTTGTTATACTTTTTAGGGTGCTTGCATGACATTTGATTTATTTTTAAATGTGTTCCAGACCGGTAATTTTTATGAAAATATTGGTTTAAGTTTTTCAATAAAATGAGGCACTTATTCAATGATGCCCGTATTCATAAAAGCTGATTAAATTTAATGACTATTAAATGTGACAACTCTTCTTCTTCTTCTATGTTAGCCATTCATACACCACTGCTGGCGTCTTAGCCTCTTCTCTGCTTGTAATGCTGGCAACTTACATTACAAGGGACCTACAGTTTTAAGTGGATTCCGAACCACTGGAGAGAATTTATCACTCCTCGGAGAAGGTTTTAGCCATCAAACTATTTTTATAAATTTGATAGAAATACATGTTATTTATTTTGCGTTATTATTAAATATTATTTTTCATTCATTTCTGATAGTTATTTATTATGCCAAACTTGTTTTTATGGTAAAATAAGTATAAATAATTTTGCGGTTGTCAAATTTAACGATTCGTTACTGTAACTGAGGAGCATTCACGCAAAATTAGTATGTCCATTTATAATATTTTGGAGCTATACATTGTAATTTGGTTAAAAATATTGTTTAAATTTTTGATTAAAACAAAATAATATTTCTACAGTTATAAAAAGGTCCAATATAACAACATTTTTGAGTTTATTCACAAAAACATTATTAAAACAGCCATTAATAAAACTAACTTATTAAAAATATCGAAAAATGGACATATTAACTTTTGCGTGAATGCTCCTCAACTGACTTATGAATACGGCCATAAGTCTGACTAATAACCTGTTACATTTGTCAGAGACGTCTTATATTTTCGAGGTAGACTGTCTAAAAAACGCCAAATATTTGATGGTGCGTTTGTCAAGTGGGAGACGCTCTTGCTCGCAAAATTATAAAAAAGTTACTTGAGACTGTGATATGAAATTTGAGGTTAATTGCAGTTATTCTTTAAATAGTCATCTTTATGAAAACTTATATTTAAAATATGATGGACAGACCATTATGTATATTATAAATCTAGAAACACTGATAAACACAGAACAAAATTTACAATTTAAGCGGATAACCGCGCGGGTGTTTCAATTCAAAAATAGTCGCAATCGACATCTAGCGCGTAAGGTGTATGATACGCTGAAATGGAAAACATATTGTTTAGTTGTCACTACTGTTTGTAGATAATGTTTGCAAACGTTTTGTTTTTGCAGTTTTAAAATTCCGGGGATATGTTATTTCCGTGTACCTACCTCGACGAAATGCGATCTATCAAAATTGCTATTCAATTCGTCGGTGGGTCACAAAACTGAACTGAAAAGTAAACTGTGTATTGAAATTTAAAAAAATACCTTTATTACATTAAAGAAGAATAACTGGATTTAAAAATTGTCGGAACTATATCCGGGTAGAAGAATATTTATCGGATCAGAAAAGCCTTTATTTTGTTGAATGTGCAATAGTTGAGACAGTTTTTGGGTTTTTGGTAAGTGTTTTCCAATACAGGGTCGTAGGTTTAAACCAAAAATGCACATGTTGGCATTTATACTATTTACCAGGTATAAGAATTAATATCGTTGGAGTAGGTAATAAAAGTAGTGTCTAGTTTATTATAGCTTCAATATGTTTTTTGCCTGTCCCAACGGGGCTAGTTTGTTTAGGGTAGGGAGGAGTGATGCGTCCGGCGCGGCGCGGGAAGGCCTTGTCCATTACGTGTTATAGTATGCCAGAGATCATTTGCGTTCATTTCTACCAAATTTAAAAAATTGCATATTTTTATCAATTTTGTGTTTTTAATTGATACGCCACTGTTTTGAAGCGAAAGCGGGTATAAACCAAATTTTTTTTTATTTATTAAACCAAAATTGACATCTGAATCCTGGACACCTGATTGATATTTTAGATGAACAAAAGTTTTGACTTAAAAAAAATGTCTGGTGATGCCACTGGAATATTTTGATACTGTCGTCAAATTGACAGTGACAACTCTGTTGTGAGGCTACATTGTTGCCAAAAACTGCATTTATTGCCCGTATGACACAGACTATTATTATTTCTTGAATTATATATTTTAAGAACAAGTTAATGGGTCTATTCTGAACATATTTTAACATCGATGTTAGCTAACATCGCTGTAGAAATTGATTTTTAACCAATCAGTTATCAAGTTTTTTAAATATTGCCTAGCAACGTTCAAAATGTTAATTAACATTGCTGTAAAAAATGTTCAGAATACGGCTATTAGTTTTTCTTAATTAACGCATAAAATGTGAGAAGTAGCATTTATTATATAACCCAACTATGTATATAATTCAAGATATAATTATAGACAGTGTCAAACAGGCATTAGTTGTAGTTTCACAAAATAACAACAATAATAATAATAATGAAGCAGAGATTGATGTAATCATAATAATACTTTTGCCATGTAACAAAACCATGTTAGTGATATAACTTAAAAAGTATCTAGAAAATAAGGATTTTTCAATAGATGTAAACAGTTTTTTACTTCTGTACAACTTTTGCAATATAATAATAATATAAAACTTCCTTCTATTTGTTCTTGTATTGAATATTGTTCCTCTGCACTATCTCTTCTAAATTGTATTCAAAAACGAGCTATTCGAATCATTGCCAATCCAAAATTGACTAATGACAGATACTTTACAACATCGGCGTAATGTTGCTGATTTATAAATATTTCAATGGACATTAGGCCAGGTGTGGCACTCCACCCAGCATGTCGAGGCGCCAACCGATACAAACATGGCGTGTTTAGAGTGTCCACTCTTTTTTAAGCGGTTTCCGCTCTTTACGGTGCTATCCGCTTCGCTTTCCTGAACGGCTTTTTTTACATTGTACAAACGAAATGCAAAACATATTGTCATCTAAAGAAATATTTATTAGTAGTAGGATTGCTAAGAAGAGTGAGATATAAGACAGTATTTCCCGAGACTTATAAGCCGAAAATATTCAAGGTCAATGTTTACAGACTGCTTAAATCTCGTATTGAATGTCATAGTTTTAGCGAGTGTGATTTCACTCATCAAAATCAAAGGTATTGTTAAGTTGTTGTGACATAATTAAGTAATTTTAAGTAATTTCTAAGTACTACATTTTTAAATTAAAAAAAAAAAAAAACGCGAGGGCGCGGAAAATAAAGTATATATATGATTTCATATTTTTTTCTGGCGGGCATTGCACGCATTAATGGGAAAGTCGAAAGACCTAAATCGATTAGAAATTATATTATACAACTTTGGTATCTTATAATTTTCACTATAGGGAAATCCAAACAACCAATATCAATCAGAAATTTTTTCTTCTACAACTTTGGTTTCTTGCAATTTTTCACCAAAATGCATAGCCCTCTAGCGGAAAAATATAGGAAAATATCGATTGGAAATTTTCCGCTTTTAATATAGATAATTTTTGCCCAAAATGCAGTTTTTGCTGAAAGTGCAAAAAATTAAAAAAGACAAAAATTGATATATATTGTTAGCAATCATCATTTGCCGTCCCTTGAAGATATATGTGAGGCGGGAATCGATGTGACAGAATTCCCTGAGCTAGGCGAGTACGAATGGATCGTCGAGTGCTTATTAAGCTGTTATTACTGGATTACAATTTGTAGTATTACAACGTAGTAGGCGGATTTAAGAAAAACAGGAAAATTGACATTGACATGGGAAAAAAGGGAGAAAATAATGAATCGACGTGTTGTACATTTTCACTGTTTCTAATATCAGAAGTGGGATTCGCTCAAGTGCCGGTGACCCGTGGTGTGTTTAAACCTGACTGTGGTGCATTTGTATTGTAAGAACAGTGAAAATGGCGGACGCACAGCAATCTGTGTTAGTTGATTTAGTGCGAGCATTGCAAAACTCTAGAACGGCTTCCGAACAGGTGGATCTGCCATTGTTCAAACCGGAAAGTGATGATGCTACAAAATGGATTGGTTATGTGGAGAAGATCAAGAACGAATTTAAGTGGTCTGATTTACAAGTTCTTGTGAGGATTGGTCGGTTTCTAATGCGCAACGCTAAATGCTGGTACGAATTATGGTCGCCCGACGATAGCAATTGGATGACATTTTGTCGAGATTTTGTGGAAGCGTTTCCGCCTATAAGAAATCTTGGCATGTTGTTGGAAAAAGCCGCTGCTTTAAATAGCACACGTTTCAACACGTTTGAAATGTATATACACGAAAAGGTTTCGCTATTGAAAAATTTACGTGCATCTTGGAGTGAAGCTGATGTGGTTGAGCTGGTAGTTCATGGCATATTTGAAATTGATGTGCGTAATTCAGCTGTCAATCGTAACTGTAAGACTGTATCGGAGTTGTTGATGCATTTAACTACGTTTATAAAAAGGGTTGCACCTGAATTTGCTGGTTCGTTTTCCACTGAACGTGATAATTCGAACTTGATTTTACGTAAGCTTTTGTACCCAAGCCGTGAAGAACAGCAACATTTAGGTGCTGAACACCTAGTAAAGCGAGAAGACGAGGACATACGGTTTTGATTTGCTTTACAAAGGCTGCTATCAATAAACGAAAAAGTGTGAACTTTTGTGAGTCTGGTTATCGAATGGGAGCGACAGAAGTTACAATAGATGGTAATCGTTTCCGTGGATCGATTGATACTGGGTCTGACGTATCGCTCATTTCAGATAGATTTGTTTCATTATTTGAATACAAAATCAAACCATGCAGTATGTCATTGAAGGGAATCGTACCTGGTAGTCTGTTAGCAATGAAAACATTTACTGGATTTACGGAAACTACTGGACAGAGTACGACTATCAACTATTTGATAGTACCTGATTTTGCTCTTGATTACGATGTGTTTATTGGACGAGATCTTTATGAAGATACCTCGCTGGCTACGATAACAGATTATGAAGGTTTGAGGGTGGTTCGACGACAATTGCCTGGAATACGACGAGTAATGGAGTCTACTGAAGAACACGATGTGATTGTACCTGAGGAACATCGTTCGATGATACTTGACATATTGCAAAAGTATGCTGGAATATTAAAATCGGGTAATAAAGTTGGCACCGTGAAGAATGCAAGTTTTGAAATTCGTTTAGATAAGGACATTATTGTTAATCGTGCTCCTTATCGATTAGCTGCAATTGAGAAGCTGCTGTACGTGAAATTATAGTAGATTTACTTAAGAACAACATCATACGAGAAAGCGACTCTCCGTTTGCAAGTCCAGTTATTCTTGTAAAAAAGAAGGAAGGATCTTATTGCATGTGCGTCGATTTTCGTGAATTGAACAGTCATACGGTTAAATTGAGGTACCCTTTACCACTGATTGATGACCAGTTAGATCGGCTAGGAAAAAGCAAATATTTTTCGTCTCTCGATATGGCATCGGGGTTTCATCAGATCCCAGTATGTGAGGAGTCTATCTGCAAGACAAGTTTTGTGACGCCTGAAGTACGGTACGAGTACTTGAAAATGCCGTTTGGTTTGGCAAATGCGCCAGCTGTGTTTCAGCGAGCAATTAATGATGCTCTTGGAAGTTTATAGAACAAGATTGCGGTAGTTTACATCGATGACATTCTAATCCCCTCTGAGACTCCGGAGGAAGGTTTAGATTTTCTTTGCCAAGTGCTTGATACACTGGAATTAGCCGGGTTTTCTCTCAACATTAATAAGTGCCGATTTCTTCAAACATCGATTGAATATTTTGGGACGAGAAATCTCAGCAGAAGGAATCCGACCAGGGAAAAGGAAGATTGATGCGCTGATAAATTCACCAGTTCCCACGAATGTTAAACAAGTTCGTCAGTTTATGGGATTAGCAGGATATTTTCGAAAGTTTATTTCGGAGTTTGCATCTCGTACTGCCAGTATTACGAAACTTACAAAGAAAGATGAAGTGTTTATTTGGGGAGAAGAGCAAACTGCGGCTCGTGATTACGTCATTTCTCATTGGACGTCAAGACCGCTTCTTGCAATTTATAATCCAGAATTGCGAACAGAACTGCATACGCATGCAAGTAGTCTGGGCTATGGCGCCATTCTAATGCAGTACCATGAGGGTGAAAAACGTGTCGTGGCCTACTTCAGTCGGAGAACGACATGTGACGAGTCGAAATATCACTCTTATGAGTTGGAAACTTTGGCGATTGTGAATTCGTTCAAACACTTTCGAATTTAACACCTGGGCATTAAATTTACTCTGGTAACAGATTGTAATGCTGTGAAGTCCACTGCTTTGAAAAAAGACATTGTTCCACGTGTTGCAAGATGGTGGATTTATATGCAAGACTTTCATTTTGATATCGTGTACAGAAAAGGTAGTGCGTTACCTCATGTGGATTATCTAAGTCGCAACCCTGTCGTGCGACTTGTTACCAACAAGAATTGGCTTTACATGTATGGGTATGTTGGAGTCCTTACGCGATGGAACTTTGGACAGTAATCAATATGAGGAAAAGGACGGACTTTTGTATCATAAACGTAACAGCGCGAATGGTACTGTCGGTTACCAATGGTTTGTGCCTTGTCAAAGTCGACTGGGACTTCTCAGAATTTTTCATGATGAGCAATGTCATGTTGGGACAGATAAGACGATTTTTTCGATAACTGAACATTTTTGGTTCCCTCGACTGCGGAACTTTGTGAAGAATTATGTTGGTCATTGTCTGGTGTGTGCTGTGAAGAAAACGAGGACAGGGCCCTTGCAAGGTTTAATTTACCCCATGGAAAAACCTTCTCAGCCATTCGATACTTTCCATGCGGATTGTCTTGGTCCATTGCCTATTACAGCGTATGGTTACAAGCACATATTGGTGGTTGTAGATGCGTTTACAAAATATTGTTTACTACTTCCGTTGAAGTCTGTAACGACTCAAGAAACAAAAGAGCAATTCCAGGTGATAATTGGTTTATTTGGGACACCGAAAAAATGGTAATGGACGCTGGTTCGAATTTTAACACTACGTTTCCCAAATACTTGGAATTGTGGCAGATTGAGCACCATTATATTACACCGAATGTGCATCGTGGTAATGGTCACGTCGAGAGATATATGAGAACCATAATGAATATTATTTGAATTGAAGCTAAAGTGAAGTCAGAATGGTCGAGCAGTTTGTGGAAAATTCAACTGGTGCTTTATACCACTATGCAGAAGACTATGAAAGCAACACCGCTGCAACTCCTTCTTGGTATAGAAAGTTCTACACCATTAATGCAAGGGTTGTTGAATAATATTTCGAGTGATTTGATACCGATTCGTAATCGACAGCTTGATCGAGCTCGAGTGAGACAGCAGTTAGATACTGTGACAGATTTTGGTAATATAAATCGTAAGCGTCGAAATACGATTAAGTATTCGAAGGAAGACTTTGTGCTTATGCATCGTGATTCCAAGATGCATATCAGTAAGAGCGATTATGAGTTTATGGGTCCTTATGAGATTTTAAGTTGTCTTGATGGTGACCGTTATGAGATCAAGAAAGTTCGCACGAATATTGTCAGTAAAGCTGCAGCAGTTGAGACTATGGCCTGCTGATTGGTCGTTAAATTGTGATACAGATTATTTGTTGGAGTGTTTTGAGTCAGGAGAAACTGACGAGTTGCCCGATAGAGGTGAGTTGTGTTAACTGTCATGTTAGCAAGTTGAATAATTTTGTGTTTGTTTGCCGATCTCTGTCCCTGAGAGGAAGAGTCGAGGTGATGGCTGCGGTCTCACATGTGTTATGTTTGTTTGCCGATCTCTGTCCCTGAGAGGAAGAGTCGAGGTGATGGCTGCGGTCTCACATGTGTTATGTTTGTTTGCCGATCTCTGTCCCTGAGAGGAAGAGTCGAGGTGATGGCTGCGGTCTCACAAGTGTTATGTTTGTTTGCCGATCTCTGTCCCTGAGAGGAAGAGTCGAGGTGATGGCTGCGGTCTCACATGTGTTATGTTTGTTTGACGATCTCTGTCCCTGTGAGGAAGAGTCGAGGTGGTGGTTGCGGCCTTACCTGCATTTTATGTTCAATTTCTTGTTTTGGGCGAATGAGTTGTATTTAATGCTTTAGTATTTTGAAGCAGGATCCAGCCATACGGACGCCTAGTACGGCTTCAAGAGCAAAGCTTCCATCAGGGTTGGCCGTGTTAGCAATCATCATTTGCTGTCTCTTGAAGATATATGTGAGGCGGGAATCGATGTGGCAGAATTCCCTGAGCTAGGCGAGTACGAAAGTCGAGTGCTTATTAAGCTGTTACAATTTGTAGTATTACAATGTAGTAGGCGGATGTAAGAAAAACAGGAAGATTAACATGGGAAAAAAGGGAGAAAATAATGAATCGACGTGTTGTACATTTTCACTGTTTCTAATATATATATATATATATATATATATATATATGTTATTTTTTAAATTTTCGCGGATATAATTATTTTTATTTAAATTTATTTTCGGATTATCCCGCGTTTTCTTTTTGAGTTGGACTCGACGTTTCGGCTGAATCTCATCAGCCATCATCATGAGATATTTATTATTAATATTTATTAATATACATCAATATGACATTGATATATAAAACTAATTTTGTTGTCAAAGCTAACTTTCAAGAAACTTTATTGTGTGTAAAGTTTCTTTGTTTGACTTCTGGTAGTTGGTCTATTAATTGATCCTTCTACAGTCAAAACTTGTAAAGGAACTGGTTGTGATTTGGATGCTGTAATTAAATTAGTTGTTGTTGGTAAAGAAGCTGTTAGTGGTTTTTTTAAATTTAATTTAGTTGTTGCCAATGCTGTTTTCCAAGTAGATGGTAAACGTAAAGCATCATCTCTCTTATTGAGATTGTCTGGTCTTTTTTCAATTTCGATGGCTTCTCTAGTTATTCTAGTATGAAAATGATTAATTTTTGCTAAAATTTTAGTTCCTTCAAAGTTAATTTTGTGATGACTTGAATTTACATGTTCCGTTAAAGATGAAGTAGATTCATTTTTTTGAACTGCTCGAATATGTTCTTCTTTTCTTGTGCTAATTTTGCGGTTAGTTTGTCCAATATAAGATCTCGTACAATCTGCACATGGAATTTCGTACACGCCTTGACTTTCTAAAGGGATAATATCTTTTGGGCTTTTTAAAACTTGACTTATTTTTAAATTTGTATTGAAAACTGTTTTTATGTCGTATCTTTTTAAAACTTTAGAAATTTTGTTTGTGGTACCTTTGACAAATGGTAAAAAAGCGTATTTTTGTGTTTCATCTTTTTCTTTGTCGTTGTTTGTAATTTTATTGTTTAATAACAGTTTTAATGATGCTTTATTGAAACTAACAGCTTCTTTACCAACAACAACTAATTTAATTACAGCATCCAAATCACAACCAGTTCCTTTACAAGTTTTGACTGTAGAAGGATCAATTAATAGACCAACTACCAGAAGTCAAACAAAGAAACTTTACACACAATAAAGTTTCTTGAAAGTTAGCTTTGACAACAAAATTAGTTTTATATATCAATGTCATATTGATGTATATTAATAAATATTAATAATAAATATCTCATGATGATGGCTGATGAGATTCAGCCGAAACGTCGAGTCCAACTCAAAAAGAAAACGCGGGATAATCCGAAAATAAATTTAAATAAAAATATATATATATATATATATATGCGTGAGCTAGGTGAAAACAGTCTTTAGACAATCAAAGTATACAGGTCGCTAAGTTGTGGGTAAAATTTCTCTAAAAAGTCGATTTTTTTGTCTAATTTGAACAGACTAATAGCTTAAATTCAAATTGACTGAATTTGGCATTTAATACAATCGGCCGATATACATATGTCAAATGTTATTCAGACTATCTAATAGGTGCGAATGGGTTATATGCACACATATAAAAAGGTCATTACTCATTAATAAGCAATGTTTTGATAATTATTAAAAATATGTTATTTTTTTAAATTAGTACAAAATTACTTTCACAATATAACATCAATAAATATATTATTTCTTGTAGTTGTAGAATCCTTCACCAGTTTTTACTCCTAGTTTACCCTCCTTAACTAACTTTTTCACAGACTCGCATGGTTCGAACAATGGATTGTCTGGGAATTTTTTGTGCCATCCTTCGACAATTGAATTGGTAGTATCATGACCAACATAATCTGCAAGTTCAATAGGTCCCATTGGATATCCAGCACCCAATTTCATTGCAATGTCTATATCCTTTGAAGATGCATCACCTACAATAATTTATCTACTTATGAATACAATACTAACAAACAAAATAGAATAATTTCAATTTGATGTACATTTGGTAGCCCTCTTGTACTTTTTAATATCAATGAAGTCCAAGTGTGGTATTCCTATAGAAAAATAACTTGATTCATATTGAAAGAGAGAACATTAGCTAACCAAATTCCAATATTTCAATTGTTTATATTGTCATCAAACATCACCTCACTCATTTTCTCAGTTTCGTATCAGCTGTTCATTGAAAAAGAGCATTTTCACTAATGTCTCAATTACACACTAATTGCTAAGTCATAATTTAAAATAAATACCTCTTTCTAACATTCTGATTGCTTCAGAAATATATGGAACCAATAATCTATTCACAATGAATCCAGGAGTATCTTTGCATGTTACACAAGTTTTTCCAACAGCTTTGCCCCAAGCCATCATAGCATTATAAGTTTCATCGGATGTCTCTGGAATCCTAACTACCTCCAAAAGCCTCATGACAGGCACCGGATTAAAGAAATGCAATCCACCAAACCTATCCTTTCGGTTTGTTACTGAAGCAATCTCTCCAATGGATAGAGAACTAGTATTAGAAGCAAACATTGTTTTTGCCGGTGCGGCTTCATCTAAACTCTTAAACAATTTGTGTTTAATTGCCATGTTTTCGACAATAGCTTCAATTACTAAGTCAGCGTCTTTTACTGATGTGATAGTATCGGTGGATCCTTTAACGCGGGATTTAGCTTCGGTTATGAACTTTTCTGCATCAGCCGGATTGTCTTTGAACATTTTCTTGCCAACTCTTGCTAAATTGTTAGAGATGCTAGCTTCGGCTTTCTTTAATATATCTGCATTTAGCTCTACTAAGGTCACATTATGACCAGTTTGTGCAGCCACCTAAATAAATTATATTTTTTATTATGATATAAAAACAATAATTTTTTAATGGTAATATTTTTACAGCAATAATCAGTTAGTTACCTTTGAACTTTATAAGACTGATTCAACAAAATTTATTAATTAGTACATACTGTTTATTAAAATTATTATTATAATTATAAGTAGTATTAGTAGACATAGATGATAGATAAAATAATTATATATGCCTTTTTTGAATTTTCATATAAAATAATATAAGTTTCTGAAAAGTTTTATAAAACTCACTTGTGCAATTCCTGATCCCATTAATCCTCCTCCAATAACAGTAACATTTTTAATAGCTTGCCTAGCGGTGGATGTTGAAAGGGAACGTTTCAAAATAGTTAAAGGGTGGGCCATGATTGTTGGATTATTATAGCTGGAGCAGTAAAATATAACTTCACAATTTGCACTAGTCAAGCCTCTTAATATATAGGTATTCGAGATAGCTGAACAGGGGTCAAAGTACAAAATCCAATGAGTAAATATACAAATGTAATCGTAAACAATAATTGAAATAAAGGTATTACAAGTATTATATAATTATTATCTTATCTAATATAAAAAATATTGATACGCTTTGTTTTTATTACACAAATTATTTTATTTATTATACAATTATAAATTTTTTAAATATTTTTTTTTGGCGCCATGATTTTTGTCAAGTTTCCACTAAACACTGCCATGAAGTAAGAATTAAATGCCAGTGGCGTTACGAGCACGCTTGTGTTTATTCTAAACATGATGGTGCATCAGCTAGAAAACGATGTTTACATACGTACTATTGATTTATTATTATAGTAATACCCGTTTGACACTATCTTGAATTATATATATATATATATATATATATATATATATATATATATATATATATATATTTAATTATAGATAAAACCTTAAACGTCTGTAATATGCACAAATAGTAATCAATTTTATTGTAGATTAAAAAATTAGGATCGTGTTTAAGTTTATTTTTATAATCGACAAAAAAAATTGCGCGATAGCAGTTTTAACAAAATATTTGGGTTATGTTACAAATATGTTCTTAAAGGACTGTCTAGGCTAATGTCCTTATTCTTGCGCTTTTATGAATAAAAAAAGGTATTTAGGTATGTAATTAATTGAATAGTTAAAAACTTGTACATTGATAACAACTAATATGTTGTCTAAAAATGTTATTAGTTAACAAAGATTTTATCAAAGACGGACCATATTGTTTAAAATTTTGTTAATAAATGTTAAAATTGAATATAAATATTAATAACAACTTTGGAGCAGCTATGGAGCAGGGGTGGCCAACCCTATGATCTTGCGGGTCACTTTGGAAATGCATTATAACTCCGCGGGCCGCATATCAAATTATATTCACATACAGGGTAATTATAAAAGTTTGGGATTATATAACTATCTAATGTACGTTAGTTCCACTTAGTGAAATAGTTCGGTGGTCGTACACAGTTGAAGTTGAACTGTCAAAACAAAGTAAATAGTTTGGTGAACATTTGAAAAAGCGGCACATTTAAAGTAACAACCTCAGACATTTATAGAGACCCTGTACATATTAGATTTAGACCAACTATAAAAATTTTTTTGGAGTGAAAATTGAAACATAATAATTATTATTATTGTGTTTACTATTATTCTTACTGTAAACATAGATAATATAATAATAATGATACTAGACGCAGTTTTACAGTTAATTTTTGCACAAATAACGTATTTTTTAATACTACTTTAGGCATTATAAATTAAATACACTCAGATGCAAAAAAAATATTGGGTAATTTTTTGCAAAAAAACCGGGTATTTTTTTATAAAACTTTTAGTGTTTTACAATCAAAGAGACCATCAAGATGTAGAAGAAAACATCATGTACTTATCAGTTTATTTAATAAACATTACAAAGGCTACTGGGTTGATTTGTTTGTTTTTGATTAACTGTCATTTTCAGGGCAGATTGATGTGTTAATTATGGTTTTAAGTGCTGAAAGTTGTGCAAAAGCTGTTGTTTTTGTGGCAGATGGAAGAAGCCAGCGGTATGTGTCCAGATTCCTTTATGTCAGTCTTTCTACAGTTCAAAGAACACTTGAGTGGTTTAGGGAGACCAGCAGAAATACTCGGAGGCCGGGATCTGGCAGGAAACAAAAACGACTGCTATCGATAATCGATTTATTGTTCGTACTACTTTTCGGAATGGTCATGTGACTTCAGTAGAGATCAGAAACAAATTCCGTGAGGTTTGTGGTACAAAAGTTGTAAGAAGTTGGTTTAAAGTTGTAAGAAGTTGGTTTAAAATCTTGTAGACCAGCAGCTGGACCAAAATTACTCCCACGTCACCGAGTAACCAGACTCTAATTTTCTCGCAAACATTTGAATTGGACATTGACACAATGGAGGATTGTACTGTTTACTAACAAATCTAGATTCTGCTTACATTTGCCAGATAGAAGAAAACGAGTATGGAGACAAATGGGAAAACGATTTGCGGCACCGAATTGATATACATTGATGGAAGATTGCTGACTGCACGGCGGTATATTGAGGTTTTGGAAGATTACGTAGTCCCATTTGCTCTATTTATTGACGATGGCTTTATTCTGATGCAGGATAACTCAAGACCGCAGTCTGCGAGGTGCGTCACAGAATACTTGGTTGCAGTTGGAATAAGAAAGTTTAACTGACTTGCATGTACCACAGTTGGAAATTGAAATGGAACATACTGAGCAGGCGTGTTAAAAGACGTGCAGTTGCACTAACCACAATAGATGAGCTTCGTGTGGCACTTCAGGAAAAATGGCAGAAATCTTCACAAAATGATATTTGTGAGCTCCTCGAGGAGGCAATATAAAGTATTGAAACCTTATTCAACTGAAATTTTCATTATTAATCTCTGTTAAATTTATTTTGCAGAAATGCGTTTTCTTTCGTGTATACGTACATCATCGTTTTTGCTTATTAATGTTCTTTGATTGTGAAAGACTAAAAGATTTTATAAAAAAAAAATTACCTATTGTCCCGGTTTTTTGCATCTGAGTGTATATTTTGTAAAAGTTTGATAAACCTCGCAGGCCAGAAACATGTTTAAGGCGGGCCTCGGGTTGGCCACCCCTGATTTAGAACAAGATTATTGAATATATTCAACTACGACATATTTTATGATTTAGTTAATAGTCGGAGAGCCGCCGTGAAGTGTAGCAATCGCTTTATCAGTCATAATATTTTATTAATTGCTTCATCAATGACCATTTTTAAATGCTCACAGTAGTTGAGTTTAAAAGATATACGTCACCTAAGTATCGCTTTTAAGAATATATTTGTTAATATAATTATTGATTCAAATTTAATAATAAAAAAAACTGAATGTAGTAACTCAACATTAGAATAACTTTTTTTCAATTTTAGAGTAAATATCATGTTTTATAAAAAGTTTTGTTTATTTATTTAAAAGTGCTTGACGATAATCAAAATGGTAATTTTTAAATATAGTCAGAAAATAGAAAAACCTAAAATTCTGTTTACAGTAAAGTACCAGTTACTTACAGCAGTGCCGTAACTAGGGCGTCGCAGTTAATCACCTCAAAATATGATTTTAAAAATTTTAATCATAAAAAAATCATAATTTGCTAGTAATAAAATTAAAAGAAATCGAAACGATATGAACAGAGCTCAAGCAGCTCAATGCGGCTCATACTCGTAAGAATTGCAAAAGCAAACATTGACCATCCACGTTGTTTGTCTCTGACAACGCGTCTTTAGTTTGCTTTATTTCGTTGTAGCGCTAACATGTCTATCTCTTCTCTACAAATGAATTATGTTTCGTTGGCGCAATTGCATGTTATAGATAGAATGATGTTTTGCAAAGACGTTCTAATACTAATTTATTTAATGATGTTTTTTATTACTAAGTATGAAATAAAATTAAAAACAAATTTAATATTATGTTATGTTTATTATAACAACATTTACAGTAAAATAATATTATTAATAAAGACTAAAGAGCCTTATAATTGGCGTAAATGTAAATTGAATAGACAAAAAACAATATTATTTAAAAATCATAATATTAAATTAAATATTTTCAATACGTAATATTTAAATTTTATTAAATTAATATTAATTGATTATTAAAATTTAAAATGATGTATAGTTTGACACTGCTTGATTCACTTTACTTCATGCATGTGTGACTCAAAATTTTCTTCCGCAAAAAGCGCATAGTACGCATGCTCAGACCTTGTGTAGAGACGAATTTCCTATGTTCAGGCATTGTTGTATTCGTTCACCACACCCGCCGTACTATACGATACAGTAAAGCAGATTCATTATCATCAGGCTTTTACGGCTTTTACTATATGATCTCAATGATGTGTATGCAAGTACATAATTTAATGAATGGGAAGCATTGGTATTACAAACAGGAAAATTAAGAATCAGTTTTACAGCTGAAGCCCGTTGCAACGAATATATTAGAATAATATTAATTTAGTAACTTGAGAAAATACACGTTCGCTGCGCTATAATATACGGGCAGCTCTTTTCGGTGCCAGGCGTGTATATAATTTTATCGTGATAATATTTATTTGGTGTTATACTAGGGAATGCGCGGTTGTTCAGGTTGTTCTTAGCATATAAATAGAGCAGCGGTTCCCAACCTTTTATCATTAGCCTACCCCGTGATATGTCATTTCTCTAGACTAGTACCCCGCTGTACCCCCCATTTAAGAAATTTGGCGAGTAATCGCTTTATACGCTTTAAATTAAAATATGACATCGGCCATGTTGCCTCGGGTGAAAATAGGCGGGATATTAATATTTGTTGATAAACGGACATTTTAAATATTAACAAGTACAATTTACACTATTTAATTGTGATACATAACATATTATTTTTTTGTCATTATAACTAAATTTTTCTGTACCCCTAAACAACTTACGCGTACCTCCATTTCACTGCACTAATTCCCATGACCAAAAATATGTCAAAAAAACTTTTAAATTTTATTAGGCAAAATAAATGTCTTATACCTAATGTTTCAGTATTAATTTACTTGCACCCAAATAGAATGGCACACATATAGATGCCATCTGCACATAGATTGATTATTATATCTTATGTGTGCATGGCTCCTACGCAAGCCGTCAAAAATTTAACTGAAACATAGTTTTTTATGAATTATATAAGAGTTGTTACCATTTTTTTTGCGATTTAAACTCAATTTTTGATACACCAGGTGCTTATACGCAGCGAACCTGTTAAATAAAACGGAGAACACATATAATATACACGACCAAAACTATAGCTAATAATTAAATTACTTGTAGTTTGTAGTATTTTAATTGTGCAACAAGTCTTCGGTGTTTTGTAGCAGTTATGGAGCGGTTGAATTAATTGTTTTTACTTATGCTTCCTGTTAGATATTTCTAGCTAATAAGGGATACATATATACATACACATCTAATCACGCCGTTGTTTTTGGGTTAAGCAGTATCACTGTACAATATAAAGAATTTTTGTTAATGCAAAAAATGAATCTGAATAAATTTAAACACTTTCTTTATCTGTATTAGTTATCAAAACACAGTCAAAAAACAAAAAATATAAATATTGTCAAACCCCAAACAAAAATATGGTTTTTGAGAAAACAAGACAAGAGAAGAGATCGACAAAAATAAAAAACATTTTCTTCACATTTTTTTGTTTTGTTTCAGGATTGCAAAATTTGTTTTTGCTCATAAAAAAACAATAAACTTATCAAAATGCCTCCTAAAAGACTGTCTGGTGCTGAATTTAGGAAACGAAAACGATTAAAAGATGATAAAAACAAAAAACAATCAGAAGCTTTATTTCAATGGACAAAATTAGATCCCATTGATACAAAATCTGCTCGAGATGTACTTCTTCCTTCTACTTTGCAAGAAAAACATATTGTTGATAAAGAAGATCAAATAAATTATTGGCCGTCTGTTTCTGCATCACCACAAGATATTAGATTACACAATATGATGAAACTTCTAAATTACCAAATAATAATTTTGAACTTAAAACCACATTGCAATTGATAGACGAAAATAGTAATGAAAATAAATACACCGTTGACCTGAACGATCCAATGTCTTGGTTTCGAATAAACAATTCGATTTGCAGTTTTCTTGTAGAACAAGGTCCTGACGGTAGAAAAAATCAAAGTTATTCTTAGTGTGACACATTAAATAATAGAAAATTTTCCATTGACTGATTTACAAGAAAATTTGCTGACGGGCAATGTTAGGACAGAACATGGTTAATGTATAGTCAAAAACGAGAAACAATATTTTGATTTCTCTGTCTTCTTTTCAATAAAGACTAAGTATTAAATCACCCAGCTCTATCATCTTTAACCAATCCAAAAACGGGGTTTAGTGACTAGCGATATTTAAGTCCGCGGGTACCCGATCATGAAAAATCAGCTGCTTTTAGAAGCAATTGATATGATATCAATGTATAACCCAGAATTTAGGTCGCACATCGAATCCCATAAAAGAAGGCAAGTTTCGTATTTTTCTCCACTCCACTCTGTTGAAGAAGTGAAAACAGCTAAATACTATTCTATTTTGTTTGACTGCATCCCCGATGTATCACATCATGAGCAAATGTCGCAAATTTTAAGATTTGTCAAAGTAATAAATGGAAAGGTTAGCGTTGAAGAACATTTCATTGACTTTATTCAATCGCATGAACAAAACTGGTAAAGGTTTAGCCAAAGAAATTGTAAACAAGTTGGAAAAAGATGGGTTAAGTATACTCGATACTAGAGGACAAGCCTATGACAACGGCAGTAACATGAGTGGAAAGTACAGTGGTGTTCAGGCAAGGATAGAAGGTCTAAACAAGCAAGCCCAATTTGAACCATGTACCGTACATAGCCTTAATTTAGTAGGTGTTCACGCAGCCAGTGTTACGACAGGTATGGTAACTTTTTTTGAAATTGTTCAAAAAGTATTTACATTTTTTTCTGGATCTACCATTTGTTGGGAAATACTTATGAAACACCTTAAGATTAGTTTAAAATGTCATTCAGATACTCGATGGTCATCAAAAGCAGTTGCTGCGTTATATACACAAATTGTTGATGTTGTTGCTGCTCTGACTAATTTAACATCATCATCATCTTTTAACCTTGAAACTATTGCCAATGCTAAAGTAATATTAAAATACATTGATTTTAAGTTTTTGTGTACATTAAATATTTGGTCACAAATTTTATCAGCCATAGATAAAATAAACAAAAATTTACAATCAAAAAATATTACAATAGATATAGCTGCAAAAATGATTCAAGGGTTAAGTAAACAAATACAATAAAGATTGTCAAATAATGTTTGAAACTGAGAAAGTGACTGCTAATAAAATAAGCATAGAAAACATTTTTTTACAAAAAAGAAGAAAACGGACTAAAAGGCAGGATATGGATAAAAGCTTTGATGCAAATTTTGATATGACTGAAAAAGAGAAGTTCAAAATGGAGATGTTTCAAGTTATAGATTCAGTATTAACTCATTTGAAAATCATGTTTGAAAAACTAAATGGAATTGCAAAGGATTTTGTTATTTTGACAATTGCCAGCTTAAAAAACACGAATACTGTAGATTTGAAGATAAAAGCTATGGACTTAGCTTTAAAATATAAAAATGATATAGATCCAGTAGAATTTTTAAATGAATTAGAGTGCCTGAAGTTTCAGATTAGTGAAATTTCACCAAACGATTCATTATCATCTCTAAATTTAATTTAGGTATTACATGCTCGACTATAATAATATTGTTGACGAGTTTGCCTCACGCAAGGGAAGAAAAGTTAATACTTGAACCATATTTTTTATAAGTGTTTTCTTTGTAACTATATATACAGGGTGTCCGGAAAATACGTGTACAACGTTTGACGACAGACTCCTGACGTCAAAATAGGTCGATCTAAGCCGACTTAGTTATATCCAAAGTTGTCTCGTTTAGCCGGTAGAGGGCGTCAAAAAAAACAAAAGTATAACAAAGTTGAAAGTATCTATTGTAAGAAACTAAGTAAAACAAAAACATTACTTAAGCAAATGTGTAAAATGACCGCCATCTTGCTGAATACACTTATTAACACTCTTTAAAAAATGATATTGGACCCTATCTAATGTCTCGGGATTATTAAAATGGTTGCCTGCATTTAAAATCAGCTGCAATAAATCATCGCGTGTGTTTACCGGAGTCTTGTAAACTTCTGTTTTAATAGCGCCCCACAAAAAGAAGTCACACATATTTAACTCAGGAGCACGTGGTGGCCATTTTACTGGTGCATCATTGCCTCTTCCAATCCATCGGTTGGGATATTGATGATGTAAGTATTGCCGAACGGCAACGGAAAAATGGGGCGGGGCACCATCATGCATATACCACATTTCCCTCCGAAGTAAAAGGGGCAAATTCTCCAGAAGAATTGGTAATGTGTCTTGCAAAAAATTTAAATAAATATTTCCATCTAACCTGTCTGGAATAACAATGGGACCAATAAGATAGTGATCAATAATACCTGCCCAAATATTAATTTTAAATTGATGCTGATGATGTGCAACTTTAATGGCATGTGGATTTTCATCGGAATAAATATGTTCGTTGTGCAGATTGGTTACCCCAGATCTTGTAAAGCATGCCTCGTCAGTAAACATAATTTTTCTACAAAAATTTGGAACAAGGATTCTTTTGTTTCTAATAAATTGACAAAATGTAAGCCGCATGGGGGGATCAGTCGGTAAAAGTTCCTGGACTTTTTGTATGTGGTAAGGATGTAACAACTGTTCTCTTAAAACCTCATTGACAATCGTTTTAGGAACATTTAACTCACGTTCTAAGAGACGGGTACTGGTACTTGGTTCTTCTTCAACTCTTTCCAGAATCATCTCTTCTGTTTCCACAGTTCGAGTTGTTCGCATACGACCCCTGCCTTCAAACTTTTTCTCAAAACTGCCCGTTTCCCGAAGATGACGCTCAATATTGGCAAATGTTTGGTGGTTTGGTATTCGACTGTTAGGAAACCTCTCCATGTAAACCCTAACACTCTGACGCCCATTTCCTTGACAAAACCCGTATACCAGGAGCATGTCAACTTTCTGAGAGTTTGTATAATTTTCCATTTTTAATGGTAAAATGAACTTGTAATTCAAGAATGTTGATCGTATACTTGAGTAAATTTCATAGACTGGTGACAATTTGTCAATAATTGTCAAATTATTAAACGCCATAGCAACAAGGTCACTTAAAAAATTATTGTTACAGGTAATTTCTTTTTAATATTTACAAATTTTTGACGCCCTCTACCGGCTAAACGAGACAATTTTGGATATAACTAAGTCGGCTTAGATCGACCTATTTTGACGTCAGGAGTCTGTCGTCAAACGTTGTACACGTATTTTCCGGACACCCTGTATATATACATATTAAGTTAGGATTTAAGTTATTGTTGCATATGTTTTTAAATTAAATTAAAAAATAATTTGTTGTTTTATTTTTGTTTTTTAATTAATTAGGGGGTGGGGGGGGGGGGCGCAAAGACCCTCTTGCACCGGGCGCACTGACTTACAGACAAAATTGGCAAAAATATTGTAGGAAAAGTAGTTAGAATAAATTATTTAATTATTTTAGTTTATGATTTATAACGTTTTTGAATGTACATTTTTTTACTTACTCATATATAATATAAAAACAATCTTAAATCTTACCTAACCTGATTTCAAGCAAGTCCAATAATCTTCATTCGGTAACAAAAAGAAAATTATTTTAAAGTTGAATCCATAAATCTGGATGTGGATAAGATCTAAATATATAAAAAAAAAACATGTAGTTATATACGATTATTTCTGGTATTGTTCGTAATTTGAATTAACTTCAGCCCACGTCGTTATATTATCTGCATGATTACATAAATTGTTTTTATTACAGATTGTTTATTTTAAATTTCAACATTTTTGTTCGCTTAGTAAATAATTTACGAATGGTAGTTTCGTTCCACCGATAAAGAATTTTGTTGCTTCATTTTTATTTCAATATCTTATATCGAGTTTTACTTTCTTTTTGATTGGCTGTTGCAGTTTTCAGTTATCATATAATTTATAATGTTTGATTACATATGTTTTATTTCTTTCTCACATGTAGAGAAAGACATACGTTTCGGATCTATGTATGCGCAATAATTGCATTATTGCGGGCAAATTGTTTGCGGTCAACTAAATTCAGATTAGCATTGAGAATATTTATTATTTATGTGCAAAACATATTAAAATTAGCCGAGGGTGGGCGATAAACACAAACTACACATAAGTCATTACACATGTTTTTACTTCTTTTCAGGATTGTAATAAATTTAAATGTGTTATGAGCAAATATATTAAATCTAACCAAATTTAATTCAAACTTGCTTCAGATTGATTAGTCAACAATTTGGTTATTTGTATTTTGTTTACTGATTTTATTTTGTATAATTTAATCGGTACAACAAATTTTAAATTGTTATTTTTAAATTGTTGTTTTATTTGCTTTTGTATTATCTTATTATGTATATTTTATTACTATTTTATTTATCTACATGTAGCTATACTAACTAAAATAAATCCATTATTATTATTATTAAAGTTTACAAAACTAAAATCTAAATAGCAAAATTAAATATCTAATAGTTTCCTGCCTAAATCAAATTTATTAGAATCCTATACTAATACACTGTTATATTAAATAGAATATCATTGACAAAAATAATAAGTAAAAGAGTGCGGCGTGGCCTTTTGGCCGGCTGCTCGTTTGCACAGCGTAGGTTCCAAAAAAAGGGCTCCAATTACTTTTACAAAAAGTAATAAAAATTAACAAAATCTTAATTTCCCAAATTAACATTTAATTTAAATAAAATAAGTATTACAAGTAAATCAAAAGATAGAGCTAAGATTAAGCGAGCAAAACTTTAACTTTAATTTAAAAATTATGCTTAACATAAAAAAATTCCGCAACGCACAAAAAAAACATATATGTAGTGCAATGTCACAAAGAAAAAAACTGAGGTGTTCTCTTAGTACTTATGTACATATAAGAGGATAGAGTAGATCAAAAATATTATAACGATTATAATACAAAAATTAATAATTAATTGCTGTCGTTTTTTTATAAATGTTGTGTCCTTCCTAATGCCGGAGCCTCTTGGGTCTGCGTAAATCCAGCGCGGTTCAATTTATTTCCAAAATTAACGTACCTCTTATTGGCATCCTTGCACACTTCTAATAAATGCATTAACGGACACAAAAGTAGAAAAAAAAAAGGTTAAGGCAGCGGCTAAAATCGAATAAAGAAAATAATAGATACTAACAAAATAAAAATTAATAAAAAAAAGAACGCGAGAAGCAAAAAGAGTTCTATGTACGCACAATAATTACTATTAGTTTATAAATACCTTTGTACGCCTTCTTAATATTCTTAATGAAAGTCTTAATATAATTGAAATAAGTTCACCGGCAAAATGCTAGCCAGACTGCACAATGTAATGTGGTTGCACGATGGAACGTAAAAGGCCCGTATGGAAATTCCATTTCAAACGACAAAAACACAATATTTTGCGCACATATTTCTGCGACATTTATTTTAATTTTTTTTTAGTTATATCAAAAAGAATTGAATTGAATTAAATTTAATAACAAGAAAATTTTATAAAAAGGAATTAAAGAAAAGGTAATTAATTGGGATTTTTGTAATAATTTTGAAGAAAGTGGAGATAGCTTATTTAATAAATTTTATAACATTTTTCAAGAGAATACTAATAAATGCTTTCCAGAAAAAATGTTTAAATGTAGTACTAAGAAAAATGTAATAACTTGGTTTAATGAAGACATCAAGCAAAAAAGGGATCATATTAGTTTTGTTTCTTTATACTATCAAAATTATCCAACATTGTACACTAAAAACCTTTTAAGCAACTTAAAAACTACTTATCGAAAGGCTATTAAAAACACAAAAAGACTAGCAAATGATCAATTTATTAAACAATCATCTAATATTTCTAAAGCTTCTTGGAGTATTATTACTACAAAATGCAAAGAAGCAACAAAAAGCAACATTTCACCGGAAAAATTTGCAAAACATTTTGTTGAGATGCCATATAAAGTTATATCTAGTATTGACAAAAATGGATGCCACCCACCAATAAATTTTGTACCAAACAGTTTTGTCACAACAACGCCATGTGTTACTCATAATGAAGTAAGAGATATTATATATAACTTAAATTCTACTAATAGCAAAGATATTTTTGGAATAAACTCTAAGATCATTAAATCATCTATAAGTTGTATTATTAACCTGATTAATATCTGTTTTAAACAAAGTTTATATCCTTCCATTCTAAAAATGACTAAGATTATTCCAGTTTTTAAAAAAGGTGATCCTAATAACATAGATAACTACCGGCCCATTTCTATTATACCATCGTTTTCTAAAATATTAGAAACTGTGCTTAAAAATAAAATTGTAAGTCATATGGAGGAAAATAAATTATTTAATACAAATCAATTTGGTTTTCGTAAAGGTTTGTCAACGACACAAGCTATATATCACTTAACCACAAAAATTATTAAAAATTTTGAAGAAGGCAACTACATGCAAGTTGTGTACTGTGATTTGACAAAAGCTGCGTATCTCACAATTTACTATTATTTAAATTAAAACAATATGGATTATAGTATTTGTTTCTGATTATTGCACAGTTTAAAATAATTGAGGTTAGGGTATTTTAATAAAAAATTTATACTTTATTGTGCTGATTTTATTTTTATATATTAAGACCGGTTTCGGCGGTTAGGCCATCATCAGTTTTTTCTTTTCTTTTCACCCGCAACACACAACAACACCTGTGAAAAGAAAAAACTGATGATGGCCTAACCGCCGAAACCGGTCTTAATATATAATATTTATTAAAATACCCTAACCTCAATATGGATTATGTGACAATATAATTAATATAATAAAATCTTATCTTTCTAATCGCCAACAAAAAGTGTATTATAATAAAGAATTTTCAAAATGTAGTGATGTTACTGTGGGAGTTCCCCAAGGATCGATTTTGGGACCAATTTTGTTTATTATATATATAAATGATCTTACTGAATATATGCCACTTATTGAGACTATATTGTATGCTGACGACTCTACTTTAATTCTTAAAGACTCGTCGCTAGAAAAAGTATTATCATCTGCTAACGATGCTTTAAAGAAAGCTAAAGAATGGTGTTCTGCAAATGATCTTTTACTAAACGAGAATAAAACTACAAAATCGACATTTTCTATGAGACCTATGCCAATACAACTAGATAAATCAGTTAAATTTCTTGGTGTACGTATGGACTCCAAACTTAATTGGAATAAACATTGTGAAGAACTGTCTAAAAAATTAAATAAAAACATATACGCTTTAAGAAATTTGCAAGGAACAGTATCAGAATCCGTTTTAAAGATGTGTTATTTTGGAAATCTGCATTCACATTTATCCTATGCTATTGTAATTTGGGGAAATTTGCATGGGTCTAAAAGGATATTTTCTTTACAAAGAAAAGCTGTAAGAATTCTGGCTGGCCTGTCCTATAGAGCAGACTGCAAAAAAACATTTAAAAGATAGAATATTCTGACCCTACCTTCATTATTTATGCTTGAAAGCATTTTATTTATAAAAAGAAACATTCACTCATATACTGCAAGTACTACTATCCATAGTCATAACACCAGACAAGGGCATCATCTAAGACTACCTCAATATAGACTAACTAAGTCAGTCACAGCTAGTGAATTTCTTGGCATAAAACTGTATAATAAGTTACCAAAATCAATAACTGATTTGCAAGGAAATAAATTTAAGAACCTTATTAAAACATATTTTGTAAAAAAAGCATACTATTCAGTCAACGATTTTTTTAAATAATATAATTTATGAATCTAATTTTTTAAGTACGTTCTAGTTTAGAATTATATAAATTGTTTAATAAATGTAGGTGTAAACTATTATTGTGATTTTTTTAACTGTTTTAATGTAGAAAATTTTTTACTGGTAATTTATTTTATTATTTACTGTATTTTTTTAACTATTACTATTAGGTTTAATGACGTATGTAAAAAATGTATTTTTTGAAAACATGAATAAAATTATTATTATTATTAGTTAAGACACAAAATCATAGACAGGCAGAATTATGCACGATAAAAACAAACTGCAATAAAAAACGTACAAAAGACCTAAATGGAACCATGTGGAACACTTGCATTAATTTTGATGTGACACTATTTTGCTTAAATAAAACAATTACTGTTTTTATATTCAGAACTTTATAATATTATTTTTTCCTTGTGCAAACTGTAGAGAGTAATGTTATAGATAGATTTAGGGGTTCAAAAGATTATAAAACGTAAAAAAAAAAAAAAAAAAAAATTCTTTAAGTTTTTTTGTCGTTTTTAACTTTGATTTTAAAAAATTGCATTTAATTACAATTTTTAATCAAACAAAATTTTACTTATGAAATCGGTCAAAAATTTTCCGTAGAATCTAAATCTGGTGCTATTTTAAGTTTATACCTTGCCTGCAAGCCGCAAAAGCTATAAAATCAATTTTTTGTTCTCAGTGGGCTGCACAAAAATTTTTTTTTAATTTTTTTCAACCGCCAAATTTTAACGTATTTTGATTTACATATTTGGAACAAATTTGTTTTGTGTATTTGGGTTTTAGGGGTCTAAAACTCGAAAAAATTGCAAAAATATTTATTAGACTTATTTTTTATCATAAACTCTAACAAATACACATTTAGCAGCATTCAGAGGAATTATACACAAAATATTATTAAGAGTTTGAGTTTTGCAAATAATTTTACATGAAAAATAGTCAGTGTCGTGCTTATCGGTCGTAGAAAAGTCTACTTAAAAAAAAAAATGATAAATTTTTTACAAACTTTTACCTTTGCTTAAGATGAGGGTACCGAAATCTGGCAAGCGCTTGTGAGAGAATTCTGTTCTCTGTTCTCATCGGCATGTTCCGATGTTGCATTTGGATGCGTGTTTTGTACTGTTTGTTCCGTTTCTGTTACTACTACTTAATTTAACATTATTATTTACGTATGCAATAAAAATAGTTATTAATTTTAATAAGGAATAAGTATGTATAATGCATATAATACATATATTTATAATCTGTAAATTTAATTTATTAGATATTCTGAGATATTCTCTATAGATATTGAACAGCGAAATAAATTATAATAAACATTGAAAATGTTTTTAATTGGGGCAGGCAAAAAATAGCAAGTGTAACTCGTGCCAAAAGACTTTAGTTTAGCAGCTCTTCGCTTTAGCAGCCCTCACTCGCTTTGCTCGTACGTGCTGCTAAAAGCGGCGGGCTGCTAAGCCTATTTTTTACACTTTATATACTAAAGGGTGATCCATTTAAAGATACATACTTTTTTTAAAAATTAAAAAAATATTTTTATTGGGTAATCTTTATGATCATACAAAAGAACCATTTTGTACATTTTTAATTTTTTAAATATTTAAATTTTTTTAAATTTTTTAAATGTTGACCGTAACTATGGCTAGGCGTGAACTTAACTGTTTAACAAATCGTTCTTGCAATAAAGCCATGGTTTCACGGGCTGATTCTTTTCATACCATAACAATTTGACTCAGCGCACGCTTTATCTAACTCCTACTGAAAAAAGTACCTCAAAATGAATCATCTATTATAGCGCCCTTGCTTGCTAGCAAAGCGTAAAAAACGTAAATAATGAAAAATCTTGTAAGTTGTAAGCATAGAGAATTGCCCCAAATAATGTTATTATTTACTATAATAATATTATAATATGACTATAACAATGCTTTGCTCATGCAAACACAAAAACACGTCGTTTATAGGATTTGCTGAAATTTGCTAGAGCGCTACATGCGAGCAACGCGTTGAACTAAATTTCGACGAGCGCATCCAAGTATTATTAATATTTAATTTTACAATTAACTTCAATGGTTATCAACATATAGATTTGAATTTTGGAATTGGTACTTAAGTAATTGTTTTCTAGAGCATAAAACCAAAATAAATTTTTATAGTGAATTTATTCTAAATGAATAAAAAACTATAATAAAATTTTATAATTTTTTTTTTTAAGAAATATCATTCTAGCCTTTCATTGTTCATTTTTACATATAAATAATACAAATAAAATTTTGTTTTTTGAATTTGTTATGAATAATACTTTTTAAGAAAATTGCGAATAACAAACTAATGTGAAAATTCCCTGCTCTTAAAAAAATATTTCAAAAGTTTAACAAAAACATCTGAAGTAATCATTTTGTTTGATAGTTTTTGCGCTTGCGACACAAATTTAGCATTCAAACATAAATCCGCCCAGCAAATTTAGCAAAAAAATGTTAAGCTTCACCTTAGTGTGTTTATAATATTTTTTTGTAAATATGAAAATAATTAATTTTTAACGCATTTTTGCCTAAAAATTTTGTAAGCATTTCTTTCTAGATAGACTTTTCTACGGCCGATATGCATGACACTGACTATTTTTTATGTAGAATTGTCCGCAGAATTCTAATTTTTAATAATATTTGGTGTATTGTTCTTTTTTTTGTTGAAAAATATGTCTATTTTTGCAGTTTTTTTGAGTTAACCCATAAAACTTTAATACACAAAACAAATTTACATAAAAATACGTCAACTTTAGAGGTTAAAAAAAAGTTACACAAATGTTCCATTTTGCTCAGACTACTGGGACTAAAATATAGGTTTTTTGGGTTTTGTGGCGTATAAAGAAGGTGTAGACTCAAAATGCGCCAGAATTGAATTCAACGGAAAATTTCTGATCAATTTGATTAAAAAAATGTGTGTTAAAATTGCTACTTTTTAAACAAAAAATGCTATTTTTCAAAGTCAAAGTTAAAAAACGTCAACAAACTTAAAAAAATTGTAGAATTTGTTCTTGACAGTTTTATATTCTTATAAACCAATAAATAGACTACTAATAACCGCTCTGGTTCGTTTGAAATAGAATAGCCCAGTGTTAACATTTATTTAGGTAAATAGTCCAGTACTCGTGCAGTAACGGGATTAAAGTTATTATTCTTTTGGAAAAGTATAAAGTAGTGTTTTTTGCAGTGTATTTAATTTTTGTTTATATTAGTTAAATACAAACTAAACTATTTTAAAATTGATTAATAACCTATAAAAAACATGCAACACTAAAAGCGCTTGAGGCAGAGACAACTTAACGAATCCTGTGACGCCATATCAAAAAAAAAAGACGGGACAATAACTGCATACAAAGTTTTGACATATGTTAAAGCATAAATATAGTATATTAAAACAAATATAACAAAAATTAATAATAAATTTTTATTTGATAACTATAAATTTATAAGTGCGGATAAATTTAATATGTGTTTCAATATGTTTGATACAATCTAATTATAATAAATAGTTGTGCTGATTTTATTATTACAAATACTATTAGTGAATAATATATTATAAATAACATTTTAAGTTCCTGCCTTTATAACATTCACAAATAAAAACTAAAGTAGCCAAGATTAAAAAACAAAAATAAATATAAAATATTAACATAAAGTGATAAAGAGATAAAGGTGTTGGTTTATTTTCTTCATTTATGGGATAAGTAAACATTATATCTTTAATCCATTTCTGCATAAGACCAACATCTATAAATCTATGGATGTATTTGTTCAAAGCTCCTAATATAGGATGTCTATCCACTATAGACATTCCCATTGGGCAAATACCTAAATATATCTTGTAAAACCCTTCAAACCCATCTTTCTTTATTTTATCATTTATTTTATCCAGTAGAGGTGTAACAGTAATCATAGTAATGTTACGATACATAATCATTTCTTTGGCAAAATTTAACTGATTCTCGTAAAATATAATAAGTGATTTATTTTCATCTTCCTGTCTCAATTCAATTGTAGGATGAAAATATTCAAAAGTATACTTAGCTTCAACTAATTCTTCAACGCTTTGTATTTGTTTTTCATACAAAGGTTGCACTAAATATGTAAAAAATAATCCATTGTAAGCATTCAGTATGATAAATGAGAAAAAAATCCACAATAATAGTAAACATTTAATTATTTTATGTTTTGGTAATGCAACGCCTTGAGCAAAAACTGCTCCAAATATCTGTAAACCAATAAATCCCAAATTATCGTAACTATTTCCAAGTTTTGTAAGTATTGTATAAATGATCAGATATGTCATAAATGTAATAAAGTTTAAGATCCACAACTGCTTGTTGAATACGTAAACAAATCCCATCCAATTAGGAATGCGTTTGGGGAAAGGCGCAGTGATAGAGAAGTCTGCTATATAATAAGGATATGTTGAATCAAAACTATTGACATAGTTATAACCACTCATATAAAGTACACCTTTATAATCGTCATCAGGAATCAGTGATGCATTTAATATTCGTGTAGACTCTTCCAATATAGTTACGTCAAGTCCATAAGCAAACGGCATTAAATTATTAAATAGTTTTTTATAACTGAGTTTCTCTCCATTAAAATTTTCAATATTTTGTTCTAATGATTTTTTAACTGTAGAAAAATCAATATCTTCACAACTTCCTAACAATATTTTCTTATAATTTAATTGGTTGGTTTCATAATTTAACTTAGTAACTATTTTGTAAATATTATTTAATCCATCCACAAATAACATTTTTGTAAGATAAGTATTACAATCATAAATATTAGTCACGTTCATTAAATCATATCCTGTATACACAATTAAATACTTTGAATCATAATCGTGATTGATTGACAATTCAGTACTATTATTCATTACTACCAAATCAAATTGTGGAATATTTGATGTAGGTATAGAATGTAGTTCATTAGAAGAATAACTTTTTAATCGTTTAATTATATACGAATTTTTATGATTAATAAAACCATCAATTTTACTTTCATAATTGTAATAAAAATTGATATTAGAATCCGGGTAGAGATCAATAATTTTTAAAACGCATTCAGTCAACTTTTTCTCTACTGAAACCTAAAAAAATAAATTTGATAATATTGTTACATAAATATTGATATTTGATTACTTTGTTAGGTTCTAGAATTATAAACCAACATTGATGAAATAAAAAACAAAGAAATATAATAATTTTGAACTTCATTGCCGCTCTAATTTATGTTTAAAACTGAATTAAAATGAAATTGTTATTAAATAATTTACAAGTTTTATGCTCTATTAATCATAAACAAACATGTAATATCAATAGAGTTGTTTACATTAATAGCGTTTTCGAATGAAACATTTGACAGTGTTGACTTAAAAATTGTATATTTGTATATATTTAATTAATTAATCAATATTTATTATTAACCAATAAAATGTATATTCAACTACAAGTTCATTAAGTTTACAAATATAAATTTTAATATTAAAATATTTGAATTTTGCTCCACAAAAATAAGCATCAAGGCCGAAAACGCTATAAATTTAATACAATTATAATTTTATAATACTTTATTGGCTTTTAAAATCGATTATTTGGATGTAGGATTGTTTAAATAAAAACACTAGTGTGTTAATTATTTCTTGCCAACGTACTGTTTACTTACTTATAATAATAATATTTTATTTTCTTGTCATTTGGTCTTTAAAAGTATTTATTTATTTAAAGTATGTTATAATTTATACATTACTCAAACAAAAACAATATTTAATAAAACTTAACATATCATAATTTGTAACAATCTACAAATTGCACTACGTAATCAATATAATATAATTACAACTTAAACTCTGTAATCTTTACCAAATTCCTTTTTTTTTGTTTAATGACGCTTCTCACCCATACTATTCCTCTTCCATATTTTTCAACACATTCTTTCCATTTGTTCTTCTCTCATCTTAATACATTTTTTTTAACATATGTTTTATTGTTTCATTGGCTTCTCCACACGTTTTGCACATTTTGCTTTGTTCATTCATCTAAAAAAAAATTCATTTCCACATCTAAATCTTGCCAGTATAATTTTTGTGTTTTCATGTACTTTGATTTATTAAGGTATTTTGAGATATTATTTTTCGTAATAATTGCATACTTTTCGTTGTATCTCCCTATCACGCATCGTTATTTCTTTCCATACAACTCTTCCACTATCTTTCATTCTTTCTACTTCTTTACAGTCATATCCTTTTCTTTCATATCTTTCATTTATTTTTTCTTTCAGACATTTTTGCAAAATTTTGCATTCATATATTTTTCTCAATCTTTCTTCATGTCTTACCGCTCTTTTTCCTGCTTCTACTTTTATTTTATCTTTTTTTACTTCATCTAACACAATGTATGTATAGGGTTTCCTTATTTAATTCCAGTATCCATCTCCAGTATTTTACCTGTATAGTTTCTAATTTATTTTGTTTTTTCTACTCCCCAATTCTTCACCCATAAAACATCATACTTTTAACTATCAAACATTGTTCTCTTTATTTTCATACATTCAAACTTTCTTTCACCTATTCCCCCACACCTGTCTTATTACCTTGTTTGCCTTTCTTGCTAACTCTTCTGCTCGTTCTTGCCGTTATTCTCACTGAATACATATCCTAAATATTTATATGATTATACTTTTTCATATTTTTGTGTCTTCTTCCTTCTTTTTTAAACGTCATAATTTTTGTTTTATTTCTTTTGCTTCTTTTGCCACAATCACCATATCATACTTTTATTCTATTTTTACTCATTCTACCACGTATACATACTTTGCTCACCGTTTCTGCACATACATCTTCTATTCTTTTTACCAGATTCTCACTAATACCCTTTTTCTCAGATATGGCCATAATTTTTTTCTATTCACACTATCAAGACCGCTTTAAGATCTAAAAACAATGCAAATATTTTTTTACAACTAATCTTTTTTTAATTATTTGATTAAGTATATATATACATTGTCGATAGTACTTCTTCTTTTTGTAAACCATGACGGCTCATTTGGCAATATTCTTTTCATCTCTAATTGCTCATTTAGTTTTTCCTCTAGCGTCATGGCGTATATCTTGTATGCCGTATTAACTAATAACTCTACAGTTTTCAACTAGCTTCATTTTTTTCCTTTTTAGCATACTGAGCATACAAGACTCACTTTCTTTTTGCTAGGAAATCCTTCTTATTTTCATAGATTGAGAAAGGTAATAAATGGACCTCTCTCAATCTTTCAATCAATTATTTCGTTCCATACTTTATTCTGTATACACCTGGCATTTTTGATTTTTTTAGTTTTTTTATTTGCCTTTGCCATGGTTTAATTTGTATTCTGGCTGCAAAGTCGGTTTTTGATTTTTTTTTTTAATTTTTCTTTTCCCTGTCAGTTTCATTAAATAGTGTCGCAAAATGTTTTTGTCATTTTTAATTTATAATTATTTGGTTTGGTCTTGTCTTATGCTATTTTATTTTTTTGTTTATGTATTTCCATGCTTCTTTTTCTGATCGTATTTGTTTTTATTTCTATTTCTTTTTTCTGTATGTCTGTTATTAAAAAGAATAATTTGCGTTTGTTTTTATATGTTTTAACGCCTTTTGGTAATCTCTTATTGTTTTTTCATTTGCCTTTCTCTTCTTTTGCATTTTATATATATATATATCAACAAAAAAAATGTTCATTTTGTGTGACAACTAAATAATGGAACAATTTTTTATTTCTAATATAAAATAACATTGCCTTTATGTTTTTATGTTTTTTAAATTTAGCTGACTCAACTAAGAATCTGAACGTTTTGGACGCAAATCCTTTCTAAATTTGCTCTATTTTGGCTTTAAGTAATGTTCGTTTTGGGTGTTCTTCATTAATTGTTTTATTTTATGCCACACTGTTTTAATGACATTAAGGTCAGAACTGTTGTAAAGCCAATCCTGCTGAAAATGTATTTTTTGCCAACATTTAATTTTGTGATACTTAATAACAGACTTTTCCGCAGTGTTTGTTAATATATCACAAAACTCATGGTACCATCAATAAATTCAAACTATCCTAATTTTGAAGCTGTCATGCAGCCCCAAACCATCACTTAAAAAAAATTACCATACATTTTAAGCAATCCTTCTAAAAAACTTCATCTTTAGTGCAAATCACGCGTTTTTGGTAAAAACCAACACACATGCCAACATTTGATTTGCAGCTAAAAATTACTGACTAAAATAATTTAGATTTTGCTCATGTGAGTAAAGTTTTCTTTTATTTTTTTGTCAGCAGTAGCTTATAAAAAACTTTTTTTAAATACCCCTTTAAATTGTTACTGGTAATTCAAACTTATAAGACTTTAGTCCACATTTAGGCATCTACTGGCGACAACACTCCTTTGACAGATTTAATCCAGTTTTGTATTTTCATTCAACCGTAATTTGTCTTAAAATATTTTTTTGGCCATTTTTGCATAGTTTTACTAGTATTTACTTATTTTTATAAGAAACTAATGCTGGACAACCCAAACTGTTGCATTTTATATGTTCAATAATTTTGTTTTTGTGATTCTGATTGGCTGAAATTGTTGTTAATTAACTAATTACTTAGTATTAAATTAAAAAAATAAATAAACTGACAAATACAGGGTGTTAGGTAAACATGCAGCAAACATTCAAGAGGTTATTCCTTGGCGTATTCTAAGAATATATTGTTCTATGATGAAGGGTGAACAAAATTTGATACATTACAACATTTTATTATCAAAAAGTACATGTACATGCTGAATCTACAATAAATGTTTGAAATGACTTTGTCCAGCCTCGATACAAGCATTCAATCTTCTTGTCATTGAGTGCCAAACTCTTTCAAACACACCAGGGTTGTTTCTAACTGAGTTACACCCAGGAATTATCCAATTTTGCAAGTCGTCCAAATTATTCACTGGAATAGCGTAAACAAATGACTTCAAATAGCCCTATAAGAAATAATCGAAGAGGTTTAAGTCTGGGGATTGAACAGGCTCTGCGTGTGGCACACCTCGACTAATCTAGCAATCTTCGTAGGTTGCTGTTAAATAATCACAAACAACCAAACTGAATTAGACAGTCCCCCACAATTCCAACCTACACATTCAAAGAGAACAATTTTCACATACATGATGCAGATTTTTATCTGCCCACATATGATTGTTATGAAAATTTCTTATTGCATTTCTTGAGAAACTGGTTTTATTGGTGAAAAGAATATGTGTCAGGAATTAAAAGATTAGAACTATTGTTTGCAAAAGCCATTGACTTGACGCAATATGTAAAGGAAAATCAGCAGGTAGTAGTGCCTGAACACGCTGAATGTGGCCTGGATAGAACAAATTGCTCTTAAGAATTTTCCAAACTGTCTCATGACTTACATTCAAAGTATTGGCAATTTTTTGCGTAAAACTACTTGGATCTTCCTCTATCATGTCCAGCATATTCTGTTCCAGTTGTACCGTTTTTACTGTGATTGATCTTCTTGGCTCTCTATTTTGTTTCAATATGCCGGTTTCACAAAGACGTCAATGAATGTTTTCCAAGATTTTTTTGTCGAGGATATTACGGTCAGAAAACCGTTCAATGTACAATCGTCTAGCTTGTAATGAATTGCCATCAGCAAGTCTATACATGAAATACATGTTAGTCATCTCGACGTTTGTATAGTGATTTATAGTAGAAGAATTCACTAACTGTTAAAGACACGTCAAACAGCCAAACGTCACTCAATTTAAAGAACTGCAACCGATACATGTGATGATCAATGACGAGACGTATTCAAATAAAATCCACTTGTATATTAGTAGATAAAATAGCCGTTATAAGTTATAGTTAACAATTTTTTGTTACTCATTGGCGTACGCCATACTTTTATTTACATTAATGATTTCAACAAATAACGAGTATGGTTGTTGCAAATTTTGTTCACTTTGTATCTATAGGCAAAGGAAAGACCCCTTGATTTTTTGCCGCATGTTTACTGAACACCTTGTATATTAGACTGATTTAAAAAAACACTCTTTTTTTTTAATTAACATATTTTTATTATATTTTAAATTTTGAACATAAAATTAGATTTGTAAACAAAAGTTATTAAAATTTAAAGCTGAAGTCTATAACATAATATAAGAACATGCCTCGCACTGCTTTTGAAGTTTTAAATGTAACTGAGTAACTGAGTAACTGTTACTTTACTTAAAAAACATTATTAGAATACTACAAATTTGACAAAATAAAAATATAATACGTCGTTTTAAAAGTTTTCTAAAAAAGGTACTTCCAGACATGATTTCTGCATGCTGTAGATATTATAATGTGTTCTGTTTCATTTGGTTCTTTGGTTTGTTTTTCTAACTCAATGCGCACGATTATTTCTTTAATAAAATTATGAATAACTTCCCAGATGTTATCGGACTGTAGTATTTTATCTGTGATATTGTCGACCCTTAGTGCTATTTTTCTATTTTTTTCTATTTTTCTTTTTTCTTTTTGCTACCTGCTCTAGTTCAGTGGCTGCTTAGGAACTATGGTATTAGTTGATTTGTCCATATTTTTGACTTGTCCATGACGACATGTCTTTAATCAGCGTTTGGTCTATTTTATTTCAAGTCTATCTCTTTTCTGTTCCATTTGCCATTTATTTAACATTTTTTTGTATATGCTTTTTTGCGGGCATCCTTGCTTTGCGTAAGTTGTCTTTGTCTCATTTGTAATTTATTGGCATAACTGATGCAATGATCATGACCGCCTTCGTAGAGAAGTACTATATTCTTGTATTATTCTACAAACCTTGTCAGTATGCCTTGTCTGACCACGGCATTGCCTAATGATTGGAAGGATACTGTAATTTTTTTCTTTGTACAAAAGTAAAAGAGGTAAGACTAAATGTAAAAATTACCGTGCTGTTAGTTTGTTGATTATTTTAGGAAAAATGTTTGGGAGAGTATTGATTGAAAAAATGCGTGAAAGAACGACTGAGAAGATTTGGGAAGTGCAATATGGTTTTATGCCTGTTTGATCTACGTAGCCCCTACGTAGATCAAATTTTTGCACTTCAACAAATGATTGACGGTAATAAAAAATAAAGTGTGTTGTGCGTTTGTTGATCTAGACTAAGCATATAATTGAATGAACAAATGATGTTGTAAAACGTTTTAAAAAAGTATACGGTTAACGAATGTTTAGTGAATGCCATTATTGCTATATTTAACATATAACAAGGTGTCAGGCAGATATGCGTTAGGTCCCCGTAGTTGTTTAATATATTTATGGATAATTGCGTAAGGAATGCCTATGAAAACGTTAACGGTGTACGGATAGATAATGTAAATATAAGAAAGTGGTTGTATGCTGACAAAGCTGTGATAGAGTGTAAGAATGAAAATAACACAGAATGTACTACCTACTGAATGTTGCAGTGATTGTAAAATCGGGTTAAATGGTGAACGCTTAGAGCACGAGAATGCTTTTGTGTATCTCGTAAAATGTTTAATAAGAATGGTATTTAGATCGAGAAAAATACAAAAGTAAAATATATGCGGTTAGAATAGGGCACTTAAAAATATGTGTATGGAATAACTCGTATGGACAAAGTTAGAAATGAGTAGATAATGAATAAACGTGGTTTAAAAGTAACACTGAGAGACCAGTACAAAGTAGTACAAACGTAGTATTCTACGTTGGTTTTTGCCATGTTGAGAGAATGCGTGAGGATAATATAACAATCTATGATAATAATCTGATGATAGAAATGCATTTGGATCAAAATTCAGAGGTAGACCACGTAAAAGTTGGTTAGATGTTAATAAAGAAATGGCGTGTCTAATTATGCATGTGTGTAAAAAATAGTAAAATGAACGTCGTAATGATTGTTTTATAAATAAATATATACAAAAAGGATGATTTAATGTAAGTAAAAAAAGCAACACATACAGAATGTAAAAAAAAAGTAAAATATTTAAGGGGGTGGTAGTACAAACCACAACAAACAAAAAAGTCTTAATAAACATGGCTTGTCATAGCAACGGTTTTGGAGATATAGAACATTATAAAAGATGTTCGAAGTGCCTTCATTCCATTTCTAAACAAGCACGACATCTTTGTCTGAAGGACATTCGTACTCTTTCTAAAACTCCCTCATTGGCTCGGATCTTTTGGCACTTTTCATTAATTTTTAACTAAGCAGCTCCTCGCGGCTATTTACAGGAGTAGCATACATTAATGATTTCAAATATCCCCAAAGAAAAAAATCAAAAGAGTTTAAATCAGATCTTGACGGCCATAAAACTGGTCCGCCTCTTTCTACCCAAGTTTGGTCTAAATGCTCTCTAACGGCAATCAAAAAATGAGCTAGAGCACCATCATGCTGGAACCACATTTGTTGCGTTATGAAAATTAACATCTCTATTTTGTGTAAACCCGGCTTCATCCATAAAAAAAGTTTTGGCAAGAAACTGCAGCATTTTTGCGTAGAAACCAGCAAGAAAAATACCAACGTGTCCGATGATCAGTTAAATTTAAGGCCTGTTCTTGTTGTACATAGTATGGATAGAGCAGCTGCTTGTGGAGGATTCTCCAAACAAGTGTAGCACCAATACCTACCTCGGCTGATATTCTCCGCACACTCGTCCCTAGATTATGCTCTGACCGTGCTATAATTTCTTGTTTTGCTCTAGGAGTAGATACCCACCTTAGTCTGCCGAAAAGATAGCACTGTTTTCGAAGTGAACTGGTATCTCTCAATCTCTGGTAAATTTTTCCAAACATACGATATGAAAGAATCTGGCAATTTGGATAAGCTTCTACATAAAGACGTCGTGCTTTGTTGGCAATCCCATTACCACTACCATACATGAAATGCATGTCGGTTAGTTCTGCATTAGAGTAATCAGTCATAGCAATGAAAACTTGTGCACTAACAACAACTGTCAAATACTGAATGTTTATTTCACAAAACATCAGCCAACTATAATAAAAATATGCACGTTTTTGCAAAATAAAAAATGGAGAAAAAAAGAATGATAAAAATAAATAATGTTCCACATCTCCGAAACCGTTGCTATGAAAACCCATGTTTAAGACTTTTTTGTTTGTTGTAGTTCGTACTACCGCCCCCTTAAATATTTTACATTTTTTTTTAACACTTTGTATATTAAAGACGTAATAAAGTTATTAATCTAAAAGAGTTGATATGTAAAAATAAAAAAAAATATTTATGGATTTTTAAATTAGTGTACGTAATTTTTTAAATAATTAACTATTTATAAACGGAGTTTGCAATAATAGTGTAATAATTTATTTTGATGAGCATATAGACAAACTTTTAAAAAAGTTATCCACCTTTTGTTATGTAACACAGTAAGTTATAAATTACATATACTTTTTTTAATTATTTTGCACATTTTCAGTTTGCTGTTCGATACTGCTTTATAGTCTGGAGTAGTTCAAGTAGTGTAGACCGTGTTTTTAAAATACAAAAAAATGATTAGAATCATGTTTAAGCTTCACGTCATTCTCATTGTAAATGATTGTATATTTTACAATATTTTTTTATTAAAATCAGCCTATTATACAACACAGAGCAAACAGAAAATATTATACAAGCTATAGTAGCACTCTGCTTGAGTATCCTAAACATAAACTGTGTTTTTTTGAGAAATGTACTAGATATGTAAGTCAAATATGAATACCAAATAGTTTAAGTTAACAATTAAAGAAATTTTGTTTACCAAGACTTATTATCTAAATTAAAAAAACATTATGTTTGTTTATTTTAATATTTTATAAAAATGTTAATCTTGTTGTTTATTTTGCCATGTATGTATACTTAATTATTTTATTTTATTATTATGTAGTATATTGACATTATTTTGAATCATGTTTATGTGTACGTGACTTGTCTTATAACATGTTTTGATCTTTAGACTAAATAAATTATTATTAATAAGTATTTATTTTTGTTATCACATGATTTTGAGTTAAAATATAATTAATCATTATCTTGAATGTTTGTGTCTTATTGATCATTAATAGACATTTCTGTTGTTATCACGTGATTAAGTTGTAAAATATAATTACGGTTATCTTTAATAATTGATATTTATGCAATTTTGTTGAACACTAATGGGTTAATTTTAATTTAAAAAAAAATTAAGTAAACATACCGGAAATTTTTAATTAATTGAATAGATTATTAATTAAGTATCAAAATTTATCTTTTTGCCTTGCTTGCTTTATTGCACCGTGATTGTTTATCAACAAGTGAGCTTGTTATTACATATCTATGTCTACTAGGACAACATTGCGTTGCTTCACTTATTAACATGATTAGATAAAGTGGAATTAATTGTATAAACAAATTTATTTTTACAATATTATTTAAATTTTTTATAGAAGTCCAAAAACTATGGAAAAAAGAAACAAATTTGATACCTCCATTTAAAAAAATAATTTTAAACGTTTTTATCAAATTTTTACATTTATTTTGTCACCAGTACATTCAGAAAGGATTAAACTATGTTTTGTATTATATAATAATATTTTCAAACAGCATTAAAATGCATTTTTCAATTATTGTTTGACTAAAATGTACTGGTAAATTGATTATCAAATTATATGTGAAAATAAGAAAGCTAGTAACACAACGTGTTTCTAGCTTTGGCCCAAATTTGTGTGCTTTATCTTTATGAAATATTTAAAGCACATTTTCTATAATTATCAATATATGTGACGATATATTTTGAGCTTCTTATCGATCTTTTCCATGTGAATAACTTTAAAAATCTTCCTGCTATACTTCCTTTATTAGGAAAAGGTATGCAAGTTTGTTTATCTTCACCGCAAACTTTGCAGCTTTGTTTCTGCATGTTTGCTTGTTCTGTGTACTTTAATCTATCTACTAAATTTATCAATTTATTTATTTAATTTGCATTTCCGTCCCAATTGTCTGTACCAGATATTGCTGGATGCTGCTATTAATTCCATATTTCTTCTTTTTTAGAATTAGTGTACCGTCCTTGTTATAAATATTGCAAACTTTTTCATCAAATTATACTTTGTTGCTGCAGCTGATCAGCTGACCAGCTTATAGTATATTAGTCGTTATATTTAAAACAAACTGCACACTGACTAAAATAATATTTAAATTATCATTGTTTATTAATGTTTGTATTTCATCATCGGCTCTCATAACTGGAATTTTAGTTTTATCGGCAATCGTAATTTTCGATAATTCTGCTGCTTTTTCATTTATTATCCAGTCACATTTAACTGTAAAAAATTGATTTACTATCTACGTACCAATCTGTGTTTTTAAATTTACTATTTGCAAACACTGCACTTAAAGCATATGTTTGCTTATTTAGAGAATTTGATATGAAATGTTCTGTTTGATTACATTTAAAAAAAACGACATTACTTCTGTCTTTGTTCCTTTTGTCCGCTATCTTTCAAGCAGTTCTGTGTCTATTACCATCTGTTGACTTTTTGCAGATCCGGCAGCTTTGTTTTAATGGAGTCTGTCGTAACTCTGTGGTCGTAACCTTATTCCAGAGTGTTCACCGCCATTATCATAGCTGCGAATCTCTCTGGCAATTCTGCTAAGAGTAGTGAACCAACCCATTCCTTGTTAATCTTAAAGCCTGTTCTTCTTAACTTATGCAAGGTTTCGACAATTTAATTGTCTGTCAGATTTTTCTAGTCGTAAAGATATTAGTGTGCTTAGTAGCCCAATCTTTTTTGTAAATTCATTGTCGTTGTACATATTCTTCAGCTCTGTGCAAATTTGTTTTACTGATTTAGGATACGTGGCTGAACTTAGCTACGGCTACGGATTCGTTTAAGAAACACATTTGTGAATCCGCGCTCTCACTCAAGCATCGCCCAGCTAAATCATTAACATGCGTACCAGTATTGGAATTTAGCGGCGCTCTTATATTTGTTTTAGATCAATATAAAACTTAATAATTTAAACAAATTGCTCTGTTGTTTAACTAAATAGTATTATTTAGCAATAATTATAATAAATAATAAATTTAAAACAACTGTGTTGTCAACAAAATATGTAGATATAAATGGGTGTTATTAAATTATAAATATAACATTAAAACAGCGTTCAATATTTTTACATAAAAAATAATTTGTAGCTTTTAAAAGTTTTTACATATATTTGCTTCTTATTATTTAACAAATAGAAATAAACTTGTTTATGAAACAAAAATCTAAATAATTTGACTAATAATTTAATTTAAGGTTGGATGGCCATTGCTTAAGCTAATAAATATTTAATTAACCAATAATAATAAAACTTTAAACTTCTGGATATCCGAAAAAGATTTGTTTAAAAACGGAAAATGTAAAATATAGGAAAAATAAATGATTCAGTTTTTTGGCTGACACAACCTTATTTATAAACGGATCCGCAATGTTTTTGCTAATAATTGTTTCTATTTAACTAATAAATGGAAATACATATTCAATTTTTTGGATATCTCGGGGGAGATTGGTTTAAAAACGGAAAATGTAAAATATAGCAAAAATAAATGATTCAGTTTTTTGGCTGACACAACCTTATTTATAAACGGATCCGCAATGTTTTTGCTAAAAAGTGTTTCTATTTAACTAATAAATAGGAATACATATTCAATTTTTCGAATATCTCGAGGGAGATTGGATTAAAAACGGAAAATGTAAAATATAGCAAAAACAAATGATTCAGTTTTTTGGCTGACACAACCTTATTTATGAACGGATCCGCAATGTTTTTGTTAATAATTGTTTTGAAACAATTATTAGTAAAAACATTGCGGATTTGTTCATAAATAAGGTTGTGTCAGCCAAAAAACTGAATCATTTATTTTAGCTATATTTTACATTTTTTGGTATTAAAGCAATTTCCCCTGAGATATTCGGAAAACTGAAATTATATTTTTATTTATTAGTCAAATAGAAACAATTATTAGCAAAAACATTGCGAATCCGTTCATAAATAACGTTGGTCAGACAAAAAAACTGAAATTTATTTTTGCTATATTTTACATTTTCCGTTTTTAAACTAATTTCCCCCGAGATATCCGGAAAATTAAAATTGTATTCCCATTTGTTAGTTAAATAGAAACAATTGTTAGCAAAAACATTGCGGATCCCTTCATAAATAAGGTTGTGTCAGCCAAAAAACTGAATCATTTATTTTTGCTATATTTTACATTTTCCGTTTTTAAACTAATTTCCCCTGAGATATCCGGAAAATTAAAATTGTATTCTCATTTGTTAGTTAAATAGAAACAATTATTAGCAAAAACATTGCGGATCCCTTCATAAATAAGGTTGTGTCAGCCAAAAAACTGAATCATTTATTTTTACTATATTTTACATTTTCCGTATTTAAACTAATTTCCCCCGAGATATCCAAAAAATTAAAATTGTATTCCCATTTGTTAGTTAAATTGAAACAATTATTAGCAAAAACATTGCGGATCCCTTCATAAATAAGGTTGTGTCAGCCAAAAAACTGAATAATTTATTTTTGCAATATTTTACATTTTCCGTTTTTGAACCAATTTCCCCTGAGATATCCGAAAATTGAATATATATTCCCATTTATTAGTTAAATAGAAACACTTATTAGCAAAAACATTACGGATCCGTTTATAAATAAGGTTGTGTCAGCCAAAAAAAACTGAATCATTTATTTTTGCAATATTTTACATTTTCCGTTTTTGAACCAATTTCCCCTGAGATATCCATAAAATTGAATATTTATTCCCATTTAATAGTTAAATAGAAACAATTATTAGCAAAAACATTGCGGATCCGTTCATAAATAAGGTTGTGTCAGCCAAAAAACTGAATCATTTATTTTTGCTATATTTTACATTATCCGTTTTTAATCTAATCTCCCTTGAGATATCCGAAAAATTAAATATGTATTCTCATTTATTAGTTAAATAGAAACACTTATTAGCAAAAACATTGCGGATCCGTTCATAAATAAGGTTGTGTCAGCCAAAAAACTGAATCATTTATTTTTGCAATATTTTACATTTTCCGTTTTTGAACCAATTTCCCCTGAGATATCCAAAAAATTGAATAAGTATTCTAATTTATTAGTTAAATAGAAACAATTATTAGCAAAAACATTGCGGATCCGTTCATAAATAAGGTTGTGTCAGCCAAAAAAAACTGAATAATTTATTTTAGCTTTATTTTACATTTTCCGGTTTTAAAGCAATATCCCCTGAGATATCTGGAAAACTGAAATTAAATTTTCATTTAATAGTCAAATAGAAACAATTATTAGCAAAAACATTGCGGATCCGTTCATAAATAAGGTTGTGTCAGACAAAAAAACTGAAATTTATTTTTGCTATATTTTACATTTTCTGTTTTTAAACTAATTTCCCCCGAGATATCAGGAAAATTAAAATTGTATTCCCATTTGTTAGTTAAATAGAAACAATTATTAGCAAAAACATTGCGGATCGGTTCATAAATAAGGTTGTGTCAGCCAAAAAACTGAATCATTTATTTTTGCTATATTTTACATTTTCCGTTTTTAATCCAATCTCCCTCGAGATATCCGAAAAATTGAATATGTATTCCCATTTATTAGTTAAATAGAAACACTTATTAGCAAAAACATTGCGGATCCGTTCATAAATAAGGTTGTGTCAGCCAAAAAACTGAATCATTTATTTTTGCAATATTTTACATTTTCCGTTTTTGAACCAATTTCCCCTGAGATATCCGAAAAATTGAATATTTATTCCCATTTAATAGTTAAATAGAAACAATTATTAGCAAAAACATTGCGGATCCGTTCATAAATAAGGTTGTGTCAGCCAAAAAACTGAATCAAATATTTTTGCAATATTTTACATTTTCCGTTTTTGAACCAATTTCCCCTGAGATATCCAAAAAATTGAATATGTATTCCCATTTATTAGTTAAATAGAAACATTTATTAGCAAAAACATTGCGTCAGCCAAAAAACTGAATAATTTATTTTTGCTATATTTTACATTTTCCGTTTTTAAACAAATCTATTTCGGATATCCGGAAGTTTAAAGTTTTATTATTATTGGTTAATTAAATATTTATTAGCTTAAGCAATGGCCACCCAACCTTAAATAAAATTATTAGTCAAATTATTTAGATTTTTTTTCATAAATAAGTTTATTTCTATTTGTTAAATAATAAGAAGCAAATATATGTAAAAACGTTTAAAAGCTACAAATTATTTTTTATGTAAAAATATTGAAAGCTGTTTTAATGTTATATTTATAATTTAATAACACCCATTTATATCTAAATCTTTTGTTGACATTGCAGTTGTATTAAATTTATTATTTATTTAATTATTGCTAAATAATACCACTAAGTTAAATAACAGAGCAATTTGTTTAAATAAATAAAGTTATTGATCTAAAACAAATATAAAAGCGCCGCTAAATTCCAATGCTGGTACGCATGTTGATGATTTAGCTGGGCGATGCTTGGTTGAGAGCGCGGATTCACAAATACGCTTCTTAAACGAATCCGTAGCCGTAGCTAAGTTCAGCCACGTATTTAGGATATGGATATATAAGAATGAGTTAGGAGTAACTCATCACACTGGATGGATCGAGTAGCTCAGAGTAGTGTTGCCGGTTCCAAGCCCGAATAAAGAAGAAGGGTGTGTAGGTAAGGTTAACAGATTGCTCGCAGTAAAACAAATATTCCAGCTCACAGAACCAACAGCAAATCTCAAAATCGATATAGACACAAACAGGAGAAAAAAACGACAAAAAAAAGATTTGTAGAGGAAAAACATACTAAGATGCGCCTGTTGAAACATAAGATCTTGGAATCGGAGAAAACAAAAAATCATGCAGGGGCGGCGCTACTTTTTATGACGCCCCGTCTTCATTTTGTAATAGTAAAAAAAATGTCAATGAACAAAATTGTTTACTAGTTGCTGCAGTCATTTGCTGACAGCTTAAAAATTGTCCCTCTCGATGACCAAAAACACTGATCCAAAGCACGTCAAAAGAATCCACCAAAAAGTCAATGACTTCTTACTTAAAGAACACTGACGACGACACAACGTTAGATAGCGTTCGACTTTGTCAAATCAAAAAATTATCTCAAAACTAAAAAACTTGATCTGCTTCTGGTCCTGACAGAAATTCAAACAAACTAGTCAAATCTTATTTGCATAAAGAAATAATGGGCCACACCAAAATTGCTAAAGCAATTTTTTGCATGGGCCACTTCCCAAAAGCTTGAAAAGGCTCTCACGTCATAAACATTTTAAAACATAGAAAGAACCGACAGTTTTTTCAAAACTACCAAGCAATCAGTCTTTTATGCACCTTAAGTATGGTCATAAAGAAGGTGATTTTAAACATAATCCAAAACCACAGAAAATTTAACAATTTTCTCCTGTCCACCAACATGGGTTTCAACAATTCTTCTCTGTAGTCTACCAAATAAGATAAGTAACTGACCACATTGTCAAAAGTTTCAAATTAAAAAAAAGGTGGTCTTTACCAACGTTGAAAAACTTTTTGACAAGGTCTGACACAAAGGTCTACTTGCCAAGCCAGACAAAGATAAATACTCCTATAAGAAACCGATTATATCATCAATTTCTAAAGTGAATTACCCCACAGCCTATAAGGCGTCCTAACCAACTTTCTCCTAAAATACATTTTTCAGTCGGAAAGTATATTAGTTTAGTTACGGTCTCAAACTTCCAAGCATAATCTGAGGGAAGTTTTGTTTGTAAGCACACTCCTTTAGAAAGTAAGTTAAACAAGCTTTAAAAAAATTTCCTCCCAAGTTAGTTGAGACAGACCACCAGCCGAGGTAACAACAACCAAACCAGAAAAAAGACCAGATAATATCCGGGTTCAGAAAAGTCTATCACCAACGCACATTTTAGTCGCACCGGCAGGCAAATTTTAGGGTAGCCATTTTACCTGCCTGCGTGCAAACAAGCGTGGCATGGCTTAGTGTAAGTAACTGATAACAGACAAATTACTAGTCAGTCACAATTACAGAAGCAGCTCCGCTGAAGAAATTCTAAGCAAAGTTCCAATTAAAAATCAAAACTTGTAAAACACAGACCAAGCCCGCAACACAGCAATGTTTAGTTTACCACCACTACGTAATCCACACGCGCTTGACGGCATAGCACATACCGTTTTTGGAGTTGTAATTCAGGCGGTAACTTGAACAAATCTATCGCCGCTTCAAAACCAAGTCCCTGAAACAAAGAGCCACCATATCAACACCAAGGCTTTTTTGCACCTGAAGAACATTGCCCGAGACCCGGTAGCAACAAAACACAAAAAAAAAACAGGAAAATTCCGAGCGAACAAAGTTTGGTATATCATCATATCTTATTAGTATTTATATTTTAAATTAAACGTTTTTTTTAAATCAATAATTGCAGTATATTACAAAAAATGAAATTTAAAAAAAAGTTTTACAATAATATAATGCAAATGTAAATTATTGAAAGCCACAGCGTCTCTAACGTATAGCGCCCCTTGCTTATCGTCTAGCGCCGTCCCTGAAGTCATGCTAAAAATGGGAACACACAAAATACATATATACGTACTATACGAAACGAAGGGCAATGGGAAAGGTGATCTCTTATATAAAGGATACACACTCAAATACTATAGAAACAAAAAACACAAAAGAGCCACAGCCGGAGTAAGGCTAATTTACCCAAAATATAAAAGACACATTCTATGTCAACAAAAAAATACTTAAAGTGGTCTTAGACATAAGCAAGGACAAAATACAACTGATTAGCGTATACGCCCTCAACACCAGCAAAAAAAAATTGACTCCTACAAACCAAAATGGACAAAATACACAAAGAGCAAAAAATCTGAATTATGAGAGATCTGAATGTCAGAATTGGTAAAACAGTGCTTTAATGAAGAACACGTTAACTATAGCGGAGTAAATCTCTCCACATTTTGTCAAAACAAAATAAGAATAAACAACAAATATTTTGACCACAACACAAAACAACTTGGTCCAATAAACAAAAACACTCATCTATGATTAATTAAATAATCTTGAATAAAGCAGTACACCCAACTCAGATCATCGATATACGTTCCCTAACATCAGAAAATATAAGATTGGACCACCAACTAGTTATAGCAAAACTAATACTCAAAACAAAATTGAAAAAAAAAACTACCGCTCAAGTACGTAGACAAACTGAACATCTAACTATTTAAAGACCTTACAGTAAAAGACCTATACAAACAAAGGCTAGCCCAAAAGATCATAGAGCAGCCAATCCTGGAACAGGACAACGTAGAAACCAGCTAGAGAATAGTGAAAGCGCACATCAAGATAGTCGCCAATAAAATACTAAGATAAACAAAAACTCATCTAAAATTAACACACTGAAAGTAAAACAAATGGTAAGAGAAAAACAAGAAGAAACCGGAAGAAAGGCTACGCTACAAAAAAATAAAGAACAGAGTAAAAACAGAAATAAAAAAAAATTAAGACCAAATACTAAGAAACTTCCACGGCGGACATGGAACATGACCTCTACGGCATCCAAAAAAAGATATAAGGAATAATACGACAGAAAAAACGCAAAGTCAACAAATATGTAACAACAAAAACTATAACAACATAAACTATTTCAAATAAATATTCGAAGACAAAAAGAACCCACACCAGGAGGTACTACCAATGGCTGAAATAAATACCCGCATCTGCCATGAACTGATAGAAAAACACTCTAAAGAGCCAAAAAAACAAGGAAGCTCCAAGGATCAATAAACTGAATAACAAACTGATAAAATACGGAGGTAAACCATTAAGAAGATCTGAAAAAATAGCGTCACTATTCCCATAAGAGTTAATATTAATTTTGCTTTAGATTTCATTAACACACTTGAGTTTGTTTCAGTATTATCGAGGCGTTTTGATACTCTTTCCAGAATAAAAACGTTCTCGATGGTAAACAACCAATCATCATATTTTTCTGCCAGTTTGCTTAAGATTACTTATTAAACTCACAGCCATGTATACCCTGGTCACATAACCTAGTAGAACGTGGTGTTTGGTTCAGGTATAACATACATTACACATGGAGGGCACCATCGTAAATAGTTTATAGTACAATTTCAACACTTTTAACGTATTGTTTCAATAGTAACATGTACACACTTAAACTATTTAAACAATGTGACGCCTGTGTGTACAAAAAATTGTATACGTAAAAAAATGAATAAAATCGGACGTACGACTATTTGGACTTAATTACTTACATGCCTCCTCTCTGCTTGCAAGGTTTATATGAGTAATTTCTGTACATCTATTTATCTATATACATTTTAACAGGAAAGTTAAAAATAAATAAAACTTAAAAAAAGCAAAAAACGTGCTGGATGCTCTTTGCCTGTGCATATCCGTCTGTCCGTCTATCTAGTGCGTAAAGAGTGACACAGCCGTAAGTTACAACAAATCTGGTTTGTACAAAATTAAAACTAAAAGGGCGGCTGACTAATTGATTCAAGTTTTAGTTATCTAGGTTAAGAACGCCTTAAGTTTTAGATTTTGTTGTACCAATTAAATGTGACAGCGTCTTACCTTAGCATTAAAATACGTTTGGAAACTTCGCAAAATGTAATTCAACAAACTAACAATAGGTGTAGACACAGACATTTGTATCTTAAAAGTCCAAAAAGTCCTAAATCGCAATAAAATAATTTGTAATAATATTATTTTATAATTATTTAATTAGTTACATTGTTCTAACTATCAATGTTGATTTCACTTATATTAAAATAATATATTTTTATATACATTATTATTCCTGTTATCAATAGCCGCGTTCAGAACCACTCATCATGCGTACTGAACGCGCTCGCTGACCACCGTTTGCTGGCAGCGCTTGTCATTTTACTCATCATACATTGGTTGCTGACCAAGTAAGGCTGCAGTCTCACTGCACCACCCACCGCCACCAACTAAAATTCGAACACGTTAAATCATATGGCGACGGTCCCACTGATTCACTATTCTCGCCGGCTGTCATTTGGTAACCACCGTTTCATAATTTCAAATCGGTTGGTGGTAGCGCGGCAACGGTTGATCGTCATTTGAAACATACTAACTTGATATTTTACAAATCAAAACATAATCTGTCATTTTCGCTTTGATATTTGAGAATTTTAAAAACGGTAACATGGGAGAAACATCGACACCATCCGACATTGACAAACTAATTACATTAGTAAATAAAAGGCCCGAAATATAAATATATAAATATAGCATTCTTCTACTGACATAGAAAAGAGTGGGAAATTTAAATATTTGGTGGTCACCAGTGGCTGCAGTGAGACCGTAGTACATTTTAGTGGTTAGTGGCAAACGGTGATAGTTGGGTGGCGGTGGTGCAGTGAGACTGCACCCTAACTCATCAATCAGTAATTGATTCAGCGCTGGCAACTGATGAGTCGTTCTAAACGCAACCAATCTTTATACTTTTAATAAACATAACCAATAAAATAAAGCTTAAAGAAATCAACTACTTGAGATGTAAGATGTGTCAATGTGAGATAAATTTTGTGTTGAACGTTTTAAAGAGACTTTAAGATGTAAGCAAGCCTCAAGATTTAGAGCTGAAATAATAGGTCTAAGGAGGTTTTGTGCAATTCAAAATGCCATAGTAACAGTGCCTGCAAGAATAAAAGATTTGCTTGTTACTTAAAATTGTTTTATGTGTCTATTAATAATATTTCTGAACAAATAATTCAGTTATTTCTAAATTAAAACATACAAAAATATCTACATGCACTTTTTAGTTTTGCTGACAAAAAGTTATCTAACTAAATTTATTAGTTTTCTTGGAATAATTAAAAACTTGAAGAGCTACGTAAAATTTAAAAATGATTATGTTTTTCTAAAAATTTGAGCAGAATTAAATTAGCAAAGTTGAGCAGACTTTATTAGAACTCTGTAACATTAATTTTAATAACATTACAAAATAACAAAGTTACCCATAGAACACATGTAGATTACTGACACCCGTATAGTTTTGAATTTGATACGCCACTGCACTGCCGATGACATGCCGCAGCCGCAGTACTCTTTTGACATTCAAATATGACAGCAAAGATAACCTTCGAGTTTTTATAAACTAGAAATATTGGAATTTTATACTAATGCTGAAAAACACTATATTTAATCATGGTAAATGTTATGAAAGGTATTTTAGTCAAATGGTTAGTATAATATTTTTATGTATTTACCTACCTATTTAGAAATTATGAAGTAAATGCTTGTTACAATTTTAGTGACCCTGCTATGAAACAATTTTTACTCCATTTGGATGAAACACTAAAACTAGGGCGAAAGTTTATTATACAAGACTTGGATGACGGCCACTTATTTATCTCTGGCGATATATTGGACACCTTACAAGCCAAAATTGATGATCTCATGGATCAAATCAGTTTTCCACTAGTTGAAAAGAATTTGTAATTAATATTATATTAATTTGAATCGAATACAATAATAATTATACAAAATGAAAGCTATACAAAGAGGTTCTAATCGACTTAAAGAAAGTGAACGGCAACGTATCATAGATGATTCCACTAGAAAAAGGAGATTACGTAAGTTTCTAGAAAGTCTTGAGGCGGATAATTTCCACGATGATCCTCATGCAGACTTGGTTATGAGTAAAAAGGTTCCAAAATTTGATGACAGTTTGGAATCTAGAACACGAAGTAAGAAAAAGGAACGTAATCCTGAGTATTATCAAATAAAGTATAGAAAAAGTTTTCAACAGATGATTGAAGATGATAGGAAAGAAGCCGAAGAGAGTGGGCGAGTGTCTTATGCTGATGTTGCAGCTCCGCCTAATGATTTTCCACCATTTTATACGTGTGCAGTGTGCGGTTACAATAGTAACTATATGTGTGTATCTTGCGGAGTTCGTGTATGTCAGTCGAGGTGTTTTGATACTCATTTTGAAACTAGATGCTTGAAGTGGACAGGGTGAATAAGTGTTTTGTGGTCTTAAAATCATTGATGTCATTAGAACTAAGTTGTGCTTTATATTGCATGTCGATTTTATTTTTATTCTATTATTTCATATTGGATAATCATTTGTAGACAATGCTCTAATATAAGTTGCCATAAATAATGTAACATTTGATCTTGAAGTTTTAATATTGATTGATGTTTTTCACGATTTCATTTGGTCAACAGATGGTTGTTCAATATTAATTAATTATTAACTTTATATCTTATACCATGCTAATTTAATTTTATAAATGGTATTTATAATAATAACTAACTACTTATTCTTTATATGCTCACCTGACTTAATTTATTACTCTTTCTAGATAGAAATATTTTTAATAATGCAATTAGATACCCCAATACTATCTTTTTTTTAATATACCACTGAGAAATTACATTTATAAATTTAATCTAACTGTACTGTACGCTATTTGATTTTAAGACAGTACTTTTACCAACGATAATATAAGCAGTTTAATAAAATGTATTCAAATCCTTAAGGATGTTGACGCTTCCCAGGTGGTAGTTTTTCATCACGTTTATTTAATTTGTTTATTTTATTATAAATAAATATCTAAATAATAAAAAATGTCAATCATTAGTGCAGGAATTCAAAAAAGCTTATTAACATAAATAATCATTAAATGTGACAACATAACCACATTAAATCTAATTTTCTTTTCTTTACTATAATTTGTTCAAATTAGGTAAAAAAATCGACGTTTAGAGAAATTTTACACACAGCTTAGCGACTTGTATACTTAGGTGTATTTAAACTGTAAAAAAGGGTGGTTTTGGAGTAATAGACATATTTATATCAATTTTTGCGTTTTTGAATGGATTTTTGCATTTTTAGCAAAAACTGCGTTTTTGGCAAAAATTACTATTATTAAAAGTTGTAAAGCGGAAAATTTCCAATCGATATAGGTCATTTGAATTTTCCTATAAATTTCCGTTTTTCCGCTATAAGACACGGAAGATAAAGTCACGATTTTGCACGCTCTGGCGGGCAATGCACGCATTATTGAAAAAATCGAAAGACCTATATCGATCGGAAATTTTTTGCTCTAAAACTTTGGTCTCATAATTTTTTCAAAAAATCAGCAAAAGGTGACAATTTGCGACATTTTTCAACATTCTTTAGCGGAAAATGCTCTCACTATCGGGAAATCCAAATAGCCAATATCAATCGAAAATTTTTGCTCTACAACTTTAATCTCTTGTAATTTTTCACCAAAATGCATAATTTTGGCTCTAAGTGCAAAAAAATAAAATATATACTTTACTTTATTCCGCGCCTTTTAGCGGAAAAACGAAAAACTAGAAAATATCAAATGACCTATATCGATTGGAAATTTTCCGCTCTACAACTTTTAATAGAAGTAATTTTTGCCCAAAACGCATAGTTTTTGCTAAAAATGCAAAAAAACCATTCAAAAACGCAAAAGTTGATATTAATATGTCTTACTCCAAAACCACCCTTTATGAAAAAGTGCGCTAGGTGAAAATAGTCTTCAGACAGTCCAAATACTCCTAAGTATACAGGTCGCTAAGCTGTGGGTAAAATTTTTCTTCAAAATAACTAATTTGAAGGGACTACTAATAATTATTCATTTTACCAAAAATTGTTTTTGGGGAAGCAATATTAAAAAAAAAAATTCATGTAGTGACAGTTATTTCAAATGGATTGTTTGTTTTACCTTCTCAAACAAATTTTGTGGAAAAATATTCTTAAATTCAAGTTCAGGAGTTTGGATTAACTGCTTATAACTCAAAAATTATGCATTTTATAAAAAAAATGATGAGAATCAATCTTAAAATTAAAAATGTGAAAATATATAGGGTGTTCTATTTAACAAAAAGAAGGATTACCAAATTTTCATAACATAGTATATTAAAAAATCTATTTAAATGATAGCTTGTTTAAAACCAAAAAACTAGTTTAAATTTATTTTAAAAATTTTGTTATGGATGGAGTATTATTTAGGTATTCCGGTAATTTGAACTAATCTTGTATATAGTTTTATTAATTTTAATGCTTGCTTATGTTTTCAAGATCATCACCAGGAATTAATTAAATGTTTACAACTAACTCGTTGATTAAAAATAAAAAACAGCAAAAAGCACAAGCATTACAATTAATTTTGATTAATATGATTTGGAAGTAGGATAATAAAATATAAACAAGTGTAGTCATTGTGAATGTGTATTTTAAAGTGTTGAGTAATGAAGATATTTAATTTTAAAACCATAGCGGGACGTAATGAAGATATTTAATTTAATTAAAGTTATCAAAAAGTTTGCATTAAATTATTAGCATACGCTAGTTCTTATTTTATTATTCTACTTACAAATCATATTAATCAAAACAGTTAAAAAGGATATAACCAAAAAAGTTAGACATATTAGTTTTTTTTTTCTAATTGACGCATAAAATGTGAGCAATACTATTTGTAACATAATCCAACTATTTATGATCCTTATTTTTCATCAAAATTGATGACAGTTCGTGCATTTTACAGACTTGAAGTTTTATCAATAATTCAAAATATAATTATATATTAATGTGTATAAACGGTTAAGGTGGAATGAGGACCGTAATTCTTAAATTACTACTATCATCATCATCATCATCACCCAGCTATATGCATCCACTGCAGGATATAAGCCTCCTCTAAACTTGTCCAACTTTTCCTATTTTGAGCAACTTGTACCCAATTTGGTGCTATTCGTTTTATGTCGTCTGTCCACCTGGTCGGGGGTCTACCCCAGTAGTTTTTTGGTCCAGCGACCATCTTTGTATCGGGCGAGATGTCCTGCCCATTCCCACTTGATTGTAGCAATCCTCGATCTCTGTGCTACCCTTAATTTCTCTGCAGTAGATTTTGTTAGAGTTAGGGTCTCTGCCCCATATGTGATGACTGGTAGCACGCAATGATCATATATTTTCTGCTTCAAGCACATTGGTAAATCGTTTTTTAAGATGGTTTTCAGTTTACCGAATGCAGCCCAGCCGAGACCGATTCGACGCTTGATCTCGCAGGTCTGGTTATCACGACCGATTTGTAGTTCATGTCCGAGGTATTTATATACATATACCTGTTCTACGATGTCGTTGTTTACTGAGATATGTTCGCTCAGTACAAGGTTTGTCATGAATTTCGTCTTGGTCATATTCATTTTTAGTTGTCTGATTTAGTGTCTGTGATGTTATCAGCTATTAAAACTATATCATCGGCAAACCTTAGGTGATTTAAGTTCTCACCATCCACTCTTATGCCTATATTCTCCCAGGAGCACATCTTGAATACATATTCCAAAACAGCTGTAAACAGTTTAGGTGAAATTGTATCACCTTGTCTGACGCCCCTGCCAATATTGATTCTTTCAGTGAGTGCATGCATTTTTACACTGGCTGTAGCATTTGAGTATATGTGTTGTATTAGTTGTGTATAGCGGTGGTCAATTCTACACTGTTTTAAAGCTGTTATTATTGCAGGCAGTTCCACTGTATCGAAAGCTTTCTGGAAATCAATAAAAGTTAGTATTAGGGGCTTATTGTATTCAACACTCTTTTCTATTAGCGTTTTGATGGCTTGTAGATGATCGTTTGTTCCAAACCCTGCTCTGAAGCCAGCTTGCTCCCTAGGTTGGTAAAGGTCGAACTTTGTCTCCAGACGCTTCGTTACAATCTTTGTGAATAACTTGTATAAGTGTGACAAAAGGCTGATGGGTCTGTAATTTTCGAGGTCCGTTATATCACCTTTCTTATGTAGCAGAACGGTCACAGCATTATTCCATTTGGCCGGAATGACGCTATCGTGTAGGCACATATTAAATAGGTCTTTTATCCGTTCTAGTAGGACGCTTCCACCCAACTTCAAAGATTCAATGACCACATCATCCTCTCCCGGGGACTTGTTGTTTTTCATAAAGGATAGTGCGTTTTTAATCTCATCGATTGTAATTTCTGGCATATCTTCGGATCCCTGGTTTAGAACTCTTTCCTCATCTGTTTGTCTTGGATATTGGTCCGGTAATTGTGTTTTATATAGAGCAGCATAGAAGTCTTCAACTATTTTGAGAATAGCTTCCCTATTTGTTGTTATAATTCCAGCTTTATCTTTTAACTTAAAAATTTCAGCTCGTCCATTCGATAGTGCCTTTCTGAGTACCTTCATACTACTGTTTTTCTCTATAGTTACTTTTGTCAGTTCTGTGTTGTACTTTCTTATGTCTTTTCTCAGGTCTTTGGATATATCCTTGTTTAAGTCTCTAAGTTCTTTGGAGTTTGAATTTCCTTTCGTTCTTAACTCTCGTCTTAAATTTATCTTCCTTCTGGTGTTTTGACTGATTTTTTCATCCTTTCTCTTGGCAGATTGGCCGTGTTGGTTGTTGGCAGTTTTTATGGCGTCTAGGATGTTTTTATTTATCTTGTCTATGGTGTTGTATCTGGGCTCGAGATGTTTAAGACCATTCTCTATGGTTTCTTTGTATTTTTCCGTTTCTTCCGGGGGAGCCCAGCCTGTGTTTATTTTCTGTCGTATCATTTTTTGACGTTCCCCTTTGAGATTTAGCATGATTGCTGCTCGTACCATTCTATGATCGCTTCCGGTGTTGAATTTGTTCAGAACGGTAACATTTTTTACTAGTTCTTTTTTATTTGTTATAATGAAATCTATTTCATTTTTTGTCTGTCCATTTGGACTCACCCAGGTCCATCTTCTATGGTCCTTTTTTTGAAAAAGGCTATGCCTTGCATATAAGTTTTCTGATGCTAGGAAATTTAGTAACATTTGGCCCCGTTCGTTTCTTGATCCTATTCCATGCTTTCCGATTACCGTTTCAGATTCATCTGCCTTCTTGCCAATCTTTGCGTTAAAATCGCCTGCTAGAATCATAAAGTGGGTTGGTGTATCACCCATTGCTTGTGAGATATCGTCATAGAACTTCTGTACTTCTTTGTCGTCATAATCACTAGTGGGCGCATAAACTTGAATGACCTTTATACTGTAGCGAGGTGTTAGTTTTAGTATAAGGAAAGTGACTCTTGGGGATATACTCTTTATGACAGTAATATTTGATGCGTGTTTTCTGTGAATAAGGAAACCTACTCCGCCATTTGATTTATCATCCTCTCCCTTATAATAAAATATATTTCCGGATTTGAGCTTCCTCATTTCTTCTCCCCGTCTTCTATTCTCACATATACCTATTATGTCCCACTTTATGCGGTCTAGTTCTTCCTCCATTTCGATAAGTTTTTCTTCAGAAGCGAGTGTTTTTGAGTTGTACGTCGCGATGTTGAGTATGTTATTTTTGCGGTTTTGTTTCGTTTTCTTTGTCAGTTTTATGTCTCCCCCAGAATCCACGAGACAGACTGGTTGGCCAGTGTGAGATTTTGGGCATGTCGCCCTACTCACCTGGGGTATTTTATTTCTAAAAGTTGACATTTTCATTTGAGGGTAAATGGCATTTAAACGCCCCGCTTGCCAGGCGAGTTGGCGAGTTTGAGATATGTCTTTTTGTGTATCTCATTTCACTTTCCAGATAGCTCCGGTGTTCTTAGCTAGTCTGTCGATCCGTCTCAACTTAGCATCATCAGCGCCGCCACGTGAAGGCGTGAGTACGGTCATTTGGTACCTCTTGGTACCCTGCTGCTCGAAGGTGATCGATTTGCAGCTTCGGACTGAACCCTACTAAATTCAGGCCCAGCAGAGCACTACTTTGTTCTAGTGGCTATAATTATATATAGTATCAAACGGGCAATAAGGTATCTTTGAAATGTAGATATTGTATTGCAGATTCTGTAGATAAACTGTGTGCAAGATACAAAATCTGGGATTTGCATCTAAAAAAGGTCGTGAACTTATAAACAAGTCGGAAGTTTTGAGTTGATTACTTTGATTCTTACATATAAATGATGTCCCACGATGTGAGGTCACCCTTCATCTACATGTAGGAGAGGTGAAAATAAGTCAAAACTAAAGTGTGGTCATTTTCTCTAAAGCTAATATGGCACGTTTCTTAAATTCTGAAGCAGCCGAAAAAATAAGTGATATTAAGTGGTATTTGATACAAAATGTCAAGTTACTATGAAAATATTTACTTGTATGTCAAACAGTAAAGTTTATTACTGTTTGAGCTTATTAATAGTGTGTAACGCGAGAGTACGCCTATATCCATTACATTTACCGTTTTTGAGATGGAAACTCTGTAGCAGCTGCAGAGAAAAGATTTAACTTCAATTGTGGCACATATAAAACATCTTTCAAAACTTTTGGTTTCCATTGTTCTTTGTCATTTGCCAAAATAGACACATCACTTATTCCACGAGCTGAAATTCCAGCACCATTGCCAACTTTAACCATAATTTGCTGAGAATCAGCATATTCCTTATAGTTTTCAAACCATCTAATGTTTTACACATGTGATCATTAGCTCTTGAATCCAAGTACCAATTATCATCTGATATTTCAGTTATATAAGCTTCACTAACAAATGCTTCTCTTCTTTGTTCATTTGCAACATTTGCTTTCTTGTCCTCAAGTGATTTTTTAAATAATCTACAATTATTTTTCCAATGACCTTGTTTCTTGCAGAAATGACATTTACCAAACTTCTTTTCATTACCAGATGATTTAAAGCTTTTTAATCTTGCTGCCAATGCATCACTTGTATCTGATTGCTCTGGCTTGTTTACAATTTATACTTATAATCTTGATTCCTCAATAAGTAGTCTACTTGTTAAGTTTGACAAAGTTTTCTTGTCTTCTGCTACCGATTCCTATCCACTATGAAAATGATTATACATATCTGGTAAAGTCATTAAAATTTTTGTTATAATCATTGATTCCAAAACTGGTTCTCCAAGCTGCTTCAACCGCTGATTAATTTATTCTAACTTAGATATATGAGACGCAATATCATGGTTAGGATCCATTGTGAACTTGTAGAAACTCTGTTGCATCAAATTGCAACTTGCTTCTGATTTTTGCTCAAAAATCGTGTGCACCTTGTCCCACATTTCTTTAATAGTTTCACAATTTATAATATATAAAAGCACTTTCTGACTAGTAGTTGCAATTATTCTTTGTGCTTTAGCATCAGCTTTTAACCATTTCGAGTTCTCAACTTCAATGTCAGAACTATGCAATTTATCAACTTTAAGTTCACCTTCCATGGTAAATGTAAATTTATATTTGCAGATACTCTTTCCTTCTGTAATCGTTACTCTGGGCTCATAACCTGTTGTAGATTCTGTAGATTCACAAAAGCTGGAATTGTTAATTACCACTATCTTTAATTAATTACCGCACAAAACACGACCACGTTGTTATCAATATAAATTTTGTGTTAATATTTGTATTAGTATAATACTATTGGTGGCCCTTGCCTTTTGCCTCCAAAATTAAACGCGGTATTATTAATTTCTTAAATAATATATAACTGGTGCTGGTTCAATAGTGCTCCGGCATATTTTGGATTATTAGTTTGAAGATAGTTAAATACAAATTATCAGTGGTATGGTCACCAAGATCGCCAGATCTTATCCATTAGATTTTTATGTTTCCAGAATTCTAAAAAATAAAGTATATAAGACGTAAGTTAATACTAGAAGCCAATTAAATTTAAAGATTGAAAATGTACGCAATGAAATAAGACAAAATCTAATAGAAATCGTAACGTTGAAATGTGGGGATATTTAGTTTAAGTTTTGTTATAATTAATTTATTTTGTAATTTTATCCAACCAATCGTTCGCGATCGAGAATAAGCCGCAGCGGTTGAGTAAAAGCGGCAACTTCTTCGCATCCGGGGTTACCGAGTGGCTTACTTAATTATAATCTAAGTTGGCTCATATTAATATTTTGGTATGGCTGTAGCCACATGTTAGATTAAGCTGAAATAAGAGCCGTAAAAGTTTGTATTATGTGAAGTTAAGTGTAATAAATGTGTTTGATTGTACCATTCCACAAAATGGCGCCCTATCCTATCCTTATCGAAGCCACACGCCGCTCCCTTAAACTAGCACGTCGCTGAAGTTAGCCTCGTTTCCGTACCCGTTCTTGCGTCGTTTTTTATGACGTGATGCAAACACATAACTGTACAGTACAGTCGCCCAGCAAATTCATTAAATTGAATTCTCTTTATATATATTTGAGTAAATTTACAAATTAAAAAAAAAAGTTCTGCAGTTAGGTACAAATAACAGCAAGTACAATTTAAGTTAATAATAATTATACTATGTTTTGTTATAATATAGTCAATTAACTTAATTAAAAAAACATAATACAAATTTTATGTGCAATAAAGAATAGATTCTATATTACCTGATGGAATATTACAGATTATTTATTAAGAATTAAGAAACTAAAATTTTCAAAGATAATAGAAAAATTTATGTCAAGTGATAGTTTAACTAATCAATCAATGCACAGATGCACCGGCATGGTATGAGCGGCCCGCTTTTATTTGCTGTAGACTCCTTTGTGTGTTTCATATCACCTGATGGAATATTACAGATTGTTTATTAACAATTAGGAAACAATAATTTTCAAAGAATATAAAAAAAAACCATGTCGAGTGATAGTTTTACTAAGCAATCAATGCACCGATGCACCGCACGGTATGATCGGCTCGCTTTTTTTGCTGTAGACACCTTTATAGGTTTCATATTACCTGATGGAATATTACAGATTGTTTATTAACAATTAAGAAACAATAATTTTCAAAGAAAATAAAAAATCCATGTCGAGTGATAGTTTTACTAAGCAATCAATGCACCGATGCACCGCACGGTATGATCGGCTCGCTTTTTTTGCTGTAGACACCTTTATAGGTTTCATATCACCTGATGGAATATTACAGTTTGTTTATTAACAATTAAGAAACAATAATTTTCAAAGAAAATAAAAAAATCCATGTCGAGTGATAGTTTTACTAAGCAATCAATGCATCGATGAGCGGCTCGCTTTTATTGATGTAGACACCTTTATAGGTTTCATATTACCTGATGGAATATTACAGATTGTTTATTAACAATTAAGAAACAATAATTTTCAAAGAAAATAAAAAATCCATGTCGAGTGATAGTTTTACTAAGCAATCAATGCATCGATGAGCGGCTCGCTTTTATTGATGTAGACACCTTTATAGGTTTCATATTACCTGATGGAATATTACAGATTGTTTATTAACAATTAAGAAACAATAATTTTCAAAGAAAATAAAAAATCCATGTCGAGTGATAGTTTTACTAAGCAATCAATGCATCGATGAGCGGCTCGCTTTTATTGATGTAGACACCTTTATAGGTTTCATATTACCTGATGGAATATTACAGATTGTTTATTAACAATTAAGAAACAATAATTTTCAAAGAAAATAAAAAATCCATGTCGAGTGATAGTTTTACTAAGCAATCAATGCACCGATGCACCGCACGGTATGATCGGCTCGCTTTTTTTGCTGTAGACACCTTTATAGGTTTCATATTACCTGATGGAATATTACAGATTGTTTATTAACAATTAAGAAACAATAATTTTCAAAGAAAATAAAAAATCCATGTCGAGTGATAGTGTTACTAAGCAATCAATGCACCGATGCACCGCACGGTATGATCGGCTCGCTTTTTTTGCTGTAGACACCTTTATAGGTTTCATATTACCTGATGGAATATTACAGATTGTTTATTAACAATTAAGAAACAATAATTTTCAAAGAAAATAAAAAATCCATGTCGAGTGATAGTTTTACTAAGCAATCAATGCATCGATGAGCGGCTCGCTTTTATTGATGTAGACACCTTTATAGGTTTCATATTACCTGATGGAATATTACAGATTGTTTATTAACAATTAAGAAACAATAATTTTCAAAGAAAATAAAAAATCCATGTCGAGTGATAGTTTTACTAAGCAATCAATGCACCGATGCACCGCACGGTATGATCGGCTCGCTTTTTTTGCTGTAGACACCTTTATAGGTTTCATATCACCTGATGGAATATTACAGTTTGTTTATTAACAATTAAGAAACAATAATTTTCAAAGAAAATAAAAAAATCCATGTCGAGTGATAGTTTTACTAAGCAATCAATGCATCGATGAGCGGCTCGCTTTTATTGATGTAGACACCTTTATAGGTTTCATATTACCTGATGGAATATTACAGATTGTTTATTAACAATTAAGAAACAATAATTTTCAAAGAAAATAAAAAATCCATGTCGAGTGATAGTTTTACTAAGCAATCAATGCACCGATGCACCGCACGGTATGATCGGCTCGCTTTTTTTGCTGTAGACACCTTTATAGGTTTCATATTACCTGATGGAATATTACAGATTGTTTATTAACAATTAAGAAACAATAATTTTCAAAGAAAATAAAAAATCCATGTCGAGTGATAGTTTTACTAAGCAATCAATGCATCGATGAGCGGCTCGCTTTTATTGATGTAGACACCTTTATAGGTTTCATATTACCTGATGGAATATTACAGATTGTTTATTAACAATTAAGAAACAATAATTTTCAAAGAAAATAAAAAATCCATGTCGAGTGATAGTTTTACTAAGCAATCAATGCACCGATGCACCGCACGGTATGATCGGCTCGCTTTTTTTGCTGTAGACACCTTTATAGGTTTCATATTACCTGATGGAATATTACAGATTGTTTATTAACAATTAAGAAACAATAATTTTCAAAGAAAATAAAAAATCCATGTCGAGTGATAGTTTTACTAAGCAATCAATGCATCGATGAGCGGCTCGCTTTTATTGATGTAGACACCTTTATAGGTTTCATATTACCTGATGGAATATTACAGATTGTTTATTAACAATTAAGAAACAATAATTTTCAAAAAAAATAAAAAATCCATGTCGAGTGATAGTTTTACTAAGCAATCAATGCACCGATGCACCGCACGGTATGATCGGCTCGCTTTTTTTGCTGTAGACACCTTTATAGGTTTCATATCACCTGATGGAATATTACAGTTTGTTTATTAACAATTAAGAAACAATAATTTTCAAAGAAAATAAAAAAAATCCATGTCGAGTGATAGTTTTACTAAGCAATCAATGCATCGATGAGCGGCTCGCTTTTATTGATGTAGACACCTTTATAGGTTTCATATTACCTGATGGAATATTACAGATTGTTTATTAATAATTAAGAAACAATAATTTTCAAAGAAAATAAAAAATCCATGTCGAGTGATAGTTTTACTAAGCAATCAATGCATCGATGAGCGGCTCGCTTTTATTGATGTAGACACCTTTATAGGTTTCATATTACCTGATGGAATATTACAGATTGTTTATTAACAATTAAGAAACAATAATTTTCAAAGAAAATAAAAAATCCATGTCGAGTGATAGTTTTACTAAGCAATCAATGCATCGATGAGCGGCTCGCTTTTATTGATGTAGACACCTTTATAGGTTTCATATTACCTGATGGAATATTACAGATTGTTTATTAACAATTAAGAAACAATAATTTTCAAAAAAAATAAAAAATCCATGTCGAGTGATAGTTTTACTAAGCAATCAATGCACCGATGCACCGCACGGTATGATCGGCTCGCTTTTTTTGCTGTAGACACCTTTATAGGTTTCATATCACCTGATGGAATATTACAGTTTGTTTATTAACAATTAAGAAACAATAATTTTCAAAGAAAATAAAAAAATCCATGTCGAGTGATAGTTTTACTAAGCAATCAATGCATCGATGAGCGGCTCGCTTTTATTGATGTAGACACCTTTATAGGTTTCATATTACCTGATGGAATATTACAGTTTGTTTATTAACAATTAAGAAACAATAATTTTCAAAGAAAATAAAAAAATCCATGTCGAGTGATAGTTTTACTAAGCAATCAATGCATCGATGAGCGGCTCGCTTTTATTGATGTAGACACCTTTATAGGTTTCATATTACCTGATGGAATATTACAGATTGTTTATTAACAATTAAGAAACAATAATTTTCAAAGAAAATAAAAAATCCATGTCGAGTGATAGTTTTACTAAGCAATCAATGCATCGATGAGCGGCTCGCTTTTATTGATGTAGACACCTTTATAGGTTTCATATTACCTGATGGAATATTACAGATTGTTTATTAACAATTAAGAAACAATAATTTTCAAAGAAAATAAAAAATCCATGTCGAGTGATAGTTTTACTAAGCAATCAATGCATCGATGAGCGGCTCGCTTTTATTGATGTAGACACCTTTATAGGTTTCATATTACCTGATGGAATATTACAGATTGTTTATTAACAATTAAGAAACAATAATTTTCAAAGAAAATAAAAAATCCATGTCGAGTGATAGTTTTACTAAGCAATCAATGCACCGATGCACCGCACGGTATGATCGGCTCGCTTTTTTTGCTGTAGACACCTTTATAGGTTTCATATTACCTGATGGAATATTACAGATTGTTTATTAACAATTAAGAAACAATAATTTTCAAAGAAAATAAAAAATCCATGTCGAGTGATAGTTTTACTAAGCAATCAATGCATCGATGAGCGGCTCGCTTTTATTGATGTAGACACCTTTATAGGTTTCATATTACCTGATGGAATATTACAGATTGTTTATTAACAATTAAGAAACAATAATTTTCAAAGAAAATAAAAAATCCATGTCGAGTGATAGTTTTACTAAGCAATCAATGCATCGATGAGCGGCTCGCTTTTATTGATGTAGACACCTTTATAGGTTTCATATTACCTGATGGAATATTACAGATTGTTTATTAACAATTAAGAAACAATAATTTTCAAAGAAAATAAAAAATCCATGTCGAGTGATAGTTTTACTAAGCAATCAATGCATCGATGAGCGGCTCGCTTTTATTGATGTAGACACCTTTATAGGTTTCATATTACCTGATGGAATATTACAGATTGTTTATTAACAATTAAGAAACAATAATTTTCAAAGAAAATAAAAAATCCATGTCGAGTGATAGTTTTACTAAGCAATCAATGCATCGATGAGCGGCTCGCTTTTATTGATGTAGACACCTTTATAGGTTTCATATTACCTGATGGAATATTACAGATTGTTTATTAACAATTAAGAAACAATAATTTTCAAAGAAAATAAAAAATCCATGTCGAGTGATAGTTTTACTAAGCAATCAATGCATCGATGAGCGGCTCGCTTTTATTGATGTAGACACCTTTATAGGTTTCATATTACCTGATGGAATATTACAGATTGTTTATTAACAATTAAGAAACAATAATTTTCAAAGAAAATAAAAAATCCATGTCGAGTGATAGTTTTACTAAGCAATCAATGCATCGATGAGCGGCTCGCTTTTATTGATGTAGACACCTTTATAGGTTTCATATTACCTGATGGAATATTACAGATTGTTTATTAACAATTAAGAAACAATAATTTTCAAAAAAAATAAAAAATCCATGTCGAGTGATAGTTTTACTAAGCAATCAATGCACCGATGCACCGCACGGTATGATCGGCTCGCTTTTTTTGCTGTAGACACCTTTATAGGTTTCATATCACCTGATGGAATATTACAGTTTGTTTATTAACAATTAAGAAACAATAATTTTCAAAGAAAATAAAAAAATCCATGTCGAGTGATAGTTTTACTAAGCAATCAATGCATCGATGAGCGGCTCGCTTTTATTGATGTAGACACCTTTATAGGTTTCATATTACCTGATGGAATATTACAGATTGTTTATTAACAATTAAGAAACAATAATTTTCAAAGAAAATAAAAAATCCATGTCGAGTGATAGTTTTACTAAGCAATCAATGCACCGATGCACCGCACGGTATGATCGGCTCGCTTTTTTTGCTGTAGACACCTTTATAGGTTTCATATCACCTGATGGAATATTACAGTTTGTTTATTAACAATTAAGAAACAATAATTTTCAAAGAAAATAAAAAAATCCATGTCGAGTGATAGTTTTACTAAGCAATCAATGCATCGATGAGCGGCTCGCTTTTCCTGATGTAGACACCTTTATAGGTTTCATATTACCTGATGGAATATTACAGATTGTTTATTAACAATTAAGAAACAATAATTTTCAAAGAAAATAAAAAGTCCATGTCGAGTGATAGTTTTACTAAGCAATCAATGCATCGATGAGCGGCTCGCTTTTATTGATGTAGACACCTTTATAGGTTTCATATTACCTGATGGAATATTACAGATTGTTTATTAACAATTAAGAAACAATAATTTTCAAAGAAAATAAAAAATCCATATCGAGTGATAGTTTTACTAAGCAATCAATGCACCGATGCACCGCACGGTATGATCGGCTCGCTTTTTTTGCTGTAGACACCTTTATAGGTTTCATATTACCTGATGGAATATTACAGATTGTTTATTAACAATTAAGAAACAATAATTTTCAAAGAAAATAAAAAAATCCATGTCGAGTGATAGTTTTACTAAGCAATCAATGCATCGATGAGCGGCTCGCTTTTATTGATGTAGACACCTTTATAGGTTTCATATTACCTGATGGAATATTACAGATTGTTTATTAACAATTAAGAAACAATAATTTTCAAAGAAAATAAAAAATCCATGTCGAGTGATAGTTTTACTAAGCAATCAATGCATCGATGAGCGGCTCGCTTTTATTGATGTAGACACCTTTATAGGTTTCATATCACCTGATGGAATATTACAGTTTGTTTATTAACAATTAAAAAACAATAATTTTCAAAGAAAATAAAAAAAAGTGAGCGGCTAGTTTTTTTTTGCTGTAAACACCTTAATAGATTACGTATTACTTGATGGAATATTACATATTGTTTAATTACAAATAAAAATCTATAAATATCAACGAAAAATGAAATATGTCCGATTGATAGTTTTACTAAGCAATCAACGCACCGATGCACCTTGTGAGCTTCTCGTTTTTTGCTGTAGGCACCTTATTAGATTTTGTATTACGTGATGGAGTATTACATATTATTTATAAACAATTTCGAAAACAAAATTAGCAGAAGTGGGAGTTAGTAAAGTGAAAATAGATCAGGTTATAGTTTAAAAATTTGATAATTTCCTAGTATTCAATCTTTCATTAGCTAACTCTTCAATGAAAATATGATAATAAGATTAAAATTAAAGTATAACCGATTATAGCGGTCATTTTTATATATATATATATATATATATATATACATTATACAATAAGAGGATTATAAATAGGTATTAAAAATTAAAAATATTAAAGAATTACTTTAAATATAAATAAAAGAACGCATAATAGATCCTCTTATTTGCCGTATTCTAATCTACTTTTGGGTATTATTACCAGGTTGGCCGTTCCCTTCATCAAATAAGATAATTAATCACATGAAAGAATTTATTCTTTTTAGTATTAAACCCATAACCACGTACACCAATTGTAAACAAAGCTAGAATTTTATCCAGAACTTGTTTCTAAATAAAAAAAAACTTTAATTAAAATTTTTATTTAATAATAAATAAGGAAACCAATAAGCAAAATAAAAGTTTACATAACATAAAACATGTATAGATAAGTCAGCATAAAAAACAAACTATAAAAATTTGAATGAATGGAATTTTTATAGTTTGTTTTTTATTTTATTGTGGATTTTTTTTATATAACTCAATTATATATTCAATATGCGACAGCGAGGCACACGCACATGTTGATTCACTTTACCAGACAACCTAACAAAAAACCCATTTATGAATAGAGATTTCCTGCTATATGTTAATTTACTAAAAAAGACATACATGTATCCTAGATATTATTCAATTTAAAAAATAAAGTATGTATATACAGCACCGAGTTACTATTCTAATATTTTTTATAAGAATCAATCGTCACTTTCGTATGTCATCACCTGATGTAATATTAATTAAGATGTTTACAACAAAAGTAGCCGCTCATACCGCGCGTTCATTCATTGCTTGATAAAATCATCACTTGCTTATAAACTTTTTTATTTCTTTAATAAAAGTTAAACTATCACTCGACATAAATTTTTCTATTTTCTTTGAAAAATATTGTTTCTTAATTGTTAATAAGCAATCTGTGATATTCCATCAGGTAATATGAAACCTATAAAGGTGTCTACATCAATAAAAGCGAGCCGCTCATCGATGCATTGATTGCTTAGTAAAACTATCACTCGACATGGTTTTTTTTATTTTTTTTGAAAATTATTGTTTCTTAATTGTTAATAAACAATCTGTAATATTCCATCAGGTAATATGAAACCTATAAAGGTGTCTACATCAATAAAAGCGAGCCGCTCATCGATGCATTGATTGCTTAGTAAAACTATCACTCGACATGGATTTTTTATTTTCTTTGAAAATTATTGTTTCTTAATTGTTAATAAACAATCTGTAATATTCCATCAGGTAATATGAAACCTATAAAGGTGTCTACAGCAAAAAAAGCGAGCCGATCATACCGTGCGGTGCATCGGTGCATTGATTGCTTAGTAAAACTATCACTCGACATGGATTTTTTATTTTCTTTGAAAATTATTGTTTCTTAATTGTTAATAAACAATCTGTAATATTCCATCAGGTAATATGAAACCTATAAAGGTGTCTACATCAATAAAAGCGAGCCGCTCATCGATGCATTGATTGCTTAGTAAAACTATCACTCGACATGGATTTTTTTATTTTCTTTGAAAATTATTGTTTCTTAATTGTTAATAAACAAACTGTAATATTCCATCAGGTGATATGAAACCTATAAAGGTGTCTACAGCAAAAAAAGCGAGCCGATCATACCGTGCGGTGCATCGGTGCATTGATTGCTTAGTAAAACTATCACTCGACATGGATTTTCTATTTTCTTTGAAAATTATTGTTTCTTAATTGTTAATAAACAATCTGTAATATTCCATCAGGTAATATGAAACCTATAAAGGTGTCTACAGCAAAAAAAGCGAGCCGATCATACCGTGCGGTGCATCGGTGCATTGATTGCTTAGTAAAACTATCACTCGACATGGATTTTCTATTTTCTTTGAAAAATATTGTTTCTTAATTGTTAATAAGCAATCTGTGATATTCCATCAGGTAATATGAAACCTATAAAGGTGTCTACATCAATAAAAGCGAGCCGCTCATCGATGCATTGATTGCTTAGTAAAACTATCACTCGACATGGATTTTTTATTTTCTTTGAAAATTATTGTTTCTTAATTGTTAATAAACAATCTGTAATATTCCATCAGGTAATATGAAACCTATAAAGGTGTCTACAGCAAAAAAAGCGAGCCGATCATACCGTGCGGTGCATCGGTGCATTGATTGCTTAGTAAAACTATCACTCGACATGGATTTTTTATTTTCTTTGAAAATTATTGTTTCTTAATTGTTAATAAACAATCTGTAATATTCCATCAGGTAATATGAAACCTATAAAGGTGTCTACAGCAAAAAAAGCGAGCCGATCATACCGTGCGGTGCATCGGTGCATTGATTGCTTAGTAAAACTATCACTCGACATGGATTTTTTATTTTCTTTGAAAATTATTGTTTCTTAATTGTTAATAAACAATCTGTAATATTCCATCAGGTAATATGAAACCTATAAAGGTGTCTACATCAATAAAAGCGAGCCGCTCATCGATGCATTGATTGCTTAGTAAAACTATCACTCGACAAGGATTTTTTATTTTCTTTGAAAATTATTGTTTCTTAATTGTTAATAAACAATCTGTAATATTCCATCAGGTAATATGAAACCTATAAAGGTGTCAACATTAATAAAAGCGAGCCGCTCATCGGTGCATTGATTGCTTAGTAAAACTATCACTCGACATGGTTTTTTTTATATTCTTTGAAAATTATTGTTTCCTAATTGTTAATAAACAATCTGTAATATTCCATCAGGTGATATGAAACACTCAAAGGAGTCTACAGCAAATAAAAGCGGGCCGCTCATACCATGCCGGTGCATCTGTGCATTGATTGATTAGTTAAACTATCACTTGACATAAATTTTTCTATTATCTTTGAAAATTTTAGTTTTTTAATTCTTAATAAATAATCTGTAATATTCCATCAGGTAATATAGAATCTATTCTTTATTGCACATAAAATTTGTATTATGTTTTTTTAATTAAGTTAATTGACTATATTATAACAAAACATAGTATAATTATTATTAACTTAAATTGTACTTGCTGTTATTTGTACCTAACTGCAGAACTTTTTTTTTTAATTTGTAAATTTACTCAAATATATATAAAGAGAATTCAATTTAATGAATTTGCTGGGCGACTGTAATGTACAGTTATGTGTTTGCATCACGTCATAAAAAACGACGCAAGAACGGGTACGGAAACGAGGCTAACTTCAGCGACGTTAAACTAGCCAGGGCTGCTATTCTCGAAGTTAGACGAACGAGTTTTGCACTCGAATCCGCCATATTTGCGTACCATTTTGTGTTTTTGGTATTCTTGAATCGGACGAACGGAATCTTATGCGACTCTTTCGCATGATATTGTTCTACTGCTACAAACCAGTAGTTTTATCCAATTTTCGTCCGAAAAATGAAGCGCGGAATTTAAACTATGATGAATAATACCAAAAAATATGAAATAACCCCTTTCTTTTATATTTATTTGTTTAATATTAGGAAATTGAAGGATTATAAATTTCGTTGGAAATACTGATTAAGATATTTAATCCTATTATATTATCTGTAACAATTTTTTATTTTATACCTGTTATATGTATATATTGTAAACGTATATTTAGAATAAATCAGTTCCGACAAAACTATAAAACAGCTGCAACTTATTATCATCCATTTATTCAGTGCTCAACATATTTGTTATTAATATGGAAGAAATTGTAAATATTCAAGCTATTCAAGATTTAGAAGAGGCCGAAATTAACAATGAATTTAAAAGAAAATTTCATGATTATGATAATGCTTTTCAAGAATTATCAGACAAAAAATTTGTACAAATTTTTCGATTAAAAAAGAATATGGTAGAGGATGTAATAGATTTATTACAAGAATATATTGTGTTACCAAGCAGAGTATCTGGTTTAGATATTTCAAGAAAAGTAAGTACAAACAATAAACATTTTTATCAATATTATGTAGAAATATTTATTATATTGTGTATTAGAAAGCCATAACTTAGCCTTTAATATATATATATATATATATATATATATATATATATATATATATAATTTGATTTACATGTTGTAGATACTAACAGCACTGCGATTTTTTGCATCTGGAAGTTATCAAATGGATATTGGCCAAAATATAAACATGGCAATAAGTCAACCTTCAGTTAGCCGATGCATCCAGGAAGTGACAGATGCATTGAATAGACCTGAAATATTCAATGCATTTGTCAAATTTCCAAGTACAGTTGAAGAATTACAACGTATTCGAAATGAGTAAGTGAATATAACTTTTTAAATAGACAAAATTATTGGTTATTATTATATTTCAGATTTTATGCAAAATACAGATTTCCTGGAGTGATTGGATGTGTAGATTGCACTCATGTAGCAATATACCCTCCTAAAATAACCGACAATTTATATCCAGAAAATGTCTATGTAAACAGAAAAGGATATCATTCCATTAATGTACAATTAGTAAGTCATATTTGTATATATATATACTATGCACAAAGTGTACTATTAATTTTTTTTTTTAAATTTTAGGTTTGCGATTCAAATTTAACTATAACTAATGTTTGTGCAAGATATCCCGGAAGCACAAATGATTCTTATATATGGAACAACAGTAATGTGTCTGAGGTAGTGCAAAATTTGTACGTTAACGGGCAAAGAAACTTTTATTTATTAGGTTAGTATTAAACATATTATAATATAAAACAAATTAATGTATTCTTTTATACAGGCGATTCTGGATATGCATTAAGACCATGGCTGCTGACACCAATCAATAATGCTCTTCCAAATACACCTGAAGAAGCATATAACCAAGTACAGATGAGTACAAGATCTGTCATTGAAAGGTGTAATGGTGTTCTAAAACTTAGGTTTAGATGCCTTCTAAAACACAGAGTCTTGCATTACAAACCTGAAAGAGCAAGCAAAATAATAAATGCATGCACTGTGCTGCACAATATGTGCATTAACAATAACTTACCACCTGTAGATGCTGAAGCAGGAGAAGTTATAGATTTTGGTATGTATAACCAAAATGATTTGCATGGTGCACCCATACAAGCTATAAACCCCGATTTAATAGCAGGACGAAGAGTACGAGATCAAGTTATTCGGAATCATTTTATACTATAGACTTAATATAAAATGTACATAATATTTAAAATATTAAAAATAAAAATTTTAATATAAAAAATGTATTTATTTTATAATAAAAAAACTATTACAAAAATAACAATAAATAAAAGTATAATTAAAAATATAAAATAAATAAAAAAATAAAATCTCAATTCTCCTTAAAAATAATTAAAATAAACATAAAATATTAATTTGACTAATATTATTAATATATAAAAATTAAATTAAGTTAATGCTTCAAATAAAATATCAAGTGAATCAGCAATTTTTTCTTTTGCTTTTATATCTTTCTCCATAAGAGCAATTTTTTGTTTGTAGTACTTAGCCTTTAATTGGTTCCGTTCGGCCATGAGTAGCTGTAAAGTTTTGGATGATGCTTTGGTCAATTCTAATTTACTTTCTCTATTTGTTTTTCTTTTTTTTGGTATTGATTGCTCCTGTAGTTCATCCTCAATTGTGTATTCTGGTAAATCATCCTCTTCTTCATTTAATATAACTGGCACAAATGATTCATTTAATATAATTGGCACAAATGATTCATTTGTGCCAGGATGACCTGAAATTACTACAGGAGCAACCATACCTACTATCCGCTCCTCAGTTTCAGTTAATATTTCTCGTGTTGCTTCTCCACCTCCCGTTTGGTTTTTATGTTTAAGTATTCGTCCTTGCTTTGCTTTGGTTTTTGAACGCATATCTTGCCATGCCTACAAATAAATATAATATATTATATATATATATATATATGTATATATATATATATATCTGTTTTATAAAAGTGTATGTATTTATAGGCTATAATATCTAATAGATAAATTCAAAAACACAAAAATGTAATTTTTGATACATATTTAAATTATATGTTAAAATTATTATATAAAAATATAAATATATAAATAAGTGAACAATTCAATTATTTATTAGGCATTTCATAAAAAAATGAAACGCTGCCTATAGTAAAATAAATGTAATAATTTGTCAATGCAAAATTTATTTGCTATATCATGAAGTGCTTAATTTATATAGTATTTTCATATTATAATACTTATATAATATTAACTATGTCAGTTTATTTATAAGATAACTTTTATTTAATAAACTGTAACTAATCTTAGTAATTATTTTATTTCAAAATTATGCCTTTAATTACAAATTAATATACTTTATAAATAATTATTTGTCACTTATTTTTTTTCAGTATATTCAAATTGATAGAAGAAATAAATAATATTTTACAGAAAAACAAACATTTAATTTCAAAACATAACATAAATCTTAACAATCAACATACAAAATATAACAAAGAACTACTTACTTTTCGCCATTGCGTCCAATCTTTCTTTGGCCCCCCCATTGAATTTAATAACTCAGCCACTTCTTGCCATAACGCTCTAGATTTTTTAAACGTGAAGTTTGTGGAAAATTTTCCAGACATTAATTCTGGGTGAGTTTCCATAAAATCTATTAAAAAAAACTTCTGGTTGGAAGAAATATTCCCGCTTCTTACTTTAGGTTGTGAACACTCCATATTCATTTTTAAAACTAACGTGTTTTGATACCATGTGATGATTTGACAGTATAATGCGGTGTTGCCACATAGTTATAGAGAAACGCACACGAGTTGTGTTTAAGAGATTCTACGGGTGTTCAAGAATACCAAAACGTGCGGCGCATTGTTCTCATGCGAAACTTTTTACTCGAACCAATTCCTGCACTAACGTGTGCGTGTAACTTCGAGAATAGCAGCCCAGGCCACCTTAGAGGTGTCGACCGTCGTAAAATATTAAGCGCAATTCATGCATTGATTCGGAGTTGTAGAAAATGTATTGATCTCGGCAAATTTCAAATTGAACATTTGCCGGAAATGATGAAATTAATAAATGACATAATCAGTAATGGGAAAACGCCAAGAAAATGGAATAAAGAAATAATCCTACCCATACATAAAAAAAGAGATAAAAGGAAATGTAAAAACTACAGAGGAACCACACTAACGAACATACCAAGCAAAATAATCACAAGAATGATCAAAAAAAGGATGAGAGGCAAACTAGAAACGACAATAGAAGACAGCCAATGTTAATTTAGAAGAGGAAGAAGCACACATGGATCTAATATTTATAATAAGATAGCTAAGTGAGAAAATGATAAAAGAATAAGTAATGCACGTATGCTTAGTTGACCTTGAAAAAGCATTTGACAGGGTCAAGAAAGAAAACATATGAAAAGAACTAGAAAAGAGAAGAAAATAATAAACATAATTAGAAATTAAACAGAAACGTAGTCAGAATGAATAACGAGAAATCAAAAGAATTTCAAACGCAGAAAAGGGTGAAGCAAGGAAGCGCATTAAGCGCATTGCTCCTCTCAATTGTGTTAGACAAACCAAAAAATGAAAATGGTAAAAATAGAATATAGAAAATGGAAATAACAAAAATATCAGAACTGCTATTTGCAGACAATATGGCAGACAGAAGAAGAAATATGCAAATAATAGAGGAGCAGCTAAAGAAAATAAACTATAAAAAAACAAAGACCATGATAATTGCAAAAGAAAAACTGAATCACGAAATAAGAATAAAAAGAAGAATAATAGAACAAGTTGAACAATACAGATACCTAGGAACAGTAATACAAACAGAAAACTAGACAAAGAGATAGAAGACAAAACAGGAAAAACAGCAAAAATATATAATATGTTAAAAAACAATTTCTTTAAGAAAAAAGAAATATCAAAAACGACAAAAACAGAAATTGTATAAAAAGTAATCAGACCAACATTAACATATAGTAGCAAAATATGAACGATGACAGGAAAACAAATAGAAAGAATAAATGCAATGGAGATGAGATTTCTTAGGAAGATCGAAAACAAAACAAAACATGATAAAATAAGGAACGAGACATACAGGACAAATTTAAATATAAAACCAATAGAAAAAAAAATGAGGGAAGATGAGATGGTATGGACATATCAGAAGAATGATTGATGAAAGAAACACTAAGAAAATTTATGAGACAAGAGTAACAGAGGAAGACCCAGAAAATAATGGAATAGCACAATAAAGGAAGAGGCTACAAGAAAAGGAAACACTTGGGAAAAATAACAAAAATAGCCAAGGATAGGAAGAGAATATTATACACATTAATAATGTATACGCCTTACACTAAAAGGTAAAAAGGCAATGGTATAAATAAATAAATAAAAATTAATAATAATAAAATTATACCATAAATTCTGTTAGCTGGACTTTCAGTATTGAAACTTTACCATGCAACATTCCATTTGATGAGTTGAATGCTGTTTAAGTTTTCCAAAAACAATCTGAACCAAGCTGTATACTACTGAATCCATGTAATTGATGTCTAGTATCCAGTCCACGCACACTCCCATATATATATATATATATATATATATATATATTTTTTTTTTGCAGTGAGTTCTTGGCCTCAGCAAGTGGCCCTTAAGAATAACTAACGTAGGGCAATACCTTTCGGTTTTCTTCTCTACGTTAGTTCTGTTGTCATTTTGTCCTTATCATATCTGTCTTTAGTCTATTATTAGTTTGAGATGAGCTGGTTTCGGTCTTGTGGTATTCACACAGACTGCTGCGGCAACACATGCTGTCCCCGGCTCATCTCTCCCTATACCCTATTTGTTGTCTGTCCTATACTGACGTTCATCTCTTCTTTTTGCCATTCTATTGTTATTCAGCCTGATTTGTTCTTAGATGTCTTTTTAGTTTCTCTAAGTCTTCATTCACTTCTTTGTCGGCGTATCCTCTCTCTTTCATGAATATTTTGTGAAGCTCCATTAGATGTATCCCCTTTAGTAATCCTAGATTTGCCAATTCAACTTCTAAGGATATTCTTGAGTCTTCATTTGGAATTATTTCGTCGTGTCCCCTGGTTGCCAAATATACTCTGATCATTTCAAAGGTTACATTGTCAGTCAACCTCAAAATGGCGTATCTACCATTTGGAAATTTACTGGTCAGTTCCGCCAGTTTGCTTTCTTTGAGCAGCTCTTTTCCTTTTTTCCTTATTTCTGCAATTTCGGTTGGTACTAATGTTTTATTGTATATTCTTTTCTTGTCTACTTTCTCCTCTTCCATTCCTTGGTAGGCATAGTTGTCTTGACCTTTTTTGTATTTTTTCTCTTCATTGCTTTTTACTATGTTCTTTTGCTTCCACTTAGCTTCTCTTTCCTCCTTTCTTTGTCTTTTGTGGCTTTTGATGTGTGTGTTTACTTCCATTTTTGTTTATCTAGATATTGAGTTTTCAAACTCCTTTATCTTTTTTCTCGTTACTGCCGTTGCATAGTTTCTTAATGCTCTCCATTTCTTTTCGTCATTCAGGCAAATATTAATTATTGAAGATTTATCAATTTTGTTTTCCAATACATTCTCTAACTCTTTCCTATCATTCTCCCACGCTTCGCACTCTATTAGCGTATGTCCTGCGTCGTCATACGTGTCTTTTTGGTAGAATATACATTTTTCTTCTATCTCCATTTTATTTATATTTTGTAAATACTTTCCAAAGGCTCCATGTCCGGTGAGTAGTTGTGTTGTATAGTAACACGTCTCCAGTTTATTCTCTACCCATTCCTTTATTTCTGGTATTAACTCTCTTGTCCATTCACCTTTTTCTCCGTCTTTCAACTGTGTCTGCCATTTTTTCATTGTATTATCTTTTGCTTGTTTCTTTGCTTCTTGTTTACTATTTCCTTCATTTACCAGTTTCTTTATGTTTAATCTTTCTTTTACCATCAAGTCTGCGGGTAGTGTCGCCTCGATTACCTCTAGCGCTTCTTGCGACACCGTTCTGTAAGCCCTACATATCCTTAACGAGCTTGCTCTAGTGGCTCCTCTTATTTTTTTCTGTTTTTTTTGTCCCCATGTTTCTGCAGCGTACAATAGTTTACTTTTGGCCGCCGTTGCTATTAGCCTTCTTGCCTCTTGTCCTGGTCCTTTCTTGTTTGGCATAAGCCTACTAAGCATTCCTTACATTTTCTTTGTTCCTCTTACCGCTTCCTTAATCTGTTCGTTCCATCCTTTTGCTTCCAGTGTAACTCCAAGGTATTTAATCTTCTTCCCTATGGTTATTATTTGTTCACCTACCTGTATTTTTCCGGTTCCTCTATTTGTCCTCTTTGTCGATAACCATGCCGCTTCCGTTTTCTACGGTGCTAATTCAAGCCCTTTAATTTTTACCCATCTCTTTATCATACTAATTGCCAACTCTAGCCTTTCCTTTAGTAGTATGTTAGTATGTCTGCATCCCTACCTACTAAAGCTAAGTCGTCAGCAAATGCCGTTATCACCCCGTCTGGCAGCCGCATTCCGAGAAGCTCATTATATACTAAGTTCCATAATTGGGTCCTAGTGCTGAGCCTTGTGGTACCCCTCTGGTCAGTCTAAATTTACCCTTCTTGGTCACTAAATTTCTTCCTTCTAGATAACTCCATATTATCTTGATAGGTTTCTTTGTCAATTCTTTCTTTTTTGCTGCTTCTATAACTGCTTCCCATAGTACGCTATTAAACGAGTTTTGTACATCCAACGCTATTATGATGCAGTGCTGTCTTTTCCTATGTGGGCCGCTGTTTGCTTCTTTTGCTACCGCTTTTACCTTCTCGATAGCTCCTAGCGTCAATCTCCCTTTGGTAAATCAGTATTGTTCACTTTCCCATCCACCCCTTTCTTCAATTTCTTTCTCTATTCTTCTAACAATAATTTTTTCCATTATCTTTGCTAATATATTGATTAAACAAATCGATCTATACGTCTTTGATTTACCTGCTTCTTTCTTCTTCTCAACCAGCACTAAGTTTGCTTCTTTCCAACATTTCGGAAATGTTCCTTCATTTAGACATCTGTTTATTATTTGTGATAGTTCTATTTCGTTTCCTTCTAACGCTGCTTTCACTATCTCCGCTGTTATCTCGTCCGGACCTGATGCCTTATTGTTAGGTAGTTCTCTTATAATCTGTTCCATCTCCTCCACTGTTGTCATATCTGCTTCCTTTTCTTCACTTGTCTCTGTTGGTTCTTTTACCGCTCTTCCTTTGGGGAACAATTTCTCAATTATTTTTTCTTCCCCTTCCTCCTCCTTTAAGCACACTCCCTTTGATCTTCCTCCCAGTTTATTCATTGCAATTTTGTACGGCTTTCCTCAGGGGTCCCTGTCTTTTGATCTTCCTTCCGGTTTGTATTGCTTTTTTCCTGCTTTCCTTTATCTCATTGCACCACCAGTACGGCCCCTTTCTTCCTCCTTCCCTATACCTGGGGATTGCTTCTTCAGCTGCCTTTCTCAGTTTTTCCGAGTACCGTTTGCATCTTTTCTCTATGTTTTCGCTTTTTGTTACTTCTTCTACCTCTATGACTCTTTTTATCTTCTCTCTGTCCATCCTTCGCACGTTCAATCCTCCTTTTCTTATGTCTTCTTTTTCCCCTTTTCCGATCGTGTTGTATTTTATATATTTATGTAGGCTCAGCAATTCTTCATCTGTCACGTTCCAGCTGCCCACTACTCCTGCTGTTTCCCACGTTGCTATGGTAATATCGATATGAGACATAGATCTTCCTCTTACAAATGTTGGTCTGTCGCCATGGTTGCATATCGTTAGATTTACTGTAGCAATCATTTCTTCTAGAATTTGTCCTCTCCTATCGCTCTTTGTCCCTCCCCACCTGGGTGATTTTGCGTTGAAATCTCTTCCTATATTTTCTAGTTCTTCAATCCACTCTCGATAATATTCTATACCGCTGTTTGGACTGATGTAGCAGCTGTATACTATCATACCTCCTATATCAGCCCACACTATTCCTTCTTTGGAAGTTCCCCACCTTTCCACCTTGTCTTTACACTTCCCCTTGCTAGGAATTATGGCCGTTTGTATTTCAAAATACCCTTTCTTTAGAGATATAATCACGATTTTTTTATTGTCCACGTTCCCTTTAATTTCTTCAATGAGCTCCTCTGTGCTCCCATATTAAATGTAATCATGGTTATATAAACACTATTTTGATTCCAACATTTCCATTTAGATGATCAACTTTAGAAGATATGTGATACCTGTTAGCATTGAGATCCAAAAAAGTGGTCTTATTGCCGAGACAAGGCTGCAGTGCAACGTTTTGGTACGCGCATGGAATAGGTTTCATCTTCCTCTATCTTCTAAGTCAAAGGTGTTTATGCACTAGTTAATTTAAAATTAATTAATTTTAATAATTATATTATAAGTGACAAAATAAAAAATTTAAAATTAACATTTATTTGAAATTAATATTAAATGTGCAGTTATTAAAGACTACCGAAGATTTATTTTTCCTATTGCTCCTAGAAAACTCAAATTTTTAATGGATTTCAATACAATGTTAACATTAGTATTATTTGTTTCTTCAGATCCCATAACTAACAATACATCTTCCACTGCGTCACATTGTGGTTTATTGTTACTTATAGATGCAGAAGAAAAAAGAGAATCGGCGTGATCGTTGACATTGTGTAGTATCTATTTACAAAATTTGATTTAATTTTTAATTGAGTCTTCAACGTAACTTTCTGCAACTGCAGAAGATTTCCATTCTTATGCGTTTGAAAGTTATTTTGCCCATTTTGTTAACATCAACCAACTGATTCACGCATTTGCCTTCACAAAATGCGTAAAATCTTTCGGATGTGATTTTTTTTTTTAAGATTAACACAATTTCTAAAGATGTCTAAAAAATAGTTTCCTCTTCGCCCTCATTCCTCATTCATTCAGAATTGTAAATTTGTTTTTGTGTTAGTAAATCTTTGTCTTTGATATATTTTAGGTTCAGATTAGATAGTTCTTCCTTATGGCAGGCTCCAGCAATCCCAATTTACTGCGCAAAAATAAATACTACTTTCACCTTAACAAAAATACCTTAATACCTGAGCTTCTTTTAAAAATCTTCTCATTTCTTCCTTTGTATTTTCGAACGATAGCCTGCGTTTTTTTTTTTTTCAAAAAGCGATTTGCAAATTTGAAAATATCTATTCCCTAGTTTAAATATTGATCCAGAAGTCTTACAACTTCTTTGGGAGTTGATGAAACCAACGGCTTATTATTTCCGAATCATCCCGGTAGATAAAAAGCAAGGTAATATTTAGTCATACTTCGAACTGTTAGCGTGCTTCGCTAACTCTCTATAACTGAGCACACCATTTACGTGTAGTTACGAAGTCGAGTGCTACAAAATTTATATAAACTTCATCTTGAACAAACTTTGATATTATTTCTATTTTGTTAAAACTATATGAAAACGATTGTGCAAAAAATTGAATTGTTAAATGCTTACCGACCTTGTATCGCAATAGCTCCTTGATGTAATAAAACAATCATTCAAAAAATACAAAAATAGCCTTTATTACTTTAACACATTTTTAACTTCATCCTAACTATTTATCTTATTCATAAATAACACATCTTAGATTATCAACAAAACATAAATTTCACATATTTATACACTAAACTTAATAACAAAAGTCAGTCAATATAATCAAAATTTTCAGGAATACCAAACTGTTTATCCAGTGTACTGCCTTCCATCATAAACTTTCGGTTGCACCAAGATTTTATCGTAAATATATTATCTGTCCATCGATTGGCTGCTTGTTTGACTTCCTATAAATGTATGAAATAACTTTAGCTATATCCATCTAACTCTGTATAACAAAACTTGACTTTTATAACCAATGGTATTGTTTTAAAAAGAAATATTTGTTTTATAAGATACAGTTTTTCAAAACTAAAAAATAATACTTTTCACCTTTTGAATATATGAAAGGAAATATCATATAAACTATTTTCATCTCATGGTCTATGGCAGTGGGTTACAAGATTTTTGTGTTTTTATAAAAATTTCATAATATAATATGTAATATTTGTAAATTTTAACAAAAAAAAATCATAATAGGATTTTCTTTTATTTCAATAATGAGTGGACAAAAAACGATCACAAACCTATTTTTGGAATGTTCCTTTCCCAAAAATAACTCAAAATTAGTAAATATCTTATCAACATATTTTTTACCTTTCTATGCGGCAATACGGATACATTCAAAAATCATGTAAATGTAAATAATCCGTTAATAAAACAGAAAAATCCTCTATTTCTCTAAAACAAACATTTGTTATTGACTTTAAAAACAAAATTCTCACTCTTTAAGAAATGTGTAATTTTGAATCTAATTGACAGTGGAGTTGTACAAATTTTACGATTTGTAGCAGATGCATTCAATGTACCGAAATCGACATATATTAATTACAATTATTTTTGCATGGTAAGTGTAGGAGCTTCTGTTGCATTTTCATATTCTACCCAACACCTAACCTGATTATTCAATTAACAATAATAATGATCAATATTCGCTTGTAGATTCTTTAAAGAAAAAATATATTTCTTAGCAAACTCAAAAAAAGCATGTAATTCGATTTTTGAAAATTGAGGGAAGAAAGTGTCCAGCGACTCAAATGCAGTAACACCATACCAAGAAATGTATGTAATCTATTGGAAAACCCATATACAACGCTAAAGAAAGTGCTACATTTTAGAAAACTATACTAACTGCTTGGGCCCATGAAGAGAAAAGATCAGCTCCAGGTCAAAAAACATTCATGCTTTGTTCCAATGCGGCATGCACCCATAAGCTACCATACCACTACTCGTTAGTAAACATCTCAATTAGATGGATCTCCCGATTACAGCTACCAAGAAAGGGTGGATCCCAATCAATTTTCATAGAATAGTTCCAAAAAGACTTTATTATAAAACAAAATATGACAAAAAAAATTACCATAAAAAGCCCTTCTTTTAATAGATAACATCCAACAAAAAACTCAATATATCAACATAATAATTTAGCAAATACTTTGAAGTAATATAATTTAAAGAAGACTGTCAAACTTAGATCATGAACTATAACTAACAAGTTGGACGCTACTCTGGCCTAACAAACAATAAAATGAATATGATAAAATTTCTTTGAGTCGTTTAAAAATAACGGATTTATGCAGCGGTATGTTTTTTATCTGACACCCTGTATATGTAATTTTTTATGCACTTTATTCCAAATTAAAAAAAAGAAATTAGACAACTTAGCTTCTTACCTCTTCAGTTCTAACAAAGAAAACCTAAATAAAATTATTCTATCAAAAACATGTAAAACAGTAAATTTGAATTTAGATAGTTTTACCCAGAAACATATTGTAATAAATATTGGTTATACCTCGGTATTCTTTTTAAATTGGTTCAATACCACTGGATCATTTTCTTTGTAATCATCCAGTTTTTTAGCTAATTCATCTTTTTCTATCTCCAAATCTAAGATTCTATCCTGAAGTATGTTACGCTCACTGCAATCTTCTCTTCCTTTCTACATCAGAAATATATAAATCAATATTATAAATTTAATACAAAATTAATTTAAATACCTTTAATAATTCAACGTTTTCAGTAACCAATTTCAACTTTTTTGTACTTTCTTCAAATCTCTTATTAAGGTCCCCTAATTTTCGTTTTCTATTATTTTCAGCTTTACTGAAAAAGAACAACTTAAAAATGGCAATAAAGTATACTTTCATGAATGGAAGCAATATTAGCATATACAAAAAAATGGCTCAAGATTTTTTTGTCTAGTTATTTCTTACCTTGGAAATGCCCAAAAATAAACAGATGTTCCAATCTTATCAGAATCTACCAGTCCATCATCAACCAAATTTTGTAAAACATCTTTGACTGCATTTACAATTATACCTTTTTCTTTTGATGCTATCTTCTCTAACTCCTACAATTAATCAAGTTGACATATATGTATGTTTAAATAAATACTAATAATATTGACTCACTTTTAATTGAAAAAATGATTTTTTCTCATAAAAAAGTTGTAACATCCTAGTCCGCTTTTCATCAGCTGTCACACCCTTACGTTTAGACATGATGCTATAATTAGAATTATTAACATTAGATTCTTACAATCTCTAGTAAAAATTATGTTAAAATTGAAACAGATACTGCGCATTCAAACCAAAGTTTGGTACAATTGGAATACGAGATACGCATGCTCAAAACTTTGACCGCTAACATCTTGCCAATTTTTTACCTGAATCTTTATATTGGTTATTACTTCATATCCAGATTTTGCCTATTTTTGACATTCCATAAATAAAATTTTGTACTTTTTGATAGATATGAGCGGATTCTGGTTCCTTTTGACAATATGTTGATATTTCATAGATATTGCCATTTCATTACAATTTTGCACTTTTCAACAGTTTATGCCGCATTTTGGTTCTTTTCAAATTATTTTAATATTTCATTTATGTTATTTTTGATTTTTTATGAATAGATTTTTGCACTTTTCAACAGTTTATGTCCTGATTTTTATATTTTTGACACTTTATGAACGCAATTTTGCAGTTTTTTGCCGGATTCTGTTTTTTTTAAACATTTTTGAATGTGACCAAATTTTAGTATTGTATGACAATATTTGCACACCTCATAGCCGGATTTTGTTATTTTTGACATTCTATAAATAGAACTTTGCACCTTTTGTCAGTTTATGGTCGGATTTTGGTTCTTTCTGACAATATTGTAACACTTCATAAACAGGTTTGCTATTTTGGACACTTCATTAAAAGAATTTTGCAATATTGTAATATTTCATAGCAGTATTTTGCTATTTTTGTGTTTTTATAAAGATTTTATTTGCCGTTTTTGAAATTTTATGAAAAAATTTAAACGGATTTTGTTGCTTTTTCATGATTCAATGCCAGGTTTTGTTATTTGAGACATTTTATAAAAAAAATTGTTTTTCAACCATTTTTGGCCCGATTTCATTATTTTCCACTCGTATAAGATTTGTTTACTTTTCGTATGTCTGCTGCACCTAACCAGGACGTAAAAATGCCTAATATGTGTTGTGTATGTTTCTAGGCAACCTCGGTTAAACACGTCAGTGAACGTAATAACTCTGTGTGACAACTTTTTGTGGGGATATTTAAAGAGTGTCGTCTACACCGATCCTCCAGCCACTACGGAGCAGTTAAAAAACAACGTTCGAGAGGCCATTAACAATATTCCTATTGAAATGTGTCGGCGGGTATTTAAATATTTAAGAGCAGTATTGGAGGAGTGCTATGAGAAGGATGGTCGACATTTGGACAACATTGTGTTTAAAAAATGAAATCCGCATCTCTGTACTTTCTTAATTTAATATTAAAATTATTCCAACACTTTTTATACTGTTATTATAACGTGTTAAAAACTGAAATCTCCTCTAAGTCACCTTGTACTATAATTGGGTTTAACAATGTTACCAAATTAAATAATTGCATTTTTGCATCTTTAAAATATCAAGGGTATTTAAACAAAATTTTATCAATTTTCTGCATAATTAACATTTAGAATTTGCTTCAAAATAATATGATTTACATGTAAAAAAAACATTACAGAACAACATACCGCTTATTATAAATAATATTGTACAATGAATTGTGTATTTATCAAAAACCTAGGACTATTAATTTTGATTTTTGATTGAAACAAAATTTGATTAAAATTATTTAACGATTGTTTGCAAACCTCTAATTGCTCTATTCTAAATAGATTTTGTTAAAGTATGTCTTTAACTATTGACTTTAACAAAATAGATTACAGAAAGTTCAAAATTGTTGCATTAGATTTATATTTACCATATGTCGTAAGTGTAAACCTAAAAAAAAAAATCATCATAATAAATCATTATAATAGTGCATCTATTTATGTATATGTTTTTACCTGCAAATTTAAAACACTACGCATTTTTAAAATTAAATATAGTTTAAAAATATATTTTTTAGGGCAGCAACTTGTATTAGACAATTTTAATTTGTTAGTAATATGTAACCTTTTTAAGAGTACATACTCTTAATATTATATTTATGTGTTAAAAGTTCATGAAAAAGACTAGATAGCTATTTTAACAGTTCAATCTGAACATGTACATACCTTATTGTCAATTCTATTATATTTTTTGTTTTCTTTTTTTGATAGTAAAAATAATTTCTTATAAATTTTTCAAGTTATTCTACTTTGGTAAAATTGCAAGAATTGACAATTGACAAGCAGTTTTATGTTTCACTTATTTAAAAAAACCTCTATTGATTAAAAATAATATACATTTATCCAGTTTCTATTCGTTAAGACATTTGTTTGGGATGCATAAATACATTTTAAAACAAAATCTAAAATTAAAGATACTCTTATGCTGGAATTCATAAACATGTCGTTTACTTAATTGCAATGAAATATTTATCGCAAATTGCTAATGTTATTTATAAATTATTTAATTTGTAAAATAAATTTGGCAACATAGATAATGCAAAATTACATTAAGCCAAAATACTCACCTATCCTAACCAACAAATATTTGTTTTTTTTTTTAATTAAAATTCTCTTGTTATTGGTTACAATTTTATACATTTTAAAATCATTTGAAAATGTATAAAATTGTAATCAGCAACAAGTAAATTTTAATTAAAAAAAAAGGTTCGAGTCTCCACAACTGAAAATTTATTTTTAAATATTTTATATCAAAATAGTTTTTTTGTTTGTTTTCATTTGTCAAATTATAACGTTATGTTATATCTCCTAACTAACATTCTATCCCAGATCTTTTTGTTTTAATAATTAGTCGACACAAAAGACCCTGTGGTGTAAAGCCAAGTCTCCCCGGCTTTTCTGTGTATTTAATCGATATATTTTTAAGTGTGCGTTTAGTCTATTTTATATTTATATTTTAATATTTGTATTTTAAATGATGAGCCCAATAACTCGTCAACAACTTAAATCTACATTATTGGTAATGATATCTTAAACCAAACTTTCAATAATAATAGCACAGTTGATATAAACAAAGCACTGTAGTATGATACTTAATTATCTGAATTGGAAAAAACATGTGTACATACATTTCTGTATTAGACAGATGAAGAGAATAATAAATTACAGAACAAAATTTTAAAGCTATTATTAAAATTGTTTTGAAATGAACTGAAAGCAAAAACTAAAATAATTGATGCATTTACATTAAAGGCTAAAAAAAACAAAAAAAAATCAACAAATAACTCAAGACAAACTAATTAAATAAAATACATTAAAAAATTATTAATCAAAAAAACTTAAAAGAAGTCTCCAGCCAAACAACAACAAAATATCAAACAGCTAATAAAATTGATGTAGAAACATTCTCTAATATAGTAAAGAATATAACAATAAATTTAAAAAAAAATTAACTAAAAATGCACATTAATCATGGCAGGTTCAATTGATATTGAAAACTGCTTTAATTCTGAAAATATAACCACATTAGTCAATCAAATCAACAACAAATTAATAAAATTATTAAATATATACTAGTATCAATACCAAAACATCACAATATCACAAAACACAGGTAATTTAACACATCAACTCACGATTAAATGACATCTGTGCACTAAAAAAAATCAATCAATTTCTTAAGAGGGAATACTACACAACTCATGAAAAAAACCTAAACTCTATAGGAAAGAAACAAATATCAAAAGTTATCCCAAGCAAAATATGGAATACTTCAATATCGAGTCGTCATAATGATAATACTAAAATACCACAAATTGCTGAGCACATGATTACAATTGCAAATGTAGTGATGAAAATTAGAAATTTAGAAGTAACATCAACTATTGGAGAATTAAAAAACAAAAATTCAACAAGTGTTGATAAAGTGCCAATAGCATTAAGCATTTCAATAAAGACCTGTTTGAATTAACTTTCCTTATAAATGAATCTGCCAAACTAAGACAATATCCAGGTATACTTTAGGTTTCAAATATCTTGCCAATAAAATACAAAACTTTTTAGAAATTTTTAACATTTTAACAATAAATCAACACAGATTTCGATCTAACAGGTAACAGAATCAGCATCTGTAGATATTACAATTTATTTATAATAAGATTAATGAAAAAGAATTTGTAGTAGGAATATTTTTTGATTTTCAAAAAGCTTTTAACTATTTAAATTTAAAATTTATAATGGATAAACTATACAAGTTAGAAATTAGAAAACAAGTGCATTCTTAAATGTTTAGTTATTTAATAAACAGAAAATTACTGATACTATTGATAAAATTAAATCTAAAAAACAAAAACAATTATGGTGTACCACAATAAGGTAGTATAATAGTTTTAATAATTTTAATGACCTTCCCAATTACATAAGGAAAACGTAGTCATGTCGATAGTTATATATTATAGTTTGAGCTATGGGTGACACAGAATCAACTAATCTTTAATACTAAAAAAAAATGTTTTTGTTAATTTTCGTTCCTTCAAAAACCACAACTTTTTTAAGAACTAAAGATAAAAAATTAAAATGAGCAGATCATATCTAATAGATCATTTATCAAAAGAATCATATACTATGTTAAAAAAATTAAAGATAAATTATCACATAGTGAGCTTCTTAGTGTTTATTATGGTTACGTGTATTCAGTTTTCAATTATAATATTATTCTTTGGAGTCAATCATCTGACATATCAAGAGTATTTATTATCCAATAAAGAAAAATTCGCTGACTATGTTTAAAAAATCGCCTAAATGTGTAGGTTCTTATTTATATAATAACTTATCAAATAATGTAAGAAACATAGAAGAAAAGGGTTTTTATACTATCAATAAATATTTATGTAAACAAGCTGTTTATTTTTACTATTATTTGTTAAATTTTAATATGTTTGTATTTTAATTAGATATAATTCTTTGTATACCTTGTATTTATGTATTTTTAATTGTGTTGTTTATGTATAACGATTCTTATACTATGAATATAGTCTACTGAAATATTAATAGACTAAACTAAACTATCTTAAATTTAAAGAAATAGATTAAACTCGTTTAATGTATAAGTTATGCTCACATTTAATAAATTGATTTCTGTTTTATTAAAATATGTTAAAATATATATTAAAATTGTCAGATTTGACAGAAAGGCAAGCCAGAAAATTAGCTGTTAAAAAAAGTTATTGTAACCATCTTTCATAAATTTCAGCAAAAGATTTCAAAATTGTTGTTAGTTAATAACTTTAGATTGTTTTCAGAACTGTTAATTTCAACAAAATTATATACAAAAAGGAATATACACTATATATAGAAATAGTGTCATTACGACATGAGCTTAAATTATCTCAGTCGATTACTTCATTACCAACCGCCTGGAAGGAGAGGGGTAATTATGTTTGTATTATATTGTACCTAGAAGCTACTTAAGGTAGTATTCAGAGGTAGCAAACTTGTTCTGTAGGTGCTGTTACAACAGATTGTGTTTATTTAATATACTGTATTATAATATAATAATATTTATACTGTATTTATTCTATTGATAAAACAGTTTATCAACATTTAAAATGGCAGGTTTTGTTTTCATATATTATGTATTATTAATATTATTATACACTGGGGCGGCGCTACCTACTATGACGTCCCCTGCAAATTCCAAAAATGCCGCCCACTGTCTTTTAACACTCGCAGAAAAGAAAAACTTTCAATTTTTTCTTATCAAACTCTCGGGCAGGTGGGCGAGCACTCTAGTTTAAACTATTCCATAGTAATCATAATCTAGAATGACCCACCCACCTGCCCAAGTGTTGGTGATTAAGAGATTGGTTATAACCTCCTCCTACTCTCATTGTTAACAAACTGTTGGACGGGTAGGTGGATTGTAATTCAAACTACTCGATGGTAATCATAATATAGAATACCCCACCCACCCGCCCAAGTGTTGGTATCAATAGATTAGACATAACCTCCTCCTCCTCTGACCAAGAGACTTCTAACACTCAAAGAGAAAAGAAACTTCAATTTCTTTGTTAACCAACACTCTGGCTCTTGGGTGGATACTCCAATTTATTATTACCAGCGTGTAGTTTAAACTGAAGTGCTGACCCTCCTGCTCAAGTGTTGGTCATCAAAAGATTGGATATCAGCTCCTTCAACAAATCCGTAAATATTGGGAATAAATTTATCAAATTTACTAAAACATGTGTCAAACATGTCAGATTATATTACCAAAATGGCGTCAAAATATAAATAAATTTAACAAAATGGCAGTCAATTAATTGATTTTAAACAGATTGAAATCTTACTAAGTATAAATCAAAAAATATTGCCAGGAAAATGATAAAATTTAATGAAAACTTTGTTTCCAAATTTCTAAAGTGGTGTCTCAATATGATCAAATTTAACAAAATAGATTTTACGCAGATAGAAAACTGAAAATAAATGTAAAAAATTTGCAAAGAAATTAATGAAATTGACTGAAAACATATGTCAAGCATGTCAGAATGTAATTCTAAAATGGGAACCAAATATAATTAAATTTAACAAAATAGTCGCCAAATAATAGATTTAAAATTTTTTAATATCTTGTAGAAAACTAAGAATAATTCGGAAAATATCAAGACAAAATTGATAAAATTTACTGAAAACATGTCAGAATTTAATTCCAAAACGACGTCCAAATATATTTAAATTTAACAAAATGGCGATTAATTAATAGATTTGAAATAATTTAAAAAACTAAAAAAAAAAATCGAAAAATATTTGAGGAAAATTGCTGAGAACATGTGTCATGCTCATTAAAATGTATAACCCAAACGTCGTTCAAATACAATTAAATTTAACAAAAAGGCCGCAAAAATCAACTTGATGGATTCGAAAAATATTGATAAAACGTAATTTTAACAAACTTGTTCTTTCACAGCCCACCCAATAATAAAAACGTCAAAATTCAGCCGGTATACAATACCGGTTGTAAACATAAAAATACCGGTTTTTTTTGTATTAATTTTTTTATTGATTGGTTAGCATTAGCAAGTTTATTTTAGAGAACTCCCAACAGTGGTTGAAGTGGAGTGAGTATCTCCAACAAGTGTAGAATCAGAACGAGCATTTTTAACTGCTTTTCAGATCAGCACTAAAATAAAATCCAGACAAGTGACAAAACACTGGATTATATTAGTGTTTTAAAATCATACTTTACCACCAAAAATGAAACTAATATATTAGTTAATTATTCTAGAAATAACTTTATTTCTTTTTGTAATTCAGTAAAAATTCAATTTAAAATACATGATTTCATCTTAATTTAATACATAATTTAATATTCAATATCTTTTATATTAAAAAAGCAACATCTCCAATTCGATCAGTTAAAGCTGTTAATATACCATCAATATAAGATTTAATATTTTGATAATAAATAACTAAACAATAAAAATCTAACCCCAGTCCATCAATTTTATTTATTAGTGGTGCAAAGTAATTCTAGCTCCATCGTGTTGTTTTAATCAAAGAAACCAAATACTATCGATAAACTTTAGCATAGTAACTGGCAAACAAATTGCAATGTCTAAATAGGTTGACAATCAAAGATAATTTAATTAAAAAAATTTGGTGGCCAGTTGCTTTGCTGAAGTTTAGATACTTTTTGGTTTTTTTGGTCCAAACAACATGATAGAGCTACAATTACTTTGCACCACTAATTATTATCTATAACTTGTGTTAAGAGCACGTACATCAATTATTTAAATTTGTCCTTCATCATAAAGCGATTTTTAACAACAAGACACACTGATGAGGTTTGGTTAACCGTTTTGAAATTGGATTGAGTTTGAGTAAATTATTTTAAAATATTGTTATTTATTAAAAAAAAAAAAAAAAAAAGATTCCAAAAATATTTTCTTTAATTTAGTTTGACTTTCACTTTAACATATTCATAATTACTTATATACCATATAATATATTTATAAATCCTACTATTTAAAAAAAAAATAACAATACCGGTATTCACGGTTTTTAATACAAAAATACCGAAAAACCGGTATTCATTTTTTTGCTCGGTATTGCATTCCCTAATCAAAAGGGCATACCAGGAAGTCAATAAATGACTTCTTAGAGGACACTGACAGCAACATAGCGTTCGACCATCGAATCAGAGAAATTGACTCATAAACTGAAAACTCGACTTATGGCCCTGACAGAATTCCAAACAGAGCACTCAAATCTTTATCAGATCAGTTAAAATAATAATATTGCTAATGCATTTTTTCGCTCCGAGTACTTTCCAAAAGATTCTCACAACATAAACACTTCAAAACCTATAAAGAACCGGAAGTATCCTCAAAACTACCGGCCAATCAGTCTTCTATGCACCTTAGGTAAGGTTATAGAGAGTAATTTTGGACATAATTCAAAACCACACAGAATTTAACGATCATTGCCCTGTCCACCAGTATGAATTTCAACAAAACAACTCTGTAGTACACCAAATAAACAGAGTGATTGACATTATTAAAAGTTTCTGACAAACGCTAAAAAAACTCCAAAAAGGTCTAGCACAAAGACCATATTTTAAATTGCACTGTCTTATAAAGCTAATAGCTTTATATCTAAACCGCAAAACTCTGGCAGTTAAACTTTTAAATGCGTCTTCAGTCTGAAAAACGACTACAAATATGCACCTCAATCATGTTAAGTCTTACTTTACGGTAGTTTGTCGGAGCCCCATGGTATGTTCAAAACGGCAACACATCAAAATTTTAGCCGCAGTGTTTTGATAACCTCGCGGTTTACCCTAACCCGCATCTGACCAAACTTGTTGAACCAAACAAAGATGAATAATCCCATAAGAGACCAATCAATATCATCACTTCCTAAAGTGGTTTACCTCACAATCCGACCACAAAGCCGATAGTCCTAACCAACCTTCGTCTAAACTACAATCTCCAAACGGAAGAGATATGAGCCTTACTGTCTCAAACTTACAGGTATGATCCGGGAGAGTTTAGTTTGTAGGCACTCTCTTTCAGAAAGTAAATTAGACAGTCTTTAGAAACACAAAAAAGTCGAGGCAAACTACCAGCCAAGGTAACACCAAACAGACATCAACCAAACTTCAGTTAGGACCAGATAATATACGTTTTCAAAAAAGTCTATCACCAACGCACATATTGATCGCATCGGTAAGCAAACTTCAGAGTGCTAACCAACCAAGCAGCTTCTAAAAAGCAAAAAAATCGACCAACTTTAAAAACTAAGGATTTTTTTTTCTTCCTCTTTCCAACAAGACCTGACCCTTTGCATAAAACTCCTAGACACTTCTATTCTTTGACGCAAAACAATTTTTTTCTAAATGATTCCAACTCCGACCAAATTCCGACACCCGCAGGCGGCCGGGGACGCAAATATCAATTTTTTGCGCAGGAAGAAAAGAACTTTCGCAGGAGCCCTCCGATCAGACAACAGAAGCGGCCTCTCAAAATAGCAAATTTTTAAAAATAAATATATTTTGTTTTTTTTCTTTAGAAGCCGGCCATATTTTTCAAAAGTTCCAGCATTAAAACCGCAAAAACAAATTTCTTTTGCGAAATCCTTTTTTTGAAACGCCATAAAGTGACAAAAAAAAGGAAAAGCAACGTCCATTCGGGACAAAACTGCGGTGACCAAAAGAAGTCAGAGGATCCAAATCCACGCAATAAACTTGCTAACAAGAATAAACTACCTGCACCCACTCTCACGCCAAATTAACGGTTTACCATGTAAACAACACGCACTTGGCAGCATTGCACACACCGCTCTTAGATATTTTTTTACTTTACAATACAGTAAGTTACAGGAAATTATTTAAAAAACAAAATGTTTTAAAATAATATAATGCAAATGTGAGTCATCGCGGGGCTTACCTCGCTTACCGCTTAACGCCGCCCCTGATTATACACAATATTATGATTATTACTAATAATATAAATGTATTTATTTATTAAATTATTTAACTTTATATTTTAGATAATGTGGAGGTGAACAAGAACATGCACACATTTGCCTATAGAAGCAAAAAAAATAGTACTGTTTATAATTATGACACGTTGGGCATTTGCAAAACCAACATTTTTTTAAAATAAAAATGCAAAAGCTGAACAAAAATAAAAAACAGTTATCTATTAAGATGACATGGTCATTCCAGAGAGGATCATGTGAGATTGTAACCCCTAGAAGGCAAATAGAAGAAGATTTAGATATGAATTCGTTGTTTAGTTTAACATTTGCTAATGATACATCAGATTTTTTATTTTAAAAAGTCTTTTTAGAGTTGAAATGACCATGTTGAGAGTACCACATTCAGATATTGTTTTGAGATCTTTGTTTATAGTTGCTACAGATTCTAACCTAAAAATTTTAAGACGTTCTGTCATATTTGTCAAAATGGTCTTCAGAAATCTGCAAAACTATAAGGGCCGAAATTACAATAGTGGTTTAACTCACACATACGTGGATTAATGCTAACTGTGGATTAAGATATCTGGGTAGCTAACTGGCGGAAATGGGCGATTAACGATTTAACTAGCAGTTTAAATAACCTTAAATTATGTGAGTTATGACAGTTATTACTTATAAGAAATGGGTCTATTATATTAATAGTGATTACTGGAAACTTACCTATATTTATAAGTAGTTATCCATATTTATTAATTTGCAATTTTGTTGTTAGATATTCAATATACCTATTTATTATATAAAAGTTTAATGTCAATTTTTTGACGCGTCAATTTATAGGTTAAAATTTTAGATACTTTGTTGACATAAAATATAGGAAAATTGTAATACGCGTTCCCACTAACTAGCGATTTAAATTTTAACTAGCAGTTAGTAAACTTACAGTTTAAACCACTATTGTAATACTGGCCCTAAATAGGACTTTTAGTTATTTGAAGAAGTTCGTGAATGTAAATCAAAAATAAAGTTGGAGAAAGAGAAGAACCTTGTAGAACACCAGCATTTATGATTTTAAGGTCAGAGTTAAAACCATCAATTCTAACTATAATTTTATTATTGCCAAGAAAACTATTGATGAGATTTACAGATTTATTCAAGACCTATACAATGGAGCTTGTTAATAAGATTAAGATGACATACCCAATAAAATGCTTTGGAAATGTCTAAAGCTACTGTAAGATTTTCTCCATTTTAGTCTAAAGTAGAATTCCATTTGTGACTAACATAAGTTCTGTTGTCAAACGTTTTGATCAAAATCCATATTGAGTATCTGAGATGAAGTTATTTTGTTCTAAGTACTTGACAATGTCAAAATTAAGAAATTTTTGAAAGATTAAACAATAATGCAACTGGTCAATAATTTGAAGAATCAGATTTGTCTCCCTTTTTAGAACATTTGCAAACTGTTGCCTAAAATGAATTTGACCCACCATTTTACCACTAGCCGGCATTGTAGAAACAGCAAATTGGTTTGCAAATATATCTGCTTTTTCTTTTAGATCAGTAACTAGATTGTTTTAATCATTTCAAAGAAGGGGTATGAAAGATTTTAAACTACCTTGCAATAAATTTATTGTTTTATAGAAATTTTTGTTGTTTATAAAAAGTTGAAAAACTTGACTAGATTGTTGTTAATCCTATCTTTCAGATTGTATTAGATTGTCACGATGTTTACAAGCTTCTTTATAATCTTGATAAGTCAGATCAAAACAACTACTTTCATATTTGTTAAATGCTTTTCTCTTCTTATTAACTGCCAGTTTTGTCTGAATTGAGTACAAGTACTCTTGTTTTGGATTAATAACAGAGAATGAAACAAATTTTTTGATGATATTTTGAATAGCTTTTGTGAGATTTTTTGTTGCAATATCAGAATAAATCAGAATATTAGCAATGAGTATCAAAATCGAAATTATCAAGAAATTCTTTAATTTTTACTATGTGGTGGTGGTTTAGGTTTGCTAGTAATAGGAAGAAAAGTTTTAACAACAGAAGTAATAAGTGAATCATCAGAATTTCCTAAAGCAGCCTCAATCATAGTAGTATTATTCTCATAGTTGAAAGATATAAATCTAATAATCTTAGTTCTCCATGAAATCCATCACGAGAAAAATATGTGGATTGCTAAATTAGTTGAGTAAGATTGTATGAAGCAGCAAAAATCATAGCTTGTTGTCCAGATAGTGTTGTAGATGAGTGACTTAACCATTCAGTATTATGTACATTAAAATCTCCTAACAAAATTATGTCAGCTTTTGAATGATTACCTTAAAGAAGCTTGTCAAAAAATTCAGAATGATCATCAAAAAAATTTAGAGTTGCCTCATTTTGAGAACGGTATATGCCTATTACAAAAATATGACTCAAGTTCCAATAACAATAAAAAAAACTATATATGACTTAAAAGGTGATATTATTATAACAAGGAAAATTAGAAGAGACTCTGACAGCTCAAGAACATTTGAAACTTATCACAAAGATTTAATTCGTCTTGTGCTTTATAATACATACACAAATAATGTTGCATCTCTAACAATGCTTCACAAAAAAAGTGGTTAAAAATTAAGTTTGGTAAAGAATCGTTGCAAAAAGATTTGAAAAGAATTGGTTTTTGATATAATATTATTAATAAATGTCAAGTTTTAATGAAATTGGCATGAATGAAGACTTAATAGTATATAGTGTATCAAGGGCCGAAAATATTTTTTCGCCTTCCCCAATTAAAAACATGATTACATATTTTCATATGTCATCTTGTGACTCACAGCCAATCAAATCAATCAAATACCGCGAATAGTTTAGTGACCCAATGGCCATATGCAGGCTGGAAAAGCGAGTTTCGGCCCAAATATGCGAGCCGAAAATGATGCTTTCGGTAGAGGCAGGCAAAAAAATATTTAAATAAAATTGAAAAACTTGAACAAAATATACCAATCACATATCTAGACAAAACGTGGTTTGGCACACATGATACTATAAAGACCTATTTATGTGAACTTAATCTACCTCCTGATCGTGGAAAATGCGCTATAATTTTATATGCAGGCTCTGAAAGTTGGTTTGTGAACAACACTCTTTTACTTTCGGCAAAACTCGTTTAAGACAATGTTGCATTGGACTATCATGATATAGCGGCAGATTTATTTAAATAATGGTTAAAAAAACAATTACTACCTAATTTGCCACCCCATTCTTCCGTACTAAACAATGCAAGTTATCATTCAGCACAATTAAACAAAAAACCAACTTCTGCATCCAGAAAAGAATAATTTCAAGTCTCAATTAGTATTTTGAAGTCACTTATATTAAAAAAAAGTTATTGGAGATTTTAAAAACAACAGAATATAAAAAGCGATTGGTAATAAAATAAATATTATATAGATAATTTATGCCCATGTTCTAAAGACACTATATCTATGCTTACACTATAATTTTATCACATTTGCTTTTACCACTTGGGATAAAATAATTCTTTACTCCTCTAATACTGCTTTTAATGAGCTTAATTTTTATAATAGTAATAAAATTATTTAATATGCACTCATTTACTACAAATATTTCTGTTGTTGCCTGTTAAATATAGCGAGACAGAAAACTACTGTTAGATTAATATATAAATATGTATACGTACATATTATACACATTGTGTATATCAAATAAATTGTACAACTCTGTTAAACAAAATGCAAATGAATGTTTCTCACAAGTGCATTTGAGGCTTACTAAAAATAAATTAGTTTTAAATAAATCTAAAACTAATTGCAAACTTTTTAAAACAAAACAAAATAAACTAGATATACAACAACAATCACATTAGATGGTACTTTATATGAATTTAAAAGTGATGCAAAGTTCTAAGGCATCACGCTAGACCAGAATTTAAGCTAGGATTTACACATAAATCAGTCATTAAAGAAACTGACAAAAACATTATATTCAATAAGTTATGAAAAATTATTTACAATACAGTACCTTAAAAACAATTTATTACGTTAATTTTACTCTATTTTGATATTTGGTATTATACTTTGGGGACATTCTTCATATGATAAGAATATATTTAAAACTCAAAAGCCGTCTTAAAATTAATGTGTAATTTAAAATATAATAAAAGCTGCAGAAGAATGTTCAAACAAAACAATTACTAAAAGTTTCCAGCAATTTATATTCCAGAATATATTTTGTTTAATTTTAGAAATCATCATTCACCTATCCTAAACATAATCTAGTCATTTTTAAAAAAAGTCCGTTTTATAATTGAATTAAATTATTTAATGTATACCTATTCATTATCGTCAGATTAAATGTTATAGCATTTTTGCATAAAATATAAGACAACTACTGCACAACGTAGAAGCTTATACAAAAATTTCTTAACTCTTTGTTGGAGAAATGATGATATATATGCGATTATTGAATATATTTATGCTATTAATCTAAATGTTAACGTGTTTCTTATTTTTACTGTATGTTTTATTTTATGAATTATGTATATACAGTCTCTCTAAAAAATAAATCTATTATTATTATTATTTTTTAGGCTGCTAATACTGAATGTATTATTTGTAGTATGTATTATGTAATAAATTTGGCATATTTTTCAATAATTCAAATTTTCTTAAACTTGAATTTTAATTTGTGCCCCTTGGAGATTCAAGCTAGAGAAGTTTGACTGTAGTTCCTATGTCGTATGCACATTTTACCACTCAAATTTTGAGGTACAGTATTATTTTCTGCAGAATATTAAACGCAGCCCGCAGAATATTTTGTTTTAACAAAAAGCACTAAAAAGAATCCACAGGTTACCATTTAAAGAATCTTGCAAGAATATATTTATTAAAGAGACATTGTTAACCGTGCCCCACAAAATTTATTATAAATACTATCTCAGATCTAATATTTACAGATTGGAATACTTTACTAATCATTACTATAGGGGAACTAAATAATTTGCTTCATGATCAGATAAGGTTACAACGGCCAATACTGCTTATTAAAGTTATAAAAGACCTACTCATATGCAATGTTACTCTGTAGTAGAATTTATTGATATAATATGTTAATTGTATCTTTGTTATCAGATATTTGTGACGTATTATAATGTATTTTGTCTTCAGAATCAATAAATGTATTATTATTACTATAATATTACTTAGAAATGAAGTTTTAGCAAATATCAGGTGGAAAATCAAGACTATAAAAAATACCTAATAGCCATATAAAAAAAATTATGAAAAACTACAAAAAAATCATGCATTTTTTGTACTGTGTAAGGTATTAACCCTCCAGCCCACGGGTGAGGCCTGTGAGTCCAAGTAACATTTAAAAAGTTAAAATAACTTTAAATAATATAATCGTAACGCTTTCAACCTCTATGTACCTCTCAAAATTGTAAAAAGACATGTTTTGATGTTATTCAAATATAAATATAAAACTTTAATTTTATGTAAAAGCACAATATGTCCTGACAGGCCTCACCCGTGCGCTGGTGTTACTCTCTATGAAAATCGGTTTTTGTCTGTAGATTGTTCTAACTAACTAAATTTGATAATTTACAGCATATATATAATAATAAAACATACTTTAAATTTATGAAGACGAAGTCAAACCAACCCCAAATAAAAGAAATTACTGCAAATATTGCAAAAGAAGAAAAACAAGCTTGTAAATTTTGTAAAAGTTGTGTTGGAACACATCTTAGCTTGGAGTGTATCGACAAAAATTAAAGCAAACTTTAGAACCTCCTGTTTTGTGTTCAGTTTTTTTTTGTTTTTTTGTTTCATTCATTACTTCAGTATGTCTGTTTTAAGAAAATTATAAATTATTGATTTTTTTTTTTATAACTTTCTCAAAAGAATACATCAGTGTTAAAGTTGCAATATCAAGACAAAAAAAAAATTGAACCTGTATTTTTTAACGAAACAATTAATGCGAAATGATACTATAACTTTAGATGCATTTCTTCAAAAAGTATCATGTACTTCTACAGTAAATTGCAGATATTAGGTATCAGATATTTTCAATTTCATAAATAAAACTATTTGAAAAAAAAATTAAAACTTTGTTTAATAATTCAAAGGTTAATATAAAAATAATAAATATAACTCCAAGGCTACTGTTTATCATTAAATTGATTCAAGCACAACTATATTCTTTTTTTTTGTGGTGCATGAAACGTAATGAGGAATATGCAAAAAAACAATTAATTATGTTTAATAATGTTTTCATTTGACTCTGCCTCGTACATAGCATTTGCAGTAGTAATACAGGTCTACAATCGTAGACCAGCACAAACACTCACGCACAACATTTAATATACTAAAAAAAAGATAATGTGAAGTATAATAGAAAAAGACTAAAATAATTAAAAATGTGTGGTTTACAATTGTACAGTTCGTTTAACTGAGGATTAAACATAAAAAAAACTTGTAGCATCACCCTTATACACTGTAGTAAATTAAAACGATAATGTGTAGTCTCATCGACAGCACGAAAACTGTGTGATCTACGATTGTAGACTGCACACCTAACAAAGAGTTAACCTCTTAATATTCTTAAACAAAGTATAATTAAAAGTGCCAGAATGGTATGATCAGAATAAGTTATAACTTAATTTATTTTAGATTTTCTAAAAAATAATCTCTTATAACCTAAATAGTTAAATTGCTATATACTTACTTACTTATATCAATTTTTAATATTTTCTCTTACAATTTTATTATTGTATTAAATTTTAGAATAATACATATTACATTCTTTTCTGTCTTCATTCAACAAGTGGGAACGCATGTGAGAACATCATAGACGGAGGTAAACAAAACAATATGGGTGCGTTTTTAAAGTGCTCTTGCTGTTCGAACAATTTTTGCACGAACAACTTTTTTGTTTGTTCGTGCAGGGTAATTTAAAAACAGCATATAGCACTCAAACGTCAAAAACATGTTTTCTAAGGTTATGTTGTTTGTTTTGCTTACATGCCCAATGTTGTCAATTAATACAATTCAAATCTGCATCAAGTAAAATATTTAAAATCTTATTATTCTAGATTCACACATATTTTGTATGAGCGCATATTTCTTGTATACCTTATATTTTTATAATGTATATAAAACCGTACCCATGTTCTGATATAACCATGATAAATATATTATTTTATTTTTGCTATGTGGCAACACTGTACATGCCCGTCATGCACCACCTCTTGACTAGGTGCGTGCAAATGTTGTTTGAACACTTGTTCGGGTTGTATTTAAAAACGCCCATTTTATTGTTCGAGTGCTCGAACCGCTGTTCGCGTCATTTAAAAACGCACCCAATATTTAATATAAATAGAAACAGTGCCGTCCGGTAGTATTTTCATCGGAGTACATAAAAGGCGCATTTGAATGTAATAATTAGTTTTATATAATAACATTTATTAACACAATGTAGACTACAATATTCAACAAACAATTTACAACATTTTTTAAATCAAATTTAAAATTAAATTGAACAATTGTTTGTTTCATTAGGTTCATTCTGCACAGTGGCGGTGCTATTCACTGCAAATTAAAAAAAATGTGGCTTTCTGCAAATTTCAAATATGTCACCCTCGATTTGTAAGATGTTAATAATATTAATATCTACAATAATTATAGTTAGGTAGTGTAATTTCCTACAAGAAGTGAAGATCGAGCTTTTCGGCCTGTCGTTCTCTGTAACCGATTTTCAACAACAAGAGCAATTGGAGATCTCTAGAGAAACTTAACTCCATTCAATTAGTTTACCAACAAATTCAATTATTTGATTGATGGAAGCAGTTAACTGTAGAAACAAATCTGTTTGTATGCCCACGATGCTCGGAAGACAAAGAAATTTACAGTTTGCTGTGAACAACGTGCAGTTGTTACACGCAGGGTGATGGTATGGAAAGCTACAATAATAATAATAATAAATTTTATTCCACCAACATAAATATATAACAATGTTTAAAATAACATAACGCGTTAAAATATAATGTATTTAAATTTTTGGCAGATTATAGATGATCATTGTTATATAAACGTCACACATACGTTTACGTATCACAATTATAATAAATTTAAAAATTCTTCTAAAGATAGAAGAAAATATCCGTTAACATTCTCCTGATTTCAAAATTAAATTTTATTATAGACAAATTTTTAATATTCTCTGTAAGCTTATTGTATATGTTTACCGTGGTTTTTGCAATTTTCAAACTTAAACTTGTTCTTCAAAATATGGTTACTATGTCTGGTGGAGTAATCATGGCAGCTATTGACTTTTAAAAGTTAAATTTGGTTAATTGTATATAAAGAAGTGTATCAAATACAAGCAATGCCGGCATAGTTAAGATCTTTATTTTTTTATAGTATTGTTTTATTTCAGTTTGCACAATAACCTAACTGTTTTTGGAGTTACCCTACAGTCTGGTTGCATATACAGGGAGTTTATAAATGAATAGGATTATGTAATCACTTTAAATATGCCGCTACATATGTTTTCATATGTTTGCTTGACAGCTGTCAAAACAAAAGTTGATCTGTCAAAACAAATAGTTTAGTGAACAATTTAAAAAAAGCGGCACATTTAAAGTGATTACATAATCCCATTCATTTATAAACTCCCTGTAGAAGATGACATGACAATAAAAGAAGTTGATAATTTTTTAACAAGTACACTTAAGTAAGTGTTCCACGTTATATAATCATTAAATGTGATGTAGAAAATATAGTTTCTCTCTTTTCAGGCACGAATAATCAACGAATCAGTTTTTGGTTTTTGTTTCAACATATCTTGATAAACTTTTGCAAACTTTAAACAAGTAGAAAAATTGTTAATTTAAATTAAAAAAGCACAAGACTCAAGGCAAAACCCTGCGGCACACCATGCTTATTTTTAATATACAAGAATGTAATATTATTAATAGATACATAGTATCAACCATCTAGATAACGTTTTAAAACACCGTAATGTTGCAGCTTTGATACTAGAATACTATGCTGAACACAGTTAAAAGCCATGCTCAGAGTGTAGATTGTTGCAGAGATGTGTTCTCCTTTTTCAAAATCTTTGACTATGCTATTAAGAATATCTGCAGCAGTACTAATAGTGCACTTTTGAGGCACTAATTCATTCTGCTGATTGCAAATAATATGATGTTTTTTAATATTGAACTTCAAACACTTAACTTAAAAAAGGTATAATTGAAATAAATCGATTGTTAGTTTTTTTCGTCTGTATTGCCTTTTTATAAAACAGACATCACTTTTGTTTTGTTTTATAATTTGATGGAAAAACTCCATTTTCAAAACAAACATTAAAAAGATTAATTAGTAGATCTACAAGTTGGCATTATTTTATTTATTTATTATGCTTTTTACGGCTATTTTACATCGCCACAGTAAGTCTACGACTTGTTTAAAGTGGTTTTTTTTAATAGCTAACTTAATAAGTCACAAATATTTTTGCTTTTAAAACTGCTTAGTAAGCAGATATTTCTTGTTAATTCTTGACGAGTTATTGGTATCATAAAAAGTAAATTAATGTTCAATGGTATGTGTTAATTAAATTTGATGAATCTACTATAAAACTAATAAAATTATTAATATTGTTTTTGCCGTTTTTTATTTATTAATTCCCTTTCACTGTTCACATATAGTAAGATTGTTTTTTTTATTATCTATTTATAACTGTTGTTAGCTTTTTTGCATCTAATAATTTTGTAATTCAGCATGTTTTGATAATTTTGCATGATTGTAAGTTACTGAGTTTTGATAAAAGTATTGTCAACCGAGTTGTATTACAGGATCTGTGCTATCGGTATAATTTATTTTATGGTTTCTACCTTTATTATAATTAATAACATCTGTTTTATTAATACTTTCTATTTAAATAAAACACAGAATAATTGAGATATCGGCCTGAAATTTATAGATAGACCGATAGACAATAACTGCAATCAATTCTTTGAAGGAGTATTTTTCACCAATTTTCTACACATATCGGCCAAAACGTTGACAATTTTGCGTTTGATATTGTTCCTGAGTTCCTCTATCGTTGTTGGCTTGTTAGCATTTGACCATTTTTTGAGGTTAGACAATTACCAAACTTTCTCTTTATTAGATCAATTTTTTTGACCAGCTGTGTGACATGTGGCGCTATCTTGATGGAACCACTTATCACTGATGTCAAGTCCATCTAATTCTGGCCAAAAATAATTTTTCAACATGGCACAATAACAAACTCCATTGACCGTAACATGGCAATCATTTTCATCCACGACACCAGTGCCAATTGTATCATAACTCAAAAAATGTAAATAAATAAGTTTTATTATTATATCCTACACAATGTATTTACAATTACATTGATTAATGTATATAACCAATTAAAAGCAAGCAGTATTCAAATATTGGCCAATAGCAATCAAATTACATTAAAAATAGCTTAAAACAATTATAACTTAAAAAAAAACTAACACCAACAAAATATTTACAATAAAGCAATTAAAAATTAAAACAACCAAAATTAACAAATATTTACATTTTAAAACAACTTACATATTTGACTTATTAATTATTAAGTTTCTTTTTAAAATATTAGAGATTGTTTGCCACATTATCAAGATGTGCAATGCGTGAAAATAAATAATAGTACAAAATTTAAAAAAAATCAAACTCAACCAATATTGAAATTAAATGATAGTTTTGTTAAAAACAAATACCGTAAATAACCAGAATGCTTGTGAGTTATCAGGAATTGAATGGTCTACATTGATTAAATACTATAACGACGTTTTAAATTTCCAGTTAAAATTTAAATCCTAAAAGACAAACTTTTAATTTATTGAAATAATGCATACTATCACATTTTCAATTTAAAAACCTCCTAATGTAAATTGTACCTTTGCTAAAAAAAGATCGTTAAAACTATGGTTGTAAAATGATTTTTGTTGTTCAACATCACATTTTTATTAGCAAAAAAAAATTAAATTTCAACCGTGATATTTAGGAGTTACTTAAAAGGGCAGTTTCATGAGTGTCATAAAACTACGAGCAGAACTCACGCAATTTTTAAAATCGGTTTTTTGCAACGTGCAGAGAAAGACATTTTTAATCTAATAAAATATATAAAAGTCCAAAACCTTCATTTGTTTATTAAATTTTATAATTAATTTGTAATTTTTTTTGTCAAAATATTTGCTTAAACTTAAGAGTTATACTTCATGGAACATTAAACTTAATAGACTTTTTATTATTGTATTAATTTTTCTAACAATTTGGTACTGCTGCCACATTAATTAAAATCATAGTGGCCGCGTTCAAAAGGACTCATCATGCGTACTGAACGCGCTCGCTGACTACCGTTGGTCATCGTTTGCTAGCAGCGCTTGTCATTTTACTCATCATACATTGGTTGTTAACCAAATAACTCATCAATCATTGGCTGCGTTCAGAACGACTCATCATGTGAACTGAGCGCGCTTGCTGACCACAGCTGAGTCATCGTTTGCTGGCAGCGCTAGCCACTTTACTCATCATACATTTCGGTTGCTTGCTGACAAATCAAATCAGCAGTCGCGGTTAACGTCCGACGGAGAACGGACGTGTTCGCAAAAGTGCTTAACGGTGGTTTAAATAGTGATTAACAGTTAAACCTTACTATTTGCAACAAAGGAGACAAACTTACGTTCGTAAGAGGAAGCTCAAAATCACATATTGACATTACCATAGCAACATGGGAAATGGCAGGTATAGTGAATGAATGGAACGTGACAGAAGAGGAATCACTGAGTTTACAGAAACATATACAATATAATACAAAGGAGAAAAAAACAGGAGTACACAAAAGAAGGTAGATGGAACGTAAGAAGAATGGACAAAGAGAAGATAAAGAAAGCCATAAAAACAGAAAAAGTTACAGAAAACGAAAACATAGAGAATAGATGCAAAAGATGCTCTGAGAAACTGAGAAAAGCGGCGGATGAAGCAATTCCAAGGTACAGAGAAGGAGGGCAAAAAAGACCATACTGGTGGTGGTGCGAGGAAATAAAAGAATGCAGAAAAAAAACAATACAAACAGGAAGGAAAGTCAAAAAACAGAGAAAAAGAGGAGAAAATACAGAAAAAACGGAGGAGAAACGACAGAAAAATCTTAAAAAAGGCAATCAGGGATAGCAGAAGAATATGCTGGAAAAAAATGATGAAATCTATAGACGGTGATTCTTGGGGAAAACCGTACAAAATAGTGATGAACAAACTGGGAGGAAGAGGAAAGGGAGTCTACCTAAAAAAAGAAAAAAGAGAAGAAGTAATAATTAAAAAATTGTTTTCCAAGGGAGAACCGGTAGAAAAACCAAAAAATAAAAAAGAAAAAGAAACAGTCATGGCAACAGTGGAAGAGATAAAGGAAATCATAAAAGAATTGTCTAACAACAAAGCACCAGGTCCGGACGAAATAACAACATAGATTGTTAAAGCAGCTCTAGACAAGAATGAGGTAGAAATAACTCAAATAATCAACAGATGCTTGAAAGACGGATTTTTTTCAGAATGTTGGAAAGAAACCACCCTAGTACTAAAGGAAAAAAAGAAAGAAGTAGGAAAAGCGACTTCATACAGGCCAATATGCTTAATAAACACACTAGCTAAAATAATGGAGAAAGTCATTGTACGGACAATAGAACAAGAAATAGAAGAAAAAAGATAATGGGAAAAGAAACAATACGGATTTACCAAGGGAAAAACAACCTTAGGGGCTATAGACAAAGTAAAAGTAGTAGCAAAAGAAGCAAACAACAAAACGCAGAGAAAAAGACAACACTGTGTAATGATAGCTTCAGATATACAGAACGCGTTTAACAGCGTGTTATGGGAAGCATTTATAGAGGCGGTAAAGAAAAGAGAACTGAAGAAAAAAACAATCAAGATCATATGGAGCTACTTACAGGGTAAAAACCTACTTACCAAGAACGGAAGATTCAAACTTACGAAAGGGGTACCACAGGGCTCAGCACTAGAACCAAAACTATGAAACCTTGTTTGTAATGAGTTACTTCAAATGAGGTTGCCGGAAGGCGTGACAATAACGGCATTTGCGGACAACGTAGCACTAGTAGGTAGGGACGTAGAAATGGATATACTAAAAGGAAGACTAGAGCTGACAATAGATATGATACAGTTATGGATGAGAAATAAGAGTTTAAAATTAGCAACACAAAAAACAGAAGCGGCCTGGCTATCGACTAAAAAGACTAATAGAGGAACAGGTATGATACAGGTAGGAGACCAAGTGATAACCATAGGAAAAAATCAAATACCTCGGTGTGACACTTGAAGCAAAGGGATGGAATGAACGGTTAAAAAAGCAGTCATGGGAACAAAGAAAATGGAGAGCTCGGTAGACTCATGTCAAACAACGGAGGTCCAGGAGAAGAAGCCGCCGCAGAAACATGGGGAGAAGCCATAAAGACAAAAAAAAAAATGAAATAAAAGGATCTACAAAAGCCACTTCGTTAAGGATATGCATGGCTTACAGAACGGTGTCTCAAGAGGGAATAGAGGTGATTGCGGCAACACCTCCCGCGGATATGATGGTGGAAGATAGAATAGAAATAAAGAAACTAATAAAAGAAGGAACCAGTAAAAAGGAACCCGAAACGTGCGATTATACAACACAAATACTGACCGGGCATGGAGCCTTTGGAAAGTTTTTGCAAAAAATTAAAAAAACCAAGAAAGAGGAAAGATGTATATTCTGTCAGAAAGAAACACACAATAATGCAGAACACACTCTAGTAGAATGCGAAGCGTGAAAAGAAGATAGAAAAGAACTAGAAAAAATACTGGAAAGCAAAGTTAAGGATAAAACAACAATCATTAAGAAATGCCTAAGAGATGAAAATAAATGGAGGGCACTAAAAAACTTTGCAACAAGAGTACTAAGAAAAAAAAAGAGAAGTTTGACAATGGAAGAATATAGAAAGAAAACAAACAAACTATAGAAACAAACACACAAAATAAAAGCCATAGAAGAGAAAGGAGAGAAACAAGAGAAGCAAAATAGAAACAACAAAACAGCAAAAAAGATCAAACAAAAAGAAATAAGGAAGGTCAGAACAATTATGCATACCAAGAAATAGAAGAAAATAGAAAAACATTTACAGAAACTATGATACCAAACAAAATAGAGATAAAGAGAAGGAAAAAAATGCTAAAGGAATGCAGAATAACAGAAATAACGAGGCAAATACCAAATGGTAGGTACGCTATCTCGAAGTTGACGGATAACGCAACTTTTGAGATGATCAGAATATACCTGGCAACGAGAGGACACGAAGAAGTATTCCCAGATTTAGTTACAAGGATATCACTAGAGGTAAAACTAACAAATTTAGGACTGCCAAAAGAAATACAGCTAATGGAACTTCATAAACTATTCATGAAAGAAAGAAAAGAGGATACAATGAAGAAGATGTGAACAAAGACTTAAGAAAACTAAGAACACATCTGAGGACAAACCAAATAATTAGAATAAATAACACACGGATTGGAGAAAGAAAAGAATGTAAAGCTGGATGTCAATGCAGATAAAAAAAAAATTAAAAAAAAAGACAACAAAAACAAAAAAAAAAAGGTAGAAGCTATAGGGAGAGAGAAGGGCCGGGGACAACATGCGTGCCACAGATTCTGTGTGAAAATCCCCAAAGCAATAACCAGCCTACCTCGAACTACTGCCAAATCTAAACTAGTTTGACAAGGACATATAGCTACAGGGTTTACGCAGAAAAAGAAACCTAAAGTTATTGCCATGCGTAAGTCATTCTTAAGGGCCACTTGTTAAGGCCAACACCCCACTACGTAAAAAAAAAAAAAGTTAGCGGAAGTGTTCTTATTGCTGTTTCTAACAAGTGTGATTCTTATAAAATATTTAATTTAAGAATTATATGTCTGGGTTCATATCGGCAGTATACAATTAGTTTTTGGCAGTGTATTTATTACACTTGGCTAGCTCTATTCTAATTATACTACGTTACTGTGTAAGTCGGAAATCGTTTTTAATCAACACAATTTCCGAACTGGTGGACCAACCTCTTGATGTATGAATCTTGTATTACAGATGTGCTCAGAGACCTATTTTAAGTGGATTTAATTTAACTTTCCAACAATATATAGTGTATTGTTACCGGCACAACCCTAAAAGGTGAAGGTAGAGTTCTCCATGGTGTGGTACATCTCTGCAAAAATAGTAGACGTCAATCCATATAAGTATCTTGTTGTATAGAGCCGTAGCTCGGAGAATTGAGAAACGGCTCCCGTGCAGTGACATGCAAAGCAATAAACCTCCGTGTCGGGAGTGTAAAAAACAGCTATGCAACGCTCGGGTAATCAATGCGGGATCCCGATGATACTGGTACACCAGTTTGTACCTGTGGCGCTTGCAGCAACAACAATTCACACCATCTCCTTCGAGCTACTTCTGGTGGTTCTGCAAAGTTTGCCTCTTCTTCGGTGGTGGGCGCCGGCTTTAGATCGTTTACATGGATTTTAGTTCGAGATAAAATCCAGAAGCAGTGCGCTCCGGCTGTTATGGTAAAGACGCCATCCATTTGTTAATAAAGCCTCTTACCATGTCACCTGGTTAGTATTAATGTGCTGCTTTCTGTCTACATGGGTATTGGCGCTGCCGATATGTGGCTTAGAGCTGTCTGGCATGATGTAGTTTTGTATCTAGGTCTAGACGGTGTTTGTCATTGTCGGGTTTATCCCATTCTCCTGGTTGTCTCAGGTTTTCCCTAATAGCAGTTTGCTGTAGGCTCTGTCTCGTGGCAGCGTTGGTCCGGCAATTATTGTAGAACACTGCGGTTTGCAGCAGTTCGTCCCATTGATGTACAGTTTTGGCTCTGTTAGTACGCAAATGCTTTTCTTTGGTAGTGTGGTGTACCACCTTGCAGCCGTTGTCACTTTGTACGATTTTTGGTTAGTCAAATAGGTAAAATATCAAAATGTGAAAACTATAGACCAATATCACTTATATCAGTTCTGAGCAAAATTACAGAAAAGGCAATATATAACAGATTAATGACACACATAAACAAACATAATATTATAAATAAAAAGCAATACGCATACCAAAAAAAATCAAACACAATGGGCATAACAACTGATATAATACAACATATAGCAGAAAAGTTGGACAAGAAACAGTATGTTATACCAATATTTATAGACATGAAGAAAGCTTTTGATACCATCGACAAAAACAAATTGATTAAAAAAATGGAGTTATTAGGAATAAGAAACACAAATTTAAAACTGTTAAAAACATATATTAAAAGCAGAACACAACGAACACAAATAAACAACATACTTAGTAAAACAACGGAAGCAGAATATGGAGTACCACAAGGTGGAGTGTTGGCACCAATACTGTATATACTATACATAAATGATATATATATATATAATATAAATCTGACTGGTGAAATATATACGTATGCTGATGACACATGTATTATATATCACGAAAAAAGTAAAGAAGCAATAGAAAGAAACATAAATGCAGACATTAAGAAACTAACTAAATGGTACGACGAAAACATACAAACAATAAATGAAGAAAAAACAACTTATATGGTAATAAGACAAAAAAAACACAAAAGATATTGACATAAAAATTGTAATAAATAACATACCAATTACTAGAACAAAACAGACAAAATACTTAGGAATAATATTAACCGAGAAACTCACCTGGGATGCACATATTAACAAATTATTAAAAGAAAGCGCAGCAACAATAGGAGCTGTCTATAGAGCCAGAAAATGCATACTAAAAGAAACAGCAATAAGTATATACCACTCACTTTATTTAGCAAAAATTAACTATTTAATAAATATATGGGGTGAAACAACAAAAACAAATATACAAAAAATCCAAAGACAACAAAACAAAATACTTAAAATAATACATAAACTTTCAAAGCTAACACCAACAGAAGAAATATACAAAATAATTAACGAAACAAACATTAACGAAAAAATAAAAATAGAAAAATGCAAACTAATATATAAAGTTAAAAATAAAGAAATTAAAACAAATCTACAAATAATATTAAACAAATAAATTCACGGACATAACACGAGAAGAAGAAGTAATATATATGTACACACAACAAGAACAGAAAAAGCGAAAAAAACAATACTAGGAAATGGACTAATCACGTACAATCAACTACCTGAAAATATAAAAAAAACGAAAACTTTTAAAGAATTTAAAACAAAAATAAAAGAACACTACATAATAACAAGACTAAAAAAAAACAAATTAATTAAAAAAAAAAAAAAAAAAAAGGATAATGCACAAAAAAAAAAAAAAAAAAAAAAAAGAAGATAAATGGTGCCCCGAATACAAAGCTCTGCAGCCGACCATACATAGAAAGATGCAAAGCAGCAAGTGGGGAAAGAAAAAAAAAAAAAAAAAAAAAATTAAATTGAATAATTTATATTTATACATTCAAATTGACACTGTACTTAACAATTTATTATTTATAATTTATATGACAATAAATAAAAAAAAAAAAAAAAAAAAAAGATGTTTCTCTAACAGGTACATAGTTTATTTGCTAGTGGCCAATAGTGCAGATATCGCCTCAACCCAGCAGCTGCACGTATTCATTATGGTCAGTGCCACTTTATTTTTCGCTTGTCTGTGTCGAACAAGCCAATATAATCGTTCGACAATTTTTCCACAGGTCACCGGTCAGATGTAGTTTTAGTGGTACCGGTGCTCTCCGTTTTGTTCTAGTGCAAATTAGGCAACTCCATTAAATGTGTTCCTTTACAATATAATTGTATAAAAAGTCAAGTTTGGGTTTGCCTTATATTCCAAGTACTTTCAAATAACGTCTTGCGTCAGCAAGCATTTACGCTGGGCACGTCGTGCTGCCTTGGCATCGAGCACATTTATTCAATGATATGTAGTTTAGTGTTTCCGACACAGCCGCTGGTACCTTTAGGCTCTGCGGTGGTCGTGCTTGTTTTCTTTTAGAAAACCTCCGTTTCATATTGTTTTTTGTTCATTGAGAAGTTTGTTAATGGGATTGCAAGACAACGCATCGAGCAGCAGGTTGATGTTTCCAGGAACATGTTTTAAGCTGTAAATTTTGCAAGTAGTAGCAACCACTGTATGAATTTTACCTTACTGTCGGTCAAATTTTTTATCCAAACTAGCGCTTTGTTGTTGGTACGGAGTGTAAACGGCTCATCTTTGAGATACTGCCTGTACTTTTTGATAGCCCATACAAAGGTTAATTTTTGCTGCAAAAATTTATTCCCGTTTGCTGTGATCTGATGGTTTAGGTATTCTACCTCCTGTTTTAGCAAATTTGCAATAAACTATGATCTTGGAGGCGCTCTAGTGGTTAATGTGGTTCTCGTAGTTCTCTGAATATACAAGAATATCTTTCAGGTATACCAGCACAAGTTATCCAAGCAGTCCTGCCAGCACCTTTAAAATTAATTTATAGAATAATGCAGAAGCGTTTTTAGACCAAACGGCATGACACTGATCTGGTATGTCCCGACGTCGGGCAATGCAAATTTTGTATAATGGCGGTGGTGCTTTTCTAATATATCTTGGAAAGCAGCCTCGTTTTTAGTGACATCATTGAGCTTCCTGTAGTTCATACAGAACCTCAGTGAAACAAATTTTGTTTTTGACTAGTGCTTTCGGTGAGCATTAGTCACGTTTTTTTTATGATGCCGGTAAACAGCAATTCTTCTTGTGCATACGTAGGTGTACTGAGATGCACTTATCGGGGTCTTAAAGCTCGATTTGTGTGTTTTTGTGCGTATGGTTGTGCGGATTATATTGTCCGTAAACACTGAAACAAACACACGTATTAGCTAGGTAATTTCTGGCTTATTCGGATAGTTCTCTGGTGGAGTTAAATGAAAAACAAGTCTTTGTCTGGTGAGCCTGTAGGGTTATGGTACTCTACTCTCGCCGGCCTTTTTGTCAATTCCTAAACTCTTCAAAGGGCCGGCCTTGGTGCTGAATTGTAAGCTGTAGCAGTGCTAGATGTTTGCTTCCACTTTTTTTTTCTGAGTGTAAAAACCAATATTTTAGGGCTTACAATTGTGTTACTACTTCACAGCTGCCATTGAATATGTATCTAGAATTAATGACTAATATATACTACCAAACCCGCTAATTAAAAAAATGAAGACATTGTAAATACTAACGAGACCTAGTATCTGATCTACCCATACTATCATAATAAATTAATACGCAAGGAGGTTAGACCTCTCTTCTCGTAACTAGGATTCTGGTTTTGAGTAGTTAAGTCCAACTTTCGAGGTGTCTTGCGTACCCGAACTCCCTGATCAAATAACCTTGTTTTTTGCCTGTTTCAATAAACATTTTAATCAACCAAACATTGACTTAGTGGTTTACAAGTTATTTTGTCTAATATTTGTGGTTTAAAAAAAAATAAATTCTGTTCATCAGCATCTTAAAAATAGAAAAAAAACCACAATCTAGTCAATCATGATATGCTGTTATAAATATTTCAGAGGTATGGCACACGTGAGGTGTCACTGAATTGGTTTCAGAGTTACCTTTAGGGTAAGTATCAGACTATGTTAAAGTAAGAAACTTTAATTCATTACAGTTAAATATAAAGAAAGGTATGCTACAAAGTTTTGTACTTGGATCACTTATCTTTATAATATATACAAATAATTTTAGTTTTGGTAATGTTCATCAACATCTAGCCAGTTAAAAAGAGTATTTATATTACAAAAAAAATCATACAAACAATTCTAGGACTGCATCTTTGCACATCATTTATCTGTGATGTCTTGGATTGCAACACGCACTATTTTTCTGGATAATCAACTCGAAAGACCAGTACGATTGATATATTACACAAGATATGTTTCTGATACTTAATTAATTATTATTATGGTTTTAAGCTTCATTCATGTTTGCTTAATGCTATTAATTCAATCTAGTTTATTATTCAGATTTTCAATTTTCTATAAATAGTAGCCCTAATTTGATTACTGCAATCTTAGTAATTCCTGTTGTTGTTTTTACTGAGGCTAATGACCAGGTGTGGTTCCGTGATGCGTCCTAGCTACCATTGTAGTGGAGAAATATTTTCATCTTTGATTGCCACAAGCTTCTCAACAGCGTTCTCTGCTACTGGTCTATTACATTTTGACCTTTGCTGTAATTGGCAAAAATATTCTGTGGACCACCTTGCCTAATACTATTGTGTTATTTTCTGTATTTTTTGTCAATGGGATCAAGTATTTTCGTTTTATGTGCATAATATTTATATCTTGAAGCTTATTGAAAGCTTCCTCAATTAGGAAATGACCGGAGGTGAACGTTGCAATATACTTAATGGCACTAAAAGTTATTAGTTTAAAAAAGCTTCTATTTGTGTTAATAAAGTATTCACTTTTTTGCATGTTCGTATTTGTTTTAGTTGACTCTTGGTTGATTTTATCGCACTTTTCCATAGACCTCCAAAACGCTGAGATCTAGCTAGAATAAAATGCCTAAAATGCCAGGTAATGTTATTTTCTAATAGGGCATAGTTTATTTTGTTTTTGTGCTCTTTTGAATTAATTCAATAACTCTCGTAGTTTTGCAAGCTCGTGATTTACCCCAACAAAATATATTCCGTTGTCTGAATAAAGGTTCGATGACTTTCCACGACGTGTCATGAATCGCTTTAGTGCATTTATGGTCAAACTGCTTACTAACTCCAGATGCACTGTTTTTATTGCAAAACATACAAAAACACTGACATAACCCTTGATTGTACGGCTTCCTGGAAAATGTTGAAACAGAAATCTATGCCTGTGTTAGTAAATCCTCAACTTGGATGCACTATTGGTTGTAGAATTTGACCAATTATTGGTTACAGTCGTCTAGGATTGACTCTGCAACAGCGTAAACAACTTATGTAAGATACTTTTCACTGTATTTCTGCCAGCCATCGGCCAATATGTTGATTGCTGACAACACTGCTTGAGCGTCTCCATAAATTAATTTTAAGTATTCTTAGTTTATAATGAGCTCAGTTAAAAGGTGGTTACGTGGTAATATTATTGGATTTCGTTTATTGAATGGTAGTTTTACATTCATTAACCTTTTGTATTGTATTGATAGATGTGATCGTTATTGTATTAGTGCCAAAACGTATGTATATTCATTGGAACGGCTGCGCCCCCATTCAATTTTTAGCTGCCAAACACGTTGCATTAATAATGGTATTTTGAGTTTACGTGAAGGTTTTATTATAAAATAAATTAAAACAATCGTCCTTACTTTATTTAATGCTAAATATATATTTCATTTACAAAGTAAACATTATCAATAACTACGTTATTAGTGTTTTTGCCGTTATTATAACTGGTCCAACAAAACTCATAAAACTAAATAATTGTACCATCATTGATAAGATGTTTTGCTTTGTAATACGTGTGTTAGACGTCGCACCCCGCCTCATTAAATATTGTAGTAGGTTAGGTTTAAGTGGCAGCTAATGCTCACATAGGCCTCAAATGGGCCCGTTGTGTTACCACAGTACTTAAAAGTACAACCCTCCTCAGGGGATTTTGTCAAACCATTTCAAACCGTGAATAAACCTCATGAAAGTCTGCGCATCTAGTGATGCAAGGTCAAAGAAGTCATAAAAAAAGGTCTAAAGGCCTAAAAAGAGCAATCGTGTTGCGGACAGAGAGGGGCATTGGCATAAGTAATGCTGAACACTCTCTTCTTCCTCCTCGTCCAGGCAGCCTCTGCAGTACTCCCGTTTTGCTATACTCTCAGCGTGCTTGCCAATGGGACAGTGTCCAGTGATGACTCCCATTGCCAGTCTGATATCGTTTCTTTTTAGAGAGACGATGTTAGTGCTTCTTTTTCTGTTTCAGTGAGGCCATACTTGCCTAATTACCTCGCAGGTGTCTTCATCCGTCCACCATCGCTCCGCTAGGTTTGAGGTTATTTCGGCTATGATCTCTTAGCACGAGGCAAATGGAATACCAATATCCTGTAATACTTCGGTTGAGTGCAGGCTTGTGCCATTCTTTGCAAGCTCATCCGCTTCTGTGTTACCTAGAATCCCGCTGTGGCTTGGTACCGACATGAGTCTCAAGTTTGTGTGTGCTGCCAGCTCGTTCAGCTTTCTCCGACAGTCAGAGACCACTGTTGAGTTAGTGCACACGCTAGTAATTGCCCTGAAAGCGGCTTGGCTATCGGTGTAAATGTGGATCTGTTCACCAGGGTTCCCATTTACCATCAGCCACTCAGCTGCCTCTTTTAAGGCGGTTACCTCCGCCTGTAGAACGCTGCAGTAGTCTGGCAGGCGTAGGCTGATTCTGAGGATGAGGTCGTTGGAGAAAACTCCGCAACCCACTTTGTTCTCCCTCCGTGAACCGTCTGTATAGACCTGCATGTGTCCTGCTGGTATCCCTTTTTTTTCATCCACTCCTCTTTAGAAGGTATGTGGTATGAGAATTTGTTGCCAAAAACAGGTGTTGCTAGACAGCGGTTTATGTTTTTGGGCACCCCTTTAAATGCATTGATTATTCCGGCGTGACCACAATAATCCAATGTCAACATTTGCACCGACTTTAGTCTGAGTGCTGTGATAATGGCAAGTTGCTTGCCCATTAAATCGACCGGGGTTATGTCCAGGATTGTCTTCAAGGCTTTCGTAGGCGTCGTTCTCATGGCTTCCGTTATCATGAGCGCCGCCATTCTCTGCGCTTTTGTAAGCGCCATTTTGATGGACTCTTTTATTAAGTGTCGGCCACCATATGAATACGCCGTAGTAGAATATTGGTGTAACTACGTACAGCCAGAAGGTAATCTTGGGGTTGAGGCCCCAGGATTTTCCTATAGCTCTCTTGCAAGAGTACAGCGCCACCGTTGCGTTCCGTACTCTTTTGTCTATGTTGAGTTTCCATGATAACTTTCGGTCTAGTATGAGACTTAAGTATTTGGCGCTCTCCTTGATCGTCAGTTCAGTGCTCTTTAGCATTAGGAGCTTGAATTCTGGTATGTTGTGTTTCCTTGTGAAAACTACTAGCTCGGTTTTCACCGGGTTGACATCTACGCCACACCTTTTGCACCATCGCGCCCACATAAAAAGGAAGGTGAGTAGGGGAACCCCACAAAGGGGCGTCCTCTCACCATTGCTTTGGAACATCACGCTAAATGAGCTGCTCCTCCAACTTAGAAAATCTGGATGCAGGGTCGTCGCCTATGCGGATGACGTAGCAATAGCGGCCTCAGGGAAACACCTCAATATAATGTCGCAACTTGATAAAAAGACCCTATCGAAAATATTGTAGTAAGTCAATGGTTGAATTCCACAGCAGTCCTAATGTTTTTATCAATGTTGTCCAATCGTATCCAAGATTTGTTCGTTAATTAATTTCTATTTATGCAAATAAAACCAACATCTCGCTTAATTGATGTTAAAGCTCCTTAGGTTCCGCAATTGAATCAGTTCCTGTAAGACAATTATCTCTATAAAAGTCATGTTGTACAACAGCGGAGGCACCTAGATACTGAGTTTGCTCTTCAATTACCAATTGGTACTTCAAGTGGCAAGGTATGGCGCTGACACCGTGCCATATGTTATGATATTTAAGTATTGTTCATTAATCATTCTTGTGTATCTACATTTTCCGGTACATTTTTAATATGTCGGCGTTAATCACATAACGATAAAGAATCTATAGAAAACCAACTTATTCAGATATAATTATTCCAAAAGATTCATTTCATCCATTAAATCAAAAATTATCAGTGTTTAATTGCTTAATCCACAGAGCAACTTCTTTACCATTAAACAAAGAAAATTTTAATAAAGAAATAAATATTATTAAAAAAATAGCTACAAATAATGGATACAATGAATCTATAATAGTTAAAATTTTAAACAAAAAGCAATTCAAAATTTGTATTAATAAAATATATCCATTTACTAAAGAAATAAATAAGAAATATTGTTCATTAACTTATTTTGGTAACATATCTGAAAAATTATCTCGTTACTTAAATAAAAATTTCAAAATTACAGTAGCATTTAAAACATTTTATAATTTAAAATCAATATTATTAAATGCAAAAGAGAAAACAAATATTTGGGATAAAAGTGGCATTTATAAACTAAATTGTAGTGATTGCAATTCTATATATATTGGACAAACCATTCGAAATTTCAATATTAAATATAAAGACCATATTAGAGCATTTAGAAATAAAGATATAGAAAAATCTAATTTTGCAAAACATTTAATTTTAAACAACCACAAAATTTCAACACAAGTTTTTACTTTAAAAATATTACATATTTCGGATAAAAATTTAATATTTATGGAAGACTTAGAAATTAAAAAACATTTAAAAAATCCAAATTATAAAGTAATTAACGAACAATTAGACTTATACAACTCACCAATATTAGACATGTTATTAAAATAAATTTATTATATCAACACTAACTTCAAGTGTAAATATTTAATATTCAAGATATGACATATTTCTAACTTTAAAAATTAAAAATTAAATTAAAAATGTCAACAAAAAAACGGAAATCTTGGTTAGCGGGAAAAAACAAATTTAAATTTAAAACAGGAAATCTGGGTAGCGGGAAAAACAAATTTTTAAATAATTTATTAATCATAAATATGGCATTGAAAATGCAAATCATTTTGCGAAACATGTTTGCCATTAAAAAATAATTATATAGTAGAATATTTTATTATTTCTGAATAAAAAAATGTTAAATATAAAAAATTTCTACAAAATAAAAGAAGAAAATATTAATTATATAAAGGCAAAATCTGAGTAAGATCAAAAATAAATCTTTTTGTACTGTAAGCCTAACTTAACGAATGTCATTTAATGACAATTCAGTTGTTGTTTTTGCAGAACCACCAAATACAACTTTCAATTTTGACGTCGTACTATCTTTTTTAATAACGCAATGTTGTGGAAGAAAGTAGCCGTCATCGGCATCATTAATTGGTTCCATGTATCCTAGTTTCTCGTATTATTGCATGATCAATATTAAATGGTAACCGTACCACAAATGGTTTTTCGATTGTTCTACGTACTGTTGGTTGAAGTGTTACTCCGTAAATTAAGTGGTTTTACATAACTTTTCAGACCGCCAGATTATTTTATTTGCGTTGCTAACAAACTGATTGTATTTAAATTGCATGTAATAACTTTGAGTCTTTTGTTGTTGGAATTGTTCCTGATGCTATCTAACCTAACTACGTATTTTGCACTGTAAGGCTGAATTGTTATTTAGTTACTTTTATCTGTAAGATGCTAAGTAAATTTAGATATATTTTGGCACCAATAAATCTGTCTTTCCCCGTTTGTTTAATTCTAGATCGGCTAACGTAATGTTTTCAGGTATGTTTTGTTGTTTTCTTAGAAATGAGTTAGCTGGCAGTTTTTGTGTAATTTCGGGTAATTGATTCGTAATTTGATTGTTGTCTCTAGTATTTTAGTGATTGTTTCGGTTTGCATCGGTATTGCTCATGCTGATGCTGTTAACACAATTTGCATTATTATTAAACGCTAGTATATAAAACGATGTTTTTTGAGCTTGTACTAGTTGTAGTAGTGCCCTTTGACTTTGATTATTGCTTCGGGACTAGCATCGTTCTTATAAGCAAGGAGTTAGTTCTTGAATTGATGGATTTGTGCATTTGAGCAATATTTTTTTCCATTTGTCTTTGGAGAGTGCATCCAGTTTGGTTGTTAATAGTTATAGCAATAAAGTATCACATGTTGGTTTGCCTAACACGTCTAAAGCATTTACGCTTTAAGAATGTATCTAATTGAGCTGGCAGAGTCTTCCTTAACCATACCTGTAAGTAGTTGAAATATTTTAATTATATGGGTTTCAATTATTAGTTTTTAATTTTTATATTGGCTGTGTAGATTTTTTCAGGATATTTTAACTAGTGGAATCATTACAAATTGTTAAGAAAACCGGATCCATTTATCAATTAACCAAACGTATTGTAAAATGTTAACCAATCCTCTAGATCACCAGTAAATGTGGGAAATGTTATTTTTATAAAGCTGGTATCTCAATTCTATTTATTGATTCGTTACTCAAAGCATTTTCTATTCTCAAACTCAAAATATTAATCCTCAAACGTTTGCCAATTTTTAGCTTGATCTTCAGTGTCATCAATTTCTTCTATTCTTGACTAAATTTCATTGAAATCTGAATACGCTTATGTTGCTAAACGACTTCTTAGCTGCCTATTTACCCCTTTATAATTGTCGGGAAACTTGTTAAAATATGTTTCTAATTGTGTTGTGCAAGTTTTAAATGACTTGTTCTTTAGGAATAATGCTGTTATTTTAGTTTTTGGCATCTTAAGTTCAATTTTTAAAATACTGATTGCTTGATCCACTTTGAATGAATAAAAAAACAGTCCAATTCGATAGACCAAAATGTCTGTGGTGTCTAGGATTGCAACACGTACTATTTTTCTGGCTGATGAAAATGTCAAAAAAATAGTAAGATTGATACTTTACACCATTTTTTTTTTCTGATATTTAATATATTATATTATAGTTTTAAGCTTCAATATGTTTGTTCAATGTTATTAATTCAATCTATATTATCACTCGGATTGTAGAAGATCCGAACATCATGCATCATTTAAACAATTAAATATACTAACAATGCCTTCTTTCTATTCTGTTCATCTATCTATATTGATATATGTCAAAAATAGACATAATTACAAATCCGAGAAATCATATTGGAAATTCCTCATTGTAAAATTACAAAAAAAGCATAGACACCCAGTTATCAGAACGTGTTCATTCTTACAAACAAAAGCTTCTTATTTAATACTTAAATACAAAAATGTGGCAATAGCACATAGAACATATATTCATATAGAACGGCAACTCAGCCTCTCTCTTGTTTCCACGTTTGCGCCATCACGTCGGAATGAACCAAAACTAATTTGCATTCCGCGGCAAATTTAAACTCTGGAATATATTATTTTTTTATTAAAAATCTATGGACATTGAATTAATAGGCAAGTCTAATTTAAATTTATTAGACTTGCACACATATTCACTGATGACATATATATTAGATAATAAGCAAATTTACTAACTTATTTAAATAAATGATTAAATTTTACAACTTAAATAAAAAAAAACATATACTTACATTTTAATATAGACTTGATGAAATCTTTGTATATTCATTATTTATAAAATAACAATCACTCACATTTTATTATTTTAAAATAAAAAATTAAATTAATGTTGAAATTTTATTATACATTGCAAACATATACACATATTTTCTACACATAATTTACCTGGTGGAATTAGGCAAAAAAAATGTTGTAAACACATTACATGTCTCCTAATTAGTAATGATAATCAAATCAAATTCTATTCATTCTATTTTTATTTATTTATTTATTATATAACACATTAATAATTTTAAAAATATTAATTCATCTCAAGAATTGTATAATATAGGAGTTAGGATTTGATTTATTTTTAATAAAACTTTAAATATACTAACTTTAAAATTAATAAACAATAGTAAACCTAAATACTCACTAAAAATTGTCTTATGTATATTATATAAATTATGTTCACAAGAAACACAACACAACACAACCATATAACACAAAAAACAGAGTTTAATGAAAAAAACTTGACAGATCTTTGTTCTCACAATAATTGTTATTTGTCAGTCATAGCCAACTATCTAATTTTGAAAATTTTAGCGATCGCAGCGCTGCGCAGTAGAATGAACCAACACTAAAGTTATAGATTCAACTTTTTCTAATAACAGTGCGCACCCCATGCAATAGCATTTGTCATATTCTATTTTTTAAATACAGTTTTATACTTTTAAATATTTATTTGGTTTTATATTTTAACACAAGTATAAAATACAGTACATAAAATTATAAAACATACATAATTTGACTTTTCATTATATATATAATATATGTATATATATATTGGATAAAATTAAATCAATTAATTTTCTAAAAAAAACAAAGTGGAAAGCTTCTAGTACATACATAGAACATACTCGTATATCAATCATGATACAAGTAAAATATATAAATGCATGCATACTAATATAATTTATATTCTACTATAAAACTCACTGTTTAATTAGACAATTATGATTGTAGGATATAATAAATCATTAACATGGTAGTCTTTTGTATTCATTGTCAAGCTGTAATTATAATAATAAATATTCGCAAATCAATATTTATTAAAAAACCATTATTTATTAACAATTTCTATTTCGTTTATGCTTTACCGCTAATACAATTAATTAATCATAAATATTATTTATGATCTTTTTAAAGAGCTCTTAAATTAATTGTACGATTAACATTTATATTCTACTAATACATATTAGGATAAATCCAACACTAAAGCACCTGTATTTTAAAACAATAATAATTTACTACATGATTTATATTCCATCACATTATCGGTTGTAACGTTGCACATATTTGGGATTTCCAAGGGCATTGCAATTGAATATAGGCAAATGCCGCTGAGAAACCCCAAAATTGCACCAACTGGCATTTAATGGATGGAACAAACAATAATGCATAAGAATAATACAAGCGCAACATTTTTCAATCACACAAAAGATCAATACCGTATTTTAATCCGTAATACAGCTTACCAGCCTGAAGCGTATTAAACAATATGTTTATTTCTAACAAAACGAATAAAGCCTCTTTCACAATGCACCCGACTAACAACAAAATGCTATATAATTATTTCTCAATAATACTTTTCTAGTCAAGTGGATCTAACATACCCTACGGCCTGTACATACATATTTGATATAAATCAATGTGAATTTTATTTATGAACGTTTATTAATTTTAAATGGTTATACTGTATACAAATGCCCAAACGATTCGCGTACTTGATAATATCTTCATATAATTCATTGTACCTGTGAGGAACGAGTGCTGCCTACAAATCATTTAAATCTTTTTAAAAGATTCATAAAAACTAGAAGTCCTACTGCAATTAAGGATCATTTTTTTAAAGGTAGCATTATTCATGTACATCTATTAAGTTGACAGTGTTAAAACTCCCATTAAATAATAATTTATGAGTACCTGTAGATGTTTATTAGGTTGACTTTACGCCCATAAAGCGAGAGTTGCCTGCGCGGACTTCGTTCATTAGAAATATTCATAAATCGTTCACTCCTGTAATTATCTCAGATTTTCCCCATGGTTTGGCTTCTTCAGTGTTCGGCTTCTGACTTGTACGAGATTAAAATTGCATACCGAAGCTTGTTTATGTTTGCAATAACTTGGGACTTAACAGGCCAGTAGACCTTCAACATTACCCACTGTACCGATAAGGCCCAAACCATCACAAATTTGTCATTGCGTACGTCATGTCCGACGAATGTACATGCCCATCAATAAATTCCATCCGTGCTGAGCTAAAACAAGAAATTTCAATTTCATTAAAGTGGCGATAAGATAAAGATGAATTAATTCGTTGAGATACTGTTTAGTTATTTGATGTTATTTGCCGGCCAATTATAAATTAATTATTTAAATTAGATTGGAGTTTGCTCGAGATGTATTTAGATATATTTGCTATGTAAATAAGCTCTGATTTACTTTAATTGATGAACGAATGGTCTAGTTTCTAGTTAAGAGAAATGTACTTAAAATTAAATGCATCCGTCGTAAAGCGTATTATCATTCAATACATTAATTTGTCTTAATTTCATCAGTGACTACCGTCAATGTTCCGCATATAATTTGTATAATCAATCAATAAAATAATAAATTACTTCTAATGCTTATAATAAAATAAAAACAAAATTGATCTTAATGTTTATGTTCATCTAAATATTATAAAGGTAACATCAGTTATTAAATATTCTGTATGTAATAAACATTAAATAAAAAATGAACCAGAACATGTTTTTATTGGTGTTTGATTTATAAATAGTCAATTGTTAGATATTGTGTAATATTTTTATCACAATTTGTCATTTGCATAAAAAAAACTTCATTGTTTAATATCATAAAATTATGAATAGTGTTAGGCTTTAAAAGCCAATCGGACCTTTACAATTATTTCTTTATTAACTATAAACTAATTATCAATTATGATTAGAAAATAGAACAAAGAGTCAATAGTAAGTATATGTATTATACCTTAATCACTGACATATTTTCGCAGCTTTTATATGAACACGAATATTTTGTTAATTTAATATAAACTTACATATTATGTTTTTAACCAATTATCATAAAAAAATTAAATTTATATTTCATTTTAGTTTTTTTTTCATAATAGTGACAAGTTTTAAGCAATCTGCTGTATATCAGAAATGACCGACGTCATTGATAATATTCTCAAAGCAACTGATGATAAAAAGGTTACAGCATGAATTATGTTAGATTACAGCTAGACCTTTGATACTATAGGTCTGTTCCAACATACGATTTGGACAGTTTGCAAACCGTCCAAACTGTGCACACAAACAAATATTTGTCATCCTTAAGCAATCTTTTATACACAGTAATTTATTTGTGTGCATAGTTTGAACGGTTTGAAAACTGTCCAAATCGTATGTTGGAACAGACCTTATAAATCACAAGATATTAAATCAAATTTTAAACTACATTAGTTTATCAAAAAGTGCTATTAATTTTTTTTTAAATTATTTAAAAGATATAACACAACATGTGTTTTTTTAACTCTCCCACTTAACCCTTTTAATTTTCACAATAATAATTTTGATCCAAATTGGCTTCAAACTTCTTCATCACCTATCCCTTTTTCCAAACTCCATCAATACATGGTTTAATCTTACATTTACTAGTGTAGATGTTGTAGGCACTTCAATTAGTATATAATTTGTATCAACTGAACACAATTTATTCATTAATATAGTAAAACTAAAATTATTAGTATTTGAAGAAAGATTGATAAAAATAGGGTAAATAATTTGCAGTTTTGAATTAATGATTCATCATTGCAGCCAGTCAATAAAACCAAAAGTTTGAGATTGATTGTTTATAAAGAACTTAATTTTGTGTCTCATATTTAATTAGCAGCTCAAAGGGCATATTCTAATTTAAAACGGCTTTATTCTAGTAAGCATGTTTAACTAACAAAACTAAAACTATTAATATGTGATTTGCTAGTTAGCACATTTTAATTATGCTGATGTTACATATAATGCACATATTATTTCTGTATCAATTAAAAGAATCCAGCAAAATTCATGCTTAAGACTAGTATATGGGATAAGAAAATATGATAGAATATTTCATAAACTTCGACGAGCAGATTGATATGAAAAATAGAACCAAATTTCACATAGAACTTTTGTTAATAAAATTACATTATTTAAAACACCACAATATTTGTACCATAAAATTAAGTTCCGCACTGACGTCCATAATATTAACATTCGTAAAGAGAGCCTTTTAGATATACGCAATTTAAAATTAAAAACCACAATTCAAGAATTTTGCGGCGCGCAATGGCGCGCTTCTTCTTGAAAGCGATCATGTTTTCCTGCGTCGGAGTTCTTTTAAAACAATTAAAAGCTATCTTCTTCTCTTCCACAGCTACTCGAGTATCGTCGTTCCACCATGGAACCGACGGACCGGCCAGCTGACCGCTAGACTTTGGAATAAACACTTCTGCTGCTCGGACAATACAATTAGTAAAAACCTTCAAGGCGGTCTCGACATCCTCACCATTTGACTCTTGTGGGACCAGACTGGCTTGAAAACCTTGCCTGTCTGCGCGGTCGAAACACCATCTACGGGAGACGGACTGTCTGACCCGTTGGACGATGGTTTTAATTGCGATGGGAAAATGATCGCTGCCGTGAAGGTCCTCTAATACATGTCAAGATAAACGTGCTGCTAGACGTGGAGACGATAATGACAAACCAATTGCTAAAAAATTTGTACCCCTACCTCCGAAGTATGTGGGAGAACCCGTAGTGAGGAAGACAGCGTCGCTTTGATCAAGAAAATCCTCTATCAAACGACCTCGCGTGTTTTTCCTCAGGGAACCCCATAGCGGATTGTGGGCGTTAAAATTGCCCACCAGGAGATAATGCTGTAGAAGCTGCAAAGTAAGTTCTTGTATATCTTCCAGAGTCCAGTCGAACTCCGAAAGATACAGGTTGCATATTGTGGCTTTTATCGAGATGGTAAGCCGGATTGCGATTGCTAGGAGTCTAGTTCTGAGAGTTATTTCCGTAAACGGTAAATTTTCCCTCAGAAAAATAGCGACTCCACCTTTGGCTCGGGCACCCGGCAGAACGTCACTTCTTGTGCACGTAAAGCCCCGAAAATTAAAATTTTCTTGGGGCTTGAAGTGCGTTTCCTGTAAGCACACGCAAAAAGGCATGTGCTTTACCATGATAATTTTCAGCTCACAATAGCTGCGTTTGCAACCGTTGCAGTTCCACTGTACTATCGTCTCCATAGTTTTAAACAGTTATTAATTAAATAAAATAAATTAAAAAATAAATAACACGTAATAGACGGACAGCTATTAAAATAAATTAACACAAAACAAATAAAACACCAAAGTTGTAAAAAGACTTTGACGTTTGAACGTAGACAAGGTAAACAATAAAATCTTCTAAAAGACTCCGATGCCAGAACCATACAATAAATAAAACTTAAAACTAATATCACAGATGACATTAAAGATAAAAAATTCTTTAATGCCAGAACCTTAAAATGGAAAAAACAATACTAGTACACAAATGACACCGCAGTTGTAAAGACGATACAAAACAACACTTAATTAAAAAAAACATAATAGAAGGCCTACAGCTGGTAGCGTGATCTGCCCTTTTTCCAGCCAGGTTTCCGTCTTCTTCTGCCTCTGTTACTGCCATTGTCGACAACAGAAAGTTCTGATGCCAAACTGGATTCGTCGTCACCGTTGCTGGAATAAGCGCTATCCCACTTCCGTTTACTCGGATCCGACTGATCCTTATCTATTTGTTTTGGCGTATTTGCCAAAACAAGTTTAGTCAGGTCGGTTTTAAGACTAACCTGAGAATGTGTGGGGGGTGTTTCCCCCACGTTTTTGGTTAAGGAGACCACAGTTCTCCTCAACCGTTGTTGCCACGGAGGTTTTGGCGGGAGCATGTTGGTCTTGATGACCGGTATTGGTAGTTTGTTTGCTGCAGGAAGCTGAATGTGTCCGCTTAGTGCAACAATAAGAGACGGTAAAAGTTGACAAATAAGCTCGTTCACGTCCACAGAGCTTTTTGATGCAGTGTGTTCTCCTCCGCAATTGACACACGTAATTGTTTGCATTCGCTACCATCATGCAGAGGTTTTCCACACGCGCAAATCTGTTCTTTGGAGTAACGAGCAGCTGTGTGTCCAAACCTCTGACATTTGAAGCAACGCATTGGTGCCGGAATATATGGCCTGACTGCGAGGCTATAAAAAGCCCCTTTTACGTTAGTAGGAAGTTGTGGACGGTTAAACGTCAGTATATGGTTAGGGTTTCTTCGCGTTTACCATCACGCGTACTAGAAATGCGACGCACGTCGATTACCCCTTGACCATTCATATTTTCTGCAATTTCTTCTACCGTGCAATTTAAAAAGTCTCCGCAATACACAATGCCTTTACATGTATTTAAAGTTTTATGTGCAGTGACTTTCACGTTCATGTCTAAAATACGGTTGCATTTTAAAAGTTTTGTAAACTGAGCGGCTAAAACGGTTTCTACAAGAAGGCCATCTCTGACCTTCTTAATAGATTTAGTATCACCAAACAGTCCGTACAAACACTTACTTATCAAGAAGAGACTAACTTTATCAAAGTTGACTTCTTCCCCGGTATCCAGAATTAACCAGAATTAACCGAAAAACAGGTCCCGCCTTCTCATCACTGGTACCAGTATTTGGCAAAATAGATTTGCCAACTTTCTTCCCTTTTGCCGAGAAAGAAGCTGGAGGATCCGATTTGACATCGGACTTGGACCGGGTAGCATTATCTATTGGCACAACCCGATCAGTTGTACCACAGCCGTCTCTATTTACAAGCCGTGCTCATAGAAACTTGGCAACACTGAAAGTGGGCTATCAGTTTGTATTGAAATACATGGGAAAGTGGTAGGAAAAGTGTTATTAAAGTGTTTTGAATTCATATATAAAGGTAAGTCTAACAAATATTTATAATATGTGCATAGGAAAAATGTCATACTACTTATTTTCTTGCTTTATAAGTCAATATCAATGTTTTTAATTTAAATAAAGCTGGTGTTTTGGTTTAGTTTGTTTTTAGGTTATGTGATTAAAACCAGTTTAATGTCAATATTAATTAATAAATACACACTTAAATAATAGTTAAATGCTGAATTTAAATAATTTAAATAAAGTGATTTAATTTTATTGTCTGTTGTGCATATAATAACATGTACTTTTTATTTTATTTTAGATGCCAAGAAGATGTATACACTGGAGAGAAGTGGATCCCGTAGTTTTTTATTTCTACAACATGAAGAACAAAGTGCACTAGTTCAATATAAACAAACCAATGGACCTTTTAATAATATAGTGCTTGTGCGAAGTAATTAAAAAAAAGTGATATTTTGTTTAAACTTTTTGAAATCGATAAAGCCTGTGAAGAGAAAATTTCTCTAACGGACTGTAGTTATTATCATAAGTTATAGAAGTGTTGTAAAAATATAATTATAAATTAGTGCCAGTGATGTTTTTTAATATAGAAAACAGGAAACATATTTATTGTACGTAAGTAAGTTATTTTTGTTGCGATGGTTTTGTATGCCGTTAATTATTAATATAGCAGTTTCCTTTACTGATATAAAAGTAATTAACATGTTGCTAATTTAAAAATAACTCTTACTGTAAATATCAATTTGCAAGCATCTGTTTAGTCGCTAAAGCTTTTATTATAAAAAAATGTATTTTGCGATTACAATGCTTTTTAATTTTTTGGCTGGTTTATCGAATAACAGCAAATTATAGCTAAATTTTTATTTATTTGTTGGCTCTTTATATGTAATTTATTTGTATGTGGACTAAGCAATATTTGCTTCTATAAGACTCAACTTTCGTCTGTAATTTATATTATTACTCATTTTGCATTTTATTATTATGTATATATGAAGTATAACAAACTAGTCAATTAGCGAGTAATTTAGTTGACTACTCTCGATTAAATTACTTGCTACTTGACAAAATTTTACCAATTTTGTATTTGTGTTTTATTATTTATATCACCGGTTATTATTATAAATTATAATTTTTATGTATTGCATATATTGTTAATAAAGTCTGTGATTATTATTGCCAATTTTGTGTTTGTGTGTATTATTAATCATATCTGTGGTTCTTATAATTTAGATTTTTCAGAAATTATCATTTTTATATAATATTTTGTTATAGGTAAGTGTAATTACATTTTACATATATACAGTTATAACTTCATATTTATTGATTCCAGAGTTTTATTTTCATTTTTATATGTTTTTTAATTACAGTTTGATTTATATTATTAAAATTTACATTTATTTAATTTAATAATTTACGTTTGTTATTTTGTGTAGCGAGTTCTCCCGTTCGAACCTCACGTAGGCCGGCCCACCTATGGGACCGAATGCGACGTTGCCAAGCGTATCAGCACGGCTTGTAAGTAGAGACGGCTGTGGTTGTACCAACTTCCGAACAATTAGCCACTGCGCTACCGGAGCATTGATCTCCCACTCCGGTAGTTGCCAAATCCGTGCCGATTATGAAGCCTCTGTCAGATTTAATTGACGGCACGGACTGGTGGTGTGAATTTGATTTTGACATCATAAACAAAATTGCGTTTTAGCTACCGCCAGGTTGGGAATGAGAGGATAGGAAGGTTAGGTGTAGAAATGTTAATGACAGGAAAATAAACTCCCGCCGGCATAGCTCAAGCAAAAGTTACTCAGCCCCCTCACCACGACAAAGTAGTACCCACAAAAGGGTTTATTATATTATTAAGACAAATAAAGTATTATTATTGTTATTATTATCTCTAAATGATCACCTTAAATATAAATACATTTAAAAATTTATTCCATTAGTCAATAGTCCGGTCAAAAATCTTTCTTAAACTTTTCGGTCTTACACCTCTAAACTGTCAATGAATAATTGTTATAATATCCAGCAAACCATGTATTATACGTAAATAATTGTTCAGATAGCAATATATCTTGTATTTCTTTTAAACAACGTCCATGAAAACATTTATAAAAAATGAAAAAATCTGTAACACTATGGTGATGTTAAAAAGTATCTAGAGGTCATTAATCAATTTTATTTAGGCAAGAACTTGACAAGCTCATTTTTGGAAAGAAATAAAAGTGACAAGTGAGTGTATTTTTTAGATATTCTACTTTATATATACACTCTACAAACACAAAAACGTATGTATCATCAACATTGGAGTTCTGCATTTTGGAAGTCCTAAATGCCTCTACTCCAGTTTTTTTGGTCCTCCGCCCTTATCTTATTTCACCGTACCTTTCTCCTTTCCTTAAAACATCAGTCATCTTGCATCTTCTTCTTTCTCTTTTTTGATTTTCATTTACCATACCTTCATGTCCTTCAATAAATAATCTCATCTCAATGCATGCCCTATCTATGCTTTTTTTTCTATAGTTGTATTTACTAACGCTTTTTCTTCCCTGCTCTTCTCAACAATTCTTTATTCAGATTCTTGTCTGACCAATTAATGCCCAATAATTTCCTCAAAAAACCACATTTTGAATTTTTCACTTTTTTGTTCTATCGCCACTCCATATGTCACAACAAGTAATCTTGTTGAATATGTTCTTGACAATGTTTTTGATGCCTTTAGACAAACCCCAATTGTTAATTAGTATTTTATAGTATAGATATCAGTTAGTTTTTTCTCGGGTACCTGTATTTCAAAAGAAGCATTTCTTCTGATTTGATATTAAACCGTATGCATGCATGATCAGACAACGATTTTATGATTTGGTAATGTAAGGTCAATAACTTGGCCAAAACATTGCAAAAAAATAGCATATTACCTTTATTCATATTATTGAGATTATATTCTACTATAAATTCTAGTTGTTTCTCACATTTTAGGTTTATGTCCCTGCTCCCCCAGGCTATGTGGTGGGCAGCCAAAGATTAAAGGTGTATTATACGCTGCTTGTCATCTGCAATAGCAAGTAGTAGTGGTCTCTGCTGATTGTACAGAAGATACTCGAATCCAAAAATTATCTCCCTTTTGGTTCCTTTTCGTACTATCACCTTGGCTGCTACTAGGTCTCTGAAACATTAAAAACACAAAGAAATTAAAAAAATAAACAAAGGCAAATGAAAATAATGCAAAGAAACGTAGGTAGAAGAAGGGCGGTTTTGGATTTATATATATAGATATGCAATCAAAAATAATATTGGTATAAACATAATAGCGGAACCAATTAAAAAAATTACTAGAAGCCCATGGATCATAGACAATTAAAAAAATGCAGCAATTAAGGCATATTAAAAGAAAAAAAAATGTATAGCAAAGGTAGCAAGCAAAATAATTTTGTGTGAACTGCAACCCAAGAAGAAGAAAAAAAGCAGTAACTGGAAGTGTTTTTAATGCTAAGGCAAGATACTGGAGAAGTCAGATGATGACCAAAAAGAGAATATACTAATTCAATGGATGCACAACCATGACCTAGCAATTGTAAATGAAGGAAAGGACCTAACTTTTGTAAAAAGCACATCTAAATCAATCATAGACTTAACCATGTGCTAGAAGGACATCTATAAAAAAGTAAATGGATAAAATGGAAATAAGAAAGAAAATCTAAGTCTACATAGAAATATATACTTTGAATTAACTGAAAGTATAAAGAAAAAAAAAAAAGAATAAACTGTGAATTAAAGAAAAAAACGTAAGTAAAAAGACAAAAAAAATAATAATAACAATAACAATAACAATAAATCTCAAAAAAGTGCTAATAACTGTAAAATAATGAATAAAAAATACTTTTCACAAAAGTTAAGGCAATACTAAGAAAATAAGTATACGAGTATACTAGTAGAACAAGGAACTACAAAAACTAAAATAAATATGTAGAAAAGCCAAAAGTAACCCAAATAAAGCAACAAAAATCTCAACCAAAGCGACAAAGGCATAGCTATCTTTTTATAAAGTAAATTAACAAAAATTGAAAAAAATAGATATAAATACGCTAAAAGAAATGGCTGGATAGCCATTGAACCGTAATCAAAAATCAGTCTGACAAATACAAATAAAAAAAAAAATTGGCAAAAAAATTATTTCATAGAATTCAAAATGGCAAACATAAAAGCCTTTACAAAAAGTAAAGTAATCAAAGCATCTAGTAAAACTAAAACAAAAAATCACCTGACCCAAATAATATTCCGGCCAAAATTGTCACAGAAACACATTTCAGAGATAATACTAGAAGTAATAATACAGGAATTACTGAAAGTAGAATTTCCAAGTATGTGGAAAAAGACAAAGCTAGTGTTACTAAAAAAATCGATACAAAATGACAAACCAGTAAGCTAAAGACCAAAATGTCCAATAAACTGCTTCAGAAAAGTGTATGAACACGATCGCAAATAGACTTTAATTGAAAGTTGAAAACAAAGTCTCCCCAAAGCAATACGGATTTATGAAAAAAAATCTACAATTGGAGCAGTAAGTAAGGTACTGAAATTAGTTGCTAATGCTACTAATAAAGCAACTAAAAATGTAAAAAAACTCTGTCTACTCATCACTATACACATTAAAAATGCATTTAATTCGGTACCATGCAGAAGTGTTATAAAAACCCTAGTTGAAATGAAAGTGAGCCCTGGTTTAAGAAAAATTATCTCAAGTATGGATAAAAAACTACTCAAAAAACTAGAAAATTTACAGATATGGCGGACATAATAACAAAGTCACTATGAAAAATTATGACAATCATAAGAAAGCCATCCTCAAATAAGAAAAAAAACTGCTATGCACGGTAATGCACTTTCTGATATTGTACGAAGTAGAAATCTGGGAAAGAGTTCTAAAATATGCAAAATATAGAAATATGTTTTTATCACAGTAAAAAAAAGTTGAAATTAAAATAATAAATATAGTACAATTTTAACAGAAGCTAATGGTAGAAAAAAGAAGTAAATTCCAAAATAAAGATAGTATAGAAGAAAGAAAAATGCATTAAAGAAGTAATGTTAAAATATATAAACCTATAGAATAAACACTCAGCCAAGGCAATATGGACCAAAATATTAATCCAAAACATAAATAAATGGGTAAAAAAAAAACACGGCTGATAATCCATCAAGCATATAATGCATACCTTTTAAAAAGAAGATAATGAGCTATGTCTCCACAGTAAATTAAAAAATACGCTAAAGCATGTATTCATTTAAGAAAAAAAAAAGGTACAAAAATCAATCAAGTAATAAAAATAATGATAATGTTTAGGCCGCATAAGGCGTGTTCGGGCGTACCATTTCTGATAAAAAGCTTGAGCTAATGTCAGTAATAAGCACTTACCGCCAAGTAAAAATAAAATTTCACTAGTTAACAGACCCACACACAAGCTGAAAGAGCTTTACCAAAACTATATTAAAAAAATGACTCTGAAACATAAGTCCCATAATGCTATTATTAGATTGAGTACAGGGAGTTTATAAACGAATGAGATTATGTAATCACTTTAAATATGCCGCCTTTTTAAAATTGTCTACTATACTATTTGTTTTGACAGTTCAACTTTGACAGCTGTCAAGCAAGCAAGGTTATAAAAATGTATACAAATGAAGAGAATATTTTTATTAATGAATTCTACTTTAGGAATGGGCGGTTTGATAATGGGAAATGGCTCTATTCTATTCCAGATTGTGTTCGAAAGTTTACTACTGATAAATATAAACTTAAACATATAAAAATATTTTTATTAATGAATTCTAAGATAGGCAACTTTATTTACGCATTTTAACTACAGCTAGACACAAAATAGTGTGGCCCGTATAATAGGCAACTTAATATACACAAAAATATGTTTACTGTGGTTGCACTAATGCCTTTGACCGTTTTCGCATTTTTCATTCTATTGGCGACGTTGATCTGAGATTGAAAAATGCTAAAACGAGCAAAAGCACAAGTTTAACAACAGCCAACATAATTTTTGTGTATATTAAGTTGCCTATTATACATGCCACACAATTTGTGTCTAGCTGTAGAGCGGCACAAACGCACATTAGATAGTTACATAATCCCAAACATTTATAATCACCCTGTACATGTTTTGCTACGATGCATGTACGGGGTTTGCATAAGGGTTGAGCTGCTAGCAGCCATCTGCCTGGTATGCTTAACCCATTTAATTTAGTTATTAAAATAAATAAACGTTACAATAAATATATCAAAAAAGTTTAGAGTTGCTTTATTTGGAAAGTAATTTAAGAATTTTACAAAAATTATTGCTAAGAAAACGCATATTTTTTTTTTAAATAGCTAAAAACATCAATTTATTGTATAAAATTTACTAAAAATACGTAAGAACCAAATATTATAAATAGGTTAAAAATGTGGATGCGTCATAGACAAAGGCGTTTCTAAAATTACACAATTCATAAAATTATATATCTTTATTTACCACTTACCACCAGGTTTAAAACATTTGCAAGAAAAATACAGACAATTTGGCATTTTTCATTCCATATATGAATAACTAGCACAAACAAATTTGGGGAAAAGGATTTGATAAAAAACAAACTATTTATCTTTTGTTTGTGTTTATGTTGGCAAAGTTAGTAGCGTAATAACTATTGCAAATCAAACTTTGAAACTGTATGTATGTTTGCAAAATAAACACACATGATAAAATTTATTTGCCTTAAAATGTTTTTAAATATTGTTACATATTTACTTACAAAACGCAAATCAAATGTTTTTTTTCCTCTTATTGTTGGAACTGTGAAAAAGGAAATAGTGCAGCAGTAAGATTTTACGTTAAAAATGTTTAATTATGCCATTTGCAATTTAAGACTTAGAACTGCATGCAAGTATATTTCTGAAGTAAACGCAGAAGATAAAGTTTAAACTAAATTATTACTATTTTAAGATAACATGAACATTTGATAGTTTTCAAAAATTAAGAATGCTTCTTTTTTATATGACATAATATATTTGTAAATGTTAAGTACAATTTGATCTAAACATAATGCCTTTCTAGTATTATTATTATTAATTTGTCAAAAGATATTTCTTTAATCTTTTGACTTTATTAACTGAACCCATTATTTCACTACCAACTGTTCACTGTAGGTATAACAACAAAAGCAGAATATTAGAGTTAGATACAAATTGCAAAAAATTTGTTCAAATTAGTAATTAATTGTTGAGTTGATCTTGTGCATATGTTTTATTATATAGGTTATGTGGTGTTTATTAATATACTTTTATATGCTGTGTAATTTGTTTATTATTTTGTACAGACCGGTTTCGGCTGTTAGACCATCTTCGGTGTACTATACAAAAAGAAAATATTTATTATATAAATATAAAAAGAGATAGTAAGTAAGTCTTTCTATCTCTCTTTCTTTATAAAAAAGACAAAAACAAAAATTAAACTTCCTACAACATATTAAATATGTAATCATAATTGTAAGTCTTTCTATCTCTCTTTATATTTATATAATAAATATTTTCTTTTTGTAGTACACCGAAGATGGCCTAACAGCCAAAACCGGTCAACACAAAACAATAAACAAATTACACAGCATATAAAAGTAATATCTTCAAACAAACAAAATAAGTTATTTAGTTAGTCAACAAAATGCAAGTAGTAAATCAATTATCCTGAATCCCCCTGTATTTAACTAAATGCCAGAAAGAATTCCATTTTTACCAACATATAATACTATTCTGAAGTTTAAAAAAAGATCCAAAACAACTAAAATCTATAAGACAATGTATTCAAATCATTGCTAATGCAATTGATATAATTTTGTAGATTATTGCATTTTCTTAGAAAGATATTTCCATAGAATATTTGTACACGTAGTATGTACAAGAATTTCTATAAATTCTTACAAGTGAACATTCTTAGAATATTTGTACACGTAGTACAAAAACTCTTATAAATACATACAATTGTACACTCACTGTCCAGATATGTATGTTGCTGTAACAAATAAAATGATTTCAAAATGTCCCAAAAGAAAAAAAGGTTTAGCAAACAAATATTACATTTTGACAAGTAAAAAAGTATTTTATTAATATTATAAATCATAAGTTCTCATTTTGCATTTACAATTATTTAAACTATAATGACAAAGTAAGTTTACTAAAGTCTTACAAAGTTGCTAGCAACTTAACAAAGATGGGCAAGATTTCAATTCCAAGTATGGCATGGATAAGTAGATAAAATAAATTATATTATAAATATGGTCATGTGTGTATGAAGAGCTTAACATTGACGCATAGAAAAAAGATTAACATAATTGTTTGTATCAACCTTCCTATTGACATTTTCATTATCTTTCAAAAAATACATCAGAATTATTGAAAACGTTTTCTTAATAATTCAGCCTTCAATTAAGATCGAAACTATTGAGTTGTATTAATTCACATAATTAATAGACACACCTACTATATTAATATGTGAATTGTGATATAAACATAAATCAGTCCAAAATAGCATTTATCGTGATTAATAACGCAATAGTATTATTAAAAATATGATTTATTTAAATGTTTATACTCCATTTTTATTATTATAATTTAAATATTGTAATGAAAACAAGTTGTTACCTGTAGAAAGCTTGCGCTAAATATAATAAGATTAACAATTAATAAATACTGCTGTGATTTATATGAGCATTTAAATACATATAAATCCATGTTAACGCTGTCTTATTAACAATTGTACAGTATGCAAATACGAGTTTACTTAATTAACCGTAATAAGCTATCTACCTCTCGTGGGTAATTACGAAACGCGAGTGAACTGTAGAAAAATATAAATGTTACTGGGGCTAGACTGCGAAATAACCCATACCCACATGCTTACTACGGATTTATAATACTTGGCGTTTCTCGTGAGGGAAACGAATGAATTTAACTACCGCGAAAAAAATCATAAGTAATGGACAAATATGGCAAATTGTAGAAATAACCATTTGTTATGCTCTTAATTTATTATATTCTGTGTATGAAAATATTGTGAATGTGAAATAATGGTTTTGCATTTTGCTTTCAGATTTACTAGAAATAAGAACACGTTATTTATTGTTGCGAGTTTTATAATAAATTGTTTACCTTGAATTAAAGATTTTCACAGAAAAATATAAAATTACTTTTTCCCATAATTATGCATTCATAGTTTAATCAATTTGTACAAGTAAGGGGCAGTCAAGATTGCGAAAACTGTTAATTAAAAAAGTAGCTGTTGCCAGTTTATGGGTTGTACCTTAAACTTCAAGCCTACACAAAATAAATTTCAATTCATATAAATAGATTTAATTAAATGTAAAATTGTTGATCAATATACAAGAAAAAGTTATGTGTGTATTTAACTAGAAACTATTTTAATCAGCCAGCATCCGTGTGAATACCGTATCTAATTATCAACTTTTTCAGTCTGCTTCATTATTTCTTTTTGTGGTAGTTAACAACACCTCTTAAGCATAATTATGCTATAATTTAGTTGAACATCCCTAGAAAATATTTGCTATGTAAATACCTCATTACATAGTTATGTAGTTTTACAACACATTAAAAAAAATAAAACTGGTGGCATTGTGTATATTTTAAAATGCAAATAAATACAAAAACAGTTCCAAAAGCACTACACACACAAAACTTTATAATAATGATAATTTCATGATGTGTTTACCACAAAAAAAAACATAAAATAAAAAGTAACATTAAAATAAACAAAAACATAGTTGACTAAGTTAATCTGTACATAATTATAAAATTTGCGATTATAATATATTTCAATGCTCTTTCTTTAAATAGAAAATATACTAACACTGTTTTTAATTCTATTCTCTTAACTTTTCACTCATTTATTTCCAAATTAATTCCAGTATGTATTGTTTTTTGCTATATTTTTGAAAAGTCAAGCTAGATAATATGCTTAGCAGTAGCAAGGCAAACACGTTTTGCCATATAGTTGATTGTAATCAAATCAACTTAGATAAGACAATTTGTTTCTTTTAAACTTACTGTTTATATATTTATTTACTCCATCGACTTTCTACATTTTGGTGCAAGGCGTTTAAATTTAATAAATGATTTGAGTGTGATTTGTAAGACACATACACTAGTGTTTCAGGGTATGCACCCATCATCAGTGTGCCTAGCATATCACACTATCAAAAAAACAATTTACATAAAATCACAGTAACTATTAAACTGTTTATGTTTAGTAATGTGTCGGACGTGGTAACGCAATGCTCCCTGTTGAACTGTTTGTGTAAAGAAAGGCTGTAGTACAGTTGAATCCTACACGGACAGGCAACGGCATTTTTGGCGCGTTTTATTTGAATCAGATGACCAAAACAATTCAACTTTTTTTGTAATCATGTGTAGGCCTTTAAACAAAGGAAAAAACTTTTTAGTGTCTTGCACTAAAGCAAAAAATAGCAAGGTTGACTTTTAGTAACATTATGTCTCCAGCTGTAAACGAGCGGTAACACTGTGCCGCTTAACAAATATTTTGAGAACTTGCTTGTGCTTTCATGCGTTGATAGTCATAAAATAATTTCACATAGCTATCAAACCGCTAATGGTCTAACCATGCTCAAATTAGCAAATTTGGGAGCGTGCGTAATTGCAAATTGTTTAGGCTTAAACCGGTAGAATCGTGCACAATATTATTTAATACCGACGGTATTTCACCTGCACAAACCTTATAAACAATATACCCGGAACAGAAGCCCAAATTCACGCATATCTCTTTTAGCTCGGTTTTTCGGAGAAAAACAGAAAATAAAAACACTAGTTGCACAAAATGCTTTTGTAAAAATTACGCCAAAGAGTCGCAGTAAATTGTGTCCCATATTCGCATTTCCATTTTCAAAATAATGCGTCTTAAAACATTTAGTAATAAAAATGATAGATTTAAAAAATAAAACAAAGCTAATTTCCTGTAAAAGTTTACGGTAAAAGACGGTAAGGAACAGCACAAATCAACTACATTTAGAACATTGAAACTCCGATCTATGGGAGCGGTCAAAAAAATAAAAGAATTGCGCAAAAGTAAATCCGCTACAACATTTTTTTGTCGAGAATGTAATTTTCAGTGAAGTTACATTCCTGTAAAGCTAGAACCCAACAAGCTATGTGGGGAGAAAGCAAACAACACGTAATAAAATATAGCTTGGTAATCAATTAACGCAACAAACGGTTTCCTCAGTAGAAAAACCCGCCAACGTTATAATGCACATGCTACGCTTAGTAAAACAACTAACAACGCAACGCTGTTCGTCTACTAATTAGTATAGCGCCCAAACACTAGCGTCAGTCTGGACAAAAAACAAAAAATGACCACAAGAATAATAAAAAAAAGTTCTATTTACAATCACGCCCTTAAATGAGCTTTTAAAAGCCAGAGTGGTCTATGTCAAAAAACTGTGTTTGAAATACAGGATCCTAAAATTCAAACGTTGCCAAAACATTGTAAAATAAAAAGTCAACATTTTGTTGCAATATTTGTTTTTAAATACGACTCACTTAAATTTTCATAAAAACTAATTAATGTTTTTTTTGCAATTTTACCACATAGGTAAAAAAACACAGGTAAAATGTTTGTGACTTAGACCACTCTAGTTTTCAAAGACGTGTGAAATGGTGTGTGTTGTAAAAGATTTGTTAACAATTTAGTTTGCGTTTGTAGTAATTGCATCAGTAAGGCAGCAACAAATTTTTCAAAGCAAACCCTTTAGAGTTAGTATGTAGCTTAAGAATAAAAAACTTCTTATGTGATTTAAATAGTATTCCAAGCTTTGCAAGATCACCGACAGGTTGTCAAAGTACAAGTGCACAAAATCTCTACAACAAGGCCCAAAACCAAATCCATGCAACGCGTAAAACTAGCAAATACTGTTTTCAAAAATAGTACAATCGCTCCCTTACCCAAAACTCGATGTACTGATAATGTTATTTTTTGTTCGAGACTTGTTTTAATTTGCCATGTTTCTACTAGAAACATGGCAAATTAAAACAAAAACATAACCAAAAAAGTTGCTCATAATATCTTCCATAGGACTGAGTAACTTGCTAGTTGGTTCCATGACCCTGTTTAACTAACGGTACCGTCTTGTGTTGCATTTGTCATTAACGGACTAAAAAATAGAGTATTACGGTGGCTGACTTTAATTTCAACAAATCTACAATTCTGGAAACGTACCACAAAAACGGGTAAAGTCTAAGCTCAACACAAAATGTGAAAACTTTAGAAATGTAACCACCTCCTTAAACTATTTAAAAAAAAATCTATAAGAAAAAATATAAGACTCTAAAAAAGACAAGTATCACCAACACAATTTGGTTTCCAAAATGTGGTGGGTACACGAAAAGCCTTTTATAGCATCCAGTATTGTTTCAGCAGTATAGTAAGGATATAAACTGTGACATATTTGCTTGTTATATCGACTACCGAAAAGCCTTTGACAGAGCACATCAGAAAATAATAGAGATTAAAAAAAAGTTGGAATAGTTGGAAAAAAATGTTAAGATAAAGCCTAAATACTAACACAAAGCTTTTCAACAAAATAAGATCTCTACCAAAAAACCACAATTTGAAAATAAATACAAAAATTAAGAACAATGCTGCTACTGATTTTTTTGTTATGGAGTAGAATCATAACCACTAACCAAAGTAATAAGCAAAAAACTAGAAATGTTTGAGATCTGGTTGTATCGCAGAACGTTGAGAATTTTGTTATAAAATCACATAACAAACGCCAAAATTTTCCACAAAATAGTAGGTATTCAACACAATAAAATGCACAAAATTCGAATACCTCGGTTACACTGTGAGAAATAAAAACAAATTCCACTTACTGCAGAAAATCGCAGAAAGAAAAACAGTTAGAAAAATATTGTGACTAAAAAATCTGAAAAAACTGATTTGACATATCCACCATTAAACTTCTCTGCGCAGCTGTAGATAAATTAAGTATTGCACAGATGGTCACCAACATCCGGATCGGATAGGAACTGGAAAAAGAAGAAAAAGAAGAAAAAGAAGACTTAATAAAAACCACAAAGACGCAAAATTACCCGTACAACTTGGCAACTTAAAAAAAGAGCTAAGGCAAGCATTTCTGTTAGAAAAGTACTTTTGTCATTTAACCACATTGCTACTTGTCTCATATTCAAATTATCTGTCAGTTTTCTATCTTTACATTCTACTCCTTTTACTTATTTACTAATAGAAGTGGGCAGAGCTAGCTTATACCGACGACATGGTAATTGTTGCAACACAAATTAAAGAAATAATAAAAAGTTTAGAATAATATTTAAAACATAAGTTTGAAAGTTAATGTAAAAAAAAATATTTTTTATTTAAATAGAAAAAAATTATTAGATAATTTAAGAAAAAAAAAATACATTTGAAAAAATCAATTGATAAGCTATAAAAACTGTGACTTGTAATTGTAAACTAACAGTAGCTACTTTTCATTTTCTGGCGAATAACTTTTTGTAATTTAAGCTTATCTAAAAGTATGTTCCAGTTATTCTGACAGTATACATTTACTTAAGTAAACTCTCCAGAAAACTGCTCTTAATATATCTGAGCTTGATTCCTACTGACCTATTATTATATTACATTCTTTTTTGAATCAGTATAATTATTGTAACTTTAATTTAATGTAAATGTGAGTGCAATATAATTAGTAGTGATCATTCATTTTGATAAACCGTTAATTTATGGCTAATACTAGCAGCAAAGTATATATTTCTCGAATAATATAATAAGAATGATTAAATTAATAAGAATGTGTATGTCGTTAATCATTAATAATTAAAGTGATTGCTGAAACATGTCATACATAATAGAATAATTACAATTATTATACAGCACCAAACACACTCCAGTTATTAAATACAATTGTACAACGCGTTAACGTTACAATTACACTTATTGAATTATAACGCGTATCGGATTTCAATCTCACATATTCGTTATGCTCAAACAGTTACTTAGATAATCTCAGAAATAAGGTTAAGTTTGTCAATTAATTATATACGTGCGCAACGGGTGGATTTTAATTGTGGCATTTGTAGCCCTTATATTTGTATTTCTACGAGTCTCACATACGTGACAGAGATGTCTGGCACTCAGCTGCTCCTGCCGATTCACTATTATTGCCTGTCATTCTGCGGTTAAAAACCGGACACTGCATGAGTATAGACAAATTTAGTTGCAAGTAGGCGTATTCTGTCCATTCATCGCCATGCAACAAATTTTATTTCTTATTCCTATAAAACGATCGATTTAAAACGCCAATCACGTATCATTTCTAAACATTTAAAAATATAATTTATGCTAGTGAATTTCAATTAGGCTGTTACAAAGTAATACTGATAAATATATAATAATATGTTTTTCAGTAGGATTTATCGATTATTAACTTAAATGACCTTTTATATAAACGTAGAAAGTAATAATTAATCAAACGGCCTACTGTCGATTGATTGCAATATGCAGACATGCAAATTAGTATTCATTTTACACGGTGTGATTTGTACGTGCATATTAATTTTTATTGAAATAATGCTGATTTCAAGTTATTATTTATTATTTTGTTTGCTTACTACTATGTTAAAACATAAACAATGAGCAAATTAAATTAATTATAGAATAACACAATAAATCATAATTATTGCATGGAATATAAATAAAATATTTACATAATAATTGTTGATAATATCACATTTTCTATTTATTATGTATTATTTTTTTAATAACAACTGCGTCTATGAGAGAATAGATTGCTTAATTATTGATGTATTTGCATATGGCAAATACATGAAAAGAAACGTATGTCAAAAACTAATAGTTATAGAAATTAAAAAAAATAAATTATTAGAGTAGTCGCAATATATATCATATTTATTTGACAAAGAATTACATACAAAACAAAAATATATAAAACTGGTAGTTACAAAAAAAGATAATGCAGTAGCACTCTTGTTAAACTGGCTATCAACCGTAGTCTTTCAACCTATTGAGAATTATTTTCTCAACAACGTGATTTTGATATAATATAAAAAGCAATTTTGTAGTAATTGTAAACAAAATTAATAAAGTAATTTTTCCTGCTAGTAAACTTTGTTATTTGTCAAAAATAGTTAATTAGTGTCGTATGTGCTTTTTGACGAAAAAAATGACGGTACGTAAACTCTTGAAGGTCGTGCAGCTCAATCTAGGTCATTACAGAGCAGCTTCCGCGGCCTTCAGCGCGTACATTATGAAATATAACAGTTGTTCAGAATCCTTGATTAACTAAGGAAAGATACAAGGGCTGAGCATTCCGGGTAGATTGCTCTTGTCAGCCAAACCCTCATTCAATGCTCGTACATGTGTCATATCAAAACATAAACTAAACCTAATTGCATTATGGGACCTTTACTTCAGAGACCAAGTGGTTATAGTTGGGAAGAAAATCCAGAAAGAAAACATTTTCAGTTCAAGATACCATCCCTATGAGCAGCAAAGTCCTCCGCTACTAGAAGAAATCCAAAGGCTAATCAGTAGCTAGCTCAAAACACCGCTAATATTTATGTGTAATGCAAAATGCGCACCATATCGCATATAGGAACTCCGACATCAATCAGAGAGGTAAAAAACTTTTAGAATATATTTTAAAAACTAATATTAACGTTATAAACAAAGGTAACTTGCCCACGTTCAGAAACAGAATGCGGAGTAAAGCTATTAACCTAACATTAGCAAATGCAAGTGAAATGATTAAAAAATGGCTGTTGGATGAACTTTTTCTGTAAGACCACAAATACATTCAATTCAACATTGAATCAGAAAAACGCTCTTACAAGAATATAGAAACCCAAAGAAAACTGACTAGAATGTATATATGGACATACTAGTTGTCAAAACTGTCTAGCCTCACAGCATATAACAAAGCTATAAAAATAGCAAAAAAAGACTCCTAGAGGAGATATTGTAAGGACGTACAAAGCAAACCCACATGATCTCACCTCCAGAAAGCTCAAATTTGAGCAAAGATCGCACTGCAATTTTTGGATCCTTTGAAGATGATTATACAGAGACGGTTAAAAAAATTCTGCAGGACACTGCAGACACACTTTCCAGATTCTACAATATCAAAAGCCTCCTAAACCAACCAACCAAAAGAACCTTTATATGCCAAACAAAAAAAAAACTAAAAAGACGCAGACAAATGTCATAATAAACAAAAGTATCGTAGAATAGAAAATCGGTAAATATAAACCATTCAAGTCACCAAGAGCTAACGGAATTTATCCTATCATGTTACACAAAAACTTTAAGATGTAAAATCCTTAGAGCTAGCTTAGCATTTTCACATATTCAAAGCTGCTAGAAAGTAGTAATGGTAGTATTTATACCAAAGCCTGCAGACTCTCCGATTTTGAAAACACACAAGTACGTAACTCAGTGTTATGGTATTGGGAAATTATTTACTCCAACCGTTACTAAACTATTTAATTATACTGCTCACTCCACTTTACAAGTATGTGAATGGCCAAATAAGCAATTTCAAGAAAAATAGATAAGAATTTTTACCTTTGGAGTGAAATAAAATAAATAGTATGTTTAAACAGAATTTCAATTAATGCAAATGTGTTAAAAAGAACCTCCTAAAAAGATAAACATTCCAAATAAAGATTCAAAAATGTGCAAATAAAAGCGGTGGACTTATTAAATAAACTTTTATTTCTATTTTGTTACTATTTTAGTGTTCTTATCTCTTGCAGTTATATTGAAATAATAAATCTTGAATAGCATAACTCAACATTCTGAATAACTTGTCTTAATAACTTTTTGTCGTATCTATTACGGAAAACTCACTTTACAAGTAGAAAACATAACTTTTTTGTAAATTTCCCATATATACATAATTAATATACTAAAAGTGCCTGTTAAAATAAAAACTTAACCTCAAAAAAAAAAAAATTTAACACAAGAAAAATCAGACTTCAACTATGCGCGGATCCGGGGTCACACTGTTTGTTGCACATGTTATGTTGATAAACGGCCAGTTTTAAAGCTCACAGAGATAACGAGGTTACTTACCCAGTACTGCGAGTTGTGGTTGACTACTCTTTGAGCGCCAAGCTATTAGCCTTACACTTTATTAGATTTGAAAGGTTTGCAAACCGTTTAAACTATGCACACAAACAAATTATTACGCATACAATATTGCCTGAGTATGACAAACTTTGTTGGTATGGTTTGAATAGTTTGCAAACCGTCCAAATTGTGTGTTGAAACAATAGTACATCAAGTACCAAAGGCAGGAAAGCACTGTTTGCAGCACGCCGCTGTTTGCCGCCCGAGTAAGAAAACAATAACGTGTTACAACTTTATTAATATTATTGTGTCAAGTGTTTTTTTTTTAAAGGTTAATGTTTAAATTGTCAAATATTGTTATGACGTAACCAAAAAGTCTTGAAATACAATCACTCTACACTAGATGTCAATGGTTCTGTCTTTTGTATATAATATTATCAAATCAAGCAAATATTAAAAAAAATTAATTTTAATTTGTAATTAATAATATTTACTGTTAATTTAGTATAATTAAAATTAAGAATTATATTCAATAAAAATATAATTTTTTTAACTAGCGCCATCTGTGTTTTAAAAGCGAAACACTTAGCGGGAGACAAAGGATTTTACTTCCCTAGGGAAGGCTCCCTAAAATACGGGCGGAAAAACTGTTTTTCAGAGTGAGCATGCAAAAAACCTATTAACACCACACGCTAAATATTCCAAGAAAATTGACTAAAATTTGCATCCCAATAAAACTTTGCTATTAATTAGGTAGTACTTTTATTCAACTTCAAAATGTGATATTTAAGAATTATGTCACACCAACATAAAAATACCTTAAATTTTAACAAATAAAACCACACCGTTAGAACTATCACATTGAAGATTTAGTATAAACCATATATTTTATATGCTGCACAATATAATACATAGATAAATGCATGTTTGAAATCCAAATAAAATTTAGTTATAAGAATGTCGTATGCATTAACGTATATAGTGTGTGGAAGAATTCACCGGCTACTGTTTGCAGATATACCAATTGAAAAAAAAATCGCATGGCAATTTTCGAATAGCAACAATGTAATTGCCAACAATCTACATGTTTGCAATTCTATGCCCTTTTACTTTATATTTTATAAGTCATTTATCAGAAAATGGATTGTTCAGATACTTATGTGCTATTATTTTGCACATAGTTTATGCACTTGAAATAATCTGCCCACGCCATATGCATTCATGTCCTCCAGCCGAGAGTGTCGTATTTACGAGCGCATTTGCCGGATAAAAATGTCGGGGAGAACGTTTTAAAAATTAAATAGTTACTCACGAGTGCCGGAAACATCCTATTTTCATTCACCCTTTCACACTTACTGTTAAAAAGTATGATGCTAAATGACCACAAGATTTAACGTTTCGTAATAGAGATTTTTCATTTCAGCTTTCCGGTATTTGGATACAATAAAATTGAACTCATTAAATGTCAAGTAATACAACACTCCTTAATGAGTGAGGTAATATTCATTAATGTATGTAATTGCTAGATTGATTTATGTCTAGAATATTTAAGTATTGATGAATTATACGACTTCTATGAACTATTTAAGTCTACATAAAATATTAATTAATCATACAAGCTTATTTATTGTTTAGTAAAAATGATATCTAATCATCTTTAGTAAAATTTATGATTGCATTAGCAACTACTCAACTAAATTATTTATTACGCTTTCAGGTAGGAATCTGGCATTCTTGATTTTTGTATATGAAGTTACCCATGTCACTGCGTTATTGTCTGTACATATATTAATGATCGCGTCAAATAAAAAATACATATCCTAGCCGGAATAAAATAAATTAAATCGTCGTTGCTGCAAGACTCGATTGATTAATTAACTACAACAGTCGCTTATCTTATATCTTCTTAGTAGCGATGTTTACCGAAGGACAAAAGGCTACTTTATATATCATAAAAGAATAATATATTGTGTACAAGGTTATAATGACAGAAGTTACATTTTTAAATAACATTTATTAATGAAATTACCTCTCGACTTGTTTGTATGCTTATAAATTATTATGATAATCGCTGGAGATTTGAATAGGATAGGTCTGAATGGAATGTTATGGGAGGTATATAAAGTCTAGTAACGTTTCAACGCTATCGTGTATTTGTTTCTTAAAAAAATATATAACTAAGCATTGGTATTAGTATATAAAAATACGCAAGATTCTTTATAAATATATGCAAATTTATTTATTCAAACAAATTCCTCACTGCTTGTGCTCAAATAAGTTATGTTTTTTCCTTAAAGTGTATCAAATAACGTTAAATTATTAAGTTCAATAAACTTAAAAGCTTACTATTATCTTCCCATCATTAAATTTTACACACTTTTTGTATAACAATTAATTATTATTTAGATTATCAATATTTAAATAGTTTATACTATACTTCAGCGAACTGGGTTACATTATTGCATTTTGTAATACCTAACATTTAAATTGTCTCATTTAAAAAAATACAATTGCTAAAATAATCAGTTTTTGATATGTGTAACTTATTTCATCATAATATTAGTAATAATACAGCAAAAATGCCATATACATGACTATACATAATAAAATCTTATAATTCTCAAGAACAATTGTCGCAATGCTTTTGCAAAACCATTTTGTATATAGTTCTACGCAAGGATAATTTTGGCAAAAACTATTATTAATTAATATAAAAAAGGATAATAGTAAAACGAGTGAAAGCAACGTAAGTAATTTATTTCAAGTTGCTAAATTTAACAGTCAATATTTTCATAAATCTCTATATTATTGCTACAAGACAAACATCAAAAGTGGAACACACAAGTTACATTAACAATCGTAACTTTGGCTATGATACTAGTGCAGATATCATTAATTGAAAATTGTTTTAGCTCTAGATGTAAACAAAGAAACAAATTAGTTGACGGACATTGGGCACGCCACTCACCACATGTGCAGCAACAGAGAAGGCTTTGTAACGTACAAACACATCAGTAATGTAAAACTAAGCAACCATAAAGTAAAACCTGTAAAGTAAATTAAATCTTAAAAAAAAATAAAAACTGACTTGATAGTAAAATGTACAATGTGTACCACGTACCTGATTTACAATAACATTTGTTCTCTATAGGTATTTTAACCAAAAAGGTTTTCAAAATATTAAAAGATAACGCAAAACAAAAATTTACAAAAGAAATGTACTTGTAACAATTGCAATAAAAAAATAATTTGTAAAATTGCCAATCTTTGTGTAAAAAGCAATGAGTACATTAAAGCAAATGTCTTAGAAATTTGAAAGAAACTGTATTAAAACTAGTAGATGATATAAAAATCGCACTAATAAACAAAAAAGTCACAAAATTTGGTGAACTAATCTTAAGTAACGTATGTAAACCAATAAATAATCTATGTTTGAAGACACTAAGTTCTGTTCAAATACGATAGTACGAGAGAAAAATTTAAAATTAAAAACACAAAGATAATGTCTACAAATGTTTTAAAAACTTCACAAAATGTGCATGAGAAAGTTTGATTATAAAGTACAAAGAGTACCTGTAGAAAATGGGACATCAATAACAACATGTAACAGTTGTTGACCAATCTGGAAATATTGCTAAAAATAACAGGAATTTATACACAAAAACAAAATAAAAATAGTAAACAAATCAATTGCACCATTCTAGAAAATACGCGTGTAATGTTTTACACAAAAAACTTACCAAAACCTTTATGATCAAAAGCAATTAACACCTCAACATTCATATTAAACAAAACTTTTACAAGCCAAGCAAAAAATTGCATTCCATATAAAAAAATCAACCAGCAAGAAACTATCACTTAGCTATTTCAGCATATTCGGATCAAAAGCATTTCTGCATGTTCCAGATAGTCTACTTCATCAATTGAAAACTACAGAGAAATCAATCCAAATACTGAACAAGTTTAAAAAAATGTGATTTTTAATAAAGAAAATTCAGAATAATTTACAGTTTATATTATAATCTTTCTGAAGAACCCATCTGAAATAAAAAATGTCAGACGTTAAGAACTAAAAAAATATGAAATAAAAAGTAAATGATACAGCACTCAATACTAATAAACAGAATATCACAATAAAACAAGAAATACTCTAAGACAACGTGTTAATTCTATATTTTCCCATTTTCAAACAGTATAAAAAACAGGTGAACTTCGAGAAAAAATTAACCAAATTGAATAAGTTCACCTATAATGAAGTTATGCACTATAAAGAAAAAGTTGATGTTAAAGAAAAACTAGAAGCTTTCAAAGTAAACAATATGTGTGAAACCACGATGTTTTCAGAAAAAATAAAAACGTTAAAAACTCCTATTTAAGTAAAAAACTCATTAGGCAGCGATGAAGTCCGATACAAAACTCAATTACACGGTTACAGTCAAATTAAAGATTTTAACTATAAAAAAACTTTTTTTGCCCACAACAAGATATAATATTGTCAGAATGTTTCAAGTCTTGAAACATTTTTTTTAATGTGGGTCCCTGGAATACCCTAACACCAACATTAAGCAGCAGTGACATATTCCCATTCACTTTATTACATTGTACTCTACTTATTAATAAAAAAAAAAAAAATTGGGTATTTGCTAAAAGTACATCACTCGTTTCCGTATGCGTATTTGTAGTACAATTTCGATACACTTCATAATACAAATAGAGAACTCTCATTCTACGTAGATCATCATTAAACCAAGTAATAATTTTTTTAATTATTTTCAGTTTTGTACCATTTTAGAGTAAATAAACAGTTAAATGCCTGTACAAAATGCTCATGGAAATAACTATATTTATTTCATGCGCAATTTGGTTTTTGTAAATCTCCATTTGCATTCGATAATTCATTAAAAAATGTAAATTTTCCATATTCTGTGATGGGCCTGGAAAATATGATTAATATATTACTTTTTCGTACTTTTGTTAATTAACTTGCAGATATACCTATACGATCAGACAGATCAGTTTTTATAAAAGATGTTATCAGATCACAATTACTGACTGTTATTTTATCTTGTTAGAATATTTACATTAATTTTAAGACTATAAAATTGCATAATATCACATATTTCATTGCCACCGGTAACTATATTTGCATTGTAAAGATAAATTAAACTTAATAAGTTAATTAAAATGTTGATAATACGGTTAAATTCACCGTTTAGTGAACGATACAAAAATATTAAAATTATACTAAAATTTGTTGCATACGCAGCTGCTATTTCATAATTTGTATTTAAATACAGAACATTTAGGTAATCTATAGTGGAGTATATACATTGCGGTTTTAAAAGAATAATTGTACCGCCACAATTACAAAATAAGCTTTGATAACTAAGTAGCTTTGCCAATGATCTTTCTAATAGGATTGTTGCACATAAATCATGATGACTAAATTTTGTTATAGCTCATAGCAATAAGCTATAACAAAACCCTAACCCTAACTGTTTAGTATGCAACATGTAGGTATAGCTTGTAATTGTTTGCAGCTCTTAAGATGAGTATAGGGGAGATGGGTTAGATTAATGCACAAAAATTAAAAATCAAATAATATGTGAATAAATGTCATATTTTTGATTAATTTTTAAGTCAACATTTAGCTAAATGTATAAATATTGTAATATGTATGTCAAAGATAAAAATAGTTTAAGATGTGGTAGAAAAGGATTAGTACGTGTTTTGTAAAAAATGGATTTTGAATCATTCTGCTCCCCCAACGAGGCACTTAGATACATTACACATCAACACTTTCATGAAAATAATACTTTATTATTGTGAAAATATTGTAATCAGTTTTACAAAATACTTGTAACTTAACCAAATTAACAATTAAGAATATCTTAATTCTTCAGGATTGCCAAGACTATTCTTTTATAAAACAAATAAAACAAAAACAATCGCCAAAAAAACTCTAATACGTTAACAAATTAGTAAACTTAAGTAAATATTATTAAGAACGCTTCTATTGCTACTTTTAATGCACATTGTATGCACTTAAACCAACTGAAAAAGTATACATAGAAGATGATCGAGCTGTGCCTTTCGTAAAATTAGGTTTAAGCAAGTGTAAAAGAACATCTCTACAATCAAAGCTTGCATGGTCTTCTACATCAGGAAAAACAAAAATATAAAACCTTAGATTTTTTCTAAGATATAACACTTAGTATTCAATCAAACTGTATTTAGAAGTGACTTTAGCTACATAATGAACTACTGATTTCTTCTTTTCAAATTTAATAAGAAGGAATTCAGGATTAGGAATGTCAAACTCTTCTCCATCTCTTTCGTCTGTCTCTTCATTATCGTCATCATCACTTAATTTCAATAACTCATTCTCACTGGAATCCAAATCTGACATTGGCTTCAAACGAAGACAGACTTTTTTCTTTTTAGGTTTTTTAGTTTCTGTAAGTCCCAATAATTTTTTTGCTATTTTCAGCTCCTTTGCTTTTTGCTTCATCAATTTAACTTCTTGTTTTCTTTGTTTTTCTTCGTGTAATGTTTTTTTGGTGAGTCAGTATAAACCCTAGATTTTCCTTTTTCTCTTCCTTTCTTAGATATATTTTCATTCAAAGCCTTTTTTGGATATGGTCGTACAGCTGCTAAAGACATTGTGTTATTATTAGTCTGAAAGCTTGGTCCAGCCTTTGAAAACGGTGAAACGTTGAAAGGTGGAACAATATTCGCAGATGTATCAAAATCCGATCGGTTATCTAAAAGGTCTGTTTGTGTTTTGTCCCTGTTGCAGCTTTCATCAATAACTTCATCATTTTGTCTTCTTTCCGGCTCCACAAAATGTACTTCCTGTCTCTCTATTTCCTGATTATTTTCTTTGTATTCCTTTTGGGAACTCTCACTGAAAATTTCTAAATGCAAAATCATCATCCCCAAATGCAAGTCTGTTAAATGGCCAAATACCTGGCTTTGAAAAACCGCTTGTGATGTTTTTTGGTGTAAAAGACTCCAAAAAGGCAGATTTTGAAAGTTCAGCAATGTGATATATAGATAAAGTTTTACCAATATTTCGAATGTGCCAATCATTAAATGCTATTTTTAGTTTACTTTTAAATGGACCAAAAACGCTGATATCCAGCGGTTGCAATTTGTGTGACGTGTGTGGTAGCAAATAAAGATAGATAATCTCATTATCACAACAATAATTGACAGCTTTAATAGAAATATATGTCTCGTGGTTATCACAAATAATTAGAATTGGGTTATTTTTAGTGCGTAAAGTTTGTTGTTGAATGTGTTGAAAAACAGGCATTCTTAGGCTGAGCTCCTAATTCCTGTTTCTAAATCCTGCTGCCCAATCTTTCCCGGCGCGTTTTTTTTTTCATGATTCTAGATATTTGCATCCCAAATATTCTGCATGCTCATAAGCTAATGGTAAAAGTTGCTGCAAGGATAACCTATAAAGCATCTTGCTGCAAGTCAACAAATATTCTGAAAACATTTTCTTTTGCTGAGCAGTAAATACTTAAGCAACAGTATATTTTGACCCATACAAATTAGAAGATGACGATTGGTTTTCCTCAGAAGATTTTCTAAACTTTTCAACACGTTTAATACCATATTTTTCGGCTGCTTTTCTAATAGATAATTCCTTCAAAGTAATTTCAGATACGGCGGTTTTGATCCTCTCTCTTAATCTAAACTACGTTTTTCAGTCTTGAGCTTGTATGTGCGCACCATTTTCTGATGACAACATAAAATATATAATTCAAAATATTTTACAAATTTATGGGGGCACCTTGACACATCATGTGCCCCGTACTTTGCTGCATCTAAGTTTCCCAAGAGATTGTTTTCAAAATGCAAATTATACTAAGGAAACTAACTGATTTATTTTGAAAAAACTACTAAGGGCCGGTATTATAAAGACAAAATAAATCACCAAATAACAAATCTCAAATTAAATATATTCGACGAATAAACGTATTTCGGTATTATAAAACTAAATTAACTATTCGTAAAATAAAAAGTTGCAACGCCGCATTTATATGTTATTTTAATATTGTAGTTATTGATGTGTTATATTGTAGCCTTTGTTATATTACAATAATCCCATACAACATATTGAAAGTCAGTTGCATAACATCGTAGAGCAATCAAAAGCTGATTTTCAACAGAAATTGCTCCACATTAAAAATAACCTAAAAAACATGACATATGTCAAGTTATTCATTGAATAAATTTTAATTCCTAGATTTTGGATGATTAATTTACTCCATAGATTTAGTTACCTACTTTTATTATTTGACGTTTATAATACCGAAATCAACCAATTAAAATAATTTACTTGGTTAGTAAATAAAATCTACAGATTTTAATGGTTTATAATACCGGCCCTAAATCAATAATATTAGACCTAACCTAACTTACCTTTGGTATATATATAGATTCTCACAAGATGGTATAATAGACCGAAGAAACACATTTACATTTCACGTTTTTTTTTTAGTTGGCCGCACTGGAAACACGTTACGACTTGTAGAGCGCCAACGGCTGACTGGCTGTTGGCGCAAACATTTCTATGAGCGTTTCAGAGATGTCACCACTCAAATACATTCAATCGATTTTTGGATAATGCTTGTGTATCTATAAACTCCTTGCATCATTGCGCCCCCCCCCCCCCCCCCCTACACACGGCTAAGAACGGCTTAAAGGTGCCTTATTTTAAATGCGATAATTATTCCTATACATAAAAAAGAAAAAAATTATGACGTTAACAGCTATCGTCCAATCTTTCTCTCTCTCTCTTACTAGTATTTTTTAAATATTTTAAATTTTTAAACTTCTTTACAACCAAATTGTGCAGTGCTTATAATAATAAAAAAAATAAAAATTGGATTTTTTCTAAATACGCAGTTTTGAAAGAGAAAGAGAATACTGTATTAGCAATTGACAATCTAATTAATTCCTCATAATTTTTTATTCAGCAAACTTAAATTATATAATGTTTCTAATAGTACCTATAATATAATGCAATCTTATCTGTTTAATTGTTACCAATATGTTCTATTTAATATTTCTAGTAAAAAAAATTGTAAAACAAGATATCACACAAGGTTATGTACTTAGTACGTTGTTTTTTATTTCATTTTCATCAATGACTTGCTAAAATATATTAGAGAATCCAATATTATACTATATGTAGACAACACTACTTTTATACAAAAACCATTGTAATGATCTACAAAACAAAGTAACAGTATAGTTTAATGCAAATAAATTATGTATTATCTCTGCTAAGATAGGTAATATGTGTTTTTCATTACAAAATTGTCACAGTTCAACAACTCTGTAAATTTCTTGAGCTCACCGTTTTCTTTTGTGGTGCGATAATGAACAATATCTGGCTAACAAACATATATTGTGTACGTCTAATTTTAATTTGTGGTTCACCAAATACGTTCCGTACTGCATACTTTGGTATATGTTATTCTCTAAGCTATGGCATTTTATTACGAGGTCACAGTATATCTTGTTACCAAATATTTGGTTAACAACGTCGTACTATTAGTACCATCATAGCTAATATTGGGTTAGGGATGATGTACTTAATTATTTTAAAGAGTTGAATATATTAACTGTGCCTTGTTTGTTTGTACTTGAAACTTGTTTAAAACACGTAAAACTTCATTTAATAAGTTATACTAGTCACAAAAACATACACAACTATAGCACAAAAAATAAAAAAATCTTTTTTTTTTTAATATTCTCCCTAGGCGGTGAAAAATCTTTTGTTTAAAACATGTATCGACGTTGTCAAACTATATTTGTTAAAAAAAGCTTTTTTGACCTTTGACGACTATTTAAGTAAAAATTTTACTGATTTTTTTAATACAAAATTTGTTGAAGTTTTAAAAATAATGTACTTGTAATTGTTTTTAACTGTAATATGTTACTTTTCTGTACATTTTAAATTATACTGCAATGTTAATGTAAATTTGTATTGAATTTTTGTCAATCGTATTTTAACGTGTAATTTTATTTGACTTGTGTAATTGTAAGAAACATTATTATTATAATAACGGATGCTCCACTTACGCCAAAATAAATTAATTGTCCATTTCAACCCTTTAAGTTGAGCCGTTTTAGTATGTCTATCTATCCATTCTAACAATTTGTTCCCATCGCTATTTTAAGTTTTATCTTTAGATTTCATATATCATTACGCAAATAAATTGTTTTCTCTACTACAAGCAATCCAATCTCCACATACTATTGTTGTCCAATCTTTTTGTATCTCCGTTTTTCTGTCAATTTCCTCTAAAATCTCTTTCAGTAGTTCTATTATCATAGACTTTAAATATTTTAAATCTTTCCTTGCTTTTTGCTATTCTAGCCTTTTACTTTCTACTGCTTTGTTCGTTAAAACCATTCCATTTTTCTCTGACATTACTATGCTTTCTTAGGCTTTTCTTTTTTTGTTTATTCTTTTTGCTAATAGCATTTTTTAATTAAATTCTTCTTTTTCAATCTACGTTTCTACAAAGCACACGACATCAACATTTTGTATATACCATTACACTTAAAACATGGTTTTCCCATTTGATCATGTGCTTTATATATCCCGCTTTAATTTCCCTCTTTTTTCAATTAGTTTTTTATAATAATCTTTTGTGACACTTTTACCTCTTTATTTATTTGAATCGTCATCTTCAATTCCTAACTTTATTTCCTTTTATAAATATCTCTTAACTTTAATTTTTTCTTCATTATTTTCTTTTTAACCAATAACCATTTTGTATCTTTTGTTATTCTTCTTAACCATTTAACTTTTATTTTTGCTTGAATCCATCTCTTAGTTTTTTTCTATTCTATTATCCACTATTTTATCTTCTCCTTCTTTAATTTACCAATTATTATATTGTTTTTCTGAACATTTTTTCTTGTTTATCTTGATTGATTTCAATGGTTCTAATCTCCAAGTTTTCTTTCATTTCATTTTTCTTTTCTAAACATGACGTTCTTTTTTGTCAATTATACTTAGTCTACTTTTTTTTTCTAAAATCTCATTCTTCGTTCGAACAATTTCTATTAACTTCATAATATTATCCTTAAATTCTTTATCCACTTTCCATTTTTTTCTCGTTCTTTGTTTTCCAATTCCGCTCTGTTCTCAAGTTTATCTTCTACTCATTTTATTATTTTTGTGTGGGCTGGCATAATAGGAGATGTTTTGATAAAGCCATTTTTCCTGCTAAAAAAACTTAACAGACAATTGTATCTTAAATTTCTTCAAGAAAATCTTCTTGACAATATCCCACTTAAGATGAGAAATTAAGGCTGGTTTATGCAAGATGCACCTACACATTTCAGTATCAGAGTCCGCTGGTTTTTGAACAAAACGTTCAACAATCGTTGAGTAAGTTGAGGTGGACCTCAACCATGGCCTGCTAGGTCCCCTAACATAAGAGTTTTTATTTCTTCTTTTGAAAACACATCTAAAATGTTTGGTTTACAACACGCCAATAAACACTAAAGAAGAGCTACGAAATAAAATTGTAGCTTCATGCCATACTATTTAAAACACCCCAGTAATATTCCAAAAAGTCCTTCAATCTAAGAGGAGAAGAATTGATGTGTGTATTCGAGCAGGTGCATCACATTTTCAACATCTCTTATAATTTTGTTTTAAACTTTGTATGCATCTTCATGTTTTTTTTTTATTTCGTTAATTATCATTATTATTAATAATAATAATTAATTATTGCACTATTACGAGTTAATATTTAATTTAAATAAAAATTGAGTAAAACTTTTTTTATAGGAACTTTTTGTTTTAGAATCAGACAAAAAATTTCCTTGTGTAATGTCTCCCCAACATTAATTAACACCCTGTACAAATAATATAATCCATATAAGAATACAAAGTTCAAAGTTCTACAATCAATGCTATAATAATAAAAATTTATTGTTTTAGATTTATCATAAATTTAAAATCTTTTTATATTGAACAGAGTATAAACCGTAACAAGTGCTGATAGCTAGTTATTTACTATTACCCTAAATTTAATATAAGAAATAAACTCACCTTAACTCTGTCTAATGGTGGAAGCATGTATTTTTTCTTATGTCCAAGAACTGAAACAAGTAAATAGTTTTATTCTGCTGATAATTTCATAAAATTACATTGTTTATTTACTATTGTCACTTGTGCAAATATTGGTTGATGTAGTGCATAGCATAATACTTTTATTGTATTTGCAGGAATTGATTAAGTTCAAAACATCCCAAGTATTTGATTTGTAGTATTCATTAAATTTAATTGATTGTAATAAATTTAATTATTACTTAGAACTTAATGTTTGTTAACATACAAGAATGAATTCAGATAATGTAAAATTACACAAAATGTTTAAACTTTAAATTTAAAAATAATATAACGACACAAACTATAAGGTATTAATAATATCATTTTTATTATTTAATAACACATTTTTGAGCATTGGTTGCCAGCAATGTATTATTATTATACAATATAACTAATTTCATACAATTAAGTTTTCACCAATTAGAGATAAAACAAATCGAATGAAATATGTATAACTAAATGTTACTACACTCCTACGACCGTTCATTGAGTACTTTCAAGTGTTTTAATCGTTATTGTTGAGACGCGCAATAATATTTCCATTGAAACGGAATGCGTATTCTGCTTTTATATAACTCACTGGTCGGATTCTTTTAAGCACGGCTAAGTAAATTATTTAGAAACGCTTGTAATATTAATGTGCGAGGTTTGAAACGCTGTTTATGGTGCATTATGTGTAAAGAATTGATTGCGTATAGTGTCCACGTTATAAATGCACTTGCACTTTTTATACACCCACAAATCGTATATGTAACAAAACTAAAGCGACATTTAACAAAATGAAAAAAGATACATATATCTAAATGAAGATTAAGTGTGATGCGTTACATTTACAATATAATAAGCTGTGACAATAATTCACTTTAGTTATTTTAATTGATTGATGTAATTTATTATTAGAAAGATGTATTTTTCTTAAACAGAATGTTAATAAAAATAATATAGCAATAACTACACCAAGATATGTCCATGTGAAATCCATATCTGGATAAGGTTATAAGATTGATCTTTATTGGTGATATCGACATTCCATATAACATGCAGCATTGAAATTGTTTGAACCTTTAAGGCTGCAGATGCTCCCGTGGGAATGACGTTTGGACAAATCGGAAATTTTCTCATATTTCTATACAGTAATCACGCAATTAACTGCTTCATTCTTTTAATGAAATAATTGGAAAACATCCAATTGAAATTGCATTACTGGCATCAATTCAGCCATTAACAACAACTAAATTTTCTTTTTAATTGTTTAATATTGATTGATTAATATCTAACTATTCATACCATATATACACGGCTTAAAAACATAAATAGATAGAATAGCTCCGGTATACTAATATGCCGAACCAGATTCAAGTCATGACAAATTTAATAACTAAAGACATACGTCAGTTATAGCTGTAATTAATTTATAAAAATGTTTGTCTATTAACTGAAATTGAAACATGCTCCTCAAAACGATGGTGCTCTCCGATCCTTATCGTGGCACATCACAAAAAAAGACAAGGTTCCTTAAGTCAATAACTCTGCGATGCAAAGATCGATCTCTACACAGTGTACGTGTACGGACCGAAGAAATCTAAGATTTAAGATATGTATCAACAGCAAATTGCTTTCCCGTTCAGTGCACATTGAGCATGAGTGATCCGCCGCTATCCACGATCTTCAGTGACCATCACTGGACATTCTGACAGCGCCGGAGAGGAGAGCTCCATGCGTTTATAATGCACGTCAGACACCAGCGCATAAACATTACAAAGGTAGAAAATATGAAACGTTTTAAATTGATATGGCCAATAGAAATTGTGCTGCCATGGGAATCGCAAGAAAAAACAATTTCAACAATGTTGAAATCATGAGGATTTTTAATTCTTGGAATGATCGCATTCATCTTGAGAATTGTAATCGAATTGTTTTGTTTAATTAAAGCATTGCAAAATAATAATTTCAAGAATTTAATATGATGTGGAAAGTGAGCAAATTGTTTTAAAATGTTAACGGAAATAACATACTATTTCTTCATTTCTTGTAATTTTAATGATGTGTAACTTTCAACTATTTTCTTTGCATAATATTAACATAAAAATTACAAAATTTAGATTAAAACATCAAACAATTACATCAAGAAACCAACGTACATAATCAATCAATAATTAAAACTTGTTAATATTAAATACTCCAAGTACAATATTCAATACGGGCAATTCCATTTCAAACGGACCAGAGCTAGGGGGGGGTGCGTTGAGAAACTTGCTTATGTATTTTTTTTTAGTTTCTATAACTTATAAGTAGTCTTTTGATCTATATATAAGAGTATGAAACCTATAAAAAAAAATTCTACGATTTTTTTAAGTTTTTTTGACGTTTTTTAACTTAATCACATTTTTTGTTTAAAAACCGCAATTTTAACTCAAAAAAATAAATTTACTAATGAAATCAATCAGAAATTTTCCGTTGAATCCAAATCTGGCGCCATTTCAAGTTTATACCCTGTCTATAAGCCGCAAAAGCCATAAAACCATGTTTTTGTTCTTAGTGGGCTGTGAAAAAAGGAGCATTTTTTAAATTTTTTTTAACCGCCATAGTTGACGTATTTTGATGTAACTTAATTGAAAAATATAGATTTGTTCTGTGTATTTGGGTTTTAAGCGTCTAAAACTCAAAAAATCTGCAAAGTTGGCCTATTCTTCAACATAAACTCTTACAAATGCATGTTTAGCCGCGCTCAGAGGAACAATACACCAAATATTATTAAAAATTTGAATTCTGGGGACAATTTTACATAGAAAATTGTCAGTGTTGTACTCATTGTCTATAGAAAAGTCCATCTAGAAAAAAATGTTTACAAAATTTTTATGCAAAAAATGCGTTAAAAATTATTTTTTTTTTTTTATTTACAAAAAATATTATAAACACACTAGGGTGTGGTTTAAAACTTTTTTTTAACAAATTTTAACAAGGGACAGGCAGATTTATGTTTGAATGCCAAAAATAATAATATTTTTAAATTTTTGCGCCGATAGATCGAGTCTAAATTTGTGCCGCATGCGCAAAAACTATCAAACAAAGAGTAAAATGGCCAAAAATTGGTTCAAGCGACAAAAAATGTCTTTGTTAAACTTCTTAAATCAACTTAAAAAAATATAATCCAAATAATCTTTAAAAAAAAAATTAAAAAAAAAAATTTTAAGAAAATTTTGAACAAATTTTTTTTTCCAAATGGATTTTTCTTTGCCAGATAAGCACGACACTGACTATTTACTATGTAGAATTGTTTGCAAAACTAAATTTTTTAATAATATTTGGTGTATAGTTTCTCTGAAAACTGTTAAATGTGCATTTGTAAAAGTTTATGTTGAAAAATAGGCTTATTTTTGCAGTTTTTTTGAGTTTTAGACGCTTAAAACCCAAATACACAGAACAAATTTATATTTTCTAATTAATTTACATCAAAACACGTCAACTTTAGCGGTTAAAATTTTTTTAAAAAATGCTCCTTTTTGCCCAGCCCACTGAGAACAAAAACATGGTTTTATGGCTTTTGCGGCTTATAGAGAGGGTATAAACTTAAAATAGCGCCAGATTTGGATTCTACGGAAAATTTTTAATTGATTTCATTAGTAAATTTATTTATTTGAGTTAAAATTGCGGTTTTTAAACAAAAAATGCGATTAAGTCAAAAAACGTCAAAAATACTTAAAAAAATCGTAGAATTTTTTTTTATAGGTTTCATACTCTCATATATAGATCAAAAGACTACTAATAAGTTATAGAAACTAAAAAAAAATACATAAGCAAGTTTCTCAACGCACCCCCCCCAAGCTCTGGTCCGTTTGAAATGGAATTGCCCATACAATAATTGCAATAAAATCATAAAAGTCAATAAATCGTTTAATCCAACACGCATAAAAACATATATTATGTATAAATAACTAATCGGCACTTAACAATTAATTATAACTATAATTACATTTTTGCATTTTTGCATTTATGTAAATTATGTATTTATAGCCCTCCACCCCCCGCAAAATACTTAAAAGGGCCCCCCTAGAGTTAAAAAAAGCGTGTATTTTATAATTTTTCTTTCTACCCTCCCATGTATTGATAAACCGTGGCAGGACCCTTTTTGTAAGATTGGAGGCCCCCAGAACGCCTTGCCCCACCGCCCCCCCTCCCCTCGCCGCGGCGCAGCGGGCTACGGCGCTGTTTTTTTGTCAAACATTATTAATTTGTTGTGTCACGAGAGCGTAACTAAACAAAAAAATGTCACTTCACTGCTGAGTAATTCCACGGAAATTCGGACAATCGTCCCCACATCGATATCTCCTATTTTGCTCAAATTTTGTACACATGTTTGGGGTACCAAAATATGACGATTCCTAAAATTTTAGATTTCTAGGTGCAATACAGTGTATATGGCGGACATTTTAATTTTTTAGAAATATTTTGTTTTCTTTTAGTTTTTGTGCTTTAAATATTCAAAATGTTTAAAAAAGATAACAACAACTAATTTGAAACATAAATTCCAGAAAAAAATATTTTACTCAAAACTCATTACTGACTGAATCTCACATTAATTTGGAATAGGAAAAAACAACTTTATTCACAATTTATAAATAAACGCAAAAGTATATTTTTGAAAAAAATTATAGTTCTAAAATTCCGGAAAAAATGTTACCTTTGTGTTTTGACAAAATGTGGATCTATCAAAATGGATATTCGATTTGACGGTGAGTACACAAACCCAATTTGAAAACTAAACCGTCTAAAACGTTTAAACGTAAAAGATTATTTTTTTTATTTTGAACGCAAAATGTAAGTATAACAAATAACAAAGTGTGTGTGTGTGTGTGTGTGTGTGTGTGTGTGTGTGTGTGTGTGTGTGTGTGTGTGTGGTGGTTATAGACAATGCACCATATTATTGGATTCAATTTGACAAACCATTAACATTATTGTAAGAAAAACCAGATGCAGACATGGTTGGTTAACCATAACAATAATAAACGTTTATTTCTTGCCTTGTCTACAACTTATTATAGCATTTACCATATAAACTTAATTCACTTCTAATATAACATATAATCTTAATTATCCTAAGCCCTGTGTTTAATTTAAATTGTTTATTGGTTCCGTTTCAATTTGTTTTCTTCTTTTTGTTACCGCTATCATCCATTTTATTCCTCCTCCATCTTCTTTCAGTACTTCATTTCTCCTTATTTGCTCTCATCTCATTGCATTTTAGCATGTGCTCTGTTTTCCATCGCTTCTCCACACATCCTACACATTTTCTTTTCCTCGTCCATCTAAAATTTGCACACTTTCTCCTCATTTCCACATCTGAATCTTGCAATCATTCTTTTTTCCATTTTTTCATACTTTGTTAACCATAATATTGAAATTGAAAGCAAAATTACAAAAAGCTTTTATGAAAATTAATAAAACCTTTTAGAAAATGAAATAATAAAGATGGAATAAAGATTATTTTAAAACTATACTTTGAATATTTGAAAAAAAAAATTCTGCCGTAAAAAAAGAAATTTAACAAAACTAAAAATGTAAATTATTCAATTGTTTGTTCCAACAACAACAATAATATTTGGATAATGATATAGTATTGCATCAGCAACAATTTTCTATTATAAATTACCAAAACCTTGACAAAGCCTTAGATGTAATACAAAAGTGTTTTACTGATTTTCGTTGTAGTTCTACAAGCACAACCGATGCTAAAGGTTTAGAACGCCTAAGTGAAATCACCACACCAGAAATAATTGACAAAATCTATGATATCATATTGCAAGAGCGCAGAGTAAAAGTGCGCAAAATAGTTAAAAAAGTTATGCAAGGCAGATAAATTGTTTTAGCCAAAAAAATAATTCTTTGTTTAATTTTTAACAGACTTCTCATTCCGCCACAGAAAAAACTAGCAGGCCCGCGCGTAAACACAGCTGGCAAAATGTTATAACTTCAACATCAGACTATTCTCTATTAATCAATTTTCCAACCGTTCAAAAGTACAGTGATTCGATAATGATGAGTTCAGTTTTTTAACAATAATCCTATAGTAACATAACCTAATATTTTGTGACCAAAGTACAAATTATAAATTATCAAAATCTTAACGATGCCTTAGATGTAGTACAGTACAAAAGTGTTTTACTGATTTTCGTTGTGGTCCTACAAGCACAACTAATGCCGAACGTTCAGAACACCTAAGTAGCAGTTTTGGCAATGTTCATGCGCAATAAAACTAGACAAAACTTACATCCATCACTATACACCAAAGACCAAGAAACAGCAATTAATTAACTTAAAATCAATCACTTAAAAAAAAATTCTCATTTTGCCACAAAAAAAAACTAGCAGGCCCGCATGTAAGCAGCTGCCAAAATGTTATAACTTTAACATCAGACTATTCCTTACTAATCAATTTGCTAACTGTTCAAAAGTACAGTGATTCGATAATGATTAGTTCAGTCTTTTAACAAATGTGTACACATAATCCTATAATAACTAAACCTAATATTTTGTGACTAGAGTAGAAATTATTAATTTGGTCAAAACAAATCCTAGCCCACCTTTTACTATCACCACTTTCATGTTCCTTTCTTCGTATTTTTGTTCCGAAATTTGCCAGTTATTAATGATTTGCACATTCTCCAGCATTGTGCTTTTAACTCGATGTATTTGAAAGAAAATGTCACCACAGTAATAGCAGGTATCGTCTCTGCCTTTCTTATATCAAAAACTAAACATATTGGTCTTGGCAGCTCTTTTATCAATCAATTAATTCCCATAATGTTTATCTTCCTCCAACGGAGATCCAAGAGAAAAAACCAGAAGGTTAATAGCAACAGGAGCATGAAACAAATTGTTATAGGAGCCATTAAGACAAAAAAAAAAACAAAAATGAAATAAAAGCAGCTACAAGAGTCAGCACGTTCAAAATCAGCAAGGCTTACAGAACGGTGTCACAGAAGACAATAGAAGTAATTACGAGAACGCCTCTCACGGATATGATAATAGAACAAAGAATAGAAATAGAAACAACCAGTAAAAAAAGCAAAGTTAAGAGCAAGAGAGAAGGCAATGGAAAGATGGCAGAGACAGTGAAATAGAGGAAAAAAAAGGAATAGACGACATAACTAATCTCGGAGATAAAAAAAAATGGGTAGAGAACAAACCTGAGACGTGCTTTTTTTATACAACACAAATACTGACTGAACATGAAGCATTTAAAAAGTTTTTAATAATTTTTTTTTTCTGTCAGGAAGTAACACACGATAATGCAGAACACACTTTAGTAGTATGCGAAGAAAAATATATAAAAAAAAAACTAGAAAATATACTGGAAAGCAAAGTGGATAAAACAACAATCATTAAGAAATGCCTAAAAGATAAAAATAAATGCAAAATAAAAAAAAACTATGCAAAAAGAGTATTAAAAAAATGAGAAGTTCGACAATAGAAGAATATAGAAAAAACAAACAATGAAAACAAACACACAACATAAAAGCCATAGAAGAGAAAATTGAGAAACAAAAGAAGCAAAATAGAAACAAAACAAAACAAAGAAAAAGATCAAAAAGAAAGAAATAAAGAACCACAGGATAATTTTGCATACCAAAAAATATAAGAAAACAAAAAAAAGACATTTACAGAAATTACAATGCCAAACAAAATTGGAAAGGTAAAGAAAAGGAAAAAAGAAATGTTGAAGGAAAGCATAACAGAAATAACAAAGCAAATACCAAATGATAGATACGCTATCTTGACAAATAACGCAACTTTTGAGATGGTCAGAATAAACGTTGGCAAGAAGAGGACACAAAAAAGTAATCTCAGATGAAGATACAAGGATATCACTGGAGGTAAAACTAACAAATTTAGGATTGACAAAAGGATTACTACTAGTAAAACTGCATAAACTATTCATAAAAAAAGTGCATACGTTAAAAAAAGTAAACAAATACCTAAGAAAACTAAAAACACATCTGAAAAAGTTACAAAAAAGCAGAAGAGACAGACAACGGTAGATGCTATAAAAAGAGAGAAGCCGAGGACAGCATGCGTGCCACAGATTCTGTGTGAAAATCCGCAAAACAATAACCAGCCTACCTCAAACAGTAGTTTGCAGTAGCCAAATCTAGATTAGTTTGACAAAAAAGTTATAACAACAGGATTTATGTAAAGAAAAAAACCGGAAGGTATTGCTATGCGTAAGTCATTTGCTGAGGCCAACACCTCAGTACGTTCACAAACAAAAATTATTCTGTTAACGTTATAAAGTAGTTGCATTGCAGTTTTCACATCTGTAATTTCTCAGTAGTTCTATAAAACTTACTTATCAAAGTGATGTAGCTGTACCTACCTCAACCAGTATTTTTGAGGTACTTGACTTTTACTTTAAGAGTGGCCCTCTTGGCCATCAAAAAAAAATGTATTGGTCTACAGTGACTTTTAACAATGACTCATGTTTTCAATTTTTTTAAAACGTCGCAAAAAGAAGTAAAATCATCCGCTTCATTTTTTCTCTAAAAAAAAGTCAAAAAACCTTGTCTTATTTCTCAAACCTGCATAAAAGTTTTTTATTCAATTCCAAAATATAATTTAGGAAATACTTAATACGTCATAGCAACATTAAAATACTTCAGAATTTTAAAAAGTTAAATAATTTTAAAACCTTATTCTTTGAAATTCAAAACAAGTTGTTATTTACCTAGCTTTGTAAACAAGCAGTTGCAGAACAAACAAAATTTTGTTTTTCAACCATTACTACTTTTTTTAGTAGCCTACTAAAACAACTCTACAGCGTTTCCCAAGTCGTCATTCAATAAAAGCAACGCCCTTCAAGCGTTTTTTGAGTTTTATAAACAGATAAAAGTCACAGAGAAGTCGGAACTGTAACGTAGATGCAAATCCTTAAATCCGCATATTCCTTAAACAATTCGTGATTTATGCACCCTGCAATTGTTATGCAAAAGCAGAGTTTTTGTGTATTGTATTTCGTAAACATTTCCCGTTATATTAGTCTCTTTTATAGCAATTTTACTCAATTATAAGAAGTTTTTCAACCCAAAAAACTGCACCCATCACTTTTCAAGCAGAGAATTGCGTTTTAACCTTCTTAGATTCTCGGAAATTTGTCGTCTACACAGTTTTTGTTTGGGACTGAGTAGCTTGGAAATCCATCGTGCCAATACATTGTTCATTACCAAATGTTTATATAAAATTTTAAAAACACTCGTTTCTGATATTTCTAACTCTAACAATAATCGAAACTTTGATGATTTCGTCAGTTCGTTTTCCAAAGGTCTTCCACCTTTATGTCATAATAAATAAATTCCCTATTTCATTTGAAGTGACCAACATTTGACTTAAAAAATAAGACAAACTATTATACTGCTACCATTTCCTCAAGGATAATCGTCTGGCTACTGCTTTCTACAGATAAAAATTAAACTGATATAAAGATGACAAATGTATAGTAGTAAAACTGCTAAGTTAAGGAACAAATAAAATGCCAACAGACTGCATTAAGCGCCATGTAGCGTACAACGCCTATTATATTATATCAAAAGTACAATAATGTAGTAAATATAGATGATAACCAAAACTTAGAATAAATAGTTAAAAGAAACAACTAACAAAAACCATTGAGATATTAAGATATTATAAAATTCAAACTGATGTTGAACTGAATAGGCAAGGTACGCCTAATCTGGATATCAAAAGATCATGGTCTAGAAAATAAGCTTAAAGCGGACCAGTTTGTAAAAAAAGCCACAAAAACGTTTGTTAGACATAAAACCCCTTTCGGGATTTCATACCAGAACGATAAACAAATAATACGTAGTAAACTTAACGCAGCAACTGGTAGAAAAGAAAACTGTCAAGAGATAAAACACACAAGCCTATTCCTAACAAGATTATCACACATTACCCAAACTATTGTAATGCAGATAAACAGAACAAAATTTCAAAAGCTTACAGACGGATCCTCTATGCCGCAAATGTCTGGGGGACAAAAAAAAAAACCCTGCTGAGCGAGTGCGAGAAAGTCAACACGCAACGTAGTGCTTTCTTCAGCACAAAAATAATTTCTGAACTTCATAAAACAAAATTACTAAAAGAGTAGCAACCAAAGGTGTTAAATAAAACCAAGAGAGCACTGCACAGAACTTTAGACACCACCTCATAAAAAAGGCTGCCAATCTCATTCAACAGGTAAACCGACATATTGACTAACAGATATAAAAAATACCAAACTTATTAGAATTTCTTATAACTAAAAAAATGCAATCAAGTTTATAAATGAAAAAAAAAAGGACAAACCTCAGATCTTTAGAAATAATTATTACAGATAGTAAAACAATAATTAAAAAGATAATAAGACCGGCAAGCAAACTAACATCACCACTAAAAACAGTTGAAAAAAAAAATACAGAGCACTTATAACATTAATACCTTACAATTAATAGAGGCGTGTAATAATACTCCTTAACCAAAACAAAAAGTAACAACTACTACCAAAGTTACTTGCTGAAAAGTGAACATCAAGAAAATAATAAATGCATAGAGGTCCTACTAACAAAACTCAGATAATGAATCTTAATCAACAACTAAATATAGTGATGAAGAAAATAAAAACTATTCAATAAATACCTACTTAAGGCAAAAACTAATCAATAAGAAATAAAAATAAATAAATAATTCAGCATATGCAGAATTTGATCTTCAACAAACATTGCAACATAATAAAATAATTATTATAATGCCATTCATTATATACCATTTCATTTTAAACGATTAATAAAAAAGAAGCATAATAACTATTTTCGAGTAATTAGAAAAAAGCTGTGTAAGACACCTAATTAAATCACTCATTGAAAACATACACAATTCATCTTCAATTACCATTTCTATAAAATCTATTTCGTCGTTAATTTACAATACGTGTTTTTCCTATCCAACCAACAAGCTATAAAAATTAATTGCCCACTCTGTCGAGTAAATTTTAGCAGATCTTAATTCCAGGCACGCCCGATGGAAAATTATTAAACGCGAGCATTACACCAGTCAATAATAAATCGTTAGCTTTTATCGCGAAAATAAATTTTGAAATAACGGCCTAAAAAACAACGTAATCGAGATGTATTAATTAATTCTTTGTACGCTAATTAATCAATTAGCATTTAATGGGCACCCATTCTATCTGAGCACTGATATATAAAATGAGCTTCCTGTTATAATTTATATTATAATTAAATTGCAAATTAATCCAGACTCGGAGAAAGATCGCGTTGCATGATTAGAATCTATTAACTTGAATAATGCTGTTACGTTGCGGAAAGGTCAGATATTGTTTGTTGTATTTAGAGTTTTTGCTGCTCATAATTTTTTTATCGGGATAGTTGATAGAAATTTACTAAACAATTTTGTTAAAATGACAAACAAATTAATGAGAAATTATTGAGGAAGCTAATGTTCTAATTATAATGTTATGTATTATAAAATTTGTTTTAGAAAAAGTTTATGAAACGTGTATCCTGCAATTATAAAAACTGTATAATATAATTTATGCTGTTCGTTAAAAAAACTTAATTAATATGTTTAATGAAAAATTAAGATATATTTCATTATAATTCAATTATTAAAATAACCACCTGCAAATTAATTATATTATTTAATGCTGTATGAATATAAATGCTTGGTATCAGCAAATATGTAATACATATTAATATAATGTTTGACGTGTTTTCGAAATCAAATAAACATTACAAATTTATTTGCGTGTTATTGCATGAAATATAACGATTATCCCTATAAGATGCATGATTCATATTCGGTGTAGTTATTAGATTGGAATGTGAGCAATTTTACATAACTTCTTTTAAAGAAGTTATAAATTGTGTACATAGATAAAATCATAAGAGTGATTTTATCTCTGCCGGACGATGTTATATTCTTATTGCTAACTGTAAGAAAACTTTTTAACGAGTTGTTAAAGAAAATGTGCCAGGAATCAGAGGTTCTAATTATCGCAAAATAGCCGTTTTTCTATTTATTATAATAAATAAAGTTAAAAATACCCTAAAACGTGGTTGTTGAGCAAAACTTCATCAGCTCAAATTATTTAATTTAAGACGTTTAAAAGTAATAGCATTTAATTAATGGCGGGACGGAGTGATAAAAACTTCAAATAAAACTTTGCCAGTAATTTGAGTAGAAACTAGCAAATAATATTAGTTTCTTGTTTAATTGTTAATAAAATATAAATTTTACATAATATTATCAAAACGTCCGCCATAACTATCAATTGAACCCTGTTATGTAATTGTATCATTTTTTAGAAAATATCAAAATATTTTTTTATAAAGATTATTTTTTTGCCCAATTGGGTTGAGTGTCTTCAAGTTAAATGAATAAAAAAATAATAATACTTTATTCAATGCTTTTTTTATTAACTCTATGAAATTCATTTATATTTATTATTATATTCATATTATTTCATATATTTTTTATTAATTATTAATTAGTATATTATTTTATACAACATGTATAATATACTAATTAATAATTAATAAAAAATATATGAAATAATATGAATATAATAATAAATAATACTTTATTTACGGTATAATCTTACCATTTATATCTACATCAAATATACATAAACAATGATGTTTTACAATACAAAAATAAAGAATACAAAAAATAACATACATAAAAGCGCACATATTAAATCAGCATGACTTAGCTGACTTCTAAACGTAAATTTAGAGACACAAAATACATTAATATCAGTTGGTAAATTATTTGCAAATCAACACATTCTACCGAGTGGATTGTTGAAACCATAATTAGTAAAATGGGTAGACTCACGGAATAAAGAAGAATGCCTTCTATGTCTATTATTAGGTGCTACATGGAATGGAAGAGTACCAACTAGCTCCAGACAATCAATGTCAGACATAATTAAATTACGCAAGAACGACAAATCAGCCCTTTTGCGACGAATCTTCAATGACGGTAGGTTGGACATTGAAGCAATGTAGCAGTAATCATAATTTACTGATAATATGCCCGATTTATAAGACAATAAACTACAAAACTTCCTTTGAATTTGTTCAATACTACGGTTATGAGTTTCATAAACAGGACTCCAAACTGACGGAGCATACTCTAAATGCAAACGCACCAAAGCACAATATAAAAGTTTTAGTGAACTGGCTGATAAACCCGCAGACATTCTATATACAAATCCTAACATTTTTATGGCACGGTTGCACATGATGTTAATATGTTCAACAAATGTAAGTTTATGATCAAAAATAACACCTAACTCTTTTATTTGTGTGACTTTGTCCAACACTTTTGTGTCAATTATATAGTTAAAAGAAATTTTACTTAAAGTTCTATGAAAACTGATTGAAAATTATTTATCAGCATTAAAGAAAAATTTATTAATAAAACACCAAGTTTTTATAGAATCTAAGTCCAATTGTAAAAGATAGTAGTCATTGAGAGATGATATTCTTCTATACATTTTTAAATCATCCGCAAATAAAAGAAATGACGATGAATTGGTATACTGTGGGATATCATTAATAAAAAGCAAAAATAAAATTGATCCACAATGAGATCCTTGAGGAACATCTGATAAAACAAAAATGGGCTGTGACAAAAAATTATTAATTTTTACACACTGCGTGCGATTTTTCAAAAAGCTAAATAACCAGGAAATCACATCATGATGAAAACCCAGAGCACTGAGCTTTGCAATCAAAATATTATGGCTCACACGATCAAACGCCTTTGAAAAATCGGTGTAGATTGAGTCAACTTGTACTTTAGATTCAAATGCATTTAAAATATCATTTTCATAACAGAGTAAATTAGTAAGTGTGGAACGCCCTTCACGAAATCCATGCTGTTTTTCTATTAAGATGCTTTTTCACATCCATTGCAACTGACCAGTTACAATTTTATCGAACAATTTAGGTATTGCAGATTAAATGCAAATGCCTCTATAGTTAGTGATATCCTTTTTGGCTCCAGATTTAAATAAAGGCGTAATATAGCTTTGTTTCCATATTTGAGGAAATTTAGTTTCATTCAATGAAGCATTTAAAAGTAAGTGCAATGGCTTTGCAATAGAATAAATGCACTTTTTTAACAGTAAAGAAGGAATGCCGTTTGGTCCAACGCTTAAATTACATTTAAGGTTTTCAATTTCCTTAAAAACATCGCTAATAGAAAATTTTGAATGTATTACGTTATTATTAAAATTAAACAATGGAGTTGGATGGGTTTCGTTATCATAGACTGAAGAAAAAAAATCTGCAAAACTATTGACAAAGTCGTTCCTATTATGACAGGGTTGATCCATATAATACATTGTGGCTGGAAAACCATTAGTTTATTTGTTCTCATTAACAAATCTCCAAAAATGTTTTGGATTATTTTGAATTTTACTTTCAGTTTGTAAAATATATTGCTCGTATTGAACAGTTCCAAAACGTAATAACTCAATTATTGCACACACTAATTTTAAATATTAGATTCGTTCACTACTTCAATGAGAACAGTAATTTAAAAAATAAATAAAATAAACTTCACAAAATTTGCGTTGTAATTTCATAATGTTCATATGATTGAAAATTTGATTTCTAAATGTTGTAAAAATTAAAAAAAGAAAAATTGAGCAGGTTCTGCTCAAACTTTCAAGGCTTCTCAAATGTTCTTGGGCCTTAAAAAACGTTAAACGCCTTTGGATTTACTTTTAGTGCAATATTGTGCATCAATCTTTCAAATAAACTTAAAATTGCAAGAATCTCTAAAACTCAGGATCACATTATTTAAAAAACATAAATCCAAATAATTGTCGATCACTCTGTACAAAGCGCTATATAGAGACACGTGAAAATGTAGCTGAAACTCAAATAATATTAAAACTTAATAGTTGGAACGCTTATGAGAAGTCATTTTATTCATGTCATTTTTTTTTAATAATAATTATATTGATGGCTATATTTTCAAATGCTTAAGTCTGACATAAAAACTCATAACTGTTTCGTTTAACAGTCATGGCTCGTTTAGGTACCGCTCTTAAATAAGAATTTGGCATTAAAGTGTATGCAGAGTGTCCCAGTAAGATCACCACTTCACGTAATGTAAGAAAAGTAAAAAAATGTCCATAATAAAGTATAGTCATTTTCTGTAAAACCAACTGTCTACGTTACTATAGAATTATATACTACTGTCAAAAAAAAAACGTTAATATTAATTTTTCTGTTTGTGTTTATTAACATTATTGATGTTTATTTTTAAAACGCAAAAATACGCCAATATCCATTACATTTACGGTTTTTGTAATGTAAACTCAGTAGCAGCTGCTTCAGAATACGGGTTGACATTTCGAATTTAGTGATTACCAACCACCTACGTAAACTGAGCGTCCAGTACAGCAAGTACTAGACAATAAACAACATAAGACAAACATTTGATAGTAATCTGTTTGTCGTGTATCTGTACAGTTTAATGTACCACAAATAAAAGTTTAAAAAACATTAAAACGTCATAGTTTATATGCATTTTATAGCCAGTTAAATCAAACCTTCTTTTCTATAGATGTTGTATAAAATTTTGCAGTTGGATCATCAAAATCGACACCTATAAAATTTATTCACGGATAAGGCAACATTTACAAGAAATTAATTAATAAACTGAAAGAACCTTTGGGATTTAAAAAATCCACACAAAAACACTCCAATTATCAACATAAGAGAGAACCATTTAACCGGCGACACATACAATAATGCCCTTTCGCACTTTGCGGTACGTGTAAAACAATTTTTGAATAAAATGTTTGAAAAACGTGCAATGACAGAAACATTGATACCCCAAAGAAATGAGGGGTACCTTTTGTTTCTTTGTGCAAATTTTAATTTTGATCTACCTGTATTTATGCAGTGCTTTTTCAAACACTGTTTTACAAGTAATAAAAAACACTGAAAAAAGCTGAAAAAGCAGCAATTACTGCCTCTTAAGAACTAGTTTTGCAAATTATTCAAAAAAGTGCTGAACATAGCATTGCGCAATGACAGATTTAACAACATTGAAGCTCTGCATAAAAAAGCCAAAATAAAAGTTTCAAATTTAAATTAGAAAACAACTGGGCTCAACAATATCAAACTTCACAATGCACCTTTTGAATGAATTTCTAAGTGAATGTATAATTAGTAATAAATTGTATCAAAAATATTTTAATTTATTTAAATTTTTTATTCATGATTGGTGTCTCAATGACTAACAATTCAACATCATAATGTTGACACAAACTTGTTTTTGTATTTAAATTTATTATTTTCAATAATATTTATTAAATTAGAATTAAATATTGGAAAAGGAACGAAACTTAATTAGATTATTATTTGTAGTGCCATATGAAATATCTGATATACCAAACACCATTAAAAGCTGTTGAAGAATTTAAGAGAGGCATTTTTAAAACAGCAGAACTAACTCGGATTAACAATAATATGTTACGTAGGACAACCAAATTTCTCTTAAAAAGTGTCAGAATACGTCCCGAGATTTTGAATAATCTTTATATAAACTAAAATAAAATAAATATTGGTTTTTCTGAAATAATAATTATTCAATCAATAATAATTAAAAACTCTGCATTTTAAATCGGTTTACTTTAGGGAATAACTTTATTAGACTTTTTAACTATGTATATTTGTAAAGAATACATACACACAGTTCTAACTTTACGTCGTGGAACACCTGTATATAAGTTTCAATTTTTGTTTATTATTAATAATTACTTATCAATAAAATATCATTACCTAAACAGTAACTCGTTGTTAACATCTTGGCAGATTTGATTATATCGTATAACAAAAATTTTATTTTTTTAATTTTAAAGGTAAGTTGGTTCTTTATAAAAAGCTTAGTTTTGAGTCATTTTTAAACAAACATTCTTGTTTGTTAAACAAAATAATCCAGTTTTTACGCAGTTTATGAGCACTATAAATCACAGCTTTCCAAGGTGCAATAATACGGCGTTTAGTGCATTGATTTGCCGTATCGTATTTTTCATAAAAATTCTGTCAAAAAAGTAAAAAAACACATGTTTTAAAATACGCATTTTTTCTTTGTAGTCAAATGAGTCAAGATTTTAACCCCGCATCCTCAAAATTCCGTAAATAAATTTTAACAAGATCTGGATTCTAGAGTTTTGTCCAAGAGTATTAAAAAATAAACCATAATTTATCATTTTGCCTTATGAAAAGGTTTGTCTACCATTAGACACTTTACGGTAATTAAAAGAGGCGGCTTATCAAAAAAGTTTCACAAGTTTCTTATACGCAAATCCCATAAAAACCGTCCTTTTTTTTGTTGTAATTTTATTTACAATCAATCAACCACCAATAAACCAAAACGCTTACATTATAACGCTTAGTATCAAATGAAATATCTCTCTCCAATTTACAAACGTTTTTTGTTGTTAGTAATGTAAAGAATTTGTTATTTAATTAACTTGTTTTGCAGCAAACCCTACTCTTACTGTAGTTACTGATCCCAATTAAAAATAAAAAGTATTTTCTTCTCAATTTTGTTATTGTTGTCCTACAACTTCGAAAAACAGCAACAAACTAAAATAAAATGCAACAAAATAATAATATTGTTGTTGACATATTGTTACCAAAACAAAAATCTAAAGAGTATTTTCTAAATTCAGTTTTTTATACAATTGAAGAGTATATGGCAGGTTAATTTTATTATTCTATTTTAAGTAATTTTTATGTTATTTGTTAGTATCATTTTATATATGATATATTCCCCTTTTTTTATGTTTTGTATAAGTTATTATTATTATTATTATTATTATTTTTATTTTTTTATATATGTATATGCTAATGTCTACAGTCTACACTTTTTTAAAAGTTTTGAATAAAGCACATACTTACTTACTTACTTACTGCTAACTGCTCGAAAACGGATTTTTGATATTTTGATTAGGGTGGTATTCATAGACATATCTCCATCTCCGATTCGACGCGGTCTCACAAAAATGCGCGTATAGATAAACTTAATTTGTTCATTACCACCTTCTGGCTGATACAATAAAATAATACATCTAACCCATATGTTTTTTTCAAAGCCCCTATCTCACAAAGTAGATATACGGTGATACAAACAAGTTTCACCGTCTGATATATGTTACGATTTTTTAAATATATTCGTGATATAGTACATAGTAAATGTGTTTTATTTATCTTAAAATAAACTATAACATAGTAACTACTCAAATTTTTTTTTGTTATATTTGTTTCAAATAAAATTTCACAGTAAATAAACATTTTTTTTTTACTGTAACTTAACTTATCTCTTTTTAAAGTATTTAATATTAACAACATGTTTCATTGTACAGGTTTTGATTATATATCTATAAATTGGTTTGTCATCAAGTAAGATTAAGATGCCATAGTCTATAAAATGTTAAAAAAAACTTGACGTGGTTTTTAATGCATGTTTGCAGATCAGCAAGAAAAATCTTAGGTTTTGTCATTCAAAATAATTTTCAAATTTGGATACTATACAAATTTGTATTACGCTTTTTTGAATACTCTTCTAATATATAGTCTCATATGTATTCTAAATATCTAAAATCAAACGATTGATTGATTCTTAATTTTTTATATTTCAAAGATGTGTGTATATTAGACTGGTTCTTAAAAAAAATTGTCGAATTTCTTTGGGTGCACTCTCAGAAAGTGATCTTTATGCAAAAAAAGTAACCTATGCCAAATTTTAGCTTTTAAGAATCAAAAGAACACGTGTTGCACTGCCTTTGAAGTTTTAAAAGTAAACTTACTTAAAAAAACATTACTAGAATGTTTCTAAAAAAAAAAAAAAAATATAGACCTATGCCTCAAATTCTAATCATTTTTGTTTACGAGTCTAATTTTATGTTAAAAATTTAAAATATAATAAAAATATGTTAATTTAAAAAAAAAAAAAACAGAATATATTGATGTAGTTTCATGTGAAACCTTATTAGCAAGTATTCAATTGCTTTTTTGGGGACCGAGGGTATTCATCTGACTCAAATCTGGAAGCTACGATACTTATCAAGTAAATTAATTTTAAAAATTCAAAGGTATTGCGTGTCGTATTCTTTTAAATCTTAACGGCTAAAATTTGACATGGCTTACTTTTTTTTAATAAAGATTACTTTCTGAGGGTACAACCAAAAAAATTCCACAAAGAAAATTAAAAAACCAGTCTAGTGTATATATGAATTTCGATCAATAGAATTAAAAAACAATGATAAAAAATACATTTTTGTATAAAGTCATTCATGATTTAATCAATAACTAAATTGTCTATGTTACAATTTCGTGTCCCTATAGAGTTATTTTTAATATTATAGTTGTTATTTGTATATGCACTACCTGTAAATTGTAATAATTATTATTAGAGCCAACCCGTTATATTTTTTTTTCTGCCAGAATTTGAATCATTTTACGGACGCAGTGTGAGACTCCTCTTTTCCAAAAAAGTTCCTACCAATTAAACAACCCCCTAAGTTTATTAATAAGCCTATAAGACTTGTCATACATTTTTATTTCATAGCATTATTCAATTCAAATAATAATACTCTAATAGGTTTTAATGTTTTAACTCTTGCTAAGAAAAAAGTTTTTTTCTTTAGCGTTATGTAATGTTTTTGCAGTTTTAGGAAATTCGAGCAAACTATTAAATAATTTTGAAATTTTATATCTTTCGTTCTGTTTCCGTATTTGTAAGTACCATTACTTTTTTGTAGGTTATGTTGTCTTTGCCTTCAGTTATTGTAGACGTGACTTTCTTTACTAAACTGGTTAGTTTTAAAATAATACCTAATAGCTAGTTTATACTAGAACAAAGTCTGGACTAGCATAAATTGAAATTGATTAAAGTTTTTTATAATTCTTTTTTTGGTTCTTTTTAAAGTGTTAAATATTTTGTTGCGTGTCAACACACTGTTATCCCCTAACTTAATACTGATTGTACTAATACAACGTATATCCTTTAAAGCACTGTGGCTGAAAAAAATTGTCTAAGGTGGTAAACATTTTCAGCAAAGTATCAACGTTTGTTGTTTAGTGCCGACGTTTATTCTTTCTATAAAAAGTTACGATCAATAATAATTTCCAAGTATATTATTTGGGTTACCTGTATTTAATGTTATTCACAATTACATATGAGTGATGCCATCTTGTACCAAACTACGCAATCTACAACGTAATACAAATTTTTTGTTTTATACAGTACAATAAAATTGAGTTTTGTTTATTTATTTTTTAAATTTATTTTTGACTTAAAAAAAGATTTTGGCAAGATTCAGTTTAAAAAAATATTATGCAACCTGTAATTTAATTTAATTTGAAAATTTATTGGTCACATTAATTTAAATTTATAACAATGTTAAAAAATATTTTGTAAATAACTCAAAACGCACAGAAATGAGTTTTAAGAATTACTTTAGTTGTGACACTTTTTCGCTTTTTGAAATTTCTAAAAAATTGATTACCGTAAAGATTGTACCTTTTGAAACTACACTCCTCATATATAATATGTATAAAAGAGTCCCAAGTATACTTCCTTGTGGAACACCAATTTTCACATTGCTTGAACTACTATAGCACTTCCTAACATTTACTTTATATTTTCTATTAGTCAGATAGCTGGCAAACCAGTCCAAACCTCAACAAAAGTGTTACCATGTGTCACCATACTGGAAATTAAATTTGTTTATGCTTTGTATTCACTGTATTCAACTGAGTTTTAATACAATTGAAGTTATTTTATTTAAATATTTTAAGAAATTGTGTGTGTGTATTTGTTACTTTTATTTTTTTATGCGATATTAATATATTCAAGTTAATGATTCGTGTATTCAAAACATCATATTGTTACAGGAAGGAGACAGGAGCCATTGAACATTATATCTAGCAATTAATTAATAATATATGTTAATTTTATTAAAAATTTGACAACAGAATAAAAATATTACCCCTTAATAATTACAATAGTTGTATACTCAGAATATATTTAAGTTTTCAATCAAGTAAGTAAACTTAAAAACCAATCGAATAAAACTGGAAATTAAATTTAAACAGATTTCTTTAATTTTAATTTAATTTTATTCAAAATGTTACAATATTTTTGGATTGGCTGTGTATGTCATAAATGATGTTAACTTTTACGATACTTAATATTAATTTTATCTGTCCAATAAAATAGATTAGTTTATTATTAATCAACTATAAATTATTTAGTAAATAATATTTATGTAATATAATAATGTTACATAATAATAATAATCCATGTTTATCGAACAATAGCAATTCGACTCGAAACAATACCTTTACATCCACTTAATCTCGGACTATAATATACCATCTCTAACGCATTTATTTTTTTAAGTTCTTTTGTAATCAATGAAATGGACACTTGTATTGTTGGAACAAGCAACTGTTTCGGATTTAATGCACAATTTACGTGCAACACAATGTGTTTAAGAGTTCAAAATGCTAACAATGCCATTGTGAATTTCAATAACATTCCAGTGTATAATTCGTTGGTGTAAAGTGCAAATACATCTGAGTAAAGACATTCCATCATGAAAATTAAATAATTAAATGATTATGTTTAGGTTTCAGCAATTAAGAAGTATTAATTTATACGATTAACAGAGTATTATATCATTCTGTAGAAACGTTTTTCTTCCATTTGTGGATTTATTTCTATGAAGCTTCGAGTGGGATTCCACAGGTTCATGTAAGTTTATTTATTTATTACTTATTATGAAGAGTAATGGCGTTTTTATGAATTTATTTACAGAGCGTTCGATGTAATTTAGTTTAAAAGTATCAATCATATTCGTGGGCGTAATTTGAATAATATACAATGACTTGTGCAAATATCATGCGTGGTAAATTATAATGAATGATTTAAAATTATAACTGTGGATGTCTGTTTATACCATAACATCGTTACATGCGTCCTTAAGTGTGTAGTACATAGTTTCATTTAAATATTTTATATCCAGTGCCTGGAGACGAGAAGTTTTACTACTTCTTTGCTGCACATTGTAACACATTTTTTAATAATGTTTTGCAATAAATAAATTGTGTTAGTAGAGAACAGTTTTCATATATATTAGATTATCTTTGATAAATTTGACAATTTTAGTAATTTTGAACAATAGTTTTTGCGTTATTTCATATCTAACTTATAATGTAATGTCATGTTTTAATTTATTGCTCTAATTTGATTTTGCGCGTTCGTTTGTGAGAGATTAATTAAACGACAAACAACGTGCTTAAAAAAATCGTTATTCTGAAAAAAGTTTGATCTTATTTTTATTCATATTACCGAAGTTAATGATTTTATTTAATTATTTATTTTATTTAAACACACATGTTTCGATGAATAATCATCATTATCAATGTATTAATGTAATAATGATGATTATTCATCGAAACATGTATGTTTAAATAAAATAAATAATTAAATAAAATCATTAACTTCGATAATATGAATAAAATATAAGGATTTTATAAAATAAATATAGAAAATATAAAATTTAATTTAATTAAAAAAACATTGCAGTAAGTAGCAGTTGCGCCGAAGTTGTATTATTAGGAGAAATTAAAAAACGCAAACAGACCAATAAATTTATTAACAAGTTTTTCAAAAATTCTTAAAAACTGGTTTATAATAGACTCTTGCATTTTTTTAATACTCATAAATTACTTAATGAAAATCAACACGGTTTTATTAAAAACAAAAGTATTGATACAGTTTTATTCCAGTTCACAAGCAGTATTTATTATCACTTAGAAAGGCATCAAGAACCATGCGGTCTATTCCTTGATCTGTCCAAAGCGTTTAACTGTATAAACCACTTGAATTTGTTAAGTAAACTGCAAAACTATGAAGTACGCGCTGTGCACTTGATTGGTTTAAATCATATTTAGCGAAAAGACAATAATTTGTCCAACTACATAGTGAAAATGAGTATATACAGTCAAATACTGCCAACCAGTATGGGGGTACCACAAGGTAGCATAATTAGTCCTCTGTTATTTGTGATATACATAAATGATCTACCGAACTATCACACTCTAAACTTCCAGGAGCAAATATAAACATAGTTAACTACGCAGATGACACAAATGTTTTAATATCTGCCACAAATCTGATTGGTGTATCTCAAATCAGTAACAAAGTCTTAAAAGAAATGCAAACTTAGTTTCACAATAACAGTATGTTACTAAACGAAGAGAAAACCAACTGTGTTTTATTTATATCAAAATCTAACTTCAATGCAGAACAGTTTACAATAAAAAACTACCAAAACCTAAAGTTAACTACCCATACTAAATTTCTAAGAGTTTACATTGACAAGTGTCTGGCAATTTCAAGTACATCATTATGTACTAAACTAAACAGAGCTTGTTATGGTATTCGATCTCTTATTAATTACTTTGATTTAAATACATCAAAAACCCTATACTACGCAAATTATTATTTTCATTTAAAAATTGAAATAATATTCTGGGGTGCAGCTAAGGATATACAACGTGTTTTTGTAATTCAAAAGCGTATGGTTCGACTGCTCACTTCTTTAAAGTATCAGAATTTATGCCGTACAATATTCAAAACAAATAAGATACTAAAACAGTAACAAGCTTATTTGTTTTTGAATGTATTAAATTTGTAAGAAAAAACTTAAACTATTTTAATGAGTACCTTTTTGATCATTGTCACAACACACGTTTTAAACACTTATATAAATATCCAGATCACAGATTATCTCTAACAGAAAAAATCGCGTTTGATATGTGTATTAGATTTTATAAGCAACTTCCTGAAAACATCAAAACTATTAAGCCATTTAACCAATTTAAACTATCTGTTTTTAATATGATCTGTAACATTGTTACCTATTTTATAAGACGCATTTCTATACTATATAATATTTCTATGTACTTATTTTATACTATTTGAATAAAAAAAATATTATTATTAAAAAAAATATTATTATTATTATTAGATAATATTCATTTTAAGAAAATACACAGTTCACATTATTGTTAGTTCTTATCTTTGTTGTCGTAATTTGTATAATTAATATACAGGATGTTAAAAAAAAAATGTAAAATATTTAAGGGGGTGGTACAAACCACAACAAATAAAAAGTCTTAATAAACATGGATCGCCATAGCAACGGTTTCGGAGATATGAAACATTATTTATTTTTATTATTCTTTTTTCCTCCATTTTTTATTTTGCAAAAACGTGCATTTTCTTATCGTAGTTGGCTGATGTTTTGTGAAATAAACATTCAGTATTTGACAGTTGTTAGTACACAAGTTTTCATTGCTATGGCTGATTACTCTAACGCAGAACTAACCGACATGCATTTTATGTATGGTCGGGCTAATGAGATTGCTACCAAAGCGCGACGTCTTTATTTAGAAGCTTATCCAAATCGCCAGATTCCTTTACATCGTTTGTTTGGAAAAATTCACCAGAGATTGAAAGATACCAGTTTACTTCGAAAACAGTGCTATCTTTCCGGTAGACCAGGGTCGGTATCTACTCCTACAACAGAACAAGAAATTATAACACGGATAGAGCATAATCCAGGGACGAGGGTGCGGAGAATATTGGCCAAAGTAGGAATTGGTGCTATTCTTGTTTGGAAAACCCTCCACAAGCAGCTGTCCTATCCATACCATGTACAACAAGTACAGGCTTTAAATTTAACTGATCATCAGGCACGTTTGGTTTTTTGTCGCTGGTTTCTACGCAAGAATGCTAAAAACCCGCAGTTTCTTGCCAAAATTCTTTTTACGGATGAAGCCGGGTTCACACGTTATGGAATTGTTAATTTTCATAATGCACATCGTTGAGCCGACAAAAATCCCCATGCTGTAATTGAATTTGGACATCAGACATTTTTCATTAAACATTTGGATGGGTATTGTAGGCGACAGGTTTCTAGGTCCTGTTGTTTTACCAAACCGATTAACAGGCGCTGATTACCTCAACTTTCTGCAGAACACTATGTATGATCTGTCGGATCACATTCCTTTGTCCCACTGGCAACAAATGTGGTTCCAGCATGATGGTGCTTCAGCTCTTTTTTCGATTACCGTTAGAGAGCATTTAGACCAAACTTTTTACATAGGTGGTGGGAAAAGGCGGACCAGTTTTATGGCCAGCAAAACCGCCTAATTTAAACCTTCTTGATTTATTTCTTTGGGGATATTTAAAACCATTAGTGTATGCTACTCCTGTAAATAGCCTCAAGAAGCTGCAGTTAAAAATTAATGAAAAGTGCCAAGAAATCCGAGCCAATGAGAAAGTTTTAGAAAAAATACAAATGTCCTTCAGACAAAGATGTCGTGCCTGTTTGGAAATGGAAAAAGAGCACTTTGAACATTTTCTATAACTCTGTTAGATTAGCAGAATCAATAAAACATATTACAAAGTATTACCACGATTTATTCTAAAGAAAATGTATTGAATTTGCTGACCAATTTGCCAATTTGTATGTGGTATATGCGTGCAAGTAAGTGTTAAGGTTAAATTTGTTGTCATTTCACTTTATCAGAATATTCCGGGAAAATGTTCATAAGTCACAAATATGCTTATAATAAAGAAAACATTTGCATTGCAAACCTACATAAAAACAAACGTCTGCACAAGATAAATTTGAAGTCTGGGCAATAGACTAAAAAACAAGTTTCTACCACTGCTGAACAATTATCTACTATCTTACGAGCGCAGCTTACTTTTCCAAACTACAATACATCAGATAATAACGAAAAAACTTCGGAAAACATAAGAAAACTTTTGAAAACATTGGCAAAGCTCGGGCAATAAAAAAAATTCTGGACGACATTAAAAGAAGTTGATAGTGGGGACATCGTAAAAACTTTGAGTTACATAAAAAAACCATCAAGAATTTTAGTCCTTGATAGACATCATAAAATCTTGGCTGACATTCAAAGATATAAAATATTGAAAGAAAACAGACAAACTTTAGACAACATCAGAAAAGCTTGCGCAACATTAAAAGTCTATAATAGAAAATTAAAGAAATATCGGACTATCTGAAGATATCGTTATGAAAATAACGTAAAACTTAGAAGAATATACAAAAAAAATATATAAAAATATTAAAAAATAAAAACATCAAAAAACTTCGCGCAATTTTGCATTTTTTTAGAGGACATCTTGTCCCTTGTTCATCACTCTTGCTGTAAATAAATAAATCAAATATTATTTGTTTTTTTAATTTTTTATTTAAGTTATGTATAAAGATTAGTACAAACATTTTAAGTACAATACAAAAACAGGCAAACAGTTTTCTTGAGCATATTGTTGTTTGTTTCTAGAGTTTAAAAATAAAATATCAATGCAGCAAGACTATTTAACGTAGATTTATGTAGTTACATTGGTAGACCCTTTAAAAACAGTCCAAAACACGCATTTTTGTTTTGTTTAATTCCCAAAATTGGAAATCAACTATCATTGTAAAAAATTAAAATTAGCCAAAAAATGCACATATTACACAAAAACAAAAAATTAAAAAGTTATGGAAAGCAATCGGTAAGTCGAAAATATTGTATTGTGTTTCTTTTTCAGATTTGGACATTAACCGTCATCGTAACAAGTTGCTGGCTGCTCTAAATACATGACAAAAATTAAGTAAAAATAAAATGCAAAACAGTTAGATGCATTTTTGTTACAAGATTTGTGATTTTGCGTTTTGAAATTAAGAATTATATAAAAGATGCACATTATTTGTATGTAGATCATAACAATTAAAAAAAAATACAAAACAGTTAGAAAGTTGCATATTTGTGTTTTGCGTTTGCGGTGTAGCCAGTCAGTTTTAAAAGATGCACAAATTAATGTAAATATAGGTCAAGTTTAGTCGGTTTGCATAAAGCTAGTAAAAAGTTTGTAAGTAAAATGTACTATTTAATGTAATTAGGTTGGTTTACATAAGTCTACCACAAAGTTATCAAGTGCAGAAAATTATCGTAAAACCACAACTTTTGTTGCATTTAGTGTAAAAAATGCTCAATTTAACTTAGTTTAACGTTATATGTTGGTATGCACAAGCACCAAAGTAAAACGTTTAACATTTTAATTGAAAAATCACCTAAAAGTATATCGCGTGCTACCATGGTGCGCGTACCACACCATAAACATACACGGGATGTACTATTACATTTTACAAACCTAACTCTTTTAAAATGTGTTTTTTCATCGGCAATGTAAATTTATTTTTTAGAAAGCCGCGTTGAAAACTTAAAAAACATAACTTCTCTTATAAGAAACCAACATTAAAAAAAAGCTAAAGTTATATAATGAGTCATTTGGTACAATCAATAAAACAATTATTTTAAGTTATTAGAACGCACATTAAACAATACGTATAATGTAGTTGGTGGAAAAGTTGGCAGTTATCACCAGTCTCAGATGTCTTAGTGCCACCAAGTGATGAGTCGTTCTAAAAGCAGCCACTTACTTCTTGTTACTTTAATAGATAGCTATTCATGATATATTAGTTAATAAAGAAATGAAGTTACAAGATGAATATAAATAAATATAAACTTAAAATATATTTTTAACTTAATTGAAAAATAGAAGAATTTGAATTATTGGTTAGCCAATTAAATTATGTATGCACAAATCATTTCTATCAAATAAGTAATGATCAAAATCCAAACACAATTTTTAACCTACAAACAAACTACATATAATATTTACTGCAATATATTATACAAAGTATATTTACAAACCGACAATTACAAATTAGATACAAGCAGATAGAAACTGAATAGATACATTATGATAATCAAACTTGTTAAGACAATTATACATATAAAATAGCACGTATAGGAAAATAATTCATATCATTTATGGCAATACAAGTTTCTCACTTTTCTATACACAAATAATAGTCCACTCAATCACTACAATTATAACAGTTGCAATTTTCTGCAATTAAAGTTATAAATCGCACCCCGCTTGTTGTCGTAGCTATGAATTATCGTTAATATTCTTGGTTAAAAAATATTGAGCACACATTTATACGTCCTGTAAACTCCAATTAATCGAATTAAAATCGTTTTTGTTGTATTACAGTTACGCTTTAGTTGGTGTAATATATCAGAAAAACAACAAAGAAATGGTTATGTTAAACACAGAATTACAGAAAAACCATATAGTGTGATGTATAATTCATGATGCAAACGCTTTGATTCATGTTTATACTAGATCTATGAAGAGTGTAACTTTCAAAGAATTATTGTTATTGCCGGTTAGCAGGCAATGAAGCTGGCGCCATTTTTACATGCACGCATCTTGCATTAAATTGCTTTATGGCCGGAATTATGGACATTATGTTGAAGCTGCATTTATATATCAAAGTATGGTTATAACTTATGTGGATTTTGTAATTTATGAGGACAACTGTTGAAAGCGCTTCAACTTAATTAACGCGAATTGTCATTTATTAATATTAATTACATTTTGTAACCAATTACGACTAATTAATTAAATTTATTAAACATCTCTCGGAACCTTATTTGGCGTATTTACCGAATTAATCCAACGATCTAGTTCACGCAGATCTGTTTGAGTATCCTTTTTTTTAAGAAATCAAATAAGAACATTTACAAACCAAAGGTGTTTTAATTAGAAACTTTATTACTTTCAGCGACATATTATAATCTAAATGGTACAAATAATCCCCATATAAAATTTCTGAGATATGTGACATTTCAAAGTGCGTTCCAAAGGCTCTTGCAACGCAAACGATAAATCGATAAATTATAATAGAAACGATCAATTTAAATAGCATATGGGACAAGACCTTGCATATGTTTAATAGAAAACTAAATAAATACAAAAACTATAAATAATAATATGCAGATTAAGATAAGCAGCAATCTATAAATATAAATTATTTTATAATATAAAGATTTTGTTTTCGATATAAATGCATTGTAATTACCTACAATGTAATTATAGTGCGTGTAATTACTTGCCAATGCACCATTATTAAATAAATTTTATATAAAAAAAAAAAAAAAATTAGAGTATTATAAAACTATCAATTGTATACTAAAATTTGATACTGAATTAACGATAATAAGCCGGATATTGTGTCTAAATCATTTTGAATAATATCTAAATACTGGATGAGTTCGTCGTTTCATGTCACGTTGTGTGTTCGAATATCAACGCAATTGATTTGAAATGCGCAATGTATTTATACCAATCAACACTACTACTATATTTTGACAGGTCACGACTAAAACGTTTAATAACATTTTTATATTTAGTTTATATAAATATTTGTTTGTGTAGTGATAGAGATTGTATGAATCTTTCATAATAATTTCAGTGTTCTAGTAATAAGATGTAATAATAAAAAGAATATTTAATATCAAATATGTACATATAAAGTTAAATTAAGACTTAATTTGACCATACATTAGGAATACATTCATATTCAATAGTAATCAACTTAATAGAAACGTTTAAATATTCTTCTACCTCCAACGTTAATTAAATTCTAATCTAAAAAAATAATATGATATAATTTACAAAAAAACCTTATCCATGGCTACAATATAAATGAGCTGCCTACAAAAAATAATTAGTAATACGAGTATCCTAATTGTCAAATTAATAAAATATAAAAATCAATACAAATAAAATGTAACTAACAAATACAAATATTCATAACTGAAACAGGAGTTAAAGAGAAACTTTAACACAAATTCTCCTTTTATCAATTTGACATTTAGTATATTATTGATATTTATAGTCTCTTTATATTGTTTTTTTGTGTCTGTAATAAGAGGAAAGAATCGGCATTAATAGTCTTCTTGAGCTGATATGGCAAAAATCTAAACTAACTAACTCTTTCAGTAATAAATATTGTGTAATATATTTATGTATATGCATAAGAATGTAAACCAAGCATTCGAAACGTCTGCTAATCTAATATTATTTCTACTATTTTATAAATCAAATCCATACAAACAAAAAAACACACAAATTTTCATTATACAAATTCGTCTTAGTAGTAGCTGTTGTTAAAGTATTGAGAAACACATGTATTTGCAATTTATGGTTAAGTCGTAATAAAAATTTATAATCATTGTTATATATGGGTAATTCCACGATCGTTCGGACAATCGGCCCTACATCGATATCTCCGATTTTGTTCAAATTTTGTACACATGTTTGGGGTACAAAAATATGACGATTTTTTAGATCTCTAGGTACAATACAGTGTGAATTGGTTTTCCAAAATTTCCCTCGGAAAATGGAAAAATTACATTTTTTCAATAAATTTATCTTCGATACCGCTACACATGGAAACTTGAAATTTGAATATGATACTCCTGAAACATAATACTATTGATCCAAAAAATTAGAGTAAAATATAACGTGATTGCTAAAAATGAGTTATTTTTAAGGGATTTTTCTCGGATTTTCCGTAATTTTACTAATTTTCCGGCTTTTTTTAAGAGATAACGGACATAAAAATTGCGTTCTACAAAAAAATTCCTTTCGATTACACTAATTCATTATTTTTTTTACCTTTTTTTGCAAAATTATTAAAATTGCCGCATTTTTTGCCCCCGCGTGGCAAATCTGAAAATTCTTAAAATAAAATAATAATAATATATATAAAAATAAATTTTGTTAAGGGGCAGTTCAATGAGTGTCATAAAACTACGAACAGAACTCCCGCAATTTAACTCCTTTTTAAAATCGGTTTTTTGCAACGTGTAGAGAATGAAATTTCCAATCTAATAAAATATATAAAAATCCAAAACCATCAATTGTCTATTAAATTTTGAAATTAGGTAATATATAATTTTTTGTCGAAATATTTGCTTAAGCTTTAAGAGTTATACTTCATTGAACATTAAACTTAGTAGACTTTTTTTGTGCTATAAGTTATTTTTCTAAAATAACAATTGTTACAGTTCTGCTCGTAGTTGTGAATGTATAATAAAATGTAAAATTCCCGCATGTTGTATTTTTTCTAACAGTTAGGTACTGCTACTACAATTATTAAAATCATAAGCACAATTTCCCAGCGCTCTAAAGATAGCTAAAATAATATGTTTGCACAAAAGAAGCAATCCAAAATTGATAACAAATTATAGAGCCATAGCTTTACTATTAATATTTTCTAAAATTATAAAAAAAAAATTGATTGCAAAACAAATAATAAATTTTCCAAAAACACATAATGTTCTTAGTAAAAACCAACATGGGTTTCGTAAAAATTATTCGACGATGTCTGCTTTATATAGTATCTTAGATTTGGTGTGTACAAAGTTAAATGAGTCAAAGAAAGTAATGACATTATTTGTTGATTTTTCAAAAGGCTTTGACAAAGTTGATCATCAAATACTTAAAAAAAAACTAGATTACATTAAAATTCGTGGAAACTGCTTGAAACTTTTAAAATCCTACTTAGATAGTAGATCACAATTTACAAGTTATTGTAGAAAAATGAATAATCAAGTAATTACAGAGATAAGTTTACCCCAAGGAAATTTGTTAAAGCCTATATTATTTCTAATCTACGTCAACAACATTGAAGTAAACGTAAACAAATTGTATTGTGCATTTGCAGACAATATTACTCTAATATCTTCAAAAACTAACAATAATAAATTACGTGTTGATATGGCAGAAAACTTAAAACATGTAACAAATTTATACAGGGTCCATTATGAAAATAATGCGCATGATTTTATAGTAACGCGTCTATTCATCCCAACACGGTAAAACCGGTTGGGAAATGTGGTAGAGGATCTGCCCTTCCTACGCAGCCGGTCGCCAACTGATGCGACTGTTCTGAGCGAAAAGACGTGTTTCCGCGAAAAGTGTGTTTTTCGACTTTGTAACACGCGATTTTTGACAGGAACTTTTGAATTTGATTCAAAATAAGACGGACTATTGTCACTTTGTTGTAACCAGAGACAAATCTTGTACCATCCCTTCCGACCCAAGAAAGCGCAAATAAGCAAGTTTCGCATCAAAACGTTGCTTTCTTGACGTTCATTTTAAGTTTGTACCGCAAAAAGAAACTATCAACTCAACCTTTACCTTACTCAAGATGCTCAAAAGATTAAAACGCTGGATCGCACGCGTGAAAACTGACATCAAAGACACGTTCAAGCTCCACCATAACAATGCCCCCAGTCAAACAGCCGTCATCGATACCAATTTCCTGGCCCAAAGAAACACCTAGGTAATCCCCCAGCTCCTTTACAGTCCTGACTTAGCTCCATGCAACTTTTTTTTGCTTTCCCGACTGAAGAGAAAGCTGAATGAAAAGCATTGGGAATCCGTGAAAAACATCCAAAAGCATGTTACAAGGTTATTAAAAGACATTCCTGACAAGGAGTTTCAGGGTGCCTTCCAGGCGTAGCAGACACGTCTCCAAAAGTGTATTATTCTTAGTCAAATGTATCTATGTAAATATTGTAACTTGTTTGGTATTTTAATTCTATTTTTATATTGTATGACTTATCCCATATCATAAAAATGTTCTAAGAAAATTAATAAATTCTATTCTACCCTTACCGTTAGTATTTGCAAAATTATGACCCGATTCTTTTTAAAATAAAAAAAACTAAACTTATATTATATTAGTATTGTATTAAACTTTATTTCTTAGACATATTTATTACATATCAGAAAAAGGCGATGTTCAGTAAATTGCTGCTCTTCCACATAACCATTTAAATTAGTTACATAATTAATAAACTTAATTTCATAGTTGCCAGTAAATTCATTGCTTTTTTAAGATTAAATCTTTAATTTAAATATATTTTTTTAAATGGTCCTTTTTATTTATAAAATTTTCTTTTCTTGAGCAAATAAATACAAAAACAATTATTAATTTTGCACACCTACTCTGATCTCTTTTCATGAGCATCAATAAAGCAGGCAAATTACATCTAACCTATAATAGTATTTGCAAACTACTGATAGACGCGTAATATGTGCTCTATCGCTATGTGTTGCATTGGCCAAATTTGAGCCATTCTGTACGAGGTACATTTGAACCGTATCGCTGGAATGTACAAAAATTAAATTTTTAATAAAAGTTCTGTTACTGTACTTTATTGAAACTCTTGGCTCATTACGCAAATCTGGTAAAAACAATACAAGCATTTGTAATAAATTGAATAAAAACAATTAATCATAAAACAAACAGGCTACAATAATTCCACGACAACAAAAATTGTCTTCAACGACATATCCAGATTTAATCAACATCGTCATAAAATGTAACTCTTGATGTATTGGTTTAAGGAACAACATGATCATTTAATATTCATTTCGGGCATATTAAACGCAAGCAATTACATTAATATAGTCGTGAAACCCTTTCTAATTCCTTTAATCCAAAACCATCTAAAAGCAGTTTTCCAGCAGAATAATACGCAAACATATACTGCCAAAGTAACTTCCTAAAACAAAACAACATCGTTTGATTTGGCTATCAAGATTACCCAACTTGAACAATACAGAACATGTCTGGAATATAATACACAAATCATAGCGTCGTGGTATACGTTTTCGAAACACTTTAGATAAACTGTGATGATGCAATTTATCTAAAGTGTTTAAACTGTGATGATGCAGTTTATCTAAAGTGTTTCAAACAACCTGCAATAGACCATCTAATTTTTAACAAGCCCAGAAACATTGATAAATGCATAAGAGTACGCGGAGATGTAACGTATTATTAAATTTTCTCTTAGTAAATTTTATTATTATTCTATAATTTATACAACAACTCATTCAGTGTAGTTCATTGTTTATTAGATGTATAATACAATGTTTGTTACACAATTTTGTTTTTTATGTTAATTGCTTGACCTCACACTAAGATATTGTAGATTAAGTAAGAATAGACAAGTAAATGTTCATTATTAAATCTAAATTTAAGATTTTGGACGGCTGATATATTTTATGAAATTACAAAAAAAGATTTGTTTTTCACAATTGGTAATCAAATTCAAATTTTTATAAACAATGCTTCTACAAAAACTTACTAAGTTTTACTTAATTCATAAATGTGGATCTTTATAAAATTGTCATATAAGCATTTTCGTTCTTTTAAACTTAGCTTTATTGTTAAATTGTTTACTACACACATATGAATCATTTGTTCAGTAACTGAGTCTATGCATTAGGTATACTTAATTTTATCCATGCCTTGTATTGTAAACATTCAAATATCAATCTTTAAAGTTTTATATTTGAAATTAAATTTCAAATTTTTAAAAATATTGCTTACGCAAAAGTAAGCAGTTTGATTTTTTTAACCAAACCCTGACGTAAATGTTGTGCTCAATGTAATCAAACGTTCTTTATTCTTCAAAGTCTCAATGATGTTTATAGTATGTAAATAAAAACTCATGTTAGATTTGGTTTACTATATTATTTGCATTTAAATAGCAAAAAACACAGTTAAAAACAACAGTTTTAATATTTTTAGAAAACAACGATAACAAACAAATTGGACTATCAAGTTCATCTAAATTTCTTTTACTTAACAAATTTGAAAAATAATATTAATTTTTAATGAGATTTTAATAATATAACATATTGGTTTAGAAAACATATAAGCACAATATTTAATTATTTTTAGTGAAATCTCATCAGTTTTTATATTTTTTTTAATCTAGTTTTTTTAAATTAAACTTTCAATTTGTTTTCGATAACTATGTAAAAAAACAAACAAAAAACTAGAAATATCATTACCAAATTGTTTCTACCCTTGTACAAGTTATACATTGTGATCTAATGTGATACAAAACCATCATATCACAACATTATTTAATTCAGGGCAACTAAAAGATTTAATTTTTTGAAAATAATAATTGAAACAATTTGATATTATGTTTAAAAAGTTTGTATGTTTTCTTGACGTTGAATTTGATATTGTAGATTTGATTCCATTGTTTGCTAGAAAAGTCAGTACACAAAATTTCAATGTTGCATTGTAAAAACTTTCTTAAAATTCTTAATGATGGTCTTTTATGTGATATATTTTCACCAATATCTATAATTTGTGATTGAAGAAACCCGCAGTTATAACTTTAGCCTTATAATTTGCAAGTTTTCTTTTGTTTTAATATAATAGTTGAATCGCTTATTACCAATTTGACGTAGTAAGTATTCAATAAATTTTTTATTAGTTTATCAGTTTCAAACTTTTGCTAATTATATCAATATTAAAATTTTCTGCAATTAAATATAAAATATTATCTCTTGATTTACGAAGGCGGAGTGAAATATTCCAGGCCTGAACAATAAAACATTTTTTTCTCAACATAGTCTCCATTTAGGTCTGCACACTTGTTTCAACAATTTTCTAAAGCCGTTTTGCCAGACTGATAGGTCAATTTGTCAAGGACCTCAAAATAGTAATTTACATCGTCAATGACTTCATTATAGTTCGCAAATCATTTTTAACCAACCACTTAAGTTTTAAAACAGATGGAAGTCGCACGGGGCTAAATCTAGTAACTATTGTGAGTGGCAAAGTAATTCAAACTTTAATTGGTAGATTTTAGCTATTGCAATGACGTGTGAACCGAGGCATTGTCTTGGTAAAGGAGTACTTCGCTAAATGTAGCCGTTTTCTCTTAATTTCTTCGTCTAATTTTTGCAATAAGTTAGCATAATATTATAATTTTAATTAATGTAGCAGAACGCCATATTGTAGGATATGCACCGGCAAAGAGCAAGATCCTCTTACATTAAACTTTGGGGCGCCACATGGCGACCTCAATATCACAGCCAAAAACGCCATTAGAAAAATGAATACACGCAAAAATTTCAAATTTTACAATTTATCAAACATTCACAACATCAAGCAGAACTACAACAATTGATATTTTAGAAAAATAACTTATAGCATAATAAAAAGTCTCTTAAAATTTAAGCAAATGTTACGACAACAAATTTATAATGCATATTCAAAATTTTGTAAACAATTAAAGGTTTTAGATTTTCATATATTTCATGGTTTTAAAAAGAAGTTTTATGACACTCAAAAAACCGCGCCCTTAAATACTTCCTAACAAAGTTTTTTTAAATTTAACTGTTAAAGTAAGCTGTGGCAAACTAAATTAGTAATGCATTTGTTAATAATACACATTTGTGTAGTCAGTGAAAATTTGTTACATGGTTGGAGACGTGTATTGTACCATGCAAAGACAGATCACTAATGAAGAATTTGCAAACATTTATTTAAAAGTTGAACAAAAGTAAAAAACTTTTTACATCTATTAAGAAACCTTAGTTTTCTAGATACTTTCAAAGCTATGTCAACAACATGATCGTTCCAGAGAAGATTATGTAAGATTGTAACACCTAGAAGACACATTGCTTATGTTATTAGATTTTTGGATTATTAAATCAAGTTGGATATTTTAATCATTTTAAACTTTAGTTTAGCCTTTAAGTCTCCGTTTCATTTACATTCACTTGATTCATTATTATAACTTACGTTTTTTGAAAAATCTTCAATGCAGTCACACATAACCACTTTCAGTTATTACTTGTTAGGTTAACATTAGTTCAATTTGATGCACAAAATAAATATTTTTTTTGTTCACATATAAAACACGTAATACATTCTATTACATTAGTTATTTGTATTTTACATTTGCTAGCTAATTTGACATCTTTACCAGACAACTAATATAATTACAATTAAAAAAAATAACTGATAGTGTGAATTACGTTACACTATGACGCTATCAAAAAATTGTCACATGTAAAAATAAAAACTTAAATTATATACAGCATGAAATAAAATGCATTACGTGATACATCCGGCATGTTCTTATAGTACTCATTATGATATTCCTTTGACTTATTTATCAGACTTATAACGTAAATTACTATTAATATTCAATGTATGAAATCATAATAACTATCATAAAATAATAGTTATTTATGCAATATGATTCAAAATAAGTGGTTTTTCAATTGTAGCAAATTACGACAGTAAAACAAACACTCATTTCACAAATTGATGATTTTTTTGAAAAAATAATAAAATAAAGAAATAAGTTTTGACCTAATAATTTAATTTGATTTGAATTAAAAATAGTTTTTTTCTCACTCAAAAATCAATACATCATTTCAATAGTGTTGAAATCTACAATCTGCATATAAAAATACCAAAGTTGTATATAGAGCTTATTACTTTTTCAGTATTAGTCTTTATTTCAGTTTATACAATTACAACAAATAAAAAGGCACAATTCCTACTCCCCCGCTTAACCTTGAATTTTACATAATAATATATTTATATTCACAAAGAATTCATTTTGTATAATATATTGTATATAGACCTTATTACTTTTTTAGTATTAGTATTAACAAATCTTAATTTTATCTTATACAATTACAATAATTATAAATGACAAAGTTGACAGCACTTAACCTTCAATTTTACAGTGTAATTCTAAAAACCTTGCAGAATCTGCAACTTACTAGTGTTGTTCTATATTTTCTTGTTCAAAATCTCATTTATGTGGAAGTGTGGAATCAAATAAAATAAAGCGTCCATAACTTAAAATTTTGAATTGTACAGAAATGATAATTTTGTTACAAATATTCTGAATAGCATATGCGTACTAGTGAGCCTATTCTGGACATATTTTATATGTTATTATATAAAATGTTAAAAATAGTAATATGTTTATAGAGAAAAAACATAATATAATTAGTTAACATCGCTGTAATAAATGTCCAGAATACTGCTATAAGTAACTATCCTGATTATATATTAACAATATGTGATTTAGGTGATTTATTTATATTATATTAATTTATTTCTCAAACGGAATGTGAATATGTCAAAATAGTAGTCTTGCTTGATTAAGTACCTCAATTTTCGTTTACTAATAAAATTAATATTTATTTCTACACTATTAAATTAAAAACAAATTGATTTTATATAATAATAAAATTACGAAACTATTATAATTTATTAAAGATTCATACTTATTTGCATTTATTATTACTATATTCCAATTAGAATATACTTCTAGACAATCTTCATGTTTACTATGTAAACAATCTGTTCAATTATATTATCAATAAATCAATAAATATAAAAATGTGTTTGTTTTAAATATTTTACCCACGCTATGAGTTTGACTAACACCTGTTCTATAAATACATTTGAATAATATCTGTCAATTAGCTGTTACTACATATGTGTGATATTTGAAAGTATGTATATAAGTCAATCTAAATAAGTTTCATGTTCTTAATCGAATATATTTATAAGAATTAAATACCACAAATAAGAATTAAAGCAATTAATTGCATCAGTTTATAAAAAAATTAATAAACTACCCTATTTATTTTATTAAATTTGTTTAGAATAAAGGATTTAAATCGCAAAAGTGAAAAAATAAAAGACAGATTCTATAATATTTTCTGCACAATACCGTTTGTTTTATTTTGAAACACAAATCCAAGTATGTTATCAACTTAAATTTTGTTTAAATTTCAACATAGTAAATCATTTTAATATATTTTTCAAAACAAAAATTAGCATTTAAATCGTACTAAAGAACTATGAAAAATATATTAAATTTCACATTTTCAAGTACTTAGAACAAAATAACTTTATCTCAGATACTGAATATAGGTTTCGATCAAAACGTTCGACAGATCTTCTGACTTATGTTAGTCACAAAAGAAATTTTACTTCAGATAAACATGGAGAAAATCTTGCTGTAGCTCTAGACATTTCCAATAAGCATTTTTGATAGGGTATGGCATCCTAATCTCATTAACAAGCTCCATTGTATAGGTCTTGATCATTAATCTGCAAATCAATAGTTTTCTTAATAATTATAGTTCAAATTGATGGTTTTAGCTCTTACCCTAAAATCATAAATGCTAGTGTTCCTTAAGGTTCTGCTTTTTCGCCAACTTTAGTATTGATTTACATTAATGTACATCTTCAAATAACTAAAAATCCTATTCATAGTTTTGCAGATGATAGCACCCTTCATACTTCATACTTTAAAAAGACCATATCAACAAATATGGCGGAACGTCTTAAATATTCTAGGTTAAAATCTGCAGCATCTATAAACAAAGACCTTAAAACAATATCTGAACGGAGCACTTCCAACATAGTCAATTTTAACTCTAAAAAAACTCAACTTCTTACTGTACCAGTACCAAATATTAAACTAAACAACAAATCCATATCTAAATCTTTTTCAATTTGTCTTCTAGGAGTAACAATCTCCATAATCTTCTGTGGAACGACCATGTTGTTGGGATAGCTTCAAAAGTATCAAGAAAACTAATATTTTTTAATACTTCTGTTCAAATTTGCATATATATATATATATAAAACTTATGTTTGTCTTTGTATAGAATATTGATTCCAAGTATAAAGAAGAGCACTATCTCTTCTAAATTCTATTCAAAAACAAGCTATTCGGATCATTGCCGATCCAAAACTGACTAATGACTTAGCTACTTTACAACACAGGTGTAATGTTGCAGATCTTTGCATTTTCTATAGATATTTGAATAGACATTCTATTCAAATAAAATACAATTCATATTACCAACTAAACAAATATTTACACGTAGTACAAGGCTAGCTAGAAATTCAGTTCTTTCAACTGGAGTGACTGCTCACCCACCTTAGTTTTAGTGATCTAGAAGTTTAATTTCCATTTTTTTTGCAAATCTCAATTGTCAATAAATTGGGAAAAAAGACAACAGCTCCAATTTCTTAATAACAAACAGTCAGCTGCACTTAATTTAATAGTTACGAGTCAATTGTTTCAACTGAAATTGAATTTTCTTCTTCTTGCAAATGTCATTTGTTTCTAAATTATGGAAAAAGGTTGGCAAATCCAAGTTTTTGATAACAAATAGTTGGGTAGGTATTGAGATCACTCAGTTTTAACTGAAATGCCAGCCTACCCAGCAAGTGGCAGTTATCCCAAAATTGGACAACAAACAGTCGGATAGGTTCAATTGGAGTGCTTACACCTAAGTGTTATTAATCAAAAATTGAATTTTCTTTTCTTTGCAAATGTCATTTGTAATTATATTGTAGGAAGAAGAAGGTGACAGATCTAACTTCTTCCTAACAACCTGCCAAGTAAGTAAACAAGGCACTCAGTTTAATAGTTGCGGGTTAGTTGTGTTAGAATAAGTGGATACAATACCAGAATGTTGACTTAGATGGGAGGAGAGACAAAAACGAAAACAAAAATTAAATCTTGAATGCCTTACAACAGAATGTAAAAATTGTTTAAATATTTTTAGCAATAAATCAAGGTTTTGCTTGAGTGCTCATAATGGTGAGACTACACGGAGAAAGAAGAAAGTTGCAGTTTGCTGTAGAAGCAATTTTCTATGATAGTGAGTCTTCTTAACTCTTTAAACGTAGATCGCTACATTATTACTGTAGCAGAACCTTTTTAAACCCTATATCTTCAAAGAATGGAAAATAATATTTAAGCAAGATAATGCACACCCACATACGGCAAAGATTACCGTAAACTGTAAACTTCCTAGAACCAAATATCAATATGTTTCCATAGCTTTTAAGATCAGCAAAAACTGACCTTCTTTAATATAACGTCTACGCGTGATAATTCAAAAACTTGAGTGATACTTACAATTTCTAGCATATCTAGACGTTTTACTGAGTGCACTATAATTAAGCAAGTTGTTTTTAGTTAACACTATCTTTTTGGTTCTTATATTCTTATATAGTAAAAGCCAAATAAATATAAATTTGTTAATTCAAATTTAAGTTTAATTTCAAATATAATTAAAATATTATTTTACATAATATGTTTTATGCAACATCAATTTGCAATCTATGAAAAATAATTTAAAAGAGTCACAGAATCAAATCAAAATTTTTATTTGAGCTTAATTATTTCATCACCAAATTTTCAATTAATTAATCTGTTCTTTTTTTTACGTAGTTTACACTTTAGGAAACATATAATCAATATAACCATATACGAGTATAACAGATTTTGTCCAGTAGTTGACATTTTAATTATGAACTCACGTAAGATATAGTTTTCCTTCTTAAAATCACATTTGTATATATAATACTCGATGGCACAACTCGCGCACGTAAACACATGCACTAGATACACAAGAACACTCTTAAAACCAAGCCGCGCAACCGGCACACGTATACTGACTAAATCAAATTTGTCTCGATAGTACTTGATACAATCAATGCTAAATGAACAGCTGATAGAAACCGGTAGATACTTTCTTACTACTCACACAAGACGCTCAAAAATTTTCTTGATTCATAATCATAATTTTGATTCTTATTCATTTATAATTCTAATTTTAGATGGAATAATAATTATTTTAATGGTAAATTGTATAATTTTTAAATATTGTTTACGATCAAAAGAAAATATTTTATGTAACGTACTCACTTGTAATTTGTCGTGTCAATGTAATTCTTCAAGAACAATCTAAAAAAAAAAAGTTTTTGTTTATATAATACATATTCATATATGATCTAGTAATGTAATTGATACTTAAATTAAGCACAAGTCAATGTTTAGTACTACAAATGAATTATATTAACATACAAACTATGAAATCAAATTGAGAAAAAACTATTTGAGCCTATAATTATTATATAATACAATCTAATATCCATATCCAACTGTGTCTAAAGCAATCAAAATTTTCTTTGAAATAAGAAAACAAAATAAAGCAAGATGAATGGCAGAAAACAAGTACGGTAATATTTTTTCTTGTGATAGTTAATTTAGTGGACCCATCTTGAGTTATTAGCTATATAAAAACGTAAATATATGACATTTTAAATATCGTAATTCTGTTTAATTTTTCATATTTATTAATTGTGGTTAATCAAAGTTTAATCAACATAGCAACTACCGTTTACTTTAAATTTAACAAAAATTAAAACTATAAAGAAATGTTAATATAAATAATAATATTTTACATTAACTAGGTCTAATTGTGATATTCATCTTGAATGAATTAGTGGGTACAATGCCGCAAGGATCAAGTCAACATATCACAAACCTATTTAATTGCTAACACGTTTAAGTACATATATTAAATTTTATTAACTAAAATTTGTATATACAAATTTTTATATCAAACCCGTTAATTGAAAGAATGGAGGTGCTGTAGATACTGACAGTGTTTAGTATCTTGTATACCCACACTCTCATATTAAATTAAACACTAAACATAAATTTGGTTTTGCTAGATTAGATAGATATTTGCAAACTCGGCACTTTTCAAATTAAGGACGACTCAGCAACGATTTCAGTAATCAGCAAATGTGCCTGTTACAGTTTCAATGATTATTTAACTAATTTATTTTTAACACGAGTTATCTCTATAGCTTGTGCTTCTCATAAAAATAGTAAATTTCTTATATGGATTCTTATCTCGCAGACAAAACCTCCAACTAACGTTTCACTCCCCTTATTTTATTTAGTTAACTATACAAGTACATTATACTTATCAGTAATTTCATATTCTTGCATTGTCGTATTGCTAGCAATGACTAATTAATTTTGTTGTTGAATTTCAACTCCGCAAACGTATGCAAACAGTGATTTCAAATCCTTTCATTGTCAGCTTTCTAAGAAACAATTTTACACAAATCTGCTCAAACATAAATTTGTTATTAAAGATAATTAAATAATTTTTAACTGATCAGTTTCAACTCTTGTGCGCATATATATGCATATATATTAGACTGGTTCTTAAATTTTTGTTTGTAGAATTTTTTTGGGTGCACCCTCAGAAAATGATTTTTATGCAAAAAAAAGTAACCCATGCCAAATTTCAGCCCTTAAGAATGAAAAGAACACTTGTCGCACTGCCTCTAAAGTTTTAAAAGTAAACCCATTACCTTACTTAATAAAACATTATTAAAATGTTACAAATTTAACAAAATAAAAAAAAACATGTACAATAAGTCAATTTAAGAATTTTCTAAATTAAAAAAAATATAGACCTATGCCTCAAATTCTAGTAATTTCTGTTTACAAGTCTAATTGTATGTTCAAAATTTAAAATATAAAAAAATAAATAAACAGGGACCAGGGTGTGCATCTGACTCAAATCTGAAAGCCATGCAACTTATTTAGTATATTAATTTTAAAAATTTAAAGGTAGTGCATGGCTTAAATTTTTTTGCATAAAGATTACTTTCTGAGGGTGCACACACAAAAATTGCATACAATTTTTTTTAAGAACCAATCTAATATATTTATTATATAAATTTTAAAATTATATGTTATTAACTTACGCACTACCGCTAATTAAGTTTTAAGCAATTTTGATGATTTCAAATTACGTGTTGTAACTCCGCAAAAGCTATTGTTTGCGGATTCGATGTACTCATAAGAATCTATTACAAATAAAAATTTTCTCTTGTTTAAATGTTCTTGTTAATTAGTTGATTATTCAGTTTTTTTTTTGGTTGCTAATTAAATGTTTAACGTTTTATTTTGGTTTTTTTATTTTGACTTACGCATGGCAATACCTTCCGATTTTCTTTTCAGCGTAAATCCTGTTGTTATAATGTCCTTATAAAACTAGTCAAAATTTGTCGTTCATTTCCTCTTCATCGTATCACCTCTCCTTCATAAATAGTTTATGCAGTTCCATTAATTGTATCCTTTCGTCAATTCTAAACTTTTGTTACTCTGCTTTCATTCAGCATTTGTTTTCTCCTTATCATTGCAATTTCGTTTGGTATCGTAGTCTCTGTAAATGGTTTTCTTTTTTTTTTCTATTTTTGGTATGCATAATTGTCCTGACCTTCTTTCTAATTTTCTTTGTGGTCTTTTTCCTTTCTCTGGCTTTTATTTTGTATGTTTGTTTTTCTATATTTTCTGCAGGTCGTCTTTGTATTCAAATATAATAACTGTATCGTCTGCATAGCACACAATTTTGATTTTTTGTTACCAATTTGTATCCTTCGCCAGCAGCTTTGACTATGTTTATTATTTTGTTTATGATCATATTGAATAAGATTTGTTTTGTATCTCCGTACATGCTCTTATTCTTGAGTTTTTTGGAATGAGTTCGTTGTTCGTTAAAATTATTCTGCGGTCGACTTTTTTTTTTCGGCAGTAGTTTAAGTACATCGCTTAGTCTAACTCAGTCAACTGAGTCAACAAAACACATAAACTTTCTCTGATATGTAGCGTAGAGTAAATATTGCGTCAATGCTGGATCTATTCTGACAAAATCCTTGTTGTTCCTTGCTCATTCCTGTTTTTGATATTGTTAGCAGTTTAATTAGTAGTTTCAGGGTTGCACTCAGTAAACAAACGCCACAAAAGTTCTTTGGATCGGCTTTCTTCCTTCTTTTAAATGTGGATATTGTCACACTTTCCTATATTCCTACATATTAAAAAATTTACAACAGCTCAAATTTATTTTTTTGCTAAACTAAAATTACAACTTAGTAAAACTACTCAAAAATCATTTCTAGCTCAAAATTAAAAATTATTTCAAACAAAAATGCCAGTTGTTAAAATTTTGTCGTAAAATGTAGCCAGCTTGTCAATTAGTGTCTCTCTACCGTACTTAACAATTTCATTAGTTAATTCATCAAGTCCTGGCAATTTTCTATTTATTAATTTTTTTACCATCTGTTTTATGTCATCTTTAGTTATTGTAAAACGCTTAACTGCGGTTGTAGCTGTTTTTTCGTCTTCGTAATTGTGTGTTTCTGTATTATGTTCTTTGTGTACGCCTCCGTAAAAAAATTAAAATATTTTTCTCATTGTTCTGGTTTATTTGTGTTTATCTAGAGGTATTCAATAATGGGTTACCGGTTGCGTGGCATGTTATAGACTTTCTTCTGCCACCCATTACTCCATTTTCTCCGTTTTCTGAAATGTACCCATAAAGGAAAATTACTAAAAACTATGTATAGACAAACTAACCAAGAAGTGGCTCCGCAGCTTACCTGCTAACACGTTTTAAAGCAAGAAACTCAAATCCTTAGTCTAAAGAAACTACCAGATCAAAAAAGTCGTAATATGAGTACCGTGGCCACAACTGGAACTGGGTACCCTATTAAAACCAAAACTGTAGAACAGTTTAAACACTGACCTTGGCAAGTGGTAAATTCAAAACTGCACTCAACACGTTTTACTTATGGATACATTAAAACCTTAGAAAGCAAACCTGGGTTTCACTAATGTAACCCGCCGGTTACTGTCTTTCTAAGAAAAATGGCGACAAACCAGAAAAGACACATACCGTCATAGAAGCAATAGTTGAGCAAGGTTTGCAAACAAAAACAAATAAACCAAGATGAAGGTTGTGCAGATCATTGTACATTATTGCACATCCCATAGAGTAGTACCAACATCAATTCAAAAAGTAAAAACCTTTTAAAATATATTTTAAAAACTAATATAACTTTTATAAAATCTGATTCAACATTCAACCTAAAGAGTCGCTCTTACATGAATACAAGAACCCAAAAATAACTAACTAAAATTTGTATAATATAACTAAATTATAACTTGCGCTTTTTATTCACCAAAATAACTCTCATAAACCCTCTTTAAACAAATTGTAAATCTAAAGTTAGCAAAAACAAATCACAAGCTGGAGATAACAACAGGTACGTTTGTTAACTTCATAAAAAAAGAAAGCTGCAAAAGCACAATCAAACATACCACCAACAAGATTATTATAAAATAGAGAGTTTGACAGAAAAAGAACAACAAAACTAGGAGAAACGATGACAAAGCTTTATACAAAACCAGTCTCAGAGCATATAACAATGCTATAAAAAAGCAAATCAAAAAAACTGTTAGAGAAGGAACTGTAGAAAGTTTAAAACAAACCCACATGTTCTAGTCTCCAAAAAGCGCTGAACAAAAATTGCACTGCAAACATTAAAATCCTGCTGACAAAAAAAAAGATTTTACAGAATCGCTCAAAAGAACTGTAAAAATTACTGCAGACATACTTCCCAGGCTCTACACTGGCAAAAGCTTATAATCAAGAAAACCTTATAATACTTAATAAGGACTGGGCAAAGACAAATACCATAATAAATAAAAGCACCTTAGAATAGGGAGTCGGTACATCAGATCCTTTCAAGTCATCAGAAGCTAAGAAAATGTATTTCATCATATTATAAAAAGAACTTGCTGCCTTTAGATTGCTACGGCAATAAAAAACAGAGACATTTGGACTAAACCCAAATGCCTATAAAGAATCAGAGTATTAAAAGTAAACTACGCACATTACCCAAACTATAGTAATGCAGATGAGCAAAACAAAACTGCAAAGACTACATACATAGAGTAAAAATAAAGACAAACCCCCCTATGCCGCAGACAACTAAAAGACAAAAAATCTCCCAATACATCTAGTAAGCAACTGCAAGGTTTACAACCTACAACGTAGTGCCTTCTTCAGCAAACACAAGCTAACTAAAAAAAAGCTCGAAACAGTTCTTTGCCAAAAGTTTCTGACCCGAGACGCATAATAAAACAAAAAAACTGCATTGAAGGTACACCAGATGTACTACCTCATAAAAAAAACAAAAACTCAGTCACTTTTGTTTTTCCAACAGATCAACTTTTTCAACATTTTGTTATTGATCTTGTTAATGTACTTTCTAAAATATATTATTGAATATAAAATTTAAAATTAACTTTATTTTAAGCGGTGTTTTTGGTTTGTACCTGTACCTGTAATTCATAACCTAACCCAACTTACAAAAAGATTTTTGCTTTTGATATTGAGCGTTGCGCGTTTGTCAATGCTTTTTTACAATCTTTAAACCACAATTTAAGAATATTGCAAAACCTTGAAGAATAAAGTCTAGATCTAAAATACTGACTTTAATAGTAATAATATGATTAAACTTGTCAAGCAGCACTAAAGCGTCTGGTTAATCGGATTGTCCCGTAAATAAACTTAAAGTATAATAAAATTAAGAATGAATGAAGTGTTATCGTTGGACTAATAGAGTAAAAGAAAGCATTATAAATGATCTTAAAGTGCAAAAAATCTACAATTTATATAATGATGTTAAAGTAAAGCGTTTTTCTAAGCTGTCTAAAGTAACAGGTATGCAATTTTAACGTAGAGAAAAAACCACAGCTCCCAAAAACTTAATGTTTAAAACTCTGGCATTTGTAATACATAGATATTTTCTAAAGTCTGCGTTTTATTTCGATCAAGACTGCAAGAATCAAAAAAACCGTAAAACTAACAACTTTTTTTTACTTGCGCAATTTGTATTAAGGACAAGTTGAGTTTAATCTAATTCTATACATTCAACAAAGTTAACATAGACAACTATCAAAAAAAATTAGCTAGTTTGTTAGCAATTAGCATTTCTGGAAGAAGTTATTTTACTTGTTGGTAATTCTTGCAAAATAAATGCAACCCGTTGCTTATATTACAGCAGTAATCCACAACACGTTGCACCTTGTGTATTTATAATAATAATAATATTAAAAAATTATTGCATGTTATCACAGAATTATTTACAATTGTCCCATATTTGAAAAAAAAAATGTTAATAAAAACGGTATGATGTTATTAAAACAAAAAAAAGTAGAGTGTTAGAGTTTGTTAGCAATGCAGAAGTCTTGCCTGTTTTTGAAGTTGATGAACTTCAGTCCAAAGCGGCTTCTGTTTTCAAACAAAAGAATGCTTTAAACAAATTTGACGCTAGGTGTGTGATTAGATATACATCACTAACACTGCTTTTTGTTGCATAATTTAAACTTAAAATTGCAAAAGTCTTTATATAACAGTATTTGCTTCAAAGTTAGAGTTTGTTCTGTTAGCGTTGCAAAACTTGTGACACTTGAAGCTAAAATCAAACCTCCCAATTTAGATTACTTTGCGTCTACAAATTATGTATTTGGTTGTTATTATTTATTAAGCGGTATGTTGTCTGACGTTTTTAGAAAACAATGACTATCAGGTTCCTGATAGTCAACGGTACATTTCTCGAATTAAATCAGTTAAGCAGTTTATAATTTTAATCAATTAATTAATTTTGTCCGATATTATACTTTCTAGGTGTTTGTTGTTCAAGTAAATATTGTGGACGGACCAGAGTAAAAAACGTAATTTTTTAAAATTAAAAAAATGTGAACGCTCTTGTGTGCAATCTAGAACTTAAAAAAAAAATCATCATACCAACCATATTTTTTCGATGTAATCATTTTGCGCTATTTGAAACCTTTATACAGACAACAGCAACTCCAATACAATTAATCCTAGTTATTATGGCATTAGCTATATACTCACGCTACTGCTGGCTAGCTTCTTTTTTGCCCGTAATGCTGGCAACTTACATTACAAGTGAACTTGTAGTTTTGAGTGGATTCCAAACCACTAGAGAGATTATTCATCTACTCCGGACCACAGAAGGATAAAAACTCTACACTGACAAAGCGAGTTAGAACGGTTTCCTTTGTGAGATTTGAACCCACTATCTTTGGTGCAGTAGTCAGATGGCTAGACTACTGCGCCACGCTCCTCTGATGAATCACCCACTGATGATACACAGAACTTCCAGCACCTTATTTCAAAAAATAGTTATTTTGTTTGTACCTAACCTTTCAACAATTACGCCATGAGTTTGAAGAATATGTCAATAAAATAAATAATCTTTGTTTTTATTGCTTTAAAACTTTTTGATCTTAGGTACTATAGACCAAACAAAAATACCCGCTGAAATTGAATAGATTAACTACAAAATTTAGAATTGTAATAAAATAATCACGTACAAAAAAATGAAAATATTAACTTAAGAATTAAATGGACTGGTCCGCCAAAGTATCATAAAATATGAAAAAAGTTTAATTGTACATTGTTTTTCCATCTTAGCATAGCATTAAGCATAAGTTTTACTCGCTGCAAGATTTCACAGATAATTTGGCATTTTGATAAAGCTTTAAGTAACATTAATTAATTCAAATAAATATTTTTTTCCAATAATATAAATACTTATGCATACCACAATTTGCATGCATAACAAGTGTTTCTAATAAATTAGATTAATAAATTCTATTTCATACTACAACACTAATAACACCGGCATTAAATTATAAATATTGTAATTATTGTGTCATTTCAGATGCAATGATTAAAGGGAAAAACATTAATTTCTTCAATTAAAAAGAAAAATTCCAGCAGCACCATAAATAACTTTTTTTCAATATCCAAGCCACCAATTAAAATGTCTTATGGGCACAGTATCAATATAATCAAGCATTTAATGATAATAATCGTTGAAAAGGTATTATTTAAATGCACACCTGTTATAGGTAACCTTATATAGGACAAGTTGACAGGTTATTTTTTAATAATAACTTAAATGGCAACGGTAAACATTTTTGCATAATGATTTTATAAAAATAGATAGGAAATGATTTGATGGTATGAGTATTGATTTATATATTTCATGTCGACTTCCTGTAAAAGATGATACTTTTAATTACATTTACAGTAAATTCAATTAAATTACAACATTACGGAATACATTTGAAAACGTGCAATTTAATATATTCGCATTGATAACAATATGAAATTACAAAATATATACGTAACTGAACACGCGTCGATGAAAGCAAGAAAGTAATGAAATTATTCAGTTGATTTAATAAGATACATGTACATATAAAAAAAAAATGCCGCCTAAACAAATCATTAAGAATATTTGAAATCAACCATGAATAATCATACAACAAAAACAGAATTGCCTATTTTACAATAGCTTATCTGATTTTAATTTCCAGATTGCTAAGTGCGAGGTTCCTTCAGTTAATTATATGCTTTTTAGTAGTAGTCAGTCAACAATGAACATATTACTAAAATGCGAGAATTAAGTATTACCGAAAGTACTTTATAACTACATATTTCAAAAACACAAATCAGTAATGAAAAAAGAGGATAATGAAAAAAAAAAATTTTATTCTATTTTAAAAATATAATAAAAAAAATAAAAAAATGCAAAACAATAAATAATATTTTAAATTCATGTTTACTCCAATTTAGTTTAAAATTTTAAATAAAATCTTATTTAAATATTTGATTTTGTTTAATTGTAAGATACTCTATGTATAGTGCAAAGCATAGCGATGACATTGCAATGTAATAGTTACCCAGTTATCTCTTCGATCGCTGATCAGTATCGGCCCACATGCTTTGGTATTGTGTTCGCATTTTTTAAGCTGATCTCCTTCATCGCAGGTGTTCCTTTGCTAAATCTAGCTCATTTTTATGTTAATGAAACTATTTGTTGAAACTAGCATAAATCATTCTTCAATAAAGCTGTTTTTATATTACAATACCTAATTAAAATGTTAAACAGAACTAATTAAAATATGTTTATCAATTGAAGTAAAATATGAGACTCATATATCGTCTGGATGACGATGACGACAAAGATAACAATACATTTTTTAAGCCAAAGTATTTTACATTGTTTATATATAGTATATGTATAATATATGTAGTTTATATAAACATATATATACACGACACGAAACATAACACGAATAGTGTGGCCTGTATAATAGGCAACTAAGTATACACAAAAATTATGTTAAATGTGGTTAAACTCATGCCTTTGCCCATTTTAGCATTTTCAGCCATTTGTTAACACTTAGTTTTTTGTTTGTATTTAACGTTTTATATACTATTTGACCCATTATAGACATATTTTGACACTTTTTAGTAAATTTTGTGGTATTTGTTAACACTTTTAAATATCATGTTTGCGTTTAATATATAATATTTTGTTTGATATTTTCTTATTGTTTTTAGGAGATTTGATTCTTATTTGACACATACATATAATAACTGAAACATCTATTTAAATTTTGACATTAATTTTATGATATTACTTTATCATTTTTAGAGATTCGTGTAATACTTTTATTAAACATTTGTTTGATACTTTTTAACATCAGTTATTTTAGAAATTAGATAAATTTTGTAGACTTTAGTTTAATATATTTAATTTAAACCAGTTTAGTTGCTTTTTGACATTTGTCTTTGTTCGAACATGTAAACTTGTCGACATTCAGTTGCAGCCATATGATATTTGATTGACATCAGTTTGACACTTTTAAACATTTGCATTTATATGATGTAACAATAATCTCGGCAAACCAGTCATTTAAACTGGCAACTGTTAATTTAGAAAACTAACTATCTTATTAGCTATATATAGGGTGTCCCGTGACTCGATGCCCATAGCTTAATAGCTTATTCCTTAGAAAAATTTAAGTCAAAAATGCCTTATGCATTTTTATTCAAAACTCAATAGTTAGAGTTATGAGCAAAATTAAATTCAAGTAAGGGTGACGTGATAAATGTTTTATACTCTTTTGTCAAGTGTTTTTATAATGACAATTTGACGTTGTCATTTTAAGTTTAACTTAGTATGGCTACGTTTTCAAATCAAGAATATGGCGATATTCACTTTATTTATGAATACTGCAATAGAAATGCAAAAGAAACAGTGCGGGAATATCAAAGGAGGTTCCCAGCTCAAAGAACACCTAACGCGAAAGTATTCATCAATGTGCATCGTCATTTGACAGTAAAAGGTAGTGTTCCAAAAGCTATTGCAAAACGTCCCGTACGCCAAGAACTTACTGAAGAGGAAGTTATTCTTAACATGATCGAACATAGTCCTCCACAAGTGTACAAAAAATATCTAATCGTCTTCATGTTAATCAAATAAAAGGGTAGAAAACATTAAAACAATTTGGTTTGCACCCCTATCACATACAATCTGTTCAAAAATTACAACCATTAGACTACGCAGCGCTTATTACCTTTTGTCGTTGGTTGATTGAACACCAACAATTATGCGGACAAATTCTGTTTACGGACGAAGCTACGTTTACAAGAGATGGAATTACAAATATAAGGAATTCACATTCATGAGGAATTGAAAACCCTTTTGAAACTACGGAATTGCATTTTCAACATCGCTTTTCAGTGAATGTTTGGTGTGGTGTCCTTAATAACCGTCTTACTGGGCCATTCATATTTGAAGAACATTTAACATCTCCATGTTATTTAATTTTTTTACCAAACAAAATGTCAGAATTATTGGAGCATGTACCACTTTACAATAGAGTTAATATGTGGTTTCAGCAGGATGGCGCACCTCCACATTTTAGTATAAATGTAAGAACATATCTAAATAACATCTTTGCTAACCGGTGGATTGGAAGAGGAGCTCCAGTTTCCTGACCTCCTAGGTCACTAGACCTAACGCCTCTCGACTATTATCTGTGGGAACGCATAAAAAGTTTGGTATATTCTAATAAACCACAAACCGGAAATGAGCTAATTCAAAATATTATGACTGCAGCTGCATTCATACAAGAAAACCCAGAAAGTATTCAAAAAGCTACGTCTTCAATTGTTAGAAGAGCAAGACTGTGTTGTAAGGTAGAGGGAGCACATTTTGAACAAATATTTTAATAAAATACTTGTTACAAATAAAAAAAAGTTAAATAATAAAACTTTACATTACTTTATTCAATATGGCCATTACTTAATCTTCTCGCTCACTTGAACTTAATATTGCCTATAACTCTATAACTATTGAGTTTTGAATAAACGTTCATAAAGCATTTTCGACTTAAAATTGTCCAAGGAATAAATTATTAAGCTATGCGCATCAAGTCACGGAACACCCTGAGTCGTGAAGAACGGACCAAACTCCAGAAATGTGTTCTACACGTAAAAATAATGTAAAAAAACTCAAATGTTGTTATCCAATTTTTATTTGTTTTCAAGTTATAGCATAATTAATTTTTTTTATCTAGTATGCCATGTTCGACGTTTTAAAACATTTGATAGCTTTTTTGTTCTGATAATGTGTCAGTAACTTTTATTTTGTTTGTACGATTAAAGTGTAACAAAATGCTACACGCTTATTCAAAATTAGAATATGCAAACATGGTGTTTGTTTATGGTTTTTGTAATGGGAATGCTACAGCTGCTGTTGAAGAATATCGTCAACGGTTTCCACATCAGAGACATCCTAATAAAAATGTATTTATCAGAGTTTTCAACAAACTGTGCGAGACCGGAAAGCTTCCCAGTGTTAACATAACATCTAAACGAGCTACTCAAAAAGATTTAGAAAAGGTAGAAAATATTCTGGATGTAGTAGCAGAAGATGCAACAACCAGCTCACAAAGAATTAGTATTCAATTGGGTATTCCACAAACAAAAGTAATAAACACACTTCACAAGCAAAAATTATATCTATACCATGTTCACAGAGTACAACTCCTACAACCGAAAGATTATCCTAAACGTATGGAATTTTGTCGGTAGATAAATAATAATCCTCGTGTTGTATTGCGCATACTTTTTACAGATAAAGAAACATTAACCCGTGACGGCATTAATAAATCTCACAACTATCATGTATAGTCAGACAAAAATCCCCACGCAACAGTCAAAAATAATTTTTAACATAAGCTTTCGGTAATCGTGTGGTGTGGTAAGGTCGATGGTTATTTAATTGGCCTTTTCATTTTAGAGAATCGTCTCACAGGAGCCAACTACTTAATTTTTTTACAAAATGAATTACACGGACTATTAGTGGATATTCAAAACATCAGAATGCAAATGTACTACTAACACAATGGAGCTCCTGCACATTTTGCTCGTCAGGTCAAGCAACATTTGGACAAAAGGTTTCCAAGGCGTTGGATTGATCGTGGTGGTCCTATTAGTTAGCTTCCAAGATCTCCAGACCTCACAGCATTAGATTATTGTTTATAGGGCTGGTTCAAAGATGAAGTGTACAAAGTAAAAGTGGACCCTCGGAATGGACTAATTCTACGTATTAGAAATGCTGCAGCCGATCTTAAACAAAGACATGATTCCATCAGGAAAGCAACAGGCGCCCTTCGTAGACGATGCAGAAAATGTTTAGAGGTTAATGGCGATATTTTTAAACATTTATTATATGATAACTAAATCGTTAATGTATGAAATATTGTTTATTTTTAATTATGCTGTAACTTGAAAACAAATAAAACTCGGATAACAACATTTGAGTTTTTTTACATTATTTTCACGTATAGAATACACTCCTGGAGTTTGGTCCGTTCCTCCCGACTCACCCTGTGTATATATCAATAAAACTATCAATATGACAAAACAACTGTCAACTGTTTTATAAATTTAACACGTGAATTGTTTAACAAATAAACTGTTAACTTTATTATCAAGAAATTTAACACATTAACTGTCAATTTGACAAAGCAAATCTCAATTATTTCACAAATCTGTCATAAACTGTTAACTGTCAATTCTAAAGCAATTTTATGACATATCAAGAGTGCGCCGAGTTAAACTGCTATGGTATTTTTGTTTAATATTATTTGACCATTTATCATAAAAAAACTTATCGCGGCACAGAGTCTAAAAATTATTCAGATGTATAACAAAAATCAATATTTTGTGAAGAATGTGTTTCGTGCGCTTAAAGCAACTTTTGGTTCACATAATCGGCATACCAAACGCACCATCAAAATAAATTAAATTTTATTTTTATTATTAAATAATTCGCGACCAAACAGACCACATCCAGCACGTAGTGAAAAAAATATAACGGCGGTAGCTAAAAGTGTACGCGATGACCGTGATGAATTGATTCAGCGCCGTTCTCAACAGCTTGGGCTTGTCGTATAGACCAACTTGACGTATTTTACGTAAGGATCTTGGTTTGAAAGCGTCGCTACTTACTTGCCACTTAACCCGTAAAACCATGGTTTTATTGCAAAAATAATTCGGTAAACAGTTAATTTCACATTTTAAACCGATGAATTGGCCGCGTAGATCATGTGATCACACTTCTAAAATTTTTTCTTTAGATCTACTTTAAGTTAATAGTCTACATGGATAAGCCGACTACAAATAGAGTTGGAAACCAACATTACTCGCTTCATTTGCAAAATAGTCCTCGAAATGAATTAAAAATGAACCATTTTAGCAGCAGTTATGACCAATATTTTAAAAAAATAATCTTTAAACAATAAACGTAAAAAATAGTTCATTTGTATAACAATAAAGATTACTCAATGAAATTGATTTTTTAAATTTTTTTTGATACTTGAAAAAAGTACCTGCAAACGAATCACCTGTTATAAACTATCAACTGTAAGTTTAACATAACAACTATCAACTGTCTGAAATAAAGTGTTTCAATGTATAATTTTTCAATTTTTTTAACAAATTAGTTGTAGGAACTGTTAACTGTAGGAACAAAATTACTATTTAAAGATTAATATTGTAATCATATAATTTTTATTATTTCAATAATAATACTACATTTAAATGTTGCTACCAAAAAAGACCAATTCTTTTGTATAGTTATAGAAAAGTATACAATGTATCGTTTTTAGTAGACCCATGCGTATAAAACTAATTACTTAACATAACACATATTGCAACACATGACAATGATATCCAAATCAAATTTTTATAAATTATGAATACAGAAAATAATCTGTATAAAAATGTACAAACCTTTACACTAATTAATTTTATTCTAGTAAAAACTTTGACAAACAATTAATACATGTTCTTATCAGAGGAATGTATAGCAAATAGTGTATAATTAATCTATTTAAAAATCTGTTTAATATCTAATGAGGTAATAAAACCATATGAACTAAAATAATTATGTGTAATTAAAATGCTTATCTACTATATAATTTCATTAATAAGCAAACGTACACGATCATGTTTTATAGTTCACATAAACATTTCTTTTCAATTGCAAAATATTATAATATACACTATTAAATATTAATCAAAAAAGTTGTAATAGATTGTAATAAATATATACATTAAGGTGTCACAAAAAAAATAATTTTCTTTAATTTTTTACATATTTGGTACTATGATTGTGATAAAAAACGTATTTCAAGCTTTGATGGATCAATTTTCATCTGAACTTTATGCTTCCGAGCAAGGTTAAAAATATTTTTAGATTATAATCGTTGTGCATCATCAGGCTGATTTTTTTTCACAAACATAAAATTTTAATACAATTTCAACCTCTATGGAACATAAAAGATTTCAACTACAATTTTTAAATTCAATTTATGAAGATTTATTGAGTTAAACTTGCATAAAAAGCTGATTTTTGATAATTGATAGAAAATAGTCGTAACTGATTGTACTTTGTAATGATATGGCAGTGATTTGACGTCAATATTTGTATGATGTCAATTTTTTCAGAAAGCTGCAAAATCAGAGCTGGCAAATATACAAATTCATTCTTGAAAGAAAACAAATTTCATTAGTTTTTTTGAGTGAATTTTATAAGATAATATGTTTTTGTGTGCAGATTTCACGCAACAATTTAGCGATGCGATACAAATTAAGTATAAAAAGAATACAGTGTTAACAGTGGCTTTTGTTAACATTGTTTATAATAAATAACTATAAACATTATTACAAAGTGATAGTTTATCTGAAAGTGTGTTGAAGTAATTCACAATAAGCTCATAGAGATATTGGGGGTGCGTAAAACAAATTACATTGGCATGAAGTCATTGAGGTATTTGACAGTTGCAGCTTGCTTAGTACGCTGCCAGAGTTAGAGTTGTACTAAGATATAAGAAAATGTTATTCCTATACTGGCATTTGAAGCTTTGGGCAATTGTTACATCAAATTTGTACAAAAAATATTCTTTCTTATAAAATTCATCAAAAAGTACACACAATTGCCATTTTCTTATACTAAATTTGCACATATGCTTTGTATAACTAGTTTTTTAGTAAACACTCACACAGTTTAACTAACATGTGAACCATATAAAGAATTTCTAAGTTTTCTTATAAGACGCATATATTTTGGACACATAAAAGTTAAAAATTAAAAAATAAAAACAATGACAAGCTTCATCAATATTACAACTGACAAAGATATCCCACTTTGTATTCAGAAAGGCATTATTTAAGAAAAAATATTCAGAATCTTTAAAATTATACTGTACACCAACCATAGTCTGTACAATAAATCATATCAAAAATCGAAAACTAAAGCAGGATGTTGAAGACCTATGCGGTCCAATAGAGAACAGCAATTCAATTCAATTAATTTATGTTTAGTATGTAGTTTAATTGATAAGAATTAATATACCCAAACGTGTTAAACTACTAAAGTAACTTTGAGACAAGTGGACTCCGTCCTTACATTAAATTTATAGATAATCCACAACGTTTGTGGCAAGTTGTAATCAACAATAATAAAAACAATATTAATACTACTCTTTTACGTGACGTTGGTAAATAGAATTGTCTGATCTAGGTGAAATTTGAATAGTACCAAAAACTATTTTATTACTGCCGATATCAACACAGACATACAATTTTTCATAGAAACAGCAATAAGTATTCCTCCGCTACGCACTTTGATGTTGCAATATGGTTTCTGTATATTTATAATTAAAAAAACTAATTCTAAATCTATAATAGAACAATCAGCCACGTTTGGCTAAGAATAAAAATATCATTCTCTTTAATAGTATATTGACATAAGGAGTAAACAATTTTCCAGATTAAATATTCTAACATTTTTAACTCGGTACAACTCATGGTTACTCTAAGAAACGAGCTTATGATGTCAATAAAGAATATGTCGTTATATCGTTGTCGGTAGTGTGGATGTTGTAAAATAGTATTTGGCAATTTATCTTGGCCACGTCAATTGGTAAATACTCTTAGGACATTTGTCTGCGTTTAATATACAATCGCTATTAGCATTGTTATCAACAACAACTATGCCAATTTTAAAAGAAAAATAATTGTTACTTTTTGTAAGTGGAAAGCAGACAAACAGGGCTATTCTCTATAAACATTGCTAGAAGTAAGCAAGATTAATATTGCTAACTAACAATATGAACTGTCATTTTAGCAATTCTTGCTTGCTAACAATATAAAATGTTATATTAAAAAATCTTGTTTGTTAACAATATAAAGGAATATTACATAAGAAAGCGTGGCAAACTTGACAATATTCTAGATAAAATAATAATAAAATATATAAAAATATATTTCGTTAAAGTGGCAGTTCATATGGTTAGAAATCAAGATTTGTTAAAATGAAGGTTCATATAGCTAGCAAGCAGGATTTGTTAAAATGCAGTTCAAATCATAGTTAGCAATATTTATCTTGCTATAGAGAATAGCCCCAAAAGTCACTTATCACCATATTAAGTTCTACATACTTCTTGATACCATTAGAAGAGAAAGCACAGTTATTGATATGATAAAGGTCGTCGCTTAGTAGCTTGAATGTCGGCAGTCACACGTATATAAGTTAATTGTGTTTAAGTTTTGGTTCTTGTCATCATCACGGTTTTGATTTTGGGCAGTGGGCTTTGCAATAGGTTTTATAATTCGGTTTGCCATAAAGTTAGTAGCCACGTCAATCTCAATAGTTCAAACTTTGGTGGTATCATTACTAACAAATGAATTATTTTACGGCAAAGCTGGATGCGTTGTGTTAGTTAATATGAGCTCTAGTAAATGTTGGAAGTACGATTCAAATAAAAAAGTAAGTAATTAATATCTTAACGGCCACCAAGCTCTTCAATAATTTAAGATTAATTATTTCGCGATTAAATAAAATAAATGACTGAATGAATCTCTTCTCAATTTTAAAAGCATTAAAAGCACTTGGAAAGTTTGCAAAAAACTTCAACATTCATTTATCACTAAGTTGAGACTTAGACTTGCTTTTTTAAGCAAGACCCGAGGCAAGACCATTCAAAGACAAATTTTTATTGACATCGGATCGATTACAGATAGGACACATCAAAACAGTACATATATTATCTGTGATTAGATCTTGTATGCATACCAACTAATATATCAAATAAAAAAATAGTCTTGTAAAAAAAAAACCAAAAGAATAGTTTACATTATTAATCCCAGATTAAAATAATTTTAGACTGTCTGATTGCCGTAATGTTAGTCATATTATAAAATAATGTTCTTCGCTTTAATCAAACCTATTACCAAATCAACGTTTGGTATATTAATAAAATTGACTTAATATGATGCCCTGTACACAGAATAGAAAAAGTGAGGCTGAAATTGATAAATAATAATATACATTGTGATAGGAGCATAATCATCTAACATAAAACTAGTGAAACAAAAATGCAACCTGCACTCACACGTACAGCTGAATATGGACAGTAATTTTATGCGACACCAATACTAATTATTGTGATTATCCTACATTGAAGTATATAGTTAAATATGTCAAGCGATTTTGAAACCTCTTGTATAAAATATGTTAATATTTTTGCAAAATATTAATCTGTATAATCAAAGCTAATCATTCATTACTCCAGGCATTATAATGAGATTTATAATTGTAATAAAGCAATGAACATACTTAAACATAATAAATTAATCCAATTATACAGTCGAGCATTAGAGTCATAGCCAATTAGAACTGATAAATAAGAGGGCGTTTCACAAATATTATTAAATACTATAATGTCAATCGAAATGCCAACCAGCATTTTAATTATGCAATTATACATATTTCTACAATCGATAAAAATATTTCTGATTTTTATGTAAAATAAGTTGTAGTGCTATTAATAACAGAAATGCTTGATATAATCATAAATAGATTTACTAATAATAATTACCGAGACATGCATATTTAAAAATATATAAATTAATAATTAGTACAAAATTTAAAAAAATAAAGCAGATCAAATTTATTAAAATAAAGTAAATGTAATTTAAGGAAGATGGTTATCATTCGATAATATATTATAAAAAGATATTGAATATTCTCAGTGGTTTGCCGTCGTCTTGAATCTAAGTTATCATTGTCCTTGTATCTTGTATGTGACGTGAAGCATGACCGAATAGCTCACGCTATATCTGTGGGAATAATCGAATCATTTAGCGTCTGACGTGCGACAACGATGCTCTCTCTAGGTGCGCCAACTTTTTCATTTTCGTTTCTTTTATTGAAGATTCTTTTTTTTAAGATGCGTTTCCTAGAGTATTTGAATTTTATGGATCGAATTTCTAGAACCGTATCCGATCACATTAATTTTAGTACATGGATCAATGGACTTTGGCGAAGGAGTGTGTGAAATAGTAATTACAACTTACTCTAACTAGTGTTGCATTAGGTACACATCAGATAATGGTAATTCCTTGAAGTGATTGATTTATTAGAAGTACCTAGGACATGGATTTCAAGATAACCAAATGTAATCAAATCTTATTTTAAAATCTTAAAATTCCTTGTGAATAGTTACCTGGGTCCATCCATTTGCGCTTTCCGCCAGAAAGAGATTAAATTGTCTTCTCGACAACGGCTTATTTAAATCCTCGCAGTAAACGTCGCCCGATAAAACTAAATGACACGAATGTTTCCCATCAATCCGTTCTACCATCCAGCCGTCTAAGCATCCAACGCCAAGAAAGAAACGTCTCGACGAGTGTATCCATTATCAGCGGATGCGTGTTTGGTCGTATTAGTTCATCTAATGTCGTGTCAGGAGTGTCGTCTCATATACTACGGTTCAGCTGCATTACCGGCCCTGAGTCAGACCTGTCCAGTAATAAAACTGACATATCTTACAATTTACTTAAGAGCGCCCGGACGTACTCGCGGATGCATTAATCTCTTTTGTAGGATGGAAAATGATTTTATTTTTTTGCCCCATAAACTTGAGCTACCCGTTCAAGAACAGATGTGCGAAGGTGTGCCGTACAGAATAAAATTGTTATTAATAAGCTAACTACATTGTAGTTTTCTTACGGAGAAATAATTATTTTAAGTAATTCATGAATAATGAATGAATGTAGTTGAATTATCGATTCCACGGCGGTTTAGTCGTTAATTTTCAGCCTCAGGTCATAAGGTAACATGCACCGTTTATTCATTAACTTGCACTGGATCTTATGGAAGGCATCGTTTGCTATAATTTTTATATTAATAAATGCCCAACAGTGATTACCAATATCAGATACATGGGTGTGCTGGTAGATAATGTACTGATAATTTACAACTTTAAGAAATGAAAATCACTTTGAATTATGCTTCATATTATTTAATAAGATTTAGATTTTGTCTAAATTTATTTATAGAGATTCTTTATATGTTATTTTTCACTCAAGATATGTTTTATTACGCACACATAATGTGTGCAAAATAAACCTATTACAGACAAAGTCATCGAAAAATCGATATATTATAACAATTAATAAATAATTTAAAAAAAAAAATGTATATGTTATAAGCATCAGAAGTTGCAGAAAAAAGCACAGTAAGCAGTTGTACAGGTTTCCAATTTTCCACTTAATATTATATGAATTGCACCACTTCCCAAGTTTTTTTTACAAAAGCCGATATTTAAGGGCCTATGCTTGTGTTACTACCTCACAAATGCCTTTGAATATATACCTGTAAATTAATTACATAATTTATAGTACCGAACCAGTTAATTAAGAGAATGAAATCGCTGTAGATACTGACAAGGCTTAGTATCTTGTCCACCCACACTCTCATAATAAAAGTAATTACAGTTACATAGACACTAATCATGTATTAGATTAATAATAATAATAATTTTATTTAATCCACAAAGATTCAAAAACTGAACATAGGACAAGTCTTAATTACAAAATATATAAGAAATATAAATTACAAAGTAGATACATAATTATAAACAGTGGTTAATTTAATAAAATACAATAAGCATTAAAATAAACAAAACTATAGATCACAGATTAGTATTTATAAATTCGTTAAAGCTATAAGAAGATTTTTTTATTAAATAAAGTTTAAGCTCCTGTTTAAATTTTAATAAATGCAAGTTTTTTAAATACAATGGAAGCTTGTTGTAAATAGTATAGCAAGCATGAATAGGTATATTTTCAAAAAAATTTGTGTTGTGATTAGGAATTCTTAAACTGTCTTTATTTCTTGTTGCATAAATGTGATTATCTCCAACTCTATTAAAATTAGAAATGTTTGATTTGGTATAAACTGCATATTTATATATATAAATTGATGTTAGAGTCAGAATACGGTTTTGTTTAAAAATGTCTCTACAAGATTCTCTATGATCTAAACCATAAATCAGTCTTATAATTCTTTTTTGCGCAACAAATAATCGATTAACATTTACTGCTTTACCCCAAATAATGATATTATAAGTCAAATGTGAATAAACAAGTGAGTAATAAATAGTCATTAATTTTAAAACATAAAAATAAGCCTTATTTAATTTATCGGCAACATACTCAATATGTCGATCCCATCTTAATGATTGGTCAACATATATACCCAAAAACTTTGTGTTTACACTACAATCTACAATACTAACTAAAGGTGGTTTTCTAATAAAAAAATTTACAAACACTGATTTTTTTTCATGATTTTTTTTCATTCAAAATGAGTTTATTATTATGGCACCAAGATTTCATTGCTACTATTATTGCATTTACAGCAGTTTGCAAATCTGTTTTATTTTTGGCACATATTGCCACACTAGTGTCATCAGCATAATTTATTAGATTTCCTTGGTCTACAATAAACTTGAGGTCATTAATAAATAATGTAAATAGCAATGGTCCTAATATGGAACCCTGTGGTACACCTACTGTACATTCATGTTTGTTAGATTTATTGCCATTGATGTCTACATAAAATTTTCTATCACTAATATAACTTAAAATTAAACGCAAGACATTGTTACGTATCCCTAGCCCGTTCAATTTAGTTTCTAAAATTGTAAAATTAACACAATCAAAGGCACTTGTAAAGTCAAAAAAAAGTCCAGCAACACATTTGCCTTCATCTAAATGTCTATACACATAATTAAAAAACTCAATTCCTGCTGTTTCGGTTGATCGGCAACTTCTGTATCCATGCTGACACTCTGACACTAATTCATATTTATTAAGAAAACACCACAACTCCTTGCTTATTATCTTCTCAAATATTTTGGAAAATACAGTTAAAATTGAAATTGGTCTATAGTTGGTTTTAAAACATAATATAAACATAACATCGTAGTTTTAAAGCACTGGGAAACACTCCTTCAGTTATTGATTTATTTATCATTGTACACAATGGGTTTACAATTGTTTTTAAAACACTTTTGACAACGTGTAATGGAAGATCATCGTAACCTTTTGAATTATTATTTTTCAACACAGACACAATATCTACTATATCCTCACAACTAACTGGTCCAAAAAACATTGAATTACATACATAGGATATAGAACTTGTGCATGGTATTGGTGGAATACTGCCAAAGTGGTTGTTTAATTTGTGTGTGGTTGTATTAGTAAAATGTTCACCAAATAGATTTGAAATTTTTTCTTTACACTTTATTTCTTCTCCATTATGTTTAATAGAAGTGATAACTAGATTCTTTTTTTTTTTCCTAGTTCTTCTGCAAACACTTTCCATAATTCCTTAGGTTTATTTTTAGCTAATTGTATCCTATTATCTATAAACTTTTTTTACTAGTTTCTTATGTTTTTTTCTTTCGATTTTATAAATTTCTAAATTTATGCTGTCGTTGCATTCTGTTAAATTGCTATACAATTTTTTTAACTGTTGACTTGATGTAATTATATCATTATTAAGCCAGTGATTTTTTATAGCTATGTTTGTAGATTTTTCTATAATTGGACATGATTTGTCATAATAGTACAAGAAATCTTCAAGAAAAGAATCAAATGCTGTATTAACATCTCCTATGTTTAAGCATTTCCAAGTATGATTAGATAACATATATTCCAACTGCTGAATATTCTCAAAATTAAGTTGTCTATGTTGTATCTTTTTATTTTTTTCTACATATTTTATATTTTCAACTGAAAGTAAAACATTTAATACTTGTGCAAAGTGGTCTGCAATATTAGGGTTCATGTTATTGCATTCAAATTTTGAATCCGGAAAGTCGCAAACTATATAATCAATTTGACTTATTGATACAGAGTTTTTAAAATATTGGATTCGAGTAGGAGAATTGAGTTTAGTAATTAACTTATAAGAAGCAAATAAATCCATTAATAGTGTTTTATTTGTACTTTCACACATTAGGTTTACATTTAATGTCCTGAATTAAAAAGGCTCAATTTCTTATAAATGCTTTGCCGGAGCTGGGTCTCAAACCGTCGACAATTTATGCATCTAGATTCGAGTTAGGCGCTTTACCCAACAAAAAAAATATTTTTTTTAAATTAAAATTGACCATGCTAGAAATACTTCAGTTAAATGCTGTTTACAATTTTTTGTTTATAAATGCTACAGATTCTATTGTAAAAATTTCAAGATGATCTGCTATTTTATTCATACGGTCTTTGAAAAGTATAAAATATAAAAGCGTATGTAGTATAAATTTTGTATGACATTCCCATCACAGTAATGGACCAAGGCATACACTCAAGAATAAAACTTTAACTGTTTTAGCTTCATTCAATTAGAGTTTATTTATTTCAAATCAATCCACAGCACTCAACTTTCAAATCTCCACTTTCTAGCTCCACATCATGTGTATTAGAATTTATTAATTTGGTTGTGATCCGCAAACAAACCAGTATTTGTATCAGGCAAAGAAAATGAAAGTTTACTTATGCAAATTAAAAAGATAATAGGAACCCAATACTAATCATTGGGCAATTTCATGATGTACATTGATCAAATTATAACTTCTGTTAGAAAAGCGATATAACTTTAGTTTGTTAACATTTTAACAATTTGAGAAGTTAATTGTCTTCGAAAGATCGTAGAAAACTACTCTAACAAAAACAATTTTAAATCCATCAACAATTTATTAATTCTTAAATAGTCATAGACGTATTTTCAATCATCTAAATCACAACTACCACTTAAAGAAATTATTTGCTTCAAACTATTTGCATATTTTATTTTTTAAAGCTATTTCTATCTAGTCAATAGTTTTTTTTCTATTTTTTTTTTGCTTTTAACAGCTATTTTACATTGCCCTTGTACGACTACGACTTGTTTAAAAAGGATTGATAAAACCAAGGGGATATTAGGTGACCGAATCACCCCAGTAGATAAAGGCAAGTTCTTAATTAGATATGTCAGGGATCAAGCTTCGGACTGCTCACATGTTATGCAAGAGCTCTACCATTGAGCATCACATCTATATAGAAATTACTTTTGAAATTTCAAGTAATTCAAGAAAACTCTTAGCGCTTTCATTTACAAGTTTAGTGATTAGGCACCTTTTAAAATTTTAACTACTTTACTATTTAGTTCATTGTAATAAATAGAAAGCTATAATTTCAACTTACTAATTAAGTTGCGTGTTTTATAATAGGCAAACTCACTAAATTAGATAGGAATTAATACGTGCTGCAATTGCATGCTATTTCAATCTGAACCTAAATCACAATCCATATCTAGAAGTCTATAAAAAATTAATTATGCTACATTTATAAAATATTTGTTAAAATCAGCCAACAGTAACAAAGTCTCTGTAAAATAGTAGAAATTTTAAGCACGTTTAGTAAACGCTACATTTGCTTCTTTTTTTGTTTCATTTATTTAAAACCTATAAATACATTTCTTGTTATTCAAAACCGTTTTTAGTTTGTTAGTTTGATAACGTTTATACAAAAACCAAGTTAATTGAATTTCATTTTTAAATGTGTACAGATTATTATTGTACCAACTTATTTTTGAGTTATGGATATATAACTTTTAAGTAAAAAACCAAACGTTTGGAAATAGTATATTGATTAACATAGTAAGTTTAGAGTATAAGTCAATACTACTTTGACGTCATCATCAGAATGTTTTTTATCATATTATATTTTTTGAATGTCACTGCACTTTGTACAATTATATTGTCAAGACAGTTAGTTTTTTGGTATTTTCATTAATAATTAATTACTTTAACACCAAAAGAAGTTAATAAATTTAAAATCAATTGTAATTGACTTCAATGTATAAAATTTTATGTTAAAACCTCCACATTCTATGTGTTGTTTTACAACAATATTTGTAACCAAGTTAAGTTTACTTGGCACACTATTAAATACATCATCATTATTAGTGTTCTGTTTTATGCCGGTCCTACGTGCCTTTCTTACAGTTTTCTAGGTTCTTCGTCCATTTCTTCATTTCATTATATTTTTCGTCTTCCCCCTTTTCTTTTCGGATTTGTATTTACCATTCTTTCATATTTTATCTAACTTGTTTCTTTTGCCAATCCTATACGTATAATTTCTCCCTCGCTTATCCAATGTTTGGTAAATTCAGTACCAAAGTACTTATACCTTTCCACTTGCTCCAATCTATCTCCGTTCGAGTACACGTCTATTTCTTCCACCTTTATAATTATTATACCCTTTGTCTTTTTTGTTTATACTCAGTTCATACAAAGATTCCTTTTCTTCAAGTTTTTTAACTAGATCTTCTGTGTTCTCTGCAAACACAATCATATCATCGACAAATCAAATAAATTCAATTTTTTATCATCTCTTCGGAATACGTTGAACGACGTTGGTGATAAACAACAGCCCTGTCTCACTCCTTTTTAAGCATATGTGTACTGCGTGCGAATGAGGTGCCATCAAAATATTATAAAGTATATTTAAGTGAATAAGGTTAATATGCTTTAAGCTCTGCTTTTAGATTGGTTTCTTGATTTAATAGTTAAAACAAAAATAATATAATTTTGTTCTTTTTGCACATTATACTAAATACAACAATTAATTTATTGCACTAAATTGTTGTGACCCACATTAAATCTATTGATCGAATGAATAAATATAAAATTTATATTTGCAAAAAATACAATAACACAAAGCGTTATTAAAAAATATTAATCAATAATTACAATCCGTGAAGGTTTTCCTGTGGTGGCTGCCACTTTTTTCTTACATAGAAACACTTCGCAACACCATTATTATTTATATTAATCAAAGCAATTTGCTTTTATTCCATTTTTCTTATTAGACAAATACGAATAACAAGCAGTGCGCAAATTCTTTCATAATTGTCCGCAATTTATATTTAATTTAGTAATTACATACTACAACTGTAGACTGCTATTTATTTATTGTCGCATTATTGAACGCTCAAGATTTTCTCTCGCCATTAAAATAGTTACATAGTTTTTTCCTTTAATGGGAAATTTAATTAAGTTGATAATAAAACTAATAATTAAAACGATTCTAGCTAAATTGATTTATAATCGGCAGGCGTAGTTCGTTTGGTTTTGAGTTTGATTTATAGTAGTAGCCGCCATGAGTTCGAAACCTGGCCATACATTATTTATTTATATGTTTACATTTACACACTACACTACACTTATAGCCTCCTTGTAAACAAATTCACATTTATTTTGGATCTCTTTTTTTTACCTACAAACGGTTCTTTAGCCTGCTTAAAACCAGATTGGCTAAAACTGTAATTTTTTAACAACACAAGCAAAGGTATTAGTTTTTGACTAATTAATACAATATTTTATGATAAGTTTATACATGTTGTTGGTTAGATACGTTAGGTTAGGTTAGGTACTATTCTAAGTAAACAAAAAACAATAGAAACCAATATATTGATTATATACAATGCGTTGGGTTGTCAAGTCCTAGATTTAAAAACGTAAACTTTAAAATACTTAAAACTAGTTTAAAGCTTTACCATAAATTCGACATGGTGTAGTGGAATTGCAAAGACGGTTTAAAATATAGTTTCAGTTGAATCCACCTTCAAGATACTCCATTACTTGCATCAGGGATAAGTTTGAAAGAGACGGGATTGTTCAAGATGTCCACAAGCAGAGTTCTGGGAGACGGACAAGCGCAGCAAAAAAGTACTGAAAACTTATTTTTACACATTTTAAAACCGAGTATTAAAAAATCTCATCAAATTAAAGCACGCACAAAACTACATTCCAAAATTAATCCACGCCCTCATTGAAGATGATTATGATCGAAAAGTAGAGCTCTGCACATTTTGTATTTGTACAGAGCACGTACAGTCTTTGCATAAAATTATTTGGAGCAATGAGGCAACATTTGAATTAAACTGGTGCATCAATCGGCATAATTGCAGCTATTGGAAAATCTACAGAAAATCATTTTTATAAATTTACCATAAGTTACAGTGTGGTGTAGATTGCCAGCGTGGGATTTGGGAGTTTAATTAAACCATTCTTTTTGGATAACACTGTGACTGGTGTTGTTTACCTGAATTTGTTGCAGAAAATGTCATGCTAAGTACTTGTGAGAATCAAGAAGATTATTATTTTTAACAATATGTAGCACCTCACTACTATCAAAATTTGCCAAACAGATAGATTAGGCAAAAAGGTGCAATCAAATGGCCCCGCGCTCTCCAGACCTCACACCATTGGATTTTTTTCGATCAATTGAGAACAACAATTAATAAAGAATACAAAAAAATCCGCAATAAAATGATTCGCCACGTTTGCAGTTCCATTGCTTTGAGTTATCAGCAATGTTTAGATTAAAATAGACATCAATTTGATAATTGAGCTAAAAAAAATCTATATATCTTTCTTCTTTAATTTGTACTTTTAATTTGTAATCTAAATATATACTAAAATAGCAATATTAGCAAAAAAAATGTGCCTCTGGTTCCAATAGCTAGCTTAAAGAGCAAATCTTTTTGGATTTTTTTCATTTGACGTTTTTTACTTGTACTGTAGGGAAAATTCACAAAAACACAAAAAATTATTGACTTTCTGAAAAATTGTTGAAAAGACAGATGACTAATAAAAGACTTTTTTTAATTTTTAAATTAGATAAAAAGTAATATGTTTTTTATTATGTTTGTATTGAACCAATAAAATTATAATTACAATAAGTTTTTTTTTTTTTTTAATTTTCAGCTGAAATAGTTGGATCGTTCTGAGACATTTAAACAATGTTATTCTTAAAAAGTAATATTTCTTTTATTATAATAAGTTGGATCGTTTTGGGAGACCCTGTATGATGATGAATGAATATAATGATGAATGTGTTGTTATTATTTTTGAAGTAAACTTATTTTAAAATTAACAGAATGATCCGTTATATAAATAACAATTCATAATTTTCATTAAAATGTCGGTTGATAGTCGGCTACACTTTGGTAATGATTGACTGTTAACAATTTACTGTTTTTAGAGAACTGAACGTTTCTTTGTGTATTGTCACAACGGGGTGGTGAGACCGATGATGGCTGCAGGTGGCACATACCAACTCACGCGCGCCTCGTTGTCTCATTACACGTGGTCGTCTGTCCTCATACACCTTTTGTCTGCCGCTCATCGGATTGTTCCTGGTCTTGTTACTGCGGCATACTTGCCTCTAATATGATGCGCACCGCCGCACAATGCCTATTCCGCCGCTCGCCATAAATACATTCTTCACAACTTGTACCTCCTTTCTTCTACATATATTATTTAAGAAAAAAGGTATATAGTATCCCTTTGTTTTACATTCAGCTGGTTTTATCAAGGAAAACGTCGGGAGCAATCTATATGAAACATTGCATTTGTGATTCGGAAAAAAAAAACAATTTAACCACAAGAAAAAGTACAAAGTAGTGTTAAATTACTTTTGTTAACAATAAAAATTGAGTTTAAAATAAATGTGCCGCGTAATGTATTAATTGTGTTTTCTCAAGAATCTTAGGATTAATGCTCTGATTCAAAATAATAATTTAAAAAAATCTTTGCCACGTGCTGTCATATCAATCAATGATTGCAAAGAATTAAAGTGAAAGCCTTAAAGCGATGAAACAATATTGATGCTTTATATTTACATTAACAAAATTACTACTAAAGCAGGTCGTCCGGTTGTTGTTTTGAAATAATTTATATACGCACTCTTAAGCTTGAACAGAAAAAGTACACATAATTGACTATAATGAGTTGGATAGCTAGTTTCAGGCCCGACTTGAGCTCTATACTGATTAGTCTCGCTTCATCGGCTACCGCATCTCCACTATAACATCTTATCTTATTATACAGGAATTCTAATGCCCTCTGTATACTTTTTAAAGCGACCGAGAAAAAAATAGAACGCATATCCATCAATCCAAACACAATGTTTATTTAAACCGTTCGAAATCTTCACTCAATTACATTAATGTTAAAAACCCCTATTTTTTTCTTGAACAGGATCTCAATATTAACACCGATTAAGAAAAAGCATTAAACACAAACAAACATCAATATCTATATTGAATTTACTACTTAAAGATGGCAATTAACTTATATACATGCATAAAATGTAATTACCATGTGTAATAAGCCTTTAAGTGGTCGTTTTCTACAGAAACCCCTACTGTTTTAAAATGGCACGTGGAACATTAAAACGCATATATCGGAAAAATACGTCTCAATAAAGAATTGTAATTTCTATTTAGTGCTTAAAACTAAGTTTAAAACTAATGTTAAATAAAAATAAAACATTGCTATTTTTATACAATTCATAGCCCTCGGCTGGATTCAGTAGCAATATTTCATAAAGATATCGTATGTAAATAGGATGTCAATTTTGGCTTCTGTCTAACCACACCTTGACCGTGCTTTTCTTCGTCCGTTTAATTGGATTCCTTGGGCCGTAGGTGAAAAAAGCGTGATTTATTATGTTAGTGATTTATCTGGATTCACAACCGAATTTAAATGATAATTATTCTTGATTTATTAGAGCTTTCTGTATAAGATTACTTGAAAATTACTAAATGGATAGTTAAGATCTGCTCAAAGTATAATTATTCATATTTCTACTAGTACGGCTATTAAATAATAAAATTGTTTTTTTTTTTTAATATAACAATATGCAAAAAGTAACTTTTATAAAATATAAATAAATTGAAAGAAACTTGTTCAAATATTTACACGATAATTTAAAATGTATATATTCTTTAATAGTAAAGCCGCATTTATTCTACATTATCAAAGGTTAAATAATAAATATTGACAATATACGTTTAATTGTCTTTATTTATTGTTTGACCTTTGCTAATGTGTATAATCATCCATGAAACTGCCAGGTGTTGTTATGAAAAGGAATTTAATATTAATTAATTACCTAAATAATATTTTATTACATCGCAATAACAATAAAAAGTATATAAATATTGAAACATTTTTTTAATCGATTGTATATTTTTGATGTGTGTAATTAATTTTTACTGAAATGTTCAATAAACAATTTTTGTGCAAATTTAAATATATTTATTCTTTTCGTTGTCTTTATTTCGTGATTAAATACGCAACTTTTAGCGAGTGTATTTTCAATCATTAAAATTCAAAAGTATTTCCTATCGTTGTGACATGATTAAATTAAATAAACAATCATTATATGCAAAGTATTTATATGTTTGGTTTTTTGAATAGAAGAAATGTGACACGTTATACTAAAAAAGAACTTTTTAACCGGTAAACTTAAAACAAATTCCAAAAATAAACTTTATTAAATATGCGTGGTTTGTAAAACAATGAGAGAAAAATAGAAAAGATAAAATCATAAAAACTTTAAATAAAAGTTAGCTAAATTAAGATCGATTATTAAAAAATTCCTAAAATATATACGATTATAACAATAAAATAAACTGTTGAATTTTGGAACAAAATCTTTAAAATTGAGTGCTACAAAAATAATAAAGCATACAGTTTATGTGACAAATATTGAATCTGTAGTAATTAAAACATAAAATTATTTTCTTGTTTGTGGTTCTATCAATGTTTCTCTATAAAAAAACAAAATCAAATAAGAATTATGCAAAATTGAAACCATAAAAAAACAAAACCCGCAGATATGATAAAACATGCAAGCAGAGAAGCAATAAAAAACTAGGTAACGCATTATGTAATGTTTTATCTCCAACAAAATTCTGTTTTAATAAGTAGTACCTTTAAAACAATGTACTAGATAAACTTTTAATAAAATTTTTTTTTTTAGCTTTTTATCCAATCAGAATGTTGGCAACCAATTTGACAAAAAATATCATGTTTACTGCTGCTCGGAAAAGCACGATAAAAGTCATATCGAACCAAGTTCTAAAAGCCTTAAGCCATGATTTTTTTCTAAACCTTCTTATTCCTGTTACTTTACTTGCAATTTATAAAATCTGCATCCATTCTTCATAATGTAGCAATGGTATAACATAATATGTAAAGTGTCACAGCGTTTCTTATATCACCTTTCAATAATTTTTTTATCATTTTGCAATATATATTATATAATTACAATTCAATTGTGTAAAGGATTTATTAATCCTATAAGAAAAAAAAAATATTGCTTCTACATTCTAGTGCAATTCGCATTACACTCTTAGTAATTATACTACTAGTTATTAACTAGAATAATATCTGTCTACGTATAAGGTGACCTAACTATTCTCTAACCATAAGAAAAACTGAAAATGTGCAAAGCGAATTCTTTATGATAAAAAACTCAACAAACCAAATTTGATTGTTGACAAAACACACTTTCACCTATAGAGTTAGTGAGTATACAAAACGCGCTACCGGAGTGGCTAACAAACTCAGAAAACTTAAGCCCCTTAACTCGGAACGTGTAATTGTTGTCAAGAGTAAAGATCTGGATCATTAAACCATATTAAAAAAAAAAAAACGTGCTGTTAATGTGAATTCTGAGCAATATGTCAACATAATTGAGAACATTTTTCATCTGACAAGATAGACAAGATAGAGCCACAAAAAAAAAACACACACATCGCATAAAAAAAAGTTCCCAGGGCACCGTAATCACTCACCTAATTTAGCCCCACGCAACTTTTTTTTAATGAAAACTCATTGTTTACACCGATAGTTAAAAAATCCTTAACAACTAAAAAAAAAAAAATACTTGCCAAGCAATAGCGCGCATATCAATCGCTACGCTTGGGAGATTCGACCGTAACTTCAAAGTATTCTGAAACTTCTTTAAATATAGATTTCAGAAAAGTTTGACTATTAATAGAGATAATATTCAACTTTGTTTTGCTCTCTGTAAAATTTTTACTTCTTCTGTCATTTTCGACTTTGACTTTCACTCTTTTTTGTTCTATTGTAAGTACCAAATGTCTTCTAGTAGTTATAATAAATAAAAATATTATTGTTTACATTGTTGCATTGTTTTGAAAACACCATATACAGCGTGTGTATGGCTTCAACTACTCTTGTAAAATATTGCCAAAGTTATAGACTTAGTTTAAAAATTTAAAAAATCCTACTGCCTCAAACCCCGCGTCATAATGGTGTAAAGTGATATCATTGACTCTAATACAAAGCTGTTTTTAGGTAGTTTATTAAAACTTCTAACATACTTCTACGTATTTCTAGACTGTTTAATTTATACGCAATATACTGTAATTTCAAATATAAAACAGTTAAATGCAAACAGACAATAAAAACAGAAACTTTAAAGCAATACAATAATCTGCCAACATATATAAAAAATCTTAACTACGTACCATTTAAACTAGAAATAAAACACATGCTACTACAAAGTATAAATTAAATAAATAAAAAAATATCAATTCAAACAAGCCCTCAATACCTATAGCCTGATGGGAATAAACACTTGCAAATCTCAAGACAAATTATTGTAGAGATAGTCTCTTCAATTTTTAATTTAATGTGTGAATGTATACTAATATTAACAATAAATTCCTTCCTTACTAATTTTAATAAAATGTTAAAAAGTAATTATGAATTATAATTTCAAACCACAATTACGGATGTTTATGTTCAATTTTATTAATATTACAAATTACACTCGCGCATATAAAGATGCTGAAGATTTTTTTTAGATTATCTCTTCTGCTCGTGATCCGACAAGAAACGAATTTTGCAAGAACGTCCTCCGAAATCTCATCTACTTTGTTTTTTAGGTCCTTGTTCAAAGAAGTCGTTTTTCCCTCTCTACGTTTTCCAACTATAATATTTGTTAATCTTGAAAAACGAAATAATCGTTGGGCTTGTGCATACGCGTCTTACAAAGACGAAAACAAGTTACTTAGAAAATAAAAGTAACTTGCACATTACAGTTAGTACTACTAATACTGCAACATTGAAAAAATAAAATTGAAAAATGTGGTTAAAATTTAACAAAAATACAAATAATAATAATAATAAAATTAAAATTAAAAAATTAAAATTTATAATAAATTTTAATTTTATTATTATTATTATTTGTATTTTTTTTAAATTTTAACCACATTTTTCAATTTTATTTTTTCAATGTTGCAGTATTAGTAGTACTAACTGTAATGTGCAAGTTACTTTTATTTTCTAAGTAACTTGTTTTCGTCTTTGTAAGACGCGTATGCACAAGCCCAACGATTATTTCGTTTTTCAAGATTAATATTTAATCACTTGTGTCATGTATTAATGGACATTTGTTCTAATGTTTATAATATTTGTATTATTACTAATTTAATGAAGGTTAGATACAAAAAATAAACTGTCAAAAACCATACATCAATTGGTTATTTCACATTCTCTTTATATTAATATATTGCTATCCATTTTCTTTCCTATACACACTGATTTAAAATTACAGTTATATACAAGCGATTGCGTCACCAAACTAATGTTCCTCTTAATAGTAGATTAAGATAATTTCATTTAAATAAACGTAGTCTATGTAATTCTTTTATTTTTTCACGTTGTTTTTCCAAGTATCGTAAAAAGCATCAATATATATATATATATTTGTTAATATCGTTGCTTGTAAGTGTCGTTAAGTCGGTGTTATATTTGTTAATTTTATTTATTATATTTTTGAAGTTGTAGAAACTTTTAAAAATAGACCAATCTATTTTTTTTCTGTGCTTTGTTGTCAGCTGTGTTGGATGTCAAGTATTTTATTAAATTGTTAAGAGTATTTATGCTAACATAATATGCTTATTTCAGCATAAATAATATTACATTATTCTAAGAAGAAAAAAAATTAAATCCGTAAAGTAAATATATATATATATTATATATTTATTAATATAGATGCTTGTGTCGTTAATTCGGTGATATATTTGTTAAAATGAAATCATATTATCCCAGGCATCAAAACAGATTTGACAAACTAACCCTTAACAGCAAGGAAACTCATAAATTTTAGACTCATTTCTTGACTCAAAGCAAACAAAATCAATCATCTATTATATTATATTATATTTAACTAACAAAAACCCGTCAGAGCACTAACATCCATAAACATCGGCTCCAGTCTGATCGTGGGTAAGTTTGTATTAGAGCGCCAACAGTACAGAACAAACCCAATATTAGCAAAAACAAAAAAACATAACACATAGTAATTTAAAAATTAAAGTACAGGTATGTTATACCCACAAAGTCTGGCTCTAAAAATAAGGCACAACCTTATTGTATAAAGTAACTCATCTCAAATATATGAAAAAAATTAAAAGAGACATAACATAAATCAAAAATATTGAAAAAGATAAAATAATACAAAACAATCAACATGACAATAGACACACCAAAAACTTAAGACTTGGTCGTTGTAAAATGCCCAACCAATATCTAATATCTAACATCAATATCTAATCCAGATAAACGCATAAGAAGACTTAAAAGATAGCGTTACAAATCATAACTTGATTGACAAAACTTTCAAAATATCAGAAGCAATGCAAAATCCTGTTTAGAAAAACTAAAACATAACAGCAATCAAATTATTTATAAAGCATGCGTGAGACCTATTTTTACTTACTCAGAAGAAGCAAGAAATAAGTACTCTTAGAACCACCACCAGTCAATTATGGATAGAAAAACTAACGTAGAAATACAAAATAAGTAAAATACTCAGACATCGTAAGGTAAGTTTACAGCAGAAAAATAAAGTGCAAGACGACAAGACACAACATGGCCGCTTTGACTAATAAAAAAGTAGAAAACCAACTGAGCATCAATATCATAGAAACAAGATCCAAGCAAATAGTTTGGCCAACATAAGCCATTCTTTCAAAAAGAAAAAAAAAAGAAATAAAACAAAAAGTATAATATAAATATAAAAAACATTGTTTCTTGTATAAAGTTTAAATTTTTACATACCAAGTTTTATTTTTTTAATGTTTTAAAAAATGTTTTATACATTTTTATAAAATAATGTGCAGATAGCAATAGATACCTTGAATTTTTGGTATGGTTTCATATTTAGATATAAATTTTATAAAATAAAATCCTGATCTTCAATTCTTATCAAATTAAAATTCTCTAAATAAAAATTGGAACCAATATTTTCATTATTTAATTAACAAAAATTAAATTTTTATAAGGTTTACTATATACTTCAAGCTTTCAATCAAAATTTTGTCAAATTAAATAACACTTTCTTTACAAAAACTAATTGTAAACCAATTGGCTAATATGGTTTTTATTTTTAAAACTTTTTCTAGCATGAAGATTTAGTTAGTTACGGTTTTTCCTTAGATTTTTAATTTGATAAACCAGTTATACACTTATATATTTTTTATATTAATAATAATTTTGAATCTTACTAGCTTTTACGTAATTTTCAGTTCTATTTTCCATTATGGGCTTGTTTTGTATAAAAAAAAAAAATTTACTAATAAAAATATATTTATTAAAAATTTCAGTGACAGCTACCATCTTAAAATAAAAAAACGCCAGTTATTTAAAATGTAAAAAAATCATAAGAGTTTATTGAAGAACTGTTATAAGTTTTAAAATCACAACAATATAAATAACGCCGTGACTAGAAATACATCAAGATTATACGTAGATCTGACAAACGGCAACGTGATCGTATATCTGCTACAACTTTATTCTAACCTAACTTTTTAGAGTAATAAATTCAGTGTAATTCATTGTTTATTTTGTGTGAATTTATATATTTGTTATTTTTATATTACATTATAACATTTAATATTAATTATAAATATTAATTTCCTGTCGACAAAAGAAAATTTTCCCACAATTCATCATTTTCAAATGCAAAAGCAACTCTAACTTTACTCAACGTTTAGTCATCAATGCAAAATATAAGTAACTCAATCATAAAATTAAAAGTGCTCATTCTAAACTTAACTCTTTAAACAATGACTTGTTCTACATTCATATTTATCTTATGGGTTCTTACGGTGATTTGTTGTAATCCATATTTGACATAAAAGTACAAGCTCATGTGTTCGATATTATAGCCAATATTAAGTTGACTCTTTCCAGAAAGTTGGATAAATTAACTAAATGTCAATAACTACCTAACACTAATTATAATTATACTATACAACATAATATTAATGTACATACACACGATTGTACTGATACTCCTTCAGACACGCAGTTTCATAACGTTAATAGTTCATCATTTTTTGACATATATTCTCCCCCTATTCTATTAAACCAAGTTATTCCCCACCCGATTAATCATCTTCAACGCACACAAGTAGAAAACTCTTTCTTTTCACCATTATTATACAATTTTAAATCCATATGTTATGATTTTCCAATATCTAAATTCCATTTTAATAACAATGTGTTGAACCAATCATCAGATCACTGTGACTGAAAACCAAATTTTAAAAACAGGCCTTAGGTCAAACTTTGACAAAAAAAACTATCAGATTAAAAGATATGGAAAATCTCGCAACAGAACTAAGCCACACTATAGATCTTTTACCCTCATCATTGGACAAGGCACCTCTTATTATCAATATAATTAATAATTTCAAACATTTTATACGTTTCACTTCCGTTTCTCAAAGTATTAGTCAACATAACGTACCTCAAGTTTTCCTATCTAAACTTTCCAACCTAGATTTGGTTTTTACAAAAGCAGACACAAACAACTGTTTAGTCATTTTATCCAAAGCTAATTACAATCGTATATCTATGGGATTTTTGAATTCTAATAAGTACAAGAATTTGATGGTCCCTAAATATAGATTAACGATCTCAAACCATACTCTTCCCAGACTATTGCCTACCTAAAATGTATAAAATTGACACCTCAACCTTTGATATTACTAGTTCCTTACCACCTATGAGACCAATTGTTTCCGTCTCTGGCTCACTTACTTACAAAATAGCTAGTTGGCTTAACCTTACTATTAAAAATTCAGCTCAATTTTCTAGCCAATATAAAGCCAAAAATTCTTTTAATCTCACACGTTCTCTTAAACCCATTAAATTCAAAAAAGTTTATAATAGCTTTTTTGATGTATCTAATCTTTTCACTTCTGTTCTTTTACAATATACTATAGATTTAACCAAAAACTTTCTAATCAACTCAGATTTATCGGACCTAAAAACTGAATTAACAATTCCTACTATATCCAATCAGATGGGGCCATGGAGTTCCCTTTAAGTCCTCTTATGGCAGAGATCTTTATGGATCATCTTGAGAGTATGATCTTTTTTTCTTCATTCCACCTCATCAACAAGATAATTTTTTGGAAACAATATGTTGATGACATTTTTATTATTTTGAAAGGTAATACAAACAACTTATCAAAACTGAACTCTTTTATTAATACTCTACATCCAAACATTATGTTCACCAAAAAAGTATATCTAAAGGTATACCTTTCCTAGACCATTTTATTCACACTAGATGACCTTCAAGCAAATTATGTTTTTGCTATTTATCACAAATCCACCAGTACTTTAGCCACGAATAATGGTTATTCTAAATCACTCAATTTCAAATTGTTAACAAAAAAACATCAATTTCAACATATCAACTTAATCGTATATTTACTCCTCTATTACATACCTCAATAATCTATGAATGCGGATTTGTCAGAACCTTTTTAAAATTTAATATAAAAATTTCATTTAAATCTTCTCTATTCATTAGTTGTATCAAGAATAACAAAGACTTGATCAGCTCTATGAATAGAAGTGGAGTTTATTCAATGTCTTGTAATGACTGCAATTCAACCTATATGGGCCAAACATCTAGAAAGTTTACTGAACGCTTCAGAAAACATTATGCTTGCATAAGGCTCAATAAACCTAATGAATCCCATTTTGCCCAACATGTGCTAAGTACGGACAACAACTTTTTTTCCAGATAAAAATATTAAACTCCTACATTTTATCAGTAGGAATCATATGTTTTTAGAAAAATAAAATTTTGATATATTGAAACTTAGTCGAGATCCTACCATCAATTTACTCAACATCAAAAAGAATTTTGATAAAAATTGATCTATAATTCAATTTTGGATATTGTTTCTAATACTCGACATTTAGCCACTTACATTTTGTATAAACTCTTTCAGGATTAACAAGTTATCTGACTTGCTTCCCCTGTTAAAGATTTTTTCATTTTAATTATTATTTAAATATTCTTGTCCTTTATTATTTTTCGTGTTTGTCTACCCTTAATTGTTTCCCCATTTATTTTGTTTGTAAAAATATTTTAATATGTTGCGCTATACCAGTGTTTCCCAATCTTTTTTGTTCCATGCCCCACCTAAGCCTTTCTAAAATTCTTATGCCCAACTATGTAACATATACATAATTTTTAATATTAAAAAAATAAATTGTTCACTTAAGAAACTTAAAAGATAGGATTTAGGAAAGAATCACTAGGAAATTGTTAACACTGCGCTGTTTAGCGAAATTTTAAACCGTCCGGGAGACCCCGCGCAGCCTGCCGTCTGTCACAGGGAGGTTTACTTGACGACGCCAAAAACCTAGTTGATATTTTGGTCTCGTCAAATGAATTTACAATATTTATTGGCCGCAATTATTTAATTTTGGCACCAAAATGTAGCATTGCATATAAATGACCCGGAGTAAAATGGTTAAACTCGTGTCAAGTTCATTTTCAAATTTAACACTCAATCTGCCCCTCATGTGGAGCGTGGGCCCCACATTGGAAAACACCGCGCTATACTTTCCATTCTTACATGATTCATCTATTATTTTAATGCAAGTATAGTTGCCTACCTTTCAATTACAACATGGCGTTCCACACACATGTTTACTTAATTTGCTCACCATCTCCATCATGGCATTTGATTTCAATCCACCGTACACTCAACCATCCTCCGTTCAAGAATGTGCAATCAGGTATTTTTAAGCTATACCATGCCCGATGCTCATCATGGTGAATATATTTTATATTTATTATTTGTGGAAGTTTATAACCATAATTATGTTATTGTATTATTTAATAACTATTAATCTCAATATTAAGGTATATAAAATACTCTGATGGTGTTCTCTTTTATCATGTTTAGCTTACTTAACAGTTTATTGTCACCTGTTATTTATATTATTAATTTAATTATCTAGTTACCGATGTTAATAACTCTCAAACCAAGTATTCATAAATGTCTTTTTTCCCTTAGTTTTAATTATTATTTTTTTACAAAATTTTATCAATGTAACTCTTTCTAGCCTGAAGATGACCATAAAGTCAAAACCGGTAGTTAAAATAAAATAAAATACTTGTTTGTTTTATGAAAAACTTGATTTTATTTTAACCTTATATAAATTTTGGATCAAGGATTATTAATCAACTAATATATTTATATTTGGTTTTCTAAACTGTCATCAAACATCAAATAAAAGCTTTAATTTGCTTAATATATTTTCAAAGCCAAAGAAACTTTTTTTACCATATTGGTTAGTTCCAGATACAACAAAAATTAATTATTCAAAAAAGATAAAAAAACTATAAACCTAGATTGCTGACGTAAAATTTGATTTAGACATTAAACTAACTATATACGTATAAATAAATAAAAAGTAAAAAATATACAATTTACAAAAAGTAAACATAAATATGAAAATTGCCATAAAAAAGAAATACATTTATTTATATTTAAAATTTGAAAAATATGTTATTTTATCTTGATGAAAAATTATGTCTTGAAAATACAATTAAAAAAATATATAGTAAAAATATATACGTAGTACAAGTTTTTTTATTGAATTAAAAAATGTGATATTTAAGATTTAGTAAACATGCCACAACAACATAAAAATACTTTTGAATTCCGTAGAGAAAACCACACTTGTTGAAACTATCACATTGAAAACAAGATTTAATAATAAATTTGAAAACTTATTCCTTGTGTCGATAGTTTAGAAGTTTTTGTCCTATATCTCTAAACTATTAATAAATATTTATACCGCAAGTAAATAATTCATTAGATGACAATAACTCATGTATTTTAATGTAGAAATATTTACAACATTACTCTGTAAAATATAACTGATTAGTCAATTTTAGATTAGAAATGCTTTGAATAGCTTGTTTGTGAATAAAATTTAAAAGAAATAGAGTAGTTCCAGATGTTCCTCCCAATATTTAGAAACAATATTAAACACAATAACTTGTATAACTTTTATACATATGCAAAAGTTGTACAGAAGTAAAACCTTGTTTACATCTATTAAAAAAATTTAGTTTTCTGGATAATTTCAACATGGTTGATCCAGAAAAGATAATGCAAGATTTTAACTTGTAGAAGACAAATTTGAAGAAAGTTTAGATATAGTTTCGTTGTTTAGTTTAATATTTGGTACTGATGACTTAAAAACAGTAAAAAAATATTTATCATTTGAAAATCAGAGTAAAAACTATCAATGCTAAATCTAACTCAAGAAAGCTATTTATAAAACAGATTTATGATCAAAATAGTTTGTTAATAATATTAAGGAGACACTCCATGAAATGTTTCCAAAATGACTAGACTAGTTGCAAACTTTTTTCAATCTTAGTCTAAAGTAGAATTCCAATTATTTGCTCCACAATCTACGGTAGACTGAGCATCGTGTAAGCATCTAACTATATAACTAAAAAAGTTTCAATAAAGACTATACAAAGAAGGTTAATGCAGCTACTAATTTTTTTAAATATTAAAAAAGTGCTATCTAAATACTATTAAGCATTCTTAAATTAGTTATGTTACATTACTCCAACAATTTATAAGTACTTTTGGGTTTCTAGTAACTGTTGAACAACCGCCTAACGCGTTAACATAAAAAAAAATAATTATACAAGATGATAGAAAATCTGTTCATGGTAATAACTTTATTAATATTGTTTTTTTGAATAAAAAAACTAATTTGTTTATTTTTTTAAATAATGTAAATATTATCTATGTATTTATAAAAAATGTATACTTTATTTGTTGTTATATTAAATACAGATATAATGACATCAGAATGTTTTAATGGTCTGCATAGACCGCAGTTCAATAAATTTTAATATTTATAATAGATTAATGCAACTTTGTAATTTAAATTGCTAATTTTTGAACAGTATGAAAATTTATATAATAATAATAAATTACATGTGTAGAACTTAATAATGTATATAAACCAATCAAAACAAGAGTAAATTTACTTAGTTAAATTGTAAGTGCCCAAATTAACAATTTAAAAAACTGCTACATACATCAAATCTAGTGTATTTTATTATTAAAACTACAAGAAATTGGTGTAAAAAATTAGATTTACTTAGGGAGAATTCCATTTCAAACGGACCAGAGCTGGGGGGGGGGGGGGGGGGTGCATTGAGAAACTTGCTTATGTATTTTTTTTTTAGTTTTTATAATTTATTAGTAGTCTTTTGGTCGGTATATGAGGGTATGATACAATTTTTTTAGGTTTTTTTGTCGTTTTTTAACTTAATCGCATTTTTTGTTTAAAAACCGCAGTTTTAACTGAAAAAAAAGAAATTTATAATTTCAAGTCTATACCCTGTCTATAAGCCGCAAAAACCACAAAACCATGTTTTTGTTCCCAGTGAGCTGGATAGAAAAAAGCATTTTTTAAATTTAATTTAACCTCCAAAGTTGACGTATTTTGATGTAAATTAATTGGAAAATATAAATTTGTTCTGTGTATTTAGGTTTTAAGGGTCTAAAACTCAAAAAATCTGCAAAGTAAGCCTATTCTTCAACATTCTTCAACTCTTACAAATGCACGTTTAGCCACGCTCAGAGGAACAATACACCAAATATTATTAAAAATTTGAATTCTGGGGACAATTTTACATGAAAAATAGTCAGTGTTGTACTCATCGTCTATAGACAAGTCCATCTAGAAAGAAACATTTACAAAATTTTCAGACAAAAAATGCGTTAAAAATTAATTATTTTTTTATATTTACAAAAAATATTATTAACACACTAGGGTATGGTTTAAAACTTTTTTTAACAAATTTTGATAAGCCTCAGGCGGAATGCCAAAAATAATAATATTTTCAAATTTTGGCGCCGATAGATCGAGTCTAAATTTGTGACGCAAGCGCAAAAACTATCAAACAAAAAGTAAAATGGCTCAAAATTGGTTCAAGCGACAAAAGATGTCTTTGTTAAATTATTAAAATAAGCTTAAAAAAATATAATCCAAATAATTTTTAAAAAATATTAAAAAAAAAAAAAAAAATCTAGATGTTTTTTTTGCCAGATTAACTTACTATTTTCTATGTAGAATTGTTTGCAAAACTCAATTTTTTAATAATATTTGGTGTATAGTTTCTTTGAAAACTGCTAAATGTGCGTTTGTAAAAGTTTATGTTGAAAAACAGGCTTATTTTTGCAGTTTTTTTCGAGCTTTAGAACTTTAAAACCCAAATACACAAAACAAATTTATATTTTCCAATTCATTCACATCAAAACACGTCAACTTTAGCGGTTAAAAAAAAATTAAAAAATGCTCCTTTTTGCCCAGCTCACTGAGAACAAATACATGGTTTTATGGCTTTTGCGGCTTATAAACAGGGTATAGACTTGAAATGGCGCCAGATTTGGATTCTACTAAAAATTTCTGATTGATGTCAGTAAATTTATTTTATTGAGTTAAAATTGCGGTTTTTAAACAAAAAATGCGATTAAGTTAAAAAACGACAAAAAAAACTAAAAAAAAATCGTAGAATTTTTTTTAATGGTCTTTATACCCTCATATACCGATCAAAGGACTACTAATAAGTTATAGAAACTAAAAAAAAAACACATCAGCAAGTTTCTCAATGCACCCCCCCCCCCCCCCCCCCAGCTCTGGTTTGTTTGAAATAGAATTGCCCTTATACAAATAACAAAATAAAAATAAAAATACATGAAAATATTGCAATTGTGTCAATAATAATATCAACAAGTAGAACTGAACGTAATAAATAATAAAACAAAATTTAATTTCGTATCAATAGAGATTCACGTAAAAATTAAAAGGTGTCATTTGGTTTAAGAGTAACATGTGGTCAATATATAGCAAGCAAGCACTAAAAGCGTTAAGAAATCGATGAATAAATATTAAAATGTACTTTTAATTTAACACCTCCTTTTAGGCAACTACAGGAATAATAGATTAAAAACATTAAACAGCGGCTTAACTCAATTAAACGGTTACTTTAAGAATCAACGTTAAGATCGCAAGTCAAACGCGTGCGTAATAAACACCGATCTTTAATTGTGTAACATTAGCATAGAGAGTAAAGCGGCCGTTAAAGTGGTCATTGTTTTGATGCGCGCTAGTTATTGTTTCCAACCGATGACCGTTCTGTACGGATAGCCGGGTGATATGCCGATTTGCATACATCGGCGACGTGAGTTGGAAAAGGATCGGTGTACATGCACCGTACCCATTAAAGGTAGGTATAATAAACTCTTTTTTTTAAATCGTATTTATTTATACCTACACAGATATGCGTAGAATTATTGAAGCAATTTAGATAGATAAGTTAGTTGAGGTAGGCCGAGGCCAATGTATGGATGATTACTGCACGTATACTACAGGTGAGCTACAAAATAGTTTAGGAAATATTTGCAGAGTGACACATAATAGTAGTGTTTGGTGTATAACAATATTACATTGCCTTTAATAATTCAGTTTATAGTAAGCTTACACCTTAAGTTTATTTACAATAATCTATCACAATATCTATTATATTTATTTAAATTGTAGGGGTTTAGTTGTTGTTAATATTTTTACAGTTATGCATTATTGGCAAATTGGGTTACAAATTATGATAAAGTTCTAAAGCATAGTTTATAAATTTTTTTTCCAACCAATTTGACAGACAATACAATATTTAAACGCCAAACTAATACATGCATAAATGATTTAATAGCAGAAAAGTAGAATAGCTCATAATAGAGTAGCATCTTAGAGTAACAAATAATTTACTTATACAATTGTTATTAATGAATATAACTGCATATTGTATAATTGCAAATATTTCCATAATTAATTAGTTTACTGCATTGTTAAAATCAACATGCCATTAAGTACAACTTTAACTAATAATAAGGAAATATTAAAGAAAATTCCTTCAGTATACTAGAGCGGAATTGTAAATACCAGATACATAGTCGAGAACTGCATGTGCAATAATTTACTATATAGAAATACGTTGAAATTAATATCAAGATTTATTAAAAACAAGATCAAATTAACTATATTTGTCGAAAAACGTGACGATGGAACCCATCTGGTATCTGGAGTGGCCAGCTCACGGTTGCAGTGCACCGACAGTGACAGTGGGAGAAGTGCGCTACTTGACCAGCATTGTGTACGTCGTGCCCCCATAGGAATGTAAGATATCGGAATTAATTAGTTCAAGATGTGGCATGCACGCTTAAGCCGGGGCTCGCACACAACAGGAAAAGAAATTACTGGAAAATGGGGGAAAAATCGGCGACGTTTATTACAGTATTCTTGGCGCTCGTATCTCGGGCCCATTGTGCTGTATGCGCAACGCTATTTCTGGCATCCGAAGCATTTCAGATCATCGCTGAATCGGGCACGCTTCTTATCGTGCGGTTATTGTTTACCCACTTTAATGGGACAAATTTTACATTGCTACGTGTTATTCAATAAATTTAAGATAGTAAATATGGAAAAAGTTTGATATTAAAAGCGGCGTCCAACATTATACAATGTGCAAAAGCTGGTGAAGCTATAAAATATCTATATATTTGACACGGACGTTTGTTTAATTGTACCGTGAAATATTTTTATTGTTAATGCAAAAATATTACTTACATTATCATGTACGCCGTTTTCATTTTCATTCCCGTTTCTGCAACAAAAAATATAGTTTAATAATAAAATTCATAAATGTGATTATTGTAGTTTTGCAAAAATAGAATTACACTATCTTCTATACAATTTATACCTTCGGATAAGTTGAAATAACTAAATAAATAATAGGAACTGTAGTGTTTGTTATATCTTTGAGTTTCTTGGAAAGCACTGAGTATGTATAGCGTGTATTTGGTACTGTATTGGTTTTTTTTTAGAAAATTATAAAAAATAAACATAATGAAGAATTAATCTGAGTGTTAATATTAAAAACCTTTTTAATATAATACTTAATTAAAACAAGTTTGGACGAGGTATAGTCTTATAAAGTTAGTAATAAATTATAGTACTTTGATTTGATGATATTCAAATTTATATATAAACGTGTAAAAAATACTATTAAAAAAGGTTATATAACGTGCAAATGGAAGTAGTTGGCGCTACAACTGTTGGATATGAAAAGAAAGACTACATTACTGGTACCTTTGAATTTTTTTTCATCATGAATCTTTTACACAAAATTGGAAAATGTTAACAAATTACATAATCGCATAGTTATACCTATTTTAAAATTAGTTACAATTTTCTAATTTACAATTAGCCATATAGAGTAATACGCAAACAACTTAAAATAATACCAATAATACTCTAAAACTTAAAACTTATAATAATACACATATAATATTTTTATGTAATTAGATCATTTTACTCAAATATTGTGCATTTACTTTCAATTAAACTGATAAAAAAAAAACTAGTAAAAGTAAACTTAAAATTTTAAGTAACGCATCTTTTACAATTTTAAATTATACATTTATTGGTCTCACAAAATAATAAATTTAATTTTTTGTTTGTTTTCAAATCTAGTCTGCACTTATATTATTCCAAAAGTCAGAACATCATCGTCATTCGGCCTTCTGTGGATTAACTTTATTTAGTTATTATTCGTTACTCTGTATCTTCTCATCGCTGAGTTACAAATCAGTAATGCCTTGTTACTTACTAATGAATAATAAGATCTAGTCGTTAGTCACATTGTCCGCAGATATTTATTATTAAAAAGTATGTATTGATCGGAATTGTAAAGTACATGTTGTAACACTTGAAGCCGCAGTCATTCACTACTTTTTAAACAATTCTTGGTTTGTGGACTTTCTATAGAAAAGTCTTCATCTTATTTTAAAGCAAATAAATTCTCCTTAAAAATTTGTCGTTTACAAAGTTTTTGTTCGGGATTGAGCAGCTTAGGAATCCATCGTACACTTTGCTCATTCCCAAATCTTTATGTAGAACTTTAAAAACACTCGTTTATCAGAATTAAGAACATGAGATTCCCAATTCTCTAGTAATAATTTTTTACTTGACTGTTAATCAACAGCAAATCTTCAACTTTAACCAAACACCCACGAATACACAAACATTCATGTAATATCAAAACGTTTTCTATTAAAAGTACTGTTATCAATGTAAAAAAAGATTTCAAAATAACAATGCTTTTTTAATTAAAGACGTAGTGAGGTGTTGGCCTCAACAAGTGGCCCATGAGAATAACTAATGCATGGCAATACCTTTCGGTTTTCTTCTCTGCGTAAGTCCTGCTGTTAATTTGTCCTAGTCATTGTCTCTAATGTGGTACTGGTTTGAAGTGAGCTGGTTTCAGCCTCGCGGAATTCACTCAGTCTGCTGCAACACATGCTGCCCATCTCTCCCTATACCCTATTTTTCTGCCCTACTTCCCACATTGGCATTCTCTTCTCTTTTTTCCCATTCTTGTGTTATTCAGCCTAGATATAAGCATTGTTTTTAGGTATCTTCTTAGTTTTTCTATATCTTCATTAACTTCTTCCTCGTCGTATCCTCTTTCTTTCATAAATATTTTGTGCAGCTCCATTAAATTCATCCCTTTTGATAGTCCTACATTTGCCAGTTTAACTTCTAGTAAGATTCTTGAATCTCTATTTGGGGTTAGTTCTTCGTGTCCCCTGGTAGCCAGATATACTCTGACCATTTCGAAAGATGCATTTTCTGTCAACCTCAAGATGGCGTTTCTTCCGTTTGGAAATTGTTTAGTCAATTCCGTCAACTTATTTTCCTTAAGCAGTTTTTTTCCTTTTCCTCCTTATTTCTGCAATTTCTGTTGGTACTAATGTTTCAGTACATGTTCTTCTCTCGTCTCTTTGTTCATCTTCCATTGCTTGGCAAGCATAGTTGTTTTCGCCTTCTTTGTTTCTTTCTTCTTTATTACTTTTTACCATATTCTTTTGCTTCCATTTAGCTTCTCGCTCTTCTTTTCTTTGTCTTCTTTGTCTTCTGTGGCTTTTAATTTGTATGTTTTCTTCCATTTTGGTTTACCTAAATCTCAAAGCTTCAAACTCCTCTAACTTTTTCTTCAGTACTGTCAATGCATAGTTTTAGTTAGTGCTTTCCATTTGCTTTCGTCACTCAGGCATATTTTAATGATTGTAGATTTGTCTACTTTGTTTTTTATTACCTTTTCTAGCGTTTTCCTATCTTCCTCCCACGCTTCGCACTCTACTAGCGTATGTTCTGCGTTGTCATGCGTGTCTTCTAGACAAAGTAACAAAGTATACATTTTTCCTCTTTCTTCATCTTACTTATTTTTTGTAGTAAATACTTTCCAAAAACTCCATGTCCGGTAAGTAGCTGTGTTGTATAGTAACACGTTTCCGGTTTTTTCTCTACCCTTTTTTTTATTTCTGGTATTAGTTTCATTGTCCATTCTCCCTTTTCTCCTTCTTTCTACTGTCTTTGCTATCTTTCCATCATATTTTCTCTTGCTTGTCTCTTTGCTTCTTGCTTACTAGTTTTTTCATTTACCATTTTTTTTATACCTAATCTTTCTTCCACCACCAAATCTGCGGGCAGTGTCGCCGCAATTACTTTTAGTGCCTCCTGCGACACCGTCCTATAGGCCCTGCAGATCCTTAACAAACTTGCTGCTCTCATAGCTCCTCTTACTTCTTTTCTGTATTTTTTTGTCTTCAAAGCTTCTCCCCATGTTTCTGCGACATACAACAGCTTACTTCTAGCCGCACTTTCTTGCCTCTTCTCCTGATCCTCCCTTGTTCGGCACAAACCTACTAAACGTTCCTTCCTTTTTTTTTGTTCCTCTTACCGCTTCCTTGACCTGTTCATTCCGTCCCTTTGCTTCAAGTGTAATTCCAAGGTATTTAATTTTTTTTTCTATAGTTATTATTTGTTCACCTACCTGTATTTTTACATTTCCCCTGTTTGTCCTCTTTGTCGATAGCCATGCCGCCTCGGTTTTCTGTGGAGCCAGATCTAACCCTTTATTTCTCATCCATCTCTTGATCATCTCTATTGCCAACTCTAAACTTTCATTTAGTACTTCTATGTCTATATTTCTACCTACCAGAGCTACGTTATCCGCAAATGCCGTTATTGTCACTCCTTCCGATAGCCGCATCCAGAGTAGCTGATTATAAACTAAATTTCACAATTTAGGACCTAGTGCAGAACCCTGAGGTACTTCTCTAATCAGACTAAATTTTCCATTTTTGGTCAGTAGATTTCTCTCCAGAAGATAGCTCCATATTATCTTGTTATTTTATTTGTTAATTCTCTTTTTTTTGCTGATTCTATAATTGCTTCCCATAGTATGCTGTTGAACGAATTTTGTATATCTAACGCTATTATGACACAGTGTTGTCTTTTTCTGTATGGTCCAATGTTTGCTTCTTTTGCTATGGCTTTTACCTTTTCAATGGCTCCTAAAGTCGTTCTTCCCTTTGTAAATCCATATTGTTCCTGTTCCCATCCTCCTTTTTCTTTTATTTCTTGTTCAATTCTCCCCACGATAACTTTTTCCATAATTTTCGCTAATGTGTTGATCAGGCATATTGGTCTATACGTCGTTGTTTTGCCTGCTTCCTTCTTTTTCTCAATTAGTACTAGGTTTGCATCCTTCCAGCAATCCTGAAAAATTTCTTCCTTCAGACATCTGTTTATTACTTGCGCTGCCTTCACTATCTCCGTTGTTATCTCGTTTGGACCGGGTGCCTTATTTTTAGGTAGTTCCCTTATAATCTGTTTTATCTCCTCCACTGTTGCAAGGACTGCTTCTGTTTTGTCAGCTACTCCTGCAGGTTCTTCTACTATTTCTCCAGTGGGAAACAATTTTTCAATTATTACTACTTCATTTTCTTCATCCTTTAAGCACACTGCTTTCATTTCTCCTAATTTATTCATTACTGTTTTGTATGGTTTGCCTCTGTCTATGGATTTTAACATTTCTTTCCAGCATCTTTTCCTACTGACCTTGATCGCTTTCTGTAAAGCCTTTCTGTCATTTTTTAGTTCTTCTTCAGTTTCATCAGAATCTTCTCCCTTCTTCTTTGTTTTTTTATCTTTCTTGCTGTTTGTATTGCTTTCTTCCTGCTTTCCTTGACCTCGTCGCATCACAAGTACGGTCCTTTTCTTCCTCCTCCTCTGCATCTGGAAATTGATTCTTCCGCTGCCTTCCTCAATTTTTCCGAATACCTTTTGCATCTTTCCTCTAAGTTTTCGTTTTCAGTCACTTCCTCTGCTTCCATAGCTCTATTTATCCTTTCTCTGTCCATCCTTCTTATGTTCCATTTTTCTTCTCTTGTGTCATCCTTTTGCGTTTGTGCTGAATTGTATGTACTTATGTAAACTCAGTGATTCGTCTTCTGTCACTGTTCAGCCCCTTACTATTCCAGCCGTTTCCCATGTTGCTATGGTAATGTGCATGTATGATTTGGATCTTCCTCTTACTTACGATGGTTTATTTGCATTTACAATATGCAACTAAGGAGATCACCTCCTCAAGAATTTGGCTTCTCCTGTCGCACTTGGTCCCTCCCCATCTTGGCGATTTTGCGTTGAAATCGCCTCCTATCAGAATTTAACAATGCTTGAATAATATGAAATAGACAGACTCAGAAAGATGTACAGGGAGTTTATAAATGAATGGGATTATGTAATCACTTTAAATATGCCGCCTTTTTAAAATCGTCCACTATACTACATATGTTTTCATATGTTTGCTTGACAGCTGTCAAAGTTGACCTGTCAAAACAAATAGTTTAGTCAACAATTTAACAAAAGCGGCGCATTTAAAGTGATTACATAATCCCATTCATTTATAGACTCCCTGTATAATAGTAATACTTAACGATCAAATAAATACCAAATTTAATCATTCACATACATAACACCCGAATCACACAACACTACCATGCAGAACAATATAGATGCAATCATACAACTTTTACTAATTAAAATAAAAAAATTAGTTAATTTATATAAATAATAAATAATAACATCGTTATCTGTTAACGGCACGGTTTTGAGTGTCATAAAACTCGCACAATTTGACTTATTTTTAAAATCGGTCTTCTGCAACGTGCCGAAAACAAAATGACTGACATAAAATATATGAAAAACCAAAATTTTCAATTGTTTGTTAAATTTTGAAATTACTTTGTAAATTGTTTGTTGAAAGTTTTGTCTAACTTTGAAAGTATTACTTAATTACACCGCAAAGTTAGTAGACTTTTATAAAATAACATTTGTTATGTTCTGTTCGAAGTTGTGAATGTGCGATAAAATGAGAAATGTGAAACTCCCGCGTACGTTAATAATTCCATCGCTTTGCGACTGCTACACTTTTCAATACAATATTTTTTATCAAAGATTTTGCCAGTATATTAAACGTAAAAACTAGTAAATACTAAAATAGTTTTTATTTAACCAATTAATTTAGAATATCTTCACAATAAAATTATTTATTGTAATAAGTGTAGTAGTACCAAATCGTTAAATAAATAGAGCGGTGGTGGTGCTTGAAATTTTAAAACACTCAAAATACTCTTAACTTAAAAAAAAGGAAAAAGGTAAACAACTTGTACATAAGTTAAGTTATTGTAACATCAATTAATAATATGTAAGTAACTATATAAAATGTATTATGTACTGATTTAAAACCGGGCGTTTTAAATACTACTACAATTATAGTTTTGTTTTTTCAGATAAATGTTTATTTATTTTTGTTACGTTAGTTATGCAAATTATATTACGGCGGCCATTTTATGTCTGACTATTATTTTATGGTTCTATACATTTAAAATATATATTATATGTCCCTAACAATAACAAGAAACTATTTAAATGATCCGGACAAAAATTGGTTAATTGGATCCGAAGTTAAGACAAAAAATGTGTTTTTAATAAACAATTAATATCTTTTAAATTGACTTACCAACTTAAGCCAAATTTTTGGACAACATTATTAGACGTATTACAGACGTTTTATTATCATAATCAAACTTTGTATATGCAGTGGTTTTTGCAGTACAGTACACTTAACAATTTCTAAATAATAAAAACCTGCACAACTTTTTTATGAGCAATAGTACAAAAACCGTCAACAATAGTAAATTAGCTCAATAGCCATTTACATGGTGTAATTAGATTTTTATTTGTAGACTTTCTGCGCGTGCCATCTGCAATGAAAGTGATGTTTTATATGCGCAGCATACTGAATTAATTCCTCCAGTGTAATTATCAATTAAAATAAGTTTCAACATTACGTATATGGTAATAACGTTAAAGTTTTATGAAAATTTCAAAATAATTGTTTTGCAAATAAAACAGTAACGTGCAAAAGAACAAAAATTGTTATTCTAAAATTTAAATCTTATTTTGATCTTTTGCACGCCACTGATTTATTTATAAACCAATTTTCTTGAAACTTTTACAAAACTTCAACTTTATTATCATGTTAAAACTTATTTTAATTGGTAATTACGCTAGAAAAATTAATTTAGTTTATTTAACATATAAAAAATCACTTCCATTACAGATGGCACGCACATAAAGTTTACAAATAAAAATCTAAATGCTCTACGTAAATGGCCTATGTTTGGTAATGCTTTACAATTGTTGCCGATTTTTGTATTGTTTTTTGTAAAAAAGTTATACGGGCTAAATTTTTTTACGTGTAGTAATGTTGATTTAAAATTTGGCTCAAGTCGATAGACACCTTTAGAAGATATTAATTTTTTATCACAAACCCATTATTGGTTTTAACTTTGAATCCAATTAACCAATTGTTGTCCGGAACATTTTAATAGTTAGTTTACAATTTTAGTAGCATATAATGCATGTTTTAAATGTTTAAAAAACTAAAACGATAAAACGTAAGATTTTTGATACATATTTAGTATTATCGCGTCACTCACAAAATGGCCGCCGTAAAATATATTGCGTCACTTAATAAACACGAGTCAGGTATGCAGTATATCCATGCACTTAAAATACATATATACATCAACACAATTTATTCTTAAAAGATAAAAATTATGATTGTAATAAATAGTTAAAACAAAGGGCTTCTGGAATTGAAAGCAAATGGTTATAAAATGGCAGTGTATTCATTCAAATAAGTGCTAATATTTTTTTACTATTAAACATTTAAACTTGATAAACTTTCTTAATGCAATTTTTTTTTTAATACAAATGGTTATATGTATATATATATATATGGGTAATTCCATTACTTTTCGACCAATTTGAAAAAGTCGACCTCTTTGATTATGCTCAAATTTTCAGGGATCAAAATATAGATGAAAAAAATGAGATTCCCAAAATTTTGGACCTTAGAATAATGCCTGTTCAAAATGACACACATTTGAAGGTCAGAAATTTTACAATAAAAAGTCTTTTTTAGCTTATTTTGTATCTCAATTTTTGGGCATCTGGAAAAAGATAAAAAGGTCCACAATGTCTCAAATTATTTCTTATTACATGTATTTCAAAACCCATATTTTTATGTTTAATATCGTGGCATTTTGGCATTTTGATATATTAAGCTTCAAACGTTATTCCAAAAAAACCCGTAAATTTAGCAAAATCGCAAAACTTTGCTTTCTTTAAACCGTTCTAACTTTGTCAAATCTTAACAAAATTTGATTTGCAAGGTCTAGATTTTCTCGTGTTTATTCTCTTTTTGAAGTGATCACACAATACTTATAGAATCAATACGTATACACCACTATTTTGATGCAGGAAGTTGCACATAATTTCGCGATCTTCAAAACTTGTAATTTTCAGGTCCCAAAAAAGCGCTGTCACCCTATGTCGATTTTTGTCAAAATTTCAGTAAATACTCTTTGAAGCACAAGAAAAAAGAGTATCTACATGAGAAATGGTATATCGGGCATTATCAAAAAATTTTTAATATTCAAAAATTGGCAAAATTGGCAAACCACACATTTTTGTATCTCAGTTTTTGGGTCTTTAGAAAAAGATTAGAAGGTCCACGATGGCTCAAAATATTGCTTATTACATGTACTTTAAAACCCATATTTGTCTATTTAATATTAGGGCAGTCATTTTGATACATCAAGCTTCAAACATTATTCCAAAAAAAAACCGTAAATTCAGCAAAACTGCAAAATTATGCTATGTTTAAACCGTTCTAACTTTGTTAAATTTTAAAGAAATTTGATCCACCAGGTCTATATTTCTTTGTGTTCAATCTATCTTTAAAATGATTACATAAGACTTATAAAATCTATATATATTCACTACTAATTTGATGCAGGAAGTTGCACATGTTTTTGCGATCTTCAAAACTTGTAATTTTTAGGTATCGAAAAGCCGCTGTCACCTTAAGTCGATTTCAGTCAAAATTTCAGTAAATACTCTTAAGACCACAAATAAAAGGTTATTTATATGAAAAATGGTATATTGGGCATTATCAAGAGTTTCTTTATATTCAAAAATCGTCAAAATTTAGAAAATCTAAATCACGTTTTGTCTATCTTGCTTTGTTTTTGAAATAGTCAACAAATACAAAATATTTAAAAAAAAAATTTATTTAGCAAAAAAACACAAACAAAACAACATTACTTTAACAGGTGTGCATTGATGCAAGCTTTTGATACTTGTTAAAACAGTTTTTTTGGTTCGGTTAGTGAAATTTGATAAAAATGCTGTTCAACATAGAGAATACGCAAATATCATTTTTGTTTACGGACTCTGTAATGGTAATGCACTAGCAATTGAGATTTCCTGACAGAAAACAACTTTTTTGACTAGTTTTTTAATGAAAATGTTCACCCATATTATTATCAAAAGAAAAACACCTACAACCAGGCGACGTAGCACAACGACTTGCATTTTCTCAATGGCTTCTTGATAATTCCCAATATACCATTTTTCATATAAATAACCTTTTTTCTTGTAGTCTGAAGAGTATTTACTGAAATTTTGACTAAAATCGACATAAGGTGACAGCGTTTTTTCGGGACCTGAAAATTACAAGTTTTGAAAATAGCGAAAACATGTGCTACTTCCTGCATCAAAATAGTGGTGAATATAAATTGATTCTATAAGTCTAGTGTAATTACTTTAAAGAAAGATTGAACACAAAAAAATCTAGACCTCGTGGATCAATTTTCTTCAAGATTTGACAAAGTTAGAACGGTTTAAACAAAGCATAATTTAGCAATTTTTCAAAATTTACGTTTTTTTTTAAAAATTAATAGTTAAAGCTTGATATATCAAAATGACTGCCCCAACATTAAATATACGAATATGGGTTTTAAAGTACATGCAATAAGGAATATTTTAAGCCAACGTAGACCTTCTTATCTTTTTCCAGAGGCCCAAAAATTGAGATACAAAAATGTGCGGTTTGCCGATTTTGACAATTTATGAAATTAAAAATAACTTGATAATGCCCGATATACCATTTCTCATATAAATTACCTTTTTTATTGTGTTCTAAAGAGTATTTACTGAAATTTTGACTAAAATCGACATAGGGTGACAGCGCTTTTTTGGGACCTGAAAATTACAAGTTTTGAAGATCGCGAAAACATGTGCAACTTCCTGCATCAAAATAATGGTGTATACGTATTGATTCTATAAGTATTGTGTGATCACTTCAAAAAGAGATTAAACACGAGAAAATCTAGACCTTGCAAATCAAATTTTGTTAAGATTTGACAAAGTTAGAACGGTTTAAAGAAAGCAAAGTTTTGCGATTTTGCTAAATTTACGGGTTTTTTTGGAATAATGTTTAAAGCTTACTATATCAAAATGACTGCCACGATATTAAACATAATAATATGGGTTTTAAAGTACATGTAATAAGGAACAATTTGAGCTATCGTAGACCTTTTTATCATTTCCCAGAAGCTCAAAAATTGAGATAAAATTAAGTTAAAAATTACGTTTTATTGTAAAATTTCTGACCTTCAAATGTGTGTCATTTTGAACAGGCAATATTCTAAGGTCTAAAATTTTGGAAATCTCATTTTTTTCATCTATATTTTGATCCCTGAAAATTTGAGCAAAATCAAAGAGGTCGACTTTTTCAAATTGGTCGAAAAGTAATGGAATTACCCATATACATATATATATATATACAAGTTAAAAATTAGATTTTTATTGAAAATGTATATTAAACAATTTTGATAGTTTTTTAGATAAGCATTGTCCAACTATCATAGTAAAAAAAATTAAAAAAATAATAATAAATAAATTAAAAATCAAAAGATTGGATGCACTTTTTATATTTGAGGTTAGATATATGCAGAAAATCATATCAATAACATCATAATTTGTTTAGTAGTCGTAAACAGTTATTTGTGTAAGGTTTGACTTTTCTAATTATTTTTTGTTAATTGATAAAACATGTAATTACTAAAAAACTTAATAATGTGCGGCAAAATAAACACATGTAGTATGTAGTTGTTAATTATTGATAACAATAATTGTATATTTAATCCTCATAGATGGCCGGAACAAATTACAATTTATTATTAAAATTACACGTTAAATTATGTCCACATTAAGTAACGCAATACCTAATGATACCTTTTTAAATAATGAGAGAAACATGTACAGTAATTTTTATTTAATCAAGAACAATACGATTGCATACATTTATGACTGGATGAGAATTCCAACTTTAATAACTCCCTCCGCATGAAATGCGTAATCACAGTCTCTTCGATAAAAATGAATTATTACCTACAGATAGCGAAAGAAATATAGGAAAAGTGCACTGCAAGATAAATTGCGGCAAAGATAAAATTAATTAAACGACACGGCAAATAACTGAAACAGTGGAGTACCAGGAGAGTACGTATTCAAAGTGTATTATGAGATTATATGTACTGGTTTTAAACATACAAGCAACGGTCATAATTCATCGTAATCTCAAATGTCCACAGATTTGTATTCATTGTCCTCCGCATAAGGAACTTGTCAAGATGAAACATTGAAGTAAATGTTAAAACGAACTAGAATATTGAGTTGTATGCTAGCCGTGCATAAACAATCCACTAGAAAACATTACAGCTCACATTACTCCCTCGACAAGGCATGAATTTTAGAAATATATAAACTTTTCTATTAAAAATAAATCTTATGTTTATTTTCTTTGATGCATGAGTGAATATCTAATACACAATAAATATATCCACTATGGTAATAAATAAAGATAAAAATATATTTTAAAATAGAGTTATAACCGTAAAAGACTTGAGTATTAACCAGGACATGATCTTCAAGCCCCTGCTAATCCTAGTATCTTCATCTGCTTAATTGAATTCGAGTCATTCGCAGCAACGCCGAGCATAAAACTGCAAAATATTTCCGCAGATGTTCAGGTTCTTAACCTTTTAATGCAGAACATGACCTATAACTATGATTTTATATAATAAAATCCTTATTTTAAAGCTATTTTATACGAGTAAACATCTCTGATAATATTTAATATGCCGATAGACCAAGTTCTTTTATATCTATTTTTATAGGTGGGCATCAATTGATACCATTTACATAATGATACGACCGTTGAAATAGGCCGAGTTAATGAAATCATCTTATCTGCATTTCGATCGAAATTTTATATTCTACTTGATTTTTTATCTGCCGATAGTGTAACAAATGGGCAAAATGGAATGAAGCCAGCTAATTGAATAGCGAATATGGTGTGGTGTGTATGTATGCAGATGTGGGATGATGATGTATTTCCAATTGTAGTTAATAAAGGAAGTTTAAACATAATTTTCTCTAAGTATGGCACTTAACAGAATCGTATTTATTAAAGTCTAGTTAACGCCATAAGTGCAATTAAATTTTGAATGCATGTACATTAATCATTATTATATAGATATAGGGAAATGAATATATTTATGCATCAGTTGCATACAAAGCTACAATTATGATTGATATGCTCATTCATTTATCGGATGTTGTATTATTTAAAATATTTGCTTATGTAATACACATATTATAAAATTGTTGTATACAGGATGTCTCAAAATTGACGCCCGGGCTTTTGAAATTTGATTCAGGGGGCTAAAACAAATTAAAATTAAGAGTTCAAAATTGTGTCCCTCGTTATTGATAAAAACAAAAATTTAACATTTTAACTTAAAACTTTATTAAAAACTAATAATATTAAAAAATACAAGATATATGTGTTTACACTAAATAATGTGTCCAAATAGGCCGCCTCCTACTTCAAGTCAAACATTTACACGACTTATCATACTCACTGAGGCATAATATTGCCTACTAACGTCACAGCAGCGTGAATACATCATCAGGATTCAAATCAGGTTTGTGGTAAACTTGATCTTTCAAATACACCCCAAAAAAGTTATCAAACTGATTCAGATCCGGAGATCTAGGAGGCCATGGTGGCACACCTTTTCCAATCTACCTTCCTGAGATTTTTTTTTCGGGGTATTTCTCATCTGTATTTCATAATGCGCCGGTGCACCATCGTGTTGAAACGAATAATTTAATCTACATGCTAATGGAACTACTTCAAGTTATGAAAGTGGTATATTTTCATTTAAGAATTATAGATACAAAACTGAATTAAGTTAATTTAATAGAATGCACGCCCGTGTGGTGTAGTGGTTAGCGTCCTCAACTGCTATACCAGGGGTCTTGGGTTCGAGCCTCAAGCCCCCTATCTGGAGGGTCAGTTTTTCTGGTTAAGAAAAAATGTGTTGTGATGAGTACGCCTTCTTTCGGATAAGAAGAGAAAATTTAGTAGGTCCCGTGTACTGCCTTGATGTTGCGTGCACGATAAAGAACCCAATAATTTAGGTTGGAATTCCTGAATTTGCGGCAAAATTCCCAGATGTAGTAGTTTTAACCTCTGGCGTCGGTGATTAGACTTGGCATCAGACCGACGTTAATAATTAAATAAAAAAAAAAAAAAAATGCTTGAACCAATTACATTATTATTCAATAACACAGCCCAAATATTAATTGACCATCGTCATTGATAAGATCTTTGGCGTATTAAGTCCATCCATTGATGCAGATTATAAATATTTATTATACCTGCTTCAGTAAAGTAAACTCATCACTCCATAGAACCTTTAAATGAAATCTGGATCATTGTTAACGCTATGCAACAACCATCTACAAAAATTGACTCAAAGCTCACTATCCCTGTCATACTTCCAAATCAACAAATTCAAGAATTTGCTCATTTTGATAGACGCTTAGTGTAGGTTGACGCCCTACCTGTTTTTGCAACGATTTAAATTACCTGTTTCTAGTAATATTTGTTTTACCCGTCTTATAGTTTTTGCATCGGGGTGCCGACGATTTATAAACATCTCCGCATAAGTCCTAGCATTGTCATTACATGTCCTTAATACTTTCAACGACATAATCTCGATTGCCCATTTCAAACCCACAAACCCAAAATATCAATATAACAGAACAACATAAATTCTAAATTAATTGAATTATGTTACTCAAGTTAATGTCAAATCTGACAGTTATGTCACTAAATTTAACAAAATAAATAAATTTAATAAAATTGTGCTTTGAGTAGTGGTAGTAGAAATAGTTATTATTTACATTTTTATTAATAACTCTATAACGAGGGACAAATGGAAAATTTTCTACTCTTAATTTTCAATTTGTTTTAGCTTTTTAAGTCAAATCCCAAAAGCACGGGCATCAATTTTAAAACACCCTTATAATATTTATATACATTAAGTTGGGGCTTTTTTTTGTCAAATTTTTATCAGCGCATTGTTAAATTTCTGTGCCGATAAATTGAGTCTAAATAGTGCCGCAAGCGCAAAAACTACCAAAGAAGAAGTAAAACCGCCAAAAATCGACGTTTAAATTTAAAATTAAAATTAAAATAAGTTTTTTTTTTATGCAATGTTGTTTTCTACTAACTAAATTCTAATTTCCTAATCAATTGACGTTAACTAGAAAGTAACAAAGACAATAAAATTTATCATTTTTTAAACGCGTAATCTTTGAGATTTTAAAAAATAAGATAGTACTCATTTTTAATGTAAATTTTGTGCAAAAAATCATCTCAATTTGATTTTTTCTAAAATATTATAATAAGTTAAAATTGAAGCACTAAAAACCAACAAATTATTTGTCCAACGCAAGAACTGCCAAAGATTCGAGCGTACCCAGAAGTTTTGTCAAAGAAGAATCTATGTCAAGAGCGCTGAGTGCTCAAATTGCAGAGAAGCTCACGCCAAACTATAAAGCATCAAATTGCAGAAAAAAAGCAATCAGCAAGTAAAAAATAAAATTCAACTTAAAAACGTCAACTTAAAAAAAAAACAACCAATAATGAAACATATAATAGGTAAGCTTAACCAATTTACTGATAGATTAGACCAAATCAAGCCATAATAACTGGCACCATCCCAAAAAAACAATAGTTAAAAATTGGACAATTGACCAATGGCATTTTAAGTCAAACACATAAAAGTATTCCTTAATTTCCTGAACATTGATGTGCTCCTAATTTCAGAGATACATTGTACTACTCAAACATACATTAATTTTAGTTGTTACAAAATCAAATAAAATATGGGTAAAAAATTCAAACAATGCAAACATGTGGCCTGAAACTACTACTGATTGGTAGTACGCATGAAACTTTAACTGTCAATAAAAGAAACTAACTGCAAGTTCTATTTCAGAAAAAAACTCAAATACTAATCTACAGATGCAAATAAAATAAAAAAATTGTATTACAAGTGCAAGTTAAAATAGACACTGAATCTGATCCTTCAGAAGTCATTCTAACGCTAAACAACAAAATAATCATTAAAAAAAACTTTTAAAAATTAGTTCATAAAACTACTGATTAGAAAACCAGAAAAATACAGGTTTTCAAAAATCCCACAAGACCAAAACTATCTCAAATAACACTCAGAAGTTCAAATAGTTTTTGGATTCGCATTAAGAAAATATCACATGGACCTGCAAAAAAACTATTTCTTGTAAAAAACCACCAAAAAAAAATAATGGAAAATAGATCTCATCTATTCCGCCAATCAAAACAAAAGATGGTTCGTAAGAAGAAATAAAAAGTAATTGCTAATCACCTACTTTATGTACTTAAACCAAATCAAATTTAATCTAAATAGAACATAATCTAAATCAAATATTAGATTGGTCACTCCCAAAAAAGTTACCTATGATTTAATTATTATAATACCTTTTAAGATTTATTTTTAACAACTGCCAAAAAAATATAATAATGATTACTTCACTCATAAATGCTGTATTCCGTCTTAAGTATATCCCAGCTACGTGGAAAGTATCAGAAGTGACCATAATTTCCAAACCGAGAAAGCCAATAAATAATGTAAAATCATAACAGTCTATTTCCTTACTTGGTGTAATCATAATAAAACTATTTAAAAAGTTAGTTCTAAAAAGATTAAAGGCATTATTAGAAAACAACAACTTAATCCCTAACATTCAGTTTGGATTTTGTCAGAAACACTTCTATATCAATCAAGTACATCAAATCATAGATTTTATCAAATAGGTCTTAAAAAAAAACTAGTATGATTTGTTGCTTTTCTTGAGTTTGACTAAAGATCTGTTCTACAAACTAAATAAAATGCTACCAAAGCAGAATGCAGAAATACTATCGTCTTAAACTTTAAACAGACCTTTTCGCATAAAACAGGAAAACTAATATTCAAAACTTAAAGAGATAAGTGCATTATCTTTTTTTACAAACGACTGGCTGAAAACAAAAGATATTACTACTGCAACATTTGCTGATAATACAGCTCTGATTGCAGTTAAACAAAATGCAGAAATCTCAAACTTATTTCTAAATTGAGTAAAAAATAGAAAACAAAACTCAACAAACCCAAATCTATCCATGACACCTTCACCGATAAAATAATAATAATAGAGCCTCCAAAACTCTACACCAATGACATCATTGCACTACAACAATTCAACAAAGTACCTTGGCATAAACCTGGACAAAAAATTACGATAGAAAGAATACATACAAAAAACCTAGAATTAAGTCTAAAATAAAAAAAAAAACGCGGTAGCACTTCATAACAAAAGTCTTATTTATAATCAAACCCTAAAACCAATTCCTTTAGCTATATAAAATTCAACATTGAGGTGGCACCAAAGAGTCTAATATAAAACCATTACAGACCTTCCAAGCAAAGTGCTGCGTAAAATAGTGAACACTTCGTGGTACGTTTGCAATAGTGATCTGCATCGATCAAAATAAAATTAAAAAATACGCTGGCAAGCACCAACCCAAACTTCATGATTACGTCAGTTCAGAAGCTCTTCAGCTGGTGGATAACAAAAATCTTGTACAAAAACCAAAAAGACCAAAGCGCATGAACTAAATAATATACATATGTATGTAAAATCAGAATAGTGTATAGCACAGACAGAAATTATCTCAAGTATGTCTCATCTAGTAATTATTCCTAAAGTGCACTTCATTATATCAATAACGTGTTGGAACTTTAATTTCCTAACCTTCAAAAACTAGACTTTGAAGAAGCCCATTACCGTCCACTCCTAGACATAGGCCTCCTCCAAATTTTTCCACGTTGCTCTGTTTAACGCTAGTTGGGTCCAATTTTTTCCTGCTGTTATTTTTATATCGTCGATCCATCTTTTTTGTGGTTTTCCTACGCTCCGATTTGTATCTCTAAGGCGCCATTTTACGATCCGGTGTGTCCATTTGTTTGGGTCTTGTCTAGCAATGTGGTCGGCCCATCTTCCAAGTCGTGCTTCACGTTCCATGACTTCTGTCACCCTTGTTTGTCGACGGATAGTTTCGTTTTGCGCTCTTTGTCTTAAACTTATGCCTAACATGGATCTTTCCATTGCTCTTTGCGTGGTTTTTAGTCGATTTGCCGCGTTTTATTAGTGTAGCGGTTTCCAAACCACACGTCGCTAAGGGTAAGACACATGCCCCGTGTACTTTGCGCTTGAAATTGATTGGTATGAGTTTGTTTTTATTATTTAATTAGTATAAAACTTTATACAAGAACTAGTAAGTCCTATTTTTCAATAAAACAATGCACAGCCACATACTGCAAGGGTTACTATTGAGTTCTTGGATAATGCTAATGTAGTTCGCTTCCAAGGCGTTTGCCGGACTTAAGCTCAATTGTGTATGTGTGGAATATCGTGAAACACGCATGATTCACGGATTTTGAACGTTTGAGATAATAATAATAATTTTATTCGTGTTATCAAAACAAAATTTGTTACACATGTCAAAGTACAAAATAGCAAAAAGATTTACACAATTTAAACTAAATATAAAAACTAAATATAAACTAAATATTAAAAAAAAATTTACACAACATGAAAAACAAAAAGTGTTATATAGAGTATTATAAAATGTACACATTAAAGTATAGCCTAGCTAAAACATATTAAAAAGTGAAAAACAATAACTTGGACATATCATTAAAATTATTTAATAAAAATTCTTCTGTAGAATAAAATGCTTTCTTACATAAATATAATTTGACTGTTTTTTTAAATTTTACAATATCAAGCTGTTTGATAATGTCGCAAAACATTAAAACATTTTACACCATAAAACCTAGATCCAGTTTGGGTTCTTACCAATCTGGAATAATTTGCAATTAAATGTGATTTATTCCTTGTTAAATAGTTCTGGGTATGTTGTTTTACATGCAACAGACATTCATAAATAAACACACAGGGAAGAGTTAAGATCATCAGATTGCAATAACTTTGTCGACAATCATCTCTGTACGCTATTCCTGCTACTATGCGTACTGCTCGTCTCTGCATTTTAAATAGTTTTGACATAGAACTACTATGTCCCCATGTTAAAATACTGTAAGACAACACAGAATGGCAGAATGCAAAGTATGCAGTTCGTAATACATTTTGAGACACTGAATTTGCTAATAAACGTAAAAATTATATATTTTTATTTACTTTCTTTGACAAAGTATCACCATGTCTAATCCAGTTTAACGATTGATCTATTATTAAACCTAAAAAACATGGTTTTTAATGTAAAGCATATGTTTGATGATTTAGATTTATTTAAAACAAGTCGATTGGCATCAAACCAATTTACAGCATTCAGGTAAAGGTTTGCATTTTGAGTCACTACTGTCTCAATACAAGAATTTGTACAAACTAATGTTGTGTCATCTGCAAATAACACAACATTAGCCTGACCAAGGTGTTGTAGTAGATCATTTATATATATATATATATATATATATATATATATATATATATATATATATTAAAAACAGCAATGGTCCAAGAATGGATCCTTGAGGGACACCATTTAATAGTTTTAGTTTATTTGATTTTATGTCATCATACAAAACTGTCTGATATCTATTTTCCAAATAAGATGATATTAGTTTTATGCTCTTGAAGGAAAAGTTGTATAATTCTAACTTTTTTAGTAATATGTTGTGTGGTACACAATCAAAAGCTTTTGACAAATCGAGAAAGGATCCGATTGTGTATTTTCCTTCTTCGAAGCATTCAATAATTTTAAAAATAAGACATTCAATTGCCTTAGTTGTTGATAGCATGTTACAAGCTAACATTGATTTGCTCATTTTAAGTATGCGTGATTGCCTTGCATCAAATGCATCAAAAACAAAAGAGTAGCGACTCATTATTAGTGTTTTCACAAATGTTTACAGTTATAGTTTTTGAAGCTTTAGAAACAAGAAAGCAATAGAAAGAAATCAATACTGTTTTGTTTAAAGACGTTCATTGCAACCTTTACCGTATATAGACGTACATAATTCTAGAAACTATTGTTTTTCAGCGTATGAAGATATAGTATTAAAATCAGCTTTGACAAATAGCAATATGGCTCTTCATGTATGCAAATTTTTGACCATTCTACTACTATTATTGCACTACCCTCTTCAATAACGTAGAATTGCCTTTAGTAATGATAATCTGTCCCACGTTTAAGGCGCAATCTTCTCGTTTTGTCCCGCTGTTTTTTTAAGCAAGCATTGTGCTATTGTAGATATACTTATACCAACAGCAAGAGCTAATAAATAGATTTGCACAAATAAATTTATTCTGTTTTGTCAGTAGCACTGATAAAGTATAATTATTATAATAATTACATACATTTCCATCTATAATAAGGACTATTAATATTATCATTTATAATAAAATATAACCAGTGAACATATTATTATGAAAATAATATACCTATTTGATTAATGCACAAAAAATACACATCTAATTATTTAATCCTTCTATGGCTGTGAACTAATGTACTTTTTAAAGCAACATTATTTAAGATGAGATAAGATCTCGATATTCATGTCCGCATTTCGGTCCATGCCATTATAATTGTTAGAAATGTCATACGCTTGGTGATTACAATATTAAAGAACTTTAAGCTTTTGTTGGAAGGCCACCGTGATCGCTGTAATCCAAAGATGGATAAAAAACAAACAGCTAATATTCTGACATGTATGAGAGTAACAGGAAGGCTTGTATATAAAAGTTAATAAATGTAAATAATAGCTGGATGATTGATAGAGGGAGGGCAGACACTGACAATAGCTGACCTGACAGCGGCAAGCTGCGAACACCGTTGAACTCTGGTACCTGTGACCTTTCTATTAATCAGGCGAATTTAGAACGTCTGATGGATTATGTGTCGATGTCTACTATGTATACGATTTTCACTGCTCCTATTATCCATTATTACATTTCTTAACCGGTCACGACGGATATTAGAACAGATTTTTTTATTTGATCGATATATCAATGTGTGTGTGTTGCATCACATAAGAATTGAACATAATTTCTTCTTTAAGGTCGTAAGTGCCTCGTTCTTCTGAAGATAAATTGTTTAATAGCAGCCATCATTATAAAATAATAAAAATGTATTTAGTAAGATAAGATTAATGAATTATAATATTATAGTAAAGTTTTCAAATCTAATATAAATTATATATTTCACAAGACACCTAGAATTTTAATGTAATTTCTGACTTTTAATATATTATAATAAAATATAGGTAAATTATATCTACACATTAAATAAATACATTATACTTTTTATAATCATATTATAAACCATATGTTTATTTTATACAATATCAACACTTTTAAAATTTATAGCAAAAGTATAAATTTCAATAAAATATCACAAATAATTTCATGTACTGCTTTGTAACTGTCTAACTAACATTTTGGGATATTACCATAGACACGATTTTGGTCCGTATAAGGTCACGGTAGCGCTTAATATAGAAATGTATCATGGAACTTATCTTCCCTTAATAAATCCAAATGCCGATATTTATTGGAGTCAATTTACATAGAACACACTTCTTCACTATAAGCGGCCGCTGATTTGTGCTCTGCTATTTCTCTTTTATATCAATTATGGACTGTTGTATAAAGTTTCCAATAACGCAAAGCCTTATGACTCAACGAAAAGAACGCCATTCTATTGTCGAATATATATGTATATATCTGCAGTTTTATGTCAATTGTAACTTTATAATTATAAAACTTAGTTTAATATGAAAGCATATAAATTCTATCCTGTTAGGTACATAATAATAAAATTATATTATAAATAATACATAATTATTTATTAAACGTGCCCGGCCCAATCAAAATGAAGCGTGCTGAAGTTAAACCTCAAACCTGTAAAAACTGTCAAATGTTCAAGATTTTAGATTATACAAAATGTTTAAAAAAATCTGTTTAAAGTAAAGTTAATGTGTGTTTTATAGGTTATGAAAATTATAAAAAAAATTTAACATATCGTTGTGAAATTTTTATGTTTGCGTTGCATTGGCAAATGTATCTATTTTTTAGGTATTTTTTTAATTTTATAAAAAGTATTCGATTATCTCAAAAACGAATCAAGATAGACAAAAAAAGTTATTTAGATTTTCTGTTTGAAATTAAAAAATGTTCTTAAAGTTTTATTTTTGGCCTCCAGGAATACAGGGTGTGTATATCATAATTTAATTCTATTGCCAATAAAAGTAATCCTCAAAAAAAGTATTATTAAATAAGTAAGTAAGTAAGTATTTTTAATTTAGCAACTTCTACTTCTAATAGAAAGTTGCTTATATTATCATCATTTAGAATCTAAGCAAATAATATATTTTTAAAAAACAAATTATAAAAAAGTGATCCAAATGGTAACGTTACGTAACCTTTTGTTATTTGATAGAGAAACTTGCCTTAGTCTGAAATGGATTTCTAGCTCGTATACAGTTGATAAATTACTACTGATAATGATGATGATGCCTTTCTTACCGATACGGCTACGGCGATCATCGCCCAAACTCTTGTGCTTTATCGAGTGAATGCTGGTAGCTACTGTACCCTAGTTTATTACTCCATTTTTGTTGTAGATGTATATCGTGACTCTTTTCTGTTTTTGTTTCAGAAGTTTTCTTTGAGGTGTTTTTGGTCAAAAGCATCTACCCCGGTCTTGATTTGATGTTATCATAGGCCGCGGTATTGTGAAGTGTTCTCCTATGAGATTGGAGGTATCTATCCATCTGTGTAAGTCATTGTATTTAAGAGCTTGTCTTCCATTCCTACGCTCACCATAAAACAGCTCCAAATACATGATTTGCTTTGGAAACACATGTCCACTCCATTGCAGCTCATTCTTCATTGGCAAAAATTTTATACCACACACTCTAGTGTAATATCGATTTTAGGCATCTAAAGTGGAACTGTTCTCAGAGATATATACACACCAGGTTTCAGCTCCATACAAAAGTGTAGATAATACTTCAACTTGGTAAACTTTTGTTTGTGTGAAAACATCAAAAGATTTGAACAGTTTAAGGTTTGCTGTTAAATGTTATTGTGCTTTAAAAATATTTAAACCTATTTAACTCCTTTAATAGATTATCGGTAACATATAACACATGTTTATTAGACTGGTTCTTAAAAACTTTTTCCTGGAGTTGTTTTGTGTGCACTCTCAGAAAGTGCGTAAAAAGTAAACAATGGTAAATTGTAGCCGTTAAAATTAAATTAAAGAACACGTGTCGCATTTCATATTTCTAAATTTACAAAAGTAATATACTTAATAAGTATTATAACTTCCAAGTTTGAGTTAAATGCATACCCTGAGTGTCCAACGAAGCAATTGAGTTCTGTTGCTAATTAGATTCTAGGTGAAACTTTACATCTATACAGAAAACCTTTGAAATTATGTATTGTTCTCATTTTGTCAAATTTGTAGCATTCTAATAATGTTTTTTGAGTAAAGTAAGGGGTTTACCCACAGATCACCTTAAAGATGCAGCCTTCTCATATAAATTATAGGCAACACATTAAGCAAATAACTCCGTCTATGCTTCACAGATGTCGCACTTATCAGAACAACCTGGCGAGCGGGAGATTTAAATTTAACAAGTAATTAAAATTAAATTTTAATTTTATAAAATACACACAAAAATGAATACATAATTAATATATTATATTTTTACTTAAATATAAATATATTATGTATTCATATTTATGTGTAAGGGTAGTTTACATGTATATAAATAAAAAGAACAAATATTTAAATAATAATAAAAATTTAATTTATTTATAACAAATACAGTAATAAAATAAATATTTAATACATAAAAAATTATGAATTTCTTACTTTTTGAAGTTCAGGTACCCATTTTCCTTCAAAACTAAAAATAAATACATATGAATTAATACAATAAATATTATTTTTAAACATGATATATGTATATGTATGTAATATAAAATTAATTTTATGTCAATTAACATCTATTCTTTTATAAATATCAACTAGATATAATGATGTCGTGACAGTACAACTTTTCTAAAAAATTAAATTGTCAAAGTTAACAAACAAATTAAATTTGAAATTTGATTTAATTTGGCATTTCATAGTTATTTATGAAGTGCTTTTAAAGTTGTTCGTACTAACATAGCATTGCTCGTAGTACGAATAAATATTTTAACAAACAAAATTTACTTACAATATTGTACGAGTAATAGAAGTAATCTCCTTTTTGTCGTTCATCTGATCAGCAGCAGCTCCCATTTCCAATCTTTGGCAACTTCTTGAAGACTCGATGATGATTATTATTAAAGCGAATATGAAATAATAAAACAATAATATTAATAACTGATAACAATTTGTAACAAAAATTAAATTATAATTAATATTTTTACTAATTATTTATATAGAAAAATATAAAAATATAGTTTCTAGTAAAAGACATATGATATATTTTGTTTCACAATTATTTATTAATTTTTTCCGATTTAAAAAAGAATGACTAAACAAAGATAATGATTTGGCAGTAGAATCTACATTTATCAAATCCGGAACAACGTTAGAATTCACCGAACAATCTAAACTATTTATAACCTGAACCTGGATAATTGGATTAACAGAGTCATGACCCGACAAATCAATGCTATCTACACTTTTGAATATAATTGGTACAGCATTACGATTTAAAGATTTTTTGTCAGAATTACGGAAACAATCAATCGAAAAATCATTTGTACAAAATGAAATATGTTTTCAGATGGAACTCTAAAAAAGATTATATTTTTCCCATTGTTTAGCAACTTGCGATAATAAACGCTATCGCACATAGGTGCTTTACACATATACCCAAATAGCCCTTTCTCTGACATCTTATATTATTATAATTAAAGAAAACTTACCCGAATAAATGCACCTGTACACAAAACACATGATACACACACTTTAACCGGCTAGCTGCATCATAACTTAAAATGGCGTACTAAAACATCAACAAGTACCGTCCTTGGCTGCTTGGCTCTTATTGGTCGAATTTAAAATACAAATGTGGCGGCAATTTATAATTTAATAAGCGTCGTTTTATGCGCCATCTGTGAAGCTTCAACGGTCCTAAATTGGCGGTGCCAGTCGCTGCATATTTTTCACCCACCCCTGGGTTTACCTATATAACTTCAAAGACAATGCGATACAAGTTCTTTTGATTCTTAAGGACTAAAACTTGGAAAACTTACTTTTTGCATAAAAATAACTTTCTGAGGGTGCACACACAAAAAATCCACAAATATTTTTTGAAGAACAAGTCTATGTTCATAGGTGTAGTTTTCATTGACAAATTTCTGGCTGGTTGTTGCATAATATTCTTTTGATAATTTATTTTCAGACCAAATTCTGTACACAAGTCATTCAGTCTAGTAATCAACTCTTGTATAGCTTTCAACAAATTAACCACTAAGCAAACATTATCTGCAAAAAATATTTTCATCATTCTTGGTAGTTAGACCCTGCTTAATGCTTTGAGTCTGGATAAGTTGAATAATCCACATTGGTACTTATATTTTATATGTACTGTATGAAATATGCTCTGAAAAGCTTGTTTTATGACTACAAAGAAGTATAGAGCAAATAGATATATCAGTCTGTTTGTACTCTGCATTTTATTCCAAGATGAAGATGTTTTATTATGCTCAAGAATTTATGTGTACAATCTAGTTTGCTCAGTACTATCCAAAATGCGTCACGTGTTACTTGGTCAAACGCCTTCTCCAAATCTACAAAGCACATACATAAATGCTGATCCTTCTTGTATTTGCCGTATAGTGAAATTGCGTCACAGGTACCACCTCTTACCTGGAATCCACACTGTATCTTCTTACTTTTTTTTACCAGCTATGTCAAGATTACATTTGAGAAATCTAGTTTATCATAAAATGTGTCCTTGATTTTCATTGTCCATTGTAGGCGCACACATACTTATAATAGTCAAGTAACTATCTATCTTTTGCATTACAAGGCGGGTGGTAATTATAAGGTCAAATATACCAACAAATTTGTTATATCCCGGACAATGTCGTTTTTATTGCAAACGCAGCACAGCTCATTCTAGTTTCACTGCTAAGTCGCCCTTTCCAATAAAATTTTGTTCTTCGCTTTCTTGTATTATTCTGCAGTGTGCGCACATTCCAATTAGCAGTTACAGTTGGGTTTACATAGTTTACTGTATGTTTATATTTTGTTATCTGTTTGGCCACGTTCAGAACAATGCACAATTGTAGTTACTATTTGTTATAATAATAATACGTTTACTTCTTGTCATTTAAAAGATCTAATAACTTTGGTTTTCCAAATAATCCACCAAGAAAAAAGTAAGTGGGTTAATGAATAAGATGAGCAAGATTATAAAAATTATAGGTTGTTAGCTAACTAGTGTTGTATAAGATGAATGAGTTAGCCATTCAATATTATGTATTATGTACATTAAAATCTTTCATTAAAATAAATTCACCTTTTTTGTGGATAACTTGAAAAAACTTAAAAAAACTTCCAGTAAAGTCGTCGATTGTTTATCTTGTTTTCATTTGAAGTTAGTACCTACATAGTGTCACAAAACCACCACATTTTAGATGACTGTAGTGCACAACTTATCAACCTCTACAAGACGATCATTAGCAGAAACCCTTGTTAGCCAAACATTTCAAACCCTATAGCGGATATACACTTTGTATAAAAATGAAGGCATAAGTTTTTTAGTGCTGATGTACCAAACTAAAATTCTTATTTAGATCACAAATAATTAAAAAAAATACTTTATAAATTATTAGTTATGTCAATCACTAGGTTTTGTTTTGCCAATTTACTCGTATCATAAACCATGTTTAATCTTGTGAGCGGTTTGCTGATCTATAAATTAGTATCACTTGTTGCTGCACTATCTTTAAGAGTTTAACTTTGTATTATTAGATTAATTCCAAGCATCCAATAAAACTCTAACCGTGTTTGTCTTTTTGATTACTCCTTTCAAATTAACCTTTACTCGCATATCTAAATGAAAACATTATACACTGGCAAGCAAAAAATAAAAATCACTTTAAAATTATGACTTATTTTTAGAATTTTTTGTTTAAACATTATGATTGCAAATTGTAAGCCAAAGTAAGCGTTTAATAATTCATTTCCTGACAAATGTTATCTATCTGTCAGTTATTATCACCGTGTTACAGACTTTTATAAAACAGCATCCATTACGATCTAATTGAAAACCTACACTTCGTTGTGGTTTTTTACTAAGTGTTGATTTTTCTCTGCAAAACTTGTCATTCACACGGTGTACTGTACATAACAGGTCATAATGCCTTTAAACCCTATTGTTGTGGCAAGAATTATAGCGTCAATTATAGATGGGCGAAGACAACGTGAAACTGCAAGAATTGTTGGCCTTTGTGCTGCACAAAAAGTGTATCAGCGTTACTTGGATACTGGCATGATCCGGGTAAAAAAAGGTCACCACAAACAGAAATAACCGTTTTTTGTGTCCACAAGTTTGCGAAATAGATCAACTTCTACAGTTCATCTACAAAACCAACTCCATAAAGTTAGAGATGTAAAAGTTAGTAAATGCTTTGGGCTGCTGGATTGTCTTGTAGAAAGATGGCCATAATTCCACTTTTACAACGCCAACATCGTGTTGCAAGAATGGCTTTTGCCCGAAATCACCCGGCATGGAATAAAGAGGACTGGAGCAGGGTACTGTTTTCAGATAAGATGCGCTTTTGTTTCAATGAATTAGACGAACGTCGAAAAGTGTGGAAAAGACGAGGAGAAAAATAAGCTTCATTTTATATTGATGAGCAACTTCCACTTGACTGGGGGTCGGTTATGGATTAGGCAGGAATTCCTACCAAAAAACGCACATAGTTGGTTTTTCTAGAGAATGGCTCTCTGTCAACTCACAGATACAATATGGAAGTTCTCAAAAATCATGTTATGCCCTTTATGACAACTATAGGCAACGCGCGGCATTTTTATGCGAGATAATGCTAGACCTCACGTAGCCAAAGTTGTTAGTGATTATCTGGATAAAGTGGGAATTTTGCGGTTCGATTGGCCAGCTCAGTCCAAACATGAATCCTATAGAACATGTCTGAAATAAGTTGGGACAACGTATCCAAAAGCATACACTTGCTCCAAGATCTGCTCAGGAGCTAAGACAGTTGCTATTGCAGAAATGAAATAATATCGACCAAAATGTGGTCCTCAATTTAATTCAAAGTGTTCCTCGTCGACTTCAAGCAGTCATTAATGCAAGAGGAGGTAATACTTGTTATTAGTGATAAGATTTTTTTCATATTTTTTGTTTCATATTAGTCCTAGGAACAAAAATTCAAACTTCGACTGAACTGTAAATTTGTGATATTTCCAAAATACGCAATAAAATCAATAAATATGATTTACGATTCAACATTGAATTTTTAATTTAGTGTGCATTTATAAAAGACAAGCTGAATCTGTATTTTCAAAGCCAAAATCGCAGATCCAGCGATGGATTACTCTGCGGTAAGGAGATAATATGTCCATAAAGCATCTTTCTTTACATCATAACAAAATACAAAGAAATTCCAATTGTAGTTTAAACATAAGTTGCATTAAAATGCATACAAATCTGTAACTTTAAGACACATGTAGATAAAATGTCAAAAAGCTTATGTTCTTACTTGCTATATATTACTAAGTCTACAAAAATATGTAAATCTTTGTATACTAAAAATTACGTATCTTTATTGTCGTATTTCCTATTTTAAACTTCTATGTTTTAATTTTAAACTCATGTATTTTATTATGATTTATAACTAAAATTGAGATGTATATAAACTAAATATAAATAAGAGTGAAATCTAATAAATATTAATACAAAATTGTTGCAGAATAAATTATTTAATTACATTATAATAAACAATAGCTCAGTTAAAGAGCGTTAGCGTAGCACGGGGTTAAATCCCCGAAATATGACTGATATAATAACTTGCTCTTTATCCACCGGGGTGATTCAAAAGTCACCTAATAAACCGTTGGTCCTATCAAACCCGTTCAAACAAGTAGTGAGACTTCTGGGGCGATGTAAAAAGCTCTAAAAAGCACATTAAAGACAATAGTTCTAAATCTATATTTTCACTCTATACTTCACATTATATTATTTCAGAAATTTAACATGAATGCTTTTGAAAAATAATATAAAGCCAAACTGCATTACAAAATAGTTTCATTAACTAGAAATAGATGGTTTGTAAAAATAAATCATAAAAAATGTGAGTGAGATAAATTTATTATTAATATGACAATGATTCAAAGAAATTGGATTTATAAATGTGTATATTATTAACATATAGTCGTTAAAGTATTCTCTAAAAAAATAGATTCTATTGCAATATCTGCTAATAATAATTGTTCAACTCATACTTTCAATTTATTTTATTATCTTTAGCTAATTTTAAAATACTACTATTAAATATTGTATATTTTAAACAAAATCATAGTAATCAAGGACGGGGATGCCGCTAAACGCTAAGCAAGGTAAGCGCCGCTTACATTATGTTTTTTCTAGCACCTTAAAAAACAGGGGGCAACATTTTTAAAAACTACAGTGGGCGTTATAGTAGGTGACGCCGACCCTGATCAAAGAAATGACTATTTAAGAATATCTTAAAATTCCCAATTACATATGAACTTGTAACTAATATTTGGAAACTAAATATGGATCACTATATGTCAAAAATAACAAGTTATCATTAATTTCTTATAAAGATTAAAACGTTTCATTCGTCTTACTTATCACGTTAATTGTAGTTTATTAATCATTGCAAAATTGTACCTAGTTACAGAATTATATAAGTCTAGTAGATGTAATTAATCTCAGTTATTATTGTATTTATGACGAGGATGTGGCAAACAATGGTTTATAAAAGTAGAAACAAGACGATTAAAAAATCGCATTAAACATTAATAAAAAAGAAGTATGTACTATGCAACACTCTGATTATAAACGCAAGCATCTAAATCTTCATGATTAAATACAAGTATAAAATTTAAGTTAAGTTAAATAAAAAACAAATAATTGACTAACATTTATAATTCTTTTTAATGAACAAACAATCAAGAATATAAATTTAAAAAAGCTATCAACCATTTGCTTTCTGCCGTTAGGCAATCATTATTTCAAGTTGAATGAAATTAACCTATTATCTAATTTTACGCCAGTAGTAGCATTAAATATATTTTTCTACTTGGCGTTTATAATTGTGTCTTATAAAACTCTTTCTTTAATATACTCTTGCAGAAGTTTAATAATACCTTATTTATCATCAATTTAATATATGATTTTCTGTAAAATTTACTTTAATGTAAGAAATATCAAAAATATCAATTTGACAAAAAAATATATTGTGTTATTATGATAATTAAAAACAATTAAATTGATTTGATTTCTGTAATTATTCATACCATTTAATAATGACAAGCAACTATTTGAGTAGCATAATTTTCTATCAACTTAAAAAAAAACTCTTAATATAGAAGCAACATCAATACACAAAAACTTTTTAATTCTAAACCAAAATTGCCAAAGAAGATTACGGGTAAAATGTATAAGTTTTATTAACTCAAAAGTCATCTATTTTGTGTGTAATAAAGTCTATATTGTTGTTGCCGTTCTTTATATATTAGGAACAAGTAAAAAGCAGTTGTAAAAATAATCGTCCAATAAGCTTGTTTAGTATTCACAAGAACATATTTAAAACAATATCGATAAAAAGAGAGTAAAAACGGATACGGGTTGTACAGATCACATTTTGGTAGTTCATCAACTGATAGGAAAAACGTGAGAACAAAAAAAGTGTATTTATTGTGCGTTTGTTAAATGAATTTTTTCAAAATATGAGGTAAAAATTATTTGTAAATATCATTGTTAGTATACATGAATATACAGGGAGTTTATAAATGAATGGGATTATGTAATCACTTTAAATATGCCGCCTTTTTAAAATTGTTCACTATACTATTTGTTTTAATAGTTCAACTTTGACAGTTGTCAAGCAAGCAAGGTTATAAGAATGTATAGAACTGAAGAGAATATTTGTATTATTGAATCCTACTTTAGGAATGGGCGGTTTGATAATGGAAAATGGCTCTATTCTATTCCGGATTGTGTTCTGTTGTGTTATTATTTTGTTTACAACTGATCATTATAAACATGCAAACAATGTAAACATATGAAATTATTTTTATTATTAAATACTAAGATAAGCAACTTTATTTATGCATTTTCACTAGAGCGGCACAAACGTACATTAGATGGTTACATAATCCCAAACATTTATAATCACCCTGTAGTACAGCGTGTGTGACTGTAGATGATACACTAAGCAATTGGTTCAACATTGAACAAAATATTAGACAGAAATATGATATGTCCCCGTGAGTGTTCAATGCATTTATTATTCAGGACTTAAGTGAATCCAGATTTTGTATACTTTTATAGTTCAATTGTGTAAGCAAATTTGATGTTTTGACATCGTTTAATCTCCGATTGTTCAACTTATTTTACAAACCAGTCCGCATTCTTCCAATAGAGTTGATTCTAAGTATTCTTTAGTAAATCCCTATATACATTTCAATAAAAATGTACTAAAATTTACTACTTAAATTTACTTAAAGTTACAGCTATTGTTTAAGATTTAAATACATATATAGAAATGAAACTAAACAAGTGCGGTATAAATGTTATAATAAAACTCTTCAATTAACAATGTGGGCTTTTAGGAAACGCAACCGTTGGCAACTATTGGTATCTGTTGAATGCTTACTTGTGTTTACTAAATTTTCCACTTTTTACTGTAGTTAAATTGCACTGCAAATCAAAGGTTCTGTTTCCTAAAGGCGCCCAATTACTCATAACATATAAATCACACAAAAAAAATTATAATGCTGCAAATAAATATTAAATTAAATACTTTTTATAACTTACAAATTGTCAGTATATGATGCTCTAGCCAAATCATTGTGGATTCCTGTAGAAGAAGAAAAAAAAATATAAATTTATGCATGTAAAAACCAGCTAGATAATAAGTCATTATATTGCATATTTTTGGTATATTATTAATCATTAGTCTTATAGGCAATTATTATTAATCAAAGGTAGAAGAAATTTAAGACATCACAATAACAAATTGACAACCAATCTTTCATAATAGATTTGTCAATTCTTATAGCAAAATATTATTATATTATATTTTTGCATGTAATACGTCACAAATTATCTAATAAAATATAAATGATATAAATACATAAGTACAATTAGCATACCGTCGTTTGCCAGGAAAAAACCTTATATGTGCAAAAAAGTAAAGTTTACAAAAAAAAAAACTGTTTAAATAAATTACAATTTTATTTAATATTGTATAAATCCAAATTTTTATTGTACTAAAATAACATTTTTAAATTAATTATAAAAAACTTTTTATATAAAAAAGTTCTAAAAGTCATTGAACATAATTAGAATGTTAAAAAAAAAAAACGTAAAATGGTGTAAGTAAATTATTAATAATTTAAATAAAAAATGTTATATAGAAAAATAAATTGTTTCTAATGTCACTAAAAATCAGATATAAAATTTCAGCACTTCAAAATAATTTATATATGAACCCATACATTTTCTTATTAATATTTTACGTTTACTTATTTTTAAAACGGCCACGTATTCGAATACTTCAAGTTGTGACATTAATATAAACAACTGCATCAATAATATAGAGACCAACCCATATACCATGTTTATATCCCCTGCCACTCAACAGGAAATTTTAAACACAGTTAACCAAATGGATGGCAAACGAAGTACTGGCTTAGATAATATACCTATGTTTATTCTAAAAAAATCTATATATAGTATTATCGGACCTGTCGAATATTTAATAAACGAGTCATTGCAAAAAGGAATATTTCCTTCTTGTTTAAAATCAGCCATTGTAAAGCCAATCTACAAATCTGGAGATACTCTAGATTTTAACAACTATAGACCGGTTAGTCTATTGTCATGTTTCTCCAAAATCATTGAGACAGTTATGGCTGTTAGATTAACAGATTTTTTCACAAAATTTAACTTATTGTCAACATCACAGCATGGTTTTATCAAAAAGAAAAATACTGATACAGCTCTTTTTGAATTTAATCAGCTAGTGTTAAAAGCTTTGGAAAAAGGAGTACTTCCTTGTGGCGTATTCTTAGATCTCTCTAAGGCATTCGACAGCATTAATCATAAAATATTACTGTCAAAAATGCATAAATATGGAATTCGCGGAACGGCGTACAAATGGTTTGCCTCATATCTTCACAATAGAAGTCAGATGGTAGTTCTTAACGGAATTAATGGTAAAGTGTTGTCGGAACCATTAGAAGTTTATCTGGGAGTGCCACAAGGAAGTGTTCTGGGCCCATTACTTTTTAATATCTATATAAATGACATTTTCAAAATAACACAAGAGTCTAATCATAATATCATAAGTTACGCTGATGACACAAATCTCTTAATCTCCGAGCCTAATTTTGTTGATCTAGCCGATAGTAGCTCAAGGCTTATAGTACTAATAAAGAAATGGTTTTTTAACAACCAATTGGTATTAAATGTGAACAAAACTAACTGCATTCTTTTTAAAACTAATGAAAATACTGATACCCCAGTTAGTATTAAACTGGATGGAAATGAGGTAAAATTTCAGAAGTGTACAAAATTTTTAGGTATACAAATAGATGACAAACTAAAGTGGACCGAGCATGTAAAGTATATGTCAACCAAACTTTGCAAAATATGCTACCAATTAAGAGTATTAAAACAAAATTTGACATTTGAAGTACTGAGAATGGCGTACACTGCAAATTTTGTCTCCATTTTTCGATATGGCATTGTATTCTGGGGAAACATGCCAAACTTACAAAAAATATTCATTCTACAAAAGCAAGCACTTAGAATCATTCTTGGTTTCAAACCAAATGAATCATGCAAATCTCATTTTAGAAAAAATAATTTACTTACTGCTCCTGCAATATATATTTTAGACTGCGTCCTTTTTCTGCTCAAAAATAAACATAAGTATACGAAAAATCAAATTTCTCATTCCTATAACACAAGGCACAAAACCGATCTAATGTTTGAGATTCATAGGCTAACCAGTACTGAAAAAAGCGTTTACTATACCAGCATTCGGTTTTTTAATCATCTACCACCTGAATTAAAATCTGAAGGTAACATTATGGCGTGCAAAAGAAAACTGTTACTCATATTAATTAATTTAGAACCTTATTGTATAGAAGATTTTCTCAATAACAAATTTTAAAGTCTATTTTTGTTTATTAATGCTTTTCTGACACTATTTTATACACTAGGTACCCATTGTAATCTGTTTGTTGTTGTGATGTTGTACATATGTAAAAAATAAAGAGTATTATTATTATTATTATTATTATTATATATTATAATAACTTATCAATTATCGCTGACGACTTTTTACAATAAGCTGAACTTTTTATAAAGAATAGTTTTTTTTTCTAAAAATAAAAAATAAAGTATTTTTTGTTGTTTTAGTTCCTTGGATCATACAAAGTGTATTTTATCTGGCAAATACAGAGATTCTCGTTTAAGCAATGTTATTTTATTAATAACTATCTAAAAATTGTTATAAACAATAATTAACACTTATACTTTAATATAAACCATATCTTTTAGCAGCAACGGCAATAAACTGCCAAACTCAAATTTTTTGAAAAGATGGCCATCAATGTAACACTATAAAAATGTATAGACTAATTAAATACCTTCTCATAAACCGTCGCAATGTTTAATTTTTGTACCTAACCTAACCTGGCTTTCTTTGAGAGGTGGAAATGGTTATGCACACCATTCAAACATGATATTGTGCAATTCTTATTTTTTTAAAAAAGGTTTTCATCTACTAAAACCACACCTCATTTCTCCACATGAAATATGCCGTTAGACATTCCATCACGTCCTTTTCTTTTACATTGTTGTTAACTGTTCCTTCTCACTCTTTTCTCTTTCCTTGATACAATTCCGTATTCATTGGTATTTTATTTTCTATTTTGACTCCGTGTCTAACATGTGAGCTATTATATTTTCCGGTATTAGACTTCCATTCGTATATCTTTTAATTTCTTGCCTTTAATTTGCCAATCAATAGCAATAGAAGAGCGCATGTTTTGTCGCCTGGCAAATTTACAGCAATGATATTATTTAGATTTTTTGCGTTTTTTTTTGTGCTAACAATGTGCCAGATTGGGTTGCCATAGAGAATTGTCGAGTGGACTACTGCACAAAAAAGTTTTTTTGTTGATTGTTTTGCCACTTTGCAATTGGGCAGTATTTTTTCCAGTGCTGCTGCCTTCTTTCTTGATTCTATGAATACCCACATATCTTACTTTTTTCTTTAGTCGTAACGTTTATTCTATTTACCTTAAGGTTGACCTTTTTCAATTTTCTTTTTCCTCTATTTTTTGAGCAGCAAGTTGGAGTCCAATTTCTTCATTTTTTTTCGGTCACTAGATCAATTACTTGCTCTGCTCTTGCCACAAAAATTTCTTTACTTTTTGCTGTGATTACTAGCAGTATCATCTGCGTACCAAATGATTATTGTGTCTTGTGACGAAGTACAGACCCTGCAATACATGGACCTTTTTCTTATTTCTTATAGCAGTATCTTTCTTTTAGGTAACTGGCAATCAAATTTTCTTTGAGGCCTTAAAGATCTGTTCCCACCATGCAGCGTTAAGAGTTATTAGAAGATGAATGCATGGTTCTTATACGCAATTCTTCTGTTGCTCTCGGAGATTTGGAAAATTGTTTCCAACTGTTTCCAATTTAAAATCTACTTCTTCAAAAATTTGGTTTAGTCCGTCCACAGTTATACTCTTAAAGATTTTTCAAATTCAGTCAATTGAACAAATAAGTCTAAAAGTTCTACTATCATTCTCGTTCTTCTTGAGCTTTTCCAGAAGCACTAATTTGACCATTGGCTATAAAAACGCCATCTTTTAAAGTTTTATTAAAGATTTCTAGATGGAACCTCGGTTGTACCAATGCACTTGCGATTATTATTTCCGCGTATATCCCATCCTGGCAAAAAAAACCATTTCAGGTGTTTGACTGCCTGACTTTTCAATTTCCGCCTCATTGAATTCTGAAACGTGTATTGTACTGCTATGTTTCCTGGTATTCAGTATGATAGATCTTGATGTAAAGAGTTCACTTCCTACTTGCAGATTTTGTTCTTCCTCAAGCTGCGTTGGTTTTTGGGTAATTAGGCTCTTAGTTGCTATTTAATAAATAATGTTTGGCAGCATTTTTCTTTGAATTGCAAGATATATTTATACGTGGCTCCTTTTAGAAATATTTCTATTTTCTTTTAAGCTCACTTTTAAATTTGTCTGAAGCAAAAAAGACATTTCTTTTTGTTTTTTCAGCTTATTTTTTACAAAAGGTTTTTTAGCAAACTTTCCATAAGTTTTATTCCTTATGTTTCAACATTCCCAGCCAAAGGTTTCAAAATACTTTTTAATCTTTTTTTGTTAAAAAGAAGAAAAAAGGTCGAGCAAATAAGTTTTTCTACTTTCTTTTTCCGTTAAATCTTGCTTATTTACTGGATTGCAGATAACCTGGTAGTATATATTCTTATGTTTACTAAAAATTTTCTTCACTCTGTTCCCAATTTAAGATTGGGTTGGCTATCTTCTCAGTTTATAACGTAAAGTCAATGTATGATGTGCCTCGGGGTACTGAAAAAGTTGGGTCAGTAGTTTTTTGTGCAGGAGGAATTTATGTTCCACCGTCCATTTTGCGAGAATCATACCCCTTTAATATTTTTCATTCGTTCCCTACAGTTTGACGTTGAAGTCATCAGCAATTTATAATTCTTTTTTTTTGCTCTAGAGCAAAAATAAAACATGTATTCTGTAGATATTTTTGTGTAGAATTCAAATAAATTAACAAAAAAGTCATGGCATTTTTGATTTTTGAGATATAAACCAAAGTTGCCTTTTTTTAAATGGCAACCATAGTTGGCTATGAATTCATTGAAAAGCTTATTTTTTTCTAATTCCAAAATTGTATAATTTTTTATGTGTTATTTAATTAGTTTTTTCAGAATTTGCAAAAACAAGAATTAATTAATTAAACAATTATTACTACATACTATAAGAGAGCCTAGGAATTAAAAACAAAATAATACTATTATAATTTTCAATTGTTCATATATATATATATATATATATAGTTGTCAAATTTAATTGTTTATAGTTATTCAAAGAGAACGCATTTATTTAAACAACATTTGAATTTAAAATTATTGTGTTTATAAATAATAATAAAGTTATAATTATCTTAGATAATGATATGTTGTTTTGTTACTACAGTTGTAATCGTGATACAAACGCAGCATCTGAATTGTATCTACAAACATACATGGAAAGAAAGCAGTCAAAAAAAGCTTGTTTGCAAAACTTGAAAAAAAATTAAAAAACTATGGATCATTTTGTAAACCAAAAAAAGCCTAAATTAATTTTAATGAAGATTCAGAGATACGTGTTTTGGCATACAATACTTTTAAACCAACCGCATCTGTACGAGAGATTGAACTAGAGTGTAACGTATCCAAAGAACAATCAAAAAAAATATTAAAACAAAATAGTTTTAAACCTTATCATCATCATATTGAAAACACTTCGTATCCAACAGATTTTGAAAGAAGATTAAATTATGTTTCATGGTTTATTGAAGAAAGTCAAAGTCACGAACTATTTTCTCAATCTATTCTATTTACTGACAAGGCAAAATTTACAAATAATGAATTATTCAACCAAAAAAATCATATTTATTGGTCGAAAGAAAATCCAAACTTAACAATTGAAAAACGAGATCAACATGTATTCTCTATTATTGCCTGGTGTGGCATTCTTGTTACAAAAATTTTGGGTCCGTATTTTTATGAAGAAAATATGAATTCCGAAGGCTATCTGTCATCATTATAAAATGAATTAGAAGAATTACTGGATGATCCATTTGATCCAAAATTTCAAGTATTTTCAACATGATGGCGCGCCTGCTCACAATGCACACATCGTATCAATTTATTTGTCAGAAAGATTTCCTAATTGAATAGGTAATGGAGGTTCAATTGCATGGCCTTTGAGGTCTCCGGGCCTTACATCTATTATTTTTTTTTTGTGGGGAAGTATTAAAGATAAAGTTTACAAAGAAAAGCCACATAATATCGATGATCTGAAAACTAAAATCAAAAGAGCCCTAACAGAAATTAGACATAATACTTTATTAAAAGTACAAATTAATATATCAAAACGTTGTCAACTATGTATTCAAGAAAACATTGGTCATTTTAAAGCATTATTACAATAATAATTAATTTAATTTATAGTATTTTTAATTATTATTTAGTAAGATTTTTAATAAAGCTATTGTATATGTTGTTTCATTAAAATATGTTAATTATTAATTTTAATTAATTCCAATAAACAAAACAAAAACGTGACATTGTTCTCAAACTCTACATTTGGTTTTTTGAAAAAATAACATATAATTTTCTTCTTCCGACAAGTAAACCCATATTTTTATAACAATTAATATGAATAAATAAAAAATGATATTTTGGTAGTTTATTTTATTTTTAATTCCATGGCACTCTTATAATATGTCGTAATTATTGTTATATTTTTTATATCTTGTTTTTGCAAAAATTAAATAAGATATAACAGGTTATACATTTTTGAAATTAGAAAAAATAAGCTTTTCAATAAACTTATTTGCAAAACATGTAAATAACTTGTATTAATTTATAAAACGTTTATTAATTGTTTAAGTAATATTAATATTTTATTTACATTTATTAGTTTATAAATTATTATTTTTTTAAACTACTTGTTTTTAAAGACTCATTTAGAAAGGCACTAATAAACCATAATATAAGAATACTTAATGCAAAATAAATAAAACATTAAGTAATTATGTTACAATTCTACTCTTTATAATATTTATTTATTTTGTATTAATTTGTAATTATTTTTTTAAATAATTGTAAATATAGATTATTATCTATTATGATATTTACGATATTAAATTTTTTATAAGCAGCGCTATAAAATGGTCATATTGATTATGTTTTATTTGAACCTTTTATCCAAGTCCTACCCGTTTTTCTACTTTAGTAACCGGAATTATACGACAGTATACAAATTAGTTTAGCTAATGGTTTATTCTATATCAATAAGCAAGATATAAAATATATGTCTGTGTGTTGATGAAGAAATTATGAGAAATGGATGAAGATAAATAATAAAATATAATCATATCTAGACAAGTTTGAAATCATATACAATATGATAATGCTATAATAATGCATTTTTATGTCATAATCACGTAAAAAACTAGTGGAATCGCTGGGGTTCGAACCTATAACAGTTATTGCAATGCATAATTTATTTGAGCTCTCTTGTGTGGTTTTGCAGTTTTTGTTATAAAAATAACAATTTTAAATAAATACGTTTAAAATTTGTGTATCACTTAAAAAACTAGTACACCAGCTGAGGTTCGAACTTGCAACAGTCTAAACACATAATAACTCTCGATGTCCGTTTAAGTTTAAATCAATCGATCATTTAGACCAGCGGCTCTTGTACTTATACGTTGATAATGTTTTATGTTAAAATATAATAATAAAATAGAATTCATTTTAAATACTTTTAAAGGATGAGAAACTCATTAACAACATTAATGAATTTTATTATTATAATATTATTAGTTGCAAAATAAAGTTGATTACAAATTTTGTAATTTATAATAATAAATCAAAACATTAATTGCATTTAATGTTTTGTTATTATTAAACAAAACAAATATAATAAATATTTATTTGTTTAATAAATGTCATTAGTTTGTATAATTATAATTGAAATTGTAGCAGTAAATATTTAAATAAATGCATTTAATGTTATATATACTTAGATAAGAAAGATAAATAAATTTAAAAAAATCAAAAGGAAGGCCACAGTCGCTACTACGGTAAGGGTTTATTAAATCAAGTTTAATAATTTTTATTCATTTCATTATTATGATTTCTTTACAATGCTTAATACATGTATTCTGGTTTGTTCACCGAGTAACATCGGACCTTCCCTGAACGTAACAGCGCTTGACTTGTATATATACTCACCGCCGCAAACAAGTCGCTTAAACGCGCTAATATTAAGAAAATATATATTTATACCATTTTCAACAATTTTTAAGAAAATTCCTTCTACAAAACTGTTACAAAAATAAATATCATACAATCTGTATAATTATCATAAAGAAAATAGTAAACACAATACGATAAAAAATGATTTTATATATTTTATTTATTATTACATAGAAAACTTGTTAACTATTTTAATTTAATTTAAAATTACTTATACAAAATCATACAAATAACATATTAATACTTAATCTATATATTAAGTATATATTAAAAATGGATTAGATTTTAGTATAATAAATACGTTTTCAAGCTAATTAAATAAATTTATAATGATTTAATAGTGAACTAATTAAAATGAGTTGTAACATAATTTTAAATTAATTTTTTAATCAAATAAATTATTATTTATGTACTAGTTGTATTAGCTATGTTTATGTTGTATTTCTATAAGTATTAATTGAATTTTTTTAATTCAAGATCGCATTTAAACTATACGTTATTAGATAAAGAATTTAAATTAACAATGTTTTGCTAGATACTGTTGTTTACTATAGCAAAGTGGCTAGTGTTAACAGACATAATACACCACTGCATTTTGGCGAGCATTTAGTAACAGAGGGGACTTATTTCAAAACGCTTATAGTATGCCGTTGGCATACGATTTAGGTTATATTTAAATTTGGTGGATTTTTCACTAAATTACTTTAATTATAATATACATTTCTAAATTAATGCTTAGTAGGTACAAAATAAAATTTGTTAATTACATTTTATTATTAATAAACAATAAAAATAAAAACGTAAATTTATAGCAAAAAAATAAAATTTGATAACAAAGTTGTTTAACTTAAAATTATTAATTTTATTCATATTTATTTGCCTTCCTAGAATCGGATAATTTAAAAATAACGATTGATCTATACTTTTATAGTAATTTTATGTAACCACACCATTAGCGACTAAACTTTTTACTAGTGCAATGAAGTTGTATCAAAAATAGTAGTATCTCGCAAAAAATCGCTAATTATGCTTCAATTTAAAAGATTATGAAATGTGATAATTAAATAACTTATTTTTATAGAAATTTGATTCACACATACATATGTTTAATATATTTATAAGAATATTATATATATTTAATTGTTTAAAAAGAAACAAATTTAATTATATTTGAAATATGAAAATTAAATCCTGTCTTATCCGATTGATTCAGATACGTTGCAAGAACTGTTACAGGTTCGAACCCCAGCTACTGTACTACTTTTTTATGTATGCATAAAACACAATATAAAAAGTCAAACGTAAATATTGAATGAAAAGTAATTTAAAATATAAATACAACAATATTTTAACTATCAAGTTAGATTTTAATATTTTATTGTGTAAAATGTAAAAATAATTATATTTTACTATTACATAATTTTTGAATTGCATGTTAATACAGAATAAAATTATTGGCTGCCTACTATCGCAATTTCGGTCCAATTTAATCATTTCAAGATGCTACTATGCTTATAAAAACTTCAATAACAACATAAAAAGATATAATCTATTTTTACATGTATGTAAATGATAAAATTAAATCTCAAAAACACGTGCAAAATTTCACCACATAGAAACAGAAATTATTAATTACATGTATAATATACTTTAAATTAAATATTTAAAAAATTAACTAGTTTAAAATGACAATTTATAAATTGATGTACAAACATTGAATGTAAATAATATTTTATTTGATATTTATGCACAATTATATTTATTATTAACAACAATGATAATATAAAAATGAATAAAAATTTATATTATAAATTTGAATATAATTAAAATACTTTTGTAGAACGGTTTTGTGAATTGATAAGTAATAATAGATATAAACGTAAATTCATAAATTGACGCGTGTTATGTAGATGTTCTGCATTTGCAGTATATATACGGACCGGATAGAAATATTGAACAAGGGGAGTCCGATGCTACTCGGGTAACCTCTCAGTTACTTGCGATAGCATTATTCTACGAACACAGATTCAAACCAAATCCCGTAGTAGCGACTGTGGCTCTCCTTTTTGTTTAATTATTAATAACTATTTTTTTATTCAATGTTAATAGTAAACATTTAAATTTTATAATTTTGTAATACTAATATTTTCAAAATTAATATCTGTAAATAAGATATGATTAAATAACATCGTTATTTTGTAAGTGTATGTATTCATAAATATAGTAAACAAAATAAACGCTTTTTAATCTTTTGAGTGAGTAATGACAACACATTAAGTTGTTTTCCATTGAAATTAAGAATATTATTATAACTAGAAATATTAATGTGAAATATTTAGCTAATTTACAATTTGTTTTAAAAAAATAATATATTATGTAAAAATAATACAAAGTGGCTTGAGGTTTTTAATTATTTGAGTAGTAATTCACACTTTAAAATAAGTTTAAATTAATATTATTTTGATGAGTATTATCTTGTGAACGAATATGCTGTGCGTCGTTTACACTTAAATTTATTTATTATTAATAAAAATGGTAATTCAATAATAAATAAAATTTAATATCACAATCGTGATTATAATTTGAACGCTTTTGTAGAACGGTTTTGCAAATTGATGAGTAATAATAGAAATAATCGGTATTTCATAAAATTAGCGCGTGTTATTTAGATGTTTACAATTTGAAGTATATATGCGGACGAGTGGTATAATATGTCAAGGGGAGTCCGATGCTACTCGAGAAACATCTCAGTTACTTGCAAAAGCACTACATACTCAATTTCAAACCCAACAATCTCGTAGTAGCGACTGTGGCTCTCCTTTTTGTCACTAATACATAAGTAATTATTACATATTACAATAATTAAAAAATAAATAACATTACTTTTAATTATTGTAGCCCCATCTTGTGGTGACAACTAAACAACCGAATACTAGCGGCAACATTAACATAATAACTGCTAACTAAATCTGTGCCGCCAATAGAAAAATTATTAGGTTTGTTCAATTGCCGCTTTGCATTGTTCTCGGACCATTCAAATCAATCACACAAAGCAAATAATGTGTATATAAGATTGCATAAATAAGAACATTATTTTGTTTGGATGCATGAATTTGCGCGGTTCTAAAACCGTCAGCGTTAGTTGGAACAGATCTAATACTCTCATAACCGCTGTAGGTTCAAACCCCAGCAATGTTACTATTTTTTTTGTTATGGCAATGTTAAAATAAATCGTAAAACATGAATTAAATTTAATTTAAAATATAAAAAACACATTATTACAATAAAAATAATTATAATTTGATGCAGACAACGGCATGTAAATATAATATTATTTAGTGTTTATGCAAGATAATGCACGTATTTTGTTTATTATAACAAAAATAATATTATAAAAATAAATCAAATTTGATATGTATTATAAACTTGATTATAATAAGTTATTAGTAGTGACGTCACTGTCAGCTATTCCACCTGCATTATTAAATCAAGTTTTTTTAATAATAAAATAAAACACTATCTAAGTTTTTTGCCACAAATACTTTATTGATATAGATATATACATATTACTAAAGAATAGATATCAATACAAACAAAAGCTCAGGACTCGAGTTTCGACTTATAAAAGCCATTGTCAAGTAAGAATAAACTAAAGAAAAAATACTTTTCTACAGAAAAGTTAAAATAGAAATTACATACGCATTACTGATAGTCTAGACTAGAGATATCTAAAAAGTGGTGATTTATATTGTGGCATAAGTCCTTTTGCTCATTCAACAGATTAACAAGAGGACAACATTGTTTTTTGTGAATCTCGGCGGCTTTTAACAGATTAAGCTTAGTGCATTTTTTAAAATAGTGTAACATTTTAATTTTATTAATTTCAGGGAAGGTATGATTAGAAATTATAATATGATTTGTAAATGAACTTGTATCATGATTTAGTCTAAACGCTTGAAAGATGTTCTGTATATTGTGTTTCAAAACTTCGTCCAGTTTGCCCAACACATATACTATTGCATTCGGAACATGAAATTTCATAAGCACCCAATTTCCTTAAGGGATTAATTTTATCTTTAGCATTAAATAAGACATTTGATAATTTGCAACTTGGTCTAAAAGCAATTGGTTGATTTTGTTTTAGAAGAATGCTTTCTGTAGTATTTCCAAAATATGTTAATGTTGTGAATGAATCTTTGTTTAAATTTGAAACCATCGGGTAAATGTAAGAAATTGTGTTTTGATACATTTTATTATTAATTAAATTTTAAATAAGATTGATTTAATTCATATTTTTTATAGATATAATTTTATAACTGCTCTATGTGCCATAGAATGATAAGCTGCTAGCTTATGTGACGTGGGATGGTTGGATTTGAAAAAAAAAATGTAGTATTGACGCTTGTTGGTTTTCTAAATATATTGAATTCAATTTTTTGGTGAAACTTTGCATTTGTAAATACTTTTGAGAACATTTTATTTGTAATATTGACATAGTTGTAAAAATAAATAATACCCTCAATTATACTGTGTATAGTATGTTGAAGTTTTAATAAGCATAGGAGCGTATTGAAATGATAATATTGATTATGTTCGATTGATACTTTTTATCAAAACCTATGCAATGAATTAAAATACAAGATAGAAATAATATGTTACATTTTTGTAAAAGATAAAGATAAATACTAAAATAAAATAATTACACAAAATTAAATAAATCAATTTTCTTTGTATGTAAAATTAAAACCACGTAAAAAAAGTAGTGTCACCGCTGTGATTCGAACCTGGAGTTGTAATTAATATTAAGCTCTAAATCAATCGACCACGACAGGATTTAGTTTTCATTTAACACCGCTCTCTTGTGCATTTTCCCGGTTAGGATAGAACTTAAATAATAATAAAAAAAATATTTTCAGTATAATTCAATTTGTTTCTTTTTGAACATATAATATTAATAATAATATTTTAAAAGATTTATGTTTTCACAATCCATAAAACAACATACGACAATAAAGCTCAAAACTGATGTAGAACGTTGGACAAATATAATATTATATGCACATTTTTTTAAATTATAACAAATAATATTATAAAGACAAATAAATAATATACAAACTTGATTATAATCGCAACATTTTTGTGAAAGAATTATTTTAATTAATAATCGTGATATAATAAGTCTTAGCTTCTTTATTAAAATTAATATAGTAGTAAATAGTATAATATTAATTTAGTAAAAATAATAACGTTCACCAATTGTATTGATTCCACTTTACATTGAATAAATATTTATTTATTAATAAACAAAAAGAGAGCCACAGTCGCTACTACGGGATTGTTTGTGGGTTTGAATTTGTATTTGTAAAGAAATGTTTTTGCAAGTAACTGAGAGGTTTCCCGAGTAGCATCGGACTCCCCTTGTTATATGTTCTTTAGGGACGTATATATGCCGCAAAAGCAAAACATCTAAATAACACGCGTTAATTTTGTAAAATTACGTCTATATCTACTATTTCCTATCAATTCACAAAACCGTTCTACAAAAGTATTACAATTATATTTATATTTGTTATATTAAATTTTATGCATTTTTATATTATGTTTTTTGTTAATAATAAATAAAATAAGTGATCAAATATCATATTATTAACATGCAACGTCGATTTATATATTGTCGTTTTTTTAAACCAGTAGTTAAATTTTTTTTAAATGTTCTATTTAAAATAATATAACATAGGTATATAAATATTTTTAATATTGACATAAGGTTTGTTCCAACATACGATTTGGACATTTTGCAAACCGTTCAAACTAGGCACACAAACAAATTACTGTGTATAAAAAATTGCCTAACGATGTCAAATATTTGTTTGTATGCACAGTTTGGACGGTTTGCAAACTGTTTAAATCGTATGTTGGAACAGACCTATTGTTGTAAAAATAAGCATAGAAGCATCTTAAAATAATTATATTGATTATGTTGTATTGATACTTTTGATCATAACCTAACCGTTTTTCACTTTGAGAACCGTAACTGAGCAACAGTAAGCAGGTTATAATATATTTTGTATTAAGAGCCTTCTCCAGTTAGTTGGGTTGCCTACATTTTAATCAAATATTTTGCCCTGTTTGCTGACTTTATTATAACATTAAATGTAAAAAAGTATATAAAAAATAATGCTTAAAAATAATAAACTTTCAACGTATAGTTTTAAAATTTTGATTTTTGATTCTATTAATAATAATATTTAAAATTAAAAAAAAAATAAGAAATTGTGATACTATAATTTAATCTTAAATTAAATTCTTTATCTATTGTTTTATATTCATCAAAGCTTTTTAGTAAATATTAACGTAGTTATATGGGTTTACAATTAGTTTATTTAGTTTAGTAATAAAGTGGCGCCCCCATCAAATTATACATCAATTTAAACACTAAATTGGCTTGGGTATGTTTGGCGGTGGGGCGTCAGGGGGTAAGCAAAGCAAACCCCCCTGCACACCCCCAAATCCATCTGACAAAACCACGTGGTCTCGAGCGCTGTTAACATATGTACAAATTATATGTCAGATTTTGGTAGAAGATAAAAATGACTTTAAATATATTTTTTTTCTAAATTTCACAAAATACAATATGGCCAAATCAAATTTGACAGTTAAAATTTTGTATAAATATGGTGTATTAATATTTTAAATTAGTTTTTATTACGTTATGTTACCTATGACAGAAAAATAATGTTTTATTATAAAAAATCAATTAAAAAAGTAATGCTATTGCTTAGGTTCAAACCTACAATAGTTATTAAAAGTAAGCCCCGGGTCTGAATCAATCGGCCACTACAAGGTGGCGTTTTCGGTTGGACATTTAATAATAATAATTTTATTTAGTGTTAAATAATAATGTACTATTGTTTACACACGTTATAAAAATATTAAAAAATAAATAATTTTTATTTATGCTTTTTACGGCTATTTTACATCGCCACAGTAAGTCTACGACTTGTTTAAAGTGGTTTGATGGGACCAACAGCTTAAAACGTGACTTCCGAACCACGCTGGTGGATAAAGAGCAAGTTATCATTTCAGTCATATTTCGGGGATCGAACCCCGGACTGCTCGCATGATATGCAAGTGCTCTACCATTGAGCTATCACACCATGAATAAATATAATATTAGGATAAAAGCGATAAAAGATTTTTAATTTTAACTTTAAATTGATCGATTGAACATTTAGGTTTCTGTTGGCAACTTATTATAAAATAGTGGTCCGTAATAGCTACCTATTCATCTACATTTGTTTATGCGGCCATATTTAATTTCAAAGTAGTTTTTATAGTTAGGTATTGTTGGATGGTTTTACGTTCTAAATAAACTGTTAAATTCCTTCTGACTAATAATACACATTAATAAATATACTGCAAAAGCAATGTTTTTTATTATTTTTTTATTTTTAAAATGTTGTTAAAAATTGTTGATCCTTATTAATAGAGTGCAGATAAAAAGGCATTTATTTTTCTAAAATAAGCGCTTATAATAAGCATTAAAACTGTTAAAAAAGTACACAAAGCCAAAAATAGTAAAAAATAGTAAAAAAAAGCAAAAAATAGTAAAAAAAAGCAAAAAAAGCACAATAACGTCAAAAAAAGCAGCAACTAAGCGTTTAAAAATGTCAAAATAAAGCAAAATGAACAAAATAAGAGTAGTGTCTAAGTGTTGGATTTTGTTTTGCATTTAATATTAAAAAGCAAATGCCATAAATCCACACTCTACTTATTAATCTTATTAAAACGGGGGCCGTCAGATGTTTAAAAATAATTAGTGATAAGCTTTATTGATTATTTTAGTTTCATATTTTATAGATGAAAGATGTTATTTGAACGCCATGTTTGAACGTAATTAGTAAGTTTTATTGTTATCCCTTAATTTTATATTTTATACTATTGGATTTTCTTAACTCTTTTCACTAAAGATAAACCTTCTCTAAAAAATTCTTAATGCCATCGAAATGTTTATATAGGATAAATTTATTATCAGATAATTGGTTTGCAGTGGCTACCTACTACTATACATTAATTTTTGATCGAACCGTATATCTAAAAATGATATGACCAAAGGATTTGAACTTAATTTGCAATGTGAAAATATCATAATCTCTAGTCGTTTTTGATTTACATTAAGTTTGTTTGCTAAAAACCATTTTCCTAGTTTCGACATTATGACTATCATTTTTAAACACTTCTATTTCACAATGGGTGTTGATAATGCTTTAGTATCATCAGCGTATAAAATAATAGATTTTTTGATATTCTTATAAATATCATTGATTAAATCACAAATAGAAGTGAACCCAATAATGAGCATTAAAAAATATTATGGCATACCATTTTTGATCTATATCTTAAACACAATTCCATAAGTGCAGCACTTTTTTTACTAAAACCATAGTAAAATAGTTTCTCTATAAGAAGACACAATAAAAAGCTTTGCTAAAACCGCAACAAATCAACCCAAAATAACTGCGTTTATCAAATGAATATGGTGTGTTTGAAAGTATTTTATTTATTACTGTGCCAGATCTAAAACCTTATTGATAATTATAAAAAAAAAAAAAAAAATCTTATTTGTTCTTTAAGTAAAAATTCGTAAATTTCTCCTAAAGTTGGTCTGTAATTAAAATATATTTTTTTGTCACCTTTTTTAAATGTTGGCTTTTTGTTGACTCGTTTATTAACTTTGTTAGAGAAATTATAATAACGTTTAATATAAGTTTTATTAATTTTAAATTGATATCATATTAGTCTTTGCAATTTAGGCTTTTAATAGTCTTAATAATATCGCTAACTTAATTTATAACTAAATGCAAATTGCCCAACTAGCACAATTAGTCGCGGGAACGTAGCGGCAACTGTTGTAGGAACTTTAAAGTGCTTTGCCACTAGCTGTGTGCGTGCGACCTAAATGGGGAATATTTTGTCGGTGACTGCAACGTAACGACAACTTGCCTGAAACTTGTACGGCTACGTTCCAGAGACGTAGTGGTTACGTAGCGGCGTCGTCGTGGTAGCCTTGTTGAACATGGAACCTCCCTCCTACTTTTTAAAAATTTTAATAGTGCTTGTTTTGTCTTGCAACAGACTTTGTTATTCTTTTGTTTCACTCCTACATAATCCTTGTCTGGTTTACTTAAACACTCAGAAACAAAATGGAATACTTAGTAAAAAATAATAATATCCGAAACAACTTGCACTCTAATTCCCGATGGTCTAAATTACAAAATTAAAACGAATGCTACTTTACTGATAAACATAAAGTTGAAATCGAACATCACGCCATTCAAAATTGTATGTTTATATTAAAATATTGTCTTTAAAATATTTAATGTTATGTGAAAATATGGCACGTAGATACTAAAAACATTTTAAAATAATTATTTTGCAACTACACGCATTTATTTGTTATATTTTGTGCAGAAATTTTAACAAATTAACTAATATCCAGTCAATATGACATATTTTGAAATAATGTCGTCACAGGTGTTGTCCATAAAGTGGTTATTACTAAAAAAGCAACTTCAAAGTAATTGTCACTTAGCAATAGTGGACCGGAACTGTGAAAGTGCAAATAAAGTAATAATTTCTACAAAGTGCCAAATGGAACTGCAATGCCACTTTAAAGTTCCCTATGGGTCCTCACAGTACCATCTAGGACTTGAAACTCGAATTGGGTGGTTTTAACCTTACATGGCTTTCTCAACAAGTGTGAAGTGCAACCACAACCTAATGTTAAATTAAATTAATCCCGTTAATCCATCACATAAACAACGGAAAACATAAATTTTGTGCTATATACTGGCCTTAACAATAATGCTGCACTCAGCACAAATTTTTAGGTTAACTTTTTTAATTTTATAATGTTATGCACCGCTCCTCAATATTGGCATATTGGGAACTGTATAGTAAAATCTACTTCATGGTGATTTTGAACGGTGACACGGACTTTGTAGTAGCCTACAGCACAATTACATTCAACTTTGCAGGTAACGACAATGTTATTGACACTAATATATATTACTTATAAGTTCTAAGCAGTTAAAATTGCGCAGACTTACTTGAAAATATTTAAAACTTTATAGTCGCATTTTAGTAGCATAAGGTAGTCGTTGCTACTATCGTTTGCCACCGTTAAGTTCCAAAAACTTTAAAGTTGTCCCACTGGTAACTACGACGTCCCAATTACTGGGGAAGCTACCTAGAAGTAACATAACTATAAAGTAGCCATTCCTGGTAAAAACTACGTAGCAGCGAATATAAATTTGTCAAATGAAGTTATTTATTCATCAAAGTCGTAGATTTAGTGGCAGTTACGTAACAGTTACTGGTTCAAGGTTCCCATCTCAGTTGCAATCATTTTGGTGTTAGTTGGGTGTGTAGTGATATTTTCTTGTAAATTTGATTCATATAACATATTAGATTTTGTCAGCAATATTTACTAAATTAGTTTGTATCTAACCATATTTCCTAATTTTTACTAATTTTGTGTTTTATTTTAATAATATTCCAGATAGACCAGACATATTTATTATTAATAATTATTTTGCAGATATTTTTTATTTGCAACCTTTTTTGCAGTTTTGATTGTTTTTTTCTATATTTTAATAACATTTCCTTATTTGCAGTTCTAGGTGTATGGTTATAGTTACTGTAAGTGTAGAGCAAATTATAAACTTGGAATCTGAGGTTTTTTAAGGGTGAAAATATTGTATATTTATATAATATTTTTACCCTTAAACATGAAGGTGTTATAAGCTATTTATGATATATAATACAAACATAATTGTCTCCCTAAAATGATTAGTAATGAAGTAATCCGCTGAGATAATTTAAGGCCATGTTGTAAAGACACTATAACTATGGGAATACTATACCAAAAAATACAAAGTTTTTCGTTTTATCTAAAAATGAAAAAAAAAATAGATAATTGCAAAATGTTGTGCATTATACCAAATTTAATATTGATGTTTATGTTCTTGTTTTTTACAAACAAAAAAATATTTAATTAGTGGTGCAAAGTAGTTGTTGCTCCATCATGTTGCTTTAACCAAAGAAACCAAATATCATCGATACAACTTCAGTATCACAACTGGGAACCAAATTCTCATCAGTGCATCTTGGTGGTACGGCATTGCTTGATGGTTAAGAGCACATAAATCAATTATTCAAATTCATTCTTCACCTTCAAGCAATGCCGTACCACCAAAATGCACTAATGAAGATTTGTGAAAACCGAATCTATTGTTTGTATTTGGTTGGCCGCTTTGGAGTTGATTGGGTTTGGGTAATTGATTTTAAACCTTTGTTTTTCATTAAACTATATTTTGCCATATGCTTGTCAGTAGAGCGGGTGTAATTTTCTCCATGCATATTGTTTCCTTTAAAATCCGCACTAGTTTTATAACTCAAATATGATTTTGTTTAAACTTGATTACACGTAAATTTATTGCAATTTAAAATATTAGAAAGATGATCATCATGTCATGCCTATATAAATTCCCGTTTTTTGAGGAATTGCAGTTTAGTTCCGGTTATAAAACTGCGATTATTATTTCTTATTGTTATTTGTTGCTTAATTTTTATTTTTCATTTTATTAAAACTATTTTCTTTTATAATTTCATATCTTGCTGTAATTTATACCGATTGACTTATCACTTTATGTACAATAGCAATATTTTCTTTGTTATTATTTAATTTATCCTTCTTTTTATTGCCATCTTCTTTTTCTTTGCATGTTGTGTATGTTTCTGCACGTTAACGTTTGTGCATTTTAATTCTTTTTTGTCTTTTTTGGTTTTAGTTCTTTTGCAATAATTTTTTTTAAAAATACTTTAAAATTCTGCTAAGAAGGTTATTAATGGTTATTATATATATATATAAATTATAATTATAGTTTCACTATCACCGTTAGACCTTAGGCCTGAAGCCATTTCGATTTATTGGCACACTTTATTTAACAGGCCCCAAGTGTTAACCTAAAAAAACTTTATTTTTGATTTTTTTGAACAATAAATTATTTTAATTACATCCCAATTTTAACTTTAAATTATTATATTATAAACTTATTAAGTTTATAAATAATTTAATTTATTTATTATTAACGATTCAAGATTGAATTCGGTTTTTTTAGTTGTTACAACAAGATAGAGATAAAATATCTCCAAGCCAGTAGTTAAAAGTAATAATGTTTTATATAGATCATTGTAATATGTAATAATTACTTGTGTATTAGTGAAAATAGAAAAGAATTGTTTGGTTTGAAGTTAGTGTGAAATAGTGCTATCTCAAGTAACTGTTCTCGTCTGTATACACTGTCTGCTCAAGTTTTTTTATTATTAATTTTACGAAAAAAAGTTATTCTTTATAAAAAGTTCTGCATTGTCTTAAACCTAAAATGCAACTATCAGATATTAAATTTTTTCAGTCGTATACGCGGTTCTTAAAAATTTGAATTTGGCTCAAGAGTAAATTAAAAAAAAAATTTAAAAAAATTGCTTGACAGTGAACGTCAAATAAAATTTGTTAACATGCTGGTAATATTTAGTGTGAAAAAAAATTAGAAGTTGTGTTAATCGTTGGTAAAAATTATAAAACTTATCTTGAAGCAGCTGAATATTTAACAACAGACATATAGAAAGAAAATATACACCATAGAGGTCCGCAATTTTGGCCAAGCCCGGCCCGTAACCCGGCCCGGCCCGACCCGTCCGAGTTATGGACCGGGCCGGGCTTTTGCATTTTGGGCCGGGTCGGGTTTCGGGCCGGGCCGGGTTTTTGTATTTTGGGCTGGGCCGGGTTGGGCTTTTGTATTTTGGGCCTGGTTGGGCTTTTGCATTTTGGGCCGGGCCGGGCCAGATATTAAACGTATTTTATATAATTATTTAGTTAATACGTTTTTATTATTCAATTTTCACACTATAAATTATTATTTAAAAATAAGATAAAATTTAATTTAATTTAATGCTTACAATCTAGCAGCTTTTTGGTATAAAAACAATTACATTCAGTTCATTTATTTAAATTATAACCATGTAAAGGTTATATATATATATATATATATATATATATATATATATATATATATATATATATATATATATATATATATATATATATTTTAATAGTTAATTGTTTTTATGTTTTGTTATGAACAATTGGTACTTCATAATTTTCACATTAAGACTTCATACAGTACATAAAAATGTAACTAAAAAACAATTTATTTAAAGCCGGGTAAAATAACTGGAGTTTAGACAAATAAGAATATTTTTGTGTATTGAATTGTTGCTAACAACAAACAAGATCACGTTTAAAATGGACCGGGTTGGGTTTTGGACCGGGCCGAGTTGTATAGGGTTGAGCATTGGGCCGGGCCGGGCTTGGTCTACTTGTACACAGCTGGGCCGGGCCGGGTTTTGGGTTTGGATTTTGGGTCGGGCTGAGCTTTAACAAAATTTAAAACGCCGACCTCTACACCATACATCAGTAATGAAAATTATAGAAAAATTCCAATCATGTGGAGATGTTAATAATAAATTTACAAACAAACGTTGAAAATCTGTTGCAAATGAGAAGATGAAGTTAAATGTAATGTTATCTGCAGTGGAAAACCATAAATTATCTCTGCAAAAAAGAGCATCTTCGCTTCCAGTTAAAATTGGTAAATTTTTTTAAAGAGAACAATTTTCATCCATATAAACCACAAAATATCTATACTTTACAATCTAGAAACTAGAATTTTGTTTTCTTATCCAAGGAAAGCTAAAAGACGATCTTTTTTTTTTGCTAGAAAAACTTTTTTTCTGACATAGCTACATTTACGTCAAATGGAACAGTGTCTTTGCAAAACTGTCTAAAGTGGACTGACTCCAATCCTCACTTTATAATAGAAACACAATCAATATTATTTTAAAATTATCGGTTAGTGCGAAATTTACAAAGATAAAATAATTGGCCCATTTTTTTCGACAATCTATCGACTTCTCAACGATATCTAAATTTTATACAAAATCAGTTGCATGATTTGCTTCGTAATCTTCCAAAACATGAACGGTGCAACATGTCATAGTACGATAAAAGTAAGGCAATACCTTAAAAATAACTTTAACAGAAAGTTGATTTATAAATATTCCGATATTTTTATTAGATATATATCAACACAGGCCACTCACAAACGTAAAACATTTGAAAACAATTATTACGGAAACAATTCAGGGTAATACTCCGAATGTAATTAGAAATGTATTGAGGAAATTTTCTTCTAGAACGGAAACCTGTATTGTTAACACAAACTCTTTTGCTTATCCAAAAAATATATGATTGGCAATATAAAATTAAATTTAGATGAAATTTATAAAAATGTTAAGTAGAGGCTAATTTATTTGCAAACTTTATAATACACCATACAGGGTGTCAATAATCTAGGTGTGTTCTATAGGTAACTTCGTTATTTTAAATGTAACAGAGTTGGTTAAATTAGCAAAATTTTCAGAATTAAAAAAAAACAAAATGCCATTTTTAAAATTGTCATAAGTCTTCAACTTTTTTAAATATTCCAAAAAAACTAAAAACGGTTGTTTTATTCAAACTTAAATAACTTTTTATCTATTTACTCTAGAGCAAAAATAAAAAATGTATTCTGTAAATTTTTTTGCGTAGAATTCAAATAAATTAACAAAAAAATCATGACATTTTTGATTTTTGAGATATAAACCAAACTTGCCTTTTTTTAAATGGCAACCTTAGGTGGCTATGAGTTCATTGAAAAGCTTATTTTTTTCTGTTTTCAAAAATATATAGTTTGTTATATCTCATTTAATTAGTTTTATCAGAATTTGCAAAAACAAGAATAAATTAATAAAACAATTATTACTACATACTATAAATAATAATAAAGTTATTATCCCGGATAATATGGCTTATTCAACGGGAGAAAAAAAATGATATGTTGTTTTGTTACTACAATTGTAATCGTGATACAAAGAGAGTATAGTGAAGAGTTGTTGACATTTACCAAATAACATTAAAAGTGATAAGAAAGTGAAATAATATTTAATATTGTATATATAATTGAGAAATTAAAGAAGGAGATTCAGAGGAAGAAAGCGGTGTGCAAGCGGAAGTGGAATAAACCAGCAACATGACTTAACTATTTGTTAAAACCGTAAAATAAAATATATTTTTAGTTTACAATAAAATTAATAATCATTTGTGCATTTTACACACGTTTCGTTTATAATTATGTATATTATTTAAGATAAAATTATAGATAGTGTCAAACAAGATAATCAAGTTATCAAGTAGAATATATATTTTTAATAAAAATGATATTAAACTGATCATTAAACTGTTAAAGTGGATGTGATACAGTTTGCCAACAAATTGATCAAATTCAAATTAAATCGTGTTAGATTCAAAATTCACATTCCACCTTTGTTGTTTCAGCTTATAAGGCCTAAATGGTTACCAACGATTGCATGACTTTATAAATCTGCCACAGCAGCAAATCTATTAAAGTGACTGAGTGGTCTTCTTGACACGGTAGCTCGTCAGTCTCCACTGCTGGAATCTGTAGATCTCTTTAAATTAATTACTGACCATTTATACTTCTCCGCATCACTTGTGCATCAGTTACTTGGACATGTAAAATATCGCTAAATATCTACGATCGGAATTCACGTTGAATTATCATGAGAAAAACTGAAACATCATTAATTATGTGCCTTGTCTACATGTAATATTGCGGAATGGGAATACGTAACCATTTTTATGAGATTGTGCTTTGTATCATTGTTTATAACAAATAGACATTTAAGTGGTTATAAATCATTGAAATCTGATAGCGGCTTGCGAACACATCATTTGTTTATTTATACAATTAGTGACTATGAAATTTGCATTTTCTATCAGTGGTGTGTATCAATATTAGAATTAAATTACAGTTCGTATAGTTGTTACTAAATGGGAACAGAGAAATCTATTAGTCGATATAATTAATTTCATATTTATTATTCATCTCTTGTTGTATCAAATCTTAAAATAAACAAAAGTTCGCAAAAAAAAATTGTATTACATATACAATAAAATACAAAAAAAACAATATTCCTACACATAAATAATGATGACAAGTATTGAAAGTTAATGCACTGAATGCATTAACAAGCTTGTGATTTATTATATTAAATTTTTTTATTATTTTCTTATTAGATTATTAATAAATAACTACTTCCAACTGGGCATTGGGTCCACTACATAGGACTTATTGGGATATAATGCCTGCCACCTGTTAACAAGCAAGCTACTTATAAATATATCTGTTATATATTATAATCTATAAAATAGTCGTGTGAACCAGCAACTTAAATCACTTGCAACCCAAAATAGGGAAAATCATACACGATAATAAAACATCAACTCTATATTTCATATATTTAATTGGCCACCATCCAAGTGAAAACACTCAACCGGTCCTTATAAACTCCTAGCAGTAATCAATTAATCAATTGTAAATGCGACAGAGAAAATAAAAGTGCAAGCAAAGAACGGCAATCAAATACATCTTAAGAAGGTAGTGTTTAAAAATATTGATACAATCAGCGCATGTACATACATCCGACCGATTCGTCTTTGGCGGTCCGATCCAAGAGATCAATAACAAAAATCAATGAAAGATATGAACACGTTGTAATATCATTTCTTTGCATGTGTGTATACTATAGCAATATATGGGTAAACATCTAGTAAAAAAAACAATAATAAATTGCGATCACGATAATCATAATTAAGTATGGAATTTAAATAAAATAAACTTATGACAATGTATATAAATATTTTAATAACATGAGGAAGTTAAATAATTTATTAGGCAATTATGTTGTTAATTATACAAACTTATTATAAAATACCTAATTAGTAATAAAGTATTTATTTTATATTAAAATACAAATATTTTTATATTTATACATTTTAAATTGTTTGAATAGCTTTCAGCTTAAAAAAAATTAAACGGTGGTGGCCGTTACTATGTGATAGTTCATTTTAAGACAAATAAAACACTTGTTTGTATCATCCTCTGAGGATGGCCTTGTAAAGGTTAAAACATGTTATGGTTTTTAAATATATTCGTGATATTGTACATAGTAAACGTGTTTTATTTGTCTTCAGCTTCAAAAATTCAGGGATTGGTACAAGCGTTGAGTGAAAGAATATTAGAAAGAGGCGCAAGGCTAATACAATTGTTTGTACTCGTGTATGCCACTCCAATAGGTGTATCTGTCCTACTCACACACTAGCTATCCGTTATCTTTAAATCTCAGGAACCTTCTCCAAAATTTGAAAATAGCAGAGAGCCAAGAAATATTGATCTGGATATTGCCACCTTGAAGAAAAACAAACCGTTTCCGTCCGGTTTTGGTCAAATTTATTTGAATGAATGTTTTTTACACCTATAAGCACAAAACAATCAAATATTAAATTATTTGTTTAAAAAAACTCAAAACATTTATCATCTTGCCTCCTTTCATCTCAAACTCTTCGACGTTTTGAAAACAGGCTGGTTAATGTCAAAAAACTATAAATTCGTCAATTTTATTTACATTTCAAACAAAAAGATAGTCGTCTACTCTGCCGTAAATTATTTCCTCAACTCAGTCTTGCGGTTTCAGTGATAAACAAAATCATATTTCACTATCATACTTGTAAGAACCTTTAGCGGCCTGCTTAAACTAAGTTAGGTAATACCAATCGAGTATAAAAACGCCAATTTTATATGCAATTTTTACATGCATGATTGTAACCCAGTTTTAAAATAAAATTAGAAAAGGTTCTTCATTCTAGCACGTTATTATCTACATGCAACTAAAATTTGTATTAAGTTAGTATTAGTTTACTTTATAATAATCAAATATTTTGTCTATTTAAATCAAAGAACAGAACAAAGTTTTTCTAAATTGTGTCTTTTTAGAAACGCATATGTGTAGTTTGCATCATTGGTAATGAAGAGACAGACAAAAATTAAATATTTTATTTAAGTAAAACCCTACCTTATAGTAGTTGTATTTTCCAAATGCTTTGCTGTCTGTTTTGAATATAAAAATTGCTTGTATCACGTAATTTACTATAGTTAATCAAAAGTCAACGCGTGTTGCGTATTGCCATAGTACATTTTTGTGCCACCATTGTAACAAAAATTTAACGCCGTAATTCCGTTGTGACAACTACAGCCGACAACGTGCCCACCCAAAAAATTAAGGTTCTAATAACTCAAATATATAAAATTTTAAACAAGCATCAAAGCAATTATTGTTGTTATGCAGAGATGCATACATTGAGGTTATGTTGGGAAAGTAATAATATAATTTATATACTTGTATGCTTAAGTTCTTTATTTGTTTTCGACTAGTTTCGACTAATATTTTTAGTCATCTTCAGGATTAATTTTTGTTGTAATGTAGATGTGTGGTGGTGACATCTGTGATGTGTTTGTACAGGATTAATTTTTGTTTTAATGTAGATGTGTGGTGGTGACACCACACCAATCCTTGGCTATTTCTTTTATTTCTTCCAAAGTGTTTCCTCTTATTGTAGCCACTTCCTTTATTGCGCTTTTCCATTCTTTTCTGGGTCTTCCTTTTTTTCGGTTTCCTGTTACTCTTGTTTCATATATTTTCTTAGTATTTCTTTCTTCACTCATTCTTCTGATATGTCCATACCATCTCATTTGGCGTTCCTTAATTTTTTCTTGTATTGGTTTAATTTGTAAATTCATCCTGTATGTCTCGTTCCTTATTTTATCTTTTCTTGTTTTGTTTTCGATCCTCCAAAGAAATCATATTCTTTCAATTTGTTTTCCTGTCATTGTCCATGTTTCGCTACTGTATGTTGTTCTTATTATTTTTTTAACTATTTCTGTTTTTGTAGTTTTTGATATTTCTTTTCTGTTGAAGAATGCGTTTTTTAACATGTTATATAATTTTGCTGTTTTTCCTATTTTGTCATCTATTTCTTTGTCTAATTTTCCGTTGCTTTGTATTATTGTACCCAGGTATCTGTATTGTTTAACCTGTTCTATTATTCTTCTTTTTACTCTTATTTCGTGATTCAGATTTTCTCTCGCAAATATCATGCTCTTTGTTTTTTTATAGTTTATTTTTATGTTTTTTTTTTAGCTGCTCTTCTATTATTTCCATGTTGTGTTGAAGCTCTTCTTCTGTCTCTGCAATTACTGCCATATCGTCCGCAAATAGCAATTCTGCTATTTTTGTTATTTCCATCTTCCAATATACTAATTTTAGCATTTAAATTTTTTTCTTTGCATGTTTTATCGCCTTATCTAGCACAATCAAAAAGAACGATGCGCTTAGCACACATCCTTGCTTAACTCCTTTCTTCGTTTAGAATTCTTTCAATTCCTCGTTGTTCATTCTTATTACGTTTTTGTTTTCTGTGTACATGTTTATACTAACGTTTATTATTTCTTTCTCAATTCCTCTCAGTTCTAGTTCTTTCCATATATCCTCTATCTTGATCCTATTAAATGTTTTTTCGAGATCAACGAAGCATACGTTCATTACTCGATTGTTTTTTATCATCTTCTTGCTTAGCTGTCTTATTATAAATATTAAGTCCTGTGTGCTCCTTCCTCTTCTAAATCTACATTGGCTGTCCTCACTTGGCGTTTTCCCATTTCTTATTATGTCATTTATTAGTTCTATTATTTGTGCAATTCCCTCTTCTCCTTTAAATTTCATCATTTCCGGCGTTATTTCATCGGTTCCTGGTGCTTTTCCGTTTTTTAACTTCTTAATTGCATTTATTACTTCGTCTTTTTTTATTTCTTCTATTTTTTCCGTTCTTCTGTCCTTAAGTACTCCTTCATCTTCTCTTGTTTGTTTACTTCTATTTCTTGTTCCGTTAGTTTTTGGAAGTATTGCCTCCATCTTTCTACTATCTTGTCTTTATCCGTTATTATATTTCCATTTTTATCTTATATGTTCATCATATTGTGTTCTTTCTTTTGTTTCCGTAAAATAGTTTTTGGTTCGAGTTAAAGTTCTCATTTATTTCTTTTCCAAATTTAGTCCATGATTTTATCTTTGCTTATTTTATTATTCTCTTTTTTCATTTCTTTTTTCTATGTATTTTTCTAAGTCTTCTATTTTTTTCTCCTTTTTGACTTCCTCTGTCCACCAATTAGTTTGTTTTTGTATCTTTGTTTACTATTTTTGTTGTTCCACAGCTCTCTTTTGCAGCTTCTAGAATAATTCGTTTGAAAGTTTCCAATTTTCCTTCTAAGCGCTTTCTTTTTTCTTTTATTTTGATTTTTTTTGTGGTATCTCTTGATAAGCCACTTGTATTTGTTCTTCTTTTAGTTTGTATGTTTTTATCTTTATTTTAACTTTTTTCTTCTTTTGTCTGGTTTAATTTTTGTTTTCCATTTCATGTCCATTTGTAGTTAATGGTGGTCGCTTCCTATTTCAGGTGGATTTCTTGTTACTCTTACATTATTTATCATGTTCAAGTTGTTTCTGTTTACTAGATAGTAGTCGATGATTGATTTCTCGTTTCTGGTTGGTTGTTTTCTTGTGTATTTGTGAATTTCCTTGTGTTTAAATTTAGTGTTTGTTATTACCAGATTATTTTCTATGCATAGTTGAATAATTCTTTCTTTGTCAATGTTGTTCGTTTTTTCTCCTTCTTTTCCCATTGCTTCTTCTATTCCGTTGTTTTGTTTTCCTACTCTCCAATTTAGGTCTCCTAATATCATTATGTTTTCTGATCGTCTATTTGTTGTTGTACTTTGCTATAAAAGCTGTCTATCTCTTCTTTCTTTGCGTCTTCATTCGGTCCGTATGCTACTATCACAGTCCATGTTTCATCGTCTGCTAGCTTCATTTCTACTGTCATAATTCTTTCATTTATCTATTTTTCTCTTATTGTATCTTTTATCCTTTCCGGAGGTATTATCATTCCTACTTCACCTTTTGCTCTTTCGTTTTCTTCCACTCCTGTCCACAATAACCAATAACCTCTATGTAATTTTATCTATGTAGTAAATACTACACAAGCCCTGATAAAGGCAGTTCATTTAAGAAATGCCAATAAATAAACACAAATTACAAAAAAAATCACTTTTAAAATATAAAAGTTAAACCATTTAAAAAAAAGTGAGGATGTCCATCAAAAAGGTTTAACTTCCGTCCCACAAACGACAACTTTACCCGTGCCAAACTTAAGCAAAAAAGTTATACTCTTTGCATATCCGCCGGTATTTTGTACATAACAAAGCACAAAAAATATATACGGATAAAACGAACTACACAAATCTAGATCTAGATTTTTCCGACAAACTCTTTCAAGTGTTCATATTTCATAGTAATAAAAGCCAGTGCAAATAATACAATAATATAACAATTTTCTTACGACTACCAAACAATCAATTTTTGGTGGATTTTAAGTATGATTACCAAAAAAGTAAATTTGTGAAAACTTACCAATAGTACCAATACAGATTGTAGCCTCCAAAATAAAAATGGGCCTCATTACTGAAGATAAGTTGTTGATAAAATTTCGGATCATTTTGATGCATTTGAAGGACCCAATCTGCAAAGATACGACGTTTATGGTGATCGAAAGGCTTGAGTAATTGTAATGTCGTTTGTGGAATGTCTAATTCCAAAGATATCGACAAAGAATCGACAAACCTTTTCTTTAACACTACGGGATACATCAGCAATATTCTCATGCGTTCTTGATTTCGATTTTTTATATCACAAACTTGTCCTAACAGCTCAAATTTTTCCACCAGGTTTACTATTGACGGCCGAAAAGGTGCTTTACGACGACCAAAAAGTGCTTTAGTTTTGCGAACTGTAACTGAAATTTTTTACCATTTTTGTAGTGAATTTTAATAATTTCAATACGTTGTGGAAGCGTGTATCGTTTCATTTTTAATAATAGCGTAGTTTTTACTTGTCAAATATCAAAAGATAATAGCTTCAAAATTGACAGCTGCCCAAATAGCCTGCTATTCTAAATGAAACTTTTTATTGGAAAACCCTTTACATAAAATTTCATGCAGAATAAAAATGAAAAACATTATTATTGCTTTTAAAACAACAAATTTTATTAAATAGTTTTGGTAAACAAGAAGATGAGATTGATAAACAATAAGATAATCTGGCATCTGCTATTGAACTGAGGTAATATTACTGGTTTTACGTTAATACTTTTTTTGCTGGTTGTCGGCAAAACTCGCATAATTAAAAAAAAAAGTAATATTTTTGTAACGTTTCTCTAATTGTTTTACCATTCAATTTCTCAATCATGATCACCTCAAAAATAGTTTTACAAATAATTCATCTATGTGAACAAACAACTTTACGTGTTCTTGAGAATTCAAAAGTGGTTTGATAAGTTTTTCACAACCATTTAGTGTAAGTATTTTAACAAACAACTTTACGGTAATGTGCAGATTACCTTGATAATATTAGAAAAATATAATAATTCCCACATTAACTGAGTAATTTAGTTAATGTGCACATTAACTGCTTCCGCAATTTATCGGTAACATATAGATTAAATGGGAACGGCTAATGCGTAAACTTCATTCTTATTCTATACCATTTAATACATTTTCTCAACAAATGTTATTCTATCCCATAAACTATTGTTTTTTAAAATGTTATTTATTGCATCTTTTAATATATAGGTTAAATAAAATCAGAAATAGCGTACAAAGGATGTCACCGTTGCTTCTTCCTCTTCTCCTTCAATTCTAATTATTGCAGTTTTGTGTTATATACAAATAGTAAATAATCTTTCCATCGTTATGTTATAACCTATTTCAGTTTCTCTTAGAATTCCAAACATTTTATTTCATTATTTTGTCTTTTCTAAATAAAAAATGTTTTAATATGGTCTTTCCTACTTATATTCTTTATTTATTTTCTATTACTGCTGTTAGCGCTAATATTGCTTCTCATATAGTTTTATTCATTCTAAACCCAAATTGCTGACCGAATAATATTTGCTTTCTTCATTTTTTTTCTTTATTTCCTTTAATTATTCATAGCAGTATTTTAATTGCCATATAAAGAAGTTCTTTGTGTTTTTTGGTATAGGTACTCTGTATAATCTTCTATCTTTTCTTCTGCATGTTTTTTTTTTATTTTATCTAGTATCATATTTATTCTTGTCATTTTATTATTTTTTAATGTATTAGTATTCTATTAAACTTTGATCTAATGTCATAACCTCGATCGTACCTGTATAATTACATTTGATATAAGAGTGTGTGTGAACTAGATACTAGGCTTCGTCAGTATCTATAGCGCCTCCATACTCTCAACTAACGGGTGCAATAGTATTATATTTGTGTTTTCAAGTATATATTCAAAAGAAAAGCAGTTTGAGCGGTAGTAAGCCCTAAAATAACAGCCCTTGCAAATAAAAAAAAAATTATAGTTCCCATCTTAAATCTTATATTGACAGATTAGAATCAATTCAAAATTATTTATAGGTTAAACCAGTGTTTACTTTTTACCCAAGTGTACTATAGTTTATTTGGGATTAGATGCGTTAGATAAAATAAGAAATGGCGTTAGCAAGAAATTTGTGTTTAAAATATTAGATAAAATTCGTTCTGATCAAATACTTAGTATGATGGATATCCATGTACCTACACGTGTAGTTAGGAATGATATCTTATGCACGTTTCATATAGCAGAACTAAGTACGACATGAGCTCACTTTCTCAGATTGCGCGACTTGCTAATTAATTTGTCAAACCGTCTTTTTTATTTTGTAAGCATTTTATATAAAACTTAAAAAAAAACTTAAGACAAATACCCTTATTCTACTTTAAAATATTTTAATTGTAGCATGTATTTTTGTTTTTATTTATATGATATATGTAATTTTCTTTGCAAAAATAGTGTGTGAGTGTGAACATTCTTATCATCTATTCTTTCTTATTTTTTGTTTGTTTAAGTTTAAGTACTCTTTATAACTATTAAACTATCTATAAGTTATAAAACCTGATTTCGAAATCTTATTATATATTATATTATTTAATCTATTTGATATGTCCTTATATCTCTTTTCAATGCTTATAATCTACGATTCTTACTTATTTTTTTGAATTAAAAAAAATTCTTAATAAATGTTTTTAATTATTTTAGTTTCACATTGCTGTTGCATAGTCGCCAATCTTAACATTATAGTAACTACAGACAATTCAATGAACGTCGGACAACATTTTTTTGCCAACATTTGTAATATTTATGATCTTTTTAAATAAATTGTAAACTAACAAAAGTTTTACGCTTTTGTTAGGTATACTATATATTTGCAAGGATGTTATACTATATACTGGATTGGCAACCACCGTATATTAACATAGGGAAATAGTGTGTCCAAATCCGTGGGTAGGCAACTTGCCGTTGTGCCGTATAAATTTGTATGTTTTACTCTGTCGCACTAGTCATTACGCCATATACGGTTTAAATGAGCAATATTAACAAGCAAAATAATGGTTAAATACTGGGTTGCTTTTGGATGTAAATCTTTGAAACAAACAGGAAATGGAATTTAATTTTATTAGTAAGCATTTGCAATTAAAATATGTTATGCAGTTTAATATAAAAATTATATTAAATGCAAGTAAACAATATTGTTGGTTAATAATTATACTGTTATATGCTAGTTTTGTGTTTTAATTTTATACAGAATAATTATTACCTTTCCCTTAAATATCTTATATATAAAATATATGCAAAAATTCATAACAAACATTTTGTATTGTGATTAATTGTTGTTTTTGATCATTCTATTAATATTTATATCATTGTAGTTGTAAAACTTTTATAAAGTAGATCTTTATGTTTAATACATTTAGACCCAATGTAGCTTATTATTTATACTTTACTTTCGAGTTTATGCACATTTTTTTAAATTATTTGTAATAAAATATAATAAAATTAGTACTTTTTTTTAAATTACTAATTCTAGTTATTAAACCGTGTAAAAAATCTATTACTGTTTCTATTAAGTAACTTAAGAGTTAATAAATAAATTTCTTTTGTAAGATGTATCAGATACAAGTAAAAACTGACATACGAATGCGTAAGTTTAAAGCACGCATTCACGGTTTGTTTAATGAATTATTATGTTAGTACTATATTATGTATATTTGTCAATATATTTTATATTTTAAACAAATGTACAAGTTAGTTTTACTTTTTTATTATTATACTTGAATATATTGAGTGTCTGTAATAAGAAAGTTTGTTTTATTTTTTAGAAATCTTATTAAAATCATAATGATTGAAATTATGTTATTTTTTTTATGAGAAAGATTAGTAATACTTGCTAGTATAATTTGATATATAAAATAGTAAAATACAGTTTGTAATTATTGTTTTAAATCAATTTTTCTAAAATTCTGCCTCTCTTGCCTCGTATACGATTGTGAGATAGAAAAAGATGCTAAAGCGGCACAACGGCGGGTTGCATATTTCGATATTTTTCCTCACTTTAAGGGGCTTGGTTGCCAATCCAGTATATAGTATAACATCCTTGTATATTTGACTTTCCTCATGTTGTGTCTAGGAAAAGATTGCATAGATAGATATCAATATGTAAAAGAATTGATAATTGTTGTTATACTTTGTTCAGTTTAATAATTATACTTTAAATACGTTGTCACATTAATATTATTTGTATTAAACTTTATTTTATTTTTTCATAATTTATAAATGTATTTTTTTAAATCTCATGATATTAATATATTACAATACGGAATAATACTAATGTCATTTATTGACTTAAATTTATAGCTTAGATAAAATCAAAAGTATATGGTAAATAACTGTTATTAAAATAAAATGTATATTAATAATTTGGACATTAAATTAGTATTTTATATCCTCTTAAAAAGCGTAACAAGTTACATATATATGTATTTAAAAAAAAATGAGAATTTTATAGCCACATCCATAAATGTCCACCTACAAAATAACTCATTCGCAAAACGATTTAAACACGTGCCATTTATAAACCTCCAATCCATATAAAATAGTAGGACCACTATTATTCAAAAATTAATGTGATTTGTTTTTACTAACGAGGTACTTAAAGCTTCTAGTAAACCAATATATACTAATTTGCTTTTGTTATGATATAGAACCTTATATTTCCGATGAAGAAATTTTGATATAATATATTTTTAAATGATTTATTATGTAAATGTTTTTGGTGAACACGCAAATAAACAATAATGAACACACCTTCCGTTCCTGCTGCTATATGGAAAAGCGGCCGGCAAGATGAAAGTTAAAAAAAAGTTAAATTATTTCTTCGTCTTCGGGTATGACATTATAGTCGTACATTCTTAATTGATACTTTGGATTTTTGAGTCAAACAGGATAGCGCCAGTGTCCGTTTCTAAATTAAATGTAAACATGTGGGTAGCGCATTAAAGTAGCCGTAATGTTCTACCATAAAAATGCCCCCTGCAGTACCCACTCTCTAAAAAACTGATAAATATCTTCATTCACGAGGAAGATGCGGTTTGTTGAATCAATAATATAATTAATATATTAGATAAATATTCCGATGATACTATTGATGCAGGATGCGTGTATTTAAAAAGCTACAATGATAATTGGCTATAATGTTACTTTTTTATATTCAAACAAATTAGAATTACGCTGTTTGTTATTAATTATAATGATTTCTTTTTGCGAAATGATACTATGGTGTGACCGACTTTGCAACTAAATCGCAAATACATAGTTATTTGTTTTCTTACCGTGTTTATTCATATTTACTACTTGCACTAGCTAAATCATAGCATTTGTTATTGTAAACACAAATAATTATCTTCACTTAACCATTTATATAATAAAATAAAAAATATTTTGAGAGCATGTACAAAATAAGAGAATTAAAAAAAAAAAAATGTACTGCATGCAGGTACGCAAAATTGTTTTTTTTTAAATAACCGAAAACTTGTATTGTTGTATCTTTTGTTATTGATTTCAGTTTCCATCAATATTTTTGTTTTCTCTACCCGCGAGCTAATATTAAAAAAATCAATTATATTTTTAATTTAAAAAAATCTGTAAAAAAAGCCAATAAATTGCTGTTTTTGTCAAAAAATAATTATGATTTCAAATCAAGCACATGCCGTTTACTTTTTACCAACATTTTTGTAACATCCTGTATAGACAGTAGCCCATGTAATGTGAATTTTTTTTAATCCAATTTAATTTAATCCACAGAGATACCTCGTCGATACTCTTTTCACATCATGCTTTTAGTAGTACACTGTTTCTGACAGTTTGTACTTACTGTAAGGAATAGTTAAAGTCTCATCCAACTTTGAATTGTTTGAAATAAAAAAAAACATGTGATACTTAAAGATGTATAAAATGGTTTGTTTAATCCAGAATAAGTAAAGCTGTTAATTTACGTATTGCCTATAATCTGGCCAATTTAATTTCAGACTCAAAAACACATTATTCTGAATCAAAACGTATAAGATATAACTATCTTGTGCCAGCCAAAACACAAATAAACTTTCACTACACTCAGTAAACTGCCCCTTGAAAAAAGATTCCTACATATTTTAATTAAAAAAAACAGATTCAAATTAGACGATTTAAAACAGAAACAAACCAAAAAAAATAACATATGTCATTTTAAATTTCTATTAATATCGTACTAGTATTTATACCACATGTTTTCTAAGCTTAATTGAAGTAACATTCTAGCATTGCATGTTTATTTAACTATGTTCCACGGTAAGCAAATAAAAGTTTCGTATAAAAATATAAAAACAAATAAATACAAGCCTAAAATAATTTTAGTGAAATGATTAAATATCAAGCGCTTCCAACTATGCTTGGATAATTAATTATAAATAAATAAATGCAGTTGTATTTAACAAATTCACGTTTCCAAATATCTGGTGACAAAACATGTTTTTTATAGGAATTTTAACAATTTTTTTATAGTTGATTAATTACTTGTTAATTTAAAAAATTTGCCAGCTAATTGGCGGATGTGTTTGACTCACTTGGTTTCTGTTTCTTGGATGATAGATAGTTAACTATAGCAGGATATGGTTAGTACATACCCTACTGTTATGCAACAGCCAATTTATCTACATAACAGTAGATTATGAACTTTTTGGACTCCATAATTTGAAGATAGGAGATGGTAAAAACCTTTTTCCAAGTGCGTCCTTAGTTAATTGTACACGTGCATCAACACCATTGCATGCGATAACCTTGCTTTAGCAGTGAGACTACCACTTTTCTTTCACTTTGATCTTATTTTCGGCCTCCAAAGCTATTAAAAAAACCAAAAAGCTTACCATTCTATCTCTTCACTGAAAGTCTGCTAGTAGGAATAAAATTTAAAAATAGCAAAAAAATATAATAACAATATAATAGGTAGCACTAACAGTGCATAATCCTATTCCAGCCACGAACAACAAAGATTTACTCTGCAGCGTCATAAAACCAATCGGCAAAACGTAGAAAAAATACAAAAAAAACTACAAAAAAATCCTTCAAGGACACCAGAACTTCCTTAAAAATAATACTAAAAAAATACTCCAAATGATCTATGAATGCCTAAAAAGCAAGCAGAAATTAATAAATCGTCAACAAAATGACAAAAGAGCACGCATTACCTCGTTTTTGAAAATGTAGCCATAAAAAATAATTTTTTAAAATTGTTTATTCAGACAAGTTAACTAGAGAGTGACTTTGCAGCTCATCTGTTAAAACAATAAGAAACTTGACACAGCAAAGATGAACACTAGAAAACTGTTCAACAAAGCCAAAGAAACGGTAATCGCGGTAACATAACTATAACAAAAAAAATCTTCTAGAGGAAATACTGCAAGGGCGCTTAAAACAAACTCACTCCAGATAGCGCTGAGCAAAGATCGCATTGCAAACAATAAATCCAAAGAAGGAGATTGAGTCGGCCAAAAAAACTCTGCAGAAACTGCTGCAGACACACTTCCTAGGTTATATGCTAACTAACCAAAAGGACTTAGAAACGCCTATCAATCAAGCAATAAAAAGGTCTGGGCAAGGATAAATGTCTTAGCCAATAAAAAAATATCAACTATAACGATAAATAAACACCTTATAATCATGGGAGATTACAACGCAAAAATTGGCGACACAAGATATGAAACCCTCCGCAATGTAGGCAAGGTGAGCGACTTCTACAATTGGCAATCGACAACGACTTGGCTATCCCAAACACCATGTTCCAGCACCATCCCCCACGGCTCTCAACATGGACCAGCCCAAGAGGGGCATATAAGAACCAAATAGACTACATCTTGACCAGAAACAAATGAGCATCATCATTTAAAAACGTGAAAGTAAGACCTGGCGTTATATGCGGCTCTGACCACAACCTACTATGAGGTAGATTTAGATTAAAGCTAAAAACTGTAAGAATAATTACAAACAAAAAAAGATTAGAAGTACATGATACCAGAAAAACTATAACCCTCGAGATTAACCACGAGAACGTTAAGTAGAGCTGGAAAAATACCAAAAACTGGATAAAAAGCACAATAACAAAATGCAACACAGTCAAAAAAGAAAAAAACTAAACACTGGATGACAAACTATACACTAGGAGATTTTATAGAAGAACGCAGGGAAATTAAAAGCCAGACTCAGAAGACAAAAAGAACAAACTCACCTTACTTAATAAAAACATCAAACACTCCTGTTGCCACGATAAAAAAACAAACACATTACCGAAATATGTCAAGAACTAGAACAACACTCCAATCGCAACAAATTATGAGAACTTTTTGACAAAGTTCGTTATCTGTCAAGCAAATTTAAACCACGTACACAAACAATAAAAGATCAAACTGGGAACATAATAAGTAACGCGGTAGGAATCGCAGATGCTTGGAGAAACTATTACCTAAAACTTTATAAAGATAATTCAGAGACACGACATCAACGCATTCCAGACACAGAAACGGAACCAACAATTTTGCAATCAAAATTGAAAAACCCAATAAACTCCCTCAAAAATAGAAAAACTCCTGGCGCAGACAAAATAACTGGAAAAATAATTAAACAAATAGGTGAGATTGATATAACAATCATGCACAAACTCTGCAACTTAATGGACAACACGGCAGTGGCGTAAGTCAATCTTCATTCCAAAAAAAGCGCACCGACAAAATGTACCAATTACAGAACACTGTCCCTAATATCCCATGCCAGTAAACTAATGTTCACCATTAACCACAAAAGATTAAAACCACTCCTCATGCCAAACATCGCAGAAAAACAAGTAGGCTATGTCCCAGAAAAAAGTCTTGAAAAAGCCAGCAAGAGTATGAGTAAACAACATATACTTGACCCAATTTAACACTAAATAAAATATACTGTTCAACATATACACCAAGTTCCTAATGAAAAAGATCTTAGACGGTTAGAATGGCGGTGTGTCTGTGAGCAAGAAAAAAATAAACAATCTAAGGTACGCCTACAACACATTGATAATTACCTCAAGCGTAGAACAAATGGACCAAATAATGCAAAAACTAGCTACGATTAACGCGCAATATAGTCTCCAACTAAACACTGACAAGACCAATGCGATGATAATCGACAGATTGAACAACAATATAACCAACGTTCATAAAATAGTGGGTTTCAAAATCGTAGACAACTTCAACTACCTTGAATCTATGCTAACCAACAACGGAGGCAGCAAGACCAAAATACGGAAAAGAATAGCCATCGCACAATCCGCCACCATCACAAAGAACACAAAGCTAAAACTAGTCAAGACACTAATCTTTCCCATTGCAACATATGCCGTATGTGGGTATACCGTCGTGTTCTAAAAGTTTCCTAAACATAACATCGCACCAACATATCCAATCTAGAAGAACTAAAAATAAAAGTCCGCCTCACACGCAAGATAAAACGTGCATACCTCCAATACCTAAGCCATATAGCCAGAAGAACTGGAAAGATAGAAAACCTTATAGTAGAAGGTAAAGTAGAAGGAACCGTACAAAAGAACTAGCCGGAATAGAACTACACAAAACAGTCCAAAAAGATAGAATTAACTGGACAGCCGTTGTCGACTCTATTTAACCTGATCAATTGCTATCACCAAACTCCCACGGGGGGTAAATAGACAGAGGAAGAGGAGTAATAAATTTCATAACCAGTCTAAATGCATTAAACACAAAATCGGGGTATAGAAGATAACCTTAAAGCAAATCAGTTTGCAAAAAAAAAAAAAACACAAAAACGTTCATTGGACTTAAACCTGTTCAGGATTTCATACAAGGCCGTAAGTAAATAATCCTTAGTATACTTAACATAAAACACGCAACTAGTAAAAAACTGCCAAAAGATAAAGCACACAAAAGTATTTCTAACATGACTACAAACTTACAGAACTTGGACATTGTGGCCTACACAAACAAATGTTTAGAATAGAAATCTAGACAGATCTCTTATGCCACATGTTTAAAAAACAAAGAAACTCTTTTACATCTGCTCAGTAAGTGCAAAGCGTAAAACACGCAACGTAGAGCCTTTTTGGCAAGCACAAACTGACCAAAGAAAAGCTCAAGACAGTCTTTTAATAAAAGTTTCTAGACTTCATTGAAGAAACAAAACTACTAGAAAAGTAACAACTAAAAGTACACAATACGACTAAAAGACATAACAACATTTAAACAAAATAAAAAAAAAAAAGTGCATATTTCTTCACAAATAAATTCATACATTGTCGGTTTTTTTCTTTGAGAGTATACAATAATCACGTTTATACCGACGTATAATCAATCGTCAAAAAACAAATTGTTACACATTTACATTAATCTGCTACAAGATCAAGCACTAAAAAGCTATTGTTCATTTAGAACTTTTTGAGCTTTTCAGATCCACTTTTTGTAATATTTGGTATGACCGCTTTTGTAAGGCATACAATGCTTTTTTAATCAACACTTAACAACTTAACAGCATCATAATTACACAAATATAGACAAGTTTTCTACACTGCTATCGCAAAATTAGTTTTGCGCCAAGGCAATAGTAATCAACATGTAGAATGCAAAATTATCATCATCATAAAGTAAAACCTAAAAGCTGCTTACATTGCAGCGTTGCTGTTCACTATTAGGACATCTTACTATCAACAAATCAAACAGCCACAGTTAAAATTAACAGCCCAAAAAAAAAAATTATCCACACAATTCTCACCAATACAAATAAATAAACACCACCACCAGACGGTGACTTCAACCTCAAATAAATACGGCACCCGGCATGATACTAACAAAATTTCTATATTGTCTCAGTGCATCAATAAACTAGCGATTAGTAGACTTTGGCTTAGACCACATCTTTTCACTAAAACTTTTCAAGTTTGTGCCAAGGACTAACATTATTACAATATAACACTCAAATTGCAACGCCTGAAAACAATTTTAAAGCTCCCATTTACAATGACAACTTATCCAGTAGGCTTTAACGCAACTAATTTTAACAACAAACCCTAAAACACGCGACTATCCAAATCTATACCTAGCGGTAGAGAAGGTTAGTAGATAACTTGGTTCTCACCCCATTTCACACTTCATGTTTGGATCTGTTTGAACCAGATTAAGGTTTCTTCGTTTTTTTATACCTATTTTACTTAAGCGACAAGTCAGAAACGCTAAATTGAGAAACGCAGTACATTGAAATTTATAAATCCGTCCAATGTAGATTAGTGTGCGACTATGAAGCCAATATTTTCAACAACACTATTTTTGATAGATTTATTAATAACACTAAAACAAAATAATAATTATTGAAGTGTAAAATATTCCATAAATAATTGCTATAAACTGATTTTATAATAAAGTGTATTTTAAAATAAACATTGTAATTTGATTTATGTGACAACTGCACGCATCTTCTCGTTTTTTTTTTCAAGATATATAAAGTCGAGTCTTCAATACAGTCGTAAAAGCAGTAGGTTTAATCATATAATATATACAATTATGATATCCCTTCAAAAGTAGTCCGGTACAATTATATTTGAAACGTATATAGGTAGAAAATTTATATTTATGTTTCCTCTTAAGTGAACAACAAAGTAGTCTACATGCCGCCCAAGAAAATTTTCAATTACTCTAACAAGATATACATTCATAATTACGCCATGTCGCATCCTTACACCTGCACATGGGAGCGTTCCCGTAATAAGATAGGAAACATAATTAGCACTCGTTCTAAATGCATGCAGCAATTAAACGATTTAAGATTACTTCCAGCAATCATTCCAGCTGCAATATTTTTTTTCCTAAGAAGCTACGTGAAATCACGTTGTATGCATAATACAAAAGCGTACAAACGTACACGTGAATGTATGTATGTAAGTACAAAACACCTGTTAGATTTAATATGACTTAAAATAAACTCGAATTAAACATGCGGTGCGTTATGCTATGTTATTGTGGAATTACTTTTGCCCGCGGTGAATGCATTCAGTATCTTTCAATGTATCTCGATAAAACTGAGAGTGCATGATGTACACAGCGGAAATCGTACTCCATTAAAGTAAAATGTATATTTTAACAATATCTCAAATCATTTATATGTCCATACTTAGCATATTGATCTGATGCGATAAACTATTGGCTGCATACATTTTGTGGAAATATATAGAAATATGGAAATTCGTTTTATATGGGTATGTTGCTGGATGGCATGTTAAAACTGCATAAAAAAACTTTTTTGAATCTATTATGATATAAATATTTATATGTGTGTGTGTGTTTCTTATCGAACATTGACTAAACAGCTTAATATATCCAAGACGTTATTTAAATACTTGATTTATTTGCTTATTGCAACTATGTAGTCAATAAAACATAAATAAATATTTAAAAATAAGACGCACAACTAGCGTTTGGAATATTTTTTGTATATTCTATTTTATAAAGTATAAAATACCAAAACTCATTAATCAAGAGTAAGATTGATTAAACAAAATGTAACAAAATTAACCTTTTAGCATATACAATTCTAAGATATCAGCCAATCGCCAATAAACACAGTACTAATTTGCACAATTAACGAATTGATATTTAAACTACAACCCACACAGGAAGTTCTTAACATGATTAGAAAACGTTCATTATTTGAAGAGCACGACTTCTACAACTGAGCATTGGAGAGTTTGCAGTAATTTAAATTAAATCGGTGATTAACAATTTTAAAGAATAATTAAATATAAAGTTAGTTTAGAAGATTTCATACATTTTAATTAAAATCCATATGCATTAAAACTAATTTAGTTATGGATATTACACACATAAAATAATTATATAATTAATTAGTTTTAGTATGTGATATTATAATGGCTGAAGTCATAAAACGCAAATTGTACTGGTGATGATTAATAAAGTAATATTTAGAATATAATAAACTGTCTGTTACTAAATATACTTTATGCTAGCAAAATGTTTTCATATTTTGAATTAAAAACTTTGATACATTAAATGTATTAAATTTGTATTAAAATAAATTAAATTGTTTCAAATCTGCAGTAAGACTTGTGACATTTCCAATTAAATCGAAAAAATTGAGACAAAACGTTATATTCTAATCGATAACCATAAATAAACTTAGATAAGTTTTGTTTTTTTGTAGCTTTTTTATAATTATTAAATCAAAATTAATCAAAAAACTGCGTCCTAAACTTATTTTAAACCTCAAAAGTAGCTTAAAAAAGATCTAGAATAAAACATGTATATTTTCATTATATATAATATAAATCAAAGAAACCCATTTGTATATTTAGTAAATAAAAAGAAAAGAAAACAATGAGTGGATAAATATGGAAATAATAACAATGATACAAGATAGAAACAAAACACAAGAGAGATACGTCAAAAATCCAAACAATGATGTTATTAAAAAAATATTAAAACAAAAGAAAAAAGAAGTAGAGGACAAAATTAAGGAAAGAAAAGAAAATTACTACAAAAACAAAATAAAAAACGCAAATGGAAATCAAGCTAAACAATGGTCGGAAATAAATAGTATGCTAAATAAAACAAAGAAAAAAACAAAACAAGAAATAACTGAAATTATAACAAAACACGGACAAAAAAAAAAACAGATAAAATTGACATAGCGGACGAACTGAACAACTACTTTGCAACAGTAGGAAAAAACTTGGCAAACAAAATTAAGAAGAATGATGGCAGGAAAACAACAACAACAACTGTAAGAATAGAAGAAGAAGCTAAGTTTGACGAAACAACAGAAGAAGAGATAGAAGATATAATCAAACAACTGAAAATAAGAAGCGCGCCAGGAGAAGATCAAATAACCCATGACGTAATAAAAGCTATAAAAAAAGAAGTAGGTGCAATACTGAAAAAACTAATAAATAAAATGATACAAACAGGTGAATATCCACAAATACTCAAAAAACAAATTATAAAACCAATACACAAAAAAGGAGAAAAATCAAAATCAGAAAATTATAGACCACTATCGCTTATATCAGTGTTAAGCAAAATAACAGAAAAAGCAATATATAACAGACTTATGACACACAAAAACAAACATAACATAATAAACAAAAGACAATATGCATTTCAAAAAAACTCAAACACTATGGGCATAACAACTGACATAATACAACACATAGCAGGAAAGCTAGATGACAAACAGTATGTAATACCAATATTTATAGACATGAGGAAAGCCTTTGACACAATTGACAAAGACAAATTGATTAACAAAATGGAAATTCTTGGAATAAGAAACACAAACTTAAAACTACTAAAAACATATATTAAAAACAGAACACAAAAAACAAGAATAAACGACATACTTAGTACATCTACAATAGCAGAATATGGGCTACCACAAGGTGGAGTACTAGCGCCAATATTGTATATATTATACATAAATGATATATATAATATAAACTTAGTTGGTGAAATATATACATATGCTGATGACACATGTATTATATATCACGGAAAAAATAAAGAAGAGATAGAGAGAAACATAAATGAAGACGTTAAGAAATTAACTTAATGGTACGACGAAAACATACAAACAATAAATGAAGAAAAAACAACGTATATGATAATAAGACAAAAAAACACAAAAGATATTAACATAAAAATTGAAATAAATAACATACCAATTACTAGAACAAAACAGACAAAATACTTAGGAATAATATTAACTGAAAAACTCACCTGGGATACACATATTAACAAACTATTAAAAGAAAGCGCAGCAACAATAGGAGCTGTGTATAGAGCTAGGGAATGCATTACAAAAGAAACTGCATTAAGTATCTACCATTCACTATTTTTAGCAAAAATTAATTATTTAATAAACATATGGGGAGAAACAACAAAAACAAACATTCAAAAAATTCAAAGGCAACAGAACAAAATTCTAAAAATAATATACAAACTACCAAAACTAACACAAACAGAAGAAGTATACAAAATAATTAACGAAACAAAGATAAACGAAAAAATAAAAATAGAAAAATGCAAACTAATATACAAAATTAAAAATAAAGAAATTAAAACCAACCTCCAAATAAAATGCAACAAAGAAATTCACGGACATAACACAAGAAGAAGAAGCAACATACATGTACACACAACAAGGACAGAAAAAGCAAAACAAACAATACTAGGCAATGGACTTGTCACTTACAACCAACTGCCTGAAAGTATCAAGAAAATAAAGAATTATAAAGAATTCAAAATTAAAATTAAAAAACACTATATATTAACAAGATCTAATTAGAAGAAGACAGAAGCAGATAAATAGAAACATAAAATGGTGCCCCGAATACGAAGCTCTGCAGCCATCCACATGGAAACGGTGTAGAGCAGCAAGTGGGGAGAAAAAAAACAAATAATATAAACTGTAAATATGTAAACATTTTATAATAAAAACTAAATATTAAAAAAAAAAAAAAAAAAAAAAAAACCTAGATACACATTCGGTGATGGTAAACATGTTTGACAATTATCTGAATAAAAATAACGGTTTTCGTTAATTATTAATAATTTATTTTTGACATTAACTTAATATAATATAAATTAACATAAAAATAGATTGACAATTTTTGAATTGTAACTAGTACTCTGGATTAGATATACTTTTTGCTACTTATTAGGTCTGTTCCAACATACGATTTGGACGGATTGCAAACCGTTCAAACTATGCACACAAACAAATTACTATGTATAAAAGATTGCCTAAGGATAACAAATATTTGTTTGTGTGCACAGTTTGGACGGTTTGCAAACTGTCCAAATTGTATGTTGGAACAGACCTTTTACAATTAACTCAACTTATTTATCAATCCACGTAGGTTCCTCGTATTATTGGACTATTAAATTAAATAATTTTTTTTTTGGTTTGTCTATGTGACTTGCATGATGGAAACAGCAAAAAATCTCATAGACCATTCAAAACTATTAACAAAAATTGTACCATTCTCTATCATAACACCAAAACAAAACTACATCTACTCGAAAAAGATAAGATTGGCAGAACCAAAGCAAATAAACTGTTTCAGTTCTTAACATTTAACACAAATTTTTATACAACAATAAATTTATTGCAAAGTAATTCTTGAAGATTTTGTATTACTTCCTAAAAATAATTAAAATAATTTAGTTAATAATACGAAACATTTTCCCAAATCAATTTGCATCCAATACTATACTACTATCATAAATTCTTTTACCAGTATACCTAAAATGCCAGTTAGTAGTAAAATAATAAACTCAATTACCATTAAGCAACGGGTTGCCAAAACATTTAATTTTTCAAACATTTGCAATAGAATTAGCTTGTATTCTACCTAAAATATTTGCCTTATTATTATTAAATAAAAGCCTATAGAATTACTGTCCAATTTATATAAAAAAAATTTAATATTAATCACAAATCTGTAAATCTTATCAACAGCACACATATTTATGTATTTTTTATGCAATAGTTTGTAAAACGTGAACTTACTTTTTTTTTTATTAATTAACTGATTTTTAGATATTTATTTTCAACACTATATTTTTCTGTTACTTTTTTCGTATGTTTACACTAGCCAATATTGTAATATATTGTAAACTATCAGGTACAATTTATCGGTTTGTGTTTCAAAATTATATTATGTTTTTAACTATTATTTGTATAGTAAATGCAATAAAAGTTTCTGGATGCCATTTTCTAACAGTGGTTGTAGATTATATTCGTAATATGGTGTTTTACTAGAAATTGAAATGTGTCAATTTTAACAACTAGTTCTTGGTGTAGTCTCATTTGGTTTGTTGCATTTTCTACAGATAATTGTTGATCTTAAATTGCTGTAACAAATCTCCAGTTTTAAGTTTTAATTATCCATAAATTAATAATTTCTTTGTCTATTCTATAACTATATCTGCATTATAAATTTGATAAAAGTGTTGTAGTTGAATGGTCTCACATTGGCAGAGCGGCTCAGTTAGGTAGAACGCTTAACTCTCTCACTGATGAGCAAAACCAGTAAGCTCAATCAGACAAACAAACAACTTAGTTATACGGCTACTTATAAGACTTATCATAACATATGCTGCACCAATCTGCTGTGGTGTAGCAAAAACATATATTAAAAAGCTTCAAACTTACTTAAATAAACTTTTAAGACTTATTCTGAATAAAAACAAATGCACAAAAATTGATAACTTTTCATGACTTATCAAACATACCCCAAATTAGTGACTACGTTAACTTGCAGTAACAAAAATGTTACACAACTCAACCTAGACTTTGTTCTCTCCTGGATTTTATGGTAGTTTGCGGGAAAAATTCCCATTATCTACCTGTCTTGCGTTGTGTATGGCTTAGTGGAAATTTTTAGTTTTATCAACTTTCTGTTTTTTAACGTTCACAACCTGGGCCTATTTAGATTTACAGGTCTGTTATAAGTGGTGTAGTTTGGGCAGTGATGCTTAATTGATTGGATATTCGTATTATCGTAAGTTCCAGTTTTTGTGTAAAAACTTTCAGCGTTTTTCATGATGAATTATGAAGAGTAGAGATTTGTAAATTATCTCTAAGATCTTTGTTCCTTATGTACCAAGGAGTAATCATTCTCAAAGTTTCAGATTGGCAAGCTTCGAGAGTTTTGAAATATATCATTGCAATCGTTCCACATACCGGTGCAGCATAAGATAGTTAGAAGTGGTGCCAAACTTATCATTGTAACTTTAGTTTTGTCTCTAACTTTATTAACATTGGCCCTCCATGTTAAATATTTGTCCAATGTTACTCCAAGGAAGTTTGCTTGGGTAGCCCAAGGTATTGGTGTGTTTGGTAAGAAGTTAATTGTCTTTTTGAGAATAGAACTACCTGGCTTTTAAATAATTTTTATTCACTACCCTTCGGTTCATTCGGTGATGGTGTCTGCAGCTTTTTGTATACATTTGTTATAAATTTTGATGAAGTGGCTCTATGAATTATTGCCGTATCGTCCGCAAACTGAGCAAGAATAGTTCCGTTAGTCATTGCAAGTGATAGTGTCGAGCCTTGGGGAACACCGGCTGTCATCGGTTTAACTGAAGAAAGCGTGTTTGTAATTTTTACTTAAAAACTTCTGTTGTTTAAAAAGTTTTTAATAATTTTACCCAGATGGTGAAAGTATTTTGCTCAATATAGTTTGGCTATCATTCCATCATGCTATACCTTGTCAAACGCTTTCTTTATATCAAAGAAAACTTGTTGAAAACGGTTGAATTTTTGTTGTTAAATCCTTTCAATATGTGATCTGCCATTCGTGCCAGTTGGTGAACAGAAAAGTGTTGTTTCCTAAAGCCATGCTGATGGTTTGGGATTACTTGGTTAATTTTATTGTGGTTGTTCAAATGAATAAGTATGATTTTCTCAGCTATTTTGCTTAGTGTTGGTAGTAGGCTTATTGAACGATAATTCTGGAGAAACAATTTTGGATTGTTTGGCTTTGAAAATACAACAATTATGACAGGTTTCCATTTTTGTGAGAAATATCCTTGTCTTAAAATGCCACTAATGATGTTGGTGAGACCTACTATAGCTTTCCTTGAGAAGTTTTTTAGTGCCGCAATTGAGATATTATCATAACCGGGAGCTTTTTTAAGATTGGTGTATTTAATTGCCTTAACCACTTCCAAAAAATTCGTAAAAAGTATTGTTTCGTCATCGGCGTTGTTTTCATAATACTCGAGTTCCTTTCCACATTTTCCATTATGTCCAAATCTAAGATGTTGTATGCCGGACTAAATTGGTTTTCTAGAGACAAAGCAATAGCTTCGGCTTTCTCTAATGCTAAACCATTTTGACCGTAGATAGTGGGGATGGTGTCGTGCCTTTTTTCTTAGACATTTAGATATGTTCCAGGTTTTGAGCATTTCGTCATCTGTTTGTTGAAAAAAATTGTCCCACTGTTGGTTCTTAAATAGTTTGATTTCCTCTTTTACTCTGTTTTCCAATCTGTTTTTAATTTGCTTGTCGTGAACAGTTCTGGTTTGTTGAAATTTCTGTCTGTCTGTGTTATTCTCCCTTATGAGACGTTTTAAGCATATAAAAGTCCAAGTGGGTCTTTATCTTTTATGATGATATTGCTAGTAGCTTTATCTTGCGCAGTTTGTGTGGAGAAAGTTAGGTTTTTGACAGCTATGTCTTTTAGAAGTGAGCCAAGATCATTTTCAACAAACAGATAAAACTGCTTTTAGTTTGTTTTCTTTTTAGTTTTTTCCAGTTTTCTTACAAAAATTCCAAGTATTGTTAGTAGGACAGGAAGGTGGTCTGAATCCATTTTTGACAAGGCAATGTCAAGTATGTCGAGCGGGTGACCTACTTGGCTATAGTATGTTGGTAAAGTTGGGCTATGCATGGATAAGTTGTTTTTATCCATAAATTTGATTAGAATCCTGCCTTTGGTATTTGTAGCGCGGCAGTTCCATGCCACGTGTTTGGAGTTGAGGTCACTACAATAAAAGTAGGAATATTATCTTCAAAAGCCATTTTAAAATCATTTACTATCAGTAGTTTTGTTGTTGGTTGATACACCAAAAGAATCTTGATTTTTCCGATAGAGGGAAAGTTAATGATTACCCCGGTCGCTTCCAGGTTGGTAAAGTTTGGAGTTTCAACCGCTTTGATTAATTCTGTCGTTTTTATATATATTTTGAAGTTTTGAAATTTTCGGTGATCTCTGGGTTTTAACCCAGTTTCTGATAATAGCATTATATCAACGTCGTGGTCCGAAATAAATTTCCAGTGTTCTATTAATAAAATATTATTTTGTACTTCCATTATTGGTGTTGATTTTTGAGAAGAACGGCCAAGATCAGTTTTAGCAAATCTTGGTCGTTGCTGCTGTCATTGATAGCAATAGTGAGTTCGGATTTAAGATTGGATTTCACTTCCATGGGCGGTGCTGGTTGTTGTTGCGGCTGCTCAGCTTCTGCGTATGACGTAAGTTGTGGGCTTGGCTTAGAGGCCTTAGAGGTTACATAATTAACTTTTTCTGAAGGTTGCCTTTAAGTTTTGCTTTTGTTTTCATCTTCTGGTAAACCGGACGTCCTTTGAAGAACGCTGGGTGGTTATCACTGCAGTTGGCGCAAAGAGTTTTCTCTCTGTCTGCAGAGGCAAGATAGCATTGTGCTGATGGATGGTTCATGGCGCATCTAACACACACCCAATCGTTGGTGCAGATTGATGCAGCGTGTTCATAGGTTTAACAGCGATGACAATGAGCTGGTACGCCAGACTTAAGCTTAACCTCAACTTTGACCTTCAGGCCAAAAACTTTGGTTAAGTTCAAAATTTCCTCGCTTCTGTCGATTTTATTTAATTGTATGTACAATTTATCGTAGGTTCTTGTTTGGTTATGCACTTTGAGGGTTTCGTTTTCTTCCAACTAGTATGTGACTTGTAATCTTTTGCGTCTAGGTATGTTTTTGCCTTCCGGTGGTCTGAGGGCGTTTGCGGCCTTATTTTTATACACTTATTTAAGCATTTAATTTCAAATTTAATATTTAACTTTTCCATGTAATTTTTAACACACCTTTTTATTGTTTAAGGTAATTTGTGAAGAAAGTTTAGCTTTAGGTTGTACCGGTGTAATGTCTTCGGTGCTTAATCTTCGTTCTCGCTGCTACTTGGAGTGTTAGCTCTCTTTTTCCCTTTGTTTTTTCGGTCAACTAATTGTCAATCGTTGGCATCATTTGTGGAGTTAGAAGTACCTGGTGTTGAATCGTTTTGGGTTAGTATTATTTTGGAGTCATTCATATCTTGGTTGGTGGTATTAATTGTAGGTAGAAATGGAAAGTTTCTAGGTGTCCACTTGGATCTTAGAAGTTATGGTCGCCGATTAAATGTTTAAAGTAACCGTAATTGTTGAGCTGTCCCGACACTTCTCCAAATTCATAATTTTTAGGTTATGTTGTTTGGACGTTATTAACGTTATTAACGTCACTGATTTTGTCGACTAACGTCGAAATCTGAATAGATAGCTGGTCAAATTCTATGTTCATGTCGTTTTGTAAGTTTTTGCAATCAATTTGCATTGCATTTGATTCACTGTAGTTTTTAATGCACTTAGGTCATTTCTTGTAGATTCAATATTGCTTTAGCAATATTAAGATTCGCGCTTAATATTTCCAAATTGGTACTATTTTCTTATATTCTGGTGTAAAATTTAATTGTGTTGTCATCATTTTTTTCTTTAAGAACATCCAAACTACGGAATGGGACACTTCGGCGCCGCCGTTTCGGCGCGAGGACACCTCGGCGCTCACCGTTTCGGCGCCGGCCGTTTCGACGTCAGAACTTTTTAAATAAAACAAAAGTATATAAGTATATATACATTATGATAAAAATTGATTTGTTTCAACAGAAATTACAGACAAAAAACATAATATATGTATATACAATATAAGTATAATAACTAAATACAATTTTGGCCCGCAAATAAATTATGAGTGATTAATGATCACTTTTTAATTATAGGTAATGACTTAAAAAGTATAAAGGATATAAGTCTATTAAAATAAATATCACAAAGAATTAAAAATATAAAATGTAAAAAATATCATACTAAAAATTTATTTATCATACATTAATTAGTTATTATGTATATAAAACAAATCAATTTTTATGATTATAATATATATGTATATACTTATTTTATTTGAAAAGTTCTGGCGCCAAAATAGCCGGCGTAAAACGGCCAGCGCCAATGTGTCCCCGCGCCGAAATAGCCGCGCCGAAATGGCCGCGCCAAAACGGCGCGCCGAAGTGTCCTAGACCCTCCTAACTATGGTCAGGATCATTATTTCTGATGAGAAAATATTCGGTATTATCCGCCATGGCAATGTTCTCCAGGTCTGCTAAAGCCGCACGCAGTTGAAGCAGTAATAAAAGTTAATTCACTGTCTGATGTCTAGATTCCATTAGAACATACAGATTTTTATCGGACCAAACCTGCGTATTTAGAAAACTAACAACTCCATTTCTTGTACACCCGGCCTAGGCCCATCCGTAAAAAAAAATATTGTCAAGAAAACGGGACCTTCAGCATTATGGCGTAGAAACTAGCTACAAGAATCCATACTTGCTTGATGATCAAGAGTTCCACTCATTGTACTTAGTACGGATAATATTATTATTAAATAGTGTAAATATAAATAAACCAATTTATAAACAAAAACTATAAATTTTACTTCATCCAAATTTTATGTCTGGTATCTATCTATTCTACTAGATGTAAAAATGTGTTATTAGCATTTATAATAAGTGGTTTTAAATATTGTCCCTAAAAATATATGAATGACACTAATTAATTATTGCACACAATTATTGAAATAAGTTTTTATTATTGATTATAGATGACATATTTTATTGTACTGTGTGATCATTTAAATAAAAATACTTCAGTTACCCAACTACAATGTAAGATCAGTAGATGATTAGAAATTACACAAAAATAAAGCAAAACAAATAAAAAGTTAATAATGTTTAACAATTAAATGTTTTCGATAATCAACAAGAATTTGACATTGTATTTTTTTGATATCATTCAATAATTTTGTAATGTAGTATTGTTAGTATTGTTACACTGTACCGATGATTTTCTATTAAATAAAATGTTAAAAACATAAGAATATGCAATAAAAATTATTATCTAATATCAAGCTTACTTCTTGATGGAATATAGATATAATTCATAACCTTGACTATAGTAAAATTGAAAGACAAACAAAAATGCAATAAAAGCATAAAACAATTTCTGCTATTCCAACTAAAACGGAATTTAAATAATAAACTATTTAAATATTTAATAATTTCAAACGATCATTTAAGCCGCCTGCCCCTACGGTAGTGAAAGAAATCGTTTATAGCGTAATAAATAGAAGTAATATATTAGATTTTCATATTTACTTCTAAGTGCTTTTCACATATTCTGAATAGCTGAAAGAGTATTCCTCCGCATAGAAATAATGAATGGACTAGTGCGAGTCAAATAAGTTAACCAGATGCTCGAAGTTGTGTACAGGAAAACAAATCAAAAGGATATGACTAACATCAAGCAAAAGGTAAATTCATTCTCAGCATGTACCCAATTATATTGTTTTCATTAAACGTAATTACGCATTTTTAAGTAATAAACGTAATTAGGGTTCTCGTTTCATCTCTAAATGTATATATTCATCTCTCTATATTAATAATTAAGCCAATGCAACGAGTATTATTTGAGAGTCATCTCTTGATTCAATCCTTACTCGATCGGTAATAAATAACAATGATTAAAGAATTCTTTGCCATATCGAGAGACAAACATATGGCCAGAGATATCAGGTCCGTTCTTCTAGAATACTATTTTCCAAACACTACTCACCAGTTTGGTTTTATATAAGCCACTTCATTATGATAATTTTATTAATATATTAATAATGTTATGATAATTTTCATAAACACGCGTGAGAATTGTTTTTTATTTGTCTACATAGACTATTTATATCCATTCTAAGAAAGTCAATATGATTCAATTTTATTAAAAAGAGTATCCTTTTTATTACAATTCAACTGTATTTTACAAACAAATATTAATATTACAAAAAATTAAAACAACACTCGATACGTATGTAATTAACTAACTCATCAAATAAAAAAAATAATTACAGATTTAAAGCGTAACATGATTCGTTCAGATACAGAAATCCAATCTAATTCAATCTGAGCGGTAATTAATCATCATCCCAAAATAGGAAAGCCGATATAATAAAATTGACACCAAAAAAATCGTATCTCCAATTACATCTTCCGATTTCATTGAACATCACTAACGAAATTAATGAATAAATCGATCGAGTAAACATTAATGATTATCCTCCTTTAATATCGCTGACGCGAAGAATTTATGTACGGCATGTTTTTATTTTTTATTTTATTTTCATATATATTTCTTGATTACGACATTGATTCAAGTGTACGATATAATTAATTATGATGCACTATCGCTTATAATCAAATTTGAAAAAGATCAGTTAGAAAGAAAACAAATAAAAAAATTAATGAAAACTCTTGTGATATTACTAATAAAAAATATCGTGTGCATGAATATTTATAAGTCATAGATTTGCATATATGCAAAATAAATTGTGTTATAAAAAATTAATGTAAAAATTGAATTCCATGAAATTCAATTAATTAAGTTATTTGTAAAAATTATGGAAATTATTCGAGAGGTGATAATTATTTTAATAGATAGAGTTGAGATATACAGTTTTTTTTTATTATTCGGTTTGAAAGGTGATTTGTAAAGTAGGTGATTCATAAGTATAATTTTTGAAATATGACTAATATTTATGAAGTTTTGCTATTATTATTATTTTAAATAATAGTTTGTACATTTTTGGCATTCATTCTTCGAATATAGATAATGTGGTCACTACAATTCCAATAAAAGAATAATCTAAAATTTTACCAAAACTGTAGTTAGATCCTTTTTTCTCCGGCAAAAATAAATTTTTACTATATAAATAAATGCATATTGATGTTTCTTAATTTAAAATTATTTGCGTTTTCTGCATTAACCCTAGTTTGATAGACCCTTTGCTGTATTCATTGTTATGCCTTTATCATATTGCTGTTAATATAATTATTTCCGCCAAAAAATGCTTTAACCAAACATACTAGAAGCAATTTATTACCATATTGAGTTAAAAAATCATACTGATAAATAAAAGCAATTTTAGATACCTACCACATCTATGCATACGTCGAGCCCTGAAGATCCTCATATTGTTTATGTGTTATTTGTCAATAAATAGAGTTACAATAGTCTTATTTTGCGTACCGTCGTTTGGGGTGAGATTGATAACCGAGGGTGAGATTGATCACCATGTTGCGATTTCATAAATTTAAATCTAGCGCGCAAACCGCCTATTGGATTCGTCTTTCGCCGCCAGGTTTACGTAGAGAAAGCATGGTCGCATGAGTGGTGTACGTGCCGATTTGATAAAACGTAGTGTTGTCTGAACAAAATCGAATTAAAAGTTGTATCTGTTTTTGTGCACATTTAGAACTTCCAGAACTTTGTTAGGTAAGTCGAACTACGATGTAGTACTGAATAAATTAGCCATATGGCACTATTTGTTAATGTTTCTGGACGTCATAACCTAAAATTCGGTCATTTTGTATAACACGTTGCGAGTTTATAATTAAATTTATGTGATGGGGTCAGACTGATCACTCATGTGGGGTAAGATTGATCAAAAAATTTAAACGCTTTTTAGGCGATTTTCACGGCCACACTGATAGTGTTCCACTTTTTCAGTAAATAAATCATGCCGCGCCGTTATAAAAGGAAAGTGGGTGCGAGGAGATATACCGACTATAATCCAGAAACTTTAGAGAGGGCACTAAGGAAAGTAACTGTAGATGGCTGGTCGTTGCGCCGTGCATCAACTGAGCTGAAAATACCATTTGGCACCCTAATAAATAAATATCATGATGTGCGCATCTGTAAAACAGGTGGGCAAAGCGTCTTCTCCGTAAATGAAGAAAAGGCGTTCATCAAATCTGCCAGTTTGTGTGGAGAATGGGGTTCCCATTAAGTATTTTAGATATACGCAACCTAGCCAAAAACTATTTAGATAGCAGAGGCCGCACAATTACGAAACTCAAGGACAATATGCCAGGTAAAGATTGGGTATATGGCTTATTGGAAAGGCACAAAAATTATATTAACCAAAAAATTGCCACAAATATAAAGAGATGTCGTGCAAATGTTTCGCGAGAAACTATAGTAGAATATTTTGGAAATTTACGAGTCACACTGGAAGGCGTTCCTGCTTGTAACGTGTTCAACTATGACGAGACCAATTTACAGGATGACCCCGGCAAGAAGAAGATGCTCTTTCGCCGAGGCACTAAGTATCCAGAACGTGTGTGCAATTTTACAAAGACTGCCATAACTGTTATGATGTGCGGTTCTGCATCTAGGGTGCTAATACCTCCATACGTCGTTTATAAGGCCGAGAAACTGTAGCAGCAATGGATAGAACTGGGACCCAAGGGAGACCCATGTTGCAATGAGAGGTGCTGCAGTTCCGGATCTCGTTACAACAGGACGCACCATGGATGGATGGACGCACAGACATTTACAGAATGGTTTGAAACATCATTCTTGCCGCATGCAAATAGGTTACCTGGACGTAAAGTGTTGTTGGGGGACAATCTTTCGACGCATTTTACTGACACTGTTATAAAGCAATGCCTAGAAAATGACAATGCGTTCGTCTGCCTACCCAAGAATTCAACTCACTTAACTCAACCTTTAGATGTGGGATCTTTCCGTCCGTTTAAAATAGCATGGAGGAATGTATTGACGAATTGGAAGGCGACACATAAACAGCAAACGTCAGTAGATAAGAAGGATTTTCCACAACTGCTTGCCTCTACTCTCACCGAAATGGAAAAGAAATCTAATAATGCCATTAAAAATGATCTAATCAGTTCATTTCAAGCAACGGGAATCCTACCAATAGATCCTGAGCAAGTTTTACGCAAAATTCCAGTTAATGATATTAAAAAAGGTGCTGATGTCAACGATACCCTTTTGAACTATTTACAACAACAACGATTCTCAGCAGCACCAACAAGAAAAAATGTAAAACGCCAGAAGCTTAACGTAGAGGCTGGCAAAAGCGTTACCGCAAATAATGATAGTTCCAGTGATTCAGATGTTCGTGAACCAGTCACTAACGACAATTCAGATGATGAACCTATTGAAGACGTTCTAGTGGTTGAGCGACAAGAAACTGAATACTATGAACCACGATTGGAAGATATGGATGTTGGAACATTTGTTCTTGTAAAGGTCCTGGGAGGATCTAAAAAAAAGACGGTTTACCGCTACACGGCCGTAGTACAGGGTGTAAATTCTGAGGAAGGAAAACAAGAGATTGAATTCTTGGGGATGAAATCTTCTGACAAGACACGAACATTATTTGCTCCTCAACCCAATGATGAATTTGTAGCTGGCATAGAAGACGTGATAGCTATTTTAACAACTCCTACTGTTAATAGCCTTAACGATAAAGTTACATATTTATTCAAAAAGGAAATCGATGTTTACGAAATATAAGAATCCTTCGCATTTTTTATAATTTAGAACATAATATTTAGTTGCACCTATCAAACAGTTCTTTTTTTGTATTTTAGATAAAAAATAAATGTTTATTTTGAAAGTATGCCATACATTTTTTATTTTGTTATCTATTGCATCACTAATTTGCCACTGATCAATCTCACCCATAGTGAACAATCTCACCCCAAACACAGAAAACTCATATAACTTTTAAACCGTAAGTTCGAAATGGACGGGGGTCAGATTGATCAGTTTCTATGCAGCTTTCTGCTTATTATATGTATTAAAACTTTGGGTGAACAATCACACCCCACATGTAGTATGAGATTGTTTACAACAATTTTCCTTTATAGATCCTTTAATGATTTTTTTTAAATATTTTCTGATTATTGGATATTGTTCCTGAAACTCACATCTATTGAAACAACTTATCTATAAAAAATATTTTTCACACAGAGAGAAAATACATTCGAAAACATTTTTTTTATGATCAATCTCACCCCAAACGACGGTACTTACAAGTTTATAATATATACTTGCTGGTTTTTGTCATTTCATTGAATTTGCAGTTTCACATGTATATAAAACCTATAATAGTTTATCATTGCGCTAAGCATAACTATTCTTGTTTATACGCTAGTGCTCTTTGATTTTGAAAACATTGATAAATTTTATACTCTTATACATATTTTCTATTGCATAATTTACAACGCAAATAAATGTTAGAATTATGGCTTCTACCAGGGTCCGGTGAAAGATATGCAGCGACTGGCACCGCCGATTTAGGGTCGTTGAAGCTTCACAGATGGCGCATAATGCGACGTTCATTAAATTAAAAATTGCCGCCACATTTGTATTTTAAATTTGACCAATAAGAGCCAAGCAACCAAGGACGGGACTTGTTGATGTTTTAGTCCGCCATTTTAGGTTGCAGCTAGCCGGTTAATTATCTATGGGCTAACGTGTGTGCATGTGTGTATCGTGGTGGGTGTTGTGTACAGGTGCATTTATTTAGGTAAGTTTATTTTATTATAATGTTATAAGATGTCAGGTTATAAGTAGTTTAGATTGTTCAGTAAATTCTAATGTTGTTTCGGATTTGATAAGTGTAGATTCTACTGCCAAATCATTATCTTCATTTAGTTATGCTTCTTTAAATCAGAAAAAATTTATAAATAATTGAGAAACAAAATATATCATATTTTTACTAGAAACTATATTTTTATATTTTGCTATATAAACCTTAATTAATAAAAATATTAATTATAATTTAATTTTTGTTACGTATTGTTATGTTTTATTAATGTTATTGTTTTTTTTTTATTTCATATTCGCTTCAATAATAATCATCATCGAGTATTGAAGAAGCTGCCAAAGATTGCAAATGGGAGCTGCGATGGAACATTAAATCTGCTGATCAGATGAACGACAAATAGGAGATTACTATTACTCGTACAATATTGTAAGTAAATTTTGTTTGTTAAATTATTTATTTGTACTACGAGCGATGCTATGTTAGTACGAACAACTTTAAAAGCACTTCATAAATAACTAAATGCTAAATTAAATCAAATTTCAAATTTAATTTGTTTTAACTTCGACAATTTAATTTTTTAGAAAAGTTGTACTGTCACGACATCATTATATCTAGTTGATATTTATAAGAATAGATGTTAATTGACATAAAATTAATTTTATATTACATATATATCATGTTTAAAAATAATATTTATTGTATTAATTCATATGTATTTATTTTTAGTTTCGAAGGAAGTTGGAAGTCAAATTATGGGTACCTGAACTTCAAAAAGTAAGAAATTAATAATGTTTTATGTATTAAATATTTATTGTATTACTGTATTTGTTATAAATAAATTAAATTTTATTATTACTTAAATATTTGTTCTTTTTATTTATATATACATGTAAACTACCCTTACACATAAATATGAATACATAATATATTTATATTTATGTAAAAATATAATATATTAATTATGTATTCATTTTTGTGTGTTTTTTATAAAGTTAAAATTTAATTTTAATTACGTGTTAAATTTAAATCTCCCGCTCGCCAGGTTGTTCTGATAAGCGCGACATCTGTGAGGCATAGACGGAGTTATCTGCCTAATGTGTTGCCTATAATTTATATGAGAACGCTGCATCTTTAAGGTGATCTGTGGCTTCTACTATTAGAAAAGTTACAGTATGTGTATGCAACTCAGACTTTAAAGTTACTATTTTACAATGATATAATGAAGATGGTTCCGATAACATTGTTCAATCTAATATTGAAACTTGTAATAAATATTAGCAAAAAAAGAAAATACAAAAAAAAATTTAAAAGAAAATCATTTATTGATGCAAATTGATATGAATAGAACAAGCTAAAAACTAGATGCACGACTCATTGCAAGCTGTTTGCAGTATTTTCTAAATAACTTGATAGATATATGCTAAAATAAGTTTATACTTTACACAAGTGAGTAAGACTAAAACATTAAAAAAACTCATAATCGACGTCTTTTTATAAAAGATATTTGCAATAAATAGCTAAACTATAGAATTAGAGTACAGTACAGTACAAACTACAAAAATGATCATATTTGCACGAGTAAAATACTTAAAACAATTTTGCAAGTATGCCCAAAATGCTAAAAACACTTGGAAAGTTTACAGTGAAATTATTAGTAAAAATTGTTTTGTATAATATAAGACAAAAATTTATAAATAAGTATTAAAATCATGTTAGCTACAGTATTTTAAAAATAGTCAAACGGTATGTATAAACGTATCAAAAGTTGCTCATGCATCCTATGGTTAATTGTGTTGAGTAAGTTTATTTTTCAAGAAAAACAGAAAACCAGTGCACTTTAATTGTTTCTCGTTAGATTTAAATTTAACCTTAAACCAATTTAATTAATAAAGCTTGATTGACAGTCTGTGCTAACAGATTTGCTACGTATTTTAAATAAAATCATAAAATTAACTTAAAAAACATCAAACAATCTTCAACTTTATCAAATGTAATATAGCGCTGTTACATTTAATGGTGTATTAGAAGTAAATAAATATAAAAACACATCCTTGAAAATCTCATTTGATTGTTGAAGTAATAAATAAACTAAGCAATACCATTAATTTAATCAATAACCAACATTTAATCTCAATGACGCTATTTACGAATTTTTCTCCAATGTTCAACTAATTTAATCAAAATATAAAACTAATTTTTTTTATTGTTTTTATTGAGTTCACGTAAAGAACGCAGTTTTTATCGATTGGAAAATTGTAGTGTCACTCTGGGTGTGAAATAATCGCGCTCTTATTTAACTAAGTCTATATCAAAATAATATTAGGTTCATTATGTAAGCGCGTTTGAAGAACATATCGGATGACTTGCAGCTAAACTATCTATGAAAAACTTACTTTCCATGACATTTATATTATAAAAATTCGCTCCAAATCGTTTGAGAATTGACGCTTGGTGTAGTCACGTGATCTAATCACTTAGTGTGAACGCCATATACCAACGCTTCGGTTTTTTAAACGCACCACTGCACTTTAATTTTCTGTGTGTCAGTACAACTGTTTTAAACCCCAATTATTTAAAACTTAAATTTAATCCAAGAAATCGTATCCTTGCCATAGTTAAGGGGCTTGTGCGTGTTCCAATAAACCCTCAGAGCGTAATCGGTAATTTTGCTCAGGAGGGAGTCTTCCTTGTATCGGAACCTCCAATACCGGCAAAGTTTCAGAGTAATTACGATCACCCCGCAGCGTAGTAGTCTGTGAGAAAGACTACTCGCGTGTTTGTGCCGTACCTGGTAGCGAATCACCATAGAGATGCGTTTCTAAAGCTTGGCAGCCTTTTTGAACAAATGGTCAAAACTGACCCAACTCGATTAATCGGCTGCGTCGTCCAGACAGATGGCCAACAGGGTGAGCCCTTGGTAGTAGTGGGGTGTGCAACTAGCTGCATGCTTAATAATTTATATGTAGTACCCGTTCATGCACAACCAACTTCAAACACTTCTCTAGTACCTGGCAATCAATTTCAACATCCTCACTGTTGCGGGCATCATAAAGGTTCTCCAAACCAGAAAAGTAAAAATAATTCTCAAAAACATGACGGATAGTATTAAAAAAAACACCCCATAAAGGTCACCTCAGCAAAAATTGCAACGAATGCGTCGCCCCACTTGAAACGTCCGCAATGCAGACTTCAAGAAGTGCCAAAGTCAAAAGACAAAGAAAGGCGCGGTTAACTGAACAACAGCAATCAAATCTCCTTCCAGGCAAGACAAATTTTTCTCGTGCTAGGATGACAACCCCTACTAACCCTACATATAAAAAACCCTAACCAAGCCAAAAACCTCCTCTAAAAAAGAAAAGTTCTAAGCCTCCGGGCAAAAAACTCCTTCAAAACGGAGATAATAAAAAAACAGACTTCTCATTCAAACCCTCACCTAGGAACATAGAAAGAAAACAAAAAAGGTTGGGTCAAGCGTAAAAACTACCCTTTCTTTAACAAAAACCAGCTACAAAAAATCTCCACTCAAACATCTCCAAGTAGCTGTCTTAAATCTGTCTCATCTCTTAGGCAAAACTACTAAAACACAAACAAGTTAATTAAAGCTGCCCTAACTCTAGAGCTAGATAAAACGTTGTCCATTACCAAACAAACACTTTTTATCTTCGTAAGGTAGTCACACGGAGAGATCCTTCAGATCTCCTGTGATGATAACACATCCTTGAAGTGGCTAGAGAAATCTCTGGCATAAAGCCATTGTGCTAAAGTCAAAACTTAGCGTCGTGCAGACAAATCACCTCCATGAGCAAAAAAAAACACAACTTGGTTTACTAAACTTCCGGATGCCATTAAAACCGACTTGAGTTGCTTAGAGGTACATAACCAAAAATTCAACGTAAAAAACTAAAGTGTCTTCCATACCACCAAAAAGAAAAACCCAAAGGTTAGGCTGCTCGTCTAAGATATAGGACAGAAAGACGTAAAAAAGTTAAGTGAAAAACTTAGTGAACTCAATGTTCTTGATGAACCCATTAAAGCAGCCACCAAAGATATGCAACAGGAGGAAAGCATAGAGGTAGAAAAAAAAGTCGATCCACCCGGACAAAACCGGGAAAGGGAACCCCGAGTGGTTCTACTTCCTAGTTTTGTCAAGGCCACGGGACTAAAAGCAGACATCATTGTGGCGTCCACGATACGTCACCTCCAATCAGAGCTATGGAAAAGTTGATGCAGTATTGCATAAGTGGCAATATATTTACAGCAATATTAGATTTAGATTTATCCAATTCCAATATATTACTTAATTTATCAAAAAATATTTTAAATTTTAGATAAGCGAACAAATAGAAATCAAATTCCATCAAAAGCCATCCAACATCTCACGTTTGAGTAGTATAAATTCCAAAAATATTTTTTTTGAGGTTTTGAGTTTTAATAACAAATACAAAAAATTCAACTAAAAAATTAAAAATTAAAAATGATAAAAAAGCACGTACTACAACTGGCCATATTATAAGTAATATTTTTTTTAAAATTATGATTGTAGATTGCAATATTTTTAAAAAACAAAGCGGCATGTGCAAAAAAAAACTAGTTAAAAATAAAAACTTATTCAAATACTTAAACTAGTGTTATTTCACAAGGAAAACAATTTATAAAACATAGCACAATAAAGATTTTTTAAGCAAAAAATAATAACCATAACTTATTTACATTTAGTTAAAACCTTTTCAAGCAAAGCTTGATCATAATTCCATTATTTTTTTTTTTTTACAGAAAATAGTTTGGAATTGAGTTCTGTATTTATATTTTTTTTATTGCTAAAATTTGTTAAAAAAATTTATAAACAATTTTTTCTTAAATCGTAACTATTATTGCGTAAAAAACTGTTTTAGCTCAAATATTAAAACAAATATAAAAATAAATGCGTTTTTAGGTACGTTCGAATCCACTTTTATGAACACGCTCTACGCCAGGCAATATTGCACTTGTTCTTACATGTTTATTATTTGTTTTATGTTTAAAAAGTGAACAAATATAATTTAACTTTGCGTAACAAAGACTTCAATAGTTCACAAAGACGGGCCACCCTTATGCTATGTGTTAGAATAATTTTGATATTATATCATTAATAAATAGATTAAAAAATAAAAACCTTAAATTTGAACCTTAAAAAACAAAACACTTTGATATAAATTCCATAGATTTAAACCTATTATTGTAGTTGACATAATTTACCTATTTTCAAAGTCTATACAAACTTTAATATGTTATTAGTGAAGCTAAATAAACTTAGTTTGTGAAGTAATATGTGATGATCAATTGAATCAAAAACACGCAAAAAATCAGTGTAAATGACATCAGTTTGATTCCGACTATTTAAAAAATCGCTTAAATACTGTGTAGTTAAATTTGTGGTTGTTGATTTATCTGACAAAAAACCATGTTAATGAGAACAAATGTAAGCATGCAGATAGTTATAAATTATGGTATAATTTGTTTGTTTAAATCCTTCACTAAAATTTTATAGGATTGAGAAATGTAGAAGTATAAACTGAGAAGTTATAAATACTTGAAAACGGTTTTGAAAACACATCTTTGCAGCCTTTAAGCAAAAATCTAGAAATGAGGTTGTCACCAAAAATTAAAAAAATTTAATGTAGTTTCATTGTAGCTAACCAGTAGTACCTTTCTTTTAACAAACAAAATTCCATAGATCTTTAGAATTGCTTTTAAATTAATTAATTTAATTGCTTCTAATTATTCCTATACGCTTTATAAGCAAAATTTGATGTTTAATTAAAGATTTCACTTTGTTAAAATCAACATAAAGCACTGCAAATACTTTAATTTCCACTTGCAACAATAATATAGTTTTAATTTAATATTATATTTTGTTTCAATAGTGAACCATGAAGGAAGTTGATCCAAATTACGGTTACTAAATGTCGGCAAAAATTTATCAAAAATAGCATAAAAATGTTTGTAAACACGCTCCATTTACATCACTACAGTATGACCAATCAACAATAATTAAATTATTATATAAAGCAAGGAAGTTGGCTACGGAAAGTATAACTTAATTAGAGTTGGTAGGAAATGCCGGTTCTTTATTAATCGTCTTTACATTTAAAACAATAGATAATGCAGGATGGTGTTTATCTTTTTATACAAATAAATAAATTTTACGTTCAACAGAGTAGTAAAATCAAAACTACAAAGAACTAATTAAAGTAACCTATTGTTGGAGTTTCTAATAGTATTGCAGCAATAACTTTTGAACTATTAACCGTTGACTCGGATTCCTCACTAAAAAAGTATAGAGGCACCAACAATTAATCTATGATTATCAAGAATTACTAATTCTATTGCTTCAAGAAACAAATCAAAGATATCACCTGGTACTTCACCTAATATTTCAACAACAAAAAACATTTTTTTAAAATTATATTTTTTTAGCAATGAATTTGATGAATTTTTCTGCCCTCAGCCGCAAAACATCACTTTCCGATTTAAAATAAGAGCAGAGAGTGCAGGCAAAAACATTATTTTAATAAAGTGCTCAACACAATCGGAATACATGCATACATTGCTTGTATTTTAGGCAATGACCATATATTTTATACTCCATATACGTATTTTGCAACATGGTAGTAATGAGGTCAAAGTATTTTTTTATTTTGTTACTACTCAGTTTCAAATTAAATGAACTACCCAGTAAACATTGTGCTATGACTTTAAAAACTTGAAATAATGCATTATGAGAAGTGATAACACAATGCTTCCTATTAGGAAAAACGTTAAACTGTATGTGTAAAGAGATCTGTAGTTGTTTCAGTAAGATGCTAAGCACACTAATATGCGATACCACCTCTGACATATTTCTATACATAAAATGTGTAATAATTATTGTGATTTTATGTAAATTGCCTCTCCGACGAGTGGATGCTACTAGGGACACTGAGAAATGGTGCATACTCTGCAACACTAATGTATGTGTCTCACACAGGGTAGAAAGACAATTTACATAAAATACATCATTGTTAAATTTAAATGATATACCTATGCTTTATATTTAAGTATAAATCGATTCTAAAGAAAAAATATAATCAATACAAAAAATTACAGTTAACACAAAAAATCAATAATATGTAACCAATTATAAAAAAGAGCATCTAAGCTATCTCTTCTAAGTTCTATTCAAAAACTAGCTATTCAAATCATTGCCAATCCAAATGACTTAGATACTTTACAACATCCGCGTAATGTTGCTAATAGTTGCATATCTATAGATATTTAACGCTAGAGAATTGCCGAGTTAGTCGCCCCGTCCTGTTGTGGTGCCACTAGTAGTATTGTTATGGAAATTTTTTAAATCCTATCACATCTACGAGAATATCAGTAAACTTTTCTTTCTAGAAAAATATTAACACGTACAGCGCCGTTTTTTAATTAAAATTAGTTCTTATAGGACGAATCGCCAACCAACTCAATACCAAAACGATAAGATTTTAGTTATTACTTTTTTTATATGTTGAACTACATACAATATTCTATGTCTTCATGTTTTTAGATAAAGATTTGAAGTTATATTTAAAGAGTAAAAAAATAACAAAAAACCAATTAAAAACGTCACTTTTTAAAAATTAATTGCAAAGAAACGACTTATTGCATCAAATTTCTACAAGTTTGAGGACACAGATTGGACTTTCTTCTACAATGTGTGAAAATTTTATTCAATTATATTCAGGCGTTTTCTTGCTGAGTTGGATGCTGTGAACCCTTATAATAGCGCAATAATTCTCCCCCCTTAAGAGCATTCATCAAACAAAACAAATTGCCATATAAAAGTATTTACTTGTAGTATTAGACAATTAGAATAAATTTCCAAATTCAATATTTTCCGAGATTTATGTTAAGATAAATGTTCAAAAACTCATTAAATTAAGTCTTAATAATAAATACTTACAAGGTTTTCTTTGATGAACAGGTTTTAAACTCCATTGTCTTTTTCCTAAAAAAAAATCATATAGTTTATTTTACTGCTAATCTCAATTACTGAAGAAAATAATTATTGATCGTTTATTGTTAGTAAGTAGAAAGCTAATAAAATACAATAAGTTTACTGATAATATTCAAATGTGACTTAATTGTCAAAATCCGACTTCGTATAGATAAAATCCGATTAAAATTAATAAAATTCCCGTAAAATATTATAATCGGGCCACAAAACACAAAAGTTGACAATAAATAATTTATCTCCATCGCAAAATAAACACCAAAATAACTAAATCATACAAATAACTTGTAATTTAAAAAAAAGCTGTGTTTCCAGTAACAACTTTATAAATAGAATATGCCATTTTCTATTACAAAATAGTATTGTTTCTCTTGAGAGAGGTAGCATCATATCACTTAATTTGTAAATGCCTATTGGTTTGTTTTTGTTTAAAACTTTATCAGAGCTAAAAGTTCTACTTTATTTCATATAATAAAAAAACACATTTTTAAATCAATTTTAATTGATAAAATTTAAAAAAAAAGTTATTTAAATCATTTAAAAAATCCTAACTGATATGTATGACAAAAAAGAACTTTCATAATTGAATTAATGCCAAGTCAATTTAACCAACTATTTTGCAATTATGGTAAAACTAGAAATGCCAGATAATTACGTAGGAATTGTAATGCAACGAGCAACATCAGATTGAATTTATGAATGAGTATAGTTTTGTAATCTAGCAGTATGGTTTATCCAATAAAAGAATCAATGACGCTTTCAAGATGCATCAATACAATTCGATACGAAAATTATACAAAAGGCAAGTAAGTGTAGGCCGGCACCATGTATGATTATTTAAATGAAAAAGCAAAGTGCAAGAAGAATACATGCAATAAAATATTTGAAGAGTTTATCACGATTCCTACCGTTTTATAAAACCAATGGAGCAGACAGTGTCACCGATTAGAAAATTATACTGTAATAAAGAGCTTTTATGGGATTTTATTTGTCATTATATTTCATGTAATGACACCCAGCAATGTGTAATAACTATCACGCTACCATGATATATACAGCACCTCCAGGAGGTTGCTTGCAATGCGCACCTATATAAATCGCATTCTTACATACATTTAGTAGGTAAATATTATTTCAACCCAAAATGCATTTTACAATAGACAATAAGAATAAGAAAAACAGAAGTGTTGTGAAAACAGTTGCGTTTCACACTCGATTTTATAGAATGTAGGTGTTAATAATGACTTATACGCTCATTAATATAAAGCGTATTACATATCAATAAATACGTGACTTAATTTAATCACCGCCACAAATATAATTAATTACTTGTTTATATCCTTACGCGGCCTGCAGGATCCTGTAATTGGTAAAAAATACCAGACTGTTATGAAATGTCAACTCGACGGATAGAACAGAAAACCATAATTAATATCAACGTTTCTTAATTAACTCCTGAATGCAATCAGTGCCGGACTAGAATCGATGATATATTTTTTATTGATTTTAAAATGAGCAATATCTACATAACGTTTCGAATTATACAGCTGTCGCCCTTGCGCAACCGAAATGAAATAACGATCATCTAATTTTACTTTTGTATTTAATTAATGATAAATAAAATTGATGAATATATTTACATATGGAATGTGTCCATCAGGTGGATGGCTGCCCACCCGATTTTTTTGTTGTAGCACAATATCATTAGAAAGTTTTCTTAATATAGGTGCACAACTTTAAGGCAAAGTGCATTGACAATGTAATGGCCCTTTTCAACCTTTGATAAAAAATAAAACAAGTGTATGCAAACTGTTTTCATAAATATACTTAACTACACTAGCGAGCAAAAATAGAGGTCACTTTAAAAATATGACTTAGTTTTAAATTTTTTTGTTTTTTGCACACAAGTTAAAAATTCAATGTTGAATCGTAAAGCATATTTATTGTTTTTATTTAGTTTGAATTTTTGTTTCTAGGACTAATATGGAACAAAAAATATGAAAAAAACTTATCACTAATAACAAGTATTACCCCCTCTAGCATTAATGACTGCTTAAAGTCGACGAGGAACATTTTGAATTAAATTAAAGATCACATTTTGGTCGATATTATTCCAATCCTGCAACAGCAATTGTCTTAGCTCCTGAGCAGTTCTTGGAGCAGGTGTATGTACGCTTTCGGATAAGTCGTCCCAACTCATCCCAGATATGTGAACTGGCCAATCAAATCGCAAAATTCCCACTTCATCTAGATAATCTCTGACAACTCTGGCTACGTGAGGTCTAGCATTATCTTACATGAAAATGCCGCGCTAGCCCATAGTTGTCATAAAAATGCATAACATGATCTTCCTCCATAATGTATCTGTGAGCTGTCAGAGAGCCATTCTCTATAAAGACCAACTCTGTGCGTGCTTCGGTAGAAATTCCTGCCCAAACCATAACCAATCCACCGCCAAGTGGAGTCGCTCATCAATACAAACTGAAGCGTACCTTTCTCCGCGTCTTCTCCACACTTTCCGAAGTCCGTCTGATCCATTGAAACAAAAGCGCGACTCATCTAAAAACAGTACCCTGCTCCAGTCCTTATTATTCTATGCCCGGTGATTTCGGGCAAAAGCCAATCTTGCAACACGATGTCGGCGTTGTAAAGGTTTACTTGTAGCCATCTTTTTACAAAACAATCCAGCAACCCAAACCCTTCTCCTAACAATCCATTCAACAATATCTACATTTCTATTTTCATAAAGTTGATTTCGTAGATAAACTGCAGAAGCTGTTCTATTCCACAAACCAAAAAACGGTCATCTCTGTTCGTGGTGACTTTTTTTTTGACCGGATCTTGATTTTCTGGTTATCAGGCCAGTAACCAAGTAACGCTGTATAGCACAAATGCTTTTACCAACAATCCATGCAGTTTTACGTTTTCCTCGCCCATTTTCAATCGACGCTATAATTCTTGCCCCAACAATAGAGCTTAAAAGCACTTGTTAAGTACAGCACAGAGTGTGAATGACAAGTTTTGCAAAAAAAATCAACACTAAGTAAAAAACCACAACGAATTGTAGGTTTTCAATTAGAACGAAATAGATGCTGTTTCATAAAAATCTGTAACACGGTGATAGTAACTGACAGATAGATAACATTTGTCAGAAAATGAATTATTAAACGCAAACATAAAGTTGAAACAGCAAACATAAAGTTAAAACAAAAAAAAGTCATAATTTTAAAGTGACCTCTATTTTTTGCTTGCCAGTGTATTTCTAAAATCACAAATCGTCACTGTTTTAGTTGCAACTACATACTTGACTTTTTAACTTGCAACATTGTAGCAATTGTAGAAACGGACTATACAAAATTTTATTTTATAGCGTTTTTGGATTACTGCTCTGCCCAAACGCAATGTAAATTTTGTTTGTTTTACAATTTGTAGTGCATTTTCTTTTATTTTAATTAAATTAAAATTCCAAATATAGTACGTATGTTTTTTTTTATTAATCATAATTAATACCAGGTAATTAATTGCAAATCTTTTTTATAAATACTTCCATCAACATTGTTTAAACAAAATACAAGACATAAACTAAATAAATATTTACTTGTAGTAGCCTTGTACTACGAGTAAAAATTTGTACTAAAAATTGTAACAAATATTTACTTAACAGTTTAGAAATGTAAGACCAATACTTAAAAAAAAAATTAACCGGACTATCAACATATAAAATAATCTTCCAAATTCATTACTTTTCAAAACTTATAATCTGCAAATATTCAAGATCAATGTTCAAAAACCGCTTAAATGTCGTCTTCAATGTGATAATTTTAACGAGTGTGAAGTTTCACCCGTTAAAATTCAAAGATGTTTTATGTTGTTGCACGTTAAGTAATTTACAAATATTACATTTTAAAACTAAAAAAAAAAAACATGTTGACTACACTGAATGCACATCAATATTCTTAATTTCTTCAACTTTATGAAATTATTTTATGTTATTTTAAAAATGTAATACGTATATAATACTTGTACAAATTCTGTTTGTATGTCGTTAATGAGATTATTTTGACCTATTGGTGACTTATATTACTTTGGTTCAGACAAACAAACCGATCTTATAGTTATGTTTGCTGTATTTTTTTAACGTCAACTTTTGAAGTTACTAAAAATCTGCAAAATGACAACTTTAGAGATAGCTGCAAAAATTATATGTGCGTTTGTTAAATAAGTTGAAAAAAGTTTCCATAAACTTCATGACATAAATTGTACTATAAATTTGGTATTGCTTTATTTGGAAAACTATAGACTATTGTAAAAATAGTATTTTGATTTGACGTAAGAAATATGCTACAGAGAGAGTTTGTTTTATATAATCAAAAAGTTACAAAAAAAATTGTTCTACAGCGTTTTCAAGTCGCCATTCAATAAAAAGCAATGCCTTCTCAAGTATTTCTTGAGCTTTGAAGAGTAACATAGTCACAGAAGGCAAGGTCAGTACTGTAAAATGGATATTGTAATACTAATATAAAGCTACATTCATTGATTTTTCTTAAGCAATGTGTGCTTTATGCACCCTGCAGTTGTCGTTTAGAAACAAAAATTTTTAGTTGTGTCTTTGTTAGTTATTCCCCGTTATTGAAACCATTTTCGACATAATATAATCAATTAAGTGAATACTTCAGCATCCCAAAAACCTCGTTTATTGCATGGATTTTTGTTTTCTGGAAAGAATTCAATGGTATACCTAAGTTTCATCTCTAGTCACAATTCTACAGAATTTTTGGAATAAAGTAATCAAATTGTTTTTGCAAATTTATTGTCTATACAGTTGTAGTTTGGGACTGAAAATACATCATGCCAACACTTTGCTCATTCTCAAGTCTTCATATAGAGTTTTAAGAACACTCGTTTCTAATATTCCTACTTTTCTAGCAATAACTGAAACTTTGACTCGGCGGTCAATCAACATAAAATCTTTAACTTTTTATGATATTGTCAGTGTGTGATTGGATTCCTTACCTTTGGATTCCCTACCTTTTCCCAATTAATTAATTGTTGTAAGTCTAGCTCCTAAAGCTGGCTGATCTCCCTAAGAAGCAGAACAAAAAAATAAATAGACTAGAAAAAAAAATTGCCAGAATGATTGACAATAAGTTGAAGCAAATCGACAATCAAGCCGATAAAGTCTTGAAAAACAAGCTAAACCTCCAAGAGATCTTCTTTGGCTCAAAAAAAATACTACGCAAAAAAAAAGCAAAGCCGTCTCAACTGCAACCATAATGTCATTCTTAACCAGATAGACCCAGCCAACCACGTCACCCTAACCTAACCTAACCTAACCTAACCTAACCTAACCTCTTCCAAAGAAGTTCCAATGACCCTAGTGTCTTCTCTGGCTGCTGCAGCTGAGCTCCTGCTTACCAAAACTCTAGACGCTCCAGTACAAACTTGCCTCAAAAGACCTATCGCCACAGACCAGCCCGCATTCTCAGAGAAAAAAAAAAATAGATGACAACCCACAGAAAATGCTGGCACACGTTGCCCTTCGCTTATTTGGAATAAAACCATTTATCATAGGCCGTTAGCAATGTTCAAGTTGATGAAAGTAACCAAATAACATCTATTCGTAACCAATAGTTTGAATATTGTCTAGAACATGCTTTCATTGATTGTGGGTGTAATCATAAGAGCCTTTTAATTATCAAAAATGTTCAAGAAAATGATCAGAATCTACTAAATTAAAACAAGCTACATTTATTTGTTTATTTTTGACTCACCAAAAGAAAAGTGTAATTGTAAAGTTTTAAAAAGTCATTTTAGAAATACTCTGTTTCTAATAAAGATTTTGGTAAATAATAAATACGGACGACATGATATGTCACTCGTTTTTTAATAAACAATTATTAGATTCTATTTGGAAATTAATGCGGATGATATTATTTAAATCTCTTAGAACCAATTACATGGTTTTTGTTTTTTGAGTTCTAAAAATTGGATTTTAAATACAGATAATGTTGAATAAATAAAAATGTCTAAATGTTATAAAGTTATGTATAATACATAAATAACCAACGTTGTTGCTAATTATTTTTTATTTATATATGTTATGCTGCATAAACTATAACTTGCTGTTCAAATAAATCTTAATGATTGTGTAATTTACATAAACTTGAAGAACAATTCCTTATTCTATAAGTGTGTATAGTTGTTTTAGATTTATCCTACACAATAAAACAGTAATTAATTAATGTAAACTATAAACAAAGTAATAATTAATTTAAAATAATGTATAATATATTTTGCCTATAAATTATGTATTTTTATAAAATAGTCATAAATATATTGAAAAATATCATTACATAGTTTTAATTGCAATTTTCATAAGAATTATTGCAATGCATCCAGTATAATTAATAAACACCGGTTAATTAATTCAATATTATGTTACTCGATTGCATATTGAACCGATACGGAATACCAGAGAGATGAAGTATTATTTCAAATCCATAAATTAATATATGCTTTTTATATAATGTTTTTATTATATTTAATTAGTTTTTAATGGTATGTAATGCAATAGAATAATTATTAACAACTTCCATACTCATTAGTTTTGATTTAGAAACTATAGATATATGTCTCGATATAATTAAAAAAAAATAAGAATCGAAAGCTTGATAAAATAGCCCCAAAATAGAGACATTTACTAGCTAAATCTATTTTTAATTTTTACTTGCAATATATTATTATCCGAGTTACGTGCTCGCACACAGTTATCATCTCTATTAAATTATTGTTATGGGTGCGCATTAATTAAAATTTCAAAAGGGAAACACTAAATTGTGTAAGAATGCAGGCGTATAATTCACTAAATTATACCAATTTCACGATGGCACCTACATTTATAATAGTTTCCTGATCGTATAAAACAACGCGGCGATACAACAAATTGTTATTGCTCGACTAAAGTTGATTATAACTTCGTAATTTATGGCTCCCGTTTCAAAATTTATATACAAAAACATTATTAAAGTACGCTTTAAAAAGTATTACGTGTTGTTCAGTGTAATTGTTTTGTAATTTTTCTTTAATTATAGTAAATTAAATCATTCTTTGAAGTATTAAAATGGTTTAGTGTATACATTAATTTTCTAATCAATCGTATATTACTACAAAGCAAGTCATAGATATTATAAAATCAATTATATAATAATAATAATAAAACAACAAAAACGTTATTGTCAATAAACATTGCAAATCAAATACCGTACAAAATTAAACTGACTACAATAAAAACCAATTACTTAAAACAAGTTATGTTGAACTGTGTATTATTAACAATATATTTTTGAAAAAATTAAAAAAAAATTTAATTTGAATAGTATATAATTACTACTTGTATTAATTATTGTATTTGTTCTACTACTGATTGTACCAAGGTTATCATTTACAACAAATAAAGTTTTTATATGTGAAATCGCGCATTACGGCCATTCCTTAAGAGCATACGTTTACAAAGTTGCCGTTTTTGTTAAAATACTACAAATCAAGGTAGCGATCGGTATGGCCTTAATCGTACATACACGCAAACTGTTTCAGTCTTAAAAGGTAGGTAAATATGCGGCGAAAATTCAAGGAGTTATTCCTTGGTCTATTCTAAGAAAATTTTGTCCTATAATGATTTCTGAAAAACCCCTTTGTTAGAGTGAACAAAATTTGCGACCATATTCAATATTTGAAGCGTCGGCTCAAAGAACGTTGTAACTAGCATATTTTACATTTTTTTTGTGGAATAATGTTGTACATAATACAACTACCTAAGATAAAAAAATTATTAAATTTAAAATTTATGACCAATAAAATAAAATATTTAGTTTGTCATTTTGCCGATTTCTGTGGAAAAACGTTGTAAGTGGTAACGTACGAGATTTTAGCCCGGTGAATTGTTCGATCATGTCGACAATAAATAAGTCACCTTCATGGCAAAATACACTAAATTATAGTAAAAGACGCAAATCAAATGTTTCTCAGTAGCAATACAATAAAGCAAAGCTAGCTAAGTGCAAGGGAGAAGAATATATAAGTAAAAGTATGAAGATTATTCCAGAAATGGCTTTTCCAAAAAGAGTAAGTGGAAAAACGTACTACTTTACTAGGAAAAGCCATAACGTTCTAAGACCATAGCAACACTTTTCTATAGTAAAAAATATTGTTAAGTACAAGGCAAGTATTTCAACATTTTCCAGAATTGAAAATTTATCCTTAGCATTACCTATTTCCGCTGCCAAAAAGACTGATTTAATAGACATGTGTCAGTACATGGATCTCATGTATCCTCCTCTTTACAAAAGTTGACAACAGAGCGAGCCTATGTAAAAAAAATCTAAGAGCTGTTAATTTGTGTGACACTAAATAATAAACATTAATAATACAACACGTTGTTTAATTTGTACATGACATTCTTTATAATATCTTGAAAAATGTGCAATTTATTGGAAAAACGTTGTAAGTTACAAAGCATTATTCCATATTCCAAGTTTTTTAAATGTAAAACGCTCTGAAGAGTAAACTATGGAAAAATTGCGCAAAATGAATGCATGTAGCATAAAATAATGTTATAAATGACACTTTTTACAACGTTTTTTCTAATTTAAACGGCCAATAATTGAGTTTATCGATTTCTGTGCCTCCTGAAAAGTTGAAGAAATGTAAGTTACAACGTTATTTGAGCCGACGCTTCATTTGTTAAAATCATTAATGTAAATAAAAATGTGGCGTACGCCAATGAGTGTATTAAGTACAAAAGACTAATGAGTTTATCAAGTACAAAAAATTGTTAACGATAACTTAAAACGGCTGTTTTCACTACTGTGCAAGTGGATTTTTTTTGAATATTTCTAGTCATTAATCATCACATGTATCGATTGCAGTTGTTTAGATTGAGTGACGTTTGGCTGTTTGACGTGCCTTTAATAGTTAGTGACTTCCTCTATCTTAAATAATTATATAAACGCTGAGATGACTGACATATAATTCATGTATGGACTTGTTGATAGCAATTCATTACAAGTTAGACGATTGTACATTGAACAGTTTCCTGGCCGTAATATCCCCGACCAAAAAATCTTCAAAAACATTCATCGACGTCTTCGTAAAACAGGCAAATTAAAACAAAATGGAGGGCCAGGTAGATCAATGACAGTAAGAACGGTACAACTAAAACAGAATGTGCTTGACATGATAAAGGAAGATCCAAATAGTTCTACGCAAAAAACTGCCAATACTTTAAATGTAAGTCATTGAATAGTTTAGAAAATTCTTAAAGGCAATTTGTTGTATCCATATCACATTCAACGTATTCAGGCACGACTACCTGCTAATTTTCCTTTATGTATTGTGTTATGTCAATGGCTTTTGCAAACATTAGTTCTAATCCCTCAATTCCTGACACATATTCTTTCATCGATGAAGCCAGTTTCTCAAGAAATGCAATAAAGAATTTTCATAACAACCATGTGTGGGCAGATGAAAATCCGCATCAGGTATGTAAAAATCGTTTTCAACATCAGTTCTCCTTAAACTCTCTCCTTGTTTGGGTTGTTGTGGCCGACTGTCTAATTGAACCAGTATTTCTACCAGAAAGACTTACCGGCGAGGGGTATTGCAACTTTTTGGAACACATGCTACCTCAGTTTCTAGATGATGTACCATAGACAACAAGAATCGCAATGTGGTTTATGCACGATAGTGCACCACCACATTTTAGTTTGGTTGCTCGTGATTATTTAACAGCAACATACGGAGATCGCTGAATTGATCAAGATAGGCCACACGCATAGCCCACTTAAACCCCCTGAATTGTTTCTTATGGAGCTATCTGAAATCATTAGTTTACGCTACTCCAGTGGGGAATTTGGACAACTTGCAAAATCAGATAATTGCTGAGTGTAACTCAATTAGAAACAACCCTGGTGTGTTTGAAAGAGTTTGGCACTCAATGGCGATAAGATTGATTTCTTGTATCCAGGCTGGAGAAAGTCATTTCAAACATTTATTGTTGATTCAGCAAATTTTGTTCACCTGTATCTTCAAAACAAAGAAATTTTTCAGAAATCATCATAGTCAAAATATTCTTAGAATAGGCCAAAAAATAACCCCTTAAATTTTTGCCATATATTGTACACACTATACATCACATTAGACTAAACCTTAAAAAAAATAATTGTGTGCACCTTCAGGAAATAATCTTTATGCAAAAAAACCTTATTTGAATTTGATGTATTTTAAACATATTTTATATTTTGACCCAAGGACGGCTGTAATTATTAAAGATATTTATGATTTTTTAACACTTTAAAAAACAAAGGCAACTTATTTGAAAATCGCAGGAAGTTATGTATTTTAAATTTGCAGTAGGGCGCCATAGTAAGTAGCCCTGTTTAGGTCTATAAATTTTCTAAAAATTCAGTCAAAATCCTTTAAGATTATATTCTAATAGTTTTTTATCCCCTATCTTAAAAGCTAAAATTTGACATGGCTTACTTGTTTGGCAAGATCACTTTCTGAAAGTGCACACACAAAAAATACCACATAGAATTTGAAAGACACCGCGGCACAATACAGTCAAAAACTTATTTGATTACAAATTTCTTTTCAAATTTATTAGCAAAATAAAATCAAAGCTGTACAAAAAATATAGCTTAATAAAACAGTTTAGTCTTGTTACCAAAAACTTATTGTCCTTTAGACATATAATAAGGTAGTACATTCCAAAATTAGAAACATGATCAGTAAAATAATTCATTTAAAGTATAACGCGCAGAGTAAAATACTATATTCACTGAAGCGTCAGAAAGTAGTCACTACTACTGATAGCAGTATCATTATTAATCAACCCGTTATAACATTTAATTCGCAAACAGTCAATTTTACTGAAACAATTTTTACTACCGCAAAAAAAAACCATTATAAAAAGGTCCAAAATACAGTCTCAAAATATGACAAAAAATCAAAACTCAAATTGTTGACGTTGCATAAAATCAATAAAAAAAGTAGAATCAGACAATTTAATTATTACACAAACGAACAGTAATTTTAACAGAGCTACCTAGACAAAATTCAAAACTTAAAAATACAGAAGACTTAACGATAAAAAATGAGCTACAAATATGAATCCGTCTGCCCCTAAATTACATGACTTTATAAATACCCATAAACAGAATAATCCTATAAGACTAGTAGTATCATTCATAAATAACTCCATCAGAAATTTAGCCATAAAATTAAAGCAAGACTTTAAGCGGTTACCTAATTTGAAATCTCCCCAATAGTGTAAAAAACTCGGTTGAACTTACATCAAAACTCAAAAACATCAATTTTCATCAAAATTGCAAATTAGTATCATTTAATGTGTACAATATGTTTTCAAATACGTCGCCCAAAAAATGCATACAAATTATTCAAGACATCTTTAATAAATCTTCAATCGACATTTCCGTTAAGTCAAAACTTATGCAAACTTTTAAAACATGCATTAAACAAAATTATTTTAAATTTAGTTCTAAACTGTACCAACAAAACTTTGACATTTCTATGGGATCACCACTTAGTCCACTTCTTGCCGACATCTTCATGACAAATTTAAAGTCAAACATTGTTTCTTCAAACCCCGCAAAAACACATATAAAATTTTAATACAGATATGTAGATGATATTTTAACAGGTTTTACAGGTGCTACCCGATGGTTAAAAATTTTCGTACAGTTTATAAATACCATTCATCCGCGCGTTCAGTTTACAATAGAATTGGAAGCTAACAAACAAATAAACATTTTATACTTAACAAGAAAAAATAGCAAAATATCGTTTAATATATTTAGGAAACCGATGCCACAATTCCTCAGGACTCCGATCACTCAATATCTCATAAAGTAGCTGTATATAATTCTATGGTTTATAGAGCCTTGACAGTTCCACTCAGTAGAAAAAAACCAAGAGCTTGAGTATACAACAATTAATCAAATTGCAATAAATAATGGGTACACAGCTCAAATGATTGATATAATAATAAATTTAAAAAAATTCCAACTTTTGAAATCCATTTTCACTTCCGTCAAAACTTCAAAAAAATCTCGATAAAAATAAGAAATATTCTCAAAAATCAAAAATTAAAAATAGCCTTTAAATCAAATAAACAATTTTCTCTATAACGCCAAGAAAATAAATAATAATCTAGAGAGATCAGGACTAAGCTAATATGTACTCATTGTAAAAGTGTATACATAAGCCAAACTGGTCAAAACTTCAAACAACGTTTTAATGGGCATAAAATCATATTTACATGGTAATTCAAAAACAACATTTGCAAATCATATAATTAATTAAAATCACACTTTTCCAAATTTAGACGATTTAGAAATTTTGCATAACGCTAAAAAAAGTAATAAATGAGACTTATTAGAATCTTAAGAAATTCACAAACATAAAAAAAACCAATTCACCACTTTTAAACAACCAGTTTGAACAAATGTATACGCTTAATCCATAAATAATTACATTGTTTGTTTTTTTGAAATTATTGATAATATCTAATCTTTTTAATCTCTTTGTGTAACTATACTATACTAACAAAACATAATATTTTTTGTCATTTTAATTTGTTTTTCTTATATATAAAAATGAACTATTTCTTTATTAATGTATGCATGTATTGTCTGAAGAAGGCTGAGGTTCAGCCAAAACTGCAGTCACAAAACAAATTGTGATATAAAAACAAAGTGATTGATTTATTTAATCTTCTAAAATAAAAGTAGTAAATAATATGCAATGTTTACATAAGAACATCAAACCCAAGAAGTAAACAAACGTGTCTAACATCTATTAATTTTACACTTTATTTTTTCCTTTTTTATTATTAATTTAGTTTTTTTTTCCTTACGTTGCTATCATAGCGTTTCCATTTTAACGTTTTCCAAATATGCTACTACTGCTACTACATTCTTACGACTTGTATGAAGAAGTTGATGATACCAACGTTTAATTAATAACTTCCAAATTAAATCCATCAATAAAAAGCAAGTTCATTTTTTAGAAATCACATCCCGGACTGCTAGTGTGCTAAGCTAGCACTGTATCACTGAATTATCTTACTTGCTTTCAACGTTTATTTTGTTTCATTCTTATTTACCGTATACAATTTTTATACATAATATAACATAACATACATACCTAGTCACGGCGTTCTCTTTTGGGACAAGCAATAACACTGTACAATAGACTACTTTAGTTTTTAAACCTTTCTCGGCAACTTCAGCAAAATTTATACATCTGGTTATGCATGCCTTTTTATTCTTTACACTTTTAATTTTTCTATTTTGCACGCATTCATCTACAACATTCAACCAACTTGGTCTACGTCTGGATGATCCAAATACAATTCAGTTACTCCTCTCTCAACATAGCCAAACCGACGTAGAATACTACGTTCGTACTGGTCTATCGGTGTTACTTTCAAAACACATTCGTTCATTACCCACTCATTTCTAACTCTGTTTATAGTTTTTCCACACACACTTCTAAAATACCCCATTCTAACCGCAATTATTTTACTTAACAATAGATTGAGAAAAAATAGTTTCAACACACTTTTGTAAACTACTATCTTTGCCTCCTTGGACATAACTTTATTCTTTGCAATACTTCCAACTACTTTTCGCAATACATTTACTCGTCTCTAAATTTCTCCTTTCTCCTCTAAATTACCATTTTTATTAAAATATTCTTCCCAGATACACAAAAGCGTTCACCGTTTAACGCTAGAGAGTTGCCGGGTTTAGTCGCCCCATCCTTTTGGGATGCCACTAATAGTATTGTAATGAAAAAATATTACATCCTATCACATCTACAAGAATATCCATTTCTCTCTAGAAAAATATTGACAAATAAAATGCCGTTTTTAAATTAAAATTGGTTATTATGGGATAAAACGCTGACCAACTCAATATCCAAACGACAAGATTTTAGTCATCACTCTTTTTATATGTATGTTGAACTATATACAATATTCTGTCTTCATGTTTTTGGGCAAAGATTTTAAAAATTAATAATAAACTAATTAAAAACGGCACTTTTAAAAAATTAATTGCGTAGAAACGACTTATCGCATCATATTTTTACAAATTTTGAGAACACAGATTGGACTATCTTCTACAATGTGTGAACATTTTATTCAATTATATTTAGACGTTTTCTTGCTGAATTTGATTTTGTGGATCCTTATAATTCCGCAACTATTCTCCCCCCTTAACCCGATACTACAATCACTGATTACTTTGTCCTTATCAAAAGCCATTTTTTTATTCATCCGTACACCATTCACGTTTTCACATGCCTTACGCATTTATCCACGACACTTTGTCAACAAACGCACAGTATCCATCACTTGTTAAAGTTCAAAAATTTGGTTCATGCAGCCCATCTTACTGCCATACAAAGTTAATTTGTACAAAAGAACAATCACAGCACAAATTGAATAAGCCAATCAATCTATCAATAAATGATATGCCTTCATACTCTAACATCTCATCTACATTCGCGGCTTTACCTTTTTTTAATTATTTTATCATCACTTCTTCTTCTCTCTGATTCTTTTGTTTCTTACTTTCATTTACTTATTACAAATGCAAAAAAAATTGCATAATTTGTTTCTCTTTATACACATCATGTAACCTACTTTTTTCAACCTCATCTTTCTCTATAATCCACTTTATATATGCTTCTTTCTTTTTATTGACTGCTAGTTTTACCTGTTCATTCTACCATGCATTTCTCTTTATATTTCCAACCACCGTCAATCACTCTAGGCACATCTTATGCACAGTTAACTATTGTCACTTTTAATCTAATCCACATTGAAAATCTTTCTCATACAACACAAAGTTATTCATTGTTTTGGACCCACCCTTATGACATGTATACATTGATAAGTTTGTACTTAAACCATGTGTTTTATATAAATAATCTCTTTTCAAGCTTTCCGACGCACAAACTCACCAATTCCTTGCCATTATCATTTATTCTACCGTTACTATACTTTAGAACTCTTTTCCAACCATTCAAATCTCACAAAAAAATATTTTTTTTGCCAAGTTTACTGACACTCCAGAAATTTCATTCAGATTCTGCCTAAACTCTAAATTTTTATTCTCACCATTAACAGGCGCATACGCTGTAACTAGAAAAAATCTATTAATCCCAATTTTCATTTTCATACGTAAATTCTAGACAAAACCAATTCATATTTTTATACTAGTTTAAATGTAAGTCCCGTTTCTGAGCTTTGTCTTTATAGCTTGTCTTGTATAATTTGTTTTATGTAAATTTTTATATCATTGTATGCTATTAGCACGTTTGTTGTATGTTGCCCCACATTATTAGCAGCGATGTCCGCAAGTTCATTACCCTTTATGCAGCTGTAGCTTAGGATCTTTCGGTATAGATATGATCTACATTGATCATCATCTGTTGTTGTATATTTCTTTAGCAATATTGTTTGTTTTGTTTGTAATTTTATTACTATTTTTAAGTTAGTATTTTAAGATTTGCTGTTTTCGTTATGCGTAGCCAAACTTGTTAGATCCACCTGTAAATAATTTGCTACGTTGCTGGTTTTAAGATCAGTATGTCATTAGATTTTGATGTACTATGTAGAGATATGGCTTTCAGGTTGCGGAATAACATTTTTGCAGCATTTAGTTGGTTTAGTTGTTGATTTAGTTTTTGAAAATCTTCAAAATTCATTAAATTGTGTTTACTTTTTCAATTTATATTTATACATCAACAAAAAAATAATCCTAATTTTTTACTTCTAAATTTAGTATTACAAACTTTTATTTTTAATCCGCAAAACACACACCTTTCCGTTTAAAATAACTTCACTTTAATTTAAACAGACGATATTAAACTATATGCTGCTAATAAAAACGAACTCTCAAAACTACAAAAAGTTTTTCAAAATATTTTAAAATGTCTTTCGAGTTAGATAAATGTAAAATTTTAATATTAGAAAACGGAAAATTTATTAAATCAGTAATAAATACAGACATTTATAAATACCTTGGCTTCTTTCAAGCTATGCGTCTTCAACATAAAAAAAAGTTAAAAAAGTAATTTAAATACAAACACAAAACAATCAATTGAAGGTTTAAAATCAAACTGAACATGTTTAAAACCATAAATGCATACCAGTATGAATATACTCGTTAAATAACAAAACGCAATTTAGAAAACATTTAAATTAAAATCCAAACCTCAATAACTGCAACAACAACTGAAAGAATAACTTTAAAGCAACATAAAGATAGTTATAGCCTAAAAAATTTAGAAAACCAAAAATGTGTAAAAATTAAAAAAATGTTTCTATAATACCATTTGTTATATCAACAACTGACATTGTTCAACAAAAACTATTCAAAAGTGTTCTAAAATTATAGCTTCATTCTCTGACCTGCACGTCTAGCTCCCAAAAACAGGTATTTTAAATACGACATTTACGAATACGACACGTGGAGTCTTTAAAATTTCCATTCTCAAACCATATATAAATTAAAGAAAAAAGAGAATAGAAAAATGAACAATACGGATTTACTAAAAGAAAAACAACGGTAGAAGCTATAAAAAAAGTGAAACCAATAGCAAGAGAAGCAAACAGCGCAACTCAGAAAAAAACAACACTGTGTAATAATAACGTTAGATATACAGAACAATCGAGACCATATAGAGCTAATTACAGAGTAAAAACCTAGTGACCAAGAAAGAAAAATTTAAACTTAACAGAGAAGTACTAAGACAAAAATTGTGGAACCTTGTTTATAATGAGTTACTTCCAATGAGGTTGCCGAAAAACGTTACAAAACAGCGTTTGCAGATGACTTAGCACTAGTGGGTGGAGACGTATAAATAATACAGTTATGATTAAAAAGTAAAGATTTAAAAGCAACACAAAAACAGAAGCGGCATAACTATTGATTAAGAAAACTAATAGAGAAACAAGTAAGTACATATACAGGTAGGAGATCAAGTGATCAACCATAGAAATCAAATACCTCGGAGTGACATTTGAAGCAAAAGGATAAAATGAACAAGTTAAAAAAGTGGTCATGAGAACAAAGGAGATAAAAAAAATCTCGGTAGACTCATGCCAAACAACGATGATCCAGTAGAAGAAGCCAGAAAGTTAATAGCAACAGCTGCAAGAAGCAAATTGTTATACGCCGCAGATGAATACAGAGAAGCCATGATGACAAAACAAAAACAGAAATAAAATAAGAAGAACTACAAAAACCAGATCGTTAAGAATTAGCAAGGCTTATAGAACGGTGTCGCAGAATTTTGAAAGAATAGAAATAAAGAAACTAATAAAAAAACAACCAGTAAAAAAAAGCAAAGAAAAGACGATAGAAAGATGGCAGAGACAGTGAAATAGAGGAGAAAATGGACAAGAGAACAAATCCCGGAGATAAAAGAATGAGTAGAAAACAAACCCTAGACGTACTATTATACAACACACATACTGACCGGGCACGGTGCCATTAGAAAGTTCTTTTAAAAAACTTAAAAAATCAAGAAGGAAGAAATATGTTTATTTTGTCAAAAAGAAACTGACTTACTAGAAAGTATACTAAAAAGGAAAGTGAGAAAACAACAATAATTAAAAAATGCATAAGAGATATAAATAAATAGAGGGCGTTAAGAAACTTTGCAACAAGAGTACTAAAAAAGAAAAAGTTTGACAATGGAAGAATATAAGAAAACAAACAATGGAAACAAACACACAAAGTAAAAGCCATCGAAAACAAAGGTGAGAGACAAAAGAAGCAAAATAAAAAAACAAAAAAAAAAACAGAAAAAAACAGAAAAAAACCAAAAAGAAAGGAATAAGAAAGAACATGAACTATGCATAACAAGAAAAACAAAAAAACATTTACAAAGACTACAATACCAAACAAAACTTCAGAAATAAGGAGAATGAAAAAAAAAATGTTAAAGAAATGAAAAATAACAAAAATAGCAAAGCAAAGTAACCTTTGAGATAGTCAGTATATAACTGACAACAAATAAGTACAAAGAAATAATCCCATATAGAGATACAAAGATATCACTAGAAACATAAATACAAATTTAAGACTGCCAAAAGGAATACAACTAATGGACTTGCAATAACTATTCATAAAATGGAGAGGATACGATAAAGAAGAAGTAAACAAAGACCTAAGAAAACTAAGAACGCATCTGAAAACAAACCACATAATTAGAATAAACAACACATGGATTGAAGACAGAATAAAATGCAAAGATGGATGTCAGTGCAAAAAAAATACAAAAAAGTAAAAGAGACAGACAAAGATAGGGGCTATAGAGGAGAGAAGCCAAAAACAGCATGCGTGCCGCAGATGCTTCGTGAAAATTCGCGCGGCAATAACCAGCCTACCTCAAACTACTGCCAAATCTAGTTTGACAAGGACATTATAACAACAGGATGTACGCAGAGAATAAAACCGAAAAGTATTGCCATGCGTAAATCATACTGAAACTCACTACGTCCACACACAGAAACCACTAAACTATACAACCAGTCTAACTCCTCCCACTACTTCCTGCAGTCAAAATATATTATAACACCAACATATATTATGTAAGTTAAATATAATTATATCTTATGATTGTATTAATATGTAACCCCATTTTATAGTAATAACAAAAATGGCCTAATCGCCAAAACTGGTCTGTAATTAAAACCTAATAAAACAAGCATATAAAAATATAAATAAAAATCTATCAAATATATCTAACTTTCTATATTATATATTATGTACAAAAAAGATCATAACAATTATTCTTAAAGTTTTATAAATTCACTTTGTTTATTCATACTATTTTAAATAATGTATTTAGTGGTGATACTTCATTAATAGCAAATTTCAATATGGTTTAATCATACAGCACACAGCACATTTTCTATTATTTGACTGTTCAAAAAAACCAAAAACAATGATGATAAATAAACTAGACTGTGAGTATAATAACAACCATTAAAGGTAATTTTTGCAAACAAAAACCACATTTTAAAATCAAACAGAATAGAATACACAGAAACCCATGTATGTGTGACCAATGTTGTGCAATCTGCAACTTATCTTTTATCCAAAACAAAATGTCCAGGTTAACGTTGCAATATTTATGGAAACCCCACTATAAATTCTCTCAAGACAAAATCATTGCAAAATCTTTTAAGATCTATTATTGATAAGTTTTTTCAGTTTTTCAGGCTTTTAAGAATTTCTTATGTCCTATTTTAGGTCTTTCATGATACACGGTAGTCTTATTTTTTAAAATTTTTAAAGTTTATGTCCGAGCGTTCTAAGAGGTTTTGTATATATGTGCCGTTTTTTAAGAACATATTTTTAGTGAGTTTTTTTTTACGATTCTGTAATATTATATAAGACCCACAAAGTTTTTTAAAAACTATCTATATTAAATTCAATGGCTCCTAAACTTTTTTATGACATTATTTGCAATATTTTTAAATTTGAAACAAATTAATTAATACAAATTTATTAAAATCAAAAATTAGCTTTTCTTTAAATTTTTTTATAATTTAGTTTAGTTATTTGAAAAAGGTGCATTTAACTTAGAAACCCATAAAAATAACATTGTTTTTTAAATTTAAACTTAATATTTGGACCTTCCTTAAAATGCTTATATTAAAATTTGCTCATTTCATGCATCTGAATAATATTCTACATTACAAGGTGACTATTCCCTTGTCTCAATTATAAATACAAAACCCGCATCGACAAAAAGTAGATAACATCGTTTTCATACCATAGGTTACGTTGTATATGGAATGGAATATAATTGTGTGCAAATATTGCTTTGGAATTCTTTGAGGAGGAAACAAAATGTTTTTATTTAGAAATGCATCAATCCTTTTATATCAAGCAAGATATTTCAATGATATACTTTTCATCTTTGTCAGACGCATTTATAACATTCCAGTTGTATCCGTCATTCATTTTAAGTAAAATTTATCATTGCAATTAAAAACTAGTATACAATATAATTTAGTTATATACATATATATATTATTACAATTTAATAATACATTTCTTTATGTATATTTGGCATGTTAAAAGTTTATAAATATATTAAGCAAATGCGCTACAATGTTGGTATACATCTAATTTTGCTGAATATAAATTCAAGAATAACAACTATTCTATGTATCAATGTTAAAAAAATAACAACGTTTTAAATTTATGATCCTTTTATTAATTTTATATATTTTATTCTTAAAAGAGCATTGTGAAATGTGATCATCATGCAGTAAAGCATGCAGGAACAGCTTCTATATAAGAGTTTAGAGAGCATAAATGTAAATTTAAACCGTTGAAGTATAACATATATTTTCGAAGTTTACAACGCGTGGTATCTTGACAGTGTGTTGTTAGTATATCATATGTGACAATGCTCCTTGAAATAGTACTTCAGGTAGTGCCGGAGAGATCCATATATTTCTAATAAATGCACGGGATTTTCATATAAATACCTTAGCATACACTAGCCATAACAGAACCACGCGAATATATATTTTATGTTCTCCATATGCAGAAAAACATAAAAAACGTGCAAAACCTTGGCTTATGTCGTAAAATGTAATTTTATCATATTGTGTACTGTGAAAATTATTATTGACAAATTATGTTTTGTAATCAGTTGCAGACGAAGCCAATAGTTAGTAATTTTGTTTGATAATAAATTTGACTACCTGATAGATTTATTAACAATTATGTACAACTTCGTAATTTACAAGTAAAATATAAATAATATTTAGTAAGTATATAATAACCACAGTTGTATTATTTATATTTTAAACTAATTATTGAAGACTCGAAAAGAATTTTTAATAAGGATAAATAAAACACATTTACTATGAAATAATGTATAAATTATATACTCTTTCTGAGTAATAATATTTTTAATTGTGTTTTTTGAAAATCCATTGTTATGAACCATTGATATGATTTTATTAAGGTTCTTTTGCCGAGAATTTAGTGTTAATGGTATTGAATAGTAGGCTGTGACTGTTAGAATGTACAGAGTTTGAGTTTCGGTCTCTACTTAAACTTAATATTGGAATGAATACTATTGATATATGTTAGAAAAGTGTCTAATTGGCGTAAGTTATTTAAAGCAAGCTAATTTATCATCAACATATCGATACCAAAAAGAAAAATGTTTCTTAGCAAAGTGTCGTATGTTGTGAATTGTATTTATATTTATTTTTTATTAATATGATATGTATGTTATTGACAATGTCAAAGAAGAAATATTTTGTTATCTATTTTCCGGGTATTCATACTTAAGCATTCAATAAATAAACTTACACGGGAACAGTCGCCATATTATCCCCATATACCTTTCGCCACATGGCGCAGTCTGTTTTAAGAACCAAATGTTAAGTGTAATAAATAAAAACAGTTATGGATGCAAGAGGAGTGTCACCCATGAATATAGAAGGAAACCTCGCGGAAAATTAGAAGTTCTGAGAAAGTCGTTTTATTAATTATCTAGCGACTACAGAATACGCAAAAAAGTGCAAAGAAACACATTGTGCCCAGCTTTTACATTACATTGGGGAACCAGCCTTCAGAATTTATAATACGTTCACAATATTAAAAAAAAATCGGTCTAAGCTAACAATACCAGACCAAATAAGTTTCGATAACCTTAATCTAACTATTAGCCGAAATAGTAAATGCCTTGGAATAATCTTAGATGAAACTTTAAATTGGCACGAGCATATCTCTTATTTAAATACAAAAATTCAGCCAGTTATTTACGGGATAAGAGTTCTAAAAAACCATATAGACCATCAACATCTAAAAAGCGTATACTATGCATCTTTTCAGTCAAAGATTTCATTTGGAATTATTTTGTGGGGTAGTAGTGACACATACACAAACAAAGTTTTTGTCCAACAAAAAAAAGTGATTAGAATTATGTTTAATATTCCTCTAAGAAATACTTGTTTTTAAAGAAAATCATATTTTAACAGTATATGGATTATTTATATACCAAGTTATTTAATTTTAAATACAAATATAAATTTGAGGAAAACACAAAAAACATAATTATTCTACACAATCAAACAAACATATATTTTTACCCGAAACATAGACTCAATGTAACAAAAACGGGTACAATATATACATCAATTAAGTTTTTTAATGAATTACCAGCAAACATTAAATTGTTAACTATCTATAAACTATTTAAGCGCAGATTGTACAAACTAGTCTTAAACTGTGAACCGTACAGTGTAGAAAAGTTTGTGCGTTTTTGTAAAAATATGAATTAACTTAACCTAATTTTTTTAATTATTTTACTTTACTTATTTGTACATATCTATGTTTGTATTTGTAAGTCCAGATAAAATAAATGTATTATTATTATTATTATTATTATTATTATTATTATTATTATTTGAAGAAAAAGATAAAAATAAATTAAACGTGTTGCTTAAAAAAGACCACTTCATACCTAAAAAGAACATAGAATCTAAACGTTATAAACTACTCTCAAGAAAACAAAAAATAGGAGAGAACAGTATGTAAAAAAATGAAATCATAAAAAGTGTTCTCACATGCGGTTTGGAAAAAGAAGAAATAAGACAGAGATTGTTGGAAAAGGAAGGATTATCATTGGATAAAGTGATAAATGTGTGTCGAAGTATGAAAATTTCTAAAACAATTTCTTCTGCCGTTGCAGAAAAAGAAACAACGGAAATAGACATAATTAAAAAAAAAATCTGAATCGAGAAGACAGCCGATATCAACATCAGCGTAGTACAGTTTTAAGCCACCAGGCGGATCCTTTTCAGGAATAGCTCCGACGCGACATACAACAAAGCAAGTGCGGCAAATGCGCATATACTCATGTGCAGTTTAAATGTCCGGCATTTAACAGATTTTGTGAGTGCAATAAAAAAAAAACACTTTGCAACAATGTGCCAAGTCCATAATGTGGAAGTGCAGAGCGAGAGTAGTGAGAGTGATGGAAATCCAATATTCATGAACGGAGAACGTTGTACTCGAGAATAGGTATGAAATAAAATTCAAACATGACACCGGCGCAATGGTCAACCTTATACCTAAGCATTTTTTTGACAAATTAGAGATCAATATTACAAATAAATTAAGACATATTTGTGCGCATCTTACCACATTTACAAATGATAAGATTCCTGTGCTACGTGAATTAAATATTAGTAGCAAATGTAATAATATAACAAAAAATATAAAATTTTATGTTATAAACTCTACTCTGTCACCAGCAATTATTGGCCTTGAAGCGTGCACTCAGTTTAATTTAATTCAACAAATTAATAACATAAATAATAGTTTTGTTAGCAATTATAGTGATTTATTTAAAGATATTGGTTTTCTCCCTGGAACGTATAAAATTAAAATTGATAAGAATGTTACTCCTACAGTTAGCGCACCGCGTAAAGTTTCATTAGCAATACATGATAAATTAAAAGAAACTCTTGACGAAATGGTAAAACAAAAAATAATTGTAAGAGTTGATGAACCAACCGAATGAGTTCATCCTGCGGTAATAGTTAAAAAAACCAAATGGAAGTTTACGCATATGCCTACCATATGCCATATACCCAACGGAGCTTAATAAAGCCATAAAACGCAAACATTTTCAGCTACCGACGATAGAAAAAATAACATCCAAAATGAGCGGTGCCAAATTTTTTAGCCATTTAGACTCAGCACAGGCATTCTGGTAAATAGTGTTAGTGCACCTTTTGCATTCCGTTCGGTCGTTATAGATTTTGCAGACTAAAATACGGTTTGAATTGTGCTCCGGAAGTATTCCATAAAAAACCTTAATCTATTCTTAATATAGATGGGGTCGATGTGTATATTGATGACGTAATTATATGGGGAACCACATTAGAAAAACACAACTCAAGATGAAAGCGCGTGTTAGAATTAGCAAGAAAACATAAAATTCGTTTTAACCAAGAAAAATGTAAATTTTTTCAAAGCGAATTGAAATTTATAGGACACATAATGAATCAAAATGGAATTAAACCGGATAATTCAAAAATAGAGACTATACTAAAAATGCCTCTACCAACGGATAAAAAGTCGCTACAAAGATTTTTAGGAATGGTAACTTATGTCGGTAAATTTATTTATAACTTATCCTCAATTATAGCACCTCTGCAAAAACTAATTAAAAAAGACAAATCATGGGATTGGACCAAAGTCCACAAGGAGTGTATAAATAAATTAAAAACTGCGCTAACAAAAACGCCAGTTGCAACATTTTGAGATAAACAAAAATACAGTGTTATCTGTAGACGCATCAAAAGACGGGCTTACTAATGCAAAATAATTTGCCTTGTGCGTACGCATCAAAGGCAATGACTGATACTCAAAAGCGTTATGCGCAGATAAAAAAAAAGTTACTAGCAATTATTTTCGGTTGTAAACGTTTCTCTCAATACATATATGGAGAAAAAAAATAAAGTTCAATCCGATCATAAACCATTAAAATCAATTTTTAAAAAGAAATTGTACCAATTCCCGGCGATGTTGCAACGAATGCTACTTTGCTTACAAAAATATGATTTAAAAGTTTATTATAAACCAAGACGCAATTTATTTTTAGCAGATACGCTATCGCGAGCATTTATCAATAAAAACAACAATGAAGATGAAGATCTAGACAAAATAATTGAAGGTCACGTTTGTATAGTTTATGATAATTTAACAATGACAAAACATAAAAAAATCATTAGTTAAAGATACAAATAAAGACAAAACGCTAGATAAATTTCACGGCATTTAAAACAAGGCTGTCCAAAAAAATTAACAAAAGAATTAAATTATTATTACCAAATTAGAACTGAATTATCAGAATATGACGGTCTACTATATAAAAATAATAAATTAATAATTCTAAATAAACAGGTCAGCAAAATTTTAAGCAACCTGCATTATGCCCATCAAGGCATTAATCGGACTTTAAATTTAGCACGCAATTCTCTGTTTTGGCCAACAATGGCTGTAGATGTAACAAATTTGATTAAAAATGGTAAAATTTGCATAAAATTCAAAAGATCAAATAGAAAAGAACCATTACTAAATAGAGCAGTGCCAAACAGACCGTGGCAAAATGTTACTTGCAATTTTTTTAAATAAATTGTTTTGAAATACAAGCATTTAATGACAACACCTACTCAACTACAATAATTAACTATTTAAAACCCATATTTACACGTCACGGTATTCCTGAAATTCTATATACAGATGAGGGCCACAATTTACCTCATTATTTAAAGATTTTTCAAATTCTGGGAATTTTCAACATATCAGATCCAGTCCTCATTATCCACAATCAAAAACGGTTCAACCAAACGGGCAGTACAAACCATTAAAAACCTAATTAAAAAATCTCTCGAAAAAGGCAAAGATCTATATTTAACTTTACTAAATTATCGTAATACTCCTACAAGAAACTTGGGATCTCCTGCACAAATTTTAATGTCAAGGAGACTAAAAAGCTTAATACCTTTAAATAAAACATTATTGCAACCAAACATTATTAACATAAAAGAAACTAAAGATAAACTAATTAAAATGCAATCTCAGTACAAAAAGTACTATGACAGAGGAAGCAAACCTCTTTCTAATTTGGGCCAAGGCGACAGAGTAGAAATTCAAAATAATAAAAAATGGCATCCGGGAGTTGTTAAAAATATTCGCCCACGCACTTATAAAGTACTTACAGATAAAGAAAAAATCCTAGATCGTAATAAAAGATTTTTAACAATAATTCCTGATCAAAATGAAGATGTAATTATTAGTGATAGTGTTAATAATGATAATAAATATGATGATAAAAATGAAACGTTTGAGACTTCTATGGATGAGACATTGGTATATTTAAGGGAGATGTCATATGTTGTAAATTGTATTTATATTTATTTTATATTAATATGATATGTATGTTATTGACAATGTCAAAAAAGAAATATTTTGTTATCTATTTACAGGGTATTCATATTTTAGCATTCAATAAATAAACTTACACGGGAACAGTCGCCTAACTTATTATCCCCATATACCTTACGCCACACAAGGTTTGAATCTTTTCTTCAAAAGAAGCCATAATTATTTCAACAAACAAAGGACTGATTAAATTAAAAGTAGCTATTTTTAATGCAAAAATATTATTATTATTACGTCGCAAAGATAAGGGTTAATATTTATATTTTCAAATAAGTTTGAGACTAACTCAATGCTTTCATTCAGAAGAATGTTGGAAAACATACTACTAATATCAAAAGAAACTAATTTATAAAAAAATTGAGTTTTTTTTATATTGTTGGCAAGTTCTATCAAATTAACTACTACACTAAATTTTGATAAAAATGTGTATTTTCTTTGATTTACTTATTTAATTTAATTTCTAACTTACGAGTAGTGCTGCTAATGTATGATACCACCGGGCGTATTGGAGCAGATGGTTTGTGGTTTCAATTACAGATAAATTATTTAAGGAAAAAAATAAAAGTTTACAATTTAAAAGAAAAGATCGGAATTCGATTTGAATTTTCTTAGTTGGATCTGAACGTATTGAGTTTTTAACACTTTTATGCAAAAAACGTACTAGTACAACAGTCGTAAAATAACCAATATAAAGTATGACGACTTAACAAAATAGTTCCTTTGCCATGATGGTAAATTAAATGTTTTCCAACGGGTTTATTGTAGCTAAGCAAATTAAAGAATTGTTGTAGTAACGCATAGCACCTAAAGCTAGTAAAGAGAATGGGTAAACGTAAAACTAACTACTAATTTTATTATCTATAAATCTAAAATTATATTTAACAATGCATAATTTGTAACTAGATTTGTAAATTTAGCAAAAAACAAATTAAGCAAATGCAACTTCTCCCACAGAACATGTAAAAAAGTCAAAAGAGCTCTACACTAGACAAAAAGTGATGGCAACAATTTTCTAGAACGCTAACAAGATTCTTTTAATTGATTATACACTAAAAAGAACTACAATAACGGGAAATGTCTACAAAAACACTACCTATTAAGAACTCAAAATCGGCTATACACAAAAAAAAACACAATTATGCGTTTTCTTAACAACTACAGGGTACATAAAACACAAATTCTTTAAAAAGTTGTAACCGACCTCCGACGTGCTTTATTCATAACTTTGAAAAAGTGTATACATATAAAGGCATATAAAATAATAAGAACTTATACAAAATTTAATTTACATATATCACATATAAAATAATACTCTTTAGTGTAAAAGTTTTAAAATTTAATGATGTTTTTTTATTAGCAGAAAGTTAATTCTAAAATCAATCAAAATTTACACATGTTAACAAAATATGATTTAGAATATAAAGACGTTTTGGAAGCACCAAGACTCAGAAACCCTTTACTTTTTATATTTAATGTATACAGACCCGTTTGTATAAATTGTGTTTTTATTTTTAAAACAAAATATATAGAAACATGTTAACCATTCTTACTGTGGTCAAATATTCTTTTGTGTGCTGTTTTGACAAAAAAATAATATTATATCTTATTATAGACACAAAATTAAAAAAAAAAAAACAAACTGTTTTTAAAGTTTTAGTGTCAACTAAATATTTGAGTCGTCTAAGTATAAAATTAGCAGAATTTAATTTAGGCTTAATATAGTTAGTATGAGCTGCTCAGTTTAGATTAGAATCAATATAGATCCCAAATTTTGTTTACTAAATTTTGTCGTTATTTATTTTTAGTTTATTAAAACAAATCATTTATTAATTTGGTTTGTTTAACAATTTCATTAAGTTGATCATTTGGAGAGTTGCTGGTAGTACAAGCACTTATGTGGAGCCAGTTGCCCTAAAAGCTAGTATTAATATAAAAATTAAAATGCAGTGAATACATTCATTTTTATGGTTTAGTTTAGCAAACACTAAGCGTGTATTAGAACCGATAAAGCCTTATTTACCCTTTGCCAACATCAAAAGCAATACGTTTTGGAGATCTCATTTAGCGTTGTAATTAATACAATTTATTCAGTAAACTTTAAAGACTGTGTTTTGTTTTTAAATTATTTTATATTTTACCTGAAATATGTATTATATTTTCAGAAATTTTAATTTTATGTAAATGTATTTTATCCAGAAATTTTGTTTACTATTTTCTCGTTTATTCTTAAGTCAAATTAAACAATCTAAAGTTTCAGAATTTTACTTCGTTATTTCTACTTCCATCCCCTAAAAACCACCTCAATTTATTAAAAATCTTTTTAATTAGATTTTCTGTAATCACAAGCTTAACTTGCACCAGTTTTATAAATTTTAGTATTTTTGCCAAAACATGTTTAGTCTGTCCCATTGGCTTTTTATCGAATGACAATTTGGAAAACGCTTTAGAAACGTATTTTGCAAGATTATCAAAAGAATATGTTTTTAAGACATACAAAAACGTTAGAATAAGTGTATTAATGTTAATAGTTCTTAAGTTGAAAAATAAAATTTTCTTTGTCCTGTACATAACACGTAAGAATGCAAACTAAGAAAAAACTTAAAATGTAATTTTTTTTGTTCATATACATACATACATACATATCCAGATCATTAAAAAATAAAACACAAGAAAAAACTTAATATGTTTATGTTATTGTCATTTGATAGTTATATTTGAAATAAGAAAAAAATTATAAAACCATTATAATACCCAATTTGTTAACAATAATCAATTATTTATACTGAAATAGCAGTTATAAATTTACATCAATCTATATCGGCAATAGTATAAATGCTTTTTTGAATATTATAACTCCTACACATTTAAGTGTATATATCTATTCGTAATTTGTCATTCAATAGAACACGCAATAATGTATCAAACGAAATCAAATTAAGTATATATGTTAAATTTACAACTAAAGTAAAAAAACCTGCCTGCACATAACGGCACACAACAGTTGCAAACAAATTTACATATTTACAAATCCATATGCACATAATATTATTTGATTCAAATCAAACTGTATAAACCAATTGAATAATACAAGATAATACCCTCGACAAAACCACATTATCATTGTGCGCCATTATTGTTATACATATATATTCTTAATTCGAGTCGGACAATAAAAGCACATTGTTGTGTAGCCTATGTTTCTTTTAGTTTTACTATAATGCGAAGTCGAATATGAAACGGGAAACCACATATGTACAATGGTAATAATAATAATAATAATCATTTTTAAGAACAATATTGAAGAGAAGATATTCTTTTCCTCCTACGATAAATTTCGCATTAGTAAATAAGTGCCTTATGTTTATGTTAATTTACCGGTTGGCGCTATTATTGTTTCAAAGATACTTGTTCTAAAAGTTCTATTTGGCCTTGTGCATAATCGTCATTTACACTTAACAGGATCATAAGGATACACGTAAATGTTAACACTAGTACGAGCATCGAAAATAGATTGAATGTTTCGATCGGTTGGTAATAATATAAAATTGAAAATCCCATCGTAATACAAACGTCATGTACATACTTGGCGTATAATAAAATGTTAAATAATATGTGTAATATATAAAAATATTTTAAGAAACATATATAAAGTACTGTAGAAAAAAAGGATAATGTAGTTAATGGTTTGATCAGGCCAACATACGGCATACAGGCCAACCAGATTATAATATGTTAAATATGCAATATTTAAATATTTATAACATCTCAGTTGATACGTTATTAGCAGAAATATTCATAAATATATTTTTTACGTGCCGCAGTATATGAATAAAAAAGCGTAGAGCGTATAACTATTGACTATTTTTACATTTCTAAGATTTAAAAATTAAAATATATACGAAGTTTTTAAATTTTTTAAATACGTTTATCATTTTTAATGATTTAATGATTGTTTAGTTATTTGTTTTTGATGTTATTGTTCTTTTTACCCGTTTGTTTAAAATAAATATGTATGTTTGTGGGAAAATGTTCTGTTGGAGTTTGAATTAATTGATCTCATAACTCAAAAATTATTTGTTTTATAAAAAAATATGTATTATGTAATATTGTCAGTATTATAGTTTATGCTAGTTTGAAAATTTCAACAATCCATCTATAAAAAAAGAAGTGGGTCTATAAGTACTATCGTTACAGCACAATGTTCATTACTAACATTAACATGAACTAAATAAAATCTTAAAATTTAAAATATTCTTAAAAGCTACAGAAGTCTCCTAAATTTTTAGGTATAAAATCTAGTTTTTAAAAAATATAAACATTATTTAGGTAGGTACTACAGTGTTAAATTTACATATTTTAACTATATAAAGATCAATATGTTTACTGTTGAAAGAAATAGTAACCAGTAATACTCCACCACCTTGTTTTATATTGTCTCCATTCTGGTTAACTGCAGTCCATTGCTAGTTTATCTGCCAGTATGAATTATAAAATTAAAATTGTGTAGAGACCATACATTATGCAGTCCAAATCCTCAGTTTTGGTAAAAACTGATCAATTTGAACTGACGGATGCAAACTGATATCATTAAAGCAACAAATAAACTATTATCTAATCAAAGATTTTTTCATTCTCAGAGCATACTATTGTACTAAATTTTTTATCATTTTTAAAATAGATAACCACGTTTATATCGCTGTCGTAACGTAACTATTAGTTTCAAGATATAAATTCCATGTCAGAATATTTTTATGACTGATAATATAATATCTATTTGAAATAATTTAATTATGACAAGAAAATTACTGTACAACCAACACGTGATCATTTATAGCTGATCTGTTTGGAATTCCATAATTAGCATATTAAATAATAATTGTCGATTAATTACGCAAATGTGTTAATGATATACATCACATTTATCAGAGTAAATGCTACCACATATTTCAGTTTTGGGTATTAGATTAGAAAATCATTAATATAAATATAAAAAATATAATATTGAGTATACAAATTATAAAAATTTAAAATTAAAAGAACAGTATATAAAGTGATTATCAAAAATTTTATGTTGAAATTTCCTTCCTTATATTTCTTTTCTCTACAATTTTATTTTGTTATTTATCTTTACTTTATACATAAGAATATATAACGGCTTGAATATTAAAAGGCATTGACACTGCGACATCAGACAAAATATTGGTTATTCATTACCACCATATATGTGGCTTCTCGTGATTGGAAATGTTCATCCCACATTGAACTTTCCAATCTCTTTTTATCGATAATGTGTGCCTACATCTGAAAGATTTGTCGCATGTGACAGCGTGAAACAATTAATTTAATTGCACCTGGTATAAGGACACGACGGCTTACAATTACACAACTAAATTAACATCAGCGGGACTTAATAGACATCAATATCATATAGTGAATTGTAATTAGATTCATTAATATATATCAGCTTATTTTTAATTGCTTGTTTCCTAACAAACGTGAATAATCTTATAGTAAAACTAAATTTTTGTTGACAATTTTCCTGCACCTGGTAATAAATGTCTGTCAGTGGGTGTAAGCTCGTAAACTAATGTACAGAAAAAATCCGCACTACACGACTACCTATATCATATATACTTTTTTAGTTGGAATACATCATAAATGTCTCAATAAAACAATACTTATAGTGTTGTAACGCAGCAGGTGCAAAATATTATTGTAAATCAACGCTAATAATCAGGTGAATATCAATATTAAGATGCTTCACATATTTGATGCGAGCATAAAATCTTTTATAGTGCTAATTCCTGACATTTTACAGTTCGGCATTTTATACTTTTTTGCGTGAATTAACTGTACACATATGCTTAAACAAATTGCAAACTATCATTATATATTCTGCTATTCGCGATATGGGTTATTAATTTTTGTATTTTTATGTGCGCGTTTGATTAGAAATGTCTTTGAATACATCCATATTTATATCTCACTACGACACTTCATTTGAATATTAAGTGTGAGATTATCGAATAGAAGCTCAGAATATTAATTATGTACTAATAGATTCATAACATTTTTATAATACATATTTTAATTAAAATTATAAGATTTAATACATGCTTATATAATGTATGCTTCTCATATTTAAGTTTCGATTATGACAAAATTGAGATTGTAGTATTTTTGTATTTGTTGGTCGTTATTTATTCGGAAGCTATAGCACAATGCAACACATGTATACAGGTTTATGTTGAGAATAGTCTCTCAATAGATATGTATAACATCAGTATTCACACCGTATCGTGGTTCTTAAACCGTACAGTAACTTACGCAGATGAGCATTCACCTATAAATTATTTCCATTTTTTTGTAGTTTAGTCGGTATGAACACGTTCTATTCTAGTTCAAATGCATCATAATGTTTAGTATTAAATCATCAAATTATATACTTAAATTATTTCTAAGAAGTATACTTAATGTTTAATCATAATAAATAAAAATTACAAAAAGTGTCAAATTTTTTGTTTTCAATTATTAATTAATTTGAAATCAATCAAAATAAAACTTCTTTGTTTGTAACTTTATAAATTTATTTATTTATTTTCACAATTTATTGTTGTTTGGTTAATTTAACACCTGAGTTATTATACAATTACAACAGTGCTGTAGCTATATACGGATAGTAATTAGTTTATACATACAATTTATATATTACTAACTCCATATCTGCAAGTGTTAATTACTTCAAAAAAATATAACACCAGTTCCATGAGTAATTAATATGCATTATTTATTTCTTAGTTATCAATTAAACATACTGCATAATTAATAAGACTTTAAGCAGTAACAAAAATGTAATAAATAGACTCAAGGTATAAATCAATACACGGTTATGAAAAGTTCAATTACACATTAAAAAAGATGTAATTAATAACACTTCCCGTTCGATATTAAGCACTTTCCAATATGATTGGCACGTAACGTTGTATAAATAGTAACCAAACCAAAGATAAATCATTCTATTTTTCCATACGATCATTTGTAATTAACGCGCTATAAAAGAGCACTCGAGATCAGCAGCATATACACATATAGGCGGTACCGGGTCACTTTTAATAATGAAAACTATGAAATTAATTAACTAATAATGAGCGCGAGCCATTGTAAATCTAATACGTGAGCCCTTTTATATCCGTAAAGGGGCACGGCTGGGCCGTGCCATTTGCAGTCATCTATCAATACGCTTTAATTAAATATTTATTGATAACGAAACGTGCATGCTAAAGTTGAAATCCACTTCAAATTGATTCATAATCACACCGACGTATTTATGCAATGAGAAATCTTATTATAGCTTAATGGAATATTGCATCGCATCCATTTATTACAACGAAAAGACGAAGACGTTATTTTTTGTTCGTTGTAACTTTTTAAATTGCATATACACAATAATTTAAAGATGGCTTCATTTAAGTGACATGTAACCTACTTATGGCTTGTATTGTTATCGTCTTGCATCTTAAGATATTTGAATCCATAATTCTAGGTATGTAATCACCAATTTTACTTATTGCTGTTGTTGTTGTATTAGTAATATGTAACATTTTGGTAAAATTTCTTAGCATTTTACTATTGAGTAAGATAATTTAAAACGCTAAATAAGTAACTGAAACCAACTCAAAAGCTATTTGTGCATATTGTGCCGACGGAAGTTAAAAAAAATAGGTTTTAAAGCAATGCGGTCTTACTACAAACAAAATTAAACTAAAATATTAAGTTAGTTATAAACAAGAATTTATTAAAACTTTTATTAAAAAAAAAAACATTTTTACGCATTGTACATTTTTTTTAGAATTTACTTTATCTTCAATATTTCCCATTTTACTTTATGAATTTTGCATTATTTGTACAAGTTTTGTTAATAAAAATAATAATTAAAACTCTATTTCAATAGACAAAGTAGCATATAAAACGTCAAGAATCAATAATTTAAAGTTGTGGTTAACAATAAAACTGCATTCAATTTACACATATGTATACACTTACATATAAAACTATATAATAAAAGCTTATTGTGAACAAACATAGATTATTAAAATTTAGAAAAAAAGGCGACGCAAAGTTAAGTTGTGGATCTAAAACTAACTAACAATCAAGTGAAAAGATTAAAAAGTGGCACGTATCATATTTTCAAAAAAGCTGCCCAAGCGCTGTCGAACATAGGTTCACAAAGTTTAGGAGCTTAACGGAACAAGAGTGAGCACTAGGGCTGTTCAACAAGGTCAAAAGAAATGGTAACTGGGTTTCATACAGAACCAGTGTCGCAGCATATAACAAAGCAAAATAAAACTCCTGAAAAAAATTATGAGGTGGGTTAAAACAAACTCACATATTCTCGTCTCCAGAAAGCGCTAAGCAAAAATTGCACACACACACAAACATAAGATCTCTAATAACGCAAAAATTTAATTACACAGAGTTGTTCAAAAGAGTTCTGCAGAAACTGCTGCAAACAAACTTCAAGGGCATTACGCTGACAATAGTTCCTAACGAAGAAGACGTTGAAAAACCATAGAAAATTAAAAAAAAACTGAGCAGAAGCAAAACCATAGTAAACAAAGGCATCTTAAAATTGAAAATCGGCACATTTGAACAATTCAAGTCAAGTCAAGTCAAATGCCCTATATAAAATTTTCAAAGCTAGCATAGCACTTTCATATATATCACACAGCTAGAGAGCAGTTAAGGTTTCATTTTTATCAAAACCACGTAAACCCTGACAATTTTTATACTAAAACTATTAGAAAATAATAGTTGCAGGTTTATATATGATAGAGCACTAAAAACTCTGCCTCTACACCAATACCAATAAAAAAAATCTTGCAAACTGGCTATACATGCGCTAGTCAATATGTGCAAAAAAACTAAACACTGAAAAAAATTTGCTCTGAAGGAATTTGATCACACTACTTTTGCACACATGGCAATATAGAGAGCAACACTTTCAATGATAAAAGAAGTAAAGTACTTGGAACTCATGTTTAATACCAAACTAACCTTGCATACTCATCTGAATAATGTGACTACAAAGACGATCCGAGCGCTATTTGCAACTAAACTGATGACCAAACGTAAGGAATAACATCTAATATAACCAATTAGCTATAAACTATAGTCATAAAACCCATCATCACATAAAGAGCACTCGTAAGTACAGCAACCAAACTGGGTAAAGTGCAATGATCAACATGGTTGCTAATAACAAAAACAATGAGAACAACACCCACAGCAGCAATAGAAATACTGCTGCATTTAGTTGTGATGTTGAAGGCAAGACAGGCAGAGCACCGACTACAGGAATAACAAATGTGTTATATAAGGAAAAGTCACTAAATATGTGTTCAGACAATATAAAAAGTTATCGCATACAAAAGTCATTTAATGTAATAATACCGTCGCGTAACAAAAAGACACAAAAAATACCTGCCAGCAATCAAAAAAACCATTTAGTATACAAATGAAGTCAAATATTATAATAGCACAGAGTCCAAAATATACAAAGGCAGGAGCAGAAGACGTTGATAACATTATCCATAGATGAACAGACCTATAACCAAAACGCTTGCCAATAATAAAATCAAAACTGGCAATTAACTGCATATACAGTCTATAGAGACATTAGAGACACTAGCCGCAAATAACAGGGTACACTTGATCTAAATACTAAATAATCAGAAAATAGAAAGTAACCTTAAAGCAAAGCAGCTTGCCAAAAACAAAAGCACAAAGAAGACGTTTATTGGACCTTAACCTGTTTTTAATATTTGAAACGCGAACAGTAAGCATATAATCTGTAGTAAATAACTAAAAATTTAACACAAAACACAACAGCTTATGGAAAAAGTGTCAGTAGATAAAACACAAAACTATTCCCAACAGAACCATTGCACATTGCCTAAACAATCATACTACAGATCAACAGAATAAACTACAAAAACTTACAGGATTTATAAATGGATCCTGTGACCTAACCAAACACGTGCATATAATAAGAATCCAGATTTCACAAATGCCTAAAAGACAAAAAAACTTCGCGAGTAAGTGCGAAGCTTACAATAGTTAACTCTACAAATATTTAAAATAACTGCTAATATAATTTTATCTTTACTGTTTCTGCAATTAAATGTTTGTTAGATCTAAAGAAAACGGTAACTAAATAAATCTATACTACAAGTTAGTAATAAAAATGTATTTAGTAACAAAACTGTTTGATGCATTTAGAGTATTTAAAGAATAATTAAAATTTCCTGGTACATCTAGAAAACTAGCAATAAAAATGTATTAAATATCTAAACTCCTTGTCTAAAAGACTAAAATACATATTATAAAGTATCAAAATTTGCTGTTGCTTTTAAAAATACTAACAATAAAAAGCTATAGATATCAAAACTCTTTACTCGCTGTAGCCTTTACAAAGTTTGTAATAAAAATTTATAAATTAAAAAAACTGTTTCTTGCCTCTAAAAAACTTAAAAAAAACACCGTAAGGCTTTTAATAAAATAGCAATACAAATATAAGCACTATCAAAACTCTTTGTTGAGTTAAAAAAAATAAAAATAAAATTTTATAAAGTATCAAAACTCCCGGTTGATTCTAAAAAGTAAACAATAAAAATGTAAGTAGAATCAAAACTTCATATTGAAGTTAAAAATAAAACTATTTATTATTATTATTTAAAAAAAAATAAAAAAAATAAAAGTATCAAAGCTTCCCGTTTTCTCTAAAAACTAAAAATTAAATTTTATGCAATATCAAAATTGCTTTTAAAAAGCCAGCAATACAAATTTTAAGTCAAAACTGCCTGCTCCTTATAGAATACTAACAGTAAACAATTATTAAACATTAAACTATTTACTGTATTTAAAAGCCCGCCATTAAATATTTATTGATATTTTAATTGATTTTGTAACTATTAAAAAAAAAAACCTAAAAAAAGTTGAACATATTTAATCTTAATTAAAAAGTGAACTGATTATATAACTAAAAATATTTCATCGTAATATTTAAATTTTATGATTGTATCAATAATTTGTATAAATAAATTGTAATGACATTTATGATAGTAATAACAATTTTATTATTAATAAATCAATTAATCTATTTGTTAAACTACCAACTAATTTGTTCTGTTTTTTTAAATATAATTGGTTCTGCAAACAAAAGCATTTTATAGTAGCGGCATAGTCTTTGTATATTTAAATCCTAGTAGCACCGTGATGTATTAACAACAAATTAAATAAATACATAGAAAGATTGTAAAAACTTGATGCAATAGAACGTAATAACTTCAAATCTTTGTTTGTAGATACAACCAATTCTAACTTGATAACATTTTTGGTACATTTAAAATAATTTCTCAATTTAAATCAAAAATATACTCGACTGCTATACCAAGAGTCTTGAGTTCGAACTCAAACCCTCTATTTAGAGGGTCAGTTTTTCTGGTTTAAAAAAAATGTGTTGTGATGAGTACGCCTTCTTTCGGATAAGAAAAAAAACTTTAGTAGGTCCCGTGTACTGCCTTGATGTTGAGTGCACGTTAAAGAACCCAATAATTTAGGTTCCTGAATTTACGGCAAAATTCCCAGATGTGGTGGTCTTAACTTCTGACGTCGGTGACTAGCCTTGACAGCAAAAATAGACTAACGTTAAATAATTAAATTAAAAAAAAAAATAAAAAAAAATAAATTTGGCAATAGATATATATTTCTCAAAAAGCTTTTTTTAGAAAAGTTAGAGTTCTTTTTTATACAGTGTATAACGAAAACTCAGTAGCAGCTGCTCGAAAATATGGGTTGAAATGAATTGTCCAATAAATTCCCAAAACCGTCAATTAAGCCTCCAATAAAGCAAGAACTAAATAAAATACTAAAAAAAAATTGCAATAATTCCGTCACCTTTGTTCGTCGTGTATCAGCACAATTTGACCACAAATGCAAGTTTAGAGAACATGTGACGATTTATATCCATTTCATATTTAGTATTTTTAACCCTTCTTGCCTACAGGTTTTGCTAATTTCATAGGATTTTGCCGTTGGATCATTTAAAAATTTTGAGATTTTCCTTAACATTTACAAAGATAGATTTATAAACAGAAAGAACTACCAACAAATTGTTAAAATTTGGAGAATCCACACAAAAACACAATGTTAGTTACTGAATATCTGGTGTGGAATTATTAATAATATGCTCATTGGACCAATGGACCATTCGTTTTTGAAAACAAATTAGCTCCCAAAAGCTGTTTAAATGTTCTAGAGGATCATTTTGGACAATTGTTAGATAATGTATTTTTGACAATCAAACATGATACGTGGTATCAGCACAAAAGTGCCCCTCCGTGTTTTGCGTTAGGTGTAAGACAATTTTTAAATTAACAGTAAAAGATGAGTAATTAGTAAAAGAAAACGGTCCCCCTGGCCCCTAAGTTCTCCAGACTTAACTTGATTGCATTATTATTTGTGAAACCATATGAAAGATATGGTATACCAAATACCATCAGAGACTGTTGAAGATCATAGAAGCAGCAATTTTAAGGCAAAAAAATTAATTCAATTTAACACTCCTAATTAAGTACCAAATCTCACTTAAAAAGAGCCATAAAGTGTCTTAAGATCAATGGTGACCATTTTGAACAATTTTTATGTTAAAGTCGAAGTACAAAAAATTAATATTGGTTTTTCTGAAATTGTAATTATTTAAACAATAATACTTAAAAACTTTGTAATTTGATTAATGTAATATATAACTATTTAGACTTTTTAACTATCTCTCTATCTAAAGATTACGTACACAAAGTTGTAACCTAAAGTTATAGGACTACAAATGTTTTAAGAATTTGACAAAATAACAAAACGTTTTTGGTTTCCGTTTTAACCAAAAAAAAGTAACAACAAAAAATCTGTTTCAGTTTCTTTTCAAATACATTTATACTTTGCCGGTCACTAGCTATAAGCCCTCATATTTTGTGAACCATACAACACATACCGCCCAAGAGTTTAAAGCAAGTAGACTCAAAACACTACATATGTAGTGCTACAGTTTCGTTGCAATGTGAAACTAATCTTGTTCTATAGTATTTGTTTCTGATTATTGCACAGTTTAAAATAATTGAGGTTAGGGTATTTTAATAAAAAAATTATACTTTATTGTGCTGATTTTATTTTTATATACTAAGACCGGTTTCGGCGGTTAGGCCATCATCAGTTTTTTCTTTTCTTTTCACAGGTGTTGTGTTTATACCCGCAACACACAACAACACCTGTGAAAAGAAAAGAAAAAACTGATGATGGCCTAACCGCCGAAACCGGTCTTAATATATAAAAATAAAATCAGCACAATAAAGTATAATTTTTTTATTAAAATACCCTAACCTCAATAATCTTGTTCTAGCAAAATTAAATATAACTTCAAGACATTACCAAGTAGTATAACAAATGCATCTATAATGGCCATTAGAAAACAATCAACGAGTGCGATTAATAAAATAAAAAAGATTCTATAACAACAATTCAAAATTTTTTTAATTAAAAAGTAAGTTATAACAACAAATAAATAATAGTTTTAATATTATTGAGAAAAATATTACAATTTTATTTAAGTAAAAAATAAGTATTACTTCAATAAGATGAAACAACATTGAAAGATTAGTAACTATCCTACGTATTCCTATTAAACGCACACAATAAACATAAACTCGTATCTCCTTACCGATAGAATATAATTTTAATCCGCGCCGGCAAGATTTCTAATCGCTGAAATTATGTGCAGTTGACAGAATTATCGACTGACGCAAAACGAAACAGTGGGATATAATACTGTATAACAACATGTTTGTTAATAAATCTACGATCATTACAATATTTACAACAATAAATTTGAAACAACAAATGTAATTATTGCAATAATGTACATTGATTTAAATAGTATTTGCATTTGTTTACATCTTGCTTATATGCGCCGGTTTCAATAAATGATTAATTATAGTGTGCTATAAAAATTAAATATAATTATTAGAAAACTGATTAACCTAAATGGTTACTGCACCAATGAAGAAAGGGACAATTTGCTGATATTAATTAATATTAATGTTTGTTACTATGAATACATAATAATTAACAGCTAAAATATGAATTTATGCTCTAGTAACTAAGCAAATTTATTAGTTGATGCACCGCATCATTGTTAAGTTGTCTTGTTTGAATAAATTATCTAAATCTTCGTAGGCCTATTTGATTTTGCATTGCTGAAGGCCAATCGATGTGTTTCAAATTTATTTGTATACTTTTTCTATCGTATGGGTGGGCAACATTATTGATTGTATATAACGACCGTATCTAACTTCATATCTACATGCTTCATATCCGCCCACATTAAATTGGTTCAAATAGAGGAAAATATCTTAGCAATATCTCGTGCGCCATTTAAAAGAATTATATATTGTTCCGCGGTAGATTTAGGTCTAATCCATTTTATGGTTACGTGTAAGAATGCAATCTCACTTGCATTTTTCTTTTTTAGGAATTTGTGCTGCGCATTCCACTAACACCTCCGAAGGCAATTTGGAATAGACGCATTTAGATAAGGTTAATATTATTTATGTTTATCGCACAACCAAAAAAAGTTATGGTGTTATTTTATAGGAAGATATAAATATTTATGAGTGCAACTAATTAGAATAATAAAATGTGAGTAGATACAGATAACGTAGTTGAAGAGTACTTACTTAATTTATGTGTGTGTCCTCGAATCTGAAACAATAATAATTATATAATATAACTAATATTTAATTTATTTGATAATTAACACGTTGACTGAGCCCGATTCTAGACATTTAATCTGTGCGGAACGTTTTTTGCCAAAACTTCAGTACACGCATAAGTTGTAATTTCATAGATGTTTACAAATAGCAATCTTCATCTTTTAAACTGTATTTTCAAGAAAAAAGTATTGGTCGCGAGAGATTACACCGCACTGAATAAACGTATCAATTCCTTGCGGTATCAGTTGCAGGTCACTTGATTCTTGTCGGTACAACAAAAAAGAAACAAAAATAATAACTTTTTGTAATGAATGCGTAAATAACCCCGGCAAGTGTCTTTTTGCTTTAACAAAAGTTTACAAATAAAAAAAAACCTTTTTATCAATAGTTTCTATAAAGTTGTTGAAATATCTGTTATTTTGATTGATTTAATAAAGGTTTTTTTAAGCGATTATCATTTGTAAAATTACTTTTCTTCTGGTGCGACTTTTGTCAGCATTTAATTATAATATTGTAAAAGAATTGAAAACAAAAAAACTGTTATACAATTCATTTTCATCTAATTGATACAGGGTTCAATAAACAAAATGTTCATATCAGTCTCCGGAAAGCATGTTCTTTTTTACGTTACATCCAGTTTATTCATTCGGTTAATTCTGCCCATACACAAATCCCTTGCGGCTGCAGCATGTTTGCTGTTCTACATGCAGTTTATTTTTCTGTTTATTACTCTTAATTTAACGTTTACGTATATAATTATTATTATCTAATCAACCGATGATTAAAATTGATTAAAACTATATTGCATCTTTAATATTTTACAAATCCTTTTAACAACTTAACAATAGTATAATTAATACAAATATTTACAATTTATTTTAGCTAGATAAATCAAAAATTTAAACACAAACTTCAAACAGTAGTCGTGCAGAAATAAAGTTTTTTAACCATAAATGTAGGATATTTTTGTGTGTATATATTTAAGTTTTTAGTTGTGTTTTTGTAGACATTATCCGTTATTTTAGTCTTTGCTTTCTTGAATCGTAGGAAGTCCTAATAAACTCATTGCATGATGGTGTAATCAAGTCACATCTTTAGTTACAATTATATTAAAAAAAACTTTAAACAAATTTGTTGTCTACACAGTTTTTGTTTGAGACTAAAAAGCATGGAATTCCATCGTGCCTACACAGTGCTCATTCCCAAACATTTTAAAAATATTCGTTTCTACTATTCTTATTTCTCTAGCAACAACTGAAACTTTTACTCTACAGTTAATTACCTAGTCATCAAGTTGTTGCTAATTTTGTCAGTTTGTGCTATCAAAAGTCTTCCACACTTTGGGTCATCAAGAATAAATTCCATGTCCCATTTAAAAAGTTTTCCCAATATTTGACTTAGAAATAGAACAAACTTCTTTTTCTATATACTGCCACTATTCTGTGTTGAAATTACGAATAATTTATTTTAGCCTCTTAAACTGCTATAAAATTAACAAACGTTAATCAATTGAAACCAAACTTGAAGATAACTATAAAACCTCACAGAAACTTATACATATACATATACATTTTTTTTAGCAATAGCATATTTTTTCATAGTTTAACATAAAATAACTACCCTCGTATATTTTTGAAAAAGTAAAATAAAATTCACTATAAATTTTAGAACCAATATCAATAATTTAATTTTTATTATATTTTATTGTTTAGTTTATTCAATTAAATTTTGTGCACCACCCCCGCACTCGGCTCTCATTAATATTAATTACTACGAGACCAAGCTTACCAACCGCGTTAGAACGTTACCAGCGCGGGATGGAACAAAGAAAAAAAAAAGTCTACATCTGCGGACCCCCGTAGCGTTGTCTTGACCGCTAGAGAAGATAATATATCTTACTCGCATACAAATGTGGAGTTAGCATTATCAACTCAGCTTGCACATCCAACTTAAGCAGATGGCCTTTACCATGTGCTACAAAGTTATGGAAACCGTTCCGGCTCAATTTCCGGACCAACTCCAAACCTTTGCAAGCCCGCCCAAAAAAGTCAATAGCAAATCGCGATGGACTAGTCCAGAATATATAAGCGTCTATCAGTTTGCCAACAATATCGACGCAAACCAATACTTGACACTAAATCCGTCAATTACCATCAAAAGATACGGCGGCATAGTAGCATACAATCACGGCAGAATCACCATCACTCATCACCAGGACGATCCCTCCGATATGACCAAACATCTCAAATTCCTGATAAGAGCGAGCTAAACGCAACAAAATTACCATAAAGTATGACGCTTAAGCCGAGCTTCACAAGAACGCCGAAAAAATAACCACAACACTTGAAAACCCATACTACGCCTTTGACGGGTTAACAAAACTACATGCCTCTAGAAACCTGAAAAACACTTTGTAAGGTCTGGAAGACTACCTGTCCAAATAGCTGATGGCACACAATCAATTATGTCATGCCAACATTAGAGGCATCACCAAAAAAACCAAAGAAGCTCAAAAATACGTGCCAAAACTGCTTGAAAAGGAACGCATAACGCTATTCAAAGTAGAGCAACCAACGCAACAAGCAATCACCCATCCAGCATGCGTTGCAAAAAAGTCGAAGAAAAGTAACATAAAAAAATGTTACACTTTGGCTCTACCCTCCAAACAGTCACAAACATCAGTAACAAAACCGGAAACGACAAATTGAAAGAAAGTTATTTTACGGCCGACTTCAACAAGATAAGCATCGTACCTCTATGCAACAACAAGGCATAAAAAAAACGCATAAACTAATAACGGCACACCAAAACAACCTAACCTTGAACTCAACAAAACCTTTAACGTAACGTGTGTAGCCTATGCACAGAGCAGCAGATCAGTCCCGTCTACCACGACAAGGAAGACAACTTCGGCAAACAGTTGACAAACTAGCACAAGCAAGCCGGACTGACAAACAAATTCACAACATCCTATACCTAGTCAACAAACGCGTAAAAAAGAAAAAGAAGAGGAAAGCAATCTACACCAATCAACATCCTAGGTGGATATTGTGCACCGTGATACTACAGCGTAGCGCAAAAAAACCCGATGCATTATTTATTTTATTGTTCTTTTTCCCTTCATTTTATTTTACAAACATGTGCATTTTCTTATCATAGTTGGCTGATGTTTTGTAAAATAAACATTCAGTATTCGACAGTTGTTGTTAGTGCAGAAGTTTTCATTGCTATGGCTGATTATTCTACTGCAGAACTAGCCGACGTGCATATCATGTATAGTCGTACTAATGGGATTCCTACCAAAGCGCCACGTCTTTATAAAGATTAAAGATTCCTTCACATCGTATGTTTGGAAAAATTCACCAAAGATACCAGTTCACTTCAAAAACAGTGCTATTTTTCCGGCAGACCAAAGTCGGTATCTACTCCTATAGCAGAACAAGAAATTATAGCACGGATAGAGCATAATCCAGGAACGAGTGTGCGGAGAATATCAACCGATGTAAGAATTAGTGCTACTCTTGTTTAGAGAACCCTCCACAAGCAGCTGCTCTATCCATACCATGTAAAGACCTTAAATTTAACTGATCATCAAGCACGTTTAGTTTTTTATCGCTGGTCTCTACGCAAGAATGCCAAAGACCCGCAGTTTCTTGCCAAATATCTTTTTACTGATGTTGTTAATTTTCATAATGCACATCGTTGGGCTGACAAAAATCCCCTTGCTGCAATTGAATGTGGACATCAAACAAGTTTTTCATTAAACATTTGGATGTGTATTGTAAGCGACAGGTTTCTAGGTCCTGTTGTTTTACCAAACCAATTAACAGGCGCTGGTTACCTCAACTTTCTGCAGAACACAATGTATAATCCTCGGATAGAACTCCTTTGACCCACAGGCAACAAATATGGTTCCAGCATGATTGTGGTCCAGCTCATTTCAATTGCCGTTAGAGAGCATTTAGACAAAACTTTTCCACTTAGGTGGGTAAGAAGAGGCAGACCAGTTTGATGGCCAGCAAGATCGCCTAATTTAAACCCTCTTGATTTTGTTCTTTGGGGATATTTGAAATCATTAGTGTATGTTACTCCTGTAAATAGCCTCGAGAAGCTGCAGTTAAAAATTAATGAAAAGTGCCAAGAAATCCAAGCCAATAAGGGGGTTTTAGAAAGAGTACAAATGTCCTTCAAACAAAGATGTTGTGCCTGTTTAGAATTAGAAGGAGGGTACTTTAAACATTTTCTATAAGTTCGTTCTTTGTAAAAATATATAAAAATAAATAATGTATAATATATTATAAAGGTTTTTTTGTTTGTTGTCGTTCGTACTACCACCCTCTTAAATCTTTTACATTCATTTTTGAACACCATGTATAGTATTATATTTAAAAATGGAATTTGCGAATATAAATAGACAATAAATTGGAATAAATAAATAAAGTGATATTAAAAAAACAGTGGCAAATAATATTGATAAATAACTACCAATAGTCCCAAAATTTGGAGAAAAAAACAAAACTATAATATTAAAAAACTAATGGCATAAAATCTACAAAAACCTCTAAACGATTTTGAAGATTTTATGCAAAAAAAAAACAAAAATTGCAGTAAAATTATTAAGATCTGAATTCAGTGCACTTATAAAGTGTTTTATTACTTATTAGATATAACAAGTAAATAACATATATAAAGGGTCTTCCATAAGAAATGTAAATAAAACGAGCAATTGATGAGATATCAAAGATCTGTTTATTGTGGGTTGAAGGTGACAGATAACCACCTCTGAAACGCCGGCACGAATGGAGACGCTGGACCTAATTTTCCATCACTTTTTCACACAAATCTGGCGATATGTCAGCAATGGCTTTTTCAATATTGGTCTGGAGCTCCTCCAAGTTGGTTTGTTGCTGTAGATCACTGACTTAACGTACCCCTAGAGAAAAAAGTCTAGGGGCGTTAAATCGCACAAACTAGGCGGCCAATTGGTTGGGCCGTGTCTTGAAATAACACGGTCTCCGAACTTGGTCTTCAATAAATCAGTTGTTTGGCCGGCTGTATGGCATGTGGCCCCGTCTTGTTGGAACCACATATTGTCCACATCAAAATCATCCAATTTGTCCCAAAAATAACTGGTTAACATGCCCCGATAGCGATCGCCGTTGACCGTGACGGCATTTCCTGCATTGTTAAAAAAGAAATAAGAGCCAATGACTCCGCCGGCATAAAAACCACACCAAACAGTGAGTTTTAATGGATACAAAGGTGACTGGTTGATTTCCTGAGGATTTTCCCTTGCCCAAATGCGACAGTTCTGTTTATTAACAAAATCGTTTAGCCAAAAATGAGCCTCGTCACTCAGGATGATTTTTCGATAAAAGTCATTATCCATCTCCATCTTGTCTAAGGCCCAATTGGTGAAATTTCTGCGCAGCAAATGGTCATTTGGCGTGAAATCAATTGTATTGGTTGTTCGGCTACAGAAGCTCGTACAGCGCCAATATTTTTTTCGCTCCTGGCTGGTCTTGCTCTTTTCGGCACGGGAACATCCAATAATGAGTAGGTCGACTCGAATTTAGCCACTAAACGAACCACAGACCGATTATCCGGACGATTATAACGACCAAAAATCGGAGTCAAGGCACGTAAAGTTGCGGTGACCAAACTCGAATGTTCGTAATAAATTTTCATAATTTGCAAACGTTGCGCACACGTGTACTTCACCATGATAAAATGGTGTAATATCTCGAACAAATTGACGTTTATAATATGGAGCTAACTTCACACATGTTCAAATAGCAGCTATTCAAAACAGGGGCGTCCCTATTAGAAAACCCTTTATTCAATAATCAATATGTATTAGTAAAAATTGCATTATGTCAGTCAGTGATTAAATATTATTAATGTTACTTAGTAAAACTATTTACGATTTTAAGACAACTTAATAAAGTCTACATTAGTTTGCACAAATAATACTAAATACCTTTTTATGAAATCAACAACAAACCTAATTTTGATTCTAGTAGATACAATGTAACATTTTATTTTTTGTTGATAAAAATGATTTGTTGGATAAACTTGTCTGTCAATTTGTTATGTCGATTTGTCTAAAATTAGTTATAGTATGTGTGTGCCTTTAGCACTGTTTTGCAGGAGCGAGAGACTTTCTTGTATCGACTAGAAGTGCTGCTCTGTAATGGTTTTTGGTTTCGTGGCATATTTTAGATTTTGTTGTCTGAAATATGCCATAGAGTTGGGAATCGTTGTGGAGCGGTATTTTGTAGTCGATACAAGATAGTTTTTTGTTTGTTCCTGTAGTATGGTGCTGGTGGCACATGCGGGGTTTTCATAGTGGGGTATCGATATACAGTGTAATGTGGACGAGATTGACTTCTCTCTCCACAAACACTCGGGCGCCTTGGAAATGCTATTCTGATCATATATTTATAGTTTTATTTTATAAGCAGTTTGATAAATGTATTTAGTTTTAATTAATATTATTTGTTATCTAGTAGTATGTTGTAATTTTTAACCTGTTTGTAAACATGACTAGTTATATGTCTTTGATCTTTGGAACAAACAATATTATTATTATTATTATTACTATTATTATTATTATTATTATTATTATTATTATTATTATTATTATTATACCCATCATATCAGCAGATTATTTCATTGCCAATCGCCTTAGAGAGGCATTTATGTTTGTACTATTATACAACGTAAATAACTTTTAACACTTCGGTATTCAAGAGTGAAAATAATATAAAAATAACTAATATTTTCACCCTTGAATATTACCTCGAGTTCCAGATATACATATAATAAGAACTTATTTGGTTGGTAATGAAATAATTCGCTTAAATAATTTAAGCCAATGTCGTAAAGATACTATCTATGGATATACTATACATCCATTAAAACATTTATTTGCCAATTTTATACAATAAATGAAAAGATGATTACTGAGTCATGACCATTTAACTAAGTATTTGTTATATCATACAACAAGAAAAGTATTAAATACTTAATCCGAATTGCATTCAAGCTAGACAAATTGATGAAAAACATGCTGTATGGTTAAGTGATAGAACACAAATATAATAGTTAGCCTATTATATTTGTGTTCTATCACTTTGTTCTTTCAACTGCCAATTACAAAAACATCTGCAATAAATTGCTGTTTCACTTAAAATTTGACTACGTTTATCTTATAATTCATAGACGTCAGTATTGTCAGTAAACAGAAGTAGAATGCGGCATTTCAATAACAGTAGCTTCATGTTACTTACATCTAAATATTTGATTATTGCCCATATTTGGCAACCAATCTAGACGTGATAATATGTAATATGCGGTGCGGCTGCACGTGCAAAAATGTTATAGGAATTCCGCACTACAATATAATAAATATAATTATAAAAGCAAATATTTTAAATACTTATTAAATAGAGAAAAAATATAAATAATTAATAAATAATTAAATTGTAATACTTTATTGTTACTTTTTACATGCATGAAATAGTTTTGTAATTAATATTAATACGTTTATTATAAGAAGAATGTTAAACAGATTAAAAATTATATACAAATATTAGAAAACAAAATATCTAATTAAGGATTCAATTTCAATTAAATGATGTGATAATTTACTGGCGTACCCCGCGTTTTGGGTCCTAAATATTTTATTCCTTTTTGTTCTAAATGCAGAAAATTTAAATATAGCTTTTGTAGACTGGTTACCTCGTGTATAAAAACTCCCTGCGTCGAGATCATAAAACCTTTCTTATAAAACATGCTTCCTAACTAACCTGACCTAACCTAGCAAGTATAAAACCCGTTAAAATTATATAATAGTTTGTTGTGTAAAATAATTAATTCCGTACGTAAAAGAGTATTTCATTTGGATGTGCGGGTAGAAGTTAATTCGAAACGGGTCATCAATAAACTAATGCGGATAAAATTACAGTAGATACTTCGATTGAATCTAATAAATACAAAGTTCAATCCGCCGTAGATAGTGAAGCATGTGGCACTAATTCAAGGTTTGTAAACCACCTGAAATGTCAAAAATGGCTGATGATACAATTAAATTGGCGAAAGAAACCCCAATTTATTCCATAAACCAATTTAATCAACCTAACATTGATCTTATACTTATGGTTTAAAAATTAAGCTATGTATCACACAAAAACTAAGGTGAACTAATAGGTTATTATAATTATTATTTCATGATTTAAAAATAAACGCGTGATTTTAGTTGTTACATTTTGTGTTAAGCCTTTTTCTTATTCTTTTTCGTTTACATTTTGATGAGGTATGATATTATCTTATTAATCATCGTGTACCTTGAGTATTATTTAAAATTGCTGGTTACCATAATAGAAGTGTTTCGAGGTTTGACGTTCGATGCATGGCAGGAGTCATTGTCACTACCGCATGGATTTTCCTTCGGCCCGCTAAATAACTCTGCTGTTCCGTTCAAGGATCCAGAGGAGCACACAACAACTAACAGATAAGCTTTTATTTTCTATACGTGATTTTTTTATTGCCATTATTAATATTTGTTTACTGCGTTAAATAGAATTTATTTATAGATTTAAATATTAACATGAATTATTTATAATATTGTTTTAAAACTAATTTAGGGTACTATGATGTACAGAGAACACATTAAATTTACGTTTCCATAATAATTAAATTTTTATATTATACATATTATACTTCTTATACAAAGAGATACATATATATATAATTTTTTATCAATATAATTGTTTATGATAAACCCATTTTTATGTTTGAATTTAATTTGTCGTTTATGTTATTAAACATATTAAATAGTTTAGTTTATTTGTTTAATGGTAGAGTTTGACGTAATCATTTTGATACTATTAAACATTGTAGGTTGATAATTTGATGTATATTTGATTTCCTTTTGTTCTTAGATTTTTATTGGCATATTATTCTTTATTAAATTTTTATATGATATATATGCATATTTATCGAACCTTATAAATTCCTCCCTATAGTTTCTTGATCAATTTATTTGGTTTTTCTGTTTCGTAATTAGTAAGAACAGACCCATTTTTTAGCTTTTGTACCAAAAATAAATTTTAATCTATCATTGAAGTCGCAAACTTCTTTTTCGATTAGAACTTTAGAAAGTAAAAAATTGGTACTCTTAAATTACGAAAAGGGCCCCCTTAACTTATTTAACTGTTAGATTAATAACCTGAAGATTTTAAACCAATAATCGCTCATTTCTAATTATCCTATTGCATGGACTCTAATGAAAAAATATCAAAAAAGCCCATGCGATAGAATAATTCTGTGTAGTTGTTGTTAGAGCAGACAAGACGCATCTTCATAAAGCGTGGATTTTAAATAATAAAAAATTTGTATGTTTGCCTTGCTAGCGTTGTCATTCATACAACAAAATAGTTCAGAAATGTAGAAACAAAACCTTTAAAAAAGACGTTTTTGATACAACAACAAATGTAATATTCTAAACATATAATAACCTTTCTTCCACAGCTCTCTACCAACAATGTAACAACTGTAAAAATCAGCTTGGCTACAGGCAAAAAAACAGGACACAATTATGCCGATTGACGCACCACCGCACCACCTCTAACTACACATCTGGAAGACTTGGTGCGATATTAAACAAGAAGCTACCTTAATCATAGTTACAGCTGCACGGGAAGGGGGATTTGGAAACCGCCTTGGCGTGGCAGAAGCTTAACATACATGCTTAACTGGTAGACTAGACGTACCATGAGTTCTCATTACACCGCAAGTTAAGTCAGCTCTTATCCATGCTTTCTGGTCGGTAATTCAAACGTTTCAAACGTGTGCTCACCTATACCCACTTATTATGACTACAGATGTTACTCTGTCCGCAAAAGTCATCTACAACAAACCCTATTTTACCAAGCCCGGTGGCTAGAGAGACGGTGAGACGGGGACTTACAAGCAAAGTGTACTCCCCACTAACTTAATGGCATGTCTCCACTCTAATAAATAACTTGATCCTCCTCTAACCACTAAGGACCGACACCGCCACTAAGAAACCAACGCCATACAAGTAGGCACCGGCAGCCACCTACTCACCCTCAGTACTCATGTCGACTAAAGTCACATGTGATGAGTAACCATCTAGGTAGCTTGCGCCACGTATACATCACATCCTGTAATCTTAACGGTTCATCTTTTACTCAAAATTTTAAGATCGTATAAAATCTGCACCTAGTTCAAGAGGATAGGGCCGTGGTGAGTGCTTATAACAAACACACGCTGCAACACAGTGCTTATGTTAGCCAAGATTTCTCGACAACGTTTGATGAGTCTCCGTCGTGAATCAATAAAAAAAATCTTTCTAGCTCTTCTACAATAGAGCAACTTGGCATCTAAAAAACGTGTAAAAATTCTATTCATACCAAAACCAGATCGTAATGTCAACTCCCAAGCAACATTTGATTGTCTAATAACCTTTCCTCTTAAAAACACTGAAAAAACTGTGTAAAAAATTAATTTGAAAAACCACACTAAAAACCACGCCAATACACCCAAACCAACATGCATACACTAAAAAGAGCTGCAAGCGTTACTGTGGGAGACACGGTGATCAAGAAGGTTGTTGACAAAAATAAATGCAAAAGTTATATGTGTCGTTTTAACAATGCAGACAAGCAGTTAGCAAAACATGAAGTTTGTCTCTAAAGATAGTTCTTTACTGGCTATACACAGCTGTTATAAAGCCTATTCTCACCTATGGAGCATTGGTGTAGTAGCCAAAAACTGATTAAAAAAATCTGAAAACCAACTTAATCAGTTTCAACAGCAAACTTCAGCCATAGAGTCAATGCTGTGTTTGCAAATCCTTGACATGTAGGTAGCGACAACAGCAGCATAGCACTTAAATGCAACTTTGATACACTACAAAAAAGACTGGCAGACATGGCTGATAAAAACACTTCTGCTAAAAGTGCAAACAGACACAAATTACCTTACTTTGTATTTTAAAGTCACTACAATATACAAATGCATAATAAGAACAACGTAGATACGTGTATACTAGTACAAATTCACACAATTGGGTCCAAAACATTCCAAAAACCTGGAACAGGAATCTATTTGCAAAATATAGATGCCTATTGAGGCATCTATATATCTTTACTTCTGGGAATACACACGACTATCCTCCAAGCAAAAGTAACCGGGATCATCTCTGGAGTAATAGTAATATTTACCCAAAAAATATCTGGCAAAATTGTACAAAATTTAACGGACAGCAATTCTAGCTATAAACACGTTCAAGTTTACTTCAAAGCTAATATTAGAATGTTATTCTGCTGACCTGAACTATGTACTGCTCCATCTCTCAAAAACTTTACCACTCTACTAAAAGCGGCGATACAACTACCACAGGCTGTAGATAGGCAAATGAGGCAATAAATGCCCCAAACCCTAAAATAGCTAACTAGTACCTACAACTCTCTAAAAAGAACATGTAAATATTAACAGAGATCTTGACAGTGCTTTTTCAAAAGAAACACATACGTACAGATATTGAAAATAGTCCAACTTGTAGAGCATGGAAAATTGATGACAAGAAAATTTGTTTCTTCCTCCACTTAAAATTCAAAAGCATTGAAATTCATTGTTTCCTAAGAAATCAAACTATTTAAGACCAATTTACAAACTGTAAAGATTATGCGCTATTTCAGTAATTAGTTGACAATCGCCATGCAAATTACATATTAACTAAAAATATAACAAAAAAACTGATGATAAGAAAAATAATATATACATACGCCTAGATAAAAATTAATGTTATAAATAGTACTTTTCAAAACTTCGGCAAATCATATTTTTATGCCTTAAAACGAATAGAATATATATTTAATAAAATTTATTAGCATTTTATAATTAAAAAATATATAATAATAATGTATAAAGTTATTTTAGTACAAACAACGTCATATTGTTACATCAAATTTATGGAAATGCACTTCCAAGAATGCATAACAAACCCACGCACAATACATTTTGTGCATTGTATAATGTTGTAGAAAGTGAAGTGCCTGGCCACATAAAATTTGATATTTTTTCTTTTCCTTAGGATATATTACAGATATAATGTTATATGGATAATGATTTAAAATAACAGGAGAAGTTGTAGACAGTGCAAAGTTAAACATGTAAACATAAGAGTATTATAAATTCAATAAACAGGAAGAAGTATTCACGGAGGTGGTGTGGTGTGCATCAATTTATGTTAACTATAAAAACCATATACGGCACGAGGATAGATGCTTTCTTGTCAAGTACATTTTGTCTGTTTAAATACTAAAAAGGTTACTGTTTTAAAAGAAAAGTTACTCATATTTATTTACGCTAACTGTAAATTGAATAATAACAAATAAAAAATTTAAAAACCATCTACATTGTGTTGTATTAATTATATAAAATTTATCAAGTTATTTGTTATTTATATGGACGACAGTATGAGTAATAAGATCTGATTCATACATTTTACATAATAATTAGCTCGGTATTAATTATGAATTTTATATGACTCATGATTTTTGAAATCTATTTTAACATTAAAGAAAAAATTAAACGATTACATAAATATTATTAGAGAAACAGTATTTACTTTAGGTTATTTCATACATAAAAGTCTAATATAACATAAATTATATTCAAACAAATGCATTGCATTCAAACATTGAAAGTAATTATGCTGAATAAAGATAGTGCTTTCGTTCTATTTTTATTTATGCTGCTGACTTTTATTGCCGTATCTATACAAATAAAACTTATATGTTCTTCATAAATTAACAGGTAAAGTTTAATAATGTAACATTATAAAATAGATATGCTCATGTAAAATATGTTTATATAAATGGATACAAATTGTGGTTTTAATACGTTTATTGTTTCTAACGTTGGATTTTACTGTTGGAGATATTGCTAATAATTCATGCGTGTTTATGGTTAGAAGTAACATTACATAATTCTTAATGATTTTAATGTGTAGTTATTTATTTATAATCGTTTACTTCTAATCATATATATTGCATTTGAAAATCAATTTATTGTTGTACAGTATTGTCTTATGGAAAGAACAAGTAATTAAAGAAGAACAATCTTTTTTTAAAGTATGTGTTTTATGTAACCAATTTTAAAAAAATGAGGACGTACACAATTTATCGCAAAATGAAAATACGAAAAAAGTATGAGGAATAAGTAATAAAAAGTGTAAACGTTTCAAAAGTAATGACACTATTGATAGCCTAGCCAACAGCACGATTCTGTATAGGGGATAAAAGGTAGAATAAAAACTTGTGATAATACAAGCAAAAAACTGCAAAAGGCAAAAGTAAAAAAAAAAAATGCAAATGCAAAATCCTGCAAAAATATCTAAAACAGAATGATGAGTAAAATAATAAGAATAAAAAAAATATTATTTATTACAATAAAATAAATACGACTATAAAGGAATAAAAAGAATAAGATAATGTGAAAAAAGTATTATGTCCCTATTATGATCCCTATTATAAAATCTGCTTATGGTATCTTAGCTTGTTCCATGGGTTCCTTTTTTATGATGAATAAAACAAAAACCGCCACATCTACAAATTTAAGAACTAGTGCAAAACTTCTAATTACCAATCATATATAAATAATTCATTATAACGTGCAGTATAAATATTACCATACATTTTTTTTATCAAACAAATTCTCGGAAATTTAATCTTGTAGTCCAGATTTGGGCATATGTTTTGCGCTAATTTTTACTTACTGTAAATTAGAAGGTAAGCAAAGCGCGGTATACAAAAAAATGTTAAGCAAGATTTGTGCGTTCTTCCCAAATATTTTATAATTAAAACAGATAAAAAATATATTGTTATATCAATTTTAAGATCATCAAAAAGCAATAAAAAATTATCTTAAATAAACTAAGTGATCCATTAGATATATTATTTAGAGAAAGTATTTTATATTTAATTCCAGAATATGTTAATATCAATATAATTAGCAAAAGTTCTAAAATTTATAAACTTTTAGATTTATTAATCACTTATAACGCCAATTTTTTTTTCCAATAATTAAAACAAAATTTTTAAATTAAAATAAAGTAAATATAATGTTTCTGTTGTCAAAGCTATTAATAAAGCTTGTAATAAATGCGCATGCAATTGGACGTTAGTTCGAGAACTGGAATACTTTATCTAGGATAAATTTAAGTGTTTTTATTTTGTAGCGGATTTAGCCTGCGTAGATGCTAAATGCTAACTGAGTTTCTGTCTTACACCGGCATTAAATTGACTATAGCTATCAGGAGACCTTTATCTACGTTTTTTTTCAATCATTCTTATACTACAAATTGACTAAACATTAATGACTACTCTGCTTATTAAAGACTACTGGTAGGTATATATAATAAGTATTTACTATAGCATAATTGATAAATATTCACGTACATATTAAAATAGATACAAGTGTTTACAATAATGTCAATAATAAAAAATAAAAGATAAAGCATGTATAGTTGAAACTAATTTATTTTTATCTTTAAATTAAAACATAACCCCTCAAATCCCAAAACCACAAATTACTAGTTTTTTCGTGCTCTTCTTTCGGCAATTTTACCTTGTATTATCAGCTGTAATATTACAAATTATTCTAGTTTCAACGACAAACGGTTTCAAAAACTTCTTTTATGACTGTCTATCCAACACCCTCATCTCAACGGCCCCAAGCCCACAAAACAGCGGATCCTTTAGCGTCCAGCTCTCAACGCCGTACAATAGTATTGATAATATGTAGCATCTTATAAAGCGTATTTTAAATTTCAGATTAATATTTTTACCGCATAGGACCTTCTTTAACTTAAAGAAACTAGCTTTGGCCTTTTCAATGCGTATATTAATTATTTTATGAAAAAAAATAAACATAAACTGCTAATTTAAGACTGCTTACTGCCTCTGGTCCAAATGTTTAAAATAAAGTAAATATTAATTTGAATAATATGTTTACGTAGCGTTGTCTGGTGGCGCCTTCTTGTAATCTAATAGTTATTTCTTTATCATCAATAATTTCTTTAATATTTATATACTAAAAGTAAGCATGTATTACTTATTAATATAACATAATGATTCCTAAAACATTCCATGTGTCTTATAATACAGTTAACACTTTTACAGGTTCAATGTTATTTGTAAGTTTTACCAAACGCATTGGTTGATAAACTTCCAATATAAGTAATGCACTAGCAGTTTCATTATTAAATGTAAATTTTTAACAAATTATTCACATTCATGGTTAATTTTAAATAATTAAATTCTTTAAATTTCAGTTATAATTAAAGATTGTTTATAATTTGAACAATGTCGGTTTTGGAAAATCAAAATTATGAATTAATTTCAGATATAAACATAATTTCTTGTAATTAAAAATATGAGCAAAGTTTGAAGTAATAATTATATAAAATGTACTAGTCACATGACATATTTTTGTTTGCTTTTATAAGCACACAGATATCTCTAAGTCAACATAAAAAAATAAACAGTGTACTTTTGTGTTTTCTAACGACTGATACAAACTTAATTTTAATACCAATCTCAGTAGCGTCAGTACAATTATTTTGCCAATTACATTACCAATTTTTCAAGAATTGCTTTATCAATATTTGATTTAATTGTTTCCATTTTAGAATTTAATTGATCAATGTGTTTTTTTTATAACAGCTCCTTTTCTTTGACCAAAAATTGCTTTTAACAACCTGCCAACAAAATCCCACAAAAAAGGCTAAAACAAATTAAACAGCTGACGTAAAATACAATCAAGCTGAAGGTATCAACGCAGTATTAGGTGCCCCAATATTTTGGAATTTATTAATAGTTGGTCAAATACAATCAAAAGAAATAATGGTTTTTTCAAAAAACAAGATCGGGCTGGATCGTTTCCTGCACCTTGAATCAAGAAACTTAAAAAAATATTTTCTTATCACATTATAGAACATCTTGAAAAAAAAAATAAATTTTGAAAACTGAAAGAGATGGCCCCAAAACTTAAACAAAAAACTATCAAATATGCAAGAAGCATTTTGCATCAAATACAACAAGTCAAGATAAATTTGGACAATTTGTTGTGATGCTTCCCATAAAAAAAAAGCTCTTGCTCTTGGAAAATCTTACAATAAAGCATTAAAACGCTTCGCATATTTAAAAAAAGACTCGGTGAATATAAACTCAGATCTAAATATGTAGATTTTATGCAAGAGTATAAACACTTGTGCTTATAGTAGAGACACAAGATATATTAGGCAACCCAACTACTCCATAATAAAAAGATAATTAAAAAAAAATTACGTTCATGGGGTTTTAACAGGAGCAAGAATACACAAAGAAGTAACAATCATACTTGAAAAAGTAACTAATATGCTAAAAAGTGGCGGTTTCAATCTCAATAAATGGGCATTTAAAGAACCTACTCTAATAAAACCACTAGACCACCAAAACAAGGCTATAGTTTATTTGTTAAATTGGTCTAATAGAATTACGATACAGAAAACCAAATTCATCAAAATTCTGAGGTTGCTTTGAAATGCATTAGAAGACTTTATTTTAAAAACCCCATATCATCTACACCAGCCTATAGGTTAATAAATCAAAAAATCCTTAACCCGTTAGGGCTCATACCGGCTCGAACCGATAATTATTATTGCAAAAATGATTGTGCAAACAATATGAAAATTAAAGACCGGGTCGGAAAAATCCTTGCAAATGCCAATTCAGACTCTTTGGATAAAGTATTTAAATGACATACTGCTTATAAATAATAAATTTCAATACCAAGAAAGGTCGATTGAAAAACAATTGACTTTACACGTTTTTCCCGATACTAGAAAATATAGATATATTATATTTGCACCATCAACAATGCAGGAATACAAAGAAAGCAAGTCAATTTAAAGAAGGCCAGGAAGACTTAATGCCAAAGCGGCAAATACGGAAAAATAGCAAACTACTTTGTCTCAATATATTTGTCAATTTGCGGGCACTAATACATGTGATGAGAAGATTGCAAAATTCATCATTACCATTTCATCAGAAATAACCAATTGTATTACTGCTCATAATAAAAACAAAGTATAATAAGCTTCTTTATTGTAAGCCGCAAGAAGCTTTAGCGGCCATAAAAAAAGTATTGGTTATTATCTGAAAGAAACATAGTCCGACAGGTTTTTAAGAGTTGTATAAAATGCTTTATAACAACTCCAACAAAAATAATTTTGCTACTGATAGTCAATACTATATACGCACCATTTATGGTAACTAATGCAGACTATTGGAGACCATTTTTAATAAAAACTAGAAATCAGAGATTAAAAAAAGTATACCTAGGCACTATTTCATAAAAAGTGGTGTCAAACTTAACTACAGATACCTTCCTTGCAACTTTGGAAAAACTTATTGCCTAAAGAAGAATAATGAGCAATATAGATATAGCAACAACGGGACCAATTTCGTCTAGGCTAAAAATAAAACAGCTACAATTATGAACTTTTGAAGCACTTCGAGGCAAGCAATGCGGAGCAGCTCACTACCAAAAAAATCGAATGACACTTTATTCCACCACAAGCCCCTAACTTTGACGGACTATAGGAAGTAGCTGTAAAGTCTGCAAAGACGTCAAAGAATTAGCAACACTTTTTTGTCAAGTAGAAGCCATAATAAACTATCGTCTTTTAACCATTATTCAATAATGCGCCAGCATTTTTGGAAGAGATGGACTATATATCTTCACACACTCCAGCAACAACCTAAATAGATGTCCAAAAATTCTCCGCCAATCAAATCGGTCAACCTGTATTGATAAAAGCCTATAACGTATTTCACTAAAAACTTGGATACTTAATGAAGCTATATTACCCGGTAAAAATGATATCGTGGAAGCAGCAAACAAAAGTACATCAAAAGACACCATCAAACGGGCCTCTAACAAAATATATCCAATGCCAGTCAACAAATTGCAATGCAATTTAGTTTTGTTTTTCCCCTTATTAAAAATAATAAGTTAATTTTCAAATATTTTATTGTCCATTGTGAACAAAATATTTTCGCAAACTCATTATTAGAAATAATATAGAAAACTCTCTATTAGACATCTTGAAAATTCCAAATAATTTGCATGGCCAGATGCACCCTATAATAACCTTTTAATCTTGTCATATAATTGTTTTGTATATAAATATGTATTTATTCTCACATCGCTTGATGAAAAGCAAGTGATTTACAACCGCTTAGTCAAACAAACAAACACTTTTGTTGTCAATACATCCTTGCTGTTGCAGCAACAATCTGTTATGTATTCTTCATACAAATGTTGACAATCTAATTTCTATTAGGTAATTCTATGTTTGTAAAAGGTTTTCCAATAAGAAGTTTCATTTTGAATATTTGGGCAGCTGTCGATTTTGAAGCTATTATCTTTTGACATTTGACAAGTAAAAACTACGCCATTATTAAAAATAGAACAACAACGCAATGAAATTATTAAAATTCACTACAAAAATGGTGAACATTTTTCAGTCACAGTTAGCAAAACTAAAGCACTTTTTAATCGTCGTAAAGCACCTTCTCGGTCGGCAATAGTAAAACTGGTAGAAACATTTGAGCTGTTGGGACAAGTTTGTGATGTGAAAAATCAAAACCGTATGCATCGCTCAAGAACACATGAGAATATTGCTGATGTGGCTCGTAGTGTTGACGAAAACCCGGTTTGTCGATTCTTCGTCAATCTTTGGAATTAGACATTCCACAAACGACATTACACCGTATTTTGCTTAAAGACTTAAGTCTTAAGGCTTTTAAAAGTCAGTTAACACAAAAACTCAAGCCGGTCAATCACCATAAACGTCGTATCTTTGCTGATTGGGTCCTTCAAATGCATCAAAAATCATCTTCAGTGATGAGGCCTATTTTCACCTCGGAGGCTACGTTAATAAGCAGAATTGTGGCATTTGGGGCTCAGAAAATCCAAGAATGATTGTTGAAAAGTCTTTGCATCCTCAAGGTGTCACTGTTTGGTGCGGTTTTTGCGCTTTCGGTGTGATTGGATCCTATTTTTTCGAAAATAAAGCTGCTACAACGTTACGGTGAATGGATGGCGCTACTAAGCTATGATTAATGATTTTTTATAGCCAGAATAAGATGATATTGATGTGGACGACGTTTATTTTCAGCAAGACGGCGCTACGTGCCACTCAAGCAACGAAACAATCGCAATTTTGCAAAAAAAGTTTCATGAGCGTGTTATTTCTCAAAGAGGTGATCACAATTGGCCACTATTATCTTGGGATTCAGACTTTTTCTTGGAGCCACGTGAAAAATAAGGTCTATGCCAATGCTCCACTATCGATTCAAGATCTTAAAGATAAAATTCGTAAAGTTATCGAAGACATACAGCCGCAAATTGGTCATGGAAAATTTCAGGAAAAGAATGTGGTACTGCAACCGTAACCGTGGCGGCCATTTGATTGATATCGTTTTCAAATGTTAATGGCATACCATTCTCTTTACAATAAAATAAACATTTATTGATTTTTCTTAAAAAATACCCGTTTTTTTAAATATCAAAATGATATCTCTTATTGGAAAACCCTATATAATAATTTGACCTACGTCTTAAAAAGTCAACCTTAAAACTATACCAAAAAATGCATTAAGTTAACATCACATTGAGTTTCGACCCTTCTGAGTCCATCTAAAAACTTCAGATTATTTGACCTTTTCCAAAAAACTCATAAAAATCTATGCGCTAAGACTAACAATTCGGTCAATCAAAGACACTATATTCAAACTTGTGCATGTTAAAAATGTGCTACCACACATAAATTGAGAAGCATCTAGGCAAAACCAGTTAAATCCAATTTAAATATATTTTTACAAAATAAAATTTCCTAATTACAAGCTTAATAAAAATGTTATAAAGAAAAGCAAATAACCAACTTAAATTTGATATTTGTCTAACAATACTTCTACAAAAAAAATGACTACATTTTAATAGTATTTTTTCCAAATAAATGTATAAGTGCGTAAATATAAGAATTAGTTACGAGACGGTCAGAGGTAAAATACGATCAAAGCAACAGTTTTAAGCCGCAAGTGACTAATAATGCTTTGCAAACGTAAGTCTACCAAAATTTATCTACAGCTGATACCTCGAATTTTAACTTTGAAGCAGTAATAAGTTGGTTTAGTTACCGTAAAGTCATTATTTCCTGGTGTGCATAGTACTCCTAACTTTTAATAAAATTACGATGCAATGCCCTATCAAATGCTTTGCAAATGTCTTGAACTACTCCAGCAAGATTTGATCCATGTTTGTAAAAATTCAATTCTAAGTTGTACTAACATAAGTCAGAAGATCTGTTGACAAACTTTTTAATAAAAATCCTTATTAGGAGTCTGGGATATTTGGTTCTAAAAACTTGACAATATAGAAATTAATATAATTCTCAAATATTTTGGACAGATAAGACAATAATGCAATTTGAAGATTCAGAATATACAATGAAACTTCAAATGCAATAAATATAGGAACATATGCAACAGTATTTTGAAAGATTATGTATCTACAATTTTATAGAAATTGATCTATATTCTATAATATACTACAGTAAATAGAAAAATAAAATTTGAAAAATTTGAACTAATTAAATAGTTTTCATTGTTATGCAAAATTTGTTTAACAAACTATTGTATAATATAATTATAATTGGTAAATATTATTACAATAATTTTATCACTTACGTTTATTATAAATTTAAAAAGTAATATTTTTAACAAAAACTTTTATTTATCTCAATTAATTAATTTTTAGTTCTAGTTTTTATATTTTGTAATAATCAATAGTAATAAAAATATAATATATAAAATTAAACTATTTCATGTATGTAACCCGAGAACAGAACTTTATTTATAGTTTTATATGTATGACTTTGTTTAAAAGATATACTATTAAATTTAATTATATTTTTATCCTATAATTTAATAATTATGTCTCTTGGGTACATAAATAAATAAACAATTATACATAATATCGCTTTAGATTCTAACGAGTTTAATGTCTTAGAAGTTATGTATGTGCTATGTACGACCGCTAATTGATCGATTCAGTCATACTTTTTATATATTAGAAAAGAGTAACTGTTATCTATTTGTTGTGCTTAGATATAATAATAATTATTATTGTAATTGCAATAATCGATTATAAATAGATAATATACTAGATGTTCCTTATATAAAATTATGTTTATTTTCCTTTGTAAAATTTATAATTATTCATCAGTAATTAATATTTCAAAACTTCAATTTATCAAAAATGTCATCAGTTATTAAATATTCATCGAATGTGACTGCAATACATAATATAAAATTTGTTATTCGGTGTGACTTCACGACATCGGACACATTCAGATGTCTATAAAAATGTAAATGAAATACAAACAAATCTACATTAAAAAAAAAACATTCAAAACTTGAATAAATGTTACAATAACCCATCAACAAAATCAATTAAAAATTAATAACATAATAAAAAAAAGACGGCAATAAAGTGTCAAGATTAAATTAAATTTTAAAATTGAGTCTTCAACATGTACAAATTTTTATTAATGTAAAAACGGTTTTAATTTTAAATAGTTTTGGAATAAATAAGTGAAGTGAGAATTTTATTGCTTCATCCGTCAATAAATTAGCGATTTGCCGAGACAGTTGATTGTAAAAAGTAACATTTTATTATATTCTATTCCATATAGATATAAAAAAAGTTTTATTCGTTATGGAAATAAATTAGATAGTACCTAGATCGAGATGAATAACCGTTTAATGCGGCTTTTTTATCTGTACGGATTATCTGGAATCCTCAAATGGTTCCAACTGATGGATATTTGAATAACAAGTGGCAATAAAAACATATACTATATCTTAGCTGGAAAATATGTTAACAATAGTCGCATTTTTATAATAAAACTGACGTTTTAATGGCTTGCCACTTTATATATAAAAAAGGTATCATTGTAGCATTTACTATGAAATGCAGTCAGCCATAAAATAAGATACGTTTTAAGCGGTATGATTGATTCCAAGATAAATCGCTATTGTGCCATGCATTTGATACAAACGCGCAATTGCTAATAACACTCACATTAAAACTCAATTAATTACCTAATCGATTACATTCGAGTAAACACGTGATGGATTTATAAGATTAAATAAAACTCATATCGAGTACATTTACGCCTAGCAAATCAGTTCACTTCATGCGCACGAGTATATGTATTAATATATATATTTTTAATTTACGTTTTTTAATAAATAATATACCTACTGACATGCCCACCTGTTAATGTATAATTAATTAGACATCGTATATCGTTCCGCGATTGTATAATAATCAGTTTTTTGTAACATTGCCCATGTTAATGTGGTAACGTGTTATTTTGGAAAACGCGGTTTAATGCATATCTGGATCAGGTGTCCGGGCTATTTACCTTGGGGGTGTAAAAACTGTAAATGCCGCGTCTAATTGCCAGTGCTTATTTTATATAGTAATTATGGTGATAAGATGAGCTATTACTGCAAACTGTAAAAGTTCTCTGCAATAATCAATTTTCGGTTAACTGGATTTAATTATATTAATTTAAAAATCTTTGTGGATGTATTCATTTTACGAAGAGATGTAAAATTTTAAAGATTCTATTAGAAAATAGTTTAAATTTAAACATTAAAATAATAATGAATAAACATATTTACCATTTAATTTAAAAACAATACTGCTACCTAGTACTTTTTTAAACTTAGGTTGGGAAAATAACCAAATCACTTGATAATTGTTGTAAAATTATGTAATCCATGATCATTCAATAAAAAGGTACAATAAAAATAGATACTAAAACTAAATGTATATGCACATATTTATTAGAATTTTCTTAAATGCTATGTATTCAAGGGTAAAAATATATGTATATAATACAAACATAATTGGTTGGTAATAAAATAACGCGCTAAGATCATTTAAGCCCACGTCGTAGACACTATATCTATGGGTATACTATAAGTACATACAGGTGTTATAGACCTCGTGAGCCTCATTTTGCTCAGTTTTGAAACCTGTAGTGTTTACTATATACTAATTTTTTTAGTACTTAATTAAAAAAAATATCAATTTAAATTTAAATTCAAGTTAAGTTTTTAATAATAAATTTTTTAATACATACACTATACGGCATACTTAAGTAAAAAATTATTATTAAAAATATTATCAAATAATAAAGTGTTCAATAAAATCAGATAAATAATTACATTAAATGTAATTATAATTATTTAAAATAATTTAATTCTTGTAAATAAAACTTTAAATTTTCACGATCATAGTTTTTACGTTACTTATACTACTTGATAATAACAGTAAGTTATTTCTACCAATTCTATAATGTTTTAAAAAACACACGCAATAAGTAATTATACAAGAAAGTATAACTTCAATCACACACTCAATGCAACTAAAAAAACACAATGATTAATAAAATGAATCACGTAAAAAAATTAAAGCTGATAAATTAATAAGAAATAGATGTTTAAATAATAAGTTATTTCCATTTGCAAAACAACCTAAAAAGTAATATTTATGTCACTGGCGTTATTTTATTTTTGATATTTAAAATTACTTTAGTTTTATGGCCAGAACAGACAATTTTGACGTTGATTAAAAGTATTTTAATTATTAGGGAAAATTATGGCTAATAGGATAACTCAAAGTTAAGGTTGATTGCTGCTTAAAAACAAAACTTCATTTGATACATCTTCATAATTGTTTGCTACAAATTGAATGATTGGCATTTCCTGAAACCATCAATTCGTAAAACTGACCCAAGAAAAAACCTACAACCACAATTTAAGATTAATTAATTTAAAGTTAGTGGATATGCTAGAAGAGTTCTAGACGAAATGCCATCAAATGTTTATATTTCCACCATCTTGGACTTTTATATATTAATTATTATTAGAAAACCATTGTAAAACTGATAACTATATAAAAACAAAACTTGAGTGAGATTAAAATTTTAAAAAAGACAAACACAAGAAAGCAAAAAAAATAAAGAAGCACGTTGATAGAAATTGTTTAATTCCAAATTCCAAAATTGTCAAACTAAATTTCAAACCTGTCAAACTGTTAGTCAAACCTAACAAAAAGAGTAAACTGACCGCTGGATAACAACCACTTGAATGGGTAGGCGCTAAAATAGTTACAAAAGTACCCGCCTCAAATGATAAACTACTTAACACACCCGCCCACCCAAGCGTTTGTTATCAAACTATTCAATCTAGCACCCACTGCTGATGCTTCTGCAATCATTACATAAAATAGAATTAACGTTAGCTGTCATTTAAGTGCACTAACAAGAAGAAACACTTGGTTGGGTAAGCAAAAACATAGTTGCAAAAATTCCCTCCCAAATAGATAAACTATTTGGCTCACAAAACTATTAGATCTTGCATCCTCTACTGATCCTCCTGCAGTTATTACATCAAAAAGAATGAACGGTATCTATTATTTAATGCACTAACAAGAAGAGTAAACCAATCACTTGATAACTAACACTTGAGTGGGCGAGCAAGAACACAGTTGCAAAGAAAAAAAAGTCCCTGCCCCGATAGATAAACTATTTGTTACACCCACCCACCCAATTGTTTGTTATCAAACTATTTTACGTCGCAGTCACTGCTAATGCTCCTGCAGTTATAACATGAAAAGGAATGAATGTCAACTTTTATTTAAGTGTACTAATAAGAAGAGTAAGCAAACCACTTAACAACAAGTGGGTGGACGAGAACTCAATTGCAAAAATTCCGGCTCCAACAGGTAAACTACTTGCCCCATTCACCCGCCCAAATGTTTCTTATCAAACTATTGGATCTCGCACCCACTGTTGATGACCTAGCAACCATATCATCAAAAGAAATTAATGTGACCTGTCAACCTAACAACCATATCATCAAAAGAAATTAATGTGACCTGTCCTTTTAAGTACAATATTTGTTTCTGATTATTGCACAGTTTAAAATATTTGAGGTTAGGTTATTTTAATATAATTTATATATACTTTATTGTTTTGGCTGCTATTCTGGTCCGTTTGAAATGGAATTGCCCACATATTAAATGCATAAATAATGTAAATATTTTTTAGGTAACCGGTAAAATTGGTGCAAAATCGGCTCAACTTTTATATAAAAAGTATTATAGGACGCACACAATGCAAGATTACAGCAGCCATGTTGTTATAACAATATCTGTACAATTTATTGTAAATTCTTTACCATAAAAGATTATAGCGTTGAACAACGTATGCAAATTATAAAATTTTATTATCAAAGTGATTTTTATTTACAACCGTCGTGCCAAGTCGACTATTCGACGTTTGGTGGCCAAAGTAAAGTCATCCGGTTTGATTAATAAGCAGTAAACACCCGTACGTTACTAAAACTCAAATTCTACTAAAATCATTGCTGTTGTGCGTAAGAGTGTACGGTAAAACCAAACGCAGTTAATTTCTCGTCGTTCACAAAAACTAGACCTATTTGCAATTTCAATTTGGCAAATTATGCGTCGGAACTTGGGTCTGCACCTGTATAAAATCCAACTGACTTAAAAACTTTAAGTTAATAACTTTAGACAACGCCGTGTATTCGCTGATTGGGCTCTGGAGCAGTTGGAAGTCCTTTTTTGAATGAATAAATATGTAAAGAAGCAAACTTGTCGGATTTGTAGCAATACCAATCCATGAGATAAACCAGCACAAAATGCATCCCGAGACAGTCACTGTTTGGAGTGGATTTTGGTCTGGTAAAATTATTGGTTCGTGCTTCTTCCAAAACAAAACTAAAGTTGTCATAACCGTCAACGGCGAGCGCTAAAGATCAATGACAAGCAACTTCTTGTGGCCTAAACTGGATAATATGTATAACGACCATATGTGGTTCCAACAAAACGGCGCTACGTGCTTCACAGCGCATGCCACAATAAACATTCTGCACAACCGATTTGAGGGCGTGGTTACCTTGTGCGGTAGCGACGTAAACTAGTCAACAAGATTGTACAAAAGCATTAAACCTTTGGACTTGTTTCTTTAGGGCTATCTTAAATCGCAAGTCTATTTAAATAAACCTCAAACAATAGTCAACATACGCTATCTAGCAAAGTAATCAAAAATTGGACCTTTTGATACGTGCCACCAAGCAAAACTGCAGCCGACGTTATATTCCATACTTAATGCCTTAAATTCAAATTTAAAAAAACTGAGTAGATATCTCACACACAACTTATTTTATTTACATTTAAAATTTGAGCTTCCTTATTTGATCGTTTATAAGCAATTGGCTTTTAGTTTCACAAACTTTTGTTTTGTATGCAATGTAGTCTTACTAGCAAGATCAAATACCTTGTCAATATTAAAAATTAGTTCAACTGGTTTATTTTCTATACTTATTCATACAGTAAAGTAAAAAATTCTGTATGATATCAATATTACACAAACCTTTACTAAGACCAATTTTTGTAGTTAAAAATGTAAACAATTTACAAACTAACTATTAAAAAAGCTAAATTACAGTATGCCAATAACTGTGTGACCGGTGGTAAGAAATTCCACGCATTCCGAGAAAAAGAAACCCATAGCCAAAATGAAGAATGCATAATGCGAGAAAGAAAAAAAACACACAAAGACACAAACTGTTATACAATACAAATCTATTTATTCCCTAGTATCGCCTGCTTTGCATGTACATAAATAGATGTTTTGTCCCCGCAGTTCAGACTGACGCGTTTTAAGATTGATTTAGCATGCAAATGTATCTTACTATTGGTGTAGTTTAACGCCCTCATTCCACTTTTGTCTCAAGAGTGACCGGTCACAGTATTGTTGGTTTACTGTAGAAAACTTTATTGATAATAGCAGAAACAAAGACGAACATTTAGTGTTTTAAAGAATACGTAAAGTTTCTTATAATCAATGTTTGAAATTTACTACTCTTAGGTTATTTATTTATTTATTTAAATAATATCATCTCGCTGCATTTGATGACTGACTGTTCATTAAAGTAAAATTTCAATTTAAGTGAGTTTCTGTTTTTTATTGATTTATTGATGCAGTATTGCGTTGAAGTGCAACATTGACAATATTATTAAATTTGCAAATCGCTCTTTAAAAGGTCTACATATGAACAAATCCAAACGATTTAAAATTATTCGTTACGTTGTAATATTAAATTAGTAAAAACTATGTATACAAATTTCAAAACTACGCTTGATAGATTTGTGGTCGTATTAACATCATATTTGGCTATTTTTAATACCGGTATCATAATATTGTATTATCATTTGTGTGAAGAAAGTGACAACGTTATTATAATCTATTTTTGCGTAAATAGTTTTTTAAACAGCTGTCGCCGGCTACTTTAACTGCAGCTGATGAATATGCAACATTTTCAATTAAAAGTTAACAACAGTTTCTTTATTACTTTTCCTTGTAAACTACAATACATTGTATTGTACAATACAAAAACTATGTTTGCAAGTCATTTAACAACGCTTTCTCTGTATGTAAAAAACCATCTTGTATAAACATAATCATAAATCACTATAAGCTATATATGTGTTTTAAAGATATAATGTATATATCCTCAGTCACCCTTCTTCCAATTACCACCATTAGTTTAGTGCTAGCTTCTAAACTGTTATGGCTAATAACTCATCATCAAAACAAATATGTTATCATGGCAAATCAGCTTGCCAAACAAGGAGCAAAAGGGACTGGTAAAGAAATAATCCGCCGCAAACTTTAGCCAAAACACGGCAACCTGTGGAAGGGCTACAAAAGATTGACACATTCAAGAATATTCCTAACAGGACCATCGTGTCCAAAAAATATATTCATTTCCACATTGCCAAGTTTTTACAACAAAATAACTTAATCTCAGATACTCAATATAACTTTCGATCAAAACTTTTAAGAAGAATTCTATTTTAGACCAAAAATTTGCAGTAATACTAGACATTTCTAAAGCATTTAATATAGCAACCTAATCGTATTAACAAGCTTCATTACATAGATCCAGATCACAAAACTGTAAGTTTAATCAATAGCGTTCTTGCAAAAAAAATAATTTAGAATTGATGATCACCCCCATAATCATAAATTTTGGCGTTCCTCAAAGTTCTACTCTTTTGTTTACCAAATCTTTTTTTAATTTATATTGATAAATGTCTTCAAATAACCAAAATCACATAGTTTTGCAGATAATAGTCCCCTTCGTACTTTACAAAAACCACGTATCAAATATGATAAAATGTTTTGAAATTCTTAGGTTAGAATCTGTAGTATCAATAAACAAAACTTTAAAACAATATCTAAATAGGGTACTGGTAACTTGATCAATTTAAATTCTAAAAACTCAATTTCTTACTGATTCAAAATCAAAATCCAAAGTATCAGCAGCACTAATTATTAAACTAAATAACAAATCTATACCTAAATCTTTTTTAATGTCTCATCAAGATATTACAATCTCACATAATCTTTTCTGAAATGACTAATTTTTTCTTGTTAATTAAAATATAAATGTTAACCCAGATTTTTTGTCTTACTTGTAAATATAGTCCTAATAGCTCTCTTAATGCACAGAATCAATATATTCCATGCTAAAAACGTGTACATTTTTGCTACGTTTGCTTATTAATCATCATTTAGTCATAGCTACTTTGAGATAAATTCAATACAAATAATATCTAAACGTCTACATTGGAATACATATATCTCAATTTCAAAAACTATTATTATGTTTTTTATAAACGCCAGAGCTTCATTCTTATGCATGAGAAAGATATTTTGTAGTCACAAGTTTACGTTACGTCTCTAGGTACGTATGGTAAAATGCTATGTCTTCCCACTTTTTTGTACGGTATGGAAGCCTACACACTCACTAAAGCAATGTTAAATAGTCTAAACGGATTTCAGTCTCACGTACAGGCTTTTGCTGAGAATTAGCCTGACAAACAAGGCAACTAACAAACAAATACTGCAACAAATAAACAATGAAATAGAAATGAATCAAGTTACTAAGAAACCAAAATCTTATTATACAGAAAAACATAACAGACAAGGCCCTAGAAGAAAACGTTCCTCGTGGTTAAAGAATATTAAGCAATGCTTCAGCCGGATAACAATACAGCTTTTTCAATTAGATATACAGTAAGATTAGCCGGTATGGTCGCCAACATGATCGTTAAATGGTCAGGACAAAGGAAAAAAAATAAAAAATTTAATACAAAACAACCGCAAAATTTATGCACAAAAAAATCTAACGTTTTATTCAAGACAAAACAAATCCATTATATCTATCTGCACAGATTACACTCATAATATATTAGAGTAATGTCTATACAAGAAGATTGTATTATCAATTAAAATAAATTGTTTGAGTCGGTATTAGAACCTATAGTAATGTTGGACCTTGACCTTTGTTTGCTAAAACTAGACAGAGCAGAATTCATCATCTAAATTATCTACATTTTGTTATGCAGAAAAAAAGCTCTTCATCTTAATAGAATTGTGCCCGGAATTACCGATTCTCTTAGTTTACTTGTAAGGCATTGCCGTCAAGAACTTTTTTATAAATTTTATTTTTAATTATATTAAAGTCATCTGTGTAGTAATATCAATTTGGCAAAAATAAACCATTCCAAATTAACAAAAACTTCATAATATACCATCAAATTGTAAAAGAACTATATATAAAGTTAGTAGATATTTTCTGTTCATAATTTACTAAAGATGTATATGTTGTAACTCTTCTTCTTCTTCTTGTTCCACTCCTATCGGAGATTGAAAATCACCAATGCTATTTTCACTCTGTTCATTGCTGTTCTAAATAGTTCTGTTGTACTACACCGTACCATTTGCGCAAATTTTTGAGCCAGATAGTTTTGCGTCTTCATACATTTCGTTTCCATGATCAGCCCAGGATATCCACAGTATTTATCTAAAACACAACACCTCAAAAGCCTGTACCTTATTTATGTGAGCTAGTGTGTCCAACTACCGTATAATAGAACCAAGAAGACACAACAATAACAATATTGAAGAATGTATTCATGTGTGTAAAAACATTTCTTACTATCTCTAGCAATACTCACACCAATTATCAATATATTGTTTGTCGAACAGACAGAACTGTAGATATAAGCTCTAAAATCACTTAAGATAATCTAAACATTATGGGATTGGACTAATCGAATTAAATGTTTACTAAAGCTAACAGATGATTTATAGACCATTTTAAATTAGTATATTTAAAATCAACTAAATACCTGCTAAAACTCAGCTGGCTTGACTGAAACTAACATCTATGACAAACACCAAAGCGTTAACCGAAAGTGTAGTTATTTAAACCATTTTAATTTTATTCTTATGGTTTTAATACTTGATTTATATTTTATCTATGCTTTTAATATGTGATTTATTATCCCCTACAGTAAATGTTATCTTATTCTTTGTATTAGAGACTATAATCGTATTAACTACGTAGAATTCAATACTTTTTGGTTCGTATTGATTGATCTGTTCTTAACATAATGTGGGTATGTAAATGATGTATTTTACTTGTTTTATTGCATGATACAGTTATAATTAGTGGTGCAAAGTAATTGTTGCTTCAACCAAAGAAACCGAATATCATCGATAAAACTTCAGTATCACAACTGGCAACCAAATTGCAATGTCTAAAGAGGTAGATAATCAAATATAGTTTAATGAAAAACAAAAGTTTAAAATCAATTACTCAAACCCAATTCAACTCCAAAGTGAACAATACTTCTGATGTTGGACTATGTTACTTTGCTATACTTGAAAAATGTAAAATTGAGTAAAATTTAAGGCAAAAAAATAATCAAAAATATTTATTATCTTTAAATTGTTTAAGAGTAATTTTGCTAGAAAAAGTGAATACAAAATACAATATTAAAACAAAAATTTCAAAATTTTTAATCGACTTTATTATTATTTTTTATATGATAACTAATTACTTAGCAATTAGTACGATATAATTTGACTTCCAGCATACTTCTGATTAATTAAAAAATACATAGTAGCCATGCCACAGCAATTACAATCAAAGTGATTAATCAAACTTAAGACCTCAATTAAACTCCAATTGAACCATGCCTGAGTAATATTTAATCCCATTTCAGATTCCATGTGAAATTAACGATTGTATAAGCGTATCAATGATAGAGGACTCACAATTATACGCCTCAATCCATTCTGATCAGTTTGCACAAATGTTCACACTTCACTTATAACAACAACTTAATTGAACTAATGAGAGCTGTCCGATCACACGCGCGTTCCGAAACACACTGATCTATTAAAGTTATGCAAATATTCCACTACCATAAATGAAATAGCAAAAAAAGGCGTACCGAGCAGTATGCAAAAAAGTTATAGTCGAGCGCGAAGGATAGAAAAAAATTGGAACTTGTCTTCTGATGACTTTGCAGTATATTTTTATGTTTATTTCATTTTATTTGAATGAGCTAGAATACACAATATGAGTAAACTTTTTTCTTATGCCAAATTGTGAAATTTTAAGTTAAATTTATATCATTATCTGTGTTTATTATTATTTTGTGCAGTTTTTTTAAATATGATATATTACTACTGAACGCATCAATGTTTATGTCCAGGAACTTAAAACTTATAATGAAAAATGCTCGTGAATCTTTAATAAATGTAACACACAACCTCAGAAGCAATTTAATCGTAATAATAACTTAGGTGGCGTAATTCCAGATAATACCTGATTGTTTTTATAACAGAAAATAACATGTATAACCTGTCTGAATTTAATTACACGGCGCCTTATAACATACTCCGATATCGCAGAGTTTTATAGATTTGAGCATATTCTTATTCATTAATTTTTAACGCAGTTACAACATAAAATGTATATATATTTTTTTTAATTGGGTAATAAGGAGAGCACAACAAAAGTAATAATTGTCAAAGGATTTTTAATAATCGACTTCGTGCACATGAATCGCCAGGAAACTGTTTAGCGTACGGAGGTTAACAACGGTAATTACACTGCGATCAGATAAAGATAAGGCTGATTACACCCTGTATTAGCGTATTTATTATAGCCACCGGATAGATAGGTACCTCGGATTCTTCTTAAACACATGTTTCATAACCAACTAACGCTCCTTTGTGCAACGGGACTCTTTGTCAGATAGCAGTTTAGCATTTGCCAACGTTTTTGATATTTATCTAGATTATTCACAACAAATAAATACAACAAAAATATCAACTATTATACATTTTTAGAGAATAATACTTTTTGTCAAGTCATTCAACTATTTGTTAAAATATTTCCTTGTGCCAATTAGTTTTATCAGAACTCACTTAATATTTTTTGTTGCATAACTAGAATAATTCAAAAATTTAACTCACTTTCATTTCCCGTTTAAAAAACAACAAACACGCAACAATCCTCATTTAAAATTTAATATTCATATTAAATAGAGCCATTATACACCAAATAACACTTTTATCTGGAACGTACATCTTTATTTACATAACTAAGAAAAAGATTCTATAGAGAATCTGTCCGAATATCACTTCATAACTTACAGTGACTGTCTTATCTCGCATAGTAATGATTTCAAAACCAGTTTTTACGCATAAAAAAAGATGAAAATTTCTATAATTAAATGTATACGGGTGATGTATCTAGATTGTGGTTTCCTTTGACATTTTCAGAAGGTAGAAGTAGTATTTACATATCATGTTTACCGAGGAGTGTTTTGATTTGTGGCACGTAATAACCACATTTTAATTGTGGTTTTTTGTGCTTGGATTAATATTGCAAGTAATTACGTACGTGATTTAAGTATATAAGTAGCTACTTTTACTTATGTCAAAGTTAATATATTAAACCAAGGGGCTTTTTATAATTAAGGGCATAAAGCAATATTTTGAAATTATAGTTAAGTATATCTAATTATTAGAATGTAGTGTAGTTGATTATGATGTGAACATTAAATTAGAAAGATTTTTACAGATAAAAATACCAGTCAATGTTAATGAGAAATCCAGTCGAGGTAGTGAAACGGAAAACAATAGTAGAATAATTATAAAAAAAAAAAATTATAATTAAATAACCGAAAACTTACTTAAATATAGTTTACTAAAATATAAACTTCTTACATTACAGTGTTACACACAGCTATTAGCACAGTTTACAAACAAATTGCTTCTTATCTTAACAACAAAAACAATCATTATATAAACCTTCGAAACACTAATCTTACTTTAACACTATCACAAGATTTTGCAAATATAACAAATACAATTTTTAAGTTGAATCCTCACCAACGTATTTTTTTTAGCCATATATTTGATTTTTTTTTTTAAATATAAAGGACTAAACCTTGATATTTAAAAAAAATATAATATGCAATTTATCAACTTACATATTGCTAGGCTACGAATAAAGTGATACTTACTGTCAATAGATTTTGTGCGTGGAAAAAATACTGGGTTCTAAACTAACTTTAATTGGCAACAAAGATAGTGGTTGGTTTCATTATGTAATCTGTTGATTTGCCGTTGACTACACTTTAATATAGTATTTTTATTTAGGGTCTTTACAACATTAAATTATCTCAGCGGATTACTTCATTACTAATCGCCTTGGAGATACAAATATGTTTGTATTATATACCATATATAGCTTATAACACCTCGATGTTCAAGGGCAAAATTATTATAAACATATACATACATTATAAACATATTTTCACCCTTGGGTTTCAGGTATATATTACAATCATAATTGATTGCTAATGAAATGATCTGATAAGTTAATTTAAGCCCATGTCGTAAATATACTATATCTATGGGCATACTATACTACTGACTTGTTTACAATAAATACGTAGAGAAACCTTAAAGCAAAAAGACTCCAATTTCTGATTCTATAGTTTACATTTAATACAATCTGTGTAATTTCTAAACCAATTAAACTTAAATCTTAGAGTTCCATAAAGATTATTAAAAAAAAAATCTTTAAAACTTTTTGAGATGGAATTCAATTCAACTTTATTGTTAGAAATTAGGGCTCTATATAAACATATAGAAAGTTTTCAATATGTTTTTAATAACTGGTCTAAAATTTGCATAAAAAAAACAAAACTTATTATACTTATTATAGAATCATTAAATAGTTGATTCTTTACTTTAGAAATTTGCTTTAATCTATATAAACTGGGAAACTAAATAAGAGTATATTTGACACAAAAAAACAATTTTCAAATACATTTTTTATTTAAACATTAAACTGCTTTATAATATATTTGTTTAAGCAATTAAGAGTATGAGAATGATAAGTCGGTATAAACCATTTTGTCAAAAATGGGTTTTTATCAAATTTCAATTTTGCAACTTATCGTTTAGTATAAGAATAAAATTTATCAAGTGATTAGTTTTGATACTAGATGCTGTTAATGTATATCTAAAAATAAAAATGAAAATAAAAACTCTTCTTTTACTTTTTATTCTTATCTACTTTGTTAAGCTGAAGTATGAAGCAAAGAAGTGATATTGACAATATTCTAAGTACTGCAAAAGTCAATAACAGTAACGCTTAACCTAATTTAGTGACTCTTGCAATGTTATTAATAAAAGGTACAAACTTTTAAAACGACTCGGGAGATATTGAACGTAAACATAACCTAGAAACAGATTTCATCAAATTTCCTTTTTTTCTTCAAAAAAAAAAAAAAAAAATTTATGCGCGTAAACGTTGAAAACAATCCTACAGATTATTATTTACTAAAAAAGTCTGCAAAGGAACTTAGAAAACATCAATAAGCTATACCAAAGTAAAATTGCAATAAATTTACAAGAAGTTTCTGGGAATATAAGCAATGATACTGCTCTTTAAAAACAAATCATTGTTTTTTAGTTAAAATAAATTATAGTATAACCAGTTCATCTCTCAATCTTTATCAAAAATTTTTTTGCTTTCTAGTAAAATTGTATATTCAATTTTTACCTAGTTATAGTTTTTAAATCTTCAATTCCTAAAAATGTTCTGATAGTACAATACTTTGCTGATGGAAAGACAATTTTATCAATTCCTTTGACTTGACTGAAGCCTTTGGTACATAACCAAGCTTTGTGTCGGACTTCATTGTTATCTGATGAATTTTTCACACAAAACACATTTTTTTATATGATTTTTTCATCTCTGAAAGCGTTGTGACCTCCAACATATAGTTTAGAGCATTACATTCTGTCTATTAGTATTGAGTGCTGCATCATTTACATTTTATTGCTATTCTCCTTCTTAACTTTTAACTTTTGACAGATTTTCCATTTCAGTTGATATTGTATACTACCCAAATTAGTTTTTCACTTTTCTTTTCCAATTATTGTCGTAGCATGTCAAAATGCAAAACTAAAATCATTAAGTGTTAGTTTATTGAAAGTAAATTTTTCATTTAAAGTAAAATCTTTTGGTTAGTTTGTAAAAGTTTTGTTTAATACGTATGTTGCGGTGCTAATTGCCTCCGCAAATATTTGAATATTTTTACTTCCTTTTCTTACTTTCCTTATTTAATTTTTGACTGTCTAATGTAAAAATGTTTCAGATTTAAAAACTACTAAAACAAATGATAGCTGCTAGACTTAAAAAAAAAACTGAGAGACAAAGCAGATTTAAAACTATAGATTTTTGCGCAATAGCTGAAATAAAAAATGCTTTCAAATTGCCTCATAATAAAAAATAATAAATGAGCTATAAAAGAAAGAGATATCTACTAGAATCTTAAATATCTTGAAAAACTACTTAAGCAAACGATATAAAGTAAACGACGACGGAAAAAAAATCAAGTAACGGCAAGGGTTCCTCAAAAATCAGTACTGGGCCTCCTTTTTTGGAATGTACTATATAATGAAATACTTAAAATTAAAGTAAAAAAAAATTACACTTTGATTCCCTCACAACTTGGCAATTCTAGTAGTAAAAAAAATTGTATTTGGTAAACATTGTTAACAAAGTTAAGATAAGATTACCACTTAGATAATAAAACACAAAATCAAAGAGCTCAAAAAGACTGAAGCAGTCTTGCTAACTGGGAAAAAAAAGTCAAGAAAAAGACACAGAGTTCACAATAAAGTAAAAATAAAGCCAAAAATAGCAATTAAATACCTGAGAGTTAAGCTGGATAAAATAATATGCACACAACTAAGTAAAATCCTACCACAAATAGGCAAAACCAGAGAAGCAAAAAGAAGGATGCAATAAAAAAAAAAAAACAAAAAACAAACTAAACACTGCTCAGAAGAAAACTAGAGCTCAATATCGATATAACCTACAACACAACTTCTACAAACAGCAACTTGGTGTTAGCTAGAGTGGTGCCGCTTAGATTGCTGTTAGAGAAAAGAAAAAAAAAACAACAACAACCGTAAGCAAAAAAAACATTCAATGAATAGAAACCATAGCAACATGGCAAAAAGAATAGAAACAAGACGAAAAACTGTCTAGCTGCACCGACTGCTACCAGACCTGAGCGGCTGGTTTAACAGAAAGCATGGCTACATCAATTTTCACTTATCATATCATAAGAAATGCCTCAAAGACAATTCCGGCTATGTCGCGGAGACTTAAAAATGTTTTAGTGAGTAGTAAAATTTAAAGATGGATGACGAGCCCTATCGTAGATGCGTAAATGCATTCCACCATTACAAAAAAAAAGTTACGTTAGGTTAGGTTATATTACTAATTGATTGCATAACTTTTATTCAAATTTAAAACTAGTAACATTTCTGTGTTATATAAATATGATCTATACGACAAAAACATTAGCCAGTAAAAAAAAACTAATCAATAAACTTTACATAAGGTTTATTTAACTAAGTCTTAATTGAATGGTTTATGTTATCAAACACAATACTTTTATTATAAAAACAACGCAAGCCCACAAAATATAACTAAAAACGGTAACACTTACTTGTTATGATCGTGGCGTAAGTATAGCAGTTGAACCTATTTTGTTTAGTTTTTGCTGCACATTTGTCATTTTCATATCAATTTAAAGAGACAAAACGTCATAAAACTGTCAAAAATGCCAGCGTAAAAAGAAATTAATGCGTCTTATTTTTAAGTCAAATATTGTCACAATCAGTTCATAATGATTCAAAATATAGAAAACCTTTAGAAGCACAAACTGACTCAACCAAAGCAAAATGTTGGCACTATGAATTCTCAAGCTGCTCAGTTGCAAACAAAAATTGTGTAAACTATAAATTTTCAAAAAATTATGCAATATAAATTTATAGAATTGTAACTGGAGGGGTATACCACTGGGATCCTCTTAGGAAACAAATGGTTATCCAATAGCACATTTACGAAAAAACTGATGGCCGCAATTTTCTGAAACATTAAAGAAATTTTATTAATTGAGTATATGAAAAATAAAATGCCGCTGGGTGCATACAGTACAAGTTAATCAGAAAATTGTCAATAAATGCAGTTTTAAGAAATTACAATATGTATTTTTCAGTCTTGGCCTTGCCCCTTGTGACTATTATCTTTTTCCAAAAGTTTTGTTTTATAAGATAAAGATTTAAAAAACAAGGTAAAATCATATTTTTTAGAATTATCAAAATAATGATTTTTTTGCAGGCGTAGTTACAAAAAAACGTTGGAATAAGTGTGTTAGTATTATTGGTTCTTTGAACAATCAAATTTTGTTTGTCTTTTAACGCGTTGTTTTTAGAACTAAGTAAATAACACAAAAAAAATCCTCACGTAATTATACATTATAAAGTTAATTCTTGTAAAAGTTTCAAACTGACAAAACGTACTGCAAGTAGAACAACGTACAGCATAAAAGTTTCAGTGTGTTGGGCATCTTATAAAAAATATCAGTTTGTTTATGGCACAATTGCTCCATCAGAAATTTTGTTTGTGCTTAAGAAATTATTGAAAGTTACTCATGTATTTTAACTTTTTCCAAATCAATCACATACTCATTAAATATTTATTAAAAATTGTTTTGACCATCTTTTTGTAAAATGAACAGATGATATTCTTCTATATATAACCAAAATGACAATAAGTTAATACATATAATTATTAAAGAGCAAACATATAATTGGATCATTTTGACATCTTTGCAACACATCAGATAGAACAAAAATGTGTTTAGGCAAAAAGTTAATAACTATTATTAAACTTTAATAAAAAAAAATAAAAACTAAAAAAAAATATTTTATTTGAAAAGTAGATGCAGTGGCTTGCATATAAAATAAACGCATTGCATTTACAGCTTCAATGGAATGCAAATGCAGTCAAACTTGAAGTTTTAAATTTTATTAAAAATAATAATAAACTAATTTAGAATGTTTGTTAATATAAAACAATTAAGTTAGATAAAATTGCAAACAACCAAAAAACTGTCACTGTATTAAAAAGTTTGTTTGATATTAATAACAAAAATTTTTAATTGATTTGATTATTACTTTCTTCCTTGTATTAAAACTACATAAATAAACAATAGAATTTTATAAATTTTTCAGTTCTTTGAGTTACAGGCAATTCATTATCATGAATGTTTTATTTACTAAAATAAAGTTTTAAAGAGTCATAGTTCTTATAAGAGATAGCCAGAATAATGTCCAGAGTAATTGATACTCAAATCATACTTGATCATAAACGTTTTAAATATTAGTAAATCAATTAAATCCCGTTTAATGTCCCATTGTTACGTGCACGTCAAAGAACCTTATAATTTATAATTAACAACAATTAACAACAACTACTTATAATTTAAGTTCAAATCCTTAAATTTGTGACAAAATTCCCAGATGTGGTAGTCTATGTCGTCGGTGATTGGCCTCGAAGCAGAAATAGACCAAAGTTAAACAAATAAATTTAAAAAAAATAAGCACTAGCAATTAATATTAATATCTTAGCAAAATAAATTTAAAAATCTAGTTTGATAATTTGTTTAACTTGCCCTTACAATTATCAAACTCAAATATTACGTTTGACTTACATTTAATATTTGCTTCATACCATGTTAATGTTTTTTCATACGTGTATTTGTGCTCGCATCTACATATAAATGTGTAAAATAAAACCAGCAAGTTTAAGTGGTTCATAAAAATGTGAATCATATAAAGATTCCATTTGCATGTTCAATAAAATTGCATTGCATTAAATTTGAAAATGGCGTTATTGAGCAATTGTAGTTATTATGCAATCGGGGAAACATGTAAAGTATCCCAGCAGAGTTCAGGTGTGATTGCAAAGGTGCAAAAGTTAT